>CM028135.1:988610000-989882916 GCA_016271365.2 Neoceratodus forsteri
AAAGCAAGGCACTGCAAGTTTATTTCTATGGTGCCCAATCTCTCAGGCTGTGGGCACCTTACATAAAAGCAGGTGGGGAAAGACAAATAAAACGCAATTATATACAAGCAACATGCATAACATTGAAACAAATAATAATTCTATAAAAGCAGATGAAATCTAAAACTAATTAGCTCTGGTCCAATATCAGATATCAGGAAAGGCCAAAGAGAACAAATGAGCTTTTATATCCTTCTTGAATAACTCTACCACTTGGGGCCTCTCACACACCAGCTGGAAAGGTGTTCCACAGGGCCGGACCAGTGACTTCAAACACACGGTCATCTGATGTTTTAATCTAGCCCTAGAAGTGGTGAGGAGACCCCTGGTCGAGGAGCGGAGGGACAGAGCAGAAGTGGCTGGTGTCAGGAGATCAGTCAATAGCCTAGGCCTAGTCCATACAGACCTTATAGGTAAGCAAGCCCACCTTGAAGATGATCCTCCACCAGACAGACAGCCAGTGCAGAGCTCACAGGACCAGGGTCACATGACTGGACCTAGACAGCCCCATCAACAACCTAGCCACTGTGTTCTGCACTAGCTGCAGCGGCGGAGGGTCCCTCCAGTGACCCCAAGTATAGAGCATTACAGTAGTCAAGCCTGGAGGTAACAAAAGGCATGTACTAGCCACACAGGTCTTCAGGCGAACTAGGAGCTTAATCCTGGTGATACTTCTCAAGGGATACAAAACCACTTTGGACCACAGATGACACCTGAGCTTCAAGAGTCAATCTGTCATTCAGGATAATGCCGAGACCCTGCACCCTAGGATAGGCCATCAATGGTGTGGATCCTAGGAACAATCCTATAGCCACTCCGGAGGCACTCCCATCACACCCACAGCCCGCTCATGCCCATAGCCCAGCTCAATCACAAGAATGTCCATGTTGTCTGGGTTCAGCAGCAACCAACTGGAAGACTTCCAGTCATCCTGCCTGAGTGATAGGAATCAAACACTTGAGGAAGTATAGCGCAGTGGGTTAAGGCTCTGAGTTGCAGATCTTGAGACCTGGGTTTGAATCCCACAGCCTAGGTGCATACCGTGTAATTTGAGCAAGTCAACTTTCTTGTGATCCCAGGTCATCTGAAACGAGCCGCTTAGTGTGCTACCCTGGTTAAACAATGTTCCCTTTCCTTAATCTCAGCCAAGCAGTTAAACACTTCCACAGCATCCTGTGTCCCCAGGGCAAGGACATATACAGCTGGGCATCATCTGCATAGCAGTGAAAACCCACATTGTAACACCTAATGAGCTCCCAGGGCAACATGTACATCACGAATAACACTGGCAACAAGATAGAGCCCTGAGGCACTCCACATGGCAGGAGCTTTGGGGAGGAGGAGAAATTCCTTAGCAACACCCTTTGCTTCCTGAGAGCTAGGACTCAAACCAGCTGATGACAATACCCGCGAGTCCACAATTATTCTCTAAGGTGATCAAGAAGCACAATGTGATCCACGGTGTCAAATGCTGATGAGATCAAGGAGTACAAGAATTGACCCATCTATCTCTAGCCCCGAGGTGGTCATTTTGCACTCCCAACGCTGTTTCAGTGCTATGCCTGGCCCTGAAACCCAACTGGAATGGCTCAGATATCAAAGGACAGGAGGTGCTCCTGAGCTGCTGCACCACTATTTTCTCAACAACCTTCCCTAACAATGGAAGGTTGAGATCGGACTGGGATTCGCCAGGACATCGGGTTCGGAGATGGCTTCCCCAAGAGGGGCCTCACCAGGCTTTTTTTATTGTATTATGCCTTTTGCTCCCACCTCTGGCCCCAGCCCGCCACCTTCCAGGCGGACACAAGGAAATACAGACACACACACACACACACACACACACACACACACACTATATATAAAACCAGGAGAGACACACTAAACTGAAGCTTGTTTACAGGTGCAACCTGGGAGCACAGGAAGTTAGGAGACTTGTTCAGGGTCACACAGTATGCAAAGTGGGGGCTGTGTGATTCAAACCCAGGTCTCCAGGTTTGCAGCTCAGAACCTTAAACCACTGCGATACACCGCCTCCTATGCCCGCCAGTTCACCCCCACCAGTCACGCCCCATGATCTGCACCCAGGGGTCCGCACTGACCTCACTGAAGGGCCCTCCCCAGCAGGGGGAGGGGAGAAGATTACTAGCATAGTGCCCGAGCAGATGCAAGGATGAAGGAGATGACAATTCTGCTCCCAGAAATATGCTCTGGACATTTGACCTCTGAGACAATTCACTCTGGCAATTTTTTTTTTTTTTTTTTTTTTTTTTTTTAAAAGGACTCCCCACCACTGAACAGTCGGCAGGATAAAATTTAACATCGAGCAAAACCCACACCTCCCCTGAAAAGGTATAGTGATGTTCCCTCCCTAGAAATTCCTGACATGGTTTGCTAGAGCTGATCCTTCTTCCAGAGTTTTTAGGCAGACCACTACTACTCAGTGCCCCTCTACAACGAACAGTTTGGGAGCCATAACCCATGTCTCTATAGCTCCCCATTCATTATAGCGAGGACGCATTTTAAAAACAAACCAAAACAAACAAAAAAAAAAACACAACACTTGTGGCGAGGAGATTGCTGGACAGATAAAGAGGTTTGGGTTTTTATTTCGTGATCCACTTTAGTTGGAAAACCATGTTATATGAGGGCACTCAGCTGGTCTTGCAAGCAGGCGGTTGTTGGTTTAAGTGACAGGTGATTTTTAATTAGCAACAGTCAACCAAATGAGTTTTAGGGCCAAAAGCAGAACGATGTTTCTGCATGAGGAGTGCAAAAAGTGCTAGAGTTTAGTCAGGCGAAATGGGTTAGCGGGAGAGGCAAGTGCTCTCAAAAAGCAGGAAGTGGTACATGAGACAGCAGAGAGGAGTGTTAGAGAGAAACTTGTTCAGTGACAGACACTTCTCACTCGCTCATAGACATCCCATGGCTATTCTAGTTACACTGTTGATAGAAAACGACTAGCTGCAATAGAAAAAGTATTTTCTTTATCTGTGAAGCACAGAAGTGTGAAGAGACAGCAGCAGAGATCGATAGCAAGTGTTTTAGACTGCTCCTCAACTCAGTCTACAGTGCATGTCTTACAATCACAGGTGCTGATTGCGATCGATACTGTCACTTTCCTGCTGGGGTGGGAGAAAAAGAAAAGAAAAGGAGAAAAGAAAAGGAGACAGCGTCTTACATTTTAAAGTTATTTTCATGATAGTTGTATATCACATTCTTGCAGCTGTCCCTTCAGTTTTCCTCACATAAAACAGTTTGCAGGAGCATGTAGCTAGATGTTGTTTAACCAAAGGCCGTATTGTATTACACTGCTAAGGTTTGCCTGTCAAGTATGTCTGTCAATGTTTGGGGTTGCATTATAGGCAGTGAATTTGTCGGACAAAATCAAACAGGAGTGAACTGTCGCTGGAGTGACTTGATGAGAGTTCATTGTCACAGAGTGAATCGACATGGACCAGGGAGGTGCACTCTGGGGACTGCAGCATGGAGGGGATGAGTGGCCATCATCCGGCAGGGCAGTATGGCCAATTTCTGTATTTTGGTCCACGCTCCCATACTGGGCGGTCGTGACGAGTGCTTCCTGAGGGACATCCGCAGCGTGGTCACACACACTGCCAAGGACATCATACTCCACCGCCACCAGGGGCCGCTAGACAAGCGGCACACCCGCCAGGAAAGAAGCATCAGAGGGACGCTCTGAACCCTCCTGCCGGCAGCAACTCCAGATGTCCCGGCTTGAAAGTGAACCCGGTCACCAGCATGCTGAGGTACACCTATTGCTTGGCGCTAGCACCAGAGCCTTTTCAAGGCATCAGGAAAACTCCCCAACAACAAACACACAACAATCCTAGCAAACACTGGGCCACTGGTCCTGACAAGAGACAGATTGGGCCGGGTCCAGTCAATAAGTGTGCCTTAGCTTAGAGATCATCTCAAGGACCTCGCCACCTCCAAAGGTCTAAACTCACCCCAGTCGGAGCGCTTCTGCCACCCCTGGGCAGACCACAGAGGCAAAACTTGCCTCACTGACTGGATCTGACTGGCTAGAGGACACCCTGTCAGAGAAGAATTGAGAAAACCTCATTGCATAATGTGGTTAAACACAACACACGTGAAGAGCTCACACCTCATGGGTGCTGTCACAGACACTCTAGCTTTGCAGTCATGCCAAATGATGTCACAGCACCCAGATTGTGTGTAAATCAGCTTGTTCTTCACACTTTGGTGTTACTCTACATGTAATTCATGGTTTGGATACAGAATCAAAAGGCTGGCACCAGCACTGCACTGATCACATTGATTTCATGTAGCTTCATAAAAGCAACAATAAAGTCAGGTGCCCCAGAGCACAAGAAAAGTTAGGTTTTCCAGTACTCTGGGCACCTTAGCTCTTTGATGAAGCTTGGCTACATTAAATACACTAGCAACTGGCCCAGTGGCGCCCGAGCAAAAGGTGTTCGCCAGCATGCTGGAGACCCAGGTCTGCACCCGAGCCCGGTATCAGGAGTGGAATCCGCGTGGAGGGAGTTCAGCGTCCTTGACACTTCCCCATCCCCCAGAGGAGGAGCGGGTCTCTGACCACTTTTTTTTTTGAGTTAAACTTTTTATTAATTTTTCATAAGATATACAGACAAACCTCTTACAGTACAATGTGAGGATTTTTTTTTTTTTTTAAAGAAATTGAGGCAGCATATAAGAAGAACATTGCTACAATAATACAAGGAGCTTTTGGTTTAAAATATAGTAAATAATACAGGTCCTGTAATTAGCATATACTTGACATTTGTAGTGAACTTAAAGCGGATAGTATGATTAGATACGGTTTATATTAAAATGTTACATAATTATATATGATGCTGCAAAAGGTAAAAAGTACATTCAGTAAAGGACTGTGGAGTAATAAAGAATGATTGAGAACAGAGTATAGGAAAGAAAGATATATAAGAAAGTTAAGGAGAGAGAGGGAAACTAAAAAAAGAAAAAGGGAAAGCGTAGACTACAATGATGCATCAGTAAAAGGGAAAATCCATATATATTAAGTCCATACATTGGTGTTGGAAGATTTAGTTGATTCCAAAAATTAAAAAGCCCTGCCAACAATTGTTATATAACATGAGTCGGTCAGACAAGATATGTGTCATATAGGTCCAGAGAGGCATATTGCAATAGTTGGTTAATGATACCGGAAGGGTAGGGATTATGTTGGATCTCCAGTGTACCTAGAATTGTGCTTAACTTGAAGGAAGAGTATATTTAACCATCTGCTCATGGTATATGAAATTTTATAAGAACGGTGATTAAAAATACCAAGAATGCAATGTTTAGGGTCTAGTGTAAAAGGTTGACCTACCACTTTCATTGCAAATCTGTAGTACAGTGCCAAATCTTTTGTATGAGGGACAGTGCCATAAGATATGCAATAAATCCCATTGGGGAACTGCAGCGCCAGCAATTGTTATTGTTCAATAAACCCATTTTTTGTAATACAACAGGAGTTCTGTACCACAAATGAAGGATCTTGGTTTGAATGAGGGAACTGCGTTTATCATTAAAAGATTTGTTACAGGAGAGCCAACATCTGGACCATTGTGCATTGGTGATATTATATTGTAGCAAAGTACTCCATCTGTTTTAGCATTGACAGAGTAGTCAGGAAGGATATCACAAATATCTTTGTAAACAGTGCTATTTAAATTGATGTTGTTTTTATCCATTTAGAGATGTGCTTATCATACAGAGAATTGATAGAGAAGGGTGTGAGGTAAGAGTTGCATGCGGTACTGGCTGTAGATATTTCCAAAATCCTGATGGGGAAGATTCCATATGCCTCAGAGGTCGGTGTAAGATTTTAACTTTAATGACTTGGGTTCAAGTATATCCTGCAAAAGAGAATACCCTTATTTTTCCAGATACGACAAAAATGGGGCGATTATCAAGAATATATGGTGGTTACCCCAGATGGGGGGTGTAAGCTAAGGGTTTGAGGTTAGATTTAATATGCTTGTGAATGATTTTCCAATAGAATATAGAAGCATGCTATGGTAGGGTGACTCTTAAAGAAGAGTGTAAGGGTGTTATAAAGGAAAGAAGTCGCCACATTACCAGGACATAAGGATGTTTCATATTGACCCATAAAGGAGACTGGATGTTGGGTTTGTTAAACCATTTAATTGTTTGAGATGTACGGAAAGCCCATAAGTAGGCTTGGAACCAAGGAAGGCCAAAGCCACCTTTTGACCAATGGGATATAAGTTTATTACGATTAAATCTAGGTATTTTGCCTTCCCAAATGAAGCTGCCGATAATTTTGTCTATTTTGGTAAGAAAACTAGAGGGAAGTATCAAAGAGATATTGGAAAATAGGTATAATATTTTAGGAGTTATTGACATTTTAATGGCAGAAATTTCACCATTAAAAGAAAGTTTAAGTAGCTTCCATCTATCAAGTGTTGTTTGGATACTGGTTAACAGAGGGAAAGATTAGTATCCCATAATTTATTCAATGTTGGGGTGATCCAATGCCAAGATAAGATATACCTTGGGGCCCAACGAAGCCTAATGAGTTGTTCATGAGGGACTACAAAGGGTATTCAGTGGTAGCGTTCAGATTTGTTAAGGTTTTGAGCTAGTCCGAGTGGGAGGCGAAGTCATCCAGTAGTTTAACTAAAGGTTGCCCAGAACTTTAGAGGTTTTCAAGTAAAATAAGGAGATCATCTGCATAACAGAGTGAAGTATAGTGAGAGTTACCAATAGTAATGCCTTTAATTGTACCGATTGACGAGACACAGAAAGAGGTTCCATGGCAAGTATAAACAATGAAGGAGATAAGGGGCATCCTTGTCTGGTGCCTCTGCTAGCAAAAGGAGGGGACAAAATAGAGTTCGTGAGAACTCTAGCTGAAGGAGGTATACAATAATTGAATCCAAGCACAAAATTATTTGTAAAGTTAAATGAGATAGCAACTGATATAGATATTCCCATTGAGAGAGTCAAATGCTTTCTCAAAGTCAATGGCTATTGCAGCTGCAGGGTTTTAAGAGTTTTGCTTTGTGAATTAAATTGAGTAATGAGCGAAGATGATTGGAACTGTTTCTATTTTGATAAATCCTGATTGAGAAGTATGAATGAGTTTAGTCATTAAAGATTCTAAGCGGAGAGTTAATAATTTGGCAAATATTTTCCATCAGTATTAAGAAGTGAGATCGGTCTGTAGTTTGAAGGAAGTAAAGGGTCTTTATCTTTTTTGGTAAGACTGTTATGATGGCTTCGTCATTGTGCATGGGAGTTTCTTTATTAAGGTTGCTTCTTGGAATACATTGACTAATACAGGACAAAGAGTGTCAGATAGGGTTTTATAAAATCAATAGGGAACCCATCACTGCCAGGTGCTTTCTACCGCTTTTTAAAGATGATAAAGCCAGTTTGATTCTGTAAAGTGATTGGTTTATCAAGCACAGCTTTGTCCTGAGGGGATAGGGTGGGTAGATTCAATTTTTCCAGAAAATGTTGTATTAGGTTGGGATTTGTAGTATTAGGTTGCAGTATAGTTGATGGTAAAAGGATTGCATAATACGATTGATTGAAAGGTTGTCTGTGTGTGTCTGACCTGATGGATCTTTTAGACTTGCTATATGTCTCTGCATCTGTTGAGTTTTAGCTGGTAAGAGATTAACTTTCTGCATTTATCCCCTGTTCCCAATAACCGTGTTTAATCCTAAAGGGCAAGTTCAGCTTTCCTGGATATCAACTCGTTAATTTTAATTTTAATTGTAGAATTTCAGATGAAGCTGTGAATTATGATTGGGTTTATTTAATTTATAGTATTGGGTTTCTTTAAGGGATTTTTCTAAATTAGCTAATTGTTGTTCTCTTAATTTCTTTCTATCGCCTGCATAACTAATAATTTTACCTCTAATAGTGGCTTTTAATGCTTCCCAGATAGTACCTTGAGACATATCTGGAGTATCGTTAATGGAAAGAAAATCTTGAATCTGGGTTTTAATCCAAGGAGAATTCAGGGTCTCTGAGTAAAAGTGGGTCCAAACGCCAAGATGGGGATTTAGAAGAAGGTGGACCCCAGAGTAAATGCAAACTGATAGGGAATGATCAGATATAACAATAGGAGAATCGATGTATCAATTTTTCAGTAATGAGGGAGAAGAGAACCAATAATCAATCCTACTATATGATTTATGTAAAGAGGAATAAAGGTGTAATCTCGTTGTCTGGGATGATGTAGTCTCCAAATGTCAGAGAGACCTAAATCCTTCATAGTCATTGATAGAGCATTAATACTACGGGTGGGCATCATGTGATGAGTTACTTCTGTCTAAATATGCTTGTAGTGCTAAGTTAAAGTCACCACCAATAAGAATAGGTGAATTATTTTATTATTAATCATAATTTGTTGGGATAGATTATGGAAGAAAATGGGTGAATCAAAGTTGGGTGCATATACATTCACAAACATAAGCGGACCTGCTGTGGTGTTTAATAGGGTTAATCCACCTACCATCCGGTCTCTAATGATTTTATGGGGCCCAATTAAGAGATTTATGTATTAAGATAGCAACCCCATGTTTTTGGATGGAGAAGATGACGTATACTTGACCAACCAGTCCCTTTTAAGTCTGTCGACATCCTCTGATAAAAGTTTAGTTTCTTGTAAGAAAGCAATATGTGTTTTATGCTTTTTAAGATAGGCAAGTACTTGCTTACGTTTACAAGGTGAGTTGAGTCCTTGACATTCCATGAATGTAAGATTAGATCACTCATGGTACTAGGATATAAGGTAATTAGTTACAAATAGGAATGAGGGACTCAATACCATTAATTTGGAGGATGTCACAGATTCAAAAGGTAAATATATATAATAAACAAAAGTATGCAGGGCCCCTTAACTTGTATGGGTTCGAGATGATTGAGTATTTGTATTCATTTTGTCTCACAGAGGAGAGTATAGAGATAAGAATATCAAGTAATTAAACATTAGAACCAACAAACGCTAGTATAAACTCAGTAACAAGAATATTAATTTGAAACTTATGAAATGCAGAGCAATAAGAGTCGGTAAATATACAGGACTCTCACCCTACACTACTAGGAGTGTAGAGTAATTAGTGAATCTCAAGATACGGTTTACCCTATAATCTTAAGATACTAAACTTTATATAACAGTATATTAATGAAGTGTAATTGAGATTTGTGCTGAGGTAATTAAAGCATTACCCTGGAACAAAAAAAAAAAAAACATCATTCTACCAAATAAAAAGGATAATCATGTAATAGTGTTAAATTCCAAACATATGAATTAGCTTGGACCTAGCAATAAGTCCAATATTAAATAAAGTATACCAACATGATGGCAGATAATGCTGAAACGGTGTGAGCCAGATAAAAGGATGCCCGATGTGTATTAATCCACATAAGCTAGGGTTAGGGAATGCAGTATATACTATAGGTTCATAGTGCATCAGTGTATTGTGGAATCATTTTTATAAGTTCCAATGATTTGGAAGAAAATGGGATGAAGAATAATGTGAAAAGGCGGAAAAACTCAATGTATAGAAATACAATTGGAAGCATACTTTGTGCAAAATCTGTGAGATATAATGGGAATGCACCTGATGCACTACATACCAGAAGTGATGCAAAATAAATATTAAATAAGTAAATGATTTTAGAGTATTTGTCTAATCATCCTCCACATTCCAAATGATAGGATTTATGTGGAAAATGCTATAATAGTAGGGGTTAAGGGCACACTGATATGAAATGCAGAACTCTATATGTATGTATGCGTCTGACCACATGGTGGCGCTAAAGCTTATGAAAATTAGAGTGTAAATAGCAATTATATATACACTAATGTCTGGCACCACACAAGGATTAATTAGAAGAGATCTTACAAACATTGTAATATTTATTTATTTATTTCCATTTAATACATTGAGAGTAACTCCATGCATGGATTAAATACCTCCAGTGTCAATTGGCTCACCTCCCACAGACAGATACAGGCTTCTCAGCAGCGATAGTGATTTACTGCATTTAAGTGCTCCAAACCTGTTGGGTGCGTAGAGACTGCACTTTAGTGTAAATGTACCAAAGGAATAGAGTGAGGTGGTGTGAAGAGGAGGATTCTGGTGAGAAACCGCTATATCACATCTAATTATGGGCCATAGTATTTATAAAAAAAAAAAAAAAAATTGTAAGTGGGAAAAGCCTCAGGTAGCCTTGCTCTTCGATTTTCTTCTCCTTTCTTTTGAGTGGTTCAGATGATTTAAAGGGAGAGCTGGACACAAGATCAGCCCAGGAAGAATCGGAGAGTCATTACCCATTGAGAGCTTCTTCTGGTCTTGAGTAAAGGATTGGATACAGTCCATCTCAGATCCTCCGTAGATGAGTGCAGATCTTCTTGGAGTGGAGGGAATTTGTTAGAAAGGTAAGAGGAGTAGAAAAACTGATGTGACATTCCAAATGGGAAGCTTGAGAGGTGGAAATATTATTTAAACAGCAGATATTATTATTTAGAGAAGAACCAGATGCTTTTTTTTCCCCTTGTATGCTGGAGGAGCTTCTGGCAGGAGCTACAGTGGCAGATATGATGGCTGCAGATTTCTCAGGGACCTGAAGGACAGTTTCAGCAGGAAGGGCAAGACATTGTAATTCATGAGTCGTTTGTGCTGGAGCAGGAACGAAGCTGCATTAGCATCGCAAGGCAATGTAAGTCGGCTGTGTCCAATTCAGAAATTCAGAGAGATTCTGGGTTACTGAAATCTCTGGTAGAATCATTCAAAAAGACGCATTGTTGCAGGGTAACTGGCAAACTTAATTCCACGCTGATGAAGGATTGTTTTAATGGGGTTGTAAGCTTTTCGTTTGTTAGATAATTCTTTAGAATAGTCTCTGAAAATTAGGATCTGTTTTCTTGCAGGTAAGTGCACTCTAATTGCCTCGCTTTGAAGAATCAGTTCAGTATGTGCGTGGTTTAGAAATCTGGCAATGATGGGCCTGGGTTTCTGGTCGGGTCCAGGCCTCGGATTTAAGGTGCGGTGAGATCTCTTGATGATTAGGTCTTGGCCGGTTGGTAATTTAAGCAAAGAAGGAAGTACATGAGTTAGAAGAGCACTTGTGTTCCTAGTTCAACACCTTCAGGAAATCCGAGAAATCTAAGGTTGTTACGCCTGTTTCTATTTTCAATATCATCTATTTTGTCCTGAAGGTTCCTAATAACTCTGTCCTGCTCCCTGATGGTAGCCTGTAATGTGTTAATGGAATCTTCATTTTGAGATGCTTTAACATCAGTAGCGCTGATTTTTGATCAAGTGCCTGCATATTATTGATATTTTGTTGAGATGCAATTTTAATACATTGATTTCACTTATTAGTTGCTGAAACATTGCCTCCACTCTATTAAGAGAACTGTTATGTGGAGATTGGTCTGCCATTATTGTAGGCCTTAATAGAGAAATTGAAGAGCTGTAGATAACTCGTTCAGTAATTATGAGGCAATAAAATACTGTACCAGAGCTGTTCTGCGATGTACATAGTAAGACCTCAGATGTTGGTGAAGGTAGGAAGTCTGGAATCTGTAGGATGGATGATGATATTTGGTGAATCCAGGGAGATGAAGAATCAAGCAGCCATCTTCAGCACAGCGCCCTCTGGCTGTCTCTGACCACTTTCTGTCAGTCCCAGGTGGTGACTCTGGGTTGACGTTCTAGGCGTTGTTTGGCCTCAATGCACCGCCGAACGCCTCAACCCCAGCAAGCTTATGTGACCGCCCTTTGTGGTAGGGGTGGGTTGGCAGAGGAAGAAAACACAAAAAACACCACCACAGAAAAACTGGCCCCTGGCGTGGATGACAGCCGCTGCTCCCATGACCACACAGCTAAGGTGTCGAGCCAACCCCGCCCGTGCAAGATATGATGCACACCTCTGTGGTATTCTCTCTCAGATTGTCCCCTGTGTGTAGGGGCCTCCTGAAGAGAAACTGGTTACCCGGATCACGGCACAGATGGGGCGGCGAATGGCAAAGGGACGGACAGCACTGGGCCTTGGCAGCCCGAAGGAGTGGAAACTAAATAAGGGAAGAAAAACTGAAAAAAAAAAAAAAAAAAAAAGAGAAAGTCATAGACTTTTTTTTTTTTTTTTTAATATAAAAGAATAAATAGCTTTACCATTCCGCTTTGAATGTACTTTTACCTCCTCCTCATGGAGCAGGCAGGCAGTTGGTCCGGTACTCCCATCTCTGGACCTGGGTCTGGTCAGCAACTCTTCTCCACACAGGCCGGCACGCAGTGTTCCCCCCATGGAGAATCAGATCTATACTTGAGGGCACCTCTGTAGGTCCTGGGGGCATGGTGCATGCCATTAGCCACCACAACCACCACAGTTTTCTGCCTGGATTTTCACCCTGAAGCCGGACGTACAATGACACAGTGCACATACGCGCTAAACGCTCACCATGCTCCAACCCCTGCTGCGCCTCACACTAGTAGTGCCCCAACTTCCATCAGGTGCCACTGTAGACTGACGTAATACTCTTTATCCACCCGAGAGAGAGGACAGCTGTCATGGGATGCTCCATCCTCCCCTCCCCTGTCGACCCCGGCGACAGAGTCCATTCTCGAACCGGGCGCGGCGTGGTGCAAGGTGTGGAGTCTAGCGCCTCAACCCTCAAGCACCACCAGCCAGTTCCCCGTTCTTTGATAACCAGGTAAGGTTACCAAAGAACAAACTCAATCTAGCCCACCCCAATTTGAATGAAACAGATTTTGGCTCTGTTTAACTGTCAGCCCTATCTCTTCTACTTTCCTAATCTGACAGTCAGCCCCAGTGTGTTAGCATTCTGTGATACAATTGTTTGGAGAGCATTGCAAATACCATCCTTTTCCTTCCTGGGTGAGTAGTGGCGCTAAGGTGGGCAGAGGTGGGCTACACTGGATTTAAAAAATATATCAGGCAAGGCTTTTGCAGGCAGGATCACGTTAGGGAAAGTAGAAAATATCCTACTTTCATTAGGTCGGGGGAGGTTGCAGAGAGCATTACTACCATTATAGGGAAGGGGAAGGAAAGAGCATTGCTGCGATTAGGTCTGGGGAGGAGAGGAGAGGAGAGAGTATTGCTGCCATTATATAGATTTTGGGGGAGGAGAGATAGCATTACTGCCATTAGTTAGGTGGGATGTGGGAAGGAGAAGGCTTTTCTTTCAGTAGGTTTTGGAGAGGAAGAAGGAACAGTGAGCATTGCAGCCTTTTTGGTCTGGAGTGGAGGTGGGAGCACTGCTGCCATTTTTCAAACAAGGGAAGACTAACTCTACCAGACTTGGAAACATGAGACTAGAGAGGCAGAAGAAAAAGGGAAAATACAAAATCCAGCTGAGACACCCTACTAGGCCAGTGGTGGCGCATCGAGGTTCCGTGAGAGTAACCCATGATCGGGTGCGATCCTGAGACCTACCTGCTGTAGGACAGCCCATGGTCAGAGGGAGTTGCAGATGCCATGGCTTTCAGGCTAGGGAGTGAGGAGCACATGAAAGAAAATTCTAAAATGAAGCCAACATAAGAAAGATGACAACCAAGCTAAAGATTATTCATTCAAAATGTGACAATTAAACAAGGAAAGAAGCGAAACAGAGAAAAGATAAAATAATCAATCATTCTGACACTGCCAATGTTTAATATTTTACATTTTAATATATGGCAGTTTTCAGGGTGGCAGTATGGGGAGTCTCTGTATGCACCAATAGCATGCCACCCCAGCCATGGCATGTATGGAGCCCTGAAAGATTTTCACAGAGGAGGAGTCGTGGGTGCTCCATGGCTAGGCTACTAAAAGCTGTCCTTGGAGAACAACTACTCAGTTATTTGTTTTGTTGCCAGTACATGTAGGGGTTCATGACACTAGCCGTTAGTACTATGTTATGTAAAACACTAAATGGATTTGGAGAAATAATGGAGAGCCAAAACAGCTTCTGTAAAGCAAAATAATAAAACTGAAGGTTTAAGGAAATGATGTAACTTGCATTTATGTGGCAGAAGTCGGGGATCCTCCTCACAGGCCATCCTTGCTGAGGTCCCCAAAACTGTAAAGCTGGCTCTTCTGTATTCACATATAAATGTGCCAGAGAACTTTATCCATCACTGCACATGAAGTTACATCAGTTTGCCCGCAGAGAACGGGGGGCCTTGCTTATGCTTATCCCAGGACTGAAACCCTGCACTGTATTCATATCCACCACTCCCGAGGTTGGCTGTTCCATGCATCCACCACCCTTTCTGTAAGAAAGAATTTCCTCACATTACCCCTTAGTCAGCCTCCTCTAATCTAATGCTGTGTCCTCTTGTCCTGCTATTTTCTTATACTGAAAAGTGTTAGACTTTTTCACCTTGGAGGCAGTATAGTGCAGTGGGTTAAGGCTCAGAGCTGCAGATCTAGAGACTTGGGTTTGAATCCCACAGCTGCCTAGGTGCTTACTGCGTGATCCTGAGCAAGTCACTTAACTTCCTCGTGCTCCCAGGTGCATCTGAAAACAAGCTTCGCTAGTGTGCTACTTCTGGTTAAACAATGTTCCTTTCCCTTACCTTGTTAATGCCCTTAAGATGTCTGAATGTTTCGATCATAGCACATCTCTCCCTCCTTTGCTCTAGGGTATACATATTGAGCTCTGTTAATTTGTCCTCATGTTTCTGATGCAGTTCCTGCACCATTTTAGTTGCCTTCTCTGAACTGCCTCCATTTTGTTAATGTCCTTGTGCAGGTGCAGCCTCTAGTACTGCATGCAGTACTCCAGATGGGACCTAACCAGTGCCTTTGAACAAGGATTATTACCTCATTCTTAAGACTTATGATACCTACTAATAGACCCCAACATCCCTCTAGCCTTACCTACTGCTTTAGTGGTCTGTTTGGATGATTTCAGGTCATCGGTGATGATGATGATGCCCAAGTCTCTTTCTTCCCTTGTGATTGCCAGCAACTCCCCTCCCAACCTATAGGTGGCTTCAGGGTTCCTTTCCTATGTGCATGATCTTGCACTTCTTTCGTTAAACCCCAGTTGCCACTCTTCCACCATTTTGCCAGTTTATCCAGATCTCTTCTCATTTTGCCCACCCCATCTGGATCATCTACTCTGCTGCAGATCTTGGTGTCATCTGCAAACAGACAAACCCTACCATCCAGTCCATCTGCAATGTCACTCTTGTATTGTTATTTCCTCGTAATTAATTGTCCACGGTTAGGTATGCTGCAAGGCCCAACTTCTTGTACAAGCTGAAATTCACGGTTTATTTTCATGTATTCTTGCATCTCGTGTATGTAAGGGATATGCAATGGAAGCAAGTGTAATAAAGATTTACCTGCACAAGAGCAGTTTGACCTTGGTAACCTCACAGTGGCATAAACCCACAGTGAGGTGTCGAGGTCAAATTGTTAAGTGCAGATAAATCATTTGTTACACGAGTTTTCATTGCATATTCCATTTATGCAATTCTTTTGTGGGGGGCATTTGTTAGTCAAAAAGTGAACAACAATTGAATCAGTCTGCCATTTTTGCCGATTAGAAAATCTAAATGAATCTAGAAATGAAAAAAACACCTCATTTTGTAGACATCTGTAAGCTGTGCTTATGCTCAAAGTACCATACTAAATTTTTGTTTAAGCTATTTGCATGCGTTTGAAGAAAAAGTGCACAAAAATGGAATTCTGTTTTAAGCTAATTCTGAGAAAAAAAAAAAAAAAGTATCTATAAATGAAACACCACTCATTTTGTAGATATTTCTGTACTAAAACAGTGTCTCACAGTACCTTGCTATCATTTTCATTTTAAAGTTATTTACATTTGTTTGCAGACAAAATGAAAATCACTCATTTTGTACATATTTCCATGCTGAACAACTTTATTGCTTATGGTACCATGCTATTATTTTTCATTTTAAAGTTATCTGAATATGGTTAATACTGCAACTGAGGCTGAACATTCTAAATGACATAAGCACTGTATAGATAAATGAAATTTATGTACAGTTACTCAGATAAATAGATTTATCACACTGTTTATCTCCACCCCATTATTGCATAATATATTAAATTAAATGAGAGGAAAAAAAAAAAAAATCCATTTAATGCATCAGTTAAGGTTGTTCCACAGAGCAAAAAGCGAGAAATTCGGTGTTTAGGGTTGAAGCCCCTTGGACCCCAGCCCTCCCCACCCAGCATCAGGGTGCGAGTTGAGGTCGTGCATACATACATTTTGTTTTGTTGTCCTTTGTACCCCTTCCCAGGTCGTACTTGAAATGAACACGGCTCAGTCTGCCTTTCCCAATTATCAACTTTTAAAATTAATTAATTAATTAAATAAAAAAATAAATAAAAATGGTACACAGGAAATCACGACAGGAGGTGAATGTATCCGTTTTGCTCTATTCAGGAGGGACGGGGGTAGCCCTGTATGTCAGGGAAGGTAGATACAAAGGAGGTGGGGGGCACAGGCACTGTGGGTCGCCCTTGAGCCAGGCAATGGTACAGCAACTCGAATATGGGTGATCTACAGGCCTCCAGCTCTGGGAAAGAGTTAGATAGGGCAATAGTGGAGGAAATACATGGGATGGCAGCAAGAGGAGATTTCAACATGCCAGATGTGGATTGGACCATCCCAGTGGCAGCCTCGGCCAGGAGCAGGGACATCATGGATGCCATGCAGGAGGAAGGACTCAGGCAGCTAGTGCAGGAGCCTATCAGAGACAAAGCGATTTTAGATCTTGTGCTGACCAATGGAGACAGGGTCAAGGAAGTAAGGTGGAAGGGCACCTAGGGTCCAGTGACCACCACATAGTGAGGTTCAACATCACCACAGGATCGCAGGAGAGCCACAAAGACAAAGGTCCTAGGTTTAAGGAGGGCAGACTTTGCTAGGATGGGAGAGGGATTAAAGAAGCCCTGGCAAGAAGGGCTCCAGGAGAGGTGTAGAGGAGCAATGGAACACCTAAAGGCAGCCATAGTAGACACAACAAATTGGTGCATTAGGCTGAGCACAAAGGGTAAAGGAGGAACAGAACACTATGGTTCACAAAGGGCAGAGAAAGTGAGTGGCAAAGGGCCTTCAGAAAATACAAGGAAACTCAGAAAGAGGAAGACAGGACAGTGTACCTAGAAAGACAGAGGAAGGCAGGAAAGCAGTAAGGAGCATGAAGGTGCAAATGGAGGAGAGATTAGTGCAAATGGTAAAGGGGGACAAGACATTTATAGATACATTAAGCAACAGAAGGAAGACCAGGGAGGGACTGCAAGGCTCAAAGGGAGGGCAGTGTGCGTGTGTGTGTGTGGTAACTTAGAAAAACAAAAACCTCTGCTCTGTATTCATAGCAGAGGAGGGATGGACAGGGACCACAACCTGACAGCAGAAACAAAGGGGACGGGAGAGAGGTGAGCACTAGTCCTTTTATGGAAGATAAGAGTGATGGAGGAACTCTCAAAAAGGGAGGGTGGACAAAGCAATGGGTCTAGATGATATACACCCCAGGATATTACAGGAGTTACAGGCGGTGCTGGTTGGATGTCCAATTCCGTGAACTGGATATACAATTTTTTTTTTTTGTATTTCACCTACAGCCCAGTTTGGAATGCTGTTCTGAAATTCTCAAGGCAAAGGGTTTTTCCTACAATTATATCTTTTGTTAGTTTGGTGAAAAATTCCTTCCCAAGTTATAAGGATTTGAAATTTCAGTTCTGAGCATGCTCAGTAGGGTCTTTCAGGCGTCCGATGCGAAGAAGAATCTTCTGGCTCATTACAGAAGAATCTTCTTAGAGAGTCTTCCTTTGTGAGGCGAAATTCTTCTTTCTTATAGCGCCACCTTGTTTGAGTTTAAAAATAAATAAATACATTTTCAAAAGACACCCAAATCTAGGGTAAACAGAACCCTGTTACCTAGATTCTGGTGTTTGTTTTGCAAACTGCCCTGGAAATAATGTAGTTTTTGGGTTCCCCAAAACCAGGGAGCCCAATACAGCAAGGAAGCCATTCACCTGCATTCTCTGTATGAGAACAGTGGGACTTTGACTTGTGAAGCCACAACTGGAGTCGTGCTGCTAGCTTTGGTTTCAGCAGTGGGCGGTGATCGCGATCTCGCCCCCCACTCCTGTCTATCTTTGTACAGATTTGTTAAGTGGACCAGGGTGCCCACTGGTACCACTTCTCTTGCCACCTCCAGAGCACCACTTTTGCCCCCTCCCATCCACATCACCCTCCCCATTTTACTATATTTTAATTAAATGCTATAAAATAGGACATGTCTACATCACATATTTCAGCTGGTCAAATTCACAAGATGTTAATGGCGTAATTTTATTTTTGTCCTGGGAAGCCGACCTAGCATGGAGAGTTAAATGCATTGTGCCATGCTTGTGACTAGGAAGGGGTTAGACTGCAGCTAGAAATACAGTTTATGTCCTCAGAGTCTGAAAAAACACATAAGGAGACAGCAGAACTGAGGTGGCTACTTACAGTGGAGGTGACAGGGTCACAGCAGGAGTCATGGTACAGATAGTGGAGCATTCCCTTGGTATGTGGCAGTGAAGCTGGTTGTGGTCAGTGGATCTTTTATTAAAGGAGTCCATTTACCTGGGTATGTGGCAGACAGCGAAGCTGGCTATAGTTGAGGGATCTTTTAATTAAGATCTACAGCAGGATCATGGTGAGTGACATCGTTCGGACGCTGATCACATGGAACAGGAAGCTGGCAGTTAGTGTTTTACAGCTCCATCTCTACTTTCGACTAAGGCAGCATTTGTGTAAAGGAGGTAGAGAAATCTAAGAATATCTACATTATGTACAGTACTTAAAGTGGTTCTGGTAGAGGGATCGTGATGAGATTGCTCAGATAGCAACTGCATGGAACAGGAACCCAGCGGTCAGCATCTCAGGGTCTCAGACCTATATTTTGTTTTAAAACGGTTTAGAAATTGTATTAGTTATGGCAGCATTTGCAGAAGGGAAAGCAACTAAGATCTAAGAGAAGATTGTGGGGAAGAGATGGAGAGAGTAGGATTAATCAAATAACTGGGTGGTCAGCTGTTGATGCATTCAGATAGCATAACAAATACTGAACGCTCATTTTAATTTCATTTTTCATTGGAGACCACTGTCCCACCAATGTACTGAGAATAAAGACTACTGGGAACACTTCCTATTCCACAGTAATAGACCTGGAGTGCCCAACCCCAATATTGTTTCTTTCCAGCCCCCACCCCGGAAATAATTGTTGGTAGCATCAGGTTGCCAACCCCTAGAGGCACTGAGCACCATGCCAACACCGAGGTGCCCAGTCTCAGTGTCAGCTTCCATCCCTCGGCAACAAACAAAGTCCCTCGATTTTTTTTTTTTTGGTAACCTGTATTTAAAATAAAATAAAGTCCCTCACCGATCTGACCACCCACACCCACTCCACCCCAACCTCACATTCAACACCATCCTCCCTACAGCCCTCACTCACCAGAACATGTCCCACAACATAGATCCACTCTCCGATCAAAGACGCATCTTGCTGCTGACTGCAATGATAACAGGCAAAAGTGCTTATTGTAAGCCTATGGGGGATGAACTTGTTCATAACTGTTATTTCTGAACATGTGACACCAAATTATCAACATGGCCTTTCACAGACCCCACCTCATGAACAAAATAGCAGTGAAGATTATGCAAATCTACACAGAAATGTGATTTTGTGGTTTGCTGCGAAGTCACCTTTGGGCTGAATTTAAAAATGTTATCCGCCCTTGTTCATGAGGTGGGATTACAAGAAGGCTATGTTGAAAATCTGCATTAAAAATATTTAAAAATAAAGTTATGAGCATGTGTTGAAATTTTGCAATGCACGCTTATGAAACTTTGGTAATTCACTATTTTGAGCCCAGATTTTCAATATATCCATTTTTCCATACTATGTCATGAATGTGACAGCTGTCATTTTTCAGACGCTGGCCAAAATGCAGTTTTGCACCTATGCCATGGAATGACTTTCGGCCAAAATCTCAAAACTTTTCACCTAGCCAGTTCATGAGGTCAGTTTCTAACAAGGCTATGTTGAACATCTGAGGTCAAAATATTAAGAAAAAAGTTATGAAGGTACATTGACAGTTTTCTATACATGTTCATAACTTTAGTAATTTCTGACATCTGATGCTGCATGAGTGCAGAGTAGCAGTTTAGACAGATGAAGTCTTCCTTGGTGCAAGGCCCAGATGGGCCTTCATGTATCATAGGAACGGGATGTTATAAGGACCGCTTGGCCCATCTAGTCTACCCATTTTCCTACCTACTGCAATACCACAGACCCTACTTGATCTCTGGCTTTATCCTCCTTTCCTAACCACCAAGGTTCCTTTATGCCTATCCCATGCATTTTGAATTTGTTACAGTTTGCTCCCACCATCTCCACTGGGAGACTGTTCCATGCATCCACCACCTTTCAGTGAAGAAGAATTTCTTCCTCACATCTTCCCCCAGCTTCATATAATGACCTTGTTCCTTGAACGCCTTTTTCCCTGAAAAAAGCTTCCCTATACTACCTTATTTATACCCGTGAGGTATCTGAAACTCCATCATATCCCCTCTGCCTCCTCTCCTCCAAGATGTACATATGGAAGACCTCAAAACTCTCCTCATAGGACTCCTGATGCAGCCCTTGCACCATTTTAGTTGTACTCCTCTGGACCGTGTCTATTTTATGTCCTTACAGAGATGTGGCCTCAGAACTGGACATAGTATCACAGATGAGGTCTTACCAATAATTTGTACAACAGTATCACCACCTCCTTCCTGCTTCTGGCGATGCCCTTCCCTATGCGCCCAAGCATCCTCTGGCTCTCCCATTGCCTTGTCACACTGCTTGCCCACTTTTAGTTTAAATCAGGTCACTCATGGTTGAGTGACAGGCATCAGAGGGTATGCATCAGGGTTACCAATTAGACTGGGTGGTATGCACTAGTGGAATGCCTCCGGATCTGTGCTGGGCCCACATTTATTGCGTTTGTCTCCTCAATGCAGGAGTCAGCAGGCTCAGGTTATGTAAATACATAGAAACATAGAATTTGATGGAGATACGGACCGCTTGGCCCACCCAGTCTGCCCATTTCCTACCTAATGGAGAAGCTGCAGATCCTAGTTAACAAGCAGCCTACTTCTTCCTACCCCACCCCTAGAATTGCCTTATGACTGTCCATGCATGCTTGAATTCCACCACTGATTTTGACTCCACAACCTCCCCGAAGGCCGTCCATGCATCCACAACCCTCTCTGAAAAATACTTCCTTAAATTACCTTGAGCCACGCCCCCATCTTCAAATTGTGCCCCCTTGTTCTGCACCCTCTTTTTGAAAGATGCTACCTCTTGGACTTTGTTGATCCTTGAGGTACTTGAAAGTTTCTATCATGTCCCCCTTTCCTCGAGGCTATACATATGAAGCTCCTTTAGTCTCTCTTCATATGTCTTTGGTGCAGACCCTGCACCATTTTAGTTGTCCTCCTCTGACAGCTTCCATCCTGTCTATGTCTCTCTGCGGAGATTGGGTCTTCAGAACTGCACAGTACTCCAGATGGGAAGTCACCAGCTGTCTGTACAGAGGGATAATAACTTCCTGTTTTCTACTGGTGATGCCTCTCCTATGCAACCCAGTATTCCCCCAGCCCTCCTTGCTGCCCTCTCTCACACTGCTTGCCCACCTTTAGGTCATCTGATATGACTACCCTAGGTCCCTTTCCATTTTTCTTGTTGTTAGTATCTCACCCCCATTGTGTCCTCTTCCTGGGTTTTGTTTCCCAGGTGCATTACCTTGCACTTCTTAGCATTGAATCTAAGCTGCCATACATCTGACCATTCCTCTAACCTTGCCAAGTCCCTTCTCACCCTTTCCACCCCACCTTGTGCATCAACTCTGTTGCAGATCTTTGTGTCATTTGCAAGAGACATACTTTTCCTTCCAGTCCCTCTGCAATGTCGCTTAAAGACATTGAAGAGGACGTCTCCAATACTGAACCCTGCAGTACCCCACTAGTAACCCCTTCTCGGAGTGGACTCCATTTACTATTACTCTCTGTGTCCTATTCTCCAGCCAATTCTTTACCAGGCTGTCATCTTGAGACCACTCCCCAGGCTTGGAGCTAACTGTAGACATCTGTGTAGGACTGTGTCAAATGCCTCTAAAGACACAGTCCATACGCAAGATTAATATACAAGTTAGCCAGCCTGGGATTGGGTCCCAAGATGACAGCCTGGTAAAGAATACTCAGACAATACTAAAATATAAGCCAGTTAACCAGGAAGTAGCAGCACAGTTCCAGAAAGATCTGCACCATTTGGAACAATGGGCAAGCAAACAGATTAATATGTAATGGAGAAATGCAAAGTTATGCATTTTGGCCACAATAACAACGATGGAATTTAAGTTGAACAACAGGGTATCGGAGTCTACTGTACATGAAAGACCTTGGAGTCACCATTACAACAACTTAGCTTTTGACACACATGCCAGGGAATCTGTAAAAGTGCAACAAGATTTTAGGGTGCATACTCAGGCATGTTAAAGTAGAGACTCGAGGCAATTATCCCACTTACTATTCACTGGTAAGGCCCCAGTAGAATATTGTTCTCCCTTTACTGCACCACAAAATATGGTGAGTATAAGGCTGATGGAGAACGTACAAAAGGAAAGCAACCAAGAATATTAAGAACTTAAAAAAACAAGTCATACAGGGAGGCTTTTGAGCTTGGCCTGTATTCTTTAAAGTATAGGAGACAGAGGATGTATGCTTATATACATGTGTTTCATAATGAAGAGTTATGGGAAAGCACATGGTTGTTGAAAAATATAAGTAATAGAACCACTAGGACCCAATGATTACAACTAAGGGTGAAATTTATAAAACAGGTAAGAGAGGTGGGTGGTTCAGTCAAGGGTGGTTACAATTTGGAATGTCTTGCCAGAATCAATTGTTCTTAGTAGCTCAATGGAAAGGTTTAAAGATCATTGTATACTCACAGACAATGAACAAACTAGACAGTACCACCGATATGTGGCGTGTCCCAATAGGCTATTGTAACTGACTTGTTCCCCATCTAGGACTCTATGAATCAGATCGATTACCCTTGGTCCCTTCCTGTTTGGTGGGTGTCAGTATTTCTTCCTATCATGTACTCTGACCCAAGTGCATGATTTTGCTCTCCTTTGCATTGTGTCTTAGTTTCCACTCTCTGACCACTCCTCAAACTTACTTAGATCCTCCTCATCCTCCTCCTCGAATGTCAACCCTGTTGCAGAACTTTGTGTTATCTGCAAAAGGCTTCCTTCCAACTCTTCTGTAAATAATGAAGATATCCGCCCCAGTCACGGACCCTTGTAGGCATCTCGCTTGTCACCTCCCTCCTCAGACTGTACCACCAAAGGGACCTCATGAATAAAGGACAATCATTCCATCTTAAAAAAAAAATATGTAAACGCCTGCATTAATGCACCAGTTAGGTTCAACTTAACAAAAAGTAGAGAAAGTGGCATTAGGGTTTCCAACACTAACTTCCCACCCCAAGCAGCAAAAGAAAAACACATTAGGGTTTTGGGTCTCCGAGTCTTCAAGAATCGGTGGTGGGGTCTTCCTTGGGGCTGTCAACCTTAATACTAACCCGCCCCTGAACAATCAGATGTGATCTACGGGCCCTGCAAGAAGAAAGCTGCAACACATTTTGTTGACATCTGGCAAGACATACTTCTCTACCTTTGAAGAGTATATCAGTACGAGTCACTGGCTTGAAGCTGTACCTTGTGCTTCAGACAGGAGGCTACAGGCTTCTTGAGGGTGGGGATGAGCACTGAGTCAACAACCACAAGTAAGATCCACCACTGAGTCACCAAGACTCAGGAGACTCAAAACCCAATGTTCTTTCCTTTTGCTCCTGCGGTGGGGTGGAAATGCTAATGCCATATTTCCCTACTTTTGTTGCATTGCTGAGCCCTAACTGGTGCATTAATGCAGGTTTTGTAAAGAATATAATATATGGACATTACAGAATGCACTGCAAGTACATTACAGTCTGGTCACACATATTGCACCCCAAAAGATTGTGCTGCCTTGCTTAGTTACAGTTTCCCCAAAGAAGATCTACATGTTAGATTGAATTTGAGAGTGCATGGACAGCCAGATCACCAATACTGAAGAATGAAGCAAATCAGAAGTTTGAAAACAAATATGACCCAAGAACCAGAACCTGTAATACATTCCATACCAACCCCTGTGCTACTTCCTTTGGCAGCAGAAGCACCAAGTGATGGCGACAGTGAAAATCCCAACATTCCAGTCAGCAACGGCACAATACAGACACAGGTATTGTGCTCTACTTAACAAACTTTTGCAAGGGTAGGCGCTATATCCCCATACCCCTGCATTTAATGATCATCAGATCCAGGTCTGAGTCGATTGTGGAGAAGGCAGGACACCAGTAAAGGAATTGTTGAACAGACCATTATGGGAACGTCACTGTAATGGTCCGTTGTTGAAGTTTCACCGTGGGGTGTCGCTTAGGCCACTGTCCGCAGCAGCAGCGAACCTCTCACTGAAGCCATCAGCAGGAACCCCAACATGTTCCAGTCTAAGATCCTTCTGCATCACTGCATTTAGGTGGCACTACACACATTCAGCCTCATTTAGTCCATTAATACAACTGCCCATGAACAGCTTGGCAGCCTTCATGTATCTCTACAATAATTATCTGCTGTTGTCCAACACCCACAGTCACAGGTCCAACATATCCGGAAAGATGGTCTAGAAAGTGGAAGCTGAGGTTTAATGCGGGAAATGCAAGGTACTCCATCTGGGGCCAGAAACCCAGGCCAAGTGTACACCCGGGAAGAATACTACAAGTCTCAATGGCTGAGAGGGACCTGGGGGTGGTGGTGGATGTCAAGATGAACAACTCTGAGACTTGTAGGAGGGCAGCATCCAAGGCCAACAGGATGCTGGGATGCATCGCTAGGGATCACCTCCAGAAGGAGGGAAGTGATACTCCCCTGTATAACTGTTGGTGAGGCCGCACCTGGAGTACTGCGTGCAGTTTTGGAGGCCTCACTTAAAGAGGGACATTAACCTCCTGGAGAGGGTCCAGAGGAGGGCAACAAAATGATTTGGGGCTTGGGGACAGGACCTATGAGGAGAGGCTCGAAGAGCTAAATATGTACACTTTGGAAGAGAGAAGGGACCGGGGGACATGATAGAGGTCTTCAGGTACATGAAGAGGGTAAATAGGGAGGAACAGTGAGGGTGCTTGAAGGAAGGAAGAAGGGGCCACTAGAGGGCATGGGTGGAAGCTGGAGGGAAAGATTCAGGGAGAAAGGAGGAGGTGCTACTTCACTGAGAGGGTGGTAGAGCCATGGAATGCACTACCTAGGGGGCTGGTGGAGGCAGAGACAGTGGAGGGTTCAAGAGGGGTGGGACAGGTACAGGGAAGGGTTCAGGAAGCAAATCCAATGCAGCAAGAATATCCGGAACTGGGAAGGGAGAAGCCAGAGAAGGCGAGGGGACAGCAAGGTCAGCACAGGGTGGGGGCTGACCAAGCAGCAGACACGAAAGACCATTAGGCCTATTCTGCTGGCATTTCAGTATGTTAGTATATGGGGCCTCCCCGACTCAGTGGTTAAACTGGAAATGTTTTAGGTGGGGAACTCCTCTCTAGGATTTCTAGGTGGAGGAACTGCCATTTCTAAGTGATGGAACTCTCCTATAATAGACAACGAAGAAAGACGACAGAGGTGGTGTATCAGTCACACAATTTAGGAGTTGTGGAACAGAGTTCCTGTGGGTTCCTGCCCAATTTAATCCATGCTCTGGCTCACTGTTCCATGCTGCAGCCATTCGGTCACAGTTCTCCAGCCCAACTGGCAAAAACTCAGTGCTTCTCCCATCCCATAGTTGCCACTTTAACTATACTATCACACATCCAAGCTACCTCTCCATTCATCCATACCTACTGCATCAAGCATATGCCCTCCAATTCGGGTATCAGAGTGACCCATATGAAGCCCTGACCTTTAATACTGATGAGCTCTCCTGTGGCAACCAGAGATGTATTCCTCCCTAACCCCAGTAGCAGACTGCTCTATTTCTGTGAATTTCACTCTGCTGGCACTTATTGCTTAGCAAGCCCTAAATGGCATAGGTCCTTTGATCCTATCTCACACATTCCACCCACCTCCACCAGTCTTGTCCAGGCTGTCACCCAAATCTCTCCTGAGAGGTCACCATACTTCACACCAATTATAGGGCCATTCCATCTTCGTCCATGTCCTGTTCATGCTTACAAATCTATTCTGAACCAGGCTTATACTTATGCCCAAATGTGGGCATCATTAATATACAGCAGCACCAGTCAGGATGCAATGCAGCAGACCAGAGAACTACATACTACCAGGCTCGCTTTATAGGTGCTGCTGTGAAAATGATGAACATAAAGGAAGGCACAACACCGCATATAACAGCACACACAAGTTCAAATCGCAAAAGAGTCAGAACTTTATGAACCACACATGTCTTCCTACCCCAGCGCTTCAAATCACTCTGGCTCATCAGGGGTGCAGCACAGCACCCTGCAGTAAACTGACATGTCACAATACACTTCATGGCAAAAGTGCTTAACCGCCATTGAATGACACTGTTCTCGCACAATTTACACTATTATTTCAAGGTACTGGATTGCATCCTAGCTGGCACCACTGTACTATACACCCCTCAAGGAATAAAGTTCACCTTTTGAGGGACGAAGTTTCGACAGCAACTGTTGGACACCTCTTCTGGATTTTACTGGCCACGCCTTGGTTTTAAGAACATGTCCAGCAAGCACTTAGCTGCAACAGTAAAACTGACAAAGTTTCCTGACACACAAGTCTAATAAAGGGACTCCAGAACAAGAAGTTTTATACTCCAACATTTATTCAAATTTTATTTGAATAAATGTTGCAAAATAAAACTTCTTGCTCTGGCGTCCCCTTTATCGGTTAGTGTGTGCAGAAATAAGTCAGTTTACTGTTCTGTTGGTTTCTTGCACCACATCAAGTGCACACTCTGTGGTAGCCCACTTAGCTGCAACATCCAAATATGTGTGCCTTGCACACAGGGACAGAACAGAGAATCTATTGCTTAAGTAGTTTTTCTAATCAACCCTTCGTCATTATTACCTCGAATGTTCCTTCAGCAATCAGGCCTAAAGCTGTAGCCACTGCCATGGTACATTTTTTCTTGAAATTTCTGCAATCTAGAGAAATTCCTGCCTTCCTACAGTACTGCTTTAGGGTCACCAGGGAAACCCTGAAATATCCAACCATTTCAATGGCTTCAACTGTACCTGGGTCTCCTTCAAGGGTGGGGGCTTAGAGTGCTGACTCACTGTCATCAGGCTGTCTCATGCCCTTTGAGGTCATCCCAGTTTGTGCTCATGCACCAAAAAGGTAAGACTGAGAGATGGGGCTCCATCACAGGGCTGTGTCCATGACTCATTTTAAGGATGAATGTCTTACATGACACAGAAAGAAAGCTTGTGTTAAGCCCTCTTCAGTCCAATCTGGCAGGTACTAGTCATAATTACCTCCTAATTCAATACAGCAATGTAATGATCTTCCTGTTCAATCTAATAAGATATGCCAAAGTGTGGAGAAATGGCAACCCAGGCCTTGGTTCCAAGAGTTTTCCTCCACTTGAGAGGCGATTTTCCTCTTACAACCCCTTCTCCAACCTTTGCATCTAGTTGTCAACCACTCAGTACCAACTGACACAGTAGGGTAACCCCTCTGTGCATCAGCAAGGTGGGCATTGTGACGCCTGGCCAGCTGGTTATGATTGTATACTATTTGTAAAAAAAAAAAAAAAAATAGGCAATTGTCTCACCCAACACAGCCAGTGCTCTTATGGGTGCACCCCCCTCCCAAGGTTTCAGTGAAGCTACACATATTACACTGACAGGAGATCTCTGTAATGTAATTAACTTCCTGAGAACTTGCATTTATGACCTGTTGCTGCTCTGAAGCTGTGAAACTAAAATATACATTTTATGACTTCAGAAACAGAACATCATTAAGCAGATTCCTGCCAGATATCTTGCACCTAGGTGAGAACTGCAGGGTTGAAAATCTTCAAAGGAACTGGCTGATCAAAGACTCAGTTTGGAAATTAGTTTTGATGATGTCACCTTATTTAATATACCTCCCAACAGGACATCATGTTTGTATTTTAATACACATACACACACTAAAGGGAGGAGCTAGATGACTCACCAAGGGGTGGGAGATGGAGTTGAAATGTATCCTTGTAACTGGGGAATATAACATACCATCTTGGGACTGTAGAGACACACAACTCTCTGATAAGCACCTAGAGGTTAGACATTAGATAGGAAAAAGTCTAACTGTATTGTGGTAGGAGTTTGTAGTTTTCTTTTAAGTGATTGTATGCTTTTTGATATAATATTCTGTGTTTATGTTTTACATATTTTTATCCATTTTAGTAAATATATTATTTTGAAAGCCTGCCTGGGTCTGCCAGTTCTTTTTTGCATGTGACTTATAGAGGGTCAAGACTGACAAACTGTTCAAAAGCTTGATGGTGTTACTAAACTGGGAAAAGGTAAGAATATACCAAAGATCTTTTAGAGTTTTAAGGGTTCATTTTGGATACCTGGTTAGGTGCCCTTAGCGAAATACATATTGCATCCCCGAAAAGAACATTATCTGAGCCTGTACATTTGGGTACGCTAGCATAAGGTTCACAGTTTGAATCCCCAGAACTTGAGACTAAAGGTGATTCGGACCCACAAGCAGACAGGAGGGTTACCTTGTCTGTTACCTGTTCACAGTACTGCGCTCGGAGATTGGCACTGTGGGAGCAGAGGGCCTGACCTGCTGAGTGCTTTGTGACAATGGCATCCAAGAGTTCCCTGGTCCTGAGGGCCACCGCTACATGTCAGTCCAGTTTCCCACTGCAGCCCTTAGGCCATCCATGCATTTGGCATGTCACAACAGTGTCTCCTCACTCACCAATAGGTGTGCTGGGACAGCACACTCCAGCCTGCCCGCTGTCAGCAGCTGGCAATCACCCCAGCTCTTGTGCCACAGACTGTAGTTCCAGGACCCATCCTAGCTCAGATCTACTGGTATGTCAATCAAACTTTATTTAACCTGGCAGTTTAACATCATTGAGCAAGCTCATTTGCAAGATGGTCCTGGACACAAAAATGTACACAGTTACAGTTGTTCAACAGTAATTCAGTAAAACACAGGACGATAAACAAACCAAGTTTAAACATGTACTCATTAAGAACAAGAGCCAGACAATTAAAAGGCAAAATACATACATAGGCAAACTACACAAGTGTATTAGGGACGATAAAAAAAAAAAAAAAAAAAAGAGGGAGGGAGGACAGGAGGCAAGACGCATAGGAGTGGGGGGACACTGAAAGGGCAAGAACCCCTAGGAGGTGGATACTAATGAGGGGGCAAAGGAAGGCAGAAGGAAGGCGTATCTCCCACCTTAGATGCAGTTCAGTCTTGCTCACCAGGTCCCTCTCCAGCAGCAGCTGAGCTAGCAGATTTCTTGGGCACAGGACTGCAGACAGACCCCAAAAGGTGAACGCCCCTCTCTTCTGTGAGACAGTCTGCATGGCAAGGCTGCCAGGGACTTCCTTGAAGGGAAGCCCCTCCAGGTTACCACACCCTCCAGGTGCTTCCTCTATATGCACACATCCCTGGGATCTCCACTGCTGTCTTGGGCCTGTCCCTGGAGGCTACAAGATGACTGAACATCTAGACTGGATCCCCAATGGAATGTGTGAGGCCCTTGCCATCTCCAGCAGTCTGGCAAGTGACCAGAAGCAAGAGACAGAGGGCACTAGACACTCTTCACTGGCATCAAGTACAGCACAATGGACACTCTAGTGAGACTCACTACAAACAGTAGGCTCTGGGTCTGGCATTCTAGTAACCAACCCCACCACTAGTAGCAGCAAGGAGTTACTCTTCTCCATGCCATGCCAACTGTCATAAAATTACCCATTTTCCTTAGCTCAGTAGTTCTCACTAACCCCAAGTAACCTGTGGGCATCTGAACAACAAGCCTAGGCCTAGAGTTAGCCAACCTAGAGCTGGGAATCATGTCACTGCCGGGCGGGACCTGCTGCTGCAGCATTAGCCGCACTAGTCCATGGTTCCTGCCAGCAGCTCAGATGCCTGTGCAGTTACCTGTACTCTGGAGGCTGAAGGGGACTCCTAGCTTGCCCGGATCATGGTGGCAGCCATTCATATAGCAGTCCCTGGTGGGCACAGCCTACCTAAACTCTTAGTCCTGAGGTAACCACCAGTAACAAAGACTTCAGTCTATAAAGGAATTTGAGATGGTTTTAAGGTCTAGAAGGAAAAAAAAAAAAAACTGAACGGTCACCTCCCCATAAGAGGATCTTTCACATTCAGAGGATGAAGTCCTATACATTCAACCAAACTGAGAATCTGGAGAGGAGGAACCATAGCCAGCATACTAGTAGCTGTTAGGTGCTGTCCCAACACTCAACAGGTCAAGTTGAACTTTGGTATTGCCCCAAAGTTGGGGCACAACAGAAAAAATAGAAAAGGTGCCCAGAGCACAGACTAAATAGGGAACCAGGTTTATATGCCAACAAAGGTAAACAATGGCCTTGGATGGAATGCTGTGCCGAGCTGCTCATGCACAGCACTCTACTCAAATAATCTAGAATGAGTGTTAGTTTTTAAAATTGTAGTTGGTGGTGGAGATCCTGATAGCTGTGGAGAAGAGAGGACACAGCAAGTTAAGGGACAAGGAAAGGGCTTACCTGGAGGGCTGAAACCATCCCCAAGGGCTTGCCTGCGTGGCTGCTCTGCCTCCAGCTATTGAAGCTGCCTGCTGCTGCGTGGCGTGGTCCACGGTGCCATCGTGGGCACCAGAAAAGTAAAGTCCCGCTATCCGCCCGATGGGCTTGGTGCCCTGGTTTCATTGTTTTAAATATTTAAAAGCAATTTTTGCTTCCCTGTAAGCAGTGTACAGTAGAACCACATCTTCAGAGAGTCGCCAGGTGTCCTGAAGACCTGCAAGCCCCCCTGCCGCCCGAGTCACCTGCTGCATTGTCAGTTTGATCCCTCCCACTGCCAGAGACCACCCACCTCCCTCAGCAGCTCTCTACACCCTGAGGCGGTGAGTCGCTGACAGCACAGGAAAGAGTGCTATCTGCCTAAATCGAACTAAAAACGTTATTTTTATTTCGCATCTGGATGTAGGGGATTTCAGAAACACCTTTGGGACGTGAATGTCTCCTTGCTCAAAGACAAGGAAGTTAAAGACAGATCGTAGATACTTAACGCATTTTGGCAGAGAATGAGGGACAGGGTACATCATGTGCTACCCTTTGGGATACGGCCAAAGCTGTGTTCCAAGGGAGGTTTATTCAGCTAGCAGCTCAGAAAAAGAGGGAGGAGGGAGGAAGAGGGAGAGGGAGAGAAAAAATACTCACCGAACAAATTCAGCAATTGGAGGAAACATAGAAACAGAAGTTTTCCAGGGATATAGCACAGTAGCTTAAGACTCAAAGAGGAACTGGGAAGTTATTGGACTATCAGGTCGAACAGAAACTGTTATTTTAAGACAGAAGTATTATGAAGGGGGCCCAAGGTCACTTAGACCATTAGCTAGTAGATCGAGCACAAGAGCTAGGCCACAATCCTGAATTTGTGGCATCCTGGGCACCAGAAAGTGGTGTACAAAACGACAGATAGCGGAGGCCTTCCGGAGTTTTACAAACAACTATAGGAGAAGGTGACCCCCCAACCGGAGGGAGAATAGAGACTTTCTTACATAAATTGAAACTACCAACCTTGTCCCCAGATCAGGCCAAAGAGCCGATGTGCCCGCTAACTGTAGAGGAATTTAAGATAGAGGTGGGGGCCTTAAGACAGGGAAATGTCCCAGACAGACAGGCTCCCAGGGGAATATTTAAGCATTTTAGTAATCCCCTCCAACCTTTCACGCTAAAAGCATTCTCAGAGGTTGGGAGGGTCTGGCTCCACCCTCCTGGGCCACGACCACAGTCCTGGATACCCAAACCGGAATGACCTCTAGATGCGCTTTTCATCCCATCTCACCGGGCAACACAGATTGTAAGATTCTGTCCTCCATTATGGCAAAAAAAAAAAAAATTCAACATTACCTCCCCAGTTGATGCAATTAGACCAGAACGGGTTTGTCCCGGCAGACAGGCCAAGACAATTTGAGAAGGACTGCCCACCTCATTGACCATATCAATATCTTCCATACCCCAGCTTTATTAATGAGCCTGGACGCTGAAAAAGCATTTGATAGGGTTGACTGGAATTTCTTGGGAGTGGTCCTTTCCCAGTTTGGGTTCCCAAGAGAATTTACACAACTAATTTGCAAATTGTATGACTACCCATCCGCCTATGCTAGAGCAAATGGCCATATTTCCCAGACCTCTGAAGCCTGGCAGAGGCACGAGACAGTGTCCATTATCCCGTTGCTCTTTGCTTTATACATAGGGCCCCTTGCCTCAGAGAGAATGGGAACATAATGGGACTACGAATCGATGGGTTCGAGCATAAGTTGGCCTTATACACGGACGATGTACTAATTTACCTTACGGAATCGGATTCCTCCTCCCTGCCCTGTTTGGGCAGCTGGAGGAATATTGTTCCCTTCTGGCTATAAGCTGAACTGCAGTAAAACAGAGGTACTTAGTTGTAACTACGCTTCCCCGGTCTGAGAGGTAGATACCCTACGGTGGAACCTAAATCAGATGAGTTACTTAGGAAATCAGGATTGATACTAGCAATCAGCAGCTGTGGGATCTTAACTACCCACCTCTGATCTCACAGTTAAGGAAGAACGTTCAGAGATGCACCCTCCTGCCATTATCTATACACTCTGACAAGCATTGAAGATGAATGCCTTACTCAGGTTACTCTACCTACTTATTCCAATGTGTTCCCTTCCTGTTTCACAGAAAGATTTAAATATATAGCAGAACAGGTTTTTCAGATTCCTGTGGGCTAAAGACTGACCTAGAATATGCAGAGCTCTCCTCTATGCCCCCAAGGCCAAGGAGGCTTAGCTTTTCCAAACTTACAGGGCTACTGTGATGCCCAAATGCGGGTGGCAGTTTTAAGGGGTAGTCCTGGTTTAGACTCCAACTGAAGAGAATGGACTTGGCAGTCAAGATCGAACCTCCCTTGTAGGCTATTTTGTTGCAGGGTGGGTTGGGTCTCCAGAGGTATGCTATAGAGGGACGAGGCGGTTCTGGAATGATGGAGGTGAGGTACAGCTGGGGATCCCATTCGACAACTGTGGAGGTTCGCTGGTGGGCCTCTAATCCTTTTCCCAGCGGCCACATTGGACCCCTGGTTTAAGAAATGGGCTAAGAAAGGATTGCATTCCCTTATCAGGTCTTAGCAGATAATCTCATCTCCTTGAGGTAGCCAGGCAGACATTTGACCTTCTTCCACGGGATAATTTGAGATTTTACCAAATCAGGGATTACATCCATAGCCTTCAGAGATCTTACTCCCAGAGTTAAAGGGGACACTGTGAACCCCTTTGAGGCATTTGGTCATCAGGGGAGGTAAAGGGCCATATCCCTACTAGATCAAAGATTTATACTAGATATGTCCCTACCCACATAACAACTCAAACTCAAGTGGGAATCAGACCTGAGAATCACCCTCTTGGCGAAACAGTGGGCTGACATATGGCGGATTACATGGCAGACAACAGGGGCCCGCTCTGGCAGGAATATGGCTGAAGTCAGGTCTCAGTACTTCCGGGTCCCAACACAGGTAGTGCATTACGCCCCAGTGGCTGGCTCGGCCTGCTGGAGGGGTGTGTGCGGACCCACCTCTCAGGCCCACATATTTTGGACTCGCCATGTACTTGGGATACTGGACGGAGATTGAACATCATCTTAGGGAGATTTTCCAGTTTCAGCCTCCTCTGGGTCCGAAGCACCTTGTTTTGGGTTTATGCCGAGGGAGGTGAGGGAAGAGAAGCAATATATTTGTGGCGGTTCCGACGATAGCTGCCTTAAGGCCATCACCAGGAAATGGCTGAAAAGACAGCCCTTTGGTGAAGGACTGGAGGGCTGTTATATATAGTGTATTCATTTAATGGAGAGAATTACTTTTGGCCTTCGCCCAACAAGCCCACTTATACCAGAACAGGTGGTCCAGGTGGCTTTATACAAGCCCAATATGGTGGAGATGTTAGATCTCTCCCCTTGCCCCCTTCCCACCACCCTCAGGAACAACCTCTCCGTTTTGAAATGCAGACATTAAAGTATCTCCATCGAGTTTGAGTAGATAGAAAGATTTACAAAGTTAACCGACAGATCTGTATGGTTTGTCAGGTCTGTTTCTGTCATCATGTGCTTTATTTCAGTACAGTGCTATCCCTTGGGTACACACTGTGCTGTCATCAAGATCTATATTTTGAAATGAGACCACCGGTGCAGCAGTTGGATTTCTGCTATGGACACCAGCGACCCAGGTTTGGGAACGGAACCAGGGAGCTGGAGGGCTGCTGGGCAGAAGGATTTGAGTACCCTTAGGGCTGCTCTCCTTCTCCGGGGAGGGCTGGGGTGAATGCCCGGCACATGTGGACTCCTGGCGGAGGCCAGAGGAATCGCAAGCACCAGCATCTGAAACCACTGAGGGGCGGGGCAGGATGTCGTTGCGTCCCGCCCTGGGGAATCAAGGGAAAAAAAAATCCTCGCTGCAGCATACGAATGATGACCAGACCTGGTCCCATTAGCTTCCAGGCCGGCTCGGAACTGGTCCCATGATCGCGGCACTGAGCTCAGGTGCCGCAACCCCACCCGAGGGGCAAAGCCAGGGTATCGGAGACCATGACCAGTATGGAAGTGGGGGTGAGGGTCCGTGATCAGGTTGATGTCCCGCTGCGGGCAGCAAAAGAAGTAAAATATTTACCCCCAAAAAAAAAAAAGTTAATAAATCTATATTTTGTATCCATGTATGAGATGTATATGTTTGATATGATGCAACACTCCTTATGGGCCTACCACAATAAGGGGGTAGAAGAGAGAAACAAAACACCACACAAAACACACATTTTATTAATTGCCCACAAGGATGCCTGAAGAAACGGACGAGAGCAGAGGCAGGGATTGGGCCAGAGGGTCTTATTTAAATATCTTCTTGGTGGTTGGGGCTAGCAATACCCAGGAAAGGGTCCAAGACTACAAGGGCAGTGCAGAGGAGGGCAGCCCTGGTGACTGACAGGAAGGCCATAGACAGGCCTAAAGAATTAAAGGGGCATGCTAGGCCCAGTACCCAGAGGCGGCAACAGGCCCAGTACCTAGAGGGCAGCAACAGGCCCACAGCTAGGGCAACGTTAGGCCCCAGTGTAAAGAGGGCCAGTAGAGGAAAGTACCCCACAGTCTAAGGGTAGCCAGTTAAAGGGCATTCACACAGACGTGTTTAGGGGCAGCCAGATCCTAGTGAAACAAGGACCCACGAGCTTGGAGGGTCAGAACGAAGGGGTGCTTAGCCCACAATATGCTAGAAAGTGACTGTCAGCTAATGTGCTGTCTATACAACAGGTTTACTCAAGCATCTGAAATGCTGTGTTGATTGCAAAAGCACCGAGACCATTATGCCAGAATTGTGGTTATTTGCCCCGGATACTGAACAATTGCCCTGGACTGTTGCAATTTGCCCCTGCTCCAGGCAAATTGCCCCTGCAACTGTTGAATTCCAGTGTTCAGTGCAAAGTCTGTGGACTCTGATCTTCAACTGCAGCAGATTCTTCACCTAACAGTCTTCAGCCAGCTAAGAACTTCACAGCATCTCCTTCTGCTCGCCTGCCATACGCCAAAATTGAAGTCCCTTGATGTGAGTCACGGCCACGGTTCCTGGTTTGTCCTGAATTTCATCAGTTTGGAAGAAGACTCGACCGTCACTCCCAGTCATTTGCGGAAGTAGGGTCAGTCATGGCCAAGGTGTGTTCCGTCCACCAGTTTCTTGTTTTGGTCTTGAACTTGTGGAATCCAGATGTTCACCCACAGTTTCTTCTAGCATGTGCCATCCTGCATGCACCATGCGATCTTCTGGGATCCGCTCGATTTTAGTGGTCCTTCAGTTGGATCCTTCACGAAGAAGCTTCAGCAGTTTGTGTTCTCATCCTTGGCAGTCCTTCAAGTGGATTCTTCATAGAGTCTTGCGTTTTCGCATTTGGGCAGCCCTAGTCGAGGGTTTGTGCTGAGGAACCAGCAAAATCTTCTTTATGGCAATCCTTCAGGTGGATTCCTTGCCACATTCTGTGTTCATCCTTGGCAGCCCTGGTCGAGGTTTGTACTATGGAAGAGCTCAGCCCAGTTTAGTCCTTTGTATCCAGATTATTCCGGCAATTCTGGAAGTGGGTTGGCCGAAGAACCAAGGTCTGTTTACAAATCTCTGCTTCCCCATTCAACCTCTCATAGGTTCCACTGGGTGTAACTTTGCACCAAGCAGGAGTTCCCCTTCCCTTTGCTTTCCATTCTTCAGCTGTGCAAGAAGACAAGAAAAATTGGACTTCTGTTAACAGCAATAAACTTTAGTGGTGGCTTTTCCATAGCACCTCAGGTTGGGAACAGAGCGTTTATACAGCCTGTATAGCATTTATATAGCATATAGAACTATTCATAGAGTTCAGACATTTTAGAGTTTGCATTGTATAGTTTTATGTTATTTGTTACTGTTTATATATTCATAATGCTGTCCATGCTCCCTGTTTTGTTATGTTCCTGTAGGACCAGTACTCCTTCCTCTCCTGTCTAATAACGTCTTTGCTTCATCCGACCTCTATCGACTCCTGCCTCTCCTTGTGAAGCAATTCCATCAGCCCAACCCCATTCGACTCGCCATCCCTCCTGCTGAGGCGCCGCTGGTGCTGCTCTCATAGCAAGACTGTTCACGCCACCACTCGAAGTGAAAAAAATCCAAGGTCCATCAGTACAGTGTGGACTACCAGTTCAGCACCGTCACATTTGTTTGATGGGACCACCTCCAGAGCATCCTCTTGAGGGATGGACCCACGGTCCCTCCCAAGTGCAGGATAACTCCAGTGCCTGTGCCAAAATACTCAGTGTGGAACTGTTTAGACCAACATTCAGATCAAATGCAGAGTAGATGTTGCTGGAACCACGACCATCTCTCTCTAGCAGCTCTTATCTCCTTTATTCACACTAATCTAAATCACTCTCCCATCTCTGGTCCTTTCTCTACCTTCCTCTTTTCCTATTCAGCTTCTGTCTTCCGACTACCCTATCTTGGGGTTCTTTTTAAATATATAAAACACAGGCATATCCAAATAATTTTAGATTTTATTTGTTTTGATATTTTAATGCATTTATTTGGCTGTTTTCTGCATCTTCACAGTGAAACTTGTCTTTACTGTTAGTGAGGTGCTCGAGCCATTGGAAAGAGCACCATATAAATATAATTTGTCTTGCCTTGGAATAGTTATGATAGTGTTTGTTAGTCAACATATATGTAGAAACAAATTGGTTATTTTACTAAATAAAGAATATACTGAAAGGTTTAATGTCAATATTTTTATTAAAAATAACTGAACAAAATTATTGACTAATGTCTAGTAGGTAGCAATCAAATAGGTGCTCAACTGGAAGCCAAGGTCGCAACCTAAATCAGCCATCTGAAAAGCAGTACTGTAGTTAGTGGTGTTTTGAAAGACACTTTTAAACTACACCTATGAGAAAAATTTGCCAAACTGGGAGCAACATGAATGGAGTGTACCATCCTGCCTACAGGCTGGCCAATTATAAAATTAATGAAACCATGCTTACACTACCCCACCACTGTGGACCTCCCACTTGTGGTTTTGTGGACTGCTGCACCAGCTATTGCCCAATAGCCTGAAAGCGTGGAAGTGATGACCTTGGTTGGTGGCAGTGTGGTAGGTCACCCCAGATCTGGAGGTCAAGCAAGAGAAATGGTATACTGTTTGATGCAAGCTATCCTGCCTGATAAAACTGTGCTGCATTTCATCTCTAGACCAGGGAGAGGTCTACATAACGTAACAACTCAGCAGTTCCAAAGCCTGCAACATACTCTAAAACCATGGTTTTAATGCCATTCTCACACACACACACACACACACACACACACACACACACACACACACACACACACACACACACACAGAAGGTGATACAGATGTTTGAAATCCTGGCAAAAAATGCAATTTTGCTCTTCCGCACAAAATTACGTTTTGTCCAGTATTTCAGTAAATGACCCAGCCATGTTCACAAGGTGGTGTCAGACTCTGAATATTGGGTCAAAATGTCAAATAATTATAAAGCTTACAGGGACGTCCATTGGCCCAGAGGGACCATGCTGCCTTCCTGTGCAAGCTTGTGAGCCAACATAATGGCAGAAGCTAGAGGGAAAGTGCTGTAGCTATCAGACCTGGCCCCACACGGGCAGGGACACAGCACTGTTCTGATCCACACGACACCTTGTAGTGAACCAGGGAGCCTTCCTCACAAGGTGTTGTTGACATGCATGTTGAGGCCTTACTGCCCATGCACTGGGTCAGGACCATCTCCAGTATTCTATTTATTTAAATTTCATGCAGGTCCCAAGGGGACCTGCAGAATAATCTATGATTCTATTATCAGAAAAGAAAATTGTAAAAACTACATTAATGCAGACACTAAGGTTGAGAGAAATGAACAACTGTTTTGGGTCTCAGGCTTTTTGGTCTCCAGAGTGTTGGTGAATCAGTGGTATGGACCTCCTTGGGGTTGTCAACCTTGATGCCCACCCTCTCTCCTGAGCAAACAAGATCAGACGTGATCTCCCCGAGGGCCCTTCAGAAAGCTATGACAAGATGGTTGGCAACATGTGCAAAGGCAAATTTCTACCTCTGAGGAGTGCACCTTGCGCTTCAGACAGGAGGCTACAGACTGGGACAGGCATTACAGTTCACAACCCAAAGCATAACCCCACCACCGATAGCCTATACTCCTACACTGCAGACCCAAAACCCTATTCCAGAGACCCAAAACCCTAATGTTTTAATTTCCCCATTTTGTGGCTTTGCATTCTTCAACTTTGTCTGAATTAATGTAGTTTTCTGCTATATTCTCTGCAAAAGCTACGTTAAATGCACCACTGGGGGTTAATGTGATTATACTTTCTGGTGCATTAATGTCATTTTTGTAAAGAATTTCACTTTTTGATCCAGACGCAAATGATTTGATACATCTATGTTGGTCCATTAAAAGGTATCAAATCATTTGCTTCTGAATCTATTCTTGCAAGGACCAATACGGCAAATACCAAATCTAGATTTCTTACTTTTGAGAAAGTATAAATCACATGTTTATTGCCTTCTGGTGTCCCTGCAATCCCAACCACCCACAATGCTTCAGAAATTGTAATTGTATCTTTCTTTTCCTGTGGAGAACAGGACCCTCTGGGCCCTGCACTGCCATCACGCCATAGTCCTCTACATAGATGGATGTGGGAGTGCAAAGAACTCCTGGCCTTGCACTCCCATAAGTCCTTAATGGTACCTGTATTTGTGTGTGGGGCACTGTGCTCCCATCCCGTAGTGTGCACAGCCAAAGAAACACGGACATGTACATGTTATCCCATAGAAAAACACAGGAAATATGGAGAGCTGTGTAACACCAAATTAATATACTTTAAACGAAATCAGCAAAGGCACATTAATGGGTGAAGCCCTTTGTACCCTGAAACTTTCAGAACAGAATGCAAACCATTTCCTCACAGCGGAGTGACAAAAGAAACAACTGGGTAAACCTCCCATTACAATGTTATCCTATGGAAACTAAGCAAAATTTAACACCACAGAACTGCACAGCCAAGTAATACATTTTCACCAAACCACCAACTGGCATATCTGTGGGCAAGCCCTTTGTATCCTGAAAATTTCAGCCCAACCCAAAATTCCAGTTTCTTTCCTATGAAGGACAAAACACCTATGTTAAAAATCCTTTTCATAAATTAGAAAAAGAATCCTTTCCAAGCTTTTTCCACAATTTCAGATAAAAAGTTTGCAAAAGATCCGTTTCATGGTAAAAGATTTCCGCAATTTGTGGTACAAGATTTTCTGGGGATGAAAAAAAAAAAAACACACACACACACACACACACACACACACACACACGGACCTTTTAAAGGAGAAAAAAAAAAAAAGATTCATCAGGCCCCAATTTGGTAAATAAACTGTAACCCCCTACAAATGGGGTTCCCAAAAAGTATTCTTTGAGCTTGCCTAAATGCTCACTGCCAGGCTGGTGTCCTGCATTTTAGCAGTTTAAATGCGATTACCAGAGCCTGTATAGCCTCTATGTACTGTCGCTTAAGAGCTGCCCAATTGCAGCCCAAGTAATCCGAGAGGGAACTCTGTTGAAAGATGTAACTATCTGCTGAAAATCATTTAGAGTGATAATATGATAATGTAGTTTGTCTAACCCGCTTTCTTTGTAGCAAGGACCGTTTTGTCTCTACTATCTTGGTCCTGGACTACAAACTGGACCAATCAGTTCTGGTGGGACCTAAAATGTAGCGGACTGCAGAAGCTGTCTGAATTCAAAATCTGTAGGAACTTTAGTTTGGGGTTTTGTGCCTTTTTGCAACTGAAGGGGAGCTCTTGCTTTGACTGACAGCTAAATCAGCCAACCAAACCTTTAGGATCTGGGGAAGTCCTGGGCTGCTTGCAGTTTTCAGTTAGTTCTGAGCTGGGAAGTGAAATGAGAAGAGTTCAGGTGTATTTTGGGCAGATCCTGAGCGGATTCACATGGGAAACTGTGAAAGGGCTGAGTTTTGGCTTGCATGTCCGCTTAGCTGCTCCCGAGAGCAAGAAGAGAAGAGAATTATTTTGGACTAAATCCAAGTGTGACTAAAGTAAGCTACTGAAGTGGGCCAGGCTCAACCTGAGGAAGGCGAAGATTTTGCCAAATCCGATTGGCCTGTCAGGAGTTCCAGCTACCCCTAAGCTCCCGGTGTGTGCAGAGACTTTGCGATTGTGACCGGGGAGTACTTTGACTGGTACAGTAGAATTCCAGACATGTAAATGTGCTATGAGCAGTAGTGGGTTATGAGTTGGTTCCCCACTGTGTGAACTGTGTTCTGCTTGCTGGAAGCTGTATCCAACCCAAAATGGACTGCATCCGAATTTGTCTCCATGCGGTATGGCCTTGCAGACTGGCCCAGCCAGACTACCCACTGCACAGAGAAGCTATCAATGAGTGACCTGCCTGGGGATCAGCCCCTGCTCCACGCTTGAACAGGAACAATGCCTCTGCAACTCGTGTGGGCCCTGCTTCTCCTGGCATTCCAGATTAACCTCCTGCAGTTTCGATTTTCGTCCAGCCTGTGTCCAGTCTTGGGTATCATGAGTAAATACCAGAGTAGCTCCTGCAACAGCTTAATCTGAGTGTGTCATCCAATTGTCTTCTTGTTTGTTTCCTTTATGAACTAAGCCCTTGGCTCCGGATTACAAATATTGTGTACTGTGCATGCTGTGTTTTCCATCACAGGGCCCCAACCAGCTGAAACCCTGGGCAACAGTCCTGGCTAACCCATCTCATCTCCATCTCGGAACCCAGAGGTGTGACTGTGAGGGAGATTCAAAGTGCATGCATAACTGCTTGACTTGATATAACCTTTAAGCTAATTAACCTGATTTCACCTCCCTCCTTGTTCAAGTCCCTGAACAAATCGGATCTAACTTTTTCTGCATGTAATCTGACTGTGGTTCCAGTCTGTGCTCAAAGTACTGTACTGTTGCTATTTGCTGTGCATAACCTTGTTTTACAGGGGTCCCCAGGGGTGAGCCAGAGGAACCAGCCCTGGTGGTAAGTGCAAACAGTGTGGTACTTGTGTGGTGTACCAGGGTATTGTGAAAGTGATTACTGTACAGTGTTCAGGCCACTAGAGGGAAAGGGGGGTTTACAGTGTCCCAGAGGCTTTGCCCAGGTTAGCTTGACCACTACCAACCTGACCTCCGGGTGGAGGCACCCATTTCAGAACTCAGTCCCCTCAACCTGCTACTAGCCAAGCAGGCAGGGTTAGTAGCCCTGTGATAGCGCCACCTAGGGGTTACACAATTGACATTTACCAAATGCCCCTATTTTACAAAATTTAGTTTGCCTCACCAAACAAAATGGTATAGACAAACTAGATTCCACGCTTGTGATCAAGAACCTATTTCAAGCCTGACATCTAACTTTCCCCATGGGAAACTTTAAAATTTAATAACTTTAGAATGGTTTAAAAGGTTTCAAACCTTCAAAAAGCACCAGTGTGACCAAGACATAAATACCCTACAACATTTCAGGCCAAAACTCCACACACTTTTTGCTGCAAGCTGACAAAAGTGGTAATTAATGTTGGACACTCCGCATCTCTTCACCCGTACATCTGACCAGAATGAAACTTGCCACATCAAAAGGTCTTTGGTCCATAAAGCCGCATGCACAATATCATGCAAATCACCTAAACAGTTGCAAAGTTATTAAAGTCACAATTTTTCACTTTAACATAGAAGTGAAGATTTAACCCCAATACAGACCATGCCCCTATAATGTATGTATACATACTGTATATCGATCTATCTACATATAAACTAGAGGCTATCACGTGTTGTTTGGGTGCTCTGGCAAGTTATTTCCTATTGTCAACATGGGGCAGTAAACAAAAACACATGATGTCCCCTCTAGTTTCTATCAGAATTAAGAAATGGGTAAGAGAAACATTGCTCTGGTTGAGAGCACCTCTCCCTGGGCAGGTATCAGGCAATAGAGTCTAGTAAATAACTGGTTTCTGTGCCTTCCTGCCTTTTACCAAAGCAAACAGGAAAGGAAAAGAAAAAAGTTTGCTTAAGAATGCTCAAATCTGAATGAGCTGCCATTTTTGCTGGCTGAGCAAACAACTCTGCAGTGATGCCCAGACCCCACCCATGAGTACCATTTTCTATCTGTGTGTGTGTATTCAAAACTACTTTTAAAAATGCTATCAGTGCTCCTATAGAATCAGGTACCTTAATAAGTATGGTGCCCAATCCCTGGGGCGCTGGTGCCTCACAGAACTCAGGCAGGCTGAGTAAAACATACAGAGGCAAAGCTGTGCAAGGTTAAAACAAAACTACATACAATGATACAACAATTAAAATCAGTTGCAATTTAAACTAGAAATGCCCCTCGAAAATTCAGACCCTCCTGAATACCTCCACCCACAGGGCTTCCTGCAGAGAATGGGGAAAGAGAGTCCTAAAGGGCTGGGCCAGCCACCTCAAAATGCATGATCACCCAAGGCTTTCAAGTCTAGCCCACTGAACTGCTAGGTGGCCCTGGTGGAGGGAGCGAACTGGAATGGCAGGTGTAGGAGGCTGGAGGTCAGGAGTAGCTTATGGCCCAAGCAGTACAGGGCCCAACAGGTGAGCAAGCCTATAATGTGCAGGGGGGTAGCTGCAATATAGGATACCAGCTGCACTCACGAACAGACTTGATAGCCTGTGAGGCTGGTTCTGCAGCAAGTTTCATATGCCAACCCTGAAGATGATCCTCCACCTGACAAGCAACCAATGCAGATCCCACAGGACCAGAGTCACAAGACCTTGGAAGGCCCGTCAGTAACCTGGCAGTAACCAGACTGCTGCATTCCACACCAGCTGCAGTCGGTGGAGGTTCCCTCCATGGACCCCAAAGTACAGAGCATTACAGTAGTCCAACTTGGATGTAACAAAGGCATGCATCAGTGAGGGCAGATCCTTGGGCAGAACTAGGGTTTAATCCAAGTGGTAAACCACACTTTGGACAACAGGCGACACCCGAGCATCAAGTGTAAATCTGTCATCAAGGATGATGCCCAGATTCCTCACCCTAGTGGATGCCATCAACATGGTGGATCAGGACTAGTCCTTTTGCCACCCCAGAGGCGATCCCATTAAGCCCAACTCCATCATTAGCACCTCCATCTTGCTGGGGTTCAGCCTCAGCCAGTTAAGAGGACATCCAGTCCTAGTTCTCAGCCAGGCATTTATTTAAAGCACTTCAACAGTCATTTGTTCCAGAGGCAAAGGGTGTATTCAGCTGTTAGAATGCTTGCACAAACATATATCCAAGCTGCCAACCACTTTTTTTTTTTGAGCCCTCATGCCTCTTTTAAACGGACCAAGTCTCAATACAGCTAACACTTTGAAACCAAAGGAAAACTTACAAAAATAAATAAAACAATTGTTGAACTGCAATGTGCCAACAAGAACACATAGGTAAAGTGCTTAGAGCAAATGCAGGTTAGAGTCAAAGAGGAAGAAGCAGAAAAGAAAAAACGGACCAATTTTCAGCTATCGTTTTCTTGGGGGAGGGGCAGCTTAAAGGATGGCTCCTGAACAAAACAATAAATTCCAAACAGGAAACAACTACGGCACCCTCTACTGGCAAGGGTACCAATAGAGGGACTACTTTACAACTAAATGCTAGTGTATCCCCTAAGTGGTGCTATCCCAAGGGATACTACCCCTGCCTGGATGACCAGGCGCGGGTTGAGGCCCCCTCCCTGGGCTCCGCCCAGCGAGTTCGGTGAGCGGGTACCTCCCACCGGAAGGTTGGTTTAAGGGTAGCATAGTTGCTGTGGATACAGCCCTCCGGGACACAGAAACCTCCCTCCAACCTCTATTGGCCTGTACTAGTCAGCAATTACTCACAATGAACATCAGAATGCAATGTCATACTCACATTTGCCACACTTACCACCGGGGCTGGATCAGCTACACTGGCCCTGGACAGCCCCTGTAAAATAAGACCTGCAATGGAGAAAAGCAATAGCAACACAGTATCCCCACCACAAAGGTATACAATACCCAGTTTTTTTGTATAATTTACTGACAGTTCATTGCTTGCAAAATACACACATACCAGCAAGTACAAGCATAATAGCTCCGACAGTCAGCAAAGTGACCCACATCTGGTAGATGAAACAAACATTTAATTACCTTTGCTGAATACATACAACTCCTTCAGCACTATTGTAATAAAAATTACTCTGTCCGTCTTTTAAGAATTTGCCTATTGCTGGTGTTGATAACCTCCTAGTCAATAACAGGCTTTCCAGAGCTGTCAGTTTTAAAGATTAGTATATAAAAGTGGAAAAAAAATGAAGATTTTCCAGAACAGTCTAATAAACCACGATCACAGAACTAAACAAGTACCATATGGCGGCATCTGATGCATAAGGAACACCCCATTCTCCAAATATGGTTATACAACTTGTCAGTTTAACCAGTTTGGTTCCGTTGCTATCAATGTAAAGACCCAACCAAACTGGGCACTAAGCCCCTGCAGTGCATTTGCTCACATCATCACTCCTCCCTAAGGAGCAGAGCCTCTCCTGGAGACAGTCCATTTAGAAAGCTGCCCCAAGTCCCCAGGAATTTATCTTCCTGTCCTTTCAATATGTAAGCTTCCTAGGTGCTTGCAGATCACTGTCAAGTACTTATGTTTGCTTGCATGCGTGCAAGAAACAATGCCACCATCTGAGAATTCGTGGTGTGCCTCCCCACTTCCAGTGTCCTGCTGCCTTTTGCAGGCACGGCTGCACCACCAATGAATGTGGAACTGTCTGCGGCAGCCTTCGAGATGCAGTGGCGTTACAGTTGAAGGCAAAACCACTGCAATCAGTGGTGAGTAGCGTGTAGGCAATTTGCATACTGCGGCGTTGACGGTATGTACAGAATTACCAGCGACACTGCACTGAATCAGCTGTCAGACAGCTTCATCCTGTAACAAGTAGCGCTGGAGCTCACCCCAGCGCACACACACACACACACACACACACACACACACACACACACACACACAGTATGGCCGACTGGGATGCCCAATCCCTGTCGGCTCCATTCATCTCCCCAAAGACTTCCAGGTGCCACACTGGAGCCCACCCTAACATGGCAACAGTCCATTATGGCCGACAGGAGTGCCCAATTCCCCATCAGCTCACTGCCCCCAAACAGCCTTCCAGCTGCAGCTGGAGCCCCACTCAACATGGCAAGAGTCCCGTGTTGTATAACACACACACACACACACACACACACACACACACACACACACACACACACAAAGAAAAACTGTCCCTTGCTGACTGTCTTGACTCCCTCACCCACGCCCACCCTCTGCACCCCTGCCTCCCACACCCCACCTCACCCCATACTTACTTCTGGAGGCTGCAGCGATGATCTTCAGTGGACCGGAACACGTCTGCACTCTTCAAAGCCAACATAAACAGAGGAAATGCTGGTAAGCTGTATAATGGAATACTTTTAAAAAAAAACTTTGATGCATATCTCAGGCATGGTTTGGAATTCTGGCACCAAATTTTCAACATGAGTGTTTTGGGACCCCTCCTCATGAACTGTTTCACTGTCATGGCGTTAATCACCCGAAGGTGATTTTGTGATCACTGCACAGAACCACCTTTTGGGACAGATTTCTGAAACTACAGTGTCACAGTTCATGAGGTAAACCAAAAACCCTATGTTTAAAATTTGGTGAAAAAATTCCCAAAAATGAGATTTTACGAGCATACGTTGTGTAGTTCCTCTACGCTCAGAAGTTCGTAGAAATGTTTAAATATTTTCACTCCAGATTTTCCAACATTGCTATTTTACCACACTTCCTTATGAGCAGTACAGCTGCCATTTTGCACATGTCGCCCAAAATGCATTTCCGTGCATGTAGCTCACAATGGCACAGTCGTGCAAAATCAATGTTTGGGACAGATTAAAAAAATCACAGTGACACTGTTCATGAGCAGAGGTCTTAAAATGGCGATGTTAAAATTTGGTGACAAAGTCCATAAATGACTGTTATGAGCATTGCTGAGTTTCCATGCACCCTCGTAAGTTCATGAATTTGTAATATTTTCAGTCCAGATTTTCAACACTGGCATTTTTCCAAACTTCCTTAACAGTACAGCTGTTATTTTTCACACCATGGCGAAATGTGTTTCGCACTTTCAGAGCAGAAATGCGTGGTCACTGTGGGAAATCACTGTTCGGGACAGATTAAGAAAATCACAGCGACACTGTTTATGAGCAGAGGTCCCAAAATGCCTGTGTGACAATCTGCTGTAAAAAATCCCCAAACTAATTACATTATGGGTATCGTTAAGTGGTTATACACACACTCGTGACCCCAATTTATTATTAACACCTCCCCATGACGAGTACAGCTGGCTTTTCGTGACCGTGGATGGGCGAGTCGTGGCAAAAAAAAAACACACACACACACACACACACACACACACACACACACACACACACACACACACCACTATGTTGAAAATTTGAGTGAAAATACCAACGAACACCTGAGGCGTTAGGGTTTTGACCCTAACACCCCACTTTGTAGAGACTGACAGGCCAGGGGTGTGACTTGGGATTGTCGCCTGTAATGCCATACCATTCCACCCCACCCACACCCTGCAGCCAGTGACAGGCATCGAGGTGTGCCTTGGACTCTTCAACCACAAAGTTCACCCCATTCTCCTATACTGCACCCATCTCACGTATTTCCAGATGGGTAGGTGAACATATAGGGCAAAGACCCCAAGGCAGACTGACACTTGTCGGTATCTGCAGGGTAGGGTGGGTGAATGGCATGGCCGTTATGCCAGACTACCCAAAGGCACACCCCAATGCCTGTCAGTATCTGCAGGGTGGTGGTGGTGGGGTTGGTTTCAGTTCAATACGCCACTGCCATTCCTATTATGCAGCTCTGCAACTCCTACACTACCAATGCCAATGCCAGCAAGCAAACACTCAGCATTGACAGATGCTTGTCTAATTTGTGATTGCCCTCTATGCTACATTAACTCTCTGCACTGTGTTGGGCCTGGCTATAGTGTTTCTCTGTTTTGCTGTGTAAATATTCTACTGTACAGCAAAAGGTTTAATCTGCCATCATGAGTTATGCAGCTTTCCCATGCGTGTTACTCATTTTCTGTAACCACCTCAGTTTTTGTATTTCATGCTCAATGTTATTTTTGTTTTTCTCACTTCCCCTGCCCCAGGACGCATCTGGAATCGAGCGGTACTCTGCTCAGTAGGCCTTCCTGGTGAAACTTTAAAATAAATAAATAAATAAATAAATAAATAAATAAATAAATAAATAAATAAATAGTGAGCCTATCAACTGCCAGAAGCTTGACAGCCCGAGCTTCCCATTGTTCTGTGGTTGGCACTGCATTAGTGCTACATAGATTCTGTATTCCCTGTCTCACCACTACAAGAAGCACCCTGACCTATATGGAGTAAAACATCCACTCACCGCTTTCCTCCTTTCTACTCCCATTAGTAAATACTGTGAGGACAGCTCTATAGGGTAGCTCAACACCCCAGATAGCTCCTGCATTACTCCCTTCCAGTACTTACTCAACTTTAGGCATTTCCAATAATAGTAAATGTAGGTACCTTGAATCTAGATCTAGATCTAGAAGTAGGTTGCCATCTGGGGACAAGTGACCATCAAACAGTGTGGTTCACGTTAAACTCAACTACAGAGTCAAGCCATACAAAAGTGAGGGTACTGGACTTTAGGAGGGCTGACTTTGGCAAGATGGGAGAGTGCCTCAGAAAAGCACTAGCAAACAGGCTAGAAGGAGGTGTGGAGCAACTATGGGGAATTATCAAAACTGCCATCACAGACATAACAAGCCTTTGTGTGAAGCAAATAAACAAATCAAAATGAAAGAAAAAGCCACTATGGTTCTCAAGAGAGGTGGCTGTGAAAGTCAGGAAGAAAAAGATAGCATTCCGGAAGTATAAGGAAACACAGAAGGAGCAGGACAGAGAGCTGTACCAATTAAGGCAGAAAGAAGCAGGGAGGAAGTCAGAATAGCAAAGGCCCAAACTGAGGAAAAGATAGCCAACTCAGTTAAGAAGGGGAATAAAATCTGTTATAGGTACATCAGCGAGCATAGAAAGACAAAGGAGGGATAGTGAGGCTGAATAGAATGAACAGTGGGTGAGCAGAGGGGACAGTGAAAAGCAGGAATACTGAACAAATATTTCTGCTCAGTATTCACAAAAGTGGAGGAAGTGCCTAATCCAATTAACAGAAGCACTCTTGATGGGGTGTCGATCCCAGTCCTTTCACAGAAGAAAGGGTTCTGCAAGAACTCCTAAAACTGAAGGTGGACAAAGCAATGGGTCCTGATGGAATTCACCCCAGAATTCTAAAAGAATTAAGGAAGGAACTAGTGAAACCACTGGCTATTCTTTTTAATAAATCATGGGAGGATGGTGTGGTACCCGAGGACTGGAGGAAGGCGGATGTGATTCCCTTCACAAATGTGGGACCAAGACAGAGGCAGGAAACTACGGACCTGTCAGTCTGACCTCTGTGGTAGGGAAAGTGATGGAGTCACTTCTGAAGGAAAGAATAGTTGAGTACCTAGAGGTCAGTGGAGCACAGGATCCAAGGCAGCATGGGTTCTGCCAGGGGAAGGTCATGTCAGACGAATCTAATAGATTTCTTTGACTGGGTGACCAAAGTAGTAGATCAGGGAGGGGCTGTGGACATGGCCTACCTAGACTTTAGCAAGGCATTTGACACAGTCCCACACAAAGATTGATAGTCAAATTAACCAGCCTGGGAGTGGGTCCCAGTGTGGTAGCCTGGGTAAAACATTGGCTGGACAACAGGACACAGAAGGTAATTGTAAATGGAGTCCACTCTGAAGAAAGGGCGGTTACTAGTGGGGTACCGCAGGGTTCAGTATAGGTCTAGTCCTTTTAATGTCTTCATCAGTGACATTACAGAGGGACTGGAAGGAAAAGTATGCCTTTTGCAGATGACACAAGATCTGCAACAGGGTTGATACACAAGGAGGCGTGGAAAGGATGGAAAGGATGAAAAGGGACTTGGCAAGATTGGAGGAATGGTCAGACGATGGCAGCTAAGATTCAATGCAAAAAGTGCAAAATAATGCACCTGGGAAACAAGAACCCAGGGAAGAATACACAATGGGTGGGGAGGTAGTAACAACAACAAAACAGGAAAGGGACCTGGGGGTAATCATATCAGATGACCTTAAGGTTAGCAAGCAATGTGAGAAGGCAGTAGGGAGGGCAGGGTATACTGGGATGTATAGGGAGAGGCATCAGCAGCAGAAAACAGGAAGTTGTTATCCTCTGTACAGACAGTTGGTGAGACCCCATCTGAATACTGTGTCCAGTTCTGGAGACCCCATCTCACAAGGACATAGACAGGATAGAGGCAGTCCAGAGGAGGGCAACTAAAATGGTGCAGGGTCTGCAAGAGAAGCCATATGAGGAGAGACTAAAGGAGCTTAATATGTATACCCTTGAGGAAAGAAGGAGAGGGGGACATGATAGAAACTTTCAAGTACCTCAAGGAAATCAACAAAGTCCAAGAGGGTAGCATCTTTCAGAAAAGAGACTTGCAAGAACAAGGGACACAATTTAAAGATAGGAGGGTTCAGGGGCAATGTGAGGAAGTATTATTTCACAGAGAGGGTAGTGGATGCATGGAACAGCCTTCCTGAGGAAGTTATGGGGTCTAAAACTGTGGGAGAATTCAAGAATGCATGTAACAGACATAAGGCAATTCTTGTGGGGGCAGGAAGATAAAGGCTGTTGGTTAACTAGGATCTGCGGCCTATCCTGTAGGTAGGAAATGGGCAGACTAGATGGGCCTAGTGGTCCTTATCTGCCATCAAAGTCTATGTTTCTGTGGTTCCCACCACACTTGCTGCAGATTGCAGAAACTTCAGGGAAAAATCTATGGACCATGCTGTTTGGGGGAGACAGTATAGTCCATTTAAAAATCTGTATTGTGCTTCTTTGGATTTATTACAAATCAGGAGCCCCATTATGCAACATAGTAGCATATCCTAATTAGAGTTCCCAATTTCCATTTCCAAATCCTGTTCCCACCATCTCCTTACCCTCTGGGATCCCCTAGAAACACCCGCCTGTCAGTGTTGCCACTTTACCCATTAGTCCCTTCTCTTTTCTGGCTGTTCCAAGTATTTCTCTTTCAATCTCAGAGATGGGTGCGATTTCAAGTCTGGGCTCTCCCCAACCATTTGCAAGAATTCCTGATTTAAAGCATTTATATAGATGTGTGGCTGGAATATCCAGCTCCCCAGTGGTCCTGGAAGGACATAATCCTATTTTAGTAAAAGATCTCCAACACCATATTCCCTCTCCTGCCACATCCTGAATCTTTGGTTGTCAGCCACTGGGACAAGAGCAGTATTTGCATTTCCTGCACCTATTCTTTCCCAGGCTACTAGATTTGCCGTCGCCATAGGGTTTCGGTTCTCAAGCCTTCTATATGCTTTAAGGCCATCCTGCCCCAAGTATGCAGATATCCTTCCCAGTGTACCCTCCTCTTCTAGGCTCAGCAAGCAAGCAACTTTGCCCGTTAACCCAGTTTTGTACATACAGTGCCGAGTGGCTAAATAATATTCTTTGATATTAGGAAAGTTTAGGCCCTCCCTGTTCCCCGATGCCTTTAAACGTTGGCGACTCACCCTGGCTTTTGCCTTTCCAGATAAGCACATTACATCCCCTTTCTAGCCTTTTGATGTCTTCTGTCGTACAGCAGAAGAGCATCATTTGCATAATGTAAAGGATTCTAGACAATACATTCATTTTGATAAGATTAATCCTCCAAGGGATGGGTAGTTGCTGCCATTTACTAAAGTCTCCCAATATGGATTGTTAAATAAAGGGGCGTGTTGTTCAGGTCATACAGACCGCCCCGTCATACATATTTTTTAACTCTTAAAATTGCTCAAACATTCATCTATTTGAGTCCCCAGGCTCCTCCTCCAGCCTCATTTCTCACAAAAACATTATTTCTGACTTATGTAAATTCAGCTCATATCCTGAAAACTGGGCAAATTGTTCCACTATTTCTAACATAGCAGGGACAGACTGCTGGTTTCATAAGAAACAGGAGGATATAATTCACATAGAGTGATATAGTATGTAGCACTCCCCCACGTCCGGGACTCCAGATATTCTCAGGTCCCCACACAGCTTAATAGCCAGCAGCTCAATTGCTATAGCAAGAAGACAAGAGAGGGCACCTGCTCAGTGCCTCATTCTAGTCAGAAACCCCTCAGAAAGGATGCCATTAACAATCCTAGCTGGGGGAGGGTCCTATAAAAACACATGACTAATTGCAGGAACCCATCTGCCAAGCCAAACTTTTCCAGTGTTCTTAACAAGTATTTCCATTCTATCCTGTCAAGGCCTTGGCATCCATGGACAATTCACAGGCCTTCCCAGGATGCTGAGAGCCCACCATACCACATTTTAACGCGTCTCACGTTATGGGTAAAATTGTCTGTCTTGTACAAAGCCTGTCTGGTGTGAGTGAACTATGCGGGAAGTAACCCTTCCAATCTCATAGCCAGGACTTTGTCATTTTTTACAATCATAATTGTGGAAGAGAGACACCGAGACCTATGAGCTGCACTCAGGCGAATCTTTACCTGGTTTGGGGATCAATGGGATAAGAGCTTCAAAGCAAGTATCCAGCAGCCCCAGCTTCCTCCATTATATTCATCAGGGGTTAAGTTAGTTCATTTATCAGTACCTTATAGTAACCCCTTCAAAACCATCAGGCCTGCTGCCTTGCCCTCCTAAACTTTCCAAGTAATTTCCCTGCAGATATTTTAGCTTCCAGTTTCTTCCTCTGTTCACCATTCAGTTTAGGAATAGGAGGCCCTCAAAGAACTTATCAAGAGCTGATCAGAGCCATGGCACTGTCTGGTAAAACTCTTTAAAACACCAATAGCAGTCTCTTCTTTTATTAGACTCCCCCAATCCTTAAGCGTGTACAATCCTTTTATTCACTACCTCCTTCATGAGGTGAACCAACAGTGGCCTGGGCTTATTACCCCACTCATACATTTTGTCTTGCAAAGAGTGGTCTATTCTTGACCTCCTCTGCTAAACTGGAGTTCAAGGCCTCCCTGACTATTTGTAGCTCTCCTAGTTGTCTTCCTTTCCCCACTGAGTAGATCTCCCATTCCAAGTCTCCAATCTTTTGATCCAGTGCCCTTTGCTTTTGCCTTTTCTCCCTTTTCACCTTGGTGGTATAGCAATAATCATTCCTCTCATGTAAACCTTACCTGCCTCCCAGTATACTCCTTCAGATTCAATGGTATTCCTGTTAGTTTCCTCAAAGAGCTTCCACTAGTCTTCCAGGAAATCCCGGAAGTCCTGACTGGCTAAAAAGTAACTGGGAAATCTCCAACTCCACATTTCCCACACCCAGGGCCACTTGGATTTCTGTTTGGACCATAGCAAAGTCAGACAGGAATATCAGGCTATGTTCTACCTTCGCATCATGGGACACATCTCTTGGAGAATAAATATCCATCCATCTTCCAACCTGGACCATGCACCATGGGGTTAAAAGAAACATATTCCCAGGCTCCTGGGTTAGCCGTCCTCCATGCATCAAGCATATTGAGGTCAGCCATCCACAGTTGCCACTGTTGCACTGCTGTGACCTCCCTTGATCTAGACTGGGGTCCGCCATGCAATTAAAATCTCCACCCAGGATCAAGTTTTGAAATTGCTCTTGTATAATTATATTCAGTATTTTCTGATACAATAGCCAGTTTAAATGCAAAATGATTTAGATCAGATTTATTGGGGGAGGGGACGTGAACAAGGGAGGGGCAGTAATCTAGTGTTTCGTTTTAGATCAGATTTAGTCAGGGTAAACATGCAGGCCTAAGAGTCCCTCTAGCACAGTCACATACACTATGGGTACCCAACCGTTATGCAGGCTAGCCTGAAGCGTTGCCGTGGTAGGCCGGCATTGCAGCTGTTGTTGGGGCCCTTGGGGAGGGAGGAAACACACACACACACACACACACACACACACACACACACACACACACACACACACTTTGTATTCGGAGCCGGATGGCTCAGTTCATAATGATTAACCAAAACAATGAAGTCAGATTACCCACTTGATTTGAGCTCTGTTGCAGGAGCTACCCAGATGTTTACTCACGCTACCCAGATCAAGAGGCAGGATGGGACGAAATGAAGACCCCAGGATGACTGACTGCTGTGCCAGGAGAAGCAGGGCCACATGACACTGTGGTGGTTGATCCTGTTCAATGTTAAGCAGGGGCGAATGCCCAGGCGGGTCTTTGCGTCGGATACAACTCTGCGGCGTGGCGGCAATCTAGCCAGAGATGGTTGAGGTCAGACCAGGTGAATGATTTCAGATACAGTCAGGTAGGTTACTGGATGCAGCTTCCAGCAAGCATGACACATTCAACAATGTGGGGAACCAAGTCGTGACCCACACTATGCAATCAAGCGCAGTTACAGTAAAGATAGGTAAACCACAGTTCAGATGACAGTCCGGTTGCAATTAACAGCATTTCTGTGCAAACTGTACACTCCCCAGCTATTTCAACTCCCGACAGGCCGATCGCTCAGAGGCAAACCTTCAGTCCACACCAGCGAAATTCACTGTCACAATTCGAGATTCCAGTCACAATCGCAGCAATTTCGGATGAAGTCAGATATATTATTGCAGACTTCTTCACTTGAGAATATGGTAGCAGGCAGGCCAGACACAGCCTTCCGCCCGATTCCCCAGCTACTATGCAAAAGCAGCTGCTCGAATTACTCATGCCGTTCACTTTCTCAACTCCAGCTACACACAAGACTCACTGCTGCAGGCAGTTCTGGGATTTCCAGTGATCCAAAAGGTTTGGCTGGTTCAACCATCTGTCTGTCACAGCAAGGACTCCAACTCCAAGTCCATTTAGGCGCCAAACAGTAAAACTACAATTCCTACAGAAATTCACTCCCACAAGACCCCTGGGAACAGTCTCCATTTTAGGGTACCCAAAGGTACTGATTGGTTCAAACTGGTAGTCCTTAGCAGAAAAGTCCATGCTGCAAAGGAAGGCAGGTTAGACCAACTAAAATATTATAAAACAGACAGACAGACAGACAGACAATCACAGTTCCTAATAAAGCAATTAACAATAGCAAAATAAAGTGGCTGTACTGCAGCCCAGGCAGGACTCTAGCCTAAAACCACTGGGCCCCCACCCAAATTAATTATAAACTCTGAAAATGATACCTCTTAAACAGACAGGCCGCAGGGCTAACAGGGCGCCGCATGCAAGCGCTTTTAACTGCTTAAACGCAGAACACCAGCCTGGCAGTGGGCATTAGGCAAGTCCAGGAAGGCATTTTAGGAACCCCATTTGTTGGGGGTGGGCGAGTACACTTTGTTTTCCCCTTTCCTGTAATTTTAAATATTTTACTAAAATAACAGCAAATACCCATTTTCTATGCACAATACCCTCCGATACTGGACCTTCCAGGGATTACAAGGCAGTTATGATAGTTATCAGTCTTCATTATGCACCTTGGCGCATACCTCTCAACTGTACCACATTCATTGGAACGTTCCTCATTTACTTCAGAAAAGATCCCTGTTCCACATTGTGAGGACTTGTTCTACATTCAAAGTCAACATTTTAAAGCAAATATCCATAGTAAATGATGGAAAAATAACTTATTCAATTAATAACAGACATTCTCAACATAAATGCAACATTTTAATAGTGTTTTGAGCTTCTTAGGTAAAGATTTGATTAAGTGTCTTTGCCTATTTGTTCCACATTGTGACAGCTAATGTTCCACATTTGGGGACAAAAGGTTGAGAGGTATGCCTTGACAGTCGCCACTGTCACAAGTGTACCACCCATACCTCACAACAGTCACAGATTTTGCTTCAAAGTTTTCGCTCTCCCTCCTAAAATTGACGTTTCCGTAACTGAACACTGGGGAATGAAGCACAAAATGGCCAACATTACACTGTATAGACGTGCTCCTCTGAAAATGCTTTTGCACTAGTCTCCTTATCCTACCATTTTGTGGGTGGATATCAACAATGTGTATGGCGTGTCCCCGATTTGTATAAGCTTTATCCCCGATTTGCAAAGTAGGCGGTAGAAGGCATACGTAACCCTTACCGCTGAGCCTGCACCGACAGACCGGCCCTACGGAGATCAAAGTAGGCAAGGCTAAAAATACACAGGAAGATCGTGCATCACGGCTGCAGCGGCCGAGCAGGAGGTGAACGACCAAGACAGAGACTGCAAAACAACAATTTACATGGCTGCATTATAAACGGCATCTCAAAAGTTATTCCACAGTTAAATCTGTTACAAAGAGGCTTACTGTTTTAATCCCGATCTGTATGTCATCTCGTTTCTCCCGTTTCACAGCTTCCATAGCATTTCTAGAAAAATATCTTTCTTGGTGTCCGGCTGCTGCTAGAAATACAACATTAATATGGTTAATATGGTCTCCAGTGCCAGGACCTACTAATCCATTTGATGCAAGTTTCAGTAAGGGTTAATGCAAAAAAAAAAATATATATATAGATCTTGGAGCCCTTTAAACTTTACTCAAAATATAGCTAAGCAAGTAAAATTCTATAGCAAATGTACCTGTGTTCAAAAACAGAAAATAAGTCAAAATACTAGCACACACGTCCTTTTCGGAGATGTCATCGTGACCACTAATAACTTGTAGGTAACTGTGTGCATTAGTCCGACAATAAAGGAACCAGCAATTTAAACTTTTTGCCCCGAAAGCAACAGGTGTAACTTAAGTATCCAGCACAATCCAGTTCCCGTTCACAAGTCTCTGTCTCCTATTGATGGAGCTGGGGCATTCACTGTGTCCATCCAATTGAAAATTCAAACTCTGCTCAGGGGCGTCTAATTGGTGTCGTCCACTGGCGCACTTATATCGCGATTAAACTCCGGCGCTTTTGCAGCTTACTGTCAGCAACCCACGGCTTGCTTCTTCTGCATGAATTGCCAGAAGAATCCCTCTCTGGTTTGGGTAAACAAGAAGAAGTTCATTTAAATTATGCTTTTAAACAACAGTATTTGTCGGTTAGCAAAATATTTCACCATATAGTTCCTTAGCCAAAAAAACAAGCATCTGTCAATGCCAAGACAAAGCCTGGAAAAGAGCAAGGAGTTCCACTACCCCTGCTGACTACTCTGCCTATAGATCCTCTGAATCAGTGCCAAAGAAGCTCCAAGAATGCCAAAAGGGACTACTTAAAATCCCTGCAGAGGCAAACACTAACTGACCCAAAGTCTTTCTGGACAAGCATCAACTCCCTGATAAAAGGCACTAAACCGCCCCAGCAGGGTAACACAACCTATACTGACACTACACTCCAAGGATGGCGAGGAGGTCGCTACAGCCTTCAATGGCTTCTTCACCGACCAGGGGCACTCAGACCCAACCCCATTCGCAGGTCACAGAGCCCAATGGTCACTGAATCCAAGGACTCTACGATGCGTAATTTCCATCTGCGGATAGTGCATACCAAAGAGCGTGCTGACCCTCCTACAATCCTTAAAACTCAGTGGATCACGGGACCCGACGGGCTGGATCCTAGGCTGCTTAGGGCTGCTGCCCCAGCCATCGCACTGCCTGTTACACAGTTAATAAACAGATCCCTACAGGAAGGTGCAGTCCCCTAACGTGAAATGGGCTCATGTAGTCCCAATCCACAAGGGCAGAACAAGGAAACTACAGGCCCATCTCCACCCTCTGCCACTTGGCTAAGATTCAGGAGCAGCTAATTTACAGCCAACTCAGAGACTACCTGGAAGCCAATAGGTTACTGGCACCCACACAACACGGTTTTAGACCAAAGCAGGACCGATACTGCCCTCATCAAATTCACCTCTGATGTCCTGATAGCCTGGGACAAGGTACCCCCACTGGGGCTGTGTTAGTGGACCTCTCAAAGGCCTTGACCTGGTGGATCACTCATTCTTGCTATCCAAGCTTAGCTGACTAGGGCTGGATCAGCACTCCCTCAACTGGTTCTGCAATTACCTCACTGGCCGCACCCAACAGGTCAAGTGGAAAGGGTCACCTCCCAACCTCTACCTTTATCTGAGGGGTCCCACAGAGCTCAATCTTAGGCCGCTTATGTTCTCCCTATTCACAAATGACCTTATGGGCATTGCGGGAAACTCCATAGTACAGTATGCAGATGATGCAGTACTGTACAAGAGCGAGATCGCCCATCCGATCTAGGACCTCAGCTCCAAACGACTTCACCAAGGTTGAGACTTGGCTAATTGAGAACCGCCTTGTCCTTAACCCCACCAAGACTAAGGCTATGCTGTTCAGGCCAAAATCCTGGGCCTCTCCAGGGACCATTTTCTGCCACTCACTACCTTGTCCAGCTCCAAAAGAGGTGGTACAATCAGTCAAATACCTTGGCCTCACACTAGATCAGGGGCTCACTCTAAAGCCCCATGTGGACACTGTAACAAAAACATCCACCAAAACTGGGCCTTCTCTATTACCTAAGCCACAACATGATACCAGAGACTAGACTGGCTATCTCCAAGCATCCTTCTTCCAACCTTAACCTATGACGCCCCATCGCACTCGGCATCGCCAAACGGACCACAGCAGACTCATGACCCTATATCACAAAATAGCTCACTTTACTTCTAAATCCTACCCGAGGACCCACCATTGTGATGCCCTCACAGCCCTCAACTGGCCATCCCTGCACAATAAGCTCCAGTACCCCCTACTAAGCTGGACCTATAAGCTCCTGGATGCCCATCCTCTGGCAGGTCTGAATGGACTACTTATCCCAAAGCCACTCAGGCGACCACTCCGCTCCTCGAACAAAAACTCCTGGTGACTCCTCTGACCTGCACGGTAGCAGGGAGTAAATCCTTTACTCACCTAGCTCCGAGTCATGGAACAATCTCTCCAGCCATCTTCAGGAGGCACTGACATTAGCCCTCTTTCAAAGGGGCTGCGTGCTCTACCTTATCAAACCAAGTCCCTGCCACTGCCCCAATAGCTAAGACAACCACACCTAGTGTCAGTCCATTGCCGACTAGACACTGCTCCCCCACAAAGGTAACGACTAACGACTGCTCAAGCGGGTACGCTACCCGTATGGAACCTCCCATAGGCACCAAAAGCACTTATCACCTCACTCCCATCTGTCATCACTGCTGTACTCTATACTATAATGTATTTGCTGCCCGCTTCTACAGAAACTGTATGATGTACTCATGACCCGTATTATTTGTACTACTCTGCCATACTGTACTCATCAGTGTAATATACCTCTGACCTTACATGTACTGTTCTGTATTGCTGTATTGGATGTACTACTGTATCAGGCGCTCTGCACTGTACTACTGCTGTACCAACTAATATCATGTACCTCCTGCCCTCTTACACAAAATTGAAAAATTGTATACTGTCCTAGTAACTCTATGCGATATGTCTGACACTGTGATACCTGTCTGTATGTTCAAACCTTATGTAACAAACCCGTTACGCCCCTGAAAAAAGGGGCCTTGAGAACAGTGAGCTTACCAGTTAAAAATTTAATAAATAAATAAATGCTGAATGTTTGCTTGCTAGCATTGGTAGTGTAGGAGTTAGAGATGCATAATAGGAATGGCAGTGAAGTACTGAACTGAACCAACCCCACCACCACCTGCAGAGCTTGACAGGCATTGAGGTGTGCCTTTGGGTCATCGGGCATAACACCCATGCCATTTCACCACCATACCCTGCAGGCACTGACAAGTGTCACAGTGTGCCTTGGTGTCTTTGGGCCTTATGCTCACCCCATTCCATCAGGAAATACGGTGAGATGAGTGCAGTATAGGAGAATGGGGTGAACTTTGCAGCTGAAGAGTCCAAGGCACACCTCGATGCCTGTCACTGGCTGCAGGGTGTGGGTGGGGGTGGAAGGGCATGAGCATTACAGGCGACAATCCCAAGTCACACCCCTGATGCCTGTCAGTCTCTACAGGGTGGGGACGTAATGGTTGGAAACCCTAACGCCCTGGCGTTTGTTGGTACAATATTTTCACTCCAAATTTTCAACATGGGTTTTGTGACCGCCACCTCATGAACAGTGGCAATATCAGTTCATTAGCGAAAGCTGATTTTGCACAGCGACTTCGCCATTTGGCACCACAGATGCGAAAACACATTTTGAACAGGATGTGAAAATGACAGCTGTACTGTTCATGGGGAGGGGTAAAAAATGGCAATGTTAAAAATCTGGGTGAAAATATAAAAAACTGCTGAAGTTACAGGTGTGCATAGAAACTGCACAACGCACACCTGTAATGTAATTAGTTTGGGGATTTTTACAGCAGGTTGTCAACATAGGCATTTGGGACCCCACTCATGAACAGTGTCACAGTGATTTTCTTAATCTGTCCCGAACACTGATTTCCCACAGTGACCGTGCATTTCTGCACAGGAAGTGCGAAACACATTTCGACCAGCGTGTGAAAAATGACAGCTGTACTGTTCATAAGGGAGTGAGGAAGAATGCCAGTGTTGAAAATCTGGACTGAAAATATTACAAATTCGTGAACTTCACGAGGTGCGTGGAAACTGCTCAATACTTCGTAACAGTCATTTGTCGACTTTTGTCACCAGACTTTTAACATAGCCATTTTAAGGCCTCTGCTCATTAACAGTGTCACTGTGATTTTCTTAATCTGTCCCAGACATTGATTTCGCACACCAACTGCGCGCCATTGTGCGCTAAAGTATGCCGAAAACGCATTTTGGGCAAGATGTGAAAAATAATAGCTGTACTGCTTATAAGGAGGTGTGGTAAAATGGCAATGTTAAAAATCTGGAGGAAAACAGTAACAATTCTCGAGGATTCTGAGCATCGTAGGAACTGCGAACGCATGCTCTGTAAAAGTCATTCTCTCTCCTTATGCTGGTTTCTGGGCTTCATAACTATTGGGAGGTACCTCCTTTGCCACATGACAGGCAGGAACACAAAGCTCTGCAGCCTGGACATCCTCCCTCCCATTTCCTCGATCACCAGTTTACTTCCTGCCTTGCAGGGGTAGGTGCTCTGCAGCAGAGCTCTTTCACTGCGGTGACAGGGCTGAAGACTTCAGGACTGTAAGTCTGGACTTTTTCATTACTGGATTTGCGGAGAGCAGGGATGGGTGGACCCAACAACAAACATCTCTCTTTGGTCTTAGGGGCCCCAGTCTCAGCCCTGCACGCTGGACAGACTGGCCCCTCTCAATCATCAGGATAAGGCTCTCTCTGTTTCTAGGGGTCCCAGTCTCAGCCATGCATACTGATCAGACTGGCACCCTCCACCTTCCTCCCACAACCCCAGCCTCAGCCACGCATGCTGTACAGACTGGCCTCATTATTTTCTCCCACGCTAAGAGTGTTCACGGCACTGCCCCCAACGTTTAGTCAGCTCAGAGGATAAACAAGGGAAAATTCTTGATTAAACAGAGTCTAAGGCAGCAGCCGAGCTGCTGGTCGGCTCAGAGGATCAAAGGGAAAATCCTTCACTATCCCTGAATCAGGCATCAGACAAGCTGCTTTGCTGGAGCTGCCACCCTGCCAATGGAAGCACCACCGCCAGCTCCTCACGGGCCCCTTTCTCAGCTCATCATCAGGTGAGCTTGCATGATGGAGCATTGGCCACGATTGCACCTGGGCACAGATGCACTTCCATGGCACTCAGAAGCACATTCAAGGAGCAATTTTCTGTAGATGAACCTTCAGTGGCTAGGCTTGTCGGCGGAGCCACATACAGCACAGCTCTGCTTCAGCAGCATGCTCAGATGGCCCGTGAAACCTTGGGCTTCTTGTTTATTAAATTGGCGTCAATGTGCAGGACACCTTATGAACAGGTGGCGCCACTACAGGACGCCAAGATGCACAGATTGTCGACGAGCACCTAGAGTCTCAATGCTCGTTGACAGAGGCCTCTATCTCATCTAGCCTGAACCCAGACACCTTCCCAGGGCGTTTTCCATCGACAAGCACTTCAGTGGGTTAGCTCATCTCTGAAGGATGCGTATGCGCAACTAGCCTGGTGGCAAGGTACTCAGGCTATTGACAGCTCCTTGGACTCTTAGCTCATCGGCCGGAAGCCTTATGGAAACTAGCAGCACCACAAGCAGGCCACTCAGATTCAGTTCATCGACGAGTAACTCCAGGATTCTCAATGTTCATAGGCAGGCCACTACTGCCCTGCAGGTGACCGGGAGGCTTCCTACAGTCAGTTTAATGGAATGCACCCCACACACACAAAAAGCGAAGGAGCCACCATTACAGGCAATGCTGCTTAGTGGCTAAAACCAAGAACTAAGAGCCAGGAGTCCTGGTGACCTAAAGACCCGAGTTTCTTAATGGCCAAAGTCAGGAACCGAGCCAAGAGTCCTGGTAACCCAAAGACCGAGTTTGATCCTCTCTTGGATTTGAGAACTGGACCACGAGTGCAGATAAGGGAATCTGTTTATGGATAAGGGTCCTTTCTTCTAGCAGGTGGATTATGGGACTCGTGGACTGGGTGGCTAGTATAGGGGGACCAGCTGTGCCTGCCAGCAGCAGGGCATGACATACTGCTTAGTATGTCTTCAGATTAGCCTGGCATACACTACTCTAAGCAGGATTTGCCATGGGTCCAAATCCCTTAGGTGGGCCACCACGCTGCTCTCTAGGTTTATACTCTAAGCAGTCAATGACCTCGAGGTCACAGGAGATAATGGAAGCCACCATCTCAGCGAGCAACTCCCAAATGATTAGTAGGGAGGTCACAGCCTCCAAGGGGACCCTCTTTGCCCTCAGAGGCTTAGCACCGATCTTTCATACCACCACAGCCCACATTTGTGGTCCACTCAAGAACACAACAAGGTGGAGGTATCTCAAGTAGGCTACCCAGGCGTCCGTAACCTCACAGCAGCAATGACCAATCTCTTTTCACCTAACAATCCCTTCTAGTTCCAGTGAAAACCAAGTCTGCCCTCCAACAACCCCAGCTCATGTGCCTAGCCTTGGCTCACTCAGCAGGCAGACAGCTACGCAAAAAATTCTAGATTTCACCAAATCACAATCCAGCAGTGCCTGGATTTTTGAGCTGGGCAAATGGTCACATCTTCAGGAATTCACATGGAAAATACACCGTATGAAGGAGTATCGGGGAACTGGAGAACATACATGCAGCATCAAGGGACAGATATAAATCTTGGTCACCAGGCTCCTGAAAGGTTTTTCATGCCCATGCCTGCAGCTTGGGGAGAATGGGTTGTTTCAGGAAAATGCACACGGTTCTCCTCCCTAGCGGTGTATCTGCAGGGGAAGATAAGGTGGCACCTGAGTCACAGGGGTGACATCAAAACCTCGCAATGAAGATCTCGTACCCATCTTCAAGTAAGGGACAAACATGTCCATTTCAAGTCACACAAGAGGTTTGGGGCATAGTTCATCACTGACACACAATTGCCTCCCCTCAAACCCACTGTTGGCCTCCTTGGCCCTCGCCAACTTCTAATTGTGGTTTGTCAATGGCCCAAGCAAGTTCAAGTGAGCCCTAATCATCTTCTGGCAGGGCTAGAGATCAGGTTCTCCACAGCCTGGAACAAGGCGTTCCCTCACTCTTATGAGGATTCAGACTAGTCTTGGTCCTGAAACCTTGACACCATTAGGGGCACACAAGCGTCAATAGAATTACAAGACTCTTCAGTTTATCCCCATCCAGGAGTCACACAATACCTCAGATTCAAGGTGGGGAACAATCACTGTCAATTCAAAGCGCTTCCCTCCAGGCCAGAGTTCGACCAAGGTCGTAGGATAGGTCGTAAATTTTCTTTCTCCGACTGCTGGTCTCCGAGCTTCTTCCCTCTCAGAATGTAACAAGCTGACGGTCTGCTGGCGGATTGTTTGAGATAATGATGTCTATTTCTGTTTCCAAGTTTATACAGTACTACCAGGATGGAATGGCTTTGGGAAAAACTGGCGATCACAGGAAGTGGGAGGGAGGGTGTCCAGGCTGCAGAGCTTTGTGTTCCTGCCTGTCACGTGGCAAGAGGAAGTACCTCCCAGTAGTTCTAAAGCCTGGAGGCTAGCAGTCAGAGAAAGAAAATTTGCAGGTATTTAAATTTCTATTTTTGGAATTTATTTTGCCAGATTTTCAACATAGGGTTTTGGGGGCCTACCTCATGAACTGTGACACTGTCATTTGTTACTCAGTCACAAAGGTGGTTCTGCACAGTGACCGGAATTCACCTTTGGGAATGAATAACAAAATGACAGTGGCTGAGTTCATGTGTGAGTCTAAGAACCCATGTTGAAATTAATAGCTACTCCAAAAATGGCCGAGATATGCACCAAAGTTGAAAAAACCCTATTTATTTCATTATACAGCTTACGGCATTTCTTCAGTTCACGATCGGCTTTGAAGAGTGCAGGCGTGTTCCGGTCCACGAGGTGTCACGCCAGCCTCTGGAGGTAAGTATGGGGTGAGGGGTGTGTGGGGAGGTGGGGTATGCAGAGGGTAGGTGCGGGTTGGGGAGAGGGCAAGAGAGTCAACGAGGACCGTTTTCTTTTGTTCTAGGTGTTTGTTTTTAAGGCGACATGGGACTTTTGCCACTCTGGGGTGGGCTCCCAGCATGGCATCTGCAAGTTTGTTTGAGGGGCCAGTGGAGCTGACAGGATTGGGCACCCCGTGCTAAGACTTCTGCCACACTGGGGTGGGCTCCCAGCGTGGCATCAGCTTTAGGGGCAGTGGAGCAGGCGGGGATTAGGCACCCCGGTCATATAGTATGCGGGGTGGAGGGCGCATCAGCATGCTGGGGTGGGCTCCCAGCATGCTACCTATGTGTTCATGGGGATCAGAAAGAACTGTCTGACAGTTCAGATGCAGTGCTGACACAGGCAGTTTGCATACTGCCGATGGCAGTATGCAAATTGCCTACACGTTATCACCGCTGATTGTAGCAGTGTTTTCTCAGAACGTATCGCCACTGTATCTGAATGGCTGTCATAGACAGCTCGGACATTCATTGATGCGGTGCAGCGTGCCTACAAAAGGAGCTGGGCACTGGGTGGGGAGGCACACCTATGAAAACTTCGTATGGTGGCACTGTTTCTTGCACATGCGTGCAAGCAAACATAAAATGGTTGTGACATCCTTAGATTAATGTCTCAGATATTTTTTAAAACAGTTGCTATAACTAACTTTGTAATTAGTGTCACAGGTCTTTAAAGATGGCCCTCACTCCCAATTAAAAAATTTCTGTTCGTTACTTTTGAATGTACACATTAGGGGTCCAATATTCAGAAATGCGCCTGAAACTGGCACAAATGGTGGCACAGTGCAACTAAATTGTGCTGAAGCAATTAGGGATGTATTCAAAGAGATGCGCCATGGGCATCTCTTCTGAATATATGACATAATCCTACTGTGCAAATACAATGCGGCGCATCCCCAGACAGGTCTGAATACCAGGGGTGGAAATGCACCAGCGCATCAGAGATATGCTGTGCACAATTCCTGATATTCGAACAACAATACGAAATGGAGCCATAATGCTTCCAAAGCGCAAATGGGGCATTTGCATGTCATTATGGACCCATTTGCATGTGTTCTGCAGGGCTGGTCAGCCGAACTGTACCAGGCGCCCTGCACAGCATCGGTCCTGAACCAGGGACGCGATGGTACCCCCCCTCCCCTGTACCAGGGACGCGTAGTACCCCTCCCTCTCGTACCTCCGATCGCGAGAGTGTATTAATTGTAATAGCCTGGTGATCCAGTGGTTCCCCCTCCCTGCCCATACCCCGATCACTCGTCAATCTGCCCAGACCTCCCTGGTAGTCTAGTGGTACCCCTCTCCCGCTGGTAACCCGATTGCCCATACAATTAACTAAATCAATTCCCTGGTGGTCAGTGGCACCCCCTTCCCCTCCCAAATCACCGATCGTCATTAAAATAATAAAGTATAATACCCTGATGGTCTAATGGTTCCCCACCCACACAGGACCCCAGCCCCAACCCCCAGTCATCGGTGGACAGCATGCCCACCCGCTTACCATAGCGACTGCCTGCTGAAAGACAGCTTACAGGAGTTGCTGCAAGCTCATTGGTCCATACTGCAGACCAATGTGCTTGCAGTACTACTGTAATAATTCACAACTTTGTAAATGAAGTCATTCATTCACAATGTTGAGATTTTAAAGTATGCACTGCATGCACATTGCTCCACAGTGTGGACCACGGAAACTACGCAGCTTCTGTAAGCTGTCATTCGGGCGTCAAGTCATGGCATGTGGATGGGTATTCTGCCCACTGATGACCTGTGGAGCTATGGCTAGGGATCCTGTGTGGGTGGAGGGAACCACTGACCACCAGGGTAATATAGTTTATTATTTTGACTGCAAATCAGGGAGTCAGGTGGGGAGGGGGATACCACTGAACTACCAGGGAATAGGAAATGATTTTATATTCGAGTGTCGGGATGAGGAGGGGGGTAGAACTAGACTACCAGGGAGATTACTCTTATTTATTTTGGCGATCAGAGGGTCGGCATGGCGTGGGGAATTGCTGGCCACCAGTGAAGTGTTAGTACATAAAACCACAGTGATCAGAGGTTCAGGAGGGAAGGGGAACCATTGAACCACCAGGAAAGTTTTATTAAATATAATCTCAGTGATCAGAGGTATAGGTGGGAGGGGCCACTGGACTACCAGGAACTCTTGTGTGTGCTTGTGCACAGTGTTGGGGAGGTGTGTTGCGCACTGCAGCACAGCAGGCTGTCTGTGGGTGCCTAGCACTTCAGCCATTTATTTCGGGCTTAACTGTGAGCCCAGGTATCGGCCCATCTCTGGGTTGTGTCAGCAGATGCACACCATCCCAGGCCGAATATTGGGATGTGCATATGCATGGACCACGACCCCTGGAGATGTACAAGACATTATCTTGCACTCGGCTCATTGGGAATTGTGTGCACAATTCCACTTTTGAATATTGCCTTGGTGCGCATTTCTGGAGTTGCACCAGGCGCAACCCCTCTGAATATCTAGGCCTAGATGTGTACATTGGTTGTATAAAATGGCATTACCACGTTTCTGATGGGACCACACCAACACATTTTATTTGCTAATGGTTGGGCATGGCAGGAGCGAGCCATTTAAAACTTCAAAATCATGTATTTCAGTACAGGAATGAAAGAAAATAAAAGTGGGTATATTGATTTTTTGTTTTGTTTTGTAAGGTTCAGATAGTAATAAAAATACAGTACAATTGATTGGGTATGGAAAAAACACCAACTAATGACAGCACAGTCTACATACAAAAAACAATACTGACTAGCATACTCTGTACAATCTGTTAAAGGCAAGAAACAAAAGGGGAAGACTGTAGAGCTAGTATTTCCTAGCTATCAATTAAATCAGGGACATGGGGGACATACCCTATATGAGCAGGCTGAGGGAGTCAACATGTACCCACTGGAAGGTGGAGGCGGGGGGAGGGGATATGATTGAAACCTTCAAGTATATGAAGGAATAAACAAGACAGGCATGGAGGGACTATTCAGTTTAAGGGAGGTAGAGACACTCGAGGTCACGATCTCAGACTGGAGGGAAGGTTCAGGAGGAAATGAGAAGATACTTTTTTACAAGAGAGTGGTGTCTGAGTGGAGCGGTTGTCTGCTGAAGTGGTATGCTGTAGAACAGTGGACTGCTTCAAAGGGGATGGGATAGGGTAGAGAGGAGGGTCAGGGGAGGGAGGAGAGGCAGCTGTAGTATAAGGATTGCTAGCTGCATACTCAGGCACAGGCTTGATAGACCACAAGGCCTTTATCTGCTGGCAAATTCATATGCTCGTATGTTAATTTGATACCACACTGGAAACAAATCCATCTAGGAATGTGGGGCTATATGCCAAATCAATGGTACAGTAACAGTAAGGTAGGTTTCTAGATTACATGGGAAAAGGCTATTTTCCATGGCAAACATGTAAGCGGTCCATTAGCAGTCAGCTCGTCCTTTCCAATTTAAGGCAACTTTTCAGATTGAGGGCCCACTGTTGAATTGATGGAGGACTCGCCAACAGCCAATTCTGGGCTACTAGCCTTCCTGGCTGTAATTAAAACCAAGGGCCATAGTGGTGCATTTTCTCCAGTGTGGTGTTGACTGGGGTCGGCACCCAACAGGAGTTCAGGGAGATTTGGAAGAGCATAACCCAAAACCTTAACCATGATGTTGTGCATTTCATGCCAGAAAGGGGTAACTTTAGGGCAGGTTAGAGACATATGCAGAAAGTCAGCTCCTTCACATGAGCACTTAGGGCAATCAGTTGGGCTGTCAAGTTTAATAGTGTATAACTTCAGTGGGTGCTACACACCCTGTGCGTGAAACTGAGTTGTATTTGTCTTAATTTGTTGCTACGAGAGCAAGTTTGGAAATGTTTAGCCATTAGGCGCCACGTAGCTGCATCAATCTTGATGTGCAGATCCTGCTGGCAGTGGGTGTTTCATCCCTCCCTAGAGTATGGTAGAAAGTTACAGGAAGCTTGCTACAGACCTGGGGTCGGTAGAGCTCCTCCTCGAATGGAGAGGAGCTGCCCAGCCCGCCCTTTGTCTAAAGAGTCACCCAGCTTGTATCTTATGGTCAAATATACAAAGAAGCCTCTGGGTTCTAGGTTCCAGCTGTTCAGTAAGATCCGAAAGTCTGCTCCCCAATACAGCTGAGCCACAGTTATTAGCCCTTGTGCTGCCACAGAGAAGTCATTAGTAGAGCTGTACTGTGTAGGGACCCTTTGCCCACCTTGCTGCCACAAGACCGCTATATGAGGAAAGAGTAGGAAGAAAGCTTGATAAAGTGCAAGTCTGTGTGGAACATCGGTACATGCTATATGATGGGAGTTTGATACTGTTGGCATGTTTTTACTATTTCGTTTATGTAATAAAATGTTTTGGATTTTTAGGACCGGCCTTCCCTTACCCCATTCCAGGCTGAGGCCCAGCCCTTGCCCAGCACCACCCACCATGCCCAAGCTTACCCCCTGGGCTGGTCCACTGGGTGGGCACCCCTCCAAGGTCAATGGTATCTTGCCCTGGCAAAAAACCCAGGGCAGGGCCATGGGATGGTACCCCAGCGGACACTGGTGGCAGCGGGAGCGCGCTGGGCAGGGCTTCATACAAGGAGGGATGGATTTTGAAATGTTGAGTGTTCGTGCGGAGGCAGGATGTGCAATGATGTTCAGCGTCTGTCCTGCCTTCAATGTCATTTTGGTGCTGATAGTTGTGGGTCCCTTGGCCTTTGCCAGGGGTTGCTAACATGCCAGATGCTCCCCAGAGAAGGAGAGCTGCTCCTCAGGCACTCAGTCCTTCTCTGCCTGGATAACCCTCCGACTCATGGGTCTGTTCCTGAATCCGGGATGTTGGCATCAAAGCAGACACCTTGCCGCTATGCTGGTGGGCGGACTGGTAATAAATGGTCTTTATCTTATTTTTTGTAATTTCTTTTTCTCCCCACAGCCCGGCACTTTCACCCAACCTTAACCCACCAAGCCCCACGGTCACAGGAGGACCCCACAGAGTCTTGGCTTACCCCAGGTGGGGACAAAGTGGGAGGGGCCCCCTAGCTTAGACCCCCCGCAGCTGTACCTTAGTCCTCGTCAGGGTCCATCCTCCAGGCTGCAGAGCCAGTGGTGGAGGCCAATGGTCCAACCTCCTTGTCGGTGTTGTGCCAGGCCAGCATTTTTCTTATGTGGCCCCTCCCAGAGATGCGACTTGCGCTGGCGCCAATGTGAAGCCAGTGTCCGTCATGCTCCACCCCTGCGTCTGCGACATGGGCATGTCGATCCTCTAGCCACCGCTAGAGGCGGTCTTACACCAAGTCATGGCTCTCCCATCCCCGGAGGCGAGGCAGTCCTGGGACACTCGAGCCCTCCCCGGTCGACCTCTCTGACAACCCAAGCCCGTTCTCAAACTCAGGGCGCCGGCATCACAAGTGGTAGCACTACCGCGCACAGCATGCCGGCATAATTAGTTTTAACAATATACTCAGCATTGGGATTTTGTTTTGTTTCGGTTCTGTGTGGCTCAACTTTTGTTTTGTTTTAGGAAACAATATGCTTGTGTGAAGCTACCTAGATCCTGGCTGTAGTGACCATGAATGGATTGGTTGCTATGCTACATTAAGGTCCCAGAGGGATCTTGAAAGGAAGTCAGTGTGCAGGCACCACCTCCAATTCCTCTTCCTCAGTTGCCATCTGGGAACCTGGCCATCCTTCTCCAACAGACAAAAGACCAACAGTGAAGCCCAGTAAAATTCTGATGAAAGAGAAGAAAAAGACCATGTGTGGATTCAGACTCTCAACCTATTGTTTATCTGGCTGTAGACTTTTCCACCACACCACAAAGCCAGCACAGCAATGCAACTCCGCTCTTTAGCACCAGAGGTTAAAGAGCTTTCCTGGGAGGCAGCCCTATCTATAATGTCTGCTTCACAGACTTGCATATCTCAGAGGTGAGGCAGCAGGGCAAGGCAGGTCTATCTCCAAGGCAGGGCTGCCTCAGAGGCAATTTTCAGCTTAAGAAAAGTGTCTCTTGCTGCTATAACTGTCTCAACAGTTCCTTCATGGTGGCAATAAATTCTTTGATCTCACTCTGAGGTCTATCCTTGTTATAGGATGCCTGGTGGGCACCCCACCCCATGGCAGTCACGGCCTGAGCAGAATTAGAGTCTGGTCCCACGGCGGGTTCTCGGGGAACCTCCGGTTGTACCTTTCTGACTTCCTTCAACAACTGTTCTCCCCACTGTTTAACCCACGATCGGCATACCTCCTTGGTCCCCACTTCAGGAGGGCCTTCCGATGCCGTGATCACCTGGGCCACATTCACCCTGGAATTACAATCTCCTCTTCATCTTCAACCTCCCAGAGTTCTTTTATCAAGTCGCAGTAGTCCGGTGGGTTACCCCTTCTATCTTGAAGCCTTAGTTGAAGGAGCTGCAATTTAGAATGCTTTGCATGCTGCAGTATGTGCCCCAATCTCACTTGGTTTAAGTCACTGGTGGCTACCCCACCTTTTCAGTAAGCTTTCTGCAGAGCTCTTTCCAGATGAGTAACATAGGTGGACAAACTTTCCCCTGCCATTGTTTTGTACCTTGAAATTTCCACATCAAGCTCTCCCTGACTCAATACTTCCAAAAATTACCTTGAGGGCAGATAGGTACTTCTGGGCAGTTGCGTCAGGGTTTGTGGACCTCTCGAAAATCTAATGGCCTCAAGGCGGGACCCTTCAAACTTTCTAGGATTCTTTTCATTTCTCAGTCTTTGCACACTGCCACTCATGCACAAGGGGGCAATACAATCTATCAAGTCTCCCAATCATCCTCCCGCTGGGGGTGGGGAGGGTGCCGAGAAGATTCTCAACCTTCTGTAAGAGTGATGACTAATGGCAGGTACTGACATAGGGGCCAGCATTGACACGGGCATAGAAGGAGAAGCAATAATGGGTACTGGAGTGGGAGGGGTGTTGGGGAGGAACACCTCCAGGTGGCAAGAATAGTTTCTTCAAGTCCTCCACAGTTTTTCCTTCCTCTAGCAACAATTTAGCAAATTTCTCCTCAAAGTCTCAGATAGTGGGGGGCTCATCCCCAGGGTCTTTACTGTCTTTAGTTATTACTCTCCAGGCAGTGAGGGCTCCCCAAGGGTAATAGTCTGTGGCACTTTGGAACTGTCTATGGGGTCCTTATACTCTACTAGGGCCATGAAAGTTTGGGCAAGCAGATTAGCCTGTCGACCCACCACCACAGGGTTTTGTAAACCTTTAGCCTTGGAAAGTACTCCCTCTACAGTGTCTTTATTGGTAGCCAGGGGATGTCCAAGATAAGCATAGCATTTTGGGGGTCAGTCTCCTGCCCAGTACACCACCCCACCAACTGATGTACAGCCACTTCTGTTGGGATATCCATTTTATTTTTACAGTAATTCATAAATGTGGCCACTAGGGGCGCTAATCCCAGTGGTGCCTCAAGATGTAACCCCTAGGTGGCGCTATCCCAAGGGCTACTACCCCTGCCTGTATGGCTAGTGACAGGTTAAGGGGCCTAGGTCCAGTGACGGGTGCCTCCACCCAGAGGTCAGGGTTGGTAGTGGTTAAACTAGCTTGGGCACAGCCCTCTGGGACACTGTGACCCTCCTTTGTTCACACTAGTGGTCCACACAGTACACAGGAGTTACCTTCCCAATACCCACATATGCACACTTTTTACACATACAGTACCACTTACTCTCAGGACTGATTCTGCAGCACGTCCCTGAGGACCCCCTGTAAAACAAGGTTAGGTAATGCACACAACCACAATGCAATGCTGGCACTATATGTATTGATACCATAGACAGGTTATAACTCAGCAACAACAAATCTGATTTATTTAGGGGCAGTAACAAGGAAGGTGGCAAATCAGGTTGATTGGCAGTAGACACACAAATCACAGTACTGTGCATGCAATTTAAGGTCCAAATGTCACACTCGGGTACCCAGGATGGGGGTGGCTAGCCAGGCCATTGCCCGCTGTTGGCTGGCTGGTACAGATGGATGGGGCCTGGCAAGGAGAAAGTACATGCACAACACACAATTGTAATCCGGTGCCAGATGGCTCAGTCCACAGAAAGAAAACACAAAGCAATCAATTGACACATTTTGATTAAATGAAAGGTGCAGGGAGCTACCCCAATTTGTGCTCACAGTACCCAAAGCTGAGAACAGAATGGAGAATGTTCACTCTGGATTGCCAGAAAAGCAGGGTATGGAGACAACGCCCTTGTGACAGGGCCCAACTGCATCTGATAACAGGACGGATTCAGTCCGAATCAATCTGGGTTCTGCTTCAGCTTCAGCACACAGTTCACAGTACAGGGAAATAAGATTACGATTCCCCACGTGCACCAAGCACATTCATGTGTAAAGGAAATTACTATACCAGGCAGGCTGCTCCTCGATCCTGATCTAAAACACTGCAAAATCCCAGGAGCACTCACAGCAGCTTCAGTTCCTGAAAGGCGATTGCATTCAGCAAAATCTTCGGTCTTCTACAGGGCAAGCCTGGTCCTATAACAGCAGCTTTCCTTTTCAAAACACCAGGCACAGTCGATTTAAATATACTAATGGCTGCAGACCGACTTAGGGGCCTACACATGCGCTTCCTCGCGCCAAACTACTGCCGCTCGAACAGAGCTCCTTCTCCCTTCATAGTCACCTCAGGTCTGGCTTGCCAGCAGACAGCTTAGGGTCTTTCACTTAGATCCAGAAATTTCGGTTGGTCGGTTCAGTTGTCACTCACAGCAGGGCTCCCTCTGTTGGTGCAAAAGGCACCAGGGTCCAAACTACAATTCCCAGAGGCACCTGCCATACAGCCCTTACAGCCAGCTCCAGATGAGTCCAAGTTCTGATTTGCCCAAAGCAGGCTCCATTTTAAAGGTCCCCAACCCAATTGGTCCAATTTACCAGTCCAGGACCAAAATGGAAGGGCTAAACAAACAGAGTTCGAGCTGCAAGAAAGGCAGGTTAGACAAACTGCATTTTTACTAATACTCTAAATGTTTTGTGGCAAACAGTTACATCTTTCAATTAGGCTCCCTCTGCTCTTAATGACTGCAGAAACAGGCGATTAGACCGCCCTCAAGCAGGACTTGAGCAGGAAACACACAGTCCCCCATACAAACTAATTATGTCTGCAAGCAGACAGCTCTTAAAAAGACAGTACACAGAGGCTCTAAAAGCACTAGCTGCAGTGCCCTTAGGCAGCTTAAGCAGCAAACACCATCCAGACTTGGAGCAGCTAGCAAGCTCCGGGAAGACTTTGGGAACCCCATTTGCAGGGGGTTACACTGCAGTGTGACAGTTCCACCAGGCTTGCTGGGAGGTGAAGGATGCTCTGTTTGATGGGTGCACTTTTCACATTCTACATAAATTTGTGAAGAAGAGAATTCAATCACTTGAAGTGCTCTAGCGGAATGGGGTAAGGACTGGTGGAGGTAAAGGCACCTGGGCAGACTGGCATTTGATGGTGTTGATTTGGCCCAGCAAGCGCAGGGACCGTAATTGCTCACAATCCTCAGCAAATTTAAAAGCAACTCTCTATTATAAAAAGTATAAAAACGCTAGATTTGCACCAAGTATGTTTTAACTTTGTTTTCCAGTTATCTGTTGTTCTGTTTTTGTGTTTTTTAACTTCCCTGCCATTGGTCAACTAAATATTGAAGATCGTGGATCAATTATTTTATTCTTTCAACATGTGACTCTCCTGCTAACCTCAAGGTTTGCTGTTTGTGACATCACAGTCTGTTGTCATGGTGAGCACCATGAAGTCATGAAGAAAGGCACTGTGAGGTTAACAGGGGAGAGCAAATGTTTTCAGTGATTTCTATACAGCCTTTCTAGATGAACTACAAAGATGCCATTCAAATCTTGTAAAAGAACACTGAAAATGAAACAAATGTATTCTCTAGTAAATTGTAATGGCTGAAACATCTTATTTATGACAGTGCATGCTAAAGTTTAGACTTGCTCTTTAAAAGAATTTATTTAAAGTTTAATGTATACAGTAGACTTAAACTGGAGGAAAATGTACCCCAAAATACATGAGGTCGTCTATTTGTAGGCCTTTAAGGTTGTCAATCAGTTGTGCCTTGTAGAGTTTGCCTATTGGCAGAATTTCACTTTTAGTCCACTTTCTTTTATGGCCTGTCAGGGTTACATATTTGCTCAGAATAGAGTGGACCACAGGGAGGTGCTTAGAGGGCTGTGCCAGGTACAGCAGTAGATTATTGGTGAACAGTGCTGCCTTATATTCTCCCCTGCATCCCTGGATGCCTGGGTGATTTGGATTGCCATAGCTAGTGATTCTAGGGACAGGACATAAACTGAGGGTGAAAACAGGCACCCCTGTCGTTCCCTGCCCCAGGGGAAGGAGTGGGTCATCTCACCGTTAACCACAATTTGGGCTCTGAGCCTACCCCATATTGAACAATTACAACACCCTATTACTTCCCAGAAACTGGTATCTGATTCAAAACCTTAAAAACTGGAAAAGCCCTGGCCCTGATCGCTATGGGGCAGAATTTTATAAAGGAACATTTGAATTAATTAAAGAACCTCTAATGGAGGCCATTAAGGTGAGTCGCATTTGACAGAGTACCCCATATCCTGGAGGCAAGCCGTAATATCGGCTGTTTAAAGCCAAGAAACCCTAATCTTTGTGATTCATATCGTCCTGTTTGGTACTGGATCAAGATTATAAAATCTATACCAGCATTTTGGTCCATCGACTTGATGATATACTTCCACGTTTGCTTCATCCAGAACAAACTGGTTTTATTAAATCATGACAGACAACTATTAATAAAGAACATTATATATATATATGTATATATATATATATATATATCATTAACCATGCCCATGCATCTTACAGTCCAGTAATGATTTTAAGCTTAGACACCCAAAAAGCCTTCAAGCAGGGTTTCCTGGTTAGTTTACAATCTTCCCTATCGAAGTTTGGTTTACCTCAAGAATTTTTAGATAGTGCCGGCCCGGTGGCGTAGAGGTTGAGTGCTGGTGCCTTGCCTCGACCATGGCCGCCCCAGGTTCGGGAATGGACTCGGGTCGGCAGGGGAGGATAGGATCGAGCATCCAATGGACTGCTCTCCTGTCCTGGGGTGGGCTAGGGTTTGCTCATCATGCAGCGCCCCCAATGGAGATTGAAGGCACTACATGAAGTGACACAAATGGGGAACAAGAAAATGGAAAACCACTCCAGAAGTTAGCTGGATGACGCTGCCAGCCCAGGCATCCACGAAGACTCCTGAGAGCCATGGAATACCTCAGCAGGTCCCGGAACCAAGAGATAATAGTGTGCTGGTTTCTGCTGCGGTGCCTTCCCCGGGAGGAGTGGGACCCATCCGGTGCAAGGGTTACACGGACTACCCCGTGGAAGGCTGCAGTTGTGAGGTAAGTGGTGGCCATAGGGAGTTAGTAGGGATTTTCTCTGACCATGATGGCCCGAGGGAGGAGGCAGCTCTGGGGCAAATAGGAGGGATAAACAAATAATGCAAAAAAAAAAAAATTTTTAGATAATATTAAAGGACTCTACACTAATCCAGAGGCCACAGTTAAGGTTAATGGGTCCCACTCGAGTCGTTTTCCTCTTTCCCGTGGGACGCCAAGGGATGCCCCTTTCTCCCTACATTTTCGCATTATTTGTGAAGCCTATTGCACAATATATGCAGCAAGCAAAAGCAACTACAGGGGTTTTCTGTAGTAGGACATCAGCACAAACTGGCTTATTACGCCAGTGATCTTCTGTTATATATATCACTAATCCAGAAACTGTACTAAAGGCCCTAGAGGAAAGTCTGCCTTTAATAGACCAGGTTTCAGGGCATAAGATTAACCAAGATAAAACAGAGGTTTTGTTAATACAGCACTCTCTCCTGCCACTGTGAAGGATAGGTATCTGTTTAGGTGGGATCGGCCTTACATCACTTATTTAGGTATATATCTCATACCAGACCCACACAAGGTATTCAAGCAGAATTACAATGCTCAGTTCACGCAAGTTATAGGGACCTGCAGAGATGGTCTCCCCTCCCAATATCTCTGCTAAGCAGAGTCCAGTCCAAACAAATGACGTTCTCCCTAGGATATTATACTTAATGCAGAATATCCACTCCTATACCAATGAGGTAGTCAATAGATGGAATAAATTATTTCCTCTTATTTGTGGCAAGGAGGAAGACCACGAGTGGCAATGCCAAAATTACATCTCCCCAAAGAAAGAAGGTGTTTGGCTCTTCCTGATTGTTTTAAATACTCCTTATTGACAGTGCTCACCCATATGGCACATTGGTTTGCCCTTTGGAAAGGACCCCAATGTGGGTGCAGATCGAGAGGTCTCTCAAACCTCCCTCTAGACTATATTACAGTCCTCCGGCTTAATGCTGTTGCTCAGGTTGGGAAACCAGTCAATATACACATCAGCCTCATTACATAGCTGGATAACATACCTCCAGGCACTGGGTTGGAACACAGTTGACCACAATGCCATCAGCATCATCAATGTGGCAAAATGGCATCAGTTTTGTTTTTGAGGGGCTACACCCTCCACACCCACTGATGCAGGGGCTCTGCCCCTGCCTCCCCAGACTTATAGATTCACACTTGGGGGTTATTTATTTTATTTATTTACTTAGGAAATGGAATTACAACCCTTTGAGTCATAGCCTCATTTCTGAAGGCTCCACGTCAGAATAAAACATAGACATTCATACAGTACATACATAGAATAAATGTGGGTGAGCAAACATACAGAGTATAAGTACAATGAGCACGGGTTAATGTCTATATATTTGGTAGCTAAAACAGGGCAGAGCTATCGAAATATTTACCTAATGAGCGTTAAGACCTATACAATTGGTAGCTAAAGCAATGCATGATATCAGTTGGTAATAAGCCTCCTCAGGAGGCCTTGTCTTATACATAATACAATGCATTCATAGTCCAGTGGAACTATATGGTAACTGAGGAAGGTGAGGAGCCTATAGGCTAGAAATAGTGAGGGCTGTCCACTGCCTGGCCAAGGCGGGTCCATGGCCTAGCAGCATGGTGCAGGATCCATAGGTTACTGGTTACACTGGCATTGATGTGAGGAGAGGCTATGGGCCCTTAAGACAGCTTTAAAGGTCCTAGATTGGTGATTGATGTGAAAGCGGAGGGAGGGCATTGTACCAGGATGGAGCTGTAAGGGGAAGGATCGCTGGGCCAGGGTGGTCCTGACCTCCGCACCTTCAGATAGTTTTGGGGCAGCCCGTGTTGACACTGAGATGGTGGCTGCCTGAAGAGAATCCATGACACCTATTGGGGTTAAACTCAGGTGGATTATTTTGGTGAAGAGCCAGGTCTGGTATAATAGTCTTTCCTCAAAGGAGAGGATATTGGTGAGCACGTATAGGGTGCAGGTATGTGTATTTCTGTTGGCACCAGAGAGGATCCGGCAGGTCTTATAGATGGCTACTTGTATTTGATGAGGCACCGTAGGGTCAGCCGCAGCATAGATTGTGAGGCAATAGTCCACCAACGACAAGATTGAGGAGGTAATGGCTAGCTGAAATGCTTCAAGTTGAGTGGATTACAGGGCAAGTTAAATTTGTTGGGCCGTGGAATTCTGTTTCCATGACACCTTGTAAAAGAAACCAGTCGATTTATGTAAAATAGTTGGGAGCCAGGTTAGAACCCTGGTCTCCACTGCCTCCAACTGAGTTGCTCCATGCCTGGCCTTCCACACCATGGGAGCAGCTCATCCAGCCCTGATATTTTGCTGTCCTTGTCCTGTGGCAGCACCTTGGACAGTGACCAGGGTAGCCTATATTGCAGCGCTCTACACCCCTGCTCGCTGTCCATGGTAGCGCTTATCCAGACTAGAGCTCAGTTGACTGGTGCTGTTCTGGTAGCACTAATCGAATTGGGTACCCTCCGACATCCTGAAAATCAGTTTGGAGCTAAATGGATGGGAATACTAGCGCTGGACTCAACCTTTACCCGGCAAGCTTAGACAGTGAGTTTAAGGGATGGCACAGACGAGGATTGATCCATACACATCATTTATATCATATGGGTGTTTTTAAATCATTTACACAGTTGCAGATTGAGTACTCCCTTCCTCAAAAGTCTTCTTTAGATATCTACAAATACGCCATTACTTATACCAGTACCATGGTAAGCCTAGACATATCTTCTAGAATAATCTACGCTGTTATTTACATTGCTCACTCAGATACAACACAAAACTTCCCCGACATCTGGTGTCTAACATATAAGGCCGATTAATCTCCCAACGAAAGAGATGGAAGGTGTTCAGACAAACAGGGAGGCAGATTTAAAGCTAGAATTTTCTCAGAAAGATTACTACGTATTCAGCGTTGATCACATAAAATAACAAATTCATACATCTAATGAGAGTTGGTTGGAGAGTAGTGGTGAGTTTGTTTCACCTCACAAATGAGCGATACCATACGACATCAAGTTCTCCTTTTGTTGGAGACATTGTGGTTGTGAGGTATCAACATACAGTACCTCTCAAGTGTCCCTCATTATGAGGACATCCTTCATTGCTCTTAAACTGCTCTGTCCTCATCCGTCCCTCATGGAAAAGGTGATGCCTAAACAGCGAATGTGCTATAAATTCAGACTTTAAAGCAGAAACACTTAATATTCTAAAACTAAATCCAAAATAAACTTTGTACAAGTAAACACTATGGTTTTGCAGTGTTCTGAGCTTGTAGCTCCTTGTTTGAGATGTGTCCCTCATTCTGAGGGTCTGTGTCCCTCATTGTCCCTCATTTTGAGTGTCCAAAATGTCCATGTCCCTCATTTCAGCGACAAAGGTTGAGGGTAAAGGTATCAACACATGCCCATGTTTTTTGTTTGCCCTTTTCTAGCTGATTTCTGGGAGGAGGTGGAGAGGACTCTGGAGGAGCTCTTTCCAGCTTTGGGACCTATTACACGGCAATTGCTATATTATTACATTTACCTAAATGGATTAAGCAGACACATCAGGTATATTTGATTGGTATTCTCCTTGCAGCAGCTTAAAAGTCATTGCTAGACAGTGGCTAGCCGACCCTTCATCTAATTAAAAGCTGGGAAGATCGATATATGATATGTATAAAATGGAGACTTTAACAGCAAAATTGAGATAGCTTCACATGAACCAATGGACTGTTTGGTTTACATACATAGCTGCTTGTAGACAAGACTTGGTGCCATAGATTTAAGTGGGACCGTGGAGTTCCACGAATGTCCAGCTGGCCTGTCATAATCCACTCAGCCTGATCTCCGTCTGGGTTTGGTAGCATCTGGGGATAATGGTAGTGCACCATGGGGTCTTGCCTTCACTTTGCACTTTAGTTTGAAAGCTCTTGCCTCCTCCCTGGAAGATTTCTCTTTTCTCCGCTGCAGAATGTACTGACAATTGTACAGAGAGCTCCTGTGATTATTCGGACAACATGATCCTCATGTATTTTATGAATGCATTATTATTCCTATGTACCATCAAAAGCAATAAATAAAAGTTTAAAAAAATACACAAAATTTGGGCAGTGGGGAGGAATATAGCACTTGGATCCAGTTTATGACCTGGGAATCCAGCCCAAATTGCCCAAGGGCTTCAAACATGTACCCACATGCCATGTGGCGAAGGCATTCTCCACAAGTGCCACAGCACCTTAGTTGTGCCTTTTTGTTTTTGCTACCAGTTGTATATTATGTCCAGGGTTCTGCACATGTTATGTTTCCATTGACAACCTTCACAGACCCAGCTTGATCTGGGTGAATTACAACAGAAAAATAGGTTTGAGGTGGGAGGCAATGACTTAGCCTTAATTATGAACCGGCGATCGTAAATGGAGCAAGCTGATTGGCGAGGTTTTGGAAGCCGTGATGATATCGGGCTACATCATCACGGCTTCAGAAAACCTCCGGTCATCAGCCTCCTCACAGGCAAGAGATCGTCCGACCGCAACGCTCACCTCACCCAGACGCCTAGAGCGCAGTCACCCACCAACATGACCAGCAAAAAAAAAAAAATCATTCCCACTGCTGAAGTTATTAAAACTCCCACCAAGTGTGGCATACATAACTAAAACACCGCTCCCAACCAAGAAATACCGAGACACCACCATGCCGCTCAGCAGACACCAACAGACACTCATTGAAAACATCCGAATACCATAACGGACCTTCCTAACCAAACATCTGCCAGCTCGTGGACAAAATGACCTCGCCGCTTTAGCTTATTGTTTTAAAAAGATTTTGCCAATCTCACCTGCTCCTTCAAAATACAATGCAGGCAGTTTACCCCTCTGCTCCATGAAACAATCGCAACACAGCATCTCGGACGGACAGGTTCTGGTGGCGGCGTGGCGAGACCAGAGCACAACTGACACAATAGCAGTCCCGTGTCAGCAGTGCTTTCACGAAAAGCAGAAATCCACACAGATTTTACCGTGTCCCAGAGCAGACTAGGTCAAATGCTGAGAAAACACAGTTCAGCATTAGTGCTGAGAAAGTGACACTGGGTTCACAGATGCACTCCTCCATTGAACTCCACTTACAACAGCGCCACCTGCTGCCCATACCCTCCAGGAACTATTTCTTTTAAAGATATTCCTCCATCACTCCAAAAGACATTAAAATATTTTAAAGTGGATTTTTATTATTTTCTCAACAAAACTATTAAACCAGTTCATAATAGCAATAATGCACTCCAGGGTGTGGTATATCGTGGGATATCGTCACTTCTGGTCGTTGGACGCACTCAGCCTCGCGGCCTCGTGCCCAACCACCCGAGGCATGACGATATACCACCCTGTCGTGCATTATTGCTTAATTATACAATGGGTCAGGAAAATCAAATAATCTGATTGGCTGACTGGTACTCTGAGGCGTGAGTAAATCCTGGTTTAACTCAGGTGAAAAGTACCAGTCAGCCACATGTCTCAAAGTCAATCCAACCCCAGGAAAAAACACTGAAGCCGCCATCTTTCATCACCCGTTAAGCAACAGTGCTAAACACGCAGCCTCCTTCTCGCTTCCCACCATCCCGTTCAGCTGCTGACATAGTTTAACTGTCCTGTGAATGCTGAACTGTGCAAACTCTTTCTTTATTGAAAATGAGGGCTACAAGCCACGGAAATCACAGCTGAAAAGCGGAGTTCTTGAAGTGGGCACGCGCGATACATATGTATAGGCGCATGCCCACTATCACGGCTTTGCTTTTGCCGAGACTTCTGCCAATTGTAGCCCTAGTTTTTAAAAGAAAGACGTTGCCCATTTCTAGTGTTCAGAGGATACTTAAAATATGTCAGCAGCTGAACGGGTCGAGAGGAGAATGATCTTCCCGCCTCATTGCTATCTGCAAACTGTCAAATCTCTCTCGATCATTGGACTCTCACTTCCAGACTTTACATCAGTCAGATCTCCATACAGGTACTGTACAATTTGCAGTTGATACAAGAACAGGTACAGCTGCGTATGGGTGAGATTGCTCTGGATGGCGCGTACTGTCCAGTTTGTGGTCGATCTGAGAACAGAGACAGCTGCATGTGGGTGGGAGTTGATCTGGTTGGTGCGAAGTTTCAAAAATCAACGTATGAGTGGGCGTTGCTCATAGCGGGAGAGAACTACACTTTCATTCTGGTCAACATTTCAAACTGCAACAGTGTCTTTACAGTTACAAAGCAAATTGATTTAAAAAAAATACAAGAAACATGGCTATTTATTGTGTGTTTTACTATATAAACATCTATTTAAACAACAGACTATTTTAATGCAGTGGAAGAATACATTATAAAACAAGTAATAAAACAAAAATAAAATCATTTTAGAAGTACATAAGTTTCCTTCTTCTTACTCAAATACATTTAACCATATATATAATTGCAATAATCCACGACAGGGTATGGGTTATGCTGGGATTTACTCACCATGGTGGATTTACTACCGAGGCCGCCAGGCGTGAGTAAATACAGCATAACCCACATCCTGTCGTGATTATTGCTTAATTTATAGTCTGCTCTCTAAAGAGAAATAGATCTGTACAAGGTGCAGACTGTGTAGGGTCCTTGCCAGGTTTAGGGAGCACCGTGATGGTAGAAAACCATGAGGAGAGGGCAGAGTGCCCATGCCAGGTTCTCCAAGATCATATCAAACAAGGGTTCTGTCAGATCAGTGGCAAAACTTTGAAAAAATCTATGGGGAGCCCATCAGGGCCTGGGGTATATTGATGTTTTTGATAGTGGGTGCAAAACCATTGGTGGCTTCAAGCACAGTTGGTACAGAATGAAGGGTATATTGGTTGCTAGGTGTGGCAGTATCAGGAAGAAGAATGAAGGGAGGATGGAGAGGTGAAGGACACTGGAGGGACAGTAGGTCCCAGGGATAAATAGGAAACTCGAGCAAACTGAATGGACCATTGGTCTTTTCTGCCATCATTGTCTATGTTTCTGGTTTTAAAGCAGCAAAAAATTATTACTGAAAAAACTACATAGTGACTAACAGATACTGCTGTTTTAAAACTTGCGGGCTTCCTCTACTCAGTTAAATTCCTCTCTCCTTTTCCAGTCTGGTTTCCACAAAAGCACGCTTCTGTTTTCCTCACCCATACATGTTACTGACTTCATCCTCAATGGCATGGACCAAGGACACAACACTGCTGCCATTTTTATCACTTTGCTAAGGCCTTAGATATGGTAGCCCACACTTTCCTGTGGTTTAAGCTGGAAGTAATGAGTCTTTCTGCTGCATCGGTCAACTGGTTCAGATCATACCTCTCTAGCAGCCTCAGTTAATACAGATTGATTATGCCTTTTCCTGGCTGCCTCAGTTTATACAGGTTGGTGATGCCTTGTTACCCCCACCCCACAATACAGTCTGGGTTCCCAAGGCTCCATACTGGGCTTTATCCTCTTCTCCATCTATCTTAATGACCTTCCCTCTGTCTGTGTCAGCTCACATATTCACATGTATACAGATGACACTGTACTTTTGCCTCAGTCACTGCCATAGAAACATCGCTACAGCGTGACTTTGGTAATGTCCAGTGCTGGTTCCAGTCAAACCAGCTTCTACACAATGCCAAGAAGATGGTGTCCATGACATCTAGCAGAAGCCATAAGCTTACTAGGCTACCCTCCCTAGACTTTTCTACCATGGATGGCACTCACCTTGTGGTGATTCCCAACTTCAAATACATAGGTTTATGGCTGTATGGAAGACATGACTTCTCCACCCATATTGATGCCATCCACAGAAAGCTTTGTCCAAACATGGTGCCTTCTACTGCAGTTAGGATTGCCTACCACTCCCAGTTCACTGGGAAATAGTCACAGAGATGGTGCTTTTGGTGTTTGACTATGCAGACATGGTCTTTATCACCACCTCTTCCTTCTTTCTTAGTAGACTAAATATTCTTTGCAATGCCTTCTGCTGTTTCACTGCTAATGCTTCCTCCTGCACTCATCATTGCTCCTATACCTAACCTCCTGATAACCAATTTTGACTCACCTCATCGTTCACCATGCATCTTCATTTCTAAATACTGATTGTCATCTCTCCTTCCTTCTTAAACATAGAAACATAGGAATTGGCAGATAAGGACCGCTTGGCCCACCCAGTCTGCCCATTTCCTACCTACTGGATAAGCTGCAGATCCTAGTTAAACAGCAGCCTACTTCTTCTTACCCCACACCCTAGAATTGCCTTATGACTGTCCCATGCATGCTTGAATTCACCACTGATTTTGACTCCACAACCTCCTCGGAAGGCGTTCCATGCATCCACAACCCTCTCTGTGAAAAAATACTTCCTTAAATTACCTCTGAGCAGCCCCCCTCTATCTTCAAATTGTGCCCTCTTGTTCTTGCACACCTCTTTTTGAAAGATGCTGCCCTCTTGGACTTTGTCGATTCCTTGAGGTACTTGAAAGTTTCTATCATGTCCCCCTCCCTCCTTTCCTCGAGGCTATCATATTAAGCTCCTTAAGTCTCTCTTCATATGTCTTCTGGTGCAGACCCTGCACCATTTTAGTGCCCTCCTCAGACAGCTTCCATCCTGTCTATGTCTTTGTGGAGATTGGGTCTCAGAACTGCACACAGTACTCCAGATGGGGTCTCACCAGCTGTCTGTACAGAGGATAATAACTTCCTGTTTTCTACTGGTGGTGTCTCTCCTATGCATCCCAGTAACCCCCAGCCCTCCTTGCTGCCCTCTCACATTGCTTGCCCACCTTTAGGTCATCTGATATGACTACCCCAGGTCCCTTTCCATTTTTGTTGTTGTTAGTATCTCACCCTCCATTGTGTACTCTTCCCTGGGTTTTTGTTTCCCAGGTGCATTACCTTGCACTTCTTAGCATTGAATCTAAGCTGCCATACATTTGACCATTCCTCTAACCTTGCAAGTCCCTTCTCATCCTTTCCACCCCACCCTGTGCATCAACTCTGTTGCAGATCTTAGTGTCATCTGCAAAGAGACATACTTTTCCTTCCAGTCCTTCCACAATGTCGCTTATAAAGACACTGAAGAGGACCGTCCTAATACTGAACCTCACGGTACCCCACTAGTAACCCTCCTTTCTTCTGAGTGGACTCCATTTACTATTACTCTCTGTGTCCTATTCTCCAGCCAATTTTTACCCAGGCTGTCATCTTGGGACCCACTCCCAGGCTGGCTAACTTGTATATTAATCTTTTGTGTGGGACTGTGTCAAATGCCTTGCTAAAGTCTAGGTAGGCCATGTCCACAGCCCCACCCTGATCTACTACTTTGGTCACCCAGTCAAAGAAATCTATCAGATTTGTCTGGCATGACCTTCCCGCTGTGAATCCATGCTGCCTAGGGTCCTGTGCCCTCTGGCCTCTAGATACTCGACAATTCTTTCCTTCAGAAGTGATTCCATCATTTTCCCTATCACTGAGGTTAAACTAACAGGTCTGTAGTTTCCTGCTTCTGCCTTGCTCCCACTTTTGTGAGGGAATCACATCTGCCCTCCTCCAGTCCTCGGGTACCACCCCATCCTCCCATGATTTGTTAAAAGGGTAGTCAGGTGTCACTAGTTCTTCCCTTAGTTCTTGTAGAATTCTGGGATGAATCCCATCAGGTCTCATTGCTTTGTCCACCTTCAGTTTTAAGAGTTCTTTCAGAACCCTTTCTTCTGTAAATGGGCTGGTATCAACTTCTGTATCCAGAGTGTTACTACTGTTTGTTTTATGTACCTCCCCTCTTCATTTGTAAATACTGAGCAAAATATTTGTTTAGTATCTCTGCCTTTTCACAGTCTCCTCTGCCCACCCTCCTCCCTTTATTAAGCCTCACTATCCCTCCCTTGGTCTTCATTTTGCTCCCTGATGTACCTATAAAGGTTTTATCCCTTCTTAACTGAGTTGGCTATCTTTTCCTCGGTTTGGGCCTTTGCTGTTCTGACTGCCTTCTCATTCTCCTTTGCTTTAACCGATACAGTTCTCTGTCCTGCTCCTTCTACGATTCCTTGTACTTCCTGAATGCTTTCTTTCTCTTGAACCTTCACTGCCACTTCCTTTGAGAACCATAGTGGTTTCTTACATCGTCTTTGTTTTGTTTATTTGCTTCACACAAAGGCTCGTTACCTCTGTGATGGCAGTTTTATTATTCCCCACTGTTCTTCCACCCCTCCTTCCTGCCCATTTGCTAGTGCATTCCTTAGGCACCCACCCATTCTTACCTCTCTATCTCCAAACCCCTCCAACCTCTTATGCACTACACTCCAGGGACTCTCGCACTTTCTTTATTCTAAACCTGCTGCCTGGGCAATCCCTTTCTCCTCCTATCTTCCTTCGATTTGGAACAATGCTCCCCCACTATGTCTCTCTCTCCTATCATTCTCTCAAATACAAGCTCAGACTCCTCTTTACCCCTCTTGCTCTTCACCTGACTGGTCTATCCGTTATCCTACTTTCTTGCTATTATAATCCTGCTACCTACTAACCTGTCCTAGCATGGGTTATTTCTGATTTCTTCCTCCATTCCCTCCTGATTGTGTTGTAGTCTGTTGGTAATATTTCTTGTATTTAAGCAGCTCCATTATATATTGTTACACTAGCCATTGTATATCTGGCTTTGGATGCAAATTTTACTGGCCCCTCCTAACTTCCCTATATTATTGTCTGTATACCGTTGTTTTTTCCCTTGTTAGTCCATCACATGTGCCTGTATACTGTTTGTTTACACTGACTGCACTTTACCACAATGAATGTGTCTTCCAGTCCCCTCACCCAGGTCACACCCTGAAATGAGGCATGGCTCAGTGTGCCTTTCCTGGTTACCAGTTTTGAATAAACAATAATGTTAATACTAAAACATTAAATTCATAAAAGTAAAAGCTTTGACTATTTTTGAGTTTTGGCAATTCTGAAGTCATGACCAGTCTGAGGTGAGCACAGGTCATTCATTGTCCTTGCATGACTGTGTTTTTGTCATCCTCCACCCTCCACCCTGTGCACCTCTATACTCTGTTCCTTATTTTAACCTCATAGTGGGTATGGGTGACACCTGGACTGCTGGATTGGACCAAAATGGCAAAACCAGACCAGCTGGCGGGCCATTTGGTCTGGTCCAGGTCTAGATTTTACAACCTCTCAATGTTTTCCCACACCTATGTGAAATCTGGAACAGCTAGAATGGACTGACCAAACTGTAACTATTGAACAAACTGATATGGTTAGACCACACGAGTTGTGCTCAGACCAACTGGTCTAGTTTTCATCATTTTGGTCCTGGTCTGGCGGTCCATATTTCACCAAATATTTCATAATTGTCCTGTCCCACATCCCTCGTGTATAAAAAGGTGCTGCCTACACAGAGAAGGTGCTACAGATCGAGGGCTCCAATTCAGAGCCGGTGTTCTGCACCTCTTGCCCATTAGTGCGGCATATGAGATAGTGTGTGCCAGCTTTACAGTAATAGACAGCGTTGTCCTCCACTCTTAGTGTGCTGTCTGAATATGGGATTGTGTAAGTAGAGTATGTAGTGACCATGTACTGCACTCACACAGGCCCTCCCACCCTCCCAATAGCAAGTCTTATGTTTCTGGGGCCACCAACAGGGTTAGTCATTAAGGGCCCTTAAATGTACCTTAACAAGTATTCATTTGGAACTTTGAAGGTTCTGCCTAGTCCAGTGATGTCCCTTGTGTGATCTTTCCATGGTACAGGAACAGAAACATAGAATTTGTTGTCAGAAAGGATCGCTTGCCCACCCAGTCTGCCCCATGTTCCCTGCCTGATCTGTCTCTGCAGACTCTAACTGGTCTCAGCAACCCTCCTCCTGCCTGTTTTCTAATTTATTATTTACTTACGTATTTCAAAAGTTTCACCAGGAAAGAAATACTGAACGGACAACAGCTCATTTCCGATGCCTTCTTGGAGGAGGGAGTAAATGAGGGCAACGAAAGCAGTCAGGGCAACAATTACATAAACAGAAAAATAATATCATGTACAAGTATAATATAAAAGTAGGAGATACAACATTTATGTAAAAAAGGCATACCATGTATTTCAATGCTATCAAGTAAGTAATTAGGCACAAAGTGCAATTATAATAGGGGCAGGGGCAGGGAAGATAGTTCAGTGAGAGACAAAGAGATGTAATTTGGAGTGCAGAGGAAAAATGGGGAAGTTAACCATGCTGAGCTAGGGACAGTGGGGTGTTGAAAGTAAGGGATGGAGGAACAGAATAGGTATTAGAGCAACTGCAGGAGTGCAAAGTAAAATTGTGGCAGAGACAGAGCATTGAGAAGTGACACTAATACACTCCTTTGTCTGTTCCATGCATGCTTGAAGCACCACCCAATTGTTTCTGCCTCCACTACTCCTGTTGGCAGTCTGTTCCAAGCATCTACCACCCTTCAGTGAAGAAGTATTTCACATCTCTCTTAATCTCCTCTCCTCCTTCCAGTTTCACTGCATGCCCCTGGTTCCTTCTGCTGCTTCTTGTTTCAAAGATACTTTCCTCCTGCACCCTGTTCATCCCTGTGAGTTATCTGTCGGTCTATATCATGTCACCTGTGCCTTCCAGGGTATGTAGAGATCCTTCAATCTCTCCTTGTAGTGCTTCTTGTGCAACCCAAGCATCATTTTAATTGCTCTGTTTTGGACTGCCTCTACTCAATCTGTGTCCTTTTTAAGGCACTGCTTCAAAACCAGATACACATACTCAGTTAGTTTCACCAGCAAGCGATACAGTGGCAACACCACCTCCTTCCTCCTGCTGGATATGCCCATCCCTGTGTACCAGAGCATCCCACTAACCTTACCCAGTGCTTTGTCACACTGCTGTGCCACCCTGAACTACTCAGATATGAGAATCCCAAGGTCCGTTTTTGCTTACTGTCGGTACCTCCCACTATCTTATACTGAGTGCTTGGGTTCCTATGCTCTAGGTGCATAATTTTGCACTTTTGGTGTTGAACCGAAACTGCCATGTTTTAGACCACTCCTCAAGTTTCTCCAGGTCCCTGCTCATCCTCTCCACCTCCTCTTGAGTATCCACCCTATTGCAGCTTTTAGTATTATCTTCAAAAAGGCATACCTTTTCTTCTAGTTCTTGGCAATGCCACTTACGAAAGACGCTGAAGAGGACGGGTCCCATTACTGAGCCCTGTGGCTCCCCACTGGTCACTCATCTATTCTTCAAGTGAGTGCTTTACTACCATCCTCTGTCTCCTATTTATTAACCAATTTCTAACCCTATTCACCACTTTGGATCCCACCCCAAGACTGCTCAGTTTCTTTATCGGCCCTCTGTGCAGCACAGTGTTGAAGGTCTTGCTGAAGTCCAGATAGACCATGTCCCTGCATTCCTTATCTATTTCCTGGTCACCCAGTCAAAGAAGTCCATCAAATTTGTTGGTATGACCCTCCCCATGAATCCATGCTGCCTGTGGTCTTGCAGCCCACTGGATTCAAGATACTCTACCAGTCCCACGGACTGGTAGTCTCTTTCAACTGGGAAATATAGGGCAGACTAGGTGGGCCAAGTGGTTCTTATCCGCTGACAACTTCTATGTTTCAGTCTTTACTTTAGCAAGGTTCCCATTAATTTCCCCACCAATGAAGTGAGACTGACCGCCTAGTTGCTAGTCTCCTGCTTGCTGCTCTTATGTAGAGGGACCAGATTAGCTCTTTCTCCAGTCCTCTGGAACCATGCTTATTTCCAGTGAACTGTTGAACAAGGCTGTCAGTTGAGCAGGTAGAACCTCCCTGAGTTCCTTTAGAACCCTTAGATGTATCCCATCAGCCCCATGGCTTTATCCACTTTCAGGGCTGCAAGTCCCTTCTGGATGTTTTCTACTAAAAAGGGCTTGTGTCCTTAATTCTGCAGAGTGATTGAAACAGTGATCAGTGGTGAGGGGATCACTGGGCGCTAGGAATAATAAAAGCACATATGTAAGGGGAATATTGGCGGGGATGGTGGGTGGAGAGTGACTCTGACAGGGACTGATGGCTACTGCTGTCCGTCCACTACCCAGCACTTGACCGGCAAGAGAGTTCACACCACTGTGTGCAACAATAAGAATAGTTTTTTATAAACATTAACAGTAGTACAGTGTAAGCTGATTAGTGCTTTTAAAACTGTTCAGTATGCCACTATACCCTGTATACAAGAGGGATCTCTCGTTTGCATGGGCGCAGCATTATATTCTGCACATTCACATGCCGGGTGATTACCATGCACAGTGTGCCTTTGAATATGGCCTATGTCTGATCATGCTATTCCCAGTAAGCATGGCGCTATCATGGTTAGTGCTGTGCTAACCTTTTGAATGCAGGAGCCTCAGCCTTTAAAGCATGAAGTCCTGGGGCCAAATATTCAGTAATGGGCAAAACGGAGTGCAAAGGTTTGCATTGCACTTGCCCACAACACTGAAGATGCCATATTCAGTTGGATAGTGCACCACCGCTACCCGACTGGACATAGGGCCACGTCAGGGCAGAGCAAAGTCGAGTAGTGCTGCCTCAACAGGGATCGGGCAGTACACAGCCAATAGTGAAGTACAGGTGCTGCGCCTCCCACACCTGATCGCACTGGAAGCCTTAGGTGCAATATTCAGTTGGAACATGCAATGAGCCTATGAGGCATGCAAGGGATTAAGGACTATTTGCATGCCCATTATGGGCTCATTTGCATGGGGAGCAGCAGTGAGTTTGCATCTCTAGTGCATTCGGAAGTATAAGGAAACAGAAGGAGCAGGACAGAGAACTGTACCAGTTAAAGCAGAAGGAAGCAGGAAGGCAGTCAGATTAGCAAAGGCCCAAACTGAGGAAAAGATAGCCAACTCTGTTAAGAAGGGGATAAAACCTTTATAGGTACATTAGGAGTGAAGAAAGACCAGGGAGGGATAGTGAGGCTTAATAAGGGGTTGGGGGGCTGCGAGAGGTGACAATGACAAAGCAGAGATACTGAACAAATAATTCTGCTCAGTATTCACAAAAGAAAGGCCAGGAGGATAGCTGCAGGCATGTAGCACAAGCACAAGAGAGGCCCTCCTGGGAGCCAGCATTCGTCAGCGGGAGCACTCAGCGGGACCAAGGTCCTTAATGCCCAGACACCCCCCTTCCTCAGCAGGATAGCGCTGCAGGTGTGCAGCACAGCATGAAGCATCTGCTGGGAGCAGTGTTCATCAGTGGGAGCATCCACGGACCAAGGTCCTTAATGCAAGAGCCCCCTTCCCAAAGCAGAATAGCTGCAGGCATGCAGCATAAGCATGAAGGCTTCCTGGGAGCAGCATTCATCGGCGGAGCACCTCACGGGACCAAGGTAGTGCTAACATCTAAGCAGCACCTGGACTGTGTTATCAATCAATCAAAATCTTTATTTTACCAGATGAACATCGTTGAGCAAATGTCATTTTCAGCATGGGCCTGGACAGGATATAGTCATAATATATATTGGGCAATAAACAAGGAGTAAAATAGCATAGGATTACAGAGACTAAGTGATACAATCAGTAAAACTAGACACTATATTTACAGTGTATAATCATTTCAGTGTTTCATGCACTGGCTAAGATAATTGTACCCAAGTATAAAAGCCTAAAGCTAACAGAGGGAGAAGGAAAATAGTACATCACCGAATTATAGTATGATGACCAGCTGAGGAAAACAGAGCAGCAAAATGGATGGAGAGGAAGTGCCAGGAAGTAAGGAAGTGGAGATGCCCTAGACAGTACTGAGGCAGTGGAGCAGTTGTTAGAGCATGACTTAGGTGAGGGTAACCTGGGAGAGGAAGTGAGAAGCCTTTGAAGTACTGATGCAGAGGAGCAGATTTTCAGAGCATGTACTTGATAGCTGGGGGGTCAGGTGGTAATCTGGTTTGAGAAAGATTTGGTGTTAAGCACATAAGCCAAGTTAGTAAGTAGCTTGTTAGCTTTAAGTCAACTACCTACCCCCACCCTGGGTTGTCCTATAGTTTGGTGCCCAGGGTCACGTGATTAGTCATGTGACGGCCCAGTGAAGTCCCCACTTTACACAATTTGAAGGTTATACTAGCCAGCCACTGGGAGGTGCTAGTGAGTCAATTCACACTGTGAACAAATATCCGACACCTTCCAGATACACACTGGGTCACATATCAATAGAATAGTGTTTCCCATCTGTTTTCCAGGCAATTTCGAATTAGTCCACCCAGGGATCAAACCTGGGGCCTTCTGCACTGGGGCTGGAACACTGCCCTTTTCCCAACTCAACAGTCCAGCTTTTAACAGGAACTCCAGGATAGTTATCATAAGCTGGAACACACGGAGAGATCAGAGGCAGACAGAAAGCGGAGATGGAGTCAGGCACCCAAACAGCTAGCACAGCGGGCATTTTCTCCAGGTGATGGCGGGTATATGGAGTGTGGGTCAGCCATGGTACTTAACATGGCTTGAGGGTAGAGGATGCATGATGTGTAGGCAGTTAGCACAACTTAGGAGAAAATGAGGAACTTGCGCTGGATAACTGGAGCCTATGAATGGAGCAGGGTTCTGGAAGGGGATGGAGGGCGCTAAGGTGGGTCAGAGTAGACAGAATTAAGGTGGGGAACAGCAAATTGGAGCTCAAGGAGCAGGGGATCAGTAAGTAGTACAAGGAGAGGAAAAGGTTGACTGAGGAATGAATGTAATAGCAAACAAGATGGGCAGAACGATGTGATAGATAAAGACATGACAGGAGGTGGGATAACAGAAACCTCAAAGGAGACTCGGGAGGAGGAGGATGGAAGTTTGTGGGAGGCAAGGGAGATGGAGACATAATACAAAGCAACTGGGGAGGGTATTCCTGTGGAAGAAGGGGAACTGGGAGACAGTGCACAAAATAGGTTTCTTGGAGTTGCGATTCTTGAGAAGTGGATGGGAGGAGGAAGCTTGTGGGAAGGGAACTCTGGATGGGCACATGGCAGAGGCCCAAGGAGGGGAGAACACAGAGATCCTTCCAATGGGACAGGAAGGAGAAGTTAATTAGACATGAGAATGAAAGCATAAGCAGAAAGTCCACTAAGGACAGCAGCAGCAATCAGAGGGGCTTGAGGCGAGGATGAAGTAGCAGGAAATACAGGGAAAATCATCAGGGAGTAGTGGTGACCAGGAGAGGGCTTTGGGGCCAGGGAGAACCTAGGGGAACAGGTCCAGAAAGAGGAGGTAGAGTGGTAGCCCAGGGCCAGGTCATCTAGAACCATGAGGGGCAAAGGTGGTCAAAATAATGCCACAAATAGGCAAGGTAATATGGGAGGAGATACAAAGGCAGGACAGGAGCAAGAGGGTAGGATGGTGGAGGTCCTGGTGACCAGTAATACTAGGATCTTGGAAGAAAAGGGGTGAGAGAGGAGGAATTAAGAGCAACCCCAAGACAGGAGGGGCACTCTACAGAGTCAGGAGAGGGATCTTGCAGAAAAGCAGCAGAGGGACAACAGACAACAGGTTTGGCCACGGAAAGTGCTATGGAAGAGAGAAGGACTACAGGCACTAGGATCAGTGGGGATACCGGGAAGGGTCCAGGGCCCAGCCCACAGAGAGGACAAATATAGGAGCAAGAAAGAAGGAGATCATGATCAAACATGGGGTGGGAGGCACGGGAAGAAGGAAAAGAAAGCAAGGAGGATGAGGGGGAGAGGGTGGCAGGTGAGTTGGCATATTGTGCATCGAGCTCCAAAAAGTGGAGGAAAGCTTCTAATTGTCGGGACTCCATGGTAGGGGTATTGGCTGAGGGTAGGACAGGGGCAAGGTCTGGGTCAGTTGCTTGCCAGGCATGACAGCAGCTGAAGTGATCCATCACATTCCTCCAGGAGGAAACTGTAGGATGAGAGACGCACCTAGTGTTCCACTTGGGGACAAACGACCTTGCACAGCATAGCTTGATGGAGGTACAGGCAAGGTTTGAAACTCTAACAAGGTTCTGCCATAATCTGAACTTTAGATCTGTGGTGTTCTCCGAGATACTCGTGTTCCAAGAGCTAGCCCAGAGAAGAAGCAGAGGATAACTGAATTTAACAGCTGGCTCTCTGGATCATGTGCTAGGAAAGAGCTTTGGGCAGGTGGGAGAATGGGGGACACCTGGCAGGATGAAGCCTGTTTGCCCAAATGGGATTACACTTAAATAGGGAGAAGGTGAAAAGTACTGAAGTGGAAAATGGAAGAATTCATTGACAGATGCTACAATTTTAATTAAATCGGTGGAGGGTGCTGCAAAGAAATCCAAGAGACAGGACAGCGGACGGGGGCACTCAGCATCCCCCAGAATATGAGACACCCATGAGGGGCTGCAGAGGATAGAGTTAAGATAGGAAAACTAGGTCAGGGAGGGCTCAAGGGTGGCTGGTAGGGTGGAAGGCCATGTGCACCTAACGCTAGGAGCCTGGGCAATAAGCCAATGGACCTGACAGCAATCATGGCAGAAGCAGAACCTGACCTGGTGGGAATCATGGAGTCATGGTGTCATGGAGGGCAGGACTGGGACATGAACATTCCAGGGTATCAGCTGTTTAGAAAATACAGGGTCAGGAGGAGGAGGGGGATCTAGATAACAGAGGTAACAGGGAAGGCGGGGGAAGCAGAGGCATTATGGGTCTTGTTAGCCATGGTAGGAGAGAAGTGGTCTGCATAGGAGTGGTCTACAGACCACCAGGACAGCAAGAAGGTGGACAACCAGATGCTGGAGGAATCCTATGGATGTTGGCTAAGGGGAGGTGCTACTAATGGGAGACCTCAACCTGTTAGATGTGGCATGGGACACGTTGTCAGTCACATCCTCAGAAGCAGAGCAATACTGGACTCCCTTCAAGTTGCCTTACTCAAGCAGATGGTCCAGGAACCAACAAGGGATGAGCAATTTTATACATAGTGCTAACAAATGGGGACAAGATGAAGGAATTGATCGATGGGGAAAACCTTGGGACCAGTGACCACAGTACTATGTGATTCCACAGTAACCGTCGGTCGACCTAAACCAGACAAAGTGAAGGTTCTTGACTTTAGAAGGGCAGATTTTAGGAAGATGAGAGAATAGGTTAAACAAGCAGGAATGGGGAGCAATGCAGGGTGCAGGACATGTAGGACTCGATAAAGGGGCCATAATGAGAGCCACAGACCTCTGTGCAAGGAAGGTGAGCAAAAATAAGAGGAAGAGAAACCCCTGTAGTTCAGGAAGCACCAAGGAGGTCGACAGTGAAAATGCTGACCTCCGACACAGCAATGGCACAATACTGACACTGGTATTGTGCTATCGGCTACTAGTATTTTCTGTGGGGGTTCTGCCCCTGCACCCCCAAGATTTTTACATTATCAACTGAAGGTCAGAGTTGTTCCGGAAGAGGCAGGACACTGGAGGAAGGCATTACTCGATAACAGACCATTACAGCGACTGTCACCGTAATGGTGTATTTTCAAGTGTAGCTGTTGGGTGTCGAGCTGGAGGGGGCACCGTGGTTCAGCAAGGAAGTGGAGGGCAGCATCAGGGCAAAGAGGAGAGCCTTTCTGATGTTTAAAACAATGCAGGGGAGGAGGAGGATTGGGAGGAATATTAGGTTAGGCAGAATGAGGCAGGCAGGGTGGTCAGGCAAGCAAAGGCCAGGATGGAAGAGAACATTGCCAAGGCAGTCAAGACAGAGGACAAGACCTTTTTAGGTATATTGGTGAAAAGAGGAAAACAGAGAAAAAACGGGGGAAGGGGAAGGGTGGTGTGAGGGCCCAGGAGAAGGCTGCACTGCTAAATAGCTACTTCTGTTCGGCATTCGGAAAGGGTAACTTTAAGGAGACAGAGACCACAAGGGAGGGAGTGGATGTGAGTCCATTTCAGGAAGAGGAAATACTAAGGGAACTTGGGGGCTTGAAAGTTGACAAAGCCATGGGGCCAGGTGGGTGCATCTAAGTGTTTTGAGGAAACTGAGGGAGGTACTGGCTGCTCCCTTGACCACTCTTTCAACATCTGATTAAGTTCAGGGTAGTACCTAATGTTTGGAAGTGTGTGGATGTAATACCCTTGCAGGAGGGTAGAGGTGGTAACTACAGGCCAGTGAGCTTGACATCACATCTGTGGCTAGAAAGCTCATTGAGAAACAAACTACTCAAGAACAGGATTAACAACTACTTGGAAGCAAACGGACTTGGGACACAGGACAGCATGGGTTCAAGAGGCAGATCCTGTCAAACAAACTTGACAGGGTTCTTTGACTGGGTCACTAAGGTGGTGGATCGGGGGACTCAGTGGACATGGTCTACCTTGATTTCAGAAAGGCTTTTGACTTGGTGCCGCACAAAAGACTTTTATACAAAATGGCCTGCTTGGGGCTGAGGGAGGTGGTAACAAAGTGGGTTGGAAATTTGTTGGAAGGACGAACACAGAGGTCTTGGTGGGGCACCCTCGGAGGAATCTGAGGTAGTCAGTGGGGTTCTCAAGGGTCAGTGCTGGGGCCTCTTCTGTTTAATGTCTTTATAGGGAATATAGCAGTGGGTCTGGATGGGTGGACAAGTCTCTATGTGGACGATGCAAAGGTCTAACACACCAAAATCTGGCCAATGGAAAATCATGTACACAATTGCTCACAGCCTGGGAAATAAGATTCCAGACCTGCAGGCAATAATCAGAGCTAAACTGGACATAGTAGCAATTAGTGAGACGTGGTTTACAGTAACCACACTTGGGAGACTTCAGTACCTGGCTATGTATTGTTCAGAAGAGACCGAGGTGCAAAAGGGGAGGAGGGCCCTGTTTGTCATTGAAAATATCAAAGCTACAGAAATTCAGAATACACATAAGAGCCAGAAGAACTGTGGGTCACCCTGGAAACAGGAAATGGGACAGCCATAAGAACTGGGGTTGTCTACAGGCCCCAGACCAGGGAGGACATAGACACATTACTGTTAGAAGATATACAAAACATGACAGCTAAAGGGAGGTTCTGATAATGGGAGACTTCAACATACGGATACAGATTGGTCAATACCAGCAGGAACATCTGCCAGAACTAGACACATAGTGGATTCCCTGCAGGGGAGGCCTCAAACAACTAGTAAGCAACCCACGAGAGACAGGGCTATCCTAGATCTAGTACTGACTAACAAGGAAGGATCACCAGATCTCCAGGTGGAAAGGTCACCTGGGGGCCAGTGATCATCACGTAGTAGGTTCAATTTGGCTACCATCTAAATCATCCATCCCATTCCAAGGCAAAAATATGGGACTTCAGAGGAGCTGACTTTGATAAGATGGCCAACAGAGTTAAGCTAGCCCTTGCAAAAAAGAAACACAGGTGAGGGTACAGGCAAAGTGGGCAAGCATTAAGGATGCAATACTTGAAGCAACATCCCATTGTGTTAGACAGAAAAGAAAGTGCAAAGAAGAAGGAAGCCACTTTGGTTCTCAAATACAGTAGCAGAAAAGGTCAGAGCCAAAAGGCTGGCCTTCAGGAAATATAAGGGAACACAGCGGGATGAAGATAGGAGGCATACCAAACTGCCCTAAGGAGAAGCAGGGAAGGCAGTAAGGCAGGCAAAGTCCCAAACTGAGGAAAACTAGCACGAACAGTAAAAGAAGGTGACAAGACTTTCTATAGATGCATTAGTGAAAGGAGAAAGTCCAGAGGAGGTATTGCTAAGCAATGGAGAAAGGGAGCATGTGAGGAGGAGGACCCTGTAAAGGCATCTATCCTAAATAGATACTTTGCTCAGTATTTACTGAAGAGAAGGTAGGGCAGGGCCACAGCTCAGCATCATGGACACAGGGGAGGGAGGTGAGCATACTCCTTCACAAAAGAAAGGGTCCTACAAGAGCTTGTTAAGATCAGGGTGGATAAGGCAATGGGACCTGATGGCATACATCCCAGGGTATGAGGGCTAAAGGTGGAACTAGCAGAGCCATTAGCAGAACTGTTTAGTGAGTCTCTGAGCACAGGAGGGTCCCAGAAGACTGGAGAAGGGCTCATGTGATCCGCTTCACAAGAGTGGTAGCAGGAGGAGGCGGGGAACTACAGGCAGAGTCAGTCTTACCTCAGTAGTGGGCAAGATTATGGAGGCACTCCTTAAGGAAAGGATAGTGCAACACCTGGAATCCATAGGGCACAGGATCCAAGACAGCATGGGTTTACAAAGGAAGGTCTGTCAAACTAATCTCATAGAATTTCTTTGACTGAGTAACCAGAGTGGTGGACCAAGGAGGAGCAGTTGATGTCGCTAACTTGACTTCAGCAAAGCTTTTGACACTGTTCCACATAGAGATTGATAAATAAGCTGGGTAGGCTGGGGTGGGTCAGAAGTTGGTCAACTGGGTGGCAAACTGGTTGACGGCAGAAAACAGAGAGTGGTGGTAAATGGTATACAGTCAGAAGAGATGCAAGTCACAAGTGGGGTACCTCGGGATCAGTCCTGGGTCCAGTCCTCTTCAGCATCTTCATTAGTGACCTTGCAGATGGACTAGAGGGTAAGGCTTGTCTGTTTGCAGATGACACCAAGATCTGCAACAGAGTAGATGATCCAGATGGGGTGGGCAGAGTGAGAAGAGATCTGGATAAACTAGCAAAATGGTCAGAAGAGTGGCAACTGGGATTTAATGCAAAGAAGTGCAAGATCATGCACATAGGGAAGAGAAACCTGAAGCCACCTATAAGCTGGGAGGAGTTGCTAGCAGTCACAAAAGAAGAAAGAAACTTGGGCATCATCATCACTGATGACCTGAAATCATCAAGCAGACCACTAAAGCAGTAAGTAAGGCTAGGGGATGTTGGGGTGTATTAGATTGGGGTATCACAAGTCGTAAGAGGAGGTAATAATCCTCTTTACAAGACACTGGTTAGGCCCCATCTGGAGTACTCGTGCAGTATTGGAGGCCACACCTTCACAAGGACATTAACCAAATTGAGGCAGTCCAGAGAAGGGCAACCAAAATGGTGCAGGGACTGCATCAGAAGACATATGAGGACAGATTAACAGAGCTCAATATGTATACCCTTGAGCAAAGGAGGGAGAGAGTGATATGATCGAGGCATTCAAACACCTTAAGGGCATTAACAAGGTAAAGAGTCTAACATGTTTAAATATAAGAAAATAGCAGGACAAAAGAACACAGCATGAGATTAGAGGGGGCGATTAAGGGAGAATGTGAGGAAATTCTTTTTCACAGAAAGGGTGGTGGATGCATGGAATGGCTTACTACAAGAAGTGGTAGCTATGAATACAGTGCAGGGCTTCAAACAGGCATGGGATAGGCATAGGGAGCAATACAAATGACTATGAATAGATGAGCCACTGACAGAGCAAAGGCCGATGACATTTATAAGGTAGAAAAAAGAAATGGGCAGACTGGATGGGCCTTGTCCTATCTGCTGTCAACTTCTATGTTTCTATGTTTCTATGTTTCTATGTCTGTAATAGAATGGACAAGCCAGATGGGGTGGAGATGATGCTCAGGGACCTGGAGCGGTTGGAGGAATGGTCTGCAGCATGGCAATTGTCATTCAATGTGGAGAATTTAAAATCATGCATTTGGGCAAAAAGAATGGGAGAGCAGAGTACTGCTGGGTGGTAGACCTCCAGGTCACTGAGGAAGAGAGGAACTTAGGCATCATCATTTCAAAACCTGAAGGTGGGAAAGCAGTGTGGAGGGCAGTGGCAAAAAGCAAGCAGGATGTTGGGCTGCATAGGAGAGGGTTCTGCAGTAGGAAGAGAGGTCATAGTACCTCTATACACACAACTGGTCAGGCCACACCTGGAGTAGGGGTTCAGTTCTGGAGACCCCACCTCAGAAAGGATGTAGAGAGGTGGAAAGAGTTCAGAGGAGGTGACAATGATGGTGGGCGCTTACAGCACTTGCCATACTGAAGGGAGACTAAGTGACCTGGGCATGTACTCTTTGGAGCAGATGAGGAGAAGGAGACATGATCGAGACTTTTAAATACTTCAAGGGTATAAATAAAGTGCCAGTGGAGAACCTTTTCCAATTGAAGGAGAGACCTAGGGTGGGGGTTATGAATATCAGATGGGGATTTGGGAAACCTCAGGAAGTTTTTCTTCACTGAGAGGGTGGTGGACAACTGGAACAGACTGCCAAAGGAAGTGGTAGGGGAGAAGACCATGGCAGGGTTAAAAGGGCCTGGGATAAACATAAGGGGCTGTTGGGGTAGGGGGTGGCTACAGCAAAACCCAGTAAAAATCTGGGATCTTTGGGCAGACTGGGTGGGCCTGGCAGTCCCTTTCTGCCATCACATTCCTATGTTCCTATGTACCTAAACCAAATAAAGAAGCCACTAGATAAGGGGTCAATACCAGTCCATTCACAGAACAAAGGGTCCTGAAAAACTACTAAAACTGAAGGTGGACAAAGCAATGGGGCCTGATGGATTCATCCCAGAATTCTAAAATAACTAAGGGAGGAACTAGTGGCACCACTGACTACCCTTTAACAAATCATGGGAGGATGGTGTGGTACCTGAGGACTGGAGGAGGAGGAGGATGATGTGATTCCACGTCACAAAAATAGGAGCAAGGCAGAGGCAGGAAACTACAGACCTGTTAGTTTGTCCTCGGCAGTAGGAAAATGATGGAATCACCTCTGAAAGAAAGAAAGAATTGTTGAGTACCTGGAGGCCAGTGTGGCACAGGACCCAAGGTAGCAGAAATTCATGGGGGAAAGTCATGCGGACAAATCTAATAGATTTCTTTGACTGGATGACCAAAGTGGTAGACCAGGGAAGGGCTGTGGACATGTCCTACCTAGACTTTAGCAAGGCATTTGACACAGCCCACACAAAGATTAATAAACAAGTTAACCAGCCTGGGAGTGGGTCCCAGGGTGGTAAAATTGGCTGGACAACAGGATGCAGAGGGTAATAGTAAACAGAGTCCACTCTGAAGAAAGAGGGGTTACAAACGGGTACCGCAGGGTTCAGTACTGGGACTGGTCCTCTTTAATGTCTTTATAGGTGACATTGCAGAGGGCTGGAAGGAAAAGTATGCCTCTTTGCAGATGACACAAAGATCTACAACAGGGTTGATACACAAGGGGATGGAAAGGATGAGAAGGGACTTGGCAGGGTTGGGGGAATGGTCAGAAGTATGGCAGCTTGGATTCAATGCAAAGAAGTGCAAAATAATGCACCTGGGAAACAAAACCAAGGGAAGAGTACACAAAGATGTGTTGTTGGTGAAGCTGTTTGAATTGGAGTCCTGTTTCTTTGGGTAGCAAACCTATTTTGGGGACTTTAGTAGAATTGTGATTCATTGTTGCTGGCTTCACTAGCTGCAAAGTTTGAGTGCACAGTGGGGAAGGGTGCTAATGGTCTGGCCAGGTCTCACTCAGTAGGGAGACATAGCTGAATCAGGTGTGGAGTCAGTGCTTTGGCTTCTCAGAAGGAACTAGAAGGGGACAGTATCAGATCTACAGTACAGTAGCTTCTTGTTTTACATTGTTTTTCATGGATTCTACTTGGTAGAATGTTATCTCTTTTCTTTCTTACTACTAAGGGGCTAGCAGGGTATTGTTTGGGGCTGTTGGAATTTTGAAACCTGTTTTGGTAGCTATAAGTGGGCTCATTTGTTTGGTTCACTGTGTGGCAGGCTGCATTTGTAGATGCCTATTTCTTCTGTTTTAAAACATAATTGGTGTAATTTAACTGGGTCTGTTTCTTTGAATTGGAGACCTATATCTTCTAATTCCAAGCCTATTTGTATGTGTTGTTGGTGAAGCTGTTTGAATTGGAGTCCTGTTTCTTTGGGTAGCAAACCTATTTTGGGACTTTGAGTAGAATTGTGATTCATTGTTGCTGGCTTCACTAGCTGCAAAGTTTGAGTGCACAGTGGGGAAGGGTGCTAATGGTCTGACCAGAGGCCTCAGCTACCTGATTGTTTCTGGAAGACTTGGGCTGGTCCCACCCCCAAACCCCTCACCCCAGGTCCATTATTTCCTTTATACTAGGGTGCTGACATCACTTCCTCAAACAAGCAAAGATATGCACCTGTCATAGCAGAAGCAGACATCCAGGAAAGGAACAGCAGCAAGAGTGAAGGGTGACTGTTCTCTCAGTGGAAGGGAAGAAATGCAATCTAGGAGCTTTCATTATTACTTCTTAGCATTGATATTGCATTGGGAAAAGGAGGAGTAGGAGTTTGAAGAAGGTTGTGCAATGGCTACTTAAAGTCTCATTTTGAGTGTGGATAGGAATATAAAAAGCAGTTGCTCAATATAGTTAAGCGTGTGCAACAAAGGAGGTAAGGGAAATTAAGAAAAGAATGTTTTGCACTGATAGAGGGGAGAGGGAGACTTGGGGGTGTTTGGTATCCTGCATCTGGAAGGGTGGGGGGTCACTGGTGGGCAACGACAGCAATGGGTAGGGTGGTAGGCTGCAACAACTGCGGTGCACCAATCTTTCTAAACATTGCCTGGAATGTGGGAGGATGTTGAGTGTGCAACCTCATAGAAAACTTAGAAAGGAGATTGAGGGTCTGCAGGAGGAACTAAGACAGACAAGGCAGATTGGGGTGGGTTTAGCCCAATACTGGAGGGAGGAAGAAGGAGATGAGGGAGGCTATTTAAGCCAACAGTGGTGAGGAGAGGGTCAGAAGAAGGAAGCAGAGACAAAGGGCCCAGGCCAGGAAGAACGATTGCCGGGGAAACCAGGTCAGGAGACAAAAGACAAATGGAAGGAGGAGATAGGGACTTGTGAGGGAGGCGAAGAAGTGGCAAAAGTCATGGAGTGGAAAGGAGAGAACAGGTTACTATGAGAGAGAGAGCAGGCATTTGTGAAGGGTCTTCAGAAAACAGCTGTATATTGCTAGAGAGGAAGAAAGTGGAGGAGGAAATGATGAAATTAGAGGAGTAATTGATAAATGCCTGGACCAAACTGGAGCAGGGGGAAGTTCTGCTGGGAGAATTGCAACAGGGGTAAAGGGAAATAATGTACAGGAGGAAGAAGGGAGCTGGAAATGAGAGAGGCAGATGAATGGAAGCAAGCAGGGAGTAAGAGGTGGAATCTTAGTGATGGGGACTCAATACTAAGAGGAGTTGAGTGGGGTAGCAAGGGGAGAGGCATAGTCGCATTTGGGTGGAGGCCATGCCAGGAGATGACAGTGGAAAGGGTGGGATAGTCTGTTCTGAAATATGCTAGAAGGGTAGGGACAAGCCTCATTTAATTATACATCTTGGGACAAATGACCTGGCTGACAAGACAGTAGATATAGTCAGAGGAGGTTTGAGGAACTAGCACAATTATGTGAGGGGCAAGAAGATCAGTAACATTTTCCGAGATACTTCCGTTGCAAAGGCAAGCACAACAAGAAAAGCTGAGAATAGAGGAATTTAATGGATGGCTAAGAACCTGGTGTTGTGCTAAGGGTATGGGCTGTTGGGGGGTGGGGAGGGACCTGGGAGGACAGTAGTCTCTATGCCAAGGACAGACTACACTTGAGTGAGGAGGAAAGAAAGTGTTGAAACAGAGGATGGAAGAGTATATAGAGGAAGTTGGGAATTTAAACTAGGAGTGGGGGTGGCAGTTGGGGAAGAGATATGCAGAGACCACAGGTTGGGAAATCATATGAGCTTACCCCCATAACAGTGACAAAGGACAAATGGCAAGTACTGTTGGTGATGCTAGGAAAGGAGGAGGCAGGATGGAAGGGGGAAAAGGTGGAAGGTGGTTACCCTTAATGCTAGGGCGTTGGGAAGAAAACTGCAGAGTTACAGGTTCTCATGGCAGAGGAAGAGGTGGACATTGCAGCCATCATGGAAACATGGGCCACCCAATATAATGACTGGGACCTGTCTGTACCAGGGTACAGGTTATTTCGTGAGGGACAGGGGATTGGGAAAGGAGGGGTGGCACTATATGTGAAGGAAGGACTGAAGTGTGTAAGGGAGGAAGGGGAGGAGGGTGAGCAGGTCACTTTGGGTGCAAATCCAGGATTCCAAGAATAGGATTCTTAGAATGGGAGTGGTGTACAGGCCACCATCTCAGACAGAGGAGTTAGACAGTGAACTAGCGGGACAGATCAGGAGGACCTGCGAGAAGGGTAGTGTGGTGATTGTGGGGACTCAACGTGCCAGGAATGGACTGGAGCACCCCAACAACCAGGAACAGAAGGGAGCAGGTACTGCTGGATGCCTTCAGGACAGCTTCCTGCTGCAAATGGTCAGTGAACCAACCAGGTTAGAGAATACCCTTGACCTTGTGCTGGCAAATGGGGACTTTGTGAGAGAACTTACAGTGGAGGAACCACTGTCAGGGAGTGACCACCACTCAGTATGGCTCACATTGGATATGGGCAAGGAAGGGTGGAATCTGGCACAAGAGTGCTGGACTTCAGGAGGGCCGACTTTGGGAGGATGGGGAAAGTGGTAAAGGGTACCTGGCCAGAATTCAATCTAGTATGGCTACTAACCAGAGGTGGGAGCTCATAAAGCTGGAGATAGTGGAGGCAACAAAACCTGCTGCAAAGCCCAGAGCAAGAAGGCTAGGGCTAGAAACCAAGCTGGTTGAGCAAGGAGGTCATGGAAAGGTAAGGAGGAAAGAGCTGCCTTTAGGAAGTACAAGAAAACAGGGAGGAGGGAGGACAGAGAGAGTACTTGACAGACTCGAAGGAGGTGACAAAGGCAGTAAAGGAGCCAAAGCATCTATGGAACTCAGGCTGGCACAAGGCATTAAGAAGGGAGAGAGGACTTCTTTAAGTACATCAGGGAGAAAAGGGGCTGTAAGACCACATAGTAAGGATTAGGAAGGAGGGTTGGGTGGAAGCAGAATTTTTGATAAGGCGGAAGCACTAAATGAGTACTTCTGCTCAGTATTTACTAAAGAGAAGGGTGGGTGACACCCAAGGTGGGAGAAATGGTAGAAGCGGGGAAGTGGTAACAGATGGGAAATCATGGAGGCAGAGTTCAAGAGGGTTTGAAGGCACTGAGGGTGGACAAGGCACCAGGCCCAGATGGCATCCACCCAGGGTACTGAAGGAGCTGGCAGAGGTCCTTGCAGGACCATAGCAGACCTATTTAATGGATCACTACATTCAGGGTGTGTACCTCAGGACTGGAGGATGTCATGTGCCCCTCACAACAGTGGCCCCAAGGATGAACGAAACTACAGACCAGTGAGCCTCACATCCATCGTGGGTAAGCTAATGGAGACTATCCTGAAGGAGAGGCTGGTGGCCCTCCTAGAGGCCAAAGGACTACAGGACAGCAGACAGCATGGCTTCATATGTGGCAGATCCTGCCAAACCAACCTGGTCGAGTTCTATGACTGGGTAACTAGGCAACTGGACAAGGGCCATGCAGTGGATGTCCTGTATCTGGACTTCAGTAAGGCATTGACTCGGTGCCACGTGGAAGGCTGGAAAGAAGTTAGTAGGCACAGGGGTGGTGCAAAGCTGATGAGATGGGTAGGAAACTGGCTGCAGGGAAGGCAACAGAGGGTGGTGGTGGTGGGGGAGCCTCACACCCATGGGCAGTGACAAGCGGTGTCCCACAGGGCTCAGTGTTGGGACCAATGTTGTTTGGGATATTCATTGCAGACATATCATGGGACATCAAGAGCAAGATCAGTCTGTTTGCTGATGATACCAAGGTTGGCACGGTGGTGGATGACCTAGGGGGATGGCAGGGGTTGCAGGATGATCTGGCAAAGCTTAAACCTGGTCAGACACCTGGCAACTGGGGTTTAATGCCAAAAGTGCAAGATGATGCATTTGGGATGAAGAACCCAGGAGGAGTTACCAGCTAGGGGAGTGCAGCTAGCCCAGACAGAGGAGGAGGAAGGATCTGGGTGTGCTCATTACAGGGTCAATGAACAACTCGGCACAATGTAGGAAGGCAGCTGCAAGGCCAACAAAATGCTGGGTTGTATTGCAAGGGTATATGCTCGGAGGAGGGAGGAGTGATTCTGCCACTGTATAGGTCATTAGTTAGACCACACCTGGAGTACTGCATGCAGTACTGGAGTCCGTATCTGAAGAGGGACATTAAGTTACTGGAGGGGTGCAGCACAGGGCAACAAAAGATGATCAAGGGGCTGGGGACTTATCATACGAGAGGAGGTTGAAGGAGTTGAACATGTACTCACTGGAGGAGGAGGAGATGGGGTGACATGATTGAAACCTTCAAATACATGAAAGGAATAAACAAGATGGGTACAGAGGGCTGTTCAAAGTAAGGGAGGGAGGGCACCAGGAGGCCATGATATGAGACTGAGGGAGGAAGGTTCAGGAGGGAGATCAGGAGACACTTTTTACAGAGAGGGTGGTTGCTGGGTGGAATGTGTTACCTGCAGAAGTGGTATGAAGTAGAACAGTGGACTGCTTCAAACGAGGATGGGACAGGACAAGGGGAGGGTTAATGAAGGGGAAGGGTGGAAGAGGAGGGGCAGCTGCAGAATAAGGGTGCTAGCTGCACATTTTGAGCAGACTTGATAGACCTCTAGGCCTTTATCTGTTAGCAAATTCAGTATGTCTGCACAAATGGGGTGGGGATAACGACAACAAAATGGAAAGGTACCTGGGGTAGTCATATCAGACAAACCCTTAAGTAGGCAAGCAAATGTAGAAGGCAGTAAGGAGGGTTAGGGGATACTGGGATGCATAGGAGAGGCATCACCAGTAGAAAACAGGAAGTTGTTATCCCTTTATTTATTTATTTGAGTTTTGGTCACCAGGTAAGACCACTGAGACAATTACAGTCCCTTTTTCAGGGTCAGCCGGGGTCATACATGGTACAGTATAGCAGTGCATTTGTACGGGAAACAAGTAAATCACAGTATCAAATTTGACATACACATTATGCGGTGGATACAATTTGACATACATTGTACAGTGGATACAATACAGTAGAGCTAGTTATGTACACCATATTTACATATCTATAAAAAATCTATACATTATGATATTTAACTATACATGTGCAATAGAATGTCACACTTTGAGCACATAAAACAAGGAGAGAGTAAGACTGACGAAAATATGGTGGGGAGGAAGGGGAGAGGTGGTATGGGTCAGAGGTCCAGATGAGGGAGAGGTTAGGAGCTTCAGCGGAAGCAGAGGCAGGAGAAAGAGGCAGCAAGATAGGCATGCAGGTTGGACTTGAAAAGGAAGAGAAGGACAAGTCAGGATGTGGGGAGGAGGCGTTCCAATCAGAGACAGCAGCAAACAAAAGGACCTCCTTGAGAGGATGAGCGTAGAGTGGGGGACTAGCAGGGGAGGGAAGAGGAGCGTGGGGTGTGAGGTGCTTGCCGAGGTAAATCAAATCCCTGAGGCAGGGTGGAGTAAAGAGGTGGACAAGTTTAAACATTAAGTACATGGAGAAATACTTCAATTTAGCTTCATAAGGCTAACCAGCCTGAGAGGAGGGTCATCACAGTGGTGTGATCGTGAGTTAGCCCCAAAGCGAACCTATCAATCCTGTGGTGATCCTGAGAGAGGATGGAGAGATGAGGTAGTAGCAGAGTGTGCAGGGGCACCATATGTTGGGAGGAGTAAGAGGCGAGGAGGCAATTCTTAGGCAGGAAGCAGAGGTGAGATATGGGCGTATTCGGTGAGAGCAGACCAAGCTTCTGCTGCATATGTTTAACTATATTGGAGATGTGAATGTTAAAGAGAAACGGGTCCAGTGTGAATCCAAGTATTTGAAGGATGGGACTGTCTCAAGGTATCTCCATGATCGATGTTATGTTAAGAGTGGGAGGAGCATACTTGGAGGTAGGACGGGGAGAAAGAGCATACATTTAGTTTTCCTGGTATTGAGAGCAGCAGTTTGCAGTTGAACCAATACTCGAGGGAGCGAAGTCAGTGGGATGTTCTCGATTGATTTGGTCAAAGACCTTTGTACAGACAGTTGGTGAGACCCATTTGGAGCACTCACTGCAGTCCTGGAACCCCATTTCTGCAAGGACATAGACAGGATGGAAGGCGGTCAGAGGAGGGCAACTAAAATGGTGCAGGGGTCTGCACCAGAAGCCATACAAAGAGAGACTAAAGGAGCTTAATATGTATACCCTCAAGGAAAGGAGGAGAGGGGGCACATGATAGAAACTTTCAAGTACCTCAAGGAATCGACAAAGTCCAAGAGGGTAGCATCTTTCAGAAAGAGGTGTGCAAGAACAAGTGGGCACAATTTGAAGATGGTGGGGGTGACTCAGGGGCAATATGAAGAAGTTTTTTTCATAGAGAGGTGGTGGACGCATGGAACGGCCTTCCTGAGGAGGTTGTGGGGTCAAAAACAGTGTGGGAATTCAAGAATGCATGGGACAGACACAAGGCATTTCTAGTGGGAGGTAGGAGGAAGCATGCTATTGGTAAAACTAGGATCTGCAGCTTATCCAATACAAAGGGAAATGGGCAGACTGGGTGGGCCAAGCAGTTCTTATCTGTCATCAAAGTCTATGTTTCTATGTTTCCAGTGGCTGTCTACCCACATCAGGCATGGTGGCGGGCACTCCACACCCCAAATGCTGTCCCGCAATGTACACATCCTCCCTGTTGTCCATTGGCACCCCCACCCTCTGATCCCTGTCCCTATAAGTGTCATTATTCTCTGATGTCCAGTGGCACGGTTGCCCTCTGATCCCTGTCCCATAAGTGTGTCATTATTCCCTGGTGTCTAGTGGCACCCCACCCACTGATTGCCTGCCGCTGTGGTCGTAAAGTTGTCCTGGTGTCTAGTAGCACCCCCCACCCACAGATTGTCCGCCACCATTCCTAATACAGCTGGTGTCAAGTGAGACCTAGACAGTACACATGCTCCCTATACAGCACACAGAATAATAATAATAATATTTTTATTTGTATAGTGCAATTCAAACATCAAAGTGCTTTACATACAACATCTTAAAACAACTCAATAAAATTACATAAAACATACACAGCAGCTTCAATTAAAATCTTCAGAATTCCCAGTACTTCAGGTATTAAAAGCCTGTTTGAATAAATACATTTTAAACTGGTCTTAAAACTCTCCACGGTCCCACACTCTCTAATCTGACGAGGTAGAGTTCCACAGGATGGCACCACGAACATAAAACACGTGCCTCCTGTCTGGCCATACACAGTTGGCGAGGTGGTGAAGGAGGGCTGTGCCAGTCACGGGATTCCGTGCGGTAGTGAGCTGAAGGTAGGGGTGGATGGGTGGTGTGATCCGTGACGGGTGGTGGGAGGGGTGCGCTAGCCACCGGGCACTGAGGCCACCAGGAAGGATGCCTCGGCAGGCTGGGGGAAGTTGCCACTAGACGCAGGGACACCTGCCATCAACATGTCACAGAACACTGGTGATTCTTCAGGATGCGTTTGAGTACCGCATCCTCCAAGATTTGCTTTCATGTTTAAAGTATCCTGTAGCACAATGTTGTGTCGCATTAAACAATGGACATGAAGTTACATGGGATGCCCATACGTGGGGGATGGGTGATTGGTGGGTGGGGGTCCCACCTGACACCATGGAACTGAAACATGATAAAGGTGATCGATGGGTAGGGGGTGCCACTAGATCTGTTGCTGTTCGATTACGGAAACAAGTTTCTGATGGGTTTGAAAATTACACCTGCCATGTTCTGGAGGTGGGGTAACACAAGGGGTATGTTGAATATTAGGGGCCAAAATCTGCAAAAAATAAAGTTATGAGTAAATGTTGGAGCAATCCGTTTCCTCATAACACTTGTTTTTTCACATTTTACCCAAATTATCAACATAATCTTTTATAACCACTCCTCTGACCTTTGACAGGTGTAATTTATAAAACAATGGCTGTAACATCTCTTTGCACCACGAGTGTTAAAACATATTTTGGGTAGGATTTGAGAAATGACAGCTGTTGGATTCATGGGGTGATGTGAAAAATGGCTATGTTTAAAGTTGAAGTCAAAGTATTGAAAATTACACAGTTATGAATATGCATTGAAAAACTGCAATGTAGACTCATAACTTTGTGTTTCACATATTTTACCCCAAATTTTCAATATAGCTTTCTTATGGCTCCACATAGCCTTCTTATGAGTTTACCTCATGAACAAGGGCAGAGAAAATTTCAGATCTTGGCCAAAAGGTGATTTCATGCCACAAGTGCAAAAATACATTTTGTCCAGGATTTGAAAACTGACAGCTGTCACATTCCTGAGGTGCTGTGAAGAAATGGCTATGTTGAAAATTTGGGGTCAAAATATTGAAAATTACCAAAGTTACAAGCTTGCATTTGTAAAGTTCAATGTAGGCTCATAGCTTTGTTTTTTTTTAAATAGTTTTACCTCAAATATTAGCCTTCTTAGGACCCCACCTCATGAACAAGTGTGTAGAAAATATTCTACTCCTGCCTAGAAGGTGAATTCAAGCAGCGACCGCTACATCACCCTTCAGGATCGAAAAATGCATTTTAGCCAGGCTTTGAAAACGACAGCTGTCACATTTATGTGGTGCTGTGAAGGAATGGCTATGTTGAAAACTTGGGGACAAAATATTGAAAATTACCCAAGTCACAAGCCTGTATTCGCAAATTTCAATGTAGGCTCATAACTTTGCTGTGTTTTAATATTTTTACCCTACATTTTCAACACAGCATTCTTTTTTTTTTTTATACTTAACACGACCAGGCTTCCTTTGGGAGTGCCCACTCGGATAGACCACTACTCCTGGTCTGAACCCCCGCATCTCCGGAAACACCCCCCCGCACAGACCCATGGCAGGCACGACCCTCAGATCACCTCCGAGGCTGGTTCCGCCCTACCCCTGGCAGTAATCGCCTAAGTGTGAAGTGCCTACCTGGATCCTGTCACGGGCCCTGGCAAGGAGAGAACTGGGTGCGTCTGGGCCACTGTAAGATGTGTGACATTCCTCTGGGGCCTCCGTCATCTCACTGGAGGACTGGAAAGGCTTTTCTCCTTTTCTGTTCCCCCAGCGAGGCGCTCAGGCGTGCAATGATGTCCAGTGTCTGCCGAGCTCCGCCCGTTGCCTTGGCTGCAGCTTATTCAGGCTACCCCGGCCCGCCATGAGGGAGTCGTTCAAGGCAGCGCCAATCCTACTCCCCAAGAAGGAGAGCTGTCTCACAAATGCTTCATTCTACCCACCCCTGCCGACCCCTGACTTCCGGACTCGTTCACGAACTCCGGGTCATTGGCGTGGAGCGAGGTGAGGCATCTAGTGCCTCAACCCTCTGCACCACTGGGCCGGCTCAACACAGCAATCTTTTGACCCCACGCTATGAACAATGGCAGAGAACATCATCAACTTCTGCCCGAAGGTGATTTTGTGCAGTGACCATGAAATCACCTTTCAGGACAGATTTGTCTAATTTCACTGCCATTGTTCCTGATGGGGCCCCAAAAAGGCATGTTGAAAATTTGGGGCAAAATATTTAAGAATGGCCAAGTTATGCCACTAAGTTCAAAACCCCATTGAAATACATTGAACCCCATACCTGATTTCCTCAGTTTGCAGTCCGGTGTTGAAGAGTGAAGACATGTCTGTGGTCCAGACAGGATTACGGCGTTGGACCCCTGGTTGTAAGTAAGGGCTTGGGGGGTGAGTGCTGAGTGGGAGGGTTGGGTGGGGGACAGTAAGGGCTACAACAGACATCAGTGAATGGTTTTCTTTTTACAGGGTTTATTATTAACAAAAAAAATATGAGGACCGCTTTCCTTATTTCAGATCCGACACTGGGGATTGGGCACTCTCAGTGTCAGTGTTCTATTTGGCAACAATAGAGGGTGGGCTTACCAGTGTTGCAGAACCAAAATGGGCAGGGTGGGGATAGCATCTGGCATGGAGTCTGCAAACAGGGCAGAGGAAAATACACAGAGGGAGCAGGAAGGGAAACAGGTGGAAACAGAAGGGGTTGGCCACTCATGGGGAATGGACTCAGAATGAAAGACATACAGCCCAAGTACTGGCTGCAATATGTATTCATTTTTTACTGGCCAGTGGATACATATTAACACAAGGGACAGTGGGGAGGAAACCGAACAGGGAAACAGAAAGGGTGGCTACTCATTGAAATGGACTCTGGAAAAGAGAGGCGAGAGACAGTTCAAGTGAAGGCCGTACTGTTTAGTTTGTGCTTGAAGTCAGTGTATTCTTGTTTCTTTTTCTTCACTTGGCAACTACTTCTGGGAGGTGGGGACAGTTATGGCAGCACAACAACAGACGTCAGTAGATGGTTTTCTTTATTGTGGGTGCAATTCCTCAGCAGGCTGATCATGACAGCTCAGTTGTGCTTGCTAGGTGGGCGTAGATCAAAGGAAAGAGCTGACCTATAATTGGGTTGGCTCTTTCGCTGAAATACATACATTTCCGCCCAGCAAGCCAAGAATACTGTCATGATCAGCCTGGCTATGACTGGCATGACATTGATGAGCCCCTGCAGACAACTCTGCATTGACTGACAGTGTCACACCCTCAAAAGCCACTCTCATAGCAAGAGCGTTCACTAGCGCGTGCATATACTGTGAATATAAAAACTCCTGATCAGCCTTATTGGCGCATCTCAGAAACTATTCATGAAAATAATTTCCAACATTTAGAAAGTTGGGTTAATGATAATTGTCTGTTGGATGAATCCCAAAATGGTTTTGTCATAATCGTCCACTATACAGCATGGTTATGTTCTGAATAATTTAATATATAAGTATACACAAATAAAAATAACAAATTGTACTGTTATTTTGTAGACCTAAAAGCTGCATTCAACAGTATCAGTTGGAAAATTCTTTGGCATAAAGTACAGCAAATTGGTATGGGTCCTTACTTGCTGGACACTTTAATCAGATTACATAATGATAATTGGATACAAGTTCAATTTGACCATTTTGGAAACCTTGCTCTAAAATTAATATGAACTTGAGAGTAAGACAGAGATATATTTGTGTGCCTACATTGTTCAGTATACATACACACACATATATATATATATATATATATATATATATATATAGTAATTCTACTATATCACAAGTATACAATCAGAGTTCCACTATCCAAAATATTTAGTACTAGCATTAGTTGTTTGGCATATGCAAATGAAATAATTCTTATGTCAACCTCTTTATTGGCTTGCAAAGGAAAGTGAATTATTTTGTTTCACTGTGCAAAAATAATCTGATAATAAATAAAGGAAAGACTAACATGGTAGTGTTTGGCAACAAATCAAGAAAACTCAAAACTGTACATAGACAAGAAAAATAGAAACAACAAGATATTACGATTATTTGAGTGTTAGATTTACAGATAATCTTTCATGGTCTGCTCTTTTAAAACAATTGGAAAATAAAATATGCAGCATTTACGCATTTAAAAGATTTAATGCGAAACTAGGCAATGGAACAATAAATGGTTTAACAATGGTGATTAACGCTAAAATTAAAACTGGTATTTTGTATGCAGCAGAGATCGGGGTTGTGCTAAATTGTTAGTATTGGAAGTAGCTTTGAATAAAATCTTCAGATACATGTTATCAGTTCCTAACTCTGTTCTTTCAGAAATGTTAAGGGAAGCACTTGGCTAGTTCTCAATAACTACATTGGCAAAATGTATAATCGAGCTGGCCACGGGCATAGCGGTAGTGCTACCATTCGCAACACTGGCAACCCGGGCTCGGGAACAAGCCCGGGAGCTGGAGGCCAACAGGAGGAGAAGGCTGAGAGTCTGGAGGACTGCTCACCTTCTCTGGGAAGGGGATGAGTTCTGGTGCTTGACTGACCCCAGGCAGAGGCCTGGGGTACAATGCTGCCAGCCATTCAGAGAGGGTTGGGCATGCCAGGCGTTGGTGGATCCCGCCCAGATGTCAATGCGCATAATGCGCCCGGAAGAAGAAAAATCACCTCCTGTACTCTGGAAAGATGGAGCACCAGCACAGACCTCATTGGTCGCCTGCCTGTCCAGCGTGGCGGTCCGATGAAATGGAGATAGTTCAGGGTGTAATGGCCCCACCTTGTCCCGCCTGAGAAACCAAGGTTACTTGGGGGACCACCGCAGGGCTCCAGGCAGGAAGGAACTGAGGCAGATGCCAGATGCTCCGATGAGGTGAGCACAGGGAGCAGGGGAGGCGATAAATAGTTAAAAATATATATATATATATATATATTCCTTTTAAATTTATTTTCCTTGTCTGAGGAAAGATATCCCAAACAATGTTTGGAAGAGGAAATAGATTATATTATGAAGGGTTTTCTTTGCCCTTCAATCAAAATAATCAGAGCTACTCTTACCTCTTGGACTGGGAAATTTATTTTATGAAATTTATCTCATTCTAAAATCAGATGTTATTTCTCAGATATGAGTTAGAGAAAATGTGATAGCACAGGATTTTTCATGTATTTCTACATTGAAATTGTTGGTTTTTAAACTTATATTTTATTGTTTTCAAATAAAACAACAATATACAGTTATACCTCCTTCCAGGCATACAACAGTAAGCATACAGAGCCATCCGGTAGGAAAACAGTGTAAGATAGCCTCAATAGTCTGTTATAAGGAGTTGGGGATAGTCCAAGTATAGTCTTTAGAATAGTCACAAACCTAGCTGCACCTCAAAACAGTGAGGCAATCGCAGAACAAAGTTACACCAACAATATTTTATAATCAACCCAAAAGCTGATGTGATCCCTATTCAAATATAATGATCCATCAATGGTAGCACTAACCCCTCCGGACGACATTTAGACTCCTGCTTTGTCGAAATGTGGAAAAATAACACACTCAGTTTCAGACCCCAAAAAAAACCTGCCAAAACAAGGCAGTAACTTCATTATTAGGAACTGAGCTAACAGATTTGTTGAGTTTACCATTTTGTAACGGAATCCTTGCAAAACAGGGACATGGCAGGCAAAACCAATAATATATATGCATTAGTTCAATAACTCTATGGCATACATTTAGTCCACTCATTTATTCCACTTGAGCCTCAGATGACTTCTGAGTTACATGGGCCAGATACCTCAAGGTTCTGCACCACGAGTAAGACCAAATGGCAAATAGTTAGTTGAAACTAGACTGAGGAAGGCCTTACTTCCCTTTTTAAGGATCTCTCTCTGAATCCTCTTCCCGGTAGTCAAGCAGCTGTAAACTCCCTCTCGAGTGTTTCAACCTTTTCTAGCCTCCTTTCCTGTGGCTCTGTGTATTGAAAGGTATGTCCACCATGGTGTATATGGAGGTGGGCTGGCATCAAAGGGAATGTACAATTCCAGACTCCACAAACGCCAGACTGCATCATAGAAACATAGACTTTGTCGGCAGATAAGGACCGCTTGGCCTCCTTGTCTGCCCATTTCCTACCTAGAGGATAAGCTGCAGATCCTAGTTAACCAGCAGCCTATTTCTTCCTACCCCCACAAAATTGCCTTATGTCTGTCCCATGCATTCTTGAATTCTCCCACAGTTTTAGACCCCACAGCCTCCTCAGGAAGGCTGTTCATGTATCCACCATCCTCTCTGTGAAAAAATACTTCTCACATTGCCTCTGAACCACCCCCATCTTCAAATTGTCCCCTTGTTCTTTCACATCTCTTTTCTGAAAGATGCTACCCTCTTGGACTTTGTTGATTCCACTGAGGTACTTAAAAGTTTGTATCCTGTCCCCCTCTCCCTCCTTTCCTTAAGGGTATACATATTAAGCTCCTTCAGTCTCTTCCTCATATGGCTTCTCTTGCAGACCCTGCACTATTTTAGTTGCCCTCCTCTGGACTGCCTCTATCCTGTCTATGTCCTTGCGGAGACAGGGTCTCCAGAACTGGATGCAGTACTCCAGATGGGGTCTCACCAACTTTCTGTACAGAGGGATAACAACTTCCTGTTTTCTCGTGGGTGATACCTCTCCCTATACATCCCAGTATACCCCAGCCCTCCCTACTGCCTTCTCACATTGCTTGCTAACCTTAAGGTCATCTGATATGATTACCCCAGGTCCCTTTCCATTTTGTTGTTGTTACTACCTCCCCCATTGTGTAATCTTCCCTGGGTTTTGTTTCCCAGGTGCATTATTTTGCACTTCTTTGCATTGAATCCAAGCTGCCATACTGACCATTCCCCAACCCCTCAAGTCCCTTCTCATCCTTTCCATCCCCTTGTGTATCAACCCTGTTGTAGATCTTTGTGTCATCTGCAAAGAGGCATACTTTTCCTTCAGCTCCTCTGCAATGTCAGCTATAAAGACATTAAAGAGGACTGGTCCCAGTACTGAACCCTGCAGTACCCCGCTAGTAACCCCTCTTTCTTCAGAGTGGACTCCATTTACAATTACCTTGTGTGTCCTGTTGTCCAGCCAATGTTTTACCCAGGCTACTACCCTGGGACCCACTCCCAGGCTGGTTAATTTGACTATTAATCTTTGTGTTGGACTGTGTCAAATGCCTTGCTAAAGTCTAGGTAGGCCATGTCCACAGCCCCTCCCTGGTCTACTACTTTGGTCACCCAGTCAAAGAAATCAATTAGATTCGTCTGACATGACCTTCCCACTGTAAACCCATGCTGCCTTGGGTCCTGTGCCCCACTGGCCTCTAGGTACTCAACAATTCTTTCCTTCAGAAGTGATTCCATTACTTTCCTACCACAGAGGTCAAACTGACAGGTCTGTAGTTTCCTGCCTCTGTCCTTCTCCCACTTTTGTGAAGGGAATCACATCTGCCTTCCTCCAGTCCTCAGGTACCCCACCATCCTCCCATGATTTGTTAAAAGGGTAGTCAGTGGTTTCACTAATTCTCCCTTAATTATTTTAGAATTCTGGGGTGAATTCCATCAGTCCCATTGCTTTGACCACCTTCAGTTTTAGCGTTCTTTCAGAACCCTTTCTTTTGTGAAAGTACTGGGATCGACCCCCCCATCCAGAGTGCTTCTGTTAATTGGATTAGGCACCTCCCCTCCTCCTCTTTTTGTGAATACTGAGCAGAAATATTCATTCAGTATCTCTGCATTTTCACTGTCCCTCTCTGCCCACCCACTGTCCATTCTATTCAGCCTCACTATCCCTCCTTTGTCTTTCTATGCTCCCTGATGTACATACAAAGGTTTTATCCCCTTCTTAACCGAGTTGGCTATCTTTTGCTTAGTTTGGGCCTTTGCTATTCTAACTTCCCTCCCTGCTTTCTTCTGCCTTAACTGGTATAGCTCTCTGTCCTGCTCCTTCTGTGTTTCCTATACTTCCTGAATGCTATCTTTTTCTCCCTGACCTTCCCTGCCACCTCTTTTGAGAACCATAGTGGCTTTTCTTTCATTTTGATTTGTTTATTTGCTTCACACAAAGGCTTGTTGCTTCTGTAATGGCAGTTTTGATGTTTCCCATTGTTGCTCCACCCTCCTTCTAGCCTATTTGCTAGTGTTTTTCTAAGGCACTCTCCCATCTTGACAAAGTCAGCCTCCTGAAGTCCAGTACCCTCACTTTTGTATGCTTGACTCTGTAGCTGGTTTATCATGAACCATACTGTTTGGTGGTCACTTGTTCCCAGATGGCTACCCACTTCTAGATCTGAGATCCTCTCACTGTCCCCATTTGAGAGTATGAGGTCTAAGATTGCTCCCTCACAGTGGGTTCCAAAACTAGCTGTCTGAGGCATGCCACCTGTAGGGCATCGAGAATGGCCCTGCTCTTGGATGTGGCTGCAGCAAATGTGCTCCAGTTAACATCTGGCATATTCAGGTCTCCCATCAACAGTATCTCCCTTTTCTCTGCCATCCTAAGAATGCCTTCTAGCATATCCTTATCCATTCCCTCCCTGACATGGGGTCTGTATACAACCCTGTGCGGATTGTGGTGCCATTTCAGTCTCCAAGGTGACCCACAGTGCCTCCTCTCCTCCCTGTTTACTCTTTTGTTCAGTTGCTTTTATCCCTTCCCTTACATGAGAGCTACTCCTCCCTCTTCTCCCTCCCTGTCTCTCCTATAGGTTGTGTACCCTGGTATGTTAACTCCAGTCATGGTTCTCTGTGTACCATGTTTCTGTGTCTGCTATGATATCCAGGCATCCCTCTTCCATCAAGGCCACCAGTTCATGGGTTTGTTGCCCAGACTACGGGCACTGGTACTGATTACCCTCCATTTCCTGAAGGCCTTACGCTTTTGCCCCATCCCTGTCCTTATTGCCTTTGTCACTTTCTCCATTTACCCTGCCCTTCTCCCTATTGACATATCTGACTTGGTGTTTGCCTCACTTACTACCTAACTTTTTTGGGGGCTAGGATTTCACTGCTCCTTTCCAGTGCCTCCCTCTTGGCTAGTTTAAATGATTACCAATGAAACATTTAAAGCTATCACCTAGGATCCTGGTTCCCTCCTGGACAGATGCAGACCATCACTCCAGTATAGGCATGCATCCTCCAGGTGGACCCCAGTCCCGATGAAGCCAAATCGCTGAGCTCTGCACCAGTTTTCAACCACTTATTGAATCCCATGGTGTGGAGCACCTAACCCTCACCAATGCCATAGACAGGCAGCACCTCTAAGAAAGTTACTGTGCGTACTGCTTGTCTAGGCCCTTCCCAACTTCACAAACTCTTCCTGCACTGCTCTGATCCTTTCTTAGCCAGGTCATTTGTCCCTAGGTGGAGAATGACATCCAACTCCTCCTCTGTGCAGCTGCTCCAGCAGTCCTGAGGATCTGCCTCCTGTCCCTCCAAGCCATGGCACCAGGCAGGCACTCACCTCCCTCTCCACTCTTCCCCAGTTCTACTTTCCTAACAATGGAGTCCCCACCAGGAGTTGTTTCCTTCCCCTGTGGGGTCTCATGCCACCCTCCTGTGGGTCTCCTTTGTGGAGGTTCCCAGCATCCTCCTTGGTCTCCACTGCAGTGCCTCCATAGAGGAACACACTTTGCAGAAAGACATATGAATGTGGAGAGGTACAACTGGAGGATCGTCTCTGTTCCACCACTCTTACCCTCCCTGAGCCCACTGTGGTCCAACCACTCCTCTTTCTTGGCAACCTCTGAGGCAATGGCAGTGGCCCTAGTGGTCCCTGGGTGGGAGAGGAGGTCCACAAATCCTGGCCAACACAGCCTGGAGATGAGCAATCTCCTCCCTCAGCCCAGAGAGGTGCCTGCAGATGGGACAACACCGCAACCTCCAGAACGTCTCCTGGAAGACTGCTGCCCACAGCCACTGCACTGCACCACTCCCATCATGTCTTATTTCTGGCCCCTTCATTGTTGTTTGGAATACTTACTCTTTCCTCTGTTATTTTTTTCTCCTACTAGTTACTGCTTCTGTGCCCTTTAAGCACCTGATCTTCCTGTTATGAGAAAAGAAGATCCTGTATTTCAGTAGTCCCTTACTTGTTCAGAGGCAGACCTCCAGGAGCTGGGGCGGAGAGCTACTCTTGTCCTTCTAGGATGGTGAGTCTTTGGTGACTCTGTGATCACTTGCTTCCTGCTCCCAAACAGGAAGTTCCTGTTGTCAGTCAAATCCTGTGCCTATAAAAATAGAACTGGCTTTGGGTGGGAGGTGGAGGGAGGAAGGAGGGCAATATAGTCCCAGTAGAGAAGTCCAGTCACAACAGTAGCTCCTTGTCCTGGTGTTCTCTGACAATTCTCTGGCAGAAGCTATGTAGGGCAGTTTAATTCTGGCTTTAACCTGGCATTCTTCTAGCTAAGCCACTCCCCTACTTAACAGATCTTTCCACACTTAGTTAAAATGCACAGATAATCCCTTCAGCCACCTGAGATTAACACCTAGATAACTGCTCAGATAATTCACTTCAACCAACTCAGACAAATGCACTATTTTTTTACCCTAAATTGAAGGTCCCAGTAGTAGAGTTCTACTTCTTAAGTCCCAGTAAATTGAAGGTCCCAGTAGTAGAGTTCTGCTTCTTTAGTCCCAGAGAGAAGTCCAGTCACAACAGCAGCTCCTTGTCCTGGTGTTCTCTGACAATTCTCTGCATCAGATTTCTTTCTCCGGGATCGCATAGCGAAGACAGGTCAGGAAACAGATGTAGGGTTCCCCTCATAGCTGAATCTCAGCGAGTCTCAACTGCTAGTAATAGGAATCCCCTACAGTCACTGCCATATTGGCTATCAGGATCGTTCGAGGTAGGTCCACTTGGATGGGGACAGCATGTGGGAGATCCTGTAGGCCCAGACAAAATGAAGAGCCATCTCAGAGCCACCATCCACTCCCAAAGCTCCAGGTAACCAAGTTTTTATGAAGGCTTTAAGATCAGTGCCCTCACTATTCTCTGGAAGTCCAACTAGCCAAGGTTTACCACCCTCTGGGTGTTCTCAGTGCCTTCCATACAGTATCTGAGCTGGCTATTTTCTTGAATGAGTTTACTAGTGGCGTTGAGGACTTTCACAGCTTGCGCTTCTGCTGAGTTACAGTAGCTATCTTGGTAGCCATTTAAATTTTTATATCTTGCTCTCCCAGGCGCCGTAAAATCTCCTCCACTTTTCCATCAATTGCCTGCATGGACAGTGTCAATGAGTGCCATGGTTGCCTCCGGTCCTGAGGTCTCCTTCGACCAGGAGGATCCTGCTGCTCTGTTAGTGCCTGATTTTTATTTCCTCCTGGGCGCCTTTATTTGACCAATCCATTATTGAAAGTAGTCTTGTTTGATTCCTTTTGATGTAAACTGTAAGTTGCTGTAACTCAGGAAACTAAAACATTAAAAGAAATTGAATATTTTATATTTTGAAGTCCAGTATCTACAGAGACACGATGAAGCACATTTTCATAGTGAGTGTGCTCAACAGCGTCAAAATTGTTTAAATGGTACAGGCAAATTAAATTAAATCATGCCTTGGAATATTATTTAATCCATTTACCAAACCAGAGGACCGTTGGATTATCACTAGATATTGAATGGAACATATAATGCTAATCATATTCATTTCAGACAAAAGCGTCCTGGTTTATCTGAACATTGTAGATGTAGTTTAAAAGTAATTAACGATCTTAAAGTGAAGTTCTGACCTAATTTTATAAGGTATTGGGCTTCATAGCCTAATAACTTATGCCAGCATTAGCTGATTTCAGCTAAAGTACAACTTTAAGTCCACTATTTAGTGTGGGAAGGGATTGTGCCTGCTTCCAAAGCCACGACCAGTTGATCCTTCAGCTTCCGGTTTGCCTGCTCTGCCACTGCGGCTAGAGCTTTTGTGACTTTCAGCAGGGGAAAGCATGAGGGCATGCCCAATACATGTCTATAGGGGCAGTTTTTTCCGGTACTGGTTTTGGTAACTTTAAGTAATATAAGAGGGAATGAAGGTCTCTGCTCAATTTATAGGACCCCTGTAAGCTGAGTGGGGCGTTCATTCTCTGACTAAGGAGACAGTATAGCTGTGGTTTAAGGCTCTGAGCTGCAAACCTAGAGACCTGGGTTAGAATCCCACAGCACCTACTTGCATACTGTGTGACCCTGAGTAAGTCACTTAACTTCCCTGTGCTCCCAGTCACACCTGGAAACAAGCTCCGGCTTAGTGTGCTTTCCTCGTTAAACAATTTCCCTTCCCTCCTACTTAATGTTAAAATTCTCTGGCTATTGGACTTGACCATCTTATGATAATTAACAAATTATTACGAAATTTGTATTATGGTATATTATGACTTAGTTATGAATTTAGGAATTATATATCTGAAACTTAGTCTTTGTATACAAAGGAATATGTTTGTCTGATTTTTACAATATGAGAATGCCTGACAGTCAGTAATTCTAAAACTATGCTAAAACCTATTTATTTCAATTGGTTTTACAGAATGATTTTAAATAATTTATACTGCTTTTTGTTTTAATATTGTGCTATTGTTGTGTACAGCGCCTTGATTTTGAAAGGCACTATATAAATAAAAATTGATTGATTGATTGAATAAAAGAACTTGAACATGAAAACAAGGCAGCTAGATGTTGAACAAAATACAGCCAGCACTGCTGATCTGAGTGCTGAAACAGGAGGAGAGGAGATTTGAGAAGAGGAGGTGGAGAGATTTGATGACTCCAGTCTCCACAACAGCATTTACTAGAGTCAGTGGCTGTAAATGTGATAAACTGCATTCTGTATATAGTTTTTGTTATCATGACCCTATTTATCTCCCTGTGGCTCAGTCTGCCATCATCCGGCTGCCATCCTCTGCACCCCATGCGATCCCTGGTAGCTCACTCATACATGGTCTAGCACGCACAGTACCCGTGGTGGGGACCCTCTAATCCCAGCTCGCCGGGCCCGGATCTAATACTCAGATGCAATTCCATATGGGTCCAAGGGTGTGCAGAGCACGGCCATCAACTGCCATGACCGACTGCCATTTTCTGCCGTGTTTTTTCCCTAGGGATGGACATGCAATGACGTTAGAGCACAATGTGCCTACATCCGCTGCACTCCTCCCTTTAGTTGCACTGTGACGGTGGAACCCCTGATCTCCATTGGGGCCACTACAGTGCGGCACAAGCCCTGAGCTCTCCCAGGGAGGCGAGAGCAGCCCGCAGGCACTCAGTCCCTCCCTCCCGGCTGAACCCCAATGACCCATGCTCATTCCCAAACCCAGATTGCGGTGTGGCACGAGATATAGCACCAGCGCCTCAACCCTCAGTGCCACCAGGCCGGCTATCGTTTTGTATAGACTTAAACAAAAAACAGAAAGAAATGCAGCCACCACTGCTGATCTGAAACAGGAGAAGAGGAGACTTGGGAACAGAAGGGAGAGATTTGATAACTCCAGTCTCCAGCAGCATTTACTGGAGTCAGTGGCTGTGAGAAATTAAGTTTTGTATAGACTTAAAAAAAGACAAGAAATACAGCCAGTGCCAGCACTGCTGGTCTGAGTGCTGAAACAGGAGGAGAGTACTGGAGACCTGAGAGAGAGAAGGGAGATAGTGATGACGCCACTCTCCAACAGCATTTGCTGGAGTAGCTGTGTGGAAAATAAATTATATATAAGATTTGTTTTATCATACAATTACAAAAAACTCTACCACAGCACCTTAGAAAGGCAGAGAGAGAGAGACAAGTTCAGGGCTAGAGCTTGTGTGAATTGACTGGGTGGAAAGGAAGAAACTGTGCAGTGTTGTTAATGTTTATGCACTGCTAATGCCTACCTGCAGATCACTGGAGGAAAAATAAATGTTCTTGTAAAGTGTAAGCGGACTGGGAGAGGGTCGGCACAGGAGTGATTGAGAATCCATTTGACTACCTGGAAAAAATAACTACTGAAGAAAAGTCTGACATCAAGAGTCAGTCATCTGAAATCTCAGAGAAAGAAAGCAGAGACGAGGCAATTTCAAATAAGAGACAACGTAAGTGTTGTGTGAGCGGGGTGGGGAGGACTGGGAAAGCAATAGAGTACAATCTCAGGCCAGCTGAGCACTAGAGTACAGCATAGTACACGGACTGCAGTGCATTGGAAAGAAATATTAACAAAAAAAAAACACAATGTAGTGCATTGTGGTAGCATTACGCTCTACTGACTCAATGCGTCAGCCTGGAGAAACAAATGCATACTGTCTTCGAACTTTACTGTCTGAAGTTTGAACTGAGGAGAATAAAATGAAAAAAAACATATTAAATACAACACACCCTGCTGGACCACTCGTAGTGGTGTGGTATCCTTCTCTGAGTGTTCCTATCCTATACCCCTGGCCCCACCCATCTCTACTGTCACAGATACAACTGTCCACTAGTGTATACACTACAGTTATCTGAGTGTGTGTGTGTGTGTGTGTTCAGACTAGACACTAGAGTAACAGTAAACTATATTTCATGAAAATAAAACACAGACACAGTAATGTTGACTCGTGTAAAACAGCAATTTTATTTAAAATGTCTGGAACCAAAGGAGGTAGTCAAACCACTCTGTTTTCCTAGGAAAAGGACTGAATCAGTCTGCACCAAGCACAAGTACAACAATCAATCCTGCTGCTGCATTTTCTGTTCCTGAGGCAGCTAGCAAACCATTACATGGAGCTCATGGAAATGAAGAGAATGCTAAAGATTATGACAAATTCAAACATAAGTGCACTTTTCAGCAGTCATGGAAAGAAAAATACCCATGGGTTACTCTTGAAAAGGATAAAATGTTTCATGGTATTTGCCAAAAGCATGAGAAACTTGTTGACAGGGATAGCCCTTTCTGCTTGGGTGTTCTACATTTCGAATTGATTCTCTGCTTGTCCATAACCATTCAACTGCTCACATTAAATGAGTTGAAACGGAAAAGTGTCACTGTGCCCCAGAGAAGTTCTTCTGATTAAACTGGTTAGGAAAATGTAACATGACAAGATTCAGAAATGTTGTGGTCTATCTAACATTGCTTACACAGAGGCAAAACATGATTATAGTGTCAGAGATTTTGAAACAGTTGTCAAACTGCAGGCAAAATATGGCATAATCTCGGTTCAAAGGATCTCAGCACTCATTGTGTAAAGTTTTGTGCAGGCAATTGCAAAATGCCTTAAACAGAGCTACCATAAGGACATCCAGTGAGCTAGATTTGTATATGTGCTAGCTGATGGATCTACTGACAGATCAATAGCAGAGCAAGAATCTGTATATGTCAGGTTTGTTCAGGGTGGAAGACCTGAGACCATTGTTCTGGATCTTGTGGACCTGGAGTCTGCCACATCTGCTGGCATAACTGCAGCAATATTGTCTGCGTTACAAAGTGTGGGAACTGGCCCAGAGGAAATAAAAGCCAAATTGGTGGGCCTAAATTTAGATGGTGCATCAGTAAATATGGGGTGTATGAATGGTGTGTAGGGTAAATTTAGGCATGAATCTCTAAATCGTCATTGTCCACTTCAAAAATCACAATCTTGAACTTGGAATTCTCGATATGTAAAAGATTATCCTATCTTCAAAAATTTGCGACAGTCTTAAAAGACATTTTTTACATTCTATCAACAGTCCCAAAAGACGCCATCAGATGCAATGTTTGGCACATGCTTTTGAGTCCACAGTAACATATTTTGGTGGCATACATCAAGTGTGATGGGTTGCTAGTCAAGCATGAACATTTAAAGCACTCATTAAAAATTACAAGCTAACAGTCACATGGAGAATTTGGTGGCCACGGAATCAGGGGTTGATGCAGTCAGGATCAAGGGCATTCTGAAAGAGATTAAGACTGCCTAATTTGTTGTTACTTACATTTCATGATGGATTTAATCGCTGTTGTGATTGAACCATCTCACACCTTTCAAAGGGATTATCTGCTTTTATTTGAAGTAATACAGAAACTGGAAGGTGCAGTTCTGGGACTTTTATCTATGAAAGAAACTCCTGGGACGTATGTCCGAAACTTGTAAAGAATGAAGGGAGAATTTTAAGGGATGAAACCTACTGGGTCCTTGCAGCCAAAACCTGGACCACCAGAAGCAGAATGATTGATGCTGTTATTGAGCACATAGATACTAGACTCAGTAGACCGCAGCAACCACCATTTCCTGGTTTCATTGCCTTGACCCCACTCAGTGGCCTACTAATAAAAAGCAGCTGGCCCAATATTGAAATGAAGATTTTGAATGTTTCCTCAATTATTTTACAGCAGTAATTACAGAAGAGGAAAAGAGAGTGCCATATGCCACTGGTTGCCTCTTAAATTACACTTCATGTCATCACACAGTCAGATACCCCACAAAACTGTCTAGCAAAGCTTTTGGCAAGTAGAACACCAGCAATTAAAGCTGCATTATTTGTGGTGCAGTTACTTTACACACTGTCATGTAGCACTGCCATTGCTGAACAAAGATTTTCAGCAAGGATCTTGATGAAGTCTAGTCCCAGAACAAACCTGCAGCAGGACACACTGCAGGATTTAATGTCCATTCATGTCAATGGTCCTAGCATTGATGATTTCCAACTGCATGAGGCTATTTTGTGCTGGCTCGAAGACAGACCTGGAACAAGGCACATTCATGGCCCTCTCTCTCTCTCTCTTCTCTCTCTCTCTCATGCACCAGCTCCAGTGCTATGACTTCTTCGCATTCAACTGAAGAATTGCAGTATTATTCTACTCCAATATCTTAGTCAATGATTGTTCATTTGCTCTTCTAAAAGTAGCACATAAATATAGTTCAGTCTCCATCTCCCAGCCGGGCCTCTCTGTCTTTCTCCTCTCTTGGTCATGACATCTGTCCTAATTTCACCTATTACTGCCTGACCACCATTCAGCTTGCTACTACATGCTAACTTCCAAACTCTGCAATGAAAATAAAAACAAGCCGGCCGGTGGCACTGAGGGTTGAGGCGCTGGGCCACACCTCGCACCATGCTGGCGACCTGGGTTTGGGAGCGAGTTCGAGCAATCGGTGGTTGGCGGGGAGATAGGCTGGAGTGTCCGATGACAGCTTGCCTTCTCTGGGGAGGAGGATTCACACAACCGGCAGCGGCGATCCTGGTGGAGGCTGGGGAGTGCGACAGCAAGCTGGCGGCTCGAGAGCATGATTGGTTGAGGCGTGGGTCACCGACCAATCAGCCCAAGGGACTTCTCCTTCAAGGAAGGAGGGGAGGGACATTGCCGATGTCAGTGCTTGCGCCTTTGACGTATGGGCCAGCAACGTCGCACAGAAAATGTGGAAACGCTCCACTGGAGCCAGGAAGATGGAGCGCCGAGCCGGGTCTCGATATGCCGGTGCCTGCCTGCAGTCTCAGGACCTGACAGTAGTTAAATTCAGGGTCTGCCTCCTGACCCTGCTTGGGGGTATCTGAGGCACGATGAAGGGACCAGGGACTGTCAGGTAAGGCACCGGTAGGGACAGGCTTGATAGGCGACTCCGATTGAGCGGCTCCAGCAGGGCGGCAGGATGGGATAAACAGAAATTTCAAAAAAGAAAATAAAAACAATTACATTGTGCCACTGCCTTGACTGCAAATATATTGTGAGACCATGAACTGAGCACTTAATTTTCACTACACATTTGTGTGGTGCTGTATGAATCTGTTGCACATTGTTCCTCCAAAAGTAAATCCCACCACTAAGCTACTTATAAAATCTATTCTACCTCAAAAGCAAGATCACCATGGGTGCTGCAACTCTATGTGTCTCTTTTTTTCATAAAAATTATTAAATTTATTTTGAAGTTAAAGGGTTAATGTTGAGCCACCAGAATCAATAACACTAAACTCATCGATTAAGTTTGCATCAAAATTCAGGGCGACAGAAAACTGTGCTGGGCAACCAAATTTAGGCTCAGGGTTGTCTGTGGGCAACAATAAAAAAAAAAATTCTGAGCCTGTTCATAACTTTGTTGTTTTCTTATATTTTATCCCAAATTTTCAACATATTCTTCTTGTGAGCCCACTTCATGAACAAGGGTGAAAAAATGTACAAATCCTGCCTAAAAGGTGATTTCGCGTCCAAGTGTGAAGCATTTTAGCGGGATTTGAAAAATAACAACTGTGACATTCATGAGGTGCTGTGAAGAAATGGCTATGTTGGAAAATTTGGGGTCAAAATATTGAAAATTACCAATGTTATGAGCCTGTAAATTTCAATGTAGGCTCATAACTTTTTCAAAGAGCAGGTTCTGACCTTGTGATGTCCCCCCAAAAAACATATAAGATACCTTACCTGGCCACAAGTTGCCTGCATTATGAATTCAATGTATTTCTGCCTTGTTTAAAATATATATATTAGATGCGTATTTGGCTCCACGGAGACAGCAGTAAAATGCTGCCATTTCCTGATTCAGCTGACATGCCCCCATGCTCAAGGGTGCTTAGGCAGGCATACTCACTGTACAATTTGAGTACAACTTTGTTGAGTGCCTGTCACAAATCATATGCCTTTCTGTAAACATTTTTATTCTAATCTGTAGTATTTGGGTTAGTTTAGGCCACTGAGGGTGTCTCTGTTCAAACATTTGTTCTTTAGGAGACAGATACATGTATAACCTCTTTAGAGATTAGAAGAATCATCCGACAACAATCTAACTTGTTTTGGGCAAAGGTTCCATTTGAAGAGGATGTGTACATTTTTAATTGGAAGTGCAACTGTTGGAGACTGTGTACAAAATAAAATTTCTGGCTACACCCCTGCCCATGCTGGCACGTTTTGTGATGTCAAAAATGAACAGTGCAAGGTGCGCTCCATAGAGTTGAATGAGGGACAGTTTTTACATCGATTTTATGATTTAGAGTTCCTCCCAGCTCAGTAATCTTTTACAAAACAAAAAGGATTTTCTTTCATTTCTTAAACCTTTTTAAGTTAGGCTGCTTTATGTGCAGTGAACTTCCTGAAATGAGTTGCTTTTGAAGTGTGTGACACTGTCTGTCCAATGCAGAGTGGTCTGTAAGGGACTTGACCATGTCACATCAATCATCAACTAGGTTGATCGTGACGGTATTTTGCCAGACATGGTCTGTACTTGAAAAGAAAATGCTGCTGCAATCATGTGGCAGCTTTTCTTTTCCTCTGCAGGACACCACCTAGCAAACAGCTGTTTGGTGTCCGATCAGCCTGACTGGCGTCGGCCACCATCACACTCTCTTTCCCCAGTGCTTGCTCCTCCCCCACAGGCTTAACATCTGAGCCGTGGCTTTCTGTATTTGTGGCTCCTGCCCACCGCCATGCACTCTATCCCGGTGTTTGCTCCTCAGCCCCTCCAGGTTTACACATCTGAGCCATGGTGCGGCTTTCTGTATTGGTGGCTCCTGCAACAGATGAATACAAATGGCCACATGCCATTGGGAACGTTTACATATCATTGCCTCTTGCAGATATCCAGGGATATGTTTTTTATATTTGATCAGAAAATAAATGCTACATTTTAATACATGTACTGTGAAACAGACAGAACACCTCAGTAGTCATTTCAGTGGCAGTCTAGTAGTGTGCAATCCAGTTAAGAAGAAAGTCTGTTGAGCCCCTACTGCATTCTAAACCCTGTTAAGTTTTGAAGATGCTTTGTTGTAACGGCAGAAGGATATTTTCATGGTACAATGCAAAACAAATCATGCATTATCAATAGAAAAAGTATTTTTTAACTGAGGAGTATTCATTTCTGTCATTATGTTTGCTATGTGTTATCTGATTTCCATAAAATAAAGCAGTGACAAGATTTGGATATTCAGAAGTTACTTGTACAGTACTTTATGTTAATACAGGTTACTTTTCTGTTAATGTAAGACACAAAGTCTAAGTAAACATTTTGTAAGACAATCATCAGAAGATCAAAGTTTCTTGTTTCTATGACTACACATAATATTGTGTGTGTGTGTGTGCTATATATATATATATATATATATATATGTTCATTGCAAAAACTTTGTTAATGCATCAGTTAGGGTTGAAGTGACAAATGTAGGGAAATGATACATTAGGGTTGAGCTCCTAACCCCCACTCTACCACCCCAATCCCCATCCTCCACACACTGATAGGCATCGGGTGTGCCATGGGTCATTAGGCCCAACTCTCACCCCATTCCATGTGTAAACAGGCTGACATGGTACAGCATAGGAGAATGGGGTGAGAGTTAGTCTCATTTCCTACTTTTCACTTCAACCCTAACTGATGCATTAACAAAGTTTTTGCAATGAATTTCCTACTTTTGAGAAAGTGTAATGCAACTGGTATGTGGTATGTGTTGGTGGGAGCGCAGGGCCTTGCGCTCCCACCAAGCTACCCATTTGTGCATAATGATATCTGTTTCAGGGAGCACAGCCCTCTGAGCCCTGCACTCCCACTCCTACACATAACAGCGGAGCTACAGTAGCCCTGAAGGGCTGAAAAGGAACCCTTGTAACACTACTTTGTCAATATCTCAGTAACCGCACAAGCTATGAAAAAATTCCACTGCATTTGTAATCATGACTTAGAAACCTCCATGTGCTTAGTCCACCTAAAGGTGGACTAAGCTATAGGTAACAAAAAGCGTATCTTGCATCATTTCCAAGATACAGGCACGAAGTTGCTATTGGCGCTGCAATTTATCCTATGGGAAAATCTCAACTTTGTGATGGCATATCTATGGAACTGATTAACCCTTTTACACCTAAACAGCATAATTCACATCTCTGGGACACCTTTATACCCTGCTAGTTTCAAGCCAAAGATCAAACCGTTTATTTACAGTGCACTGACAAAGTTTTAAATTCTAGTTAGGTGAGATGGCAAAATCCCTGTTCACGAGTCAGTTCCCATTTGCAAGATATCGCAACGCCATACGTTCGTGAGAAATCCTTGATTGTCAGAGTTTGACCATCTGGTCTGAAAGTCGCGATCAAGGATTTTGTCAGCTCATGAAAGGATTGACTCACAAAAAGGGATTTTTATTTTTATTTTTATTTTTATTTTTTTACTTCCTCTTTTCCGCCTTACTTGCCCCATTCCTCAACTCAGTCAGAACCCTCAAGCCTTGCAGTATCCCCGGACACCACAGGAGTCTACTCCTAGAGTGACCACTCGCTCAGAAGCCTAGGTACCTCAGTTAACCCCTGGGTGGGGTGAAGAGCTCCCCTTACCTTCCCCAAACAGCGTTGGAGGCGGGTGGTGCACAGCGAGTCTGCCCCATTGATGGCTGGTGATGTGCTTCGGCACTGAAGGGCCGTCACCTAGGAGTGATGGGCTCCATTTGTCCTTGTTCTGGTAAGCCCATACCTGCAGTTGCCGGCACTCTAGGAGAGCCAATTGGGAGGCATGTATTGAGATGCAACTCCTCCCAGGGCTCTCGGCTGACACTGCCCCTCCCATTGTGTGTCCCGACTTGTGTTGCCAATCCAGGTTTCACCTGGGAGATGGTGATATAGCAGCGGGACAGGCACACAACCCTCCCCAGAGAGGAGAGAGCCACTGCTGGGTGCTCAATCCTCTCTCCCCATTGACCCTCGGCAGCCCGAGTCCATCACTGAACCCATGTCGCCGGCATGGATTGAGGTGTGGCGTCAGTGCCTCAACCCTCAACACCACTGGGCGGTGCAAAGGGGGTTTAACAACTCACAAATGGGGATTTTGCCATCATGAATAAGGAATTAAAAACAGTCCTTTCGCAGTGTCAAAATCCCCTTTTGCAATCGATCCTTTGCTCGGTGTCACAATCCCCTTTCAAGAGCTAATCCTTGTTTGTGAGAAGGGCCATCTGGTGGAAATGTCTATCAAGGTTTTGTCAGCTCACGAAATGGTATTCAGAAACGAATCCTTCGCAGAAAGCTGACAAAACTTTCACAGTTATCCCTTTGCGAGCTGACAAAATCTCCTTGTGAGCCAATCCTTGTTCAGGAGATAGGGCCATCTGGTCCCAAGTCACGATCAAGGATTTTGTTATCTCACGAAATGGGATTGGCTCGCAGCAAAGGGATATTGTTAGCTCATGAAAGAGGATCGAAGTGATTCTCGAATGAAGAATTTCCAACTTTAAAATGGCCGTTTTTGGCCAAAATGAAGGAAACCAAAGACATGGATTTGTAGAGGGTGTCACCCTGCACAAACCTCTTGCTTCATTTGCAAAAGAAGTCAGCTGTGGGACAAGCTACATTATTTTGTTTGAGGGGAAAAATGAAAACAAGATGGCGGCTTGCAAAGGAGGATTTTTCTCACTTAACGGGATTTTATAAATCCCCTTTGTGAGGTGACAAAATCTTTGATTAAGAGCCCAATCTCCTTTCACAAAACATACATATAAATCTTAGACTGAACCAAGCATGCTCAGAACCTGAAAATTCAAAATTAAAGAACTTTGAAACGGATTAATATTTTTTCACCAAACTAATCCTGGATTGTTCTTTGACCAAACATCTTTCTGCCCTGAAAACTTCAAACCAAAATACAACAATTGTGGCACAGCATGATGGGCAAAAATCAGCAAAAAGTGCAAAAGAAAAGTGAAAACGTGTTTTTGGTGCTTCACTACGCACGAAAACCACAAGTTCGATCAAAACACAACTTGGCAAATCAAGAGATCTATCATATGAAACATGCATTCCAAATATCGTGCAAATCTATTGAATGGTTGCAAAGGTATTAAGGTGCAAAATGTGGGTTTAACATTAAACTGCCTACTCAACCTAACAATACTGCCGTGACTCAGCCAGTATAATATTAATATATGTGTGTGTTTGTATGTATATATATGTGTGTGCGTGTGTGTGTGTGTGTGTGTGTGTGTGTGTATATATATGTATATGTACACTCTTCACATTTCTTAATTTATACCATTGTAAATGTAGCCAGTTCTTTTTCTCTTTATGCTAATGATGTAAAATAAAGATTCATAATATATTGTAGATACAGCAAGTATATCTGTGTGCAGTAAACTTCACATTAACTTTTTAAAATAATTCCTAGATGCTATTTTTATTTATTAGCTTTTGATGACCGGATAAATGCATTAGGCAATATACTTGCCTATTTTCAGACACAACCCAGGAGAGTACAAGATACAGTATAGGAAACAAACACAGGTACATACGAGCAGTCAAAACATTGCAACAGATATCCTCGCGAGGGGATAGACATGAATTTTACAGCAAGGAGGACCATCCACGAGGGATGATTTAGGAGGTCAGGCACAATTGAAAGACATACAAGGCGTAAGACGAAAACAGGAATCAAGACAGCTTGAATTAGGCAGGAAGGAACAGTCACAAGAATCAAGTGCTAAGAGGCGAGAAAACAGTGCTGTTTTAAAGGAGGAGTGGGACAAGGTGCCCTTTAAACAGTGGGGAAGATTATTCCAGGTTTTGAGGGCAAAGTGTGCTAAAGCTTGTTCACCCATTTTTGCAGAGCAGCGGAGACAGAGCAGTGGCAGATGGGAGGACCGTGGGTGGCGGGAGTGGAGCACAGGGTTAAACATGGCTGTTAGTGCAGAAGGGCTGGGAGTTCTAGTCATGGAATCTATGAAGCAGCCCAGTGAGAAAAGGTGTGGGATTCGGGTGACAACAAGTGCAGGGCTGAGTAGCGAAGACAATGGTGGGAGAGGAGAGGGGTGGGTAGAGCAAATCTGCAAATATTAATGTAGGTGGTTTCTCACTTCTGGAGATTAACAGCAGCGGCATGGGAAAGGATAGGAAGGTGTAGAGAAGCATTGGAGCAGGACACCTCTAGCCACCGAGACCCTGGCTGCAGGGGTTAAGGAGTTATGCATGCAGTAGGCTGCCCCGATCTTCATGTTTATGGATCCACATACTTCATTAATGTGAGCGACAAAATCAAGTGCAGGATCCAGCATCACCCCAAGGTACTTGAAAGAGCATGTCATCAGGACCCATCCTGGCATAGCACGCTGAAACATAGGGACAAGTCCTGAACTTTTCTTGGAGACCCGATGAGCATAGCTTGGGTTTGGGAAGGTTAAGGATAATGGAGTTAAGGGAGAACCAGGACTGAAGCTGTTGGAACCCTATAGTGAGATGCTCATTGAGGTTAGCAATGGAATGAGAGGCAGAAAAATGTACTTGGTCATCCGCATACATGATGAAGCTACAGTGGGGTATGGAAATAGGAATATCATTAACGAGGACTGAAAATAGCAGAGGCCCAAGGATAGATCCTTGAGGGATGCCCACAGAGATGGGGGCAGGGGATGAAGAGGTTTTACAAAAGGAGATAAATTGGGACCGGTTATCGGGTAACTAGTAAACTAGGCTAGAGTGGGTTCAGATACACAGAGAGAGAGAATGCAGCTTATCTAAGAGCAGAGTGTGACTTAAGTCGAAAGACTTGGTTAGGTCAATGAACACAGAACCAGTGAGTAGATCTTTGTCCATGTTTGACTTAACCTCACTGGTGAATAGGGTGAGAGTAGTGGTGGTGCTATGTACAGCCCTGAACCTGTGTTGCACAGGTGACTGAAGGTTGAAATTAAGCAAATGAGCAGAGATCTGGCAGTGGATCAATTTTTCCAGTAACTTGCTAGTAGGAACACGGGATAGTCCTGGCAGCTTTCCAGGCAGAGGGCACAGTAAATGTACTGATGGATAGGTTCAAAAGCTTAGTTACAGGAGTGGCAAGAAAAGGGCAGCAAGTCTGAGGATTCTGGGTTCAAGTCCATCTGGCCTAGCACTCCCACGAGAAGGAATGTTTTGGAGTAACTTAATACCTCCTAGCGTGACAGGGAGAGCACCAAGTTTGGAGATGCACCAGGAGTAGCCAGAGTGCCAGGAAGGAGCCGCTGGGTGCCGGCAGGGAGGAGTGGACCTTGGTAAAGAGGGCATTAAAGGCATTGGAAAATAGTTCAGGGGTTATTACAAAGGGTATCACTGATTAGCATATCATTCGGTGCCTGTAGCTTGTTGTTCCCCAGGATCTCATTAATCTGGTAGCAGTATTTCATCGGGTTGGTGGCGACGCAGTTAAGGAGATTATGGTAGTAGGCACTTTGGCTGCACAGTACCAGATTAATGAGATCCTGGGGACAACAAACTCTCCCTGTCACATGTAGCAGCTGCAGCAGCTGAACCTAGGTCTTGGCTGTGTGGCTGGAACTGCCGACTGTCGGACGTGTTCTGGGCCACGGAGCTAAAGTTAAACTAATGCAAAAATCAGCCCAACAATACACGATCGGCCCAGAAGACAGCTGTTGCACCCCAAGCTAAATTCAGGTAAAATTCAGCTCTCCAACCTCATACAGCTACAATGTTCCTGGGTTAAAATCAGAAGGCGAAGGCACTTCAGTAATGGCGCCAAGTTTGAAATAGTCCTGAGCAGAAGCTTTACGCAAACTGTGCTGTAGTGGTGCTTGTCTCCACGCAGCTCCTCGGGCAGGATGCCCAAAGGAATAGGATCAGGAGCTGTGGAGAGAATAAATAGTGAGGTAAGGAAAGTTGATTCTGTGGTGGGAGGTAACAAGGAAACAAACTGCGTGGGAGGGGAAAGCAATCTTCTGCTTTCTAAAATGGAGGCAGTCAGGTAGAGCTTAGTCACGGGCAATCAGTGGCTACAAACTGTGTGAGCAAGGAAAGGCAATCTTCCACTTTCTAAAATGGAGGCAATCAGGTAGAGCTTAGTCAGGTAATGCTTCTTAATTAAATAACTTTATTGGTCCGGCCTGTCATACAGCAGTTGGATTTCCGCTTGCGGCGCTAGTGACTTGGGTTCAGAGAACGAATCCAGGTGCTAGAGGGCTGGCCGGGAGAGAGGGCTCAAATGTCAGATGACTGCCTCGCCTTCTCTCAGGGGAGGGCAGGGAAGTGACCTTGCACTTGCTGACCCCTGTGGAGACTGGGGGTAATGGGTGCAGTGTGCTGGTCCCAGTAACTAATGGGACATGGTGAACACTCGGCGTGTGCCTTGGACGCTTGTGGCACACCACAGCCCCAGGGAGCAAACAGGAAAAGCCCCGTGCCAGTCAGATGACGATCGCCAGCTGCCACTGCCACGGTACCCCAAGCAGTCCACGGACTACCTCAGCAGCACCCGGCCAAGAATTTTGCTGGTTACCCCACCAGTGCCTTCCCCTTGAGGAGAGGGACCCACCCGCGAAGGGTTATATCCGGGTTACCCGAGGGGCTGCAATGTGGGTGATGGGTAGCTGCATCGGGCAGTGTGGCAGCAAGGGGCATAGGAAGACCCAAAGGAGAGGCCAGCCAGGAGCTGGGAGCAAAAACCAAAAACGTTATTGCTTATTTTGCTATTTTTGTTTTATTCATGCTAGGTCATATGTAAACCTCATCCTAATGTAAAAAGTATCATACATTTAGGACTACACTCAGAATCTAACTTTACTGCAATTATTAATTAGTTTCTGCTTAAATGTGTATGTGTCTACCAGGAGTAAGTAACTGCAGACAGATAAGGAAAGTCATCCAAAATGTCTTACATGTGCATTTTCTAATATTTGCTGTATTAATAGTAAAACATAACTCAGTATATCAGTGCCTGAGGAAAGATCATTAGGTTGATGTGATCTTATTTTTTGTACCAAATCTGACTCTGTTAAGAACTGTCTAGGCAAAATGGGTGGGTAACGTAACTTTTATACCTACCACACGCCTGCTTGTTAAAGGCAGCTTAGTTGTTTGAAATGTTGATGTTTGGCTTCCATAACAAAGAAAAAATGTGCACTTTATTGTGGCTGATCCAACTGTCTTCGGTGTTGAAACTTAGTTTTATATTTATGTATAATATATATTATGGTAGCATGGTAGTGCTACCATAGTTAAGGTTGAGTAGCACTTTTAAGGTTAAAGGTGAAATTTGCACCTTAATAACTTTGCCACTGTTCAACGGATTTGCCTGAAATTTGACAGGCATGGGGCACCATAGATCTTAGGGTCTGCCAACTTTTGTACCGGTCAGCTATACAGCTGCTGAGTTATTAAGCGACATCCGTGTGCTTAATTATGCTTTTTGCAAATTCTTGCTCAAGACTCACAGGTTGCACAGTTTGTGCGACCAATCCAAAACTTCAGGGAACGAGCGCAGGGGTCCCCGATGTGCCTTTGAAGATTTTGTGAAAATATTGAACGGTTCAAAAGTTATTCAAAAACAAGTTCCCATTGTAAGTCAATAGAAAAAGTTAACAAAAGTTCAACACTTTCTAAATGCACTTTTAGTGTTGCAAATGACCCTAGTAGTGTCACAAATCTGCCATTTTTTTTCAGTTGGTGATCAGAAAATGCTTGGCATTTAAAATTGGGACCCTCTAGGAACACAATTATTTTTGTGTTCACTTAGTCGGACCCTCAGGATGCTAGCCATGTCTTTTATTTTGGGGTTAAACACCCAGAAATATGTTTTTCAGATTTTAGGAAAAGTAGTGTGCACTTGTGACACTTTCGTAAATTTGCAAAAGCTTCATAAATGCGACACTACTTTCCAGACTATGGCCAAAATGACAGCAGTTCTTGCCACCCTGCTGCAAAAGAATGGTTTGGTCTTTTGCTCTCAAATTTGAGGAAGGCAGCCAACATCTCACAGATGTGCCTTTTGGTGGTTTGGTGACAAAATATTGCATGGATGCCAAGTTACAGTACTCGAAGTTGGCATTTTTTCCCAAAGACTAACATGGTGGCGTACATTGGCGCCTTCCGGGGCTCGTATCTCGAAAAGGTGCGAGATATGGAATTTTCATCACAACAGTGCATAGCCCCAGTGAAAACCTAGCCTGGAAACTCATGAATCATGTGAAATTAAAATTTTTTCTACATTGCACAGTTCCTGAGATATAAGCAATTTACTATTCCAACTGCTCGTTTTCTGCTCCCAGGCCCATTATTATGCATACATTCTTTGTACACACCGTGTTTCTCTATGCAGCTATTGGGCAAAACAGGATATGCACTTCGTTACTGTAACAGTTAGCATTTCACTTGCGCTTCCTTACCCATTTGCGTTACCGTTCCTCTGTACTCCTCCACGTCGTTACCCTTTGCGTTCTCGTTTGCAGTTGCGTTACTGTTACCATTTGCATTTCCACTACTGTTTCTGTTTGCATTTCTGCTTGCGTTTCGGCACCCATTTCGTTTGCGTTTGCATTTCTTTTTGGCTTGCGTCTTCATTGCTGTTACTATTTACCACTTGCATTTCCAGTTGCGTTACTGTGCCCGTGGGCATTACGGTTCGCGTTTCTGTACTACGCTATGCGTTCCTTTGGCGTTATTGTTGCTGTTACCGTTACCATTTACATTTACAACTGCGGTAATGTGACCATGCGCGTTACGGTTTAGTGTTTCGTATGCGCTTTCATTTGCGTTCTGTTTCTGTTTCTTTGGCGTTATTGTTCATGTTAACTTTACCATTTGCATTTACAGTTAGGTACCGTGACCGTCGTCGCATTACGATTTCACGTTTCATGCACGTTTGCATTGCGTTTCTGTTTTGTTTCCTTTGGCGTTATTTATGCTGTTAATGTTTTCTATTTGCGTTTCCAGTTGCCATACTAATGCGGCGTCATGGTTTACGTTTCCTTATGCGATTTCTGCGTCTCCTTCGTACAGTTAAGCTTTTGGCGTCCGCGTTAACTAGCGTTTCTCTAATTAATGTTTGCTTTACCATTTATGTTTCTGTCATCATGTGCACAGTCAGCAATGGGCTGGGCGCTTCCCTTGCACCCCACCGCTACTATGTCACAAAACATCACATGGTGGAGGTGGGCCCTCCCACCACATTCCATTCACTATTTCTACCGCAGATTCTCAAAAACAAGGGACATTAGAGGCAAAAACTCAATTTAATGCATCAGTTAGGGTAGTTCCGAGCGACAAAAGTGAGGAAATTTGATGTTAGGGGTTGAAACCCCTTGTTTCATTCCCCACCCTTCCCCAGGCGGCATCGGGTGTGCTCGGGTGTCGGTCCTAACTCTCACCCCATTCTCCTATAGTTCACCACCTCAGCTTCTATACACATGCGATGGGGTGAGAGTTAGACCAGATCCCAACACACACCCTGATGCCAGCTGGAGGGGCTAGTAAAGGAGGGCAGGATGGGGGAAGGTGGAAGGTGGTTACCCTAATGCTAGGAGCCTTGGGAGGAAAACTGCAGAGTTACAGGTGCTCATGGCAGAGGAGAGGTGGACATTGCAGCCATCACAGAAACATGGGCCACCCAATACAATGACTGGGACCTGTCTGTTCAAGGGTACAGTTTATTTCGTAGGGACAGGGTGATTGGGAAAGGAGGGGTGTGGCACTATATGTGAAGGAAGGACTGAAGTGTGTAAGGGAGGAGGGTAGATGGAGTCACTTTGGATGCAAATCCAGGATTCAAAGAATAGGATTCTTAGAATGGGAGTGGTGTAAAGGCCGCCATCTCAGACGGAGGAGTTAGACAGGGAACTGGGGACAGATCAGGATGACCTGCAGAAGGGTAGTGCGGTGATTGTGGGGGACTTCAACATGCCAGGAGTGGACTGGAGCACCCCAACAACCAGGAACAGAAGGGAGCAGGTGATGCTGGATGCCTTCCAGGACAGCTTCCTGCTGCAAATGGTCAGTGAACCAACTAAGTTAGGGAATACCCTTGACCTTGTGCTGGCAAATGGTGACTTTGTGAGAGAACTTACAGTGGAGGAACCGCTGTCAGGAGTGACCACCACTCAGTATGGCTCACATTGGATATGGGCAAGCAAGGTGGAATCTGACACAAGTGTGCTGGACTTCGGGCCGACTTTGGGAGGATGGGGAATGGTAAAAGGGCACCTGGCCAGAATTCATTCTAGTATGGACACTAACCAGGGTGGGAGCTCATAAAGCTGGGATCGTGGAGGCAACCAAACCTGCTGCAAGGCCCAGAGCAAGAAGACTAGCCTAAGAAACCAAGCTGGTTGAGCAAGGAGGTCATGGAAAAGGTAAGGAGAAAAAGAGCTGCCTTTAGGAGGCAGCAAGAAAACAGGGAGGGGAGGACAGGGAGGAGTACTTGACGAATCAAGGAGGTGATAAGGGCAGTAAGGGAGCCAAGGCATCTATGGAACTCAGGCTGGCACAAGGCATTAAGAAGGGGAGAAGGACTTCTTTAAGTACATCAGGGAGAAAAAGAGCTGTAAGGACAACATAGTAAGGATTAGGAAGGAGGGGTTGGGTGGAAGCAGAGGTGCGATGAGGCAGAAGCACTAAATGAGTACTTCTGCTCAGTATTTTCTAAAGAGAAGAGGAGGTGACACCCAAGGGGAGAAATGGTAGAAACGGGGGAAAGGGGTGACAGATGGGAAATCATGGAGGGCAGAGTTTGGTAGGGTTTGAAGGCACTGAGGGTGGACAGGCGCCAGGCCCAGATGGCATCCACCCCAGGGTACTGAAGGAGCTGGCAGAGGTCCTTGCAGGACCTTGCGAGACCTATTTAATGCCTCACTACATTCAGGGTGTGTACCTCAGGACTGGAGGATGGCTCATGTGGTGCCCTCCACAAGAGTGGCCCCAAGGATGAACGGAAACTACAGACCAGTGAGCCTCACATCCATCATGGGTAAGCTAATGGAGACTATCCTGAAGGAGAGGCTGGTGGCCCTCCTAGAGGCCAAAGGACTACAGGACAGCAGACAGCATGGCTTCATATGGGGCAGATCCTGCCAAACCAACCTGGTGGAGTTCTATGACTGGGTAACTAGGCAACTGGACAGGGCCATGCAGTGAATGTCTGTATCTGGACTTCAGAAAGGCATTCGATTCAGTGCTGCATGGAAGGCTGGAAGTAGTAGTAGGCACAGGGGCGGGTGTAAAGCTGGTGAGATGGGTAGGAAACTGGCTTCAGGGAAGGCAGCTGAGGGTGGTGGTGGGTGGGAGCTCTCACACCCAAGGGGTAGTGACGAGCGGTGTTCCACAGGGCTCTGTGTTGGGACCAGTGTTGTTTGGGATATTCATTGCAGACATATCATTGGACATCAAGAGCAAGATTAGTCTGTTTGCTGATGATACCAAGGTAGAACAGTGGTGGATGACCTAGGGGATGGCAGGGGTTGCAGGATGATCTGGCAAAGCTTGAAACCTGGTCAGACACCTGGCAACTAGGGTTTAATGCCAAAAGTGCAAGGTGCTGCATTTTAGGATGAAGAACCTAAGGAGGAGTTACCAGCTTTGGGGAGTGCAGCTAGCCCAGACAGAGGAGAGAAGGATCTGGGTGTGCTCATTACAGGGTCAATGAACAACTCAGCACAATGTGGGAGAGGCAGCTGCAAAGGCCAACAAAATGCTGGGTTGTATTGCAAAGGGTATATCTCGAGGAGGTGGGAGGTGATTCTGCCACTGTATAGGTCATTAGTTAGACTGCACTGGGTACTGGTGCAGTACTGGCGCCCGTGTCTGAAGAGACATTAAGTTACTGGAGGTGCAGCACAGGGTGACAAAGATGATCAAGGGGCTGGGGACTTATCATACGAGAGGAGGCTGAGGGAGTTGAACATGTACTCACTGGAGGAGAGGAGGGACAGGAGGGACATGATTGAAACCTTTAACTACATGAAAGGAATAAACAAGACAGGTACAGAGGGGCTGTTCAAAGTAAGGGAGAGGGGACACCAGGGGCCATGATATGAGACTGAGGGAGGAAGGTTCAGGAGGAGATCAGGAGACACTTTTACAGAGAGGGTGGTGGCTGGGTGGAATGTGTTACCTGAAGAAGTGGTATCCAGTAGAACAGTGGACTGCTTCAAAGGGATGGGACAGGACAAGGGGAGGTGAATGAAGGGAAGGGTGGAAGGGGGCAGCTGCAGAATAGGGATGCTAGCTGCACATTCAAGCAGACTTGATAGGACCTCTAGGCCATTATCTGCTGGCAAATTTTGTATGTTCGGTATACGTATATATATATATATATATATACTCTTTGAGTGTAATATGCATAAAATGAATTGTAAACCCTAATGATTTGCATATAGAAATTCTTGACTATGTTCCTTATGGAAGATTTTGAACCTGAATGCAACATTTCCATAATAGCACCTTTATTTATATTCTGCAGAAATAACCATGTTTTGACTTATATGTATGTTGCAGGGTTTTAAAGTATATAAAAATTAAGAATACAGAGCATTTGTCACATGAGGCAGTGCAGGGCTAGAACATTTTTGGTCAAGTTAACCAAGAATAGAAATAACTTTAGGATTTACCTTGCATTTTCATTCATGACGTATCTGACCACATTTTACAAATCAATGTTTTAGATACTGATAATGCAGTGACTGTATGCAGGCAAATATATCAGCCATGAGTCAGCAGAATAATTTTGCAAACAGCTAAGAATGACAGCAGAATCACTTTTTAAAAACATTTTATTTTAATGCTCTCTAATCATATTTCCATGAGAGATTAAATCATTTATAGAAAACAATTTGGTTTACAATTTATTTACCGGCTTAGTTTAGCTGAATTGAAACATTGCATTTCTGGTAGTGTCCTACTTGTACCCATTTCTACAGCTGGAAGTACTGGGAGATTAAGTGACTTGCTCAGGGTTGCAAACTAAGTATTTAGCTCAGCTAGTAGTCCAAAAAGATGTACCTAATTTTCATGTACATCATTTTAACTTTGCAAGTCGCCAGAGTTGAAATGTTCCTCCTATATCAATCATGTCGGATTTTAAAATAAGAAACTGTCCTCTCCTGTTTTCAGTGCTCAGACATGCATCAGAATGTATATTCTTCTCTGAACGTTAAACCACCTTTATTCTGGCTATTTTAATATAGCCTGATGGTTGAAGTTGAAAGCTAACCAAACCAAGGTAGTATAACTTTTAATTAAAAGTGGGAATGTCTGGACAGATTCACCTCTCTCTGGCAGGGATGGTTACTGTACCAGGCCAGAGGTCGAACCCTGATTTTTGTCCATAGCAGACGGGAACCGGGTGGTGAGGGTATGAGATTTGAAAGAAGATGGTGAAGTATTTGTATTTTAAGCAACAACTTGTATCTAATATAAAAGTCCTAAAGGCATTCTATATCTGTATCATATCAAAATTGAAGTTTACATAGACAATGACCTCACTGTATTATGTCTCCTGAACTTAAAGAAAAGGAAGAAACTCAATAAAATAAATAAAAAAATAAAAAGTGGGAATGTCTCTCAGGATGCCAGAATTATCTCCTACTCTTTTCAAAACCTGCATAGGATAAGAAACCTTACACGTGGATATCTGCCAGAAATGGGTAGAAGGGACTTTTGTTTCAACATCTCTTTAAAAAGATTTTACCTTCAACAGTACAATACTTCACAGAAGGCCTCATGAGTCAGATAATACCTTGGGTGGGTAAGCACCTTCAGCAGTTCCTCAGCATATCACCAAGAACACAGGCCATGATCTGACCAGTAAGGCCTCTGATGTCAGGCCTTAATGCTTGGGTACTGCCCAGCTCCATGTCAGTTGAGCTAATACTTTATAGCCACTGCAATTTCAGCAAGTATATTCATAGTGAATGCAATTTCAGCAATGACCTGTCTCAGCACTGCACAGTTCAGCGACATAATAACCACTGTAGCTGACAGTCCCAAGCTAACGGATGCAGGTTGGGTATTAAAATAATTACCTGCATGACACACTCCATCAGGTTGTGGTGCCTCCTACAGCTGCTGCTACCGGACACAATCTCAGCCATGCTCCGCCTGGGAACCACACTATTTATTGCACTGTTGCACCTGTTCCTCATCACCCTTAGGTGCAATATGGCTTTATGTAACACAGGAGGCTCTGCCCCCTGCACCCCGTGAGGGACTGTGCCCCCTACTCCCCCTATCTCTAGGATTACAACACCACACCGCACATGGACCCTGGGGTAAGCTACATCTGTGCAGTCACCATAATGTCCATTCGCTATAATGTGATGGTTGCTGTAATTGTATTCACTCATATGTACTCGCTCAAAGTGCATCACTGTAATTGCATCACTGAAATGGCGTGCTACCGTACTGCCCTTCAGTGTTAGAATCTGAGTCGAGATATTGGGACTGAAACCCGCAAGATACTGGCCAGCAGCAACAGGGCTACCACTTAGTCTCACTGGTGTATATCATCGTGCTAGTATTTTTTGTTGCATTCTTATTTTCAGGAGTATTATTATAAGTATATTACAATATGTTTAGCAATTGACTTACATATTAATAAAGTTGATAAAAGTGTTAAAGCAACAGTCCATGTTAGGGTATTTTTAGCAAACATATGTACCTAAAAGGTGGGCTACTTCACTTTCCTTTTAAAATGTCAATTAATAGTAAGTAAAATATGTAATTTTGATTGATTTTATGTTTAACACAAATTGTTTAGTCCCAGTATCACAATGTCAGATTTAATGACGTGTTCACTGTGTACAATTGGATCTGTGTTCATTATATTCCTGGTAATGTCCTGATTAGACAGTGCCAGGTCTAGCAATACATCTTCTGTAGTGTGATTGCACACCCATTGTGTGAGGAAGTTGTGCTGCACCACTCGAGTAACCACTGCCTTTTTGGCTTACTGCTGTAGAAATGTCCCATTCTATGTATGTGAGGTTGACTTCTACCATGAGTACTGTTCTTACCTAGCTATCTCTATTGTAATTTCCCTCCCCATAACCTCATCCTGTCTGTCCCCTGACTTGGCATCCTATAGATCGCTTCAGTTGTATATCCCCCACCCCACTGTCTGGTGGAGCCAGAGTGACTCGACTCCCCACCCACATGACTGACTTATCCTCTATTATACAATGGCAAGAAAATTTCCTGGTCTCTGATTGGTCAATCTTGGGCTGGACCGTGATGTTATCCCAGCACAACATCACGGCTCTAGTCTCAGCCTCACTGTGAACCTGTAGATGAGCTATATGATGAGCTAGATGACCTCTTTTTTGCTCTCCTCTAAGAAACAAAAATATTTTTCCACACCGAAAACATCCTTTAAAATTATTTTTATTTTATATATAACAACGAGCCATTATATAGTAATAACACACTTCAGGTGTGTCGGCTAGATAACGCCATGCCTCATTAGTTGACGATCGCCCGCGGCCTCGTGCCCAACCACCTGAGGCATGATGTTATCCCAGCATGACACACACCCTGTCGGTCATTATTGCTTAATTATCCATATGCCTCCTTTCCATGTACTGCAATGCCCCTTGTAACCCTCCTTTTCCCTGTTAAACAGAGTGTAGCCAGGAACATAAGACCTCGACTGTTCTTTTGATTTGCTCATGTCTCTGTGATGGCAGTGATGTCAAATTTTGTGCTGCAGTTACAGCTTGCAGTTGACATATTCTGCTGCTTACACTTCTTGTGTTGGTGTACAAAACCTTGTGACTGTTCTTATTCCTTCCTTTATTCCTGTTTACAGTTTGGATGCATGACTTGCTGCTACTAACACTACAAACTGGTCCTGTTTTTCTTGTATCCTTTGGGCCCGTGTGTGTGATGGGGAGAGACTGCATGGCTCCGTCACGTGTTTGTGTTTGATCCAGCAAACTTTCTGCTGCAATGCTCTCCTGTTATCTAGTTTAAAGTGGACTTGCAGTAACATTCCAGTGTCTTTCCCAATGCACTCATGTCCCAGTGGCTCAGATGCAGGCCATCCTAGTGAACAACTGGCTATCTTGCCAGAAAGGTTACCCTGTCTCCTGAAAAGTGGCACTACTCCTCCTGACACTAACCTTTAGCCACATATCAGTGAGCAATAACAGATGGCAGAATGGGCAGTATGCTAGATTGATACATACCCTTGGTGCATTGTGAGGCATGAGGCCATGGGCTGCATTCCATTAACTGGGAAATGTGACAGTCTAGCATAATGTGCATCCTAGAGGTATTACTGTGCTTACAAACTGGGTTTATTTTTTTAATACGTTTAGGAATGAAAATAAACATGTTTATATATGTAAAAACTGAAATGCTTAGATTTATTTTTGGTAAAGTAGTCTTTCACCTGCTGGAACTTATGAGCAGTTCTTGTTTAGCCTTATAGGACAGTTGTTCTTTGGCAGATTCATAGCTGTGTGTTTTTCTAGCTTTGGATACAATTTGTTGGCATAATGCTTTTTAAACACCCCAATCCCTCCTCACCCCCATGCACTAACACTGATGATCTTTAAAGAAAAACTATATTGTTCGTTAACTCGTTTTGTTTGCTAGCATGAGTTCTGAGACAAAGAATGTCCCAGTTCAGCATTGGTAGGACTGTACTATACGACAGTGAGAGTGTGACATGCCCGCACAAGCCCGTGGTAGTGTCAGAGACAGCCTCAAATGTTGGGGAGCAGACTGTTTCAAAGTTTTTTACCATTTTTTTAAATACCTGGTTTAATCGACACAAGCGCCACATGTGGTGCTCTGTATAGATTTTACTTTTGCTAAACTGTGAGAAACAAATGAGCCTAGCACAAACCTGAGGTGGGAGAGCTGTAACAAGTATTGATATATTGTTGCTTATGCTGGGCACCTTCCAACCTCCCAGAACTCCTTCCTGAAGGTGCACAACTTGACATCCACTACATCTAATCAGTAGCCTCATCACCCTCCTTCATAAACTGCTTGTGCATATGTGTGCACGTTGGTCTATAAAGTGTGGAACATGAGATATACTGTAATTACTGCAGGGTTTTCTGCCCTGTGCAACTCTTTGTTTTAAATCCTCTTTGTACATAAGTCTCTGACATTTACGCTACGGTACTTAAATGAGTGGTATAACTCACCTCTGCTTGAACTGAGTTCCTTTTTATATACACACTCCTAACACCAGATCAGAAGGGTTAGATCATCCACTTCCTCCCAGCCCGTCCAAGACATGGCTGACTTGGGGAACAGTCATGCAGTCCTATGTACAGGGCGTCGCAATGGAGTTCACATTCGCGGCTCTGAAGGTTCATGCTGGGTTGCTGGCTGTAGCCGCGGGTGCTCAGGGCTATTCTGAACATTGCCGCGCACTCCTGCTCTACGCCTTTGTACTCAGAGTGGCGCTGGGATGAAAGGTAAAGTGTTAAGATCGAGACTCCTAATGTTGAGCATACCTCTCAGCCTCCTGCCTTGCAAGCGGGTAGTCTCAGGGTTAAAAAAAAACAAACGAGGACAAATAAGCACACCTTTCAGGCTGCCATGAATTTAGCATAGCACTATGATTTTACACCGAATGTTACCCTTGATCCCCAAAGGTTAATGTCACAGCTATTTCTGGACACACAAACTATTAATTTGCTGAACTTACTTCATAGAAACATTCCTTGACACTAAATATATGGGCTCACTATTTGTAGACATTATTCTGTAAAATAAGAAAGTGCTACATTCTGGCTCATACTTCTCAACTGTCCTTGATTTTGCCTCAGAATTTCCTCTGTCCCTCACAAAATTGGTTTTGTGTCTGGGTGGCATGTACAACTGCAATACCAATGGGAACTTTCAGCATTGACAAATGCTTGTTTTTGTTTGTTTTGCTTCCAATAGCATGGGTACAATATATCTATAACCTATACCTTTATTATTAAGCCATTCCTCTGGGCACTAGGGCAACAGCAACCTTTTCTTTTTCTGATGGCTGCAATTGTCAGCCATCGGAAACATTTCATTTTGGTCCATTTACATGCACTTGTTTCTCTCGCCACAAAACAGCTTGTTTTTATATTTTCTTTCAGCCACTTTCCTAAACTGTTCATGTGGCTCTCCAGGAGCAGGCAACTATGGGAATATATACTTTATTTTATTATACCCTGTGGTGCCCACCTGACTCCAGGTATCCTGAGCCATCCTGCATTTTGTGCATTTCTATTCTGGAGCACCTTTCTGCTCTGAATTATTTTTTGTATTATTTATTTATGCACCTCCCTCCTCTACCTCGGTCAGTCCCTCCTTCAGACCACCAAGGCTTAACCCCACCCGCTACCTCTTCTCATCTCCTCTGCCAGACCAGATAGCCACCCCCGAGGTAACCCGATGTATCCTGGTCATTAGGCTAGTCCTCTCCTCATGGAGAGAAAAGGGCCTTATGGTCTACCTTATTGGCCCTGGGTGTGGCTGGGCTGGTCCTGGCTGATCGGGGCTCCATGGTGAAGGGTCCAGGTGGCCATCATCCGATTGGCTGAGGAGCTCTTTTTCCATTTTCTACCTCTCCCAGCTGTGTTCTCGGCCTGCAACAGGCAACGCCCTGAGCGGGCATACCCAGGGTGTGTCGAGGCCCTCGTCCCCACATGCATGCCTCCAATCCCACCAAGGTACCGAGGCAGACCCACCCCCAATGGAGGAAAGCATCCAATGGTCACTTGTGTACTCCTCCCTGCAGGCCTCCGCTCCTAGCATCCGGTCTCGGGTCGTAAACCCAGGTTGCTAGGCGTGCCGAGCAAACCCCTTCGCCGTGCCAGAGCCGTTGCTCCAAATTTAATCACCGGCGCAGTGCACAAATGGCCTCAACCAATGTTTCGGCCGGGAGTGTTGAGGCTTCTTCCTTATCTTCCTCCCTAGCTTCGCTCTCAGGAGCATACTGCACAGTGCCAATAATTAAAGAAAACAATCAAAGGCACAGTTTCTCTATTTATGCTTTATGCATTGCACAGGAAAATACTCCACTTGTTCTGCCTGTCAGCAACCATTTCATTATGGCTGACAGAGAACATTCAATTTTACAGGAACAGCCCTCTTTCAGCAGTCCAAGGAGTTAATGCAACCATTTTGGGGTCAGTAGAGGGTGTCTAACTCTCATATCTTTTCATTTTTGGTTCTGTCAGCCAAAAGGACTAAAAGATTAAGCGAAGTTTCCTTTTATAATAATCTGTTGTCTTTACATGGGGCACACAGTAATAATTTACGATAGCACTGAAATGGCATCTGCCATTTCACATAGCCTAAGCTTCTACCAATATTTCTGTCACTTCTTTTCATTTCATAATAAATGTCTCTGTCCAACAGAACTTTAAGGGGCCAGAAAGCAATAGCACAGGGTTTAAGAAATTACTGCAGGTGGCCAGCCTAGCAGTGAAATAAAGTTAGAGAGAAAAACAGAGATAGGTTTTAAGTGCCAATAATACTGAAATAAAGAGTAAAAGTGGGGTACAGGCACTTTTTATGGGTGCATTTTGCTTAGTCAGGGTCACCTTGTCACAGCATGCCTTGGTAGTCCATATTCACAAAGGAAGCCACACGGACACACCATTCAAATTTTGCCCAGTATCCGTCCTACCCATCTTCTCCACAGTCTTCAAGAGGTTGGTGAGCAGGCAGCCTCCAACTTCTACTCAAGCTCTGGCTTTGTGATACTGTATTGGTCTGGCTTTCAATCCAGTCACTCCACCTCCCTTCTCTGAGTCACTGACCACATTCACTCAAACATGGACACAGGGCCATTTTCATCAGTGTAGCCAAGGCCTTCAGCACTGTGGACCACAGTCTTCTACTGGACAAGCTTGCTGTCTCAGTTGTCCCCCTCCATCTGTACAGTAACATGGTTCTGATCTTACCTAACCATTCTCAGTCTGTTAAGTTAGGTCGAACCATGTTCTCCTCTCCTCCAGTCACCTCGGGGTGCCCCAAGGCTCTCTCCTGGGACCATTGCTCTTTACAATTTTCATCAGTGACTTCCTGCAGCATTCACGTGCATGCTGACAATGCAATCATCTATACATCAGGCCCTACTCCTCCTCCATTGAGGAACCTTTGCAAAGGGACTTCACTGTAGTACAAAATAGCTGCCAGGACAACCAAATAACTGGAGCTGAGCAGCATGGAGACAGTTGTCTTTTGGTCATGTGCTTTATCCTCTACCCTGTAGTCAGACAAGGGGTCTTGCAACTTCATTGTTTTGCACAATGCACATTGTATCATTTTGTCTTTGTATTGTGTCGGTATTAAGAGTTACATTTGTGAAGTAATCTTCTCTATGACCACCCTTCTTTTCTCCCACCCGATGGCAACTGGAAACTAATATCCTGTGCTCTGCTTATTTACCTGGTAAAATGTTTTAAATAAAATGCACTTTGCCCACCTTGGTGAGTCTGTGTGAGACTCAACTAGAATCGGGCTGGGATGATGCTGTGATCAGTAAAAGTTCCGATTCCCGAGCACTAGCTCTTACTCTCTCATTGGTGGCAGCATGTGGTAGCAGAGCTGCTGACACAAATAGCATGGTCAAAGCTGGAGAAACCTCCTTGTGTTCCACTCCAGTCAAAGTCCTTGTAGCTGCTGGTGGTAGACTGGCACTCAGTATAGCCTAAAGGTAAGCTTCATAAAATGGTTGGTGTAGTGGGGTTGGGATTAGGATACACAAACATGGCAGACATCAAGTCAGGTGATAAAAAATGCCTAAAGGCATTTGTCATTTTATTTCAAAATCAGATAAATAATTTGTACAGAAAATAAAAACATTGGTTAGACAAAATAAATCCAATGACAACTGCTTCGCTTCAGCAGTGTCCAAGGCTTTCTTCAGCCTAACAGTGAGAATCTATAAACCAAGAAGCACGACCAGTGTGAAACCACACTACCAGGAGGTCTTTCACCTTCCTCAGTCAGTATCTGACTGACTACCCTATCTAAAAACTAAACCCTAGTGGCAGGTTTATATACATTCTGGTGAGTCACCTGACCTGGCCCTTTAACTATTGCAGAATAAAAACTATCTTTATTTAGGTACAAAAATACAGGTTGACCCACCATACATTAAAGATTCACAGCCAACATAGATTGTCCTCAAATAACCATATCTAGTACTTTATTATGGGCTAAACTAACCCTAAAACTCTTAATTGCATAGTATTAAGCTTTATAGCTTATGATATAAAGGGACTGCAGCGGGCGCTGCTCCCTTATAGAAAATAATCATATGCAGTCTTGGAGCCAAGTCTCTTTTATTTTCAATCTGCTTACATTTTGATTCCCTCAGGACTCTCTGAGTTGGCAAGGGAACGGAAGAATAGGCGTGCTCCTCTCTCCCTCCAGCTCATTAGACCTTACAGGAAAGAAACATTTACTTTTTATTTTTCAAACCTTTATTTTTCTTTATTTTATATTCTCATATTCCATTTTAATTTCAGCATTTCCTTATGCCCCACGTTGGGATTATCCTCATGGCTACAGGGCATTTATGTATACAAATATATAGGATAGTGCATGGGGAACAGTTGACAACAGGGCTATTCTTTCACCTCGTTGGCACTATGACAGCGGATTACCTCGGCGCGCAGCTCGAGAGGTAATCCGTCCGTCATAGTGCCAACGAGGTGAAAGATGCCCTGTTGTCAACTGTTCCCATGCACTTTTCTTTATAGTGTATGGTGGAGCATCATTTTTGGGAAAAAATCACTACAGCATGTTTCTGCTTCAAAACAGTTTTGCTATGTTACTAGAAGGAAAAAGAACGTTACATTTTGAACGTGTTCACGCTTGACATTTTAACTGTTTAAGAACTTTACATTTGAACGCTTTTAACGCTAAACATTAGTACTGCCGCCAACATTGCTGCTTTCGCTATGTGTCCTGTCTATGGAGTGAGCCCTAACTGTCAAATGTTGCTCGAGAATGATGTAGACGCTCACAGGCAGTAGAAAAATCATTCTACTGCACTGCTAACGCCACTAGTGTGTGACTGCTGTTTCGGATAACGATGGATTTCGTGAGAAACGATGCTCCACCATACACTTGAAGCCTTTAGCCATGTCTCTTGATGTCCAATGGCTACAATTGCAAGCCATCAGGAAACTTTTCAATTCGGCCCAGTTTGATAATTTATCCCTTTTGAGCCGTCGGCCCGAACAACTCGCTTTGAAATTCACTTCAGCCGCTTCCATATACTGGTATGTGGCTATCTTTATCAGAACAACTACGGACTATGTAAGACAAAAAAAACTCAATGTCATCTTAGTTCACACCCAAAGAGCCGCACTGTGCGTGTGCACTTTTACTCTGGAGCACATTTTTATTATTTATTTTTCTGGGGCAACCAGACACAATTATGCAGGGACGTCCTGCCCCTTTTACAGTTTAAGGCCTCTCGTTTGCCTTTGTTTAAGCAAGGGGCAACTTTCTGGTAAAGTAAAGTTTTGCCACGCTGCTAAATCTGCTTGGTTTTGGCTCATAATCCAAGATACGAGAGAGAGTGGGGGAGCGAGCGGTCCTATATCATTTACAAACTGCATCCTCTCTCTCTCTCTCTCTCTCTCTCTCACTAAACAGGCTCTCTCTTTTGGCCATGTATCTCTTTTGACCCTGAAGGGTCTTTTCTAGTAAAGGGGCACCAGGGCAGAAAATCAGCGACACAGAGCGGCGCAAGAAAATGTAAAATTTTTGCCGCTCCATGTCATAATCCTGATTATGAATTGAGGATTGTAAATAGAGTAATCTGATTGGGCTAGAACTCTTTGAAGCCATGATGATATTGGTTACATCATCATGGCTTCAAAAAGTTCCAGCTCCACCAGCCTCCTTGTTCTCTACTGTCTGAGAACTATTTTTCAAAATGTACTCTTACACCACCCAACAACTCATTCATAAATTGTTTTAAACCTGTTTCTTTAGTTTTTTTATTTATAAAACTTGAAACTCAGTTCATAATAGCAATAAGTCAGTCCAGGGTGTGGTATATCATGGGATATCGTGGAAGCAGTATACCGCAGTGGTTTAAGGCTCTGAGCTGCAACTCTGGAGACCTGGGTTTGAATCCTACAGCCCCCACTTGCATACTGTGTAACCCTGAGCAAGTCACTTAACTTTCCTGTGCTCCCAGGTCACCCCTCTAAACAAGCTTTCAGCTTAGTGTGCCACTCCTGGTTAAACAATTGAAAAAAATATATATATCATCACTTCTCAGGTGGTTGGATGCACTCGGCCTGCGACCTCGTGCCCAACCACCGATGCTGCATGACGATATCCCGGATATACCACACTCTGTGGCCTTATTGCTTAATTATACAATGGACACTTAAACACAAGTCAAATCCTCTATTCTGATTGGCTCACTGGCACCCCTCCAGTTGTAAATCCTAGCATCACCCCATGGGAAGAGGTGGCAGCCACCAGTCAGCCGAATCAGTAACTCCACCCAAATCACTCCGAGCAACAGAAACTACAACTCTAAACTCGTGAATCACCGCTAAATGGCTATCTCTTGTACTAGGGTGCTCTGCTTCCAGTTCCATACGCAAAACCGCCTTCAAACCACAACACTTTTAAAAAATCTTTTGTCCGAGACACTTCCTGATAGAACCCTTTTTCAGAAACCTTTCCGGGCTAAAATGGCTGTCCTCTCAGATCTGTCTCCTAACATCTTCACCCTCCGTTACAGCACTGCCATAGAGAGACCTAATAATGAAGATATCGCTCCACAGTTGAAATTCCATGTTAGCTTTTGACCTTACTCCGCCCAGCAGTCCGAGACTCAAAACAAACCACATCTAAAATAAGAAAAACACTACTCGCTTTCTCCATTCCTGATATTCCACGACATAAATTAAAGCCTACCTGACCTCTCTCTGTCTTTACCAAAGTCATCCCACGTGAATGCCAACCTGGAATGCCGACTGATTTCCAAACTTTTATAAAAGTTGGTACCAGACATTTTTACCACATTTTACTACACACGGACATTGAGCCCCATCATCGGAGGACACAGACCCACACTTAAGACTTGGAACCTGACACTGGAAACTCTCTGTCTCTCTCGTTATAACAATCAAAGCAGCCTTTCGTTTGTATAAGCTCAGTCTTCCAGTTTCTTACCCCTTTCTTATCATGGAAACCAACCCCAGAAACTACGATGATCCAGCCTGCTAGTTCCCACACCACGCTCCATCACACTCTCTTTCTACAAACAGATGCTACTGTGTCTTTTTTTTTTTACTTCTAAAAAAAAATTCTTAATTATGGCTAGGCAGGGAAAACAGAAATGGACACTCTCATGATTAGAAAACAAACTGTCAGCCTCTCCTAGCAACACAGGACTACTTTATCTGCTCAGTACTAATAAATTAATAAAACAAAATAATTTAAAACACACATATTTTTCTTTATTTTTATCATCAATAAACATAGAAACATAGAAACATAGACTTTGACGGCAGATAAGGACCACTTGGCCCACCCAGTCTGTCCATTTCCTACCTACTGGATAAGCTGCAGATTTTTAGTTAACCAACAGCCTATTTCCTGCAACCCCCACTATAATTGCCTTATGTCTGTCCCATGCATGTTTGAATTCCTCCACTGTTTTAGACCCCACAACCTCTCCAGGAAGGCGGTTCCATGCGTCCCACCACTTCCATGAAAAGAATTTCCTCACATTACCCCCGAGCCGTCTCTCTAAACTTTAAATTGTGCCCTTGTCTATACATCTTTTCTGAAAGATGTTACCTCCTGGACTTTGTTGATTCCCTTGAAGTACTTAAAAGTTTCTATCATGTCCCCTGTCCCTCCTTCATCAAGGGTATACATATAAGCTCTCTCAGTCTCTCTTCATATGGTTTCTGATGTAGACCCTGCACCATTTTAGTTGCCTCCTCTGGACTGCTTCCATCCTGTCTATGTCCTTGTGTAGATGAGGTCTCCAAACTGCACGCAGTACTCAGATGGGGTCTCACCAACTGTCTGTATAGAGGGATAACCACTTCCCTTTTTCTACTTGGATGCCCCTCCCTATGCATCCCAGTATCCCCTGGCTTTCCCTTACTGACTTCTCACATTGCATACCCACCTTTAGGTCATCTGATATGACTTACACCCAGATCTCTTTCCATTATTGTTGTTGCTGGTACTTCCCTGCTATTGTGTACTCTTCTCCTGGATTTTTATTTCCCAGGTGCATTACTTTGCACTTCTTTGCATTGAATCTAAGTTGTCCCTTCTCATCCTTTCTACCCCCTTGTGTATCAACTCTGTTACAGATCTTTGTGTCATCCATGAAAGAGGCATACCTTTCCTTCCAGACCCTCTGCAATGTCACCTATAAAGACGTTAAAGAGGACTGGACCCAGTACTGAGCCCTGAGGTACTCCACTAGTAACCCCTTTCTTCAGAATGTGTTCCATTCACTATTACCTTCTGTGTCCTGTTGTGCAGCCAGTTTTCTATCTAGGCTACCACCCTGGGACCCACCCAGGCTGGTTAACTTGATTATTAATCTTTTAAGTAGACTGTGTCAAATGCCTTGCTAAAGTCTAGGTAGGCCATATCCACAGCCCTCCCTGGTCTATTACTTTGGTCACCCAGTCAAAGAAATCGATTAGATTTGTCTGACATGACCTTCCTGCTGTGAATCCATGCTGCTTTGGGTCCAGTGCCCTGCTGGCCTCTAGGTACTAACAATTCTTTCTTTCAGAAGTGATTCCATCATTTTCCCCACCACTGAGGTCAAACTAACAGGTCTGTAGTTTCCTGCTTCTGCCTTGCTCCCACTTTTGTGAAGGGAATCACATCTGCCCTCCTCCAGTCCTCAGGTACCACCCCCATCTTCCCATGATTTGTTAAAAGTGTGGTTAGTGGTGTCACTAGGTCCTCCCTTAGCTCTTTTAGGATTCTAGGGTGAATCCGTCAGGCCCCATTGCTTTGTCCACCTTGAGTTTTAGAAGTTCTTTCAGTACTCTTTCTTCTTTAAATGGACTGATTATCAACCCCACTATCCAGAGTGCTTCTACTGTTTGGTTTAGGTAACTCCTCCTCTTCTTCTTTTGTGAATACTGAGCAAAAGTATTCATTCATTATCTCTGCCTTTTCACTGTCTCCTCTGCCCACCTCCCTCTCCTTTATTAATCTTCACTATCCCTCCCTTAACCTTTCTATGTTCCCTAATGTACCTATAAAGGTTTTATCCCTTCTTAACTGAGTTGGCTATCCTTTCCTCGGTTTGGGCCTTTGCTTTTCTGACTGCCTTCCCACTTCTTTCTGCTTTTAATTGATACAGTTCCTGTCGTGCTCTGTCTGTGATTCCTTATACTTTTTGAATGCAGCCTTTTTCTCCTTAACCTTCCTTGACACTTCTTTTGAGAGCCATAGTGGTTTTTATTCGCTTTGTTTTCTTTATTTGTTTCACACAAAGGCTTGTTGCCTCCATGATGGCAGTTTTGATTTTCTCCATTGTTCTTCCACCTCCTTTCTGGCCATTTGCTAATGCATTCCTCAGGTATTCACCCATTTTGCCAAAGTCAACCCTTCTAAAGTCCAGTATCCTTGTATTTGTATGGCTTGTCTCCATGGTTGTGTTTATTGTGAAGCACACTGTGCAGTGGTCGTTGTTCCCAGGTGTCTACTGACTTCTAAGTTTGTGATCCTCTCTCCATTTGAGGGTACCAGGTCTATATTGCTCCTCCCAGTGGGTTCCACCACTAGCTGTCTAAGGCATGCTCCCTGTAGGGCATCGAGAATGACCCTGCTCTCGGATGTGGCTACAGTCCATGTTGCCCAGTTAACATCTGGCATATTCAGGTCCCCCATCAACAGTATCTCCCTTTTTCAGCCATTTTGAGAATGCCTCTATCATTTTCTTGTCCATTTCCTCCCCTTGAGACGGGGTCTGTATACAACCCTGTTGCGGATTGTGATGCCATTCCCTGTCTCCAATGTGACCCAGAGTTCCTCTTGTCCTCCCCTTACCTTTTAGTTCTGTTACTTTGATCCCTTCCTTATGTAGAGAGCTACTCCATCTCCTCTTTTACCCTCCCTGTCCCTTCTGTAGATTGTGTACCCTGGTATGTAACTGGACACATTGTATAATCACAATATACCCCTCGAGAGTGTTGGTGATGCCAGTATTTACCCACTTCTGGTGTGTTGTTGGTCACTCGGCTATGCCTCTTGACCAACAGCACCCCAGGTGTGGGTAAATCCTGGCATCACCAACACCTCTCGTGGTATATTGTTTAATTCGAGTCTGGATTTGCTCCATCGCATATCAGAGCAGCTTTTTCTTTTTAAAGAGGAGCAACTCTTCTGGCTGCATGCATGTATTCTCCGCTGCTTGACTGGCATCATTTTCAATTTCTTTAGAGCCAGCAAGCCAGGAGCCTTCTCCTATTCCTATTTAATCCTGATTAACAGGGGACGGAGAAGTCATAGAGTGGCAGCAAAGAACGTGCAAGTATTGCTGCTGTGTGTTTTACTTCTTAGCTCCGATACAGGACCAAAATGTTTTACTTCAGTGTAAATCCCTTTTTCATTGTTTAACTAGGGGTATAAGGGCTATTTTTAGATTCACCTAAAGTATGCATATAACAGTTTGAAATAAAATACTTTCTTTATAAGCACTTGGCACTTTATTGATGCCACTAATCACTTTAGTTTTAACTTAGTGAGTTGGTTAAACTCTGCCCTGGGTAAATGCTTGATGTCCACATGAAGTCTTGTTTAAACGGATGAGGAACAACATGTAAACATTGGCACAATCTGTCTAGACAAATGTTTGATAGCTAGCAAGGTTAACAATGACATCATGTCATGACAAATGCATTCCTGTCCAGTAGCAGCTTTAGTCATGAAATTCTCTCATACTTCATCCCCAAACTCTCTGCTGGGGATTGGGTCTATCAAAAGCAGTATGGGGCAAGAATCTAGGGGTGAAATAAATACCTCTGTGAACTGCTTGCACGGCCAGGTCAGTTAGACACCTGGGGAGTCATATGTAAGCCTAATTATGGGCTTTCACTCTCTCTCTCGGTGCGACAGAGTTTAACTGTCACTGCTCCCTTGGAATCCAGGTGTGCACTTCCTTCTCCTCGACCAAAGATGGAGCATCCTCAGTTGAAATGGGTTTAATTCTTCCTGCTGGTTCCAAGGTTCCTGTGTCTTATTCCTTGATGCTATCTATTTCATCTACAGGTCCTGTCTCCAAAGGCAAAACAATACTGCATTGGGGTCCAACTTGAAATCCTTCATCAGAGGACTATTCCTGAGATATTCCTTCTGGGTTGTGTTTAGATCATGGAGTGAACTCAGGAGATCTACAGTGGGATACTATTTCACCATCTCTGATTCTTCATTTCAGCTCCCTTGATCTCCTCTTTGAGCATCTGTGGGAATTGAATAGTTACCACTTACCTTTTCTTTACATGCCATCTGCAGGTAGTAGTGTGAGTTACAGGCTGTCTGGCAGTTTTGCATTAGCTGAGTCCAGCCTGGAATCAATGGGCAATAGATGATTCTCTGAATTGTTTTGGCACCCCTGGACAATTTCAGGTTATGCTTTTGTAGACAGCTACATTTCCAAGTTGGCCAGTACCGTATAGTGGGTATTGGCCCAATGTTGGTGATCTTGTGATTGCCAGGAAAGCCTGGGTTCTTTAAGAGGACTCTACTGTATCTCGGGGCAACATTTCCAGAGCTCTGACCATCTTGTCATAGTGCTCCTTGTTCTCCTGATTCACCTTAGAATCCGTGTCTAATGCTAACTTATAGGCATCAGTCAACTGATCCTAAGGTCTCTGAATATACTGTAAGTATGTCTCTGGCCTAGCTTCTCAATCATCAGATAGCAGGGAGAAGCTCCTGTTGCGTCACTCTTGGTACAGTTGTTGTAAGCATGGACAGGGTGCTTACTTGTTGCCTTCATCTGGCTATTTGTCTGTGGTCTAGAATGCTGGCACATCTATGAGACAATGTCCAGACTGCAGTATTTAATAAATGTATGACCAGTACTCCAAATGGCAGCAGCACATATGTCAGCAGCGGAGACATTGTGAAAATAAGCCACTGAAGTAGCCACCCCATGGTATGAGCACAGGCAGGACAAGTAAGCTGCTAACCACATTTTTGATGATGGAAATAATACAGCTGGCCAACCATTTGGAGAGGTCATGCTTAGACGGGGGAGTGCACCATCCAGGGGGCAAAAGCCACAACGAGTTGGGAGGACTTTCTTTTTTCTTCTTTCATATAGGTTGTATCTTCTGGGTGCACCATGGGCAACTGTGTTCATCCCTGTGCCTACCTCCCAAGTCCATCTACCGTCCTGTCCGACTCTGTCGAGCCCCATTCCCCATGTGGTGGGGCAAGGAAGGATGGTCATCCTTCCCCACCCAGTAATCCAGAATCTAGATTTGGGAATTGGCAAACCAGCGATGGAATGGGTTGAGGGCAGGCAGGGCTTCATGTAGCCCATGATCACTATTTTCCTGTGCTTTTTCTTCTTCCCATGCCATGGTGGCGTAAAGCGCATAAGTGCGCATGTGCTACATAGCTGCAGCCCCTATTTTTGCAGCTCTAGTGCTGCCACCCAGCCTTCACCAGATGGCAGCCAAGGAGCGAGACAGCAGATGCCCCACCCCCACCCCTGAGAGGAGAGCTGTCCATCGGACGCCGATCCCCCCACTGACCTCTGGCAGCTCTAGCTTATTCCTGAATACTGGTCACTGGCATGTTGAGAAGGGAGCATAGTGTCTCATCCCTCTATGCCACTGGGCCTGTTGGGAAGATTTCTATACTCCTTACTAGGATCCAAGTACCAATGCAGCATCCTGTGTTTGCTAATGATGTTCCCACTATCTGTGGGAGTCCAGAAATAAACAGGAAGGTCAGTAATCTGATGCAGTGTTCTCTCAGACATGATATTTGGTAGAAAATGAGGATTGGTATGTAATGTAACTCTCTCCTAGTGGAAAATAAGAAAAGGAGGATCTGCAAACAGAGCCTGCAACTCAGATAGGTGTCTAGCAGACATCATAGCCACTAGGAACAGTGTCTTCCAGAGAAGAAGGAGAGCTCACAAGTAGCAGTAGGCTCAAAGGGAGTGTAGTAGGGTCTGTAGGACCAAATCAAAGTCTTACAGTGGAACCAGATCACAGACCGTGGGTTGTTAAAGATTGAATACCGCTGAGGAACCTACAGGAAACATTGAGCTGGGCCACTGTTTTGCCATATGTGAGGGCAAGAAAAGGCAATACCACAGCTAAGTGAACCTTTATACAAACATATGAAACTGCCAGCAGAAACAGGTCTCGGTCTATTGAGTCTGCTTGAGTGTGCAGCTAGCACCTCATCTCGCAGGTGCCCCTCCGCCCTCTCTTCCCAGTTTCTTTCCTGTCCCAACCCCTCTTGAAACTGCCCACCATCTTACAGGACACTATGTTGTCTGGTAATGTGTCCCATTTGTCTACCACTCTTTCAGTGAAAAATGTCTCTTCATCTCCTCTTGAATCTTCCCCTCCAATCTCAGTCCATGCCCTCTCGTGTCCCTCCTCGGTCTCATCTGGAAAATCCCTTTTATGTTGGTCTTGTTTATCCCTTCAGATACTTATAGGTCTCGATCATATCCCCCATCCTCCTCTCCTCCAGTGAATACATATTCAACTCTCCCAGCCTGTCCTCATAGGGCTTGCTCTCTAATCCCTGGACCATCTTTGTGGCTCTTAACTGCACCCCTTCAACAATCTGATGTCCTTCTTCAGGAATGGGCACCAGTACTGCACGCAGTACTCTAGGTGGGGCCTGACCAATGACCTACAGTGGGAAAAGTATTTGCCCCTTCCTGATTTTTCTAGTATTGCATATTTGTCACACTGGATGTTTTCAGGTCTTTAGAGAAAATGTAATATTAGATAAAGGGAACCTGAGTGAACAAATAACACTTGTTTTTTTTATTTCACTTATTTAATGAAAAAGTTAACCAACACCAACTGGCACTGTGTGAAAAGTACTGCCCTTACACTTAATAACTGGTTATGCCACATTTAGCTGCAATGACTGCAACCAAACACTTCCTATAATTCAATATCAGTCTTTCACATCGCTGTGGAGGAATTTTAACCCACTCTTCCTCGTAGAACTGCTTTAATTCAGTAACATTTGGTAGGTTTTCGAGCATGAACTGCTCGTTTCAGGTCCTGCCACAGCATCTCTATTGGGTTTAAGTCTGGACTTTGACTAGGCCACTCCAAACTTTAATTTTACTTCTTTTAGCCAGTCTGATGTGGACTTGCTTTTGTGTTTGGATCATTGTCTTGCTGCATGACCAACTCACGCTTCAGCTTCAGCTGACGGAAGGATGACTGGACATTCTCCTAAGAATTTTCTGGTACAGAGCAGAATTCATGGTTCCTTTAATTATGGCAAGTCATCCAGGTCCTTAGGCAGCAAAGCATCCCCACACCATCACAATACCACCACCATGTTTGACTGTTGGTATGGTGTTCTTACTGTGGAATGCTGTGTTTGCTTTCGAGACATTATGGGATCCATGTTGTCCAAAAGTTCCACTTTGACTCATCTGTCCATAGAACATGTTCCCAAAAGGCTTGTGGATCATCCAGGTGCTTCTTGGCAAATGAGAGATGAGCATTTATGTTCTTCTTGGTTAGCAGTGGTTTCCACCTTGCTACTCTCACATGAAGCCCATTTTTGCCCAGTCTCTTTCTGATTGTGGAGTCATGAACTCTGACCTTAGCTGAGGCAAGAGAAGCCTGCAGTTCTTTGATGTTGTTTTAGGATCCTTTGAGACTTCTTGGATGATTTTATACTGCGCCCTTGGAGTAATTTTGGCAGGCCGCCCACTCCTGGGAAGGTTCACTACTGTTCCAAGTGTTCTCCATTTGGAGATTATGGCTCTCACTGTGGTTCAATGGAGTCCCAGAGCCTTAGAAATAGCTTTGTAACCCTTTCCAGACTGATAGAGGGCAACAAATTTTTCTGATCTTTTCAGGAACTTCCTTTGATCATGGCATAATGTGCTTGTTGAATCTTTGTGCTGGCAACGTGACTTGATGGTAAGGGCCAAAATAAGTGAGGTTTATATTGAGCAGGGCTGGCTGTAATCAAGCCTGGCTGTGTTTAATCAGCTGACTCTAATTATCCCTTTAATTGGGTTGATTTAACTAGGGGCAATTACTTTTTCACACAGTGCCAGTTGGTGTTGGTTAACTTTTTCATTAAATAAATGAAATAAGAAAAAAAAGTGTTATTTGTTCACTCAGGTTCCCTTTATCTAATATTATATTTTGTCTAAAGACCTGAAAACATCCAGTGTGACAAATATGCAATAATAGAGAAAATCAGAAGGGGCAATACTTTTCACGCCACTGTATACAGGGGCAGGATAACCTCCTCCTTCTGGGGAGATCCTCTGCAATACACCACAGCATTTTGTTGGCTTTTGCTGCTGCCTTCCTCCACAGAGCAGAGTTGTTCATGCTCCCGTAATGATCACTCCTAAGTCCTTCTCCTCTGTGGAGCTCCCCAACTGTACCCATTCAGTGATAATCCCTCCCTACTTCCTGGCTCCAAAGTGCAGAATGTTGCACTTCTTGGCATTGAACTCCAACTGCTCTGTTTCCACCCACTCCTGCAGCTTAGTCAGGTCCTCCTGCAACCCCTTCCACCCTCTGCATCATCAACCACAACTCCCATCTTGGTATCGTCTGCAAACAGACTGATCCTGCTCCAGATCCCATGTAAGATATATGCAAAAAAATCCCAAACAGCACTGGTCCCAGTACTGATCCCTGTGGTACCTTCGTTTGTCCACCACCTCGTGATTAGAGGTCCCCACCACCACCATTTGGGAGCAAGTGCTCCTGGATGCAATCTAGGAGGGTCTCCTGACACAGTTGGTTACGTACCTACTAGAGTAAAGAACACTTTAGATCTGGTATTGTTGAATGGGAGGCAGTGAGGGAAATAAAGGTAGAGGACCCACTAGCCGACAGTGATCACCAAACGCTATGGTTTAACATCACGATGTGCGGGAGCCAGAGAATCAGTTACTCGGATGGTAAACTTCAGGGGGCGGACTTTGGGAGGATGCAGGAAGTACTGAAAGGAAACTGGAGGCATAAGGCAGGAGATGGATGTGGAGCAGAAATGGTATATTATTAAATGGGGGTTACAGAGGCAACAGAAGCCTGCACCAAGATATAGAGTAAGAGGAGCAGAGTAAGAAAATCATGCTGGTTGAACAGCAAGGTTGTGGAGGTGGTGAGGGCAAATGAGTGGTGCACCAGAGGTTTAGGAGGATGGGAAGGAAGTGAACAGGGAGGAATGTGCAAGATGGTCCAGGGAGGTGACCAGAAAAGTGAGAGAAGCCAAGGTCCTGAGGGAGCTGAGATTAGCACAGGGAATTAATGGGGGAGAAATACTTTTCAGATACATCAGGAGAAAAGGAAGTGCAAGGAGACAATGGTGAGGATAAAAAGGGGTGGGGGAGGACGAAAAGGGGAGGAGCATGCAGAAGCACTGAATGAATACTTGCTCAGTGCTCACGGAAGAAAAGGGGGACCGCTACCAGCATGGGCTGGGAGGATGGGGACAGGGGAGAGGAAGTGACAGATGGAAGAATTGAGGCAAATAGAGTCCTAGAGGGACTGAGGGCACTGAAGGTAGACAAGGCACAAGGGCCGGATGGTATCCACCCCAGGGTGCTGAGGGAGATGGTGGAGGTGTTGCGGAGCTGCTGGCAGATCTGTACAGCACCTCAGTGGAGTCGGGATGTGTGCCACTGGACTGGAGGCTGGCACATGTAGTACCATTACACAGGAGCGGCCAAGGGATGAAATGGGTAATTATCGTCTGGTAAGTCTCACCTCCATAGTGTGCAAACTCATGGAAACAATACTAAAGGAAAGATCAAGTCAATACCTGGAGGACAATGGCCCCAGGATGTGAGGCAGCATGGGTTTGTTTCTGGGAAATCTTTGTCAAACCAGCCTCATACAATATTATGACTGGGTGACAGGTGAGCTGGATAAGGGCCATGCGGTGGATGTTCTTTACTTGGACTTCAGCAAGGCCTTCAATTTAGTGCCTCATGTGCAGCTTGGGGAAGCTAACTGGTGTAGGGTAAAATGATAAACTGGATTACAAGCTGGCTGAGTGGCAGGCTACAACGGGTGGTGGTGAGAGGGAGCTCTCAACCCAAGGGGGATGAGTAGGGTGCCACAGGGCTCTGTGTTGGGGCCAGTATTGTTTGGGCTCTTCATATCCACTTTGCACATGAGGTGGTGAGCAAGGTAAGTTTGTTCACTGATGACACCAAAATTGGAGCAGTGGTGGATGGAGAGGAGGATGAAAGCAGCTACGGGGACCTATGCAAGCTAGAGAAGTGGACAGAGAGGTGGCAGCTGGGGTTCAATGCAAAGAAGTGTAAGGTTATGCACTTTGTGGTGAAGAATACTGGCTGGGGAGGTTAAGCTGGGGATCACTGAGGAGAAGGACCTAGGGGTAATGATAACAGGGACTATGAACAACACTGGCCCAGTGCAGAGAGAGCAGCTGCAAAAGTGAACAAAATGCTGGGGTGCATGGCAAAGAGGTTTTCTTGGTGAAGAGAGGTGATCTTGCCCTCTACAGGTCGCTGGTAAGGCCACACTTAGAGTATTGTGTGCAGTTTTGATGGCCACAGCTAAAGCATGATATCAGGCTACTGGAGGGGGTACAGGAGGGCAACAAAGATGATATGTGGAATGGAGGGAGAGACTATGACAGCAGGCTGGGAGACCTGAATATGTGCACCCTGGAGGATAGAAGGGACAGGGGGACATGATGGAGACATTCAAGTATCTGAGGGGAATCAATAAGGATAGGGCAGATGGGGTCTTTAAGTTAAGAAGGGGAGGGTCACCAGGAGGCACAGGCTAAGAATAGAGGGGAAGATTTAGGAAGGAAATGAGGAGACACTATTTCGCAGAGAGGGTGGTAGCAAAATGGAATGCCCTACCAGAATGGTGGTATCATGTAAATCTGTGGACAGCTTCAAAGGGCATAGGACAGGGAACGGGAGAGTGAGGTGGTGGGTGGCAGTGGATGACAAAAGGGTGGGGCAGCTGCAAACTAGGGGTGTTGGCTGCACACTTGAGCAGACTTAGAAAGATCTGGGCGGTCTGTTTCTGTTGGCACATTCATATGTTCGTATTTGCTGCCTTCCTTTAGCCAGTTTGTGATCCATTTCACCATTGTTGGTCCTGCCTCCCACATAGTCCAGTTCCTCCCCAACCTCCCATGTGGCACTGAATCAAAGGCCTTGCTGAAGTCTAAGTAGAGGACATCCACTGCATGGCCCTTGTCCAATTCTGATGTCACCCAGTTGTAGTACTTCTAAGGTTTGTCTGGCAGGATCTGCCCACTACAGACCGCGTGTTGTTCATTCTCAGTCTGAGACCATTTTCTCCAAGAAGTTCACTAGTCTCTCTCTCTTTAGGATGGTCTCCATGAGCTTTCCACAATTAATGTGGAGGCTCACTTCGGCAATAGTTTCCTGGTTCATCCTTTAGGCTACTTTTTGTGGATGAGCACCACATGGTCCATTCTCCAGCCCTGTGGTACACACATCTGTGTCCAGAGAGGTATTGAACAGGTCATCCACTTGCCCCACCAGGACCTCTGCCAACTCCTTAGTATCCTAGGGTGAATGCCATTAGTCCAGGTGCTTTGTCCACCCTTAATGCTCTCAACCCATCTAGTATCCTGCTCTCTGTAATCCCTACATGTGTTGTCTGCCCTACTATCCCCTCACCTAGGGTATCTGCCCTTCTCCTGCGTGAATACAGAGCAGAAGTATTCATTCAGTGCCTCTGCCTGCTCCGCCCCTTTTCCACCCACCCCCATCCTTCTTAATCCTCATCAGTTGATCCTTGTTCCTTCTTCTCTCTCCGATGTAGCAGAAGTCTTTTTCCACTTTTGATTCCTTGCACCAGTCTCAGCTCCTGGACGCCTTAGCCACCCTGACCAGTCTGGTAACCTCCCTGGACTTCTCCATGTACGTATCCTTATCTTCACCTCTCCCAATTTCCTGTACTTTCAAATGCTGCCCTCTTGGCCCTCACCCCTTCCATAACCTCCTGAGTCAGGCAACTGGGTTCCTTTGCCCTTCCTTGCTTTCTTCCTCTGCCAGGCCTTCCTTTATGGTTGTCCCATTTCTGGTCTGCATCCATGTGTGGTTGCATACCTGCCAGGTGCCTGCCCAAAATGTTCCCATCTTCTTAAAGTCCACCCCTGAACTCAATCACCCTTGAACCTGTGCCCCTGTTTTCCTCCCCATGTTGAGCATGAACCACACCGAATAGTGGTCACTCCCAGCTAATGGTTCCTCCACTTACAGATTCCTTGCAGCTTCCTGTTATCCAATACAAGGTCCAGAGTCCTTTCTAACTGAGTCAGCCCCTGGACCAGCTGTGTCAGGAGGCAGTCATGAAATGCTTCTACAGGACCACTCCCTTGCACTCGTGGTGGATGGGTGCCCCACTCCACCCAGGTAGACTGAAGTCCCTCTCCACCACTGTTTCCCTTCCTGCAGACCTCCTAATTTGCTCAGCTAATTCCTATCCAGGTCACTCCCCGGAGCTGGTGGCCTGTACCCCAACCCTATCCTCAGTGTCCTATTCTTTGCATCTTGGAACTGCATCCATAGTGCTTCTGTCTCCCTTCCTCCCTTTCACACTTTTTCCCTCCCTTACATAGATCTCCACTCCCCATTCCCCTTAGCCCTATCCTTTCTGAATAACCTGAACCCCAGGATCATCATATCCCAGTCCTGGTACTGGTGGCCCACATTTCCATGATGTCTGTGATAGCCACAATGTCCACCCCTCCACCACCATGAGAGCCTGTAACTCCGCTGTTCTAGTCCTTAGGCTTCTTGCATTCAGTGAGACCACCCTCCAGCCTGTCTCCTCCCTTCCCTACCCCATTCTTCCCCTTTATCCCTCCCTGTGCCCCTTCACCACTGCCTTTACCCAAAACTAGGGGTGAGCTCACTAGGCTCCCTTTCTGGACCCTTTTCCCCATCAGCGGTCCCCTCTCACCTCTCTCCTAGTTTAAATCCACCGTTGTTGATATAGACCTCTCTATTCAGTGTTTTAGTACTCCCTTCCTCCCTGCTGAAATGTAACCTGTCCCTGCATATAAGTCATACTATTGCCCAGTCCTGCCCCAGTCTAACACTAATCCGTACTTCCTGGTATGGCATCAATCCCTCAGCCACTCATTGAACCTCTATCCTTTTTTTTCCTCTCTGTACTCACACATGTACCAGGAGTACTTCAGAGAACACCACCGACCCTCACCTCTTCACACTGCCTACCCAAATCTTCGAAACCCCTTTACCACCCCTACTGTGTCTCCCACCAAGTCATTTGTACCATGTGCATCACTATGTGAGGTTTCTTCCTCCTTCTGTGCACACTTGAGAAGTGCTTGCCCCACTCTGCCTGCGGTCAACCCTGGAATAGCCTTTGACCAAGATACAACTGTGCCTTTCTGCCCTTCCACCCCATTTGACCTTTCAGTATAGAATCCCCAGCACTAGTAATCCCATCTTCTTGTCCCATACCCCCAACCTCCTGCTTTCACTGTCCACATTTCCAGAGTCCACAGTGCTCTGCTCCTTATTACCCTCTATTCGCACCATTTGCAACTCCTACATCTCCCCCACCCCTCTGCCTCTACCCCTGCTCTTCCCCTCCCCTTCTTTCTTTCCCAGCCTGACTCCTGGGCCTTCACTACCCTTCTTCCCTACCACCTCTGGATGCCAACACCGCAAACATGTTACTTGCTACCCCGCAGTGGTGCCCATCTCTCCTCTTTCCCTTGCCCGAGCCATCCCTCCACTTACTGCCCTCTGTTCTCCTTACCCCCATTCCCCCTCCCCATCCTCATGGGATTTAGCCCTGCTGTTTCCTCCTCTGCTTCTCCCAGCTACTTCTCTCCGTGGTCCCTCCTGCCCCAGCTCCTCTCCCTCACTCTCTCCAGCTCCCTCCAGAGCCCCTGTACCTCCTCTCCCACTCTACTCAGCCTGTAACAAACTGAGCAACTCTCCAGTTTCCATAGTATATTCATCCAAACAGCTGCCCCACAACCATTGCACCTCACTATCCTCTATGGTGCCCCCATTACATCCACTATTCCAATGTCTCCAGCCACCCTTATTTGTGCCCTCCACCTCCCCAAGTACAATCCTTCCAATAATGCCCCATTTTCCTTCCTGGCATTATTCACACTGAACTTAACATAACCTCAATTTCTTATCACACAGTCTGTACATCAATAGCTGGATACCATATGTGACCCTACTAGCTTGCTTCCGAGTCCTTTTTACCCCAATGTCCCTAGCTTTTAGCTCAGTAACCTAGTCAACACATTTATACATGACCCTGTCAGTTTCAACTTTCATCTTTAAATATGCAGTTACTCCTCCTTAACTCAAACTTGTCAGTTTGACTTTCAAACTTGCAACTTTAAAACATTTAAACCTTAAAATCCAATTAGTAAAAGCTTGAGTCTCGAATCTTTCACCACCTATTAGTTTTAAGAGTTAGCTCATATGGAAGTTTGCAGCCTTTCAAGCTCCTCCCTCACAGGGGTGCTTTTTCAATCCATCCAGCCACAGTCCCCAGACAAGCCAGCACTGTTAAACATTTAATCTAAATCCACAAAACCACCAGCAAAAATTACAAAAAACTCAGAGATAAATAAACTCTCACAGAAACAAACTCACCTCATATTCAAATTCCTCTAACCTCTCCCCACAACAAGTACAATGAACAGACAATGCCTCAGTGAACATTTAAATAGAGATTAAAACTAAAATCCAAACAAACTTGTTTGGCTGCTCTGTTACTAGGCAAGAAACCCCTCCTCAGGGGCACCAGAGAGTCATCTTCTAGATTGGAAGCATTTCCTCTACTCTCTCTTCCACATGGCAGAATTTTGATTAAAACAAAAATTAAGAAATTTTTCTTGAGTTCCAACAGCAGATTTTGATTCAGCACGACTTTCTGAATCAGGAGATACCACATTTAATATGGGCAGAATGAAACGCAGCAGCAAGGACAATCTAAAAATCCACCACCAGATAACGACAAGGCAGGTGAAGCCTCAGATGGAAGTAACGCTGGAAATACTGATAGACAGTCAGAACCACTGTGGCATCATTTACTGGAGCCCATGCAGGCCATGGACTCTAAAATAAAAAAAACACTATAAAGGATGGAGAGCATTATGCCGCCATCACACAACTTACAGGATCCCTGGCAGATACAGATAAAAGTAGTCTCGACCCTAGCCACGGTAGCTACAATCACTAAAGAAAATGGCCAGCTCTGTGGATGTCTGTAGAGCTTGAGAATGAAATTCAAGCTGGAAATATCAGAATTGTGGGCTCCTGAAGGTGCAGAGGGACAGCACTATTACATTACCTATTGGACTGGCAAAAGGACTTTAACCTTCTGGATGATTTTCCTTGGGCTTCACTCACCAAAGCATACAGAGTGAACCCGAGGGTCCGCTTCAGCCTCCTCAAGTCAGCCACACACCATTTTGCTGAAGTCCACAGGATCCCAAACGGATCAGGTTCTGTTTGCAGCAAGGTATCATACCCACTGGAGATCAAGGATATGGATGTTAAATTGTACCTGGACCTCTCCTTTCAGACCCATGCCAGGAGGAAGGCCTTTGATGCAGTGAGGCATCGATTCCATGCACTCTGCATTGTTCACTCATTCCTGCTGCCGCTCAACTTCGTGGTATACAGAGGAAAACATGGCAATTTTCTAGTCCCCAAGATGCTGGTCGATGGACAGAGAAGGTCAACACAAATTCACAGCAAGGAAGAACCCGCCAATTTGCAGAGCTCAGAATTGGAAAGAGTACTGATGGAATGAATTGGGGCCTATCTATGTAGCAGGTCGAGACTTACCTTTGATGTGTTATAAAGCCCTGGAACTTTACTGAATCCTACTGAGATCTATATGTTTATGCATATTAGAGGATGACTTGGTTTATTTTTATTAATGTGGGATTATTGTAGGGACTGTTTAATTTTTTGGTACATTGGCGATTTAGCCATTGGATTTAGTGGGAGTACTCATCATTTTCTTATAGTCTTTGCAGGTTTTCTCCCATTGTATAGGACACAGCTAAGGTCAGACCTGGACTATTGTTAAGAGACCTTACAAGGATAAATATATTAGCTAAGTGCTGTTAAGGGCATTTCTGCTTTAAATTAGGAACAATTTGAAAGATTCAGTTTTCACCTAAATAACAACATCTGACGAGGAATGTTATTGTTTCTGTATGTGGTTGGGAGGGTTTAGAGGAATCGTTGTTTGCTGATACAAGTTCTACCAGGCTAAATAGCAATCTACTAGATTGTGTTTGTTCTCCTTTTAATTCTCCCTTACAGGAACACCTTACCTTAGAAGAGGCTGGCAACTTTTGATAGACTTTTGGACTTATCATTGGGGCTTACTGCCCAGGACTTCCGCTTATTCCTTTTGTACAAGAATACAGGGGTATTAAAATGTGAATATAACAATTTCCTATTGATGTAATGTCATTTCAGTTTCTGTACCCTGTATGAGATGTTGTGGTTATTGATTATTTGCTTATATAGAAAATTAAAAACATAAATTTTAAAAACAAAACAAAGAAACCCTCCCCATTTAGCCACAGTCCCCAGACAAGCCAGCACTGTTAAACATTCAATCTAAATTCTCAAACCACCAGCAAAACTTGCAAAAAACTCAGAGATAAACTCACCTCATATTGAAACTCTCCTCTAACCTCTCCCGACAACAAGTAAAATAAACAGACACTGCCTCAGTAAATATTTAAATAGAGATTCAAACTAAAATCCAAATAAATTTGATTGGCTGCTCTGTTTCTGGCTGTTTATGGAGAAGTACCTGAGGCCAGAGCCCTTAATGGGCAAAAGGTAGTCCAGCAAAAGACTGACTGGATATGTCAAGGCACCCAGGGTATGAGCAGCACACCAAACTGTAAAATTTTTCCATTTTGCAAGCAGGTGAACCATGTAGACATTTCTGAGCCACCAGTAGAACAGTAGCAACCGCTAGGAAATCCCAAAGCAGGAGAATTCTACATCCTCAGGAGTCAGGTGTGGAGGTACCAGGATCAGGATGCACCAAAGCACACTACTCCTACACCAGAAGTCTCACCTGCAGAGGAAATGGGAAAGAGGGTTCCACTATGAATTGCAAGACAGAGGGAACCAAATTTATCAGGGACAGTATGGGGCCACCAGAATTGGGTCACAGACTTGCCCTCAGCTTGGCCAGAACCCTCTGTATAACAGACAATGGGGAAAGGCACATATGAACCTCCTTTCCAGAGGACAGTGCATCTCATCAGAAACACCAAGCATTGGAGCAAGTGAGCTGAAGCACATCAGTTTTGCATTGTATGGAGACACAAAAGTCTGTTTGGACAGCCCCATTTTATGAAAAGATCATCCATGATGGAGTCTAAGAGCTCCATTCATAGCAGAGCACATGGACTGAGGCAATTAGAAAGGGCATTGAGGGTGTCACACAGAAAGATGTCATATTCCATGGGTAACAGTGGGTCAGCCCTGTCAATTGATGTAATACATCACCAAAATATTGTCTGTATGGATCAGCAACAGATGCCCCATAAGGTGGGCATTGAAGGCCTGTTGTTCTCTGTCCTGATGCTACTCTTCATCCCCTGACTTACCTTCCCTTTTTCCAAACGGATTACCTCCCATGTTTTCACCTCACAAGTCCTAGAATGCCAACTATGTATCTAATTGCAATCACCTGTTTACTATGTATTGTGCTGTTCTACTGTTCGCTGTATTTTTACATTATCTGTACATGTTATTGTGTTTTATACTCTTTCTGTTTTCTAACCGCCTCCCCATTATTGACGTGGAACCTTTGTAAATGAGCTCCACTGTGCTCAAAGGTATTTTCTGATCCTAGATTGAAATAAATAAAGGTCAAGCTGATCTCTCTCACTTTGATAACAATAGGAGATACGACCTCCCACCAGAACTTTCTGAGGCCAGAGGAAGAGGAGGGAGTCAGAAAATGCTGGGGTGGCAGGGTGCAGCTAACATCTGCACCATTTGAGAGTTTACATGGGCATCAAGTGGCAGAGTGGCCTGAGACTGGAATGGTCGAGGTTGGTGGGAACCACATTCGGGACCTCTGAGGTAGCCTTGGCCGGACAAACATAGTGACAATGAAAAGAGTCCTTGCTTTGGCCATGGGGCTTTGAGTTAAAGGTGTGTAGAGACCTTGGAGTCGTCTTTGACATCTGTAGGTCCGCAGAACATTTTCCTCACTGGAACCAAACAACTGTTTTCCCTCTGAAGGAGATTTAGAACCAACTGTTGTACATCAGAGACAAAGCCAGCAACACACAGCCAGGAATGGTGGTGCAGGCAGGTGCTGGAAGCAACTGCACGGGTAGTGGCATCTGAGGCATCTTAAGCAAATCTGAACAGATGCTTACTGGCTTCAAGCCATTAGCAACTGTCTGTTATGCCATAATTTTGTCAGGGACTTCAGGTAGCTTTCAGACAGCCTGGCAATGGACTTCCACAGGTAGTTTTGATACTTTATCATGTATGCCTGATAGTTTGCAGTTCTCAGACCCAGACAAGCAGAAGCCAGTGTTCTTTTCCCCATTACATCAAGCTTCCTCGACTCCGTCCAGTAGGAAAAGAACTTAAGTGGTTTTAGGGCTTTTGATCTGTCATGAGCAGCCCTGATCACAAATGAATCTGTTTCAGGTTGAGATAAATAGTAAGGCTTACAAGTAGGGGCAAGATATCATCTGCCTTCATAGGAACTGTAGACAAGACACCAGCTCTATGCCAAGAAACCATAGTAGTATCCTCCAGAGCTGAATGAATTGGTGGTAATAAGACAGCTGGGGAGGCAGACACCTCTACAAACTCATTTATGTTCTTCTTAGAGGAATCCTGCTCCTCAGCATCAAATCCTAGTTTGGTCTGAACCAACTTAAGGAAAGCCTGAAATGAGGCCTCTTCAGCAGGAGACCTGGAGAGTTTTCACACTTTCCTCAGAGCAAGAGGGCAGAGTGAAGCTAGAATCCACCACATTCAGAACATCCAACTCTTCTGCATGCCTTCCTCCTCCTCTTCCATGTATTATGGCTTATATTTCAGCTCACTGTTGACATCTGTGGTCATTGGTAGAGGTCAGTGGGATGAGAAGACATAGGAGAACTGTCACGGTAGCATTGGCAACAGAGGATGTTCCAGGCCTGGCACAATGGTGGGATAAGAAACTTTCTGTCATTGGCAAGGTCAATGGTGGCATCTCTGAAGACATTGGAAAAGCTTTGATATACATTAGTTTCATATAGGAGCTGAATGTTCGATGGGCCACAAGTAGGTCGATGGGACAGTGCCCAGTGCTGGTACAGGATGCTAGTCCCCAGAAGGGGAGTAAAGCTTTGCCATAGCCCGAACTTTGTGTCTGTGAGATGGTTGGGGTGGTGGTGGTAGCAGGACTGGAGGCCGTGGCCTGGGACCTGTCTTTATCGTTTGATATTTCTTTTCAGAGGAGATTGTGAACAATCTGGGAAGCAGTTTTTCCTCTATGCCATTCTCCTTCTCAAAGTGGCAGTGTTTGCCCGCTGACTTTATGGACATATCCATCTTTTGGTTGAATCAGTCATGGACCGTGGAGAATGGCAAGTCAGCGGTGAATCAGGAAGAGAAAGCTGTCTTATTCTCCTTTTACCTCCTGGGCAATCCTGTCCTCTCAGCCTTGCCTTACCTCCTTCCTGCCTCCCATTTCTCAGTACATGTGAGATGTCATTCCACCAAGGGCCAAAAGGTCAGAGCCCAAGAAGAGGACATCAGCCAGCTTATGCTCAGTGTCCACAGTAAAGTGTACAGCCTCTGCCAGGCCCTGTGATGTATGGCGATGGCGTAGACATGGCATGGGCACAGGAATCGCCCATCTCCAAAGCTGTCTAAAACTGGTGCTCAGCCAACATTGTCTCTGGCACCTGATGGTTATCAGTGGAAGCTGCTCATCAGCTGAAATAGGTGGAGAACTCTTGTAATAATCAGAAGAGGAAATGGCCAAAATTAGTAGTAGTAAGTTTATTTCTAAGATGACCTTCCACAGAGGCTCAGAACATGTAGAAGCATAGACAGCAACAGAATATAACAAGAACATTCAAATAAATTAGACAGCAATAACTAGAAGTTTAAAGGTAATATCATTCACTGGAAAATAAAGTAGCAGCTGCATAACAATCAGATGGTAAAGGAGACCATCACGGATCCCTCAGTGCCCATATAAACAGGTATGCCTTCAGCACCTTTTTAAAGGTTTCCACCAAGGGACCACCCTTTGTAGCCTAGGTAGAGTATTCCAAATCACAGGGCCAGCACCTTCAAAAGAACAATCTCCTGAGTATTTAAGCTGCACCCTTGGGACCGAAAGAAAGCCCTCAGAGGAGAAACAGAGGGTTGTGAGGACTGGAGAGGATTCAGAAGCTCTCAACAGGTAGCCAGGGTTCAGCCCATGTGGACCTCTGTAGGTTAATGAGCCAACCTTGAAGGTAACATGCCACTTCAGGGCAGCCAGCAGTTCATGTAGGACCAGAGTCACATGACTAAACCTGAGAGTCAAGTCAGTAACCTTGCTTCGGTGTTCTGCACCAGCTGCAAGCATTGTAGGCACTCCACTAATCCCTGAGATGGAGCACATTACAGTAATCAGCCTGTTCGTCACAAATGCATGTACCAGTGTTGGCAGATCTAAAGGAAAGATAAGGGACTTAAACTGGTTGATGTGCCTAAATGGTATAAGCCACTCTGGACTACATCTGACACCTGAGAATCAAATGTCAACCTTTCATCCAGAATGACTCCCAGATTTTTACCTCTACAGAAGTCAACAGCCTAGATGACCCAAGCTGAATCCCATCTCTCCCATGGCTACCTCTGCACCTCCTCCATGACCCAGCTCAATCACCTGTACCTCAGTCTTGTACAGGTTAAATCTCAGCCAACTAGATGCCATCCAACCCTGAATAGCAGCCAAGCACAGATTGAGCACCTCAACAGCATCAGGCATCCTGGGTGCAAAGATAAATACAGCCGAGTATCATCTGCAAAGCAGTGGAAACCCAGACTGTAACGATGAATAATCCTTTCCAGGAGCAGCATACACACTGTGACCACACAGGTGTGAGGATCCGACATGGGGCACACCACAGAGAAGGGTCATTGGGGATAATGAGAAGGTTCCATCACCACCCTCTGCATCCTATCTCTGGGGTTTGACTCAAAGCAGCAGAAGACAGTGCCAGTGAGCCTCTGCACTCCCTCAGATGATCTGTCAACAAGCCATGGTTCACAGTGTCAAATGTTGAAGAGAGACTGATGAGAACAAGAAAATACAGTTACGTAAGAACTTATCTTAACAGTAGATCTTCGGAGAAGCTTTTGCAGCAGGTAACACATGTAGGACTGATGCCGCCCAGTGGCAGGATCCCATGACAAACTTTTTCCAGCAGTACCCAGTGGGGACCACCCCTCCTGATGTCAGCCCGTCCTCGACGTACTCATCGGTATATAAGAGGTGGCGGTCCCCAGAGTGCTCCAGTTCTTGTGTACCTCCCCAGTACCGGCAGAAACAGCCGAGATCCAAATGGATAAATAGCGAAAGGCAATTTCTCATCCAGCAGCTAAACAGAAAAGCGCCAGGGCGATGCAGAGCAAGACCTCCAAGGGTAGGTAGAGAGCTCTGTTGCAAGAGCTTCTCTTGAAGATCTACTGTTATGTTAAGTCTACATAACTGTACTATCTTACTTCGAGAGGAAGCTCTGCAGCAGGTAACAAATATAGGACTGAGTCCCAAGCAGTATAAACTGAAGACAACTACCTGGGGAGGTAGGAGAGGAACAGAGAAAGGAAAAGAGGTACATCCTCAGGAGATCAGACCCTGCAGAATTGCTAGGCTGAAGCCAGCTCTGCGTCTAGAGGCGATGTCTAGACTGTAATGCTTGATGAAAGTGTGGACTGAGTGCTATGTGGTTGCCACACAAATGTCTGAAGTTGATACCCCCTTAAGGGCTGCAAAGGAGGCTGCCACCACTCTGGTAGAATAACCTCTGACCGGGCCCAATAGGGTCTGTTGTGTTTTGTAGCAGAATGTGATGCAGTGTACCAGCCACTTAGAGAGAGTCTGCTTAGAAACCGGACTGCCCAAGGAATGTGAGGCAAAGAAAACAAACAACTGATCAGATGTTCTAGTCCCCTTGGTCCTAGACAAATAAAATCGCAACGGCAATGAATGTCCAGCTGCGGAGAAGCGCCTCATCACGATAGGAGTAGTCAGGGTAGTAGACTGAGAGTTGAACATCCTGGTTCAACGTAATTTCAGACACTACTTTGGAGAGAAGCTTAAGATTGGCATGCAAAGCTACCCTGTCTTTGTAAAAATCAATTACGGCTCCTTACACATGAGGGCCTGAAGCTCAGAAATCCTTCGAGCAGAAGTAACAGCAACTAAAAAGTAACGTTTTTCAGGAAATAAAATGTAGCTCGCAATCCATGGTGGGTTCAAATGGTGGGAGGGTAAGCTTCTTCAGGACAAATGGAAGGTCCCAAGGGGAACAGGATCCCTGAATCGGGGCTTTATATGAACAATGCCTCTGAGAAAGGCCCGGTCACCTCAATTGAGCCACCATCTGCCCTGGACAGGGGTGTGGTAGGCAGAAAGAGTAGCCAGGTGTACTTTTTGGAGGAGTAACTCAACCCTGATTCGAGAGGGATAACAGATATTCCATAAGGTGTTAACCAGACAGGCCAAAGGATCTATGCATCGCACTGTGGCTCAGAGGCAGAACCGTTTCTGCTTCATGGCATAAATGGCTCTCTTGGAGGGCTTCTCACTCCACCAGGACTTCGACTATCTTGTCCAACACTCCAACTCTTTTTTTTTTAAACTGTATTTTATCTCCTTCTTTGACAACAGAGCCCCGCTCTGTCAGGAGTTGCTAAGGTATTACCCCCGCTGCTGCCTACCTGGAACCCCGGGGCCCCTATAGAGTCAGTGGGCTATGTCCCCAGGCGGGTACAAGGTGGGCAGGTACACCCCGATCAATTAGCTTCGCCGGGTCCCTCTGGTGGTCAGGCAGGCAGCAGTCATTAGGCCTATACCCAGTGCTCCTTCCCTTGGTGCTCCATTGTGTTTTTTCCTTGTTCCGAGGGAGTGGCTACGCCCAGACGCCAAAGTGTCCCCACCGACGCCCTCACTCCCAACCCACTTCAGTGCCCATGTACTTGTTGTGCTCTCTGACTTTCTGCCAGAGGCCAGACAAGTACCAAGTCTGCACCCCCATCCTCCCGGAGAGGACAGCTCCTCCGGATGCTCAATCCTCTCCCTCCCTGCCGACTCCCCGACGGCCCGGCTCGCTCCTCGAACCTAAGTCACCAGCATGGCGCGAGGTGTGGCATCCAGTGCCTCAACCTCAGCACCACTGGGCCGCCCAACACTCCAACTCTAAGCTTGGCTAAGTCTTGAGGAGCCAAGAATGAAGGTGAAGGGACCATAAGTTCGGATGAACAAGAGTCCCGCTGTCCAGAGAGAGCAAGTGAGTCATAAGCAGAAGTGAAACTGTCAGTTGCTGCAGCAAAAGGAACCAAATCTGGCAAGGCCACAGAGGTGCTATGAGGATCATGGAAGTCCACCGATTGAGCCTTGAGGAGGACTCTCTGAATGAATGGAAAAGGGAAAAGTGTATAGGAATCTCCCTTCCAGGAGAGGGACAATGCGCCTTGCCAGAAAGCACCAGGCTCAGGATCTAGCGAGCAAAACCAGGCAGTTTTGCATTGGTGAAGGACGTGAAGAGATCCAACTCTGGAGTCCCTCATCTGACGAAAAGGTCAGCGACCACCGATTGCAGGAGCGACCATTCGTGTATTCGAGACCTTGACCTGCTGAGGGTGTCTGCGAGTGTGTTTTGAACACCTGGCACATGGACCGCTGTAGATGGTCCTCTGGCAGGCTATGGCCCATTCCACACCTCATAGCCCTCTGTTTGTTGATGCAGAAGACCACCGACGTGTTGTCTGTCTGGACCAGAAGGTGACCGGCATGAACACAGTGTCCAGGGCTTGGAGAGCATAGAGAACAGCTCTCATCTCCAGGACATTTATATGGAGAAATTCCTCAGTCAGAGACCAAGACCTCTGAGTCTTGTGTAGTCCCAGGTGTGCCCCCATCCCAAGTTTGAAGCATCCATGGTCAGGACCCATCCGGGAGCTTCCTTCTAAAAGGGAATCCCTCCTGCAAGGTGGGAGACGCCACCCACCAGAGGAGTTCCTCATGAACTGGCTCTGTAATGGAGACATGCATGTCCAGGTCATCCCACCTCTGATCCCATTATACCCAAAGAGTCCATTGAATGGTCCTCATCTGGAGTCTTGCAAAGGGAACGGTAACTATGGCAGCCACCATGTGACCCAACAGCTGGAGAAGCAACCTGGCTGAGCACGGAGGAGACAGAATAAATCTGTCTGGCTAGAACCTGAATGCACTCTGCCCTGTCTTGAAGCAGGAAGGCCCATCCTGGATGGTGTCTTGAAGTGCCCTGATGAACAGAAGAAGTTGAGTGGGTCTGAGAAATGACTTGGCTGGGTTGATGGTAATCCCCAGGCTCCAGAACAGGTTGCAGGTATCCCGGATAGCCGCTTGAAGGTGAGCGCTGGAGTGTGCTAGAAGCAGCCAGTCATCCAGGTATGGAAAATATAGTGTCCCATCCTGCAAGTGCTGCAGCCACCACCGCCAGGCACTTTGTAAACACCCTTGGAGCAGAAGAGAGGCCAAAGGGCAGAGCCCTGAACTGAAAATGCTCACCCTGGAATGTGAACCGGAGATATTTCCGTGGCCTTCGTAATCAGGATGTGACGGTATGCATCCTGCACATCCAGGGATGCTAGCCAGTCTCCCTGATGCACCATGGGAATCAGATTGTGAAGGGTGACCATCCTGAAACGCCTGCACGTGACCGACAGGTTCCAGGTCGCTGAGGTCAAGGACTGGTCTCAGTCTCCCAACTTCGACCACGGAAGTGAGACTAGAACCCGCTGCCCTCCTCGTGTGGAGGGACCAGCTCTATGGCATTCTTGGACAGCAGTGCCTGAATCTCCTGGTGAATGAGGTCTGTATGTCCCATGGAGTGATGGGAACCCGTGTTCTATGAGCTCATGAACCCACTGGTTGGAAGTCACTTGTCTCCAGGCCTCTGGATAAAGAGAGAAGTGACCTCCCACCTCCTCTACCCGATGAGGAGTTGTGGAGAGGTGGGTTGCTCTGAGAGTCTCGTGTTGGAGGGGAGGCGGCGATCGGCGGGTTTAGCCTGGTGAGAGCTGGAGGCCGAGGATCCTGAGACCACCATTTCAACCGAAGCCACCCCGCTTGAGCAAGGTTGCTGAAAGTGGGGTTGCTGAGGCTGTTGTCCCCTCTGCCATGAAAGCAGACCTCCAAAACTGTCTCTGCTTCCAGGCAGTACATAGACTGCACGGTACGGATGGCCTTACTGGAGTCCTGTAGTCTGTTGATGATCCACTCTGTCTCTTCCCTGAAGAGGACAGAGCCCTTGAAGGGTGCATCTAGGATGTTGGATTGAACATCCTGCATGAACTCTGACACCCGAGCCAGGAATGGCTCTGTAAACAAATGCCCATAGCCACCGCCTCTGCTGATGTGTCTGCAGAGTCATAGGCAGACCATAGCACATGCATGCCCACATCTGACCCAGTTTGAAGAAGCTTCTCAAGTTCTGCCTTTGGGGCAGTCAGGGCACCCTGCAAGATGTCCAGTCCTTGTTCCCAAAGGGCGTTCTGAAACTGGAACATGTGTGTCTAGAAATTTAAATTCCTGATGCTGCAGGTGGCAGCTGAGTACACCTTCCTGCCCATAGAATCCAGCTGTTTGATTCCCTGTCCAGAGGCTGGGTGTTCAGATGTTTGGGCCTCTGTGAATGGTCATGAGCCACTGAGATAACCACCGAATCAGCGGCGGGTTGCTCAGCCAAAAAGGGATGCTCCTTGGGAGCCGTACAATCGCTTGCCTTTTTGACACAGCCGTGGAGGAGAGAGAGCCCATATGGCCTGTGTGACATCCTCAAATGTGTCCACCATGGGGGATAACAACAGGCTTGGAGTATTTTTGCCTGAGGTACTTGGCAGTCACATATGCTGAGGGTCCAGGTCCTCCATGTCCCATCCCATGTTGGACTGTATATGCCGACTACTCCATAAACAACAGGTCGCCTGAGGGGACTTGAAAGATCCTCTAGCTCTCCTGATGGAGGATCCTCAAATGAAGTGGAATAGGAGTCTGACAGGTGATAAGAGTCCGTGGAGGAGAGCTAAGGAGATCTACGCCTCCTACGCCAGGACGCCATCTGTCCAAGGAGCTGGGAGGACAGCTCCTGGAACAGGATCTGCGCCCTTCTTTTTCCACCATTTTGCGTGGTCTCTCCAGAGATGGATGGTTGCCCTGTCTTCATCTGAGTGGGGTGGGGAGGCAGCTCTCTGTGGGTTGAGGTGTGACCCTCCCAGGGACCAGGCCCAGTTCAGGTCCTGCCGGGTGGGATTCACCAGAAGGATATCCGCTTGATTGTTTTCCACCAGTGGGAAAACAGAACTTTGACCTGGCTCAGGTTAAGCTTGGAGGAGCCAGGGGCCAGGGCTGGATCCAGCGATGGTTGGGGGCTCCAGTGCCAGTACCGACGTCGGTCTGATCTGGCGTCGCGGCCGGACTGGGGTGACATCAGAGCATCATGCTTGTCAGGGCTGTCGTTGGGTCCAGAAGGGATCCCGTGTGCCAGCATCTGGTCACCTGGCATCGTATCGTCATCCACCCTGGTGTTGGATCAAGAGGAGGACACCGGGGCAATGGAGACTTGGCCAGCAGTGGAGGCAAGGCAGCCTTGGGTGCACTGTCAGCAGACTTGCGTCGATGGGGGCCAACACAAGCTTAGGGTGTTTTTCTGAGTGGTTCTTGTCTGACGACGGAGCCTGGTGCTTGTCCAATGACGCAGTCTGGCTGCTACCTGCCAGAACCTGGTACTTGTCTGACAACAGAGTCTGGCATTTCTCTGACAATTTTGAGGCATGTTTTGGTGGAGGGAGGAAGACCTCCCACCGACAGGCCAGAAGATTTTGCCTTCTCCCGGGAGTCAGCGCTGCATACAGAGGCCAACCTGGGGGCAGGATGCGACTTACCTGGTCCGGACGAATGGCCAGACAGAGCAGAAGGAGGCCTGATCTTCAAGGGCTGTAGAATTGCTGAAGGCCCAGAAGACTTCTTCTTGGTGACTGAACCTCCTGAGGTGACCGGGGCTTTACTACTGTCAGACGGGAGTTGTGGCCTGATGACTTGGACTTGGAGGCTGGGGAGACCCAGAGGATCATGATCTAGACTGGGACCTCTCCTGTCTCTGTCCCGCCCTCTGCACTTCTCTTTATGCTTTGAAGAGTGGTGGTTTCCTGAGGATTTGTGAGAGCGACAGGGTGAGTCCACTGGAGGAGGACTCCTCTGCATTGCTGCCAATTGCTGCTGAGCCAGAAAATCTGAAGAGACTTCTGTCAGTGAATGCGGTCCGACTGTTGAAGGCCTGGCAGTGGAGGCAGGACAGAGTATCGTGGTCCGGCCCAGACAAAAACACAGGAGGGAATTTGTTACTGGAGGCACACTTGTTTGTGTGCCTGGATGGGGTAGTAGACATGCAGGAAAGCTGATGAAGAAAAGCATCAAAAGGTAATCTGGAGTCAAAAAAAACCGAGAAGACTAGTGGTCAAACTGGCAAGAGTTGGGCTGTGGAGCTTACATTCGTGTGTCAACAGCAGGAAAGAACTGGAGCACACTGGGGACTGCTGCCTCTTATTTACCACGTGGTACATCGGGGTGGGGCTGAAATTGAGGAGGTGCCTCGCTGGGTACTGCTGGAAAAGTTTGTTGTGGGTTTCTGCCGCCGGTTGGCGCCAGTCGATATGTGTTACTTGCTGCAAGAGTCTCCTCTTGAAGTAAGATCTGACCATTCACCATTATCTCTAGCCCTGAGGAGGTACTTATGCACCCTGACCAGTGCCATCTCAGTGTTATGCCTGGATCTTAAACCAGATTGAGGGCTCCTAGTTGTCATGAGCTGTGAAGTGTGCCTCAAGCTGTAGAGCCACAAGCTTAAATAGGTTAGAGAAAGGATGATAATTCATTAGAATACCTGGGTCCAGGGATGGTTTCTTTAGAAGGACCATACCAGTTCATTTTTCAGTGCCACTGGAAAGACTCCATCACGTAGGGAAATTAGTCTATCATACTGGAATAACTGGCCTGATGGAGACCCAGTGATGTGGCAGCGTGACACCTTTTAGCAGTGTGGTCAGTCTTCTTGGGCTCCCTGTCTAGAGGTTTGTCCACGCCCCTTAACCTACAGATTGCCGTTGATGCTGATTTTTCCACACTGCAGTGCAGGCTTAGCTATCCACCGACCCCCCAACCCTATCACCTTGCTCTTCCCAGTGCCCCCATGGTGTGGGGGGTCGATGGCTACGCCTTACTGATGACAGATGGATCTGGTGTCAGGAGAGAGCCGGTGTCATCCTGCTCTACACCCTTCCTGATTTATGGAATGCAGAACCAGAACCAATCCTTCACGGGGGTGTTGGAGAACCCAGAAAGGGGCTTTGGGGACCGATACTTGAGGACCATACATGATAGAGGGTATAAGAACTCTTAAGATGTTGATATGTACGTAATATTAAACATGAAAGTGTATCATCAATACTTATATTAAACAGAGTATAAAGGCTTTTACTGTAACCCTAGGCCTTGAAAAGAATGGCTAAATGAACCAGAAAATAAAGACAGTTTTTACAGTCCCTTGAACCTAAGATACAGAACATTCAGGTTCTTAAGGATGAGATTAGCAGGAAGGAGATAAAATGTACACTCCTTCGAACACAGGGAGTGATTGGGCAGTGGGAATGTGCAGATGGGAAAATGCAGGTTTCTTCAGCTTATAGATAAGCAAATGTCTACTGTGTTGTCTTACTAATTTGAAGAATATAAACTATTGTTTTCTTAATGAAGTCCTGACATCATGCTCTTCAGATGTGGACCACTTGTGAATCAGAGGAAGAGAAGTCATCCAAGGGCTCAGCCCTCCAGCCGAAAGATTTAAAACATGCTATTAGTACATAACAGTTGGACTCAAATGGCCAGCCCGTGGCACTGAGGGTTGAGGTGCTGGACGCCACACCTCCCACCATGCCGGTGGCCTGGGTTTGGGAATTGGCCTAGGTCATTGGGGGTCGGCTGGGGGCGGGAGCTGGCTGAGCTGTCGTGGGTTGCTCTCCTTTCCCGGAGAGGACGTTGTCGATCCTGCCACATGACTGTCACCAGGTGGAGATCTGGGGGCAATGCAAGACAGAGGGTGGCATGAAGGGAGGGTGTTGTGGGATCACAGCATGCACGCCTCCACTCATGTGCGTGTGACAGACCACAACAAGGGGACAGGAGAACATGGACCATTGAGAGAGAATGGAGCCTCCTGGGGCGGCTGCCTGCCAGCCCCCAAGAAACAGCTTTATCAAGGAAAAAAGTTGGACTCTAATCTGGGGCTAACGGAACTTAGACTTGGTCTCCCAGAGGCTCATGAACTGTGGTGAACGAGAAGGGACTTGTACATCAGACATGAGACTGAAGCTATTTTGAAGTCCTCTGGCTTATGATAGCCAGGGTGTTAAGGCAATCTATTTTGTTCATACTGTGTAAGTTTGTATTCTATTTCCATTATGCACTATTTTGACTTTTGCTGCTGTACTTACTGTGTATCCCTTTCCTCGTCCGCAGTACGCATCTGGAAATGAACATATCTGCTCAATATGTCTTTTGTGGTGAAGCTTTTTTCTGTATACATTTGTGGTTTTACGGTTTTCTCCCGCCCATTCCCATGCATCTCTGATGCACATGTACATGTGGAGGAACGCACGTACGCTTTACGGGATGCCCCTCCCTTCCAGTCACGCCATTAACCGCCTGCCCCGCCACTGGACCTCCATCTGATGGTGGCAGGACTATGGGTGGAAACCCCCCATCCTGGGAGAGAGAGCCACCGCCCATCATGCCTCCCCGTGCCAGCACCCGGCACCCGAGGGAGCTCCCAAACCCGGTCGCTGGCATAGCATGAGGCAAGGCGTCCAGTGCCTCAACCCTCAGCATCACTGGGCCGGCCACATGGTGAAACCTTTCAATAAATGAATAAAGACGCTGAACATGAAGCAAGCCAGCCTTCAAGTGACCATCTAAGCTGTGCCCAGCATCTGCTTCTAGGGCAGGTGTTAAAACATGCTGAGCTTTTCACTACTAAGATCCACATGCAGCAGCAGTGCAAAGTCTTGTAATTGTCAGAGCTGGGATTCTTTTTGCCAGTGGAGCTGCCAATTGTGGGGATAAGCCACAATAAAAGCATAAACAGTGCTGACCCACCTGTATAGAAAAGATGATACCAGGATTAATGTCCCAGGACACTGATGGCCGGAACCATGCTTTTTGAACTCTCTCTAGCTTCCTCCAGGATGGTGTCAGCTTACAGAATGTAGGAGATCAGGGACTGATATTCAGAAGTTTGTGCAGGCGCTAACACATGTTTGCCCTTGTAAATCTGGTTTGGCCGAGCCCAATATTGAAAGGGCTCTGTTGCTCCAGCAAATAGGGGTAGTGCCCACACAAACCAAAATGGGGGTATGCAAATAGTGGGGTGGGAACAGAGATACTGGCACAAGCTAATATTCAGCTGATTTGTTGGTGCAAGAGGGTTTGCACACTCCTTTGTGCCATGCAAATACCGCTGATGAAAACCTCCTCTTATTCCATGCAACCTTAGTGGCTGCCAGAGGTAATGTAGTCACAGCCAGTTGGCCACTGGGAGAGTATACCTGCCCCTGTGGTCCATTGCCCCCCAATCCCCAGGCCTGACATTAAAATAAATTCCCTGGTGCCAGTGGTCTCCCTCCTCCGATCACCAGCCACATAATAATAAAATCTTCCCTGGTGCCAGTGGTATCCTCCCTCCCTCCTGTCCCAGCCCCATATTAATAATAAAATTCCTGGTGTTAGTGGTCTCCTCCCTCCCTCCTCCAATCCCAGCCCCACCAGAAAAATTATTATCCCTGGTGGTAGTGGTGTCCCCCACCCGATCGCCAGCACAGGTAAAACATTCCCTCCTGGCATCTAGTGTTTTTCCCTTCACACCTTTCAGTTGACCCCACCCCACTCACCTGATCAGTATCTGTGTTGCTGCGGGTGCATGCAGCAACCTGGCACAGCCCTCTTCATACCTCTTTGGCAGTCAGATGTCCAGGCAGAGTGTGCCTTCATTTATTGGACAGAGTGCATCACCCTGTCCTATAAATAAGAGGCGGCTCCCTGCCTGAACATATGGTGGTCAGCTGAGATGGTGTGACAAGGGCTGTGCCAGTGGCCTTATGCACCCGCAGCACCATGGATCAGGTGAGTTGTGGGGGTGGTGAGGGGTAGATCACTGGATGCCATGGAGGGATATTTTACTTCAGGACTGTCGATCAGTTGAGGAGGACCACTGCCACCAAGGATATTAAATTTTACATGTGATCAATATAGTATCTCAGTGTTCTATGTACATATAAAGTATGGAGCAGTGCCTCCCTTTTGGTATGCTCAAGATAATAAACAGGAAGGTGTATCATTTGTTCTAGCGAATTTGATACCACCCTTCGAGAAACTTGGGATTTTACCCAAAGAGACTGAAAAATTAAATAAGGAGGCTCAGATATCAGAATCTGAAGCTCGAAATCCTTTCAGCAGAGGTCATGGCAACTAAAAATAAAGTCTTCCATGACAGGAAACAAAAGCTTCAGAGCCAATATAAATTTCTCAAGAATGAAATTCAAGTCCCAAGGTGGGTCTGGATTATGGATAGGAGGTTTTATATGAAGAATAGCTCTCAAAAACACAGGACACCTCTAATTGGGTCACCATACGACCATCAATAGGGGGCATGGAAGGCTGATATAGCATCCAAATGGAAAATACTGCAGGCCAGAGACAGACAGGAAAGCCAGTATTCCAATACAGAATTCACAGGATATGTAAAGGGTCCACATTCTGGGTAGCAGACCACAAAGTGAAGTCCTTCCATTTAAGAGAATAAGTATGTTGGTAGAAGGCTTTCTAGCTACAAACAGGCATCAGCAAACCTTAGGTGGCTATGTTTTCAGGAGCTATGCATGTAGGTGCAGGGACTTCCATTCCAGATGGATGAGGGACCCTTCAGAAAAGATCCCAACATAGAGGTTGAGGGACAGGATGTTCCACGTCAGATGTTGGAGGAGTGGAAACTGTATCTGGTGAGGCCAGAATGGAGCAATGATGATGAGAGTGACTCTCTCCGCCACAGCTTGAACAGAACCTCTGAGTTAGAGGAGTGGGGGAATGTGAATAGGAGTTTCCTTTCCAAAAGAGGGGTAATGCGTCTCACCCAAAAACTCCAGGTCCTGGAGCAAGTGAGCAGAAATGTAGCAGTTTTGAGTTGTGTGGGGCATAAAAGGTCCAGCTCTGAATTACCCCATCTTGCAAAGAGGTTTTTACTATGGGGGTCAGCAGTTCCCCGTGAACCATGGGCTGGGACCTGCTAAATCTGCATGGCAAGACATTTTGAGATCTGGGAGAAACACAGCTGACAGCTGAAGATCATGAGACAGAGCCCAGTACCATACTCTCATTGCATCCCTGCATAGTGGATAGGAGTGCATCTCCCTTGTTTATTGATGTAATGCATCACACTGACATTGTCTGTATGGATTAGCAGAGGATCGGGGCAGAGATGATTCTGAAAAGTCTGGAGGCTGCACAGAGCAACCCACATTTCTAGGACATTTATATGCAGCTCGGCCTCCACCTTGGTCCATGACCCTGTGTCTGATAAAGGCTCAGATGAGCATCCCAGCCAGAGCCCGAGGCATCCGAGGTGAGGATCTGTATGGGATCTGGTACCAGGAATGGCACATAGAAACATATACTTTGATGGCAGATAAGGACCACTTGGCCCACCTGTCTGCACATTTCCTACCTATTGGATAAGCTGCAGATCCTAGTTAACCAACAGCCTACTTCTTCCTACCCCCACCAGACTTGCATTATGACTGTCCCATTCATTCTTGAATTCACCCACTGTTTTTGACCCCTGACCTCCTCAGGAAGGCCGTTCCATGTGTCCACCAACCTCTCTGTGAAAAATACTTCCTCACATTGCCCCTGAGCCGTCCCCCTCTGTCTTCAAATTGTGTCCCTTGTTCTTGCACATCTCTTTTCTGAAAGATGCTACCCTCTTGGACTTTGTTGATTCCCTTGAGGTACTTGAAATTTTCTATTATGTCCCACGCCTCCCTCCTTTCCTCTAAGGTATACATATTAAGCTCCTTTAGTCTCTCTTCATATGCCTTCTGTTGCAGACCCTGCACCATTTTATTTGCCCTCATCTGGACTGCCTCCATCCTGTCAATGTCCTTGCGGAGATGGGGTCTCCAGAACTGCATGCAGTGCTCCAGAAGGGTCTCACCAACTGTCTGTACAGAGGGATAACAACTTCTCGTTTCTGTTGGTGATGCTCTCCCTATACATCCCAGTGTCCCTCAACCATCCTTACTGCCTTCTCACATTGCTTGCTTATCTTTAGGTCATCTGATATGACTACCTCCAGGTCCCTTTCCATTTTTGTTGTTGTTACTAACCCCCCAATTGTGTACTCTTCCCTGGGTTTTATTTCCAGGTGCATTACTTGCACTTCTTTGCACTGACTCAAAGCTGCCATACTTTTGACCATTCCTCCAACCTTGCCAAGTCCTTCTTATCCTTTCCAACCCCTTGTGTATGAACCCTGTTGCAGATCTTTGTGTCATCTGCAACGAGGCATACTTTTCCTTCCATTCCATCTGCAGTGTCACAACAAAAGGCAGTCTGCACTCCATGACAGCGAAAAGACAACAGCACTCAAAAGCAGTTTTTAAAGCTTTATTGCTTTCAGTAAGGTGCTGTGCCAAAAGTGGCTATGAACACCACTCGCTTGGGAACTGACCCTTCATCAGGGACCATGGCAAATAAGGAGAAAATCATTATTTAAATACATCAATGGCAAATGCAGTTCTTTTTTTTCTAGCTACTAATTTCTACTTTTTCTGGCCGCCTCAGTCTGCTCCTCTCTAGTCCCCACATCTGGTCCGGGGATTACGCCCACCGTCCACCTCTACCCAGTTGGTCCCAGGCACCCATATGCCCCTGTGGTTGTACCCTCCTCAGCAGGGCCGCAGGGAGCCCCCCAGGCTCCCCACGGAATACGGATCCAGCCTGGGTGCCCAGCCACCAGGCAGCTTGTGGATGGCCATAAAGTCGCTCAACTGGGTGCCCATTTTCACCCCTTGGAGCCGAGGACGCAATGATGTCACCAGAGGGATGCACGAGTCTGCATGTGCTCCCCCAGACGTCTGCCCTCAGTTCCACCCCTGTGTGCAACAAAGCATGTAGACCCCAGCCTCCACCAGGAGGCAACCACGCACCGACTGCCGAGACCCCCTCCCAGAGAAGGAGAGCAGTCCATCGGACGCCAATTCTTCTTCTCCTCAGCCGATCTCCAGTGACCTGTGCTCATTCCCAAACACCGTCACCATGTGGGAGCGAGGTGATGACCAGCACCTCAGCCCTCAGCGCCACTGGGCCGGCCTCAAATGCAGTTGTGATATGAAACAGGTGAGATGAATAATAAGGTGCAAGTCTTAATACACAACCTAATCAATGTATCAAAAATACAGTAATTTGAAATAGCAGCCCTAATGAGGGAGCTAGAGCAGAGTTAATAGATTTCACATCTCTTTTGCATCTTTTATTACTTATTGTAACACTTCCTAGTGCAGAGAAAAATATAGATGTTCTATGTTCCCAATTCTCAAGGGTCCATATTAGGGGAAAGAGAGAGAGTGAGTTGGGGTTATCTGCTCCAAGCAGCGATCTGCCCACTGTAGGTAGAAGGCTCTAGAACACAAAAGAAAAAGGCAATATAAGTAAACAATGAAAATTGTTTCATAGTTTATAAATGACAATTTACATTCATAGTGAAAGATAAGTGGTACATGTAAAGCAAATTATTTTTCTATAGGTAATAAATTCAAACATATATTCTGGACGGAATCTATATTCTAGATGAATTGCCTCTATCCGCCAAATAAAAAGACAGTAAATCATACTAAAGAAAGGTGGTGGGTAAAATGTCAGTGTTACTGAACTAAAATATGAAAACACTTATTTTTTTTTTTTTTAAACTTAGTAACTAATTTTATTTTCATTTAAATATTAATATTACAATCAAAGCTAACCATTTTTCTATATGCAGTAAATTCCAAATACATGTTTTTGTCAGAATACATTTGATCTCCATGTAAATTTATTTATTTATTTATTGAAGTTTCAGAAAATTACCTTTGAGTCAGAGACTCATTTACAAAGGCTCCACGCCAGTGATACAGACAGTCAAAATATAATTTTCACAACAGGTATATATAGTAGCTACTTGGGCAAGCAACAACTGGTTGAGACAAGCATGTTACAAAGTGGTTCCAAAGACATGATAATACATCAATACTAAGCTTACATAGTGCATATAGAAATGTCCATGCAGGGCATGAAGGGTGGTAAACAAGGGGAGAAGGGGAGGTAGCAGGATAGAGGTCCCTTGTCGGCTGGAGGGACAGGAGAAAGGGGAGCTATTCTATTTAACTTTATACAACATTTTTGGGAGAACATAAAGAAACAAAGTCATACTAGAGAGTGGTGAAAGGTCAAACTATTACTGAACAATGAAATAATGTGAAGATTAACTTTGACTCAAACAAGTGAGATAGTTTGTATTGTCTGGAGAAATATATCTGGGAGTTATGACCTTTATTTAATCTAATAAATAGGGTTTAATGTCCCATGAATTATTTAGTCCATGTGGTTTAACACTCTGTAGTGTATAAATCCAGTAACTCTCTCTCTTGAGGAGCTCATTAGTTCGTGCTGCCCCCAACTTATTAATTTTCACATGTTCTATGCCCATGAATTTTATCAAATTTGGGTCTGAATTATGTTTCTCAGAAAATGGATGCCTACAGGAGTGTTTTCTTTTTGTTAACTATTGATCGCATATGCTCTTGGATGCGCTGTTTTAGTGGCCTAACTGTGCATCCTATCTAGGTTTGATTACATGGGCACCATAAGGTGTACACTGTAAAAGTCGTATCACATGTGATGCATTCCCTGAGATCCACCCTAATATTTTCAAAGCTGGGATGTTGAAAGTTTTACCAGTGTTGGCCAATTTACAGATGCTGCAATGTTTACACTGGTAAAAGCCTGGTGTTCTCTGTGGCAACCAGTTTCTAAAGGGGATTTTCCGGTATGTTGAAAGTCTGCTGTGTACCACTGAGTCTCTAATGTTTCTGTCTCTGCTGAACGATACCCTGGGTTTTAAACCTACTGCTCTCAAAGTTTTGGAGTCACTTACTAGGATGGGCCAATTTTTGTGGCTGATGTTTCCTATCCTTCCTGCAAGCCCATTAAATTCAATGACAAAAGTCACTGGTTCCCTTGTAAAATCTTCTGATTTTTGTTATTTTATTTAGTAACAGGTTACAGTCCTGATTTTCAACACTTCATTGGTGTATCCTCTTCCTAAATCTTTCCTCTAATTCTTTACTTTGTTCATTACATTTTCTATAGTGCTGCAATTCCTGCGTAGGCGTAGCATCTGGCTGAAGGGAATGGATTCCTGCAGTTTAGGGGTGGGCACTGTCAGCTCTTAAAACAGAATTTGTCACAGTTTCTTTTCTGAAACAGCATGTGTTAATTGGTTTGCCTGGTATATCTGTTAATTCTAAATCCCAAAACCTAAGGCTTGTTTCATTCATAGTATATGTAAATTTTAGATTGATATTATTAACATTAATCCAGTTTATGAATTCTGGTATAAGGTTCTTACCCCTCCCATATGCACAGACAATCATCGATATATCTATTCCACATTTTGATGTGTTTGTGGACAGGATTAGCTAGGGGTTCCAGATGAACCCTCCTCCCACCACCTCAAAAACAGATTTGCATAGCTGGGGCCATGCTTGCCCTCATAGTGGTACCACAACGTTGTAAAAATAGTCTCCCTGAAATTCAAAAGCATTATGCTTAAGGATACATTCAAGGACTTCAAGATGAAATCTATGGGCATTTCCAGCATGTTCACTGTTTTCCAAATAATATTTACGCAAGTAACCCATCATAATGCCTAATGCAGGTATACAAGGATTCCACATCCACACCAATCCAAGTAAGACTAGCATCCCATGCCAGATTTTCAGTTTCTTCAGTTGCGTGTGTCCTTTAAATGTGATGGTAATTTCACCATAAGTTTGTAAAAAGAAATAGACAAATATACCCAGATTTTCTGTAAGGCCTCCATTCCCAGATACAATGGACCTACCAGGCAGATTATTCATATATTGGAGAATTTTTGGAAGAAAATAAAACCCTGAATTTTAGTGTATTCATACCATAGAAACTGGTATTCTGGTTCTGAGATCTCCATTCTCTGTAGCACATTTACATGTAAACAGTTTTTGATTTTTTATTATGCTTTTATTCCGCCATCAGCGGCGGTACCTCAGCCCGTCACGGACTTTGCCGCTTCACTCCCACATGAGCCGCAACTTCCCGATACTTCGACTTACCCCCCAGGGTGGGGTTGCAGCATCGACCCTAAGTGCCACAAGCATCAGGATAGGCCAGGGGAGTCGGCCTGGGAGCTAATGTGAGCGTGCAAGGCAGGTATCATTAAGGCGCTGGCAGTAGCATTTTTCCCCAGTGTTTCTTGGGGTGGGGACGTAATGACGCCCTGTGTCTGCCCCACCCCTTGAGCTCTGATGCCGCTTGCTGTGGTACCCTGGCCTCCGCTAGGGGTCCGTCAAGCATCGGACCTTCTCCCTACCTTCCCCGGAGAAGGAGAGCAGTCCTTCGGGACACTCCATCCTCCTCTCGTTGCTGGCTCCGGACGACCCGGTCTGTTCCCAAACCTGGATCATCGTGTCACAAGCGGAAATCCAACTGCTGTGCCACTGGGCCAGACCCATTTAAGCAGTTTAAAAGCTCCTTTTATATGTGGAAATTGAATTAAAGCTCAGATTTTCATAATTTTCTCTATTATGTAATAGACTTTTCACAATTTCCACGCATGATCCTTATTTAGTATAACCACATTACCCCCTTATCGGCAGCTTTTATTACTAAGTCTTGTTGGTTTGACAGTTCATTTAATGCTGCCCTTTCTGCATGTGGTAAATTATACTTTGTAATCGGTTCAGCCCTAATTAAAAGTTCCTGAACCTGATGCAGTACTGTTCTCTCATAGGTCAATAGAGCATGGTTAGTGGTGAAAGGGCAGAAAACAGACTTACCTCTGAACTGCTGCTTACACTTCTCTCTGAGTCCAGATGTATCATCAGTAGCAGATCCAACAGCCCCAGTAACCACAGTCAAGGTCTGACGTCTCAGCTTCATGCAATAGGGAAGCTAATAGGCTGTCATCAATCGAGTCTAAATTAGTCCCAGTGTTGTAGTCAATTAGTTCTTCTGACATGCTTTCAAGGTTTGCTTCATTAACTTGACTTTCTTGCAAAATCATATTAATGTCTTCACTGAACATCAGTGCAGAGTCTTGTGTTACCCCATATTTGTAATAGATTCTTGTTCTTTGTTAGCAATAATTTAAGTCTGAATTTCTAAAGAATTTTCTCAAATCCAAATTCACTGCAAAACGGTTAACTTTAGGTGTAGATACATATGACAGTCCTTTAGAAAGAACTTTCATTTGTGCAGGACTAAGTTATCTTCCTGAAATCTTAACTATTTGTAAGCTGGGGTTTTTTGCCTGTTGACCTCAATGGTCTCTCTGTGTTTCTTGCCTCCTCTTGCTTCTCCTTGTTTTCTTTCTCTTTTTTTTTTTACTCGCTTGTCTAAAAAAGCCTTTTCTGTGGCTCCTGTGTTGTAGTAGAGGTCTCTGGTACCTCGTTATCAATATTTTTATCACTCTGATTTTCTTTCTCCATGTCAGTGTTTCTGTATCTATGCTGAGTCTGAAATCTGACCTTTGACCTTCTCTCTGTCAACTCCTTGATCTTGTTTTCCTTTTCCCCACTTAAGTATGTCTCCTTTATTATAATCTTCTGAGTCTAAGTAATTTACTTTGTTTCCTGCCAATGATTTCCTTCTGTATTTAGTAAGCTTTTTGTAATGCAGTGTCCAGTACCTTATATTGTGATTCTGCTCTGTATTCCACAACCTGTTCCTTGACCTCCTTCAGTTCTTCAGTTAATTTGTTCAATTTATTAGTTTCTGTCTAACTAATAACTCGAGAAATATTTTTGAGCATTCACAAGCTGCTTTCACCTATTCTTCTTTATACTCAAATTCTTCCTAACCCGCAAGGCGGAATAATGTTAATTCTCAGAACCCCTCGGTGCCTGTTCTTTGTTAAGATATTCTTCTAGAGTGATGATTGCGTAGTTATATCTGCAATGTCACTTATAAAGACATTAAAAAGACTGGACCCAGTACTGAACCTTCGCGGTACCCTGCTAGTAACCCTCTGCTTTCTTTTGGAGTGGATTCCGCTAACTATTGCCCTCTGTGACCTGTTGTCCAGCCAGTTTTTTACCAAGGCTACCACCCTAAGACCCACTCCCAGGCTGGCTAATTTGTTTATTAATCTTTTTGCAGGACTGTGTCAAATGCCTTGCTAAAGTCTAGGTAGGCCATATCTACAGCCCCTCCCTGGTCTGCTACCTTGGTCACCCAGTAAAAGAAATCTATTAGATTTGTCTGACATGACCTTCCCGCTGTGAATCCATGCTGCCTGGGGTCCTGTGCCCCACTGGCCTCTAGGTACTCAACAGTTCTTTCTTTCAGAAGTGATTCCATCATTTTCCTACCACTGAGGTCAAGCTAACTGGTCTGTAGTTTCCTGTCTCTGCTTTGCTTCCACTTTTTTTTTTTATTTGTTTAACCAGGAGACACACTAAGCTGAAAGCTTGTTTACAGGTGTGACCTGGGAGCACAAGGAAATTAAGTGACTTGCTCAGGGTCACACAGTATGCAAGTGGGGGCTGTGGGATTCAAACCCAGGTCTCCAGGTTTGCAGCTCAGAGCCTTAAACTACTGCACTATACTGCCTCCTTTTGTAAGGGAATCACATCTGCCCTCCTCCAATCCTTAGGTACCACACCATACTCCCATGATTTGTTAAAGGGGTAGTCAGTGGTGTCACTAGTTCTCCCTTAGTTCTTTTTAGAATTCTGGGGTGAATCCTGTCAGGCCCCATTTTTTGTCCACCTTCAGTTTTAGGAGTTCTTTCAGAACCCTTTCTTCTGTGAAAGGACTGGTATCAGCCCCTATCCAGAGTGCTTCTATTGACTGGATTAGGTACCTCCCCTCCTCTTCTTTTGTGAATACTGAGCAGAGTTATTCGCTCAGTATCCCTGCTTTTTCACTGTACCTCTCTGTCCATCCACCTCCCTTTATTAAGCCCTCACTATCCCTCCCCTTGGTCTCTCCTTCATTACCTAATGTACCTAGAAAAGGTTTGTATCCCCTTCTTAACAAGTTGGCTATCTTTTCCTCGGTTTGGGCCTTTGCTAGTCTGACTGCCTTCCCGCTCCTTCTGCTTTAACTGGTACAGTTCTCTGTCCTGCTCCTTCTGTGTTTCCTTATACTTCCTGAATGCTATCTTTTTCTCCCTAATCTTCACTGCCACCTCTTTGAGAACCATAGTGTTTTTTTTCTTTCATTTTGATTTGTTTTTTGCTTCACACAAAGGCTTGTTGCTTCTGTGATGGCAGTTTTGATGTTTCCCACTGTTCCTCCACTCCTTCTTCTTGCCTGTTTGCTAGTGCTTTTCTGAGGCACTCTCCCATTTTGACAAAGTCAGCCCTCCTCAAGTCCAGTACCCTCAATTCTGTATGGCTTGACTCTACAGCTGTGTTTATCGTGAATCACACTGTTTGGTGGTCACTTGTTCCCAGATGGCTACCCACTTCCAGATCTGAGATCTCTCTCCATCCTCGTTTGAGAGTACCAGGTCTGAGATTGTTCCTCCAGTGGTTCCAACACTAGCTATCTGAGTCATGCCCCTGTAGGGCATCGAGAATGACCCTGCTCTTAGATATGGCAAAGGTTCTGCAGTTAACATCTGGCATATTCAAGTCCCCTATCAACAATATCCTCCCTTTTTTGCCATCCTAAGGATGCCTTCTATACACCCTTCAATAGGTTGTCACAATCTATCCACCATAACAACACTTTGCAAAGTAGAGATGTGATGAGAACCATTTGCTCTAGTTCAACTGTTGGCTGACACACTGGACACTGAGTGCTTACTGAGGTATCCTCATATGAAGATGGGCTAGTGGCACAGTCACTATGGCCACAGTTGAGGCCCATGAGATATAACATTGTTTGTGCACAAACTTAGTAGGCGCCTGTGTACCAAGTGTGCCTGAGCAATCAGAGTGTCTGTCCTGTCTGTGACAGGAAGGCACATCCCTTTTTGTGTCCAGGTCTGCCCTGTGTACTGCAGTCTCTGGCATGGAGTCAGCACAAATGTTGGCACATTTACTGACTCCCAAATCATCGAACAACTGACATTTCTGAGATAGTGTGTGAAGTAAAGCTTCCTTGGAGCTGGCCTTCAGGATCCAGTTGTCTAGATAGGGAAAACACACAGGCCTTTCCTGTGATGGGCTGCCGCAACTACTGCCACGCATTTTGTAAAGATCTGTGGTGAGACCAGAAAAAGGCAATACTTTGAACTGATAATACCTGGCCTGCAGCATAAAGTGGATCTACTGTCTGTGGGATTGCCTGATCTTTATATGAAGGTATGCATTCTTCATGTCCAGAGACTAGAGCCAGTCCCCCATTTGCAACAGGAGAATCAGGCCTGCAGAGACACCATTTGAAACTTTTTGTATTCGATGTATAGGTTGAAATATCTGAGAGCCAACACAAAATGCACATCCCCTGTCCTTTTCAGGACTGGAAGTATCTGGAATAGAACCCTTTGTTTCTGTCCTGAGGAGGAGGAACATTTTTGAAACAACGTCTGAACCTCCTCCTTTAGAAAGGACAAGTGGTCAAGAGGATAGAAGGAAGGAGGAGGAGGAGGAGCAGGAGGATTTCTAGCAGATCCAGAGCATGTCCCTTGCAATTATCTCCAGAACCCATTTGTCAATAGTGATTCCAGCTGTTTGATATTCTGGGAGATCCTGCTCTACACTCAACCCCGAGGTAACAGCTGAGGAGTGGGGAGAGACGGAAGACAGTCAAGTGGAACTGGGAGGGCAGAGCCACCAGAACCACCTTTTAAGCGTCACCCTTTTGAATGCGCTGAGTCCACTGGGTCAGGTCTGTTGGGACTCCACCTCTTGTTCCAACTCAACTGCCCACATTATATACACATCAATACTGCATGCCTGTGGCGGAGTTCGGCTACACCTCAGCTGTGACTGATGGACCACTTTTCTATCTCCTTATTTCCTAGCTATCAAAGCTTCTGTTGCTAACAGTTAACACTTTCTCTTTGCTTTTCTTCTTTTACTCCCTACCCTAGGTTGGCCCTAGCGTAGCTCTTACTAACCCTACTAAACTTCCTACTAGTTCTCTCTTTTCATTCTTTTTCCATTTCCATCCATTCAGTCCCTGAAATAATGCCAAGCACCCAGAGAGGTGTTGTGTAAAGTGCATAAGTGCATTTTGTAAAATAAACATGAAGGCTATTTTAGATAGTAGGAATGAATAGTTAATAAAGCCCTTTTAAAGAAAAATGATTCAGAAGCCATATCAAACTAATAATTTCATGATTAGTACAGTTATACAAAATCCTTAAGGTATTTTCATAAATCTTAAGGTATTTTCATAAATTCACATTTTAAACCTGTTACTGTATGAAGCTAAACAAAAACTGTGCCATGCTTTATTAAAATGCTTAGTCATTATGAATCAGAGCTATAGAGAGTCAATATCTGTGGAGATATACACTGTACCTTTAATTGAACCAGGAAGTCCCCTGGAACAAATAAACTCCCTTGGTTTTAAAACAGCATGTCCAGACATGTAACAGCATGTTCAGACATGAAACTAGAAAGGGCTTAGTCAGGTAACCTCACCAAAAGATATAAAAACTCTTCACTGAGTTCACTTCAGTGCAGTCCAGTGGGGCTCAGCCCTGAGAGAAGAGAGGTGCTACTGTAGACAAGCTGTTGAATGCAGACGAAGGGTCTTAGGAGCTCTAAGATCCAGGACTGTATTATGTGAGGAACTACTGATGTTAAGTAGTGATATTCTTTGCAATTTTTTTTCAATTATTTTTGAACTTTGTTAATATAATTTTTATTGATGTTTTCACATGGTTCGGGGAAGGCAGTCACAAGTTCATCTTGTTATATTTTGTTTTACATAGACAGGTTTAAAACAAGTACAGTTTAAGTTTATACTTAGTACATAGGGTTCAGCTGTTCATTATTTCATACCCATCTGAGACTTTCCTAATGGTTATCTATCCACACATTGAAGATAAATCACTCCCCAGAATCAGTCCCAACAGATTTATCCACTCTGGTTCCTCTCTGTCCTAGTTGTGGCCCCTATTGCAGTTTAAATTAACTATGTAGTGATTCTTTTTAGTGTACAAAACCAGGGTCCCTCGCCATTATGTAAATTATCCATTTAGTCCATTTCAACATGCCCAAGTCTCTGTGGTCATTCAAAGAGAATGAAATCCTTTCTGTTTTGTATATTTGTGTTATTATTTCCTCTATTCAGGTATTGTAGGAGTCTGGGATGAGAGCCAGTGTCTAGTTAGAGCTTTTTTGCAGCTAGGAGAGCTATCCCCAAAATATAAAGTGTGTGAGAGTCTCTTAGTTCTCATGGGAAGGTTTGCAGTATAAATAATTCTGGTGTTAAGGTAATAGGATACCCTATTAGTTCTGTTAATTCTGCCTGAAGGAGGTCAGGAAGGGTTGTATAATGGGGCATGACCAGAAGGTATGGGTATGGTGTGCCTATGGTTCATCACATTGCGCCAACATTCTGATGTTCCTATCTTTGAATAATGAGTAGTTATTGCTGGGATTCGGAAGTATCTTACTATTAATTGCCAGGAGAAGAGATGCCAGCTATGTGAGTATGTGAGTTTGGAGGTTAAAACGTCAGCCTCTTTCCCATTGTTGTGAGGTAATCTCTGTAGCCATTTTCTGGTTCCATTTCCCCACTATCCCAAGTGTGTTTGCTCCTAAGGTCTCGTTAAGAGCCCTGTATGTATGAGAAATAATGTGGGGTTTCAATAGTGGTTTATGGTATTCTGTAAAAATATATTAAAGGGAAGGTCTTCTAGTCTTCAGTACTCTCAGTGGGAGGGAATAAAAGAAATATCTCAATTGCAAGTACCTGAAAAGTCATCTTGCCTCAGGCCATACTTCTGTCTTGATTCTTGAAATGTAATAAAGTCATTCCCATTTAGTAATTGTGATAAAAGGTGAGGTGGAGACGGTCCTACTGTCTGAATGTGTGGTCCATCTGTGCTGGGAGGAAGTGCTCTAGTAAATATAGAGGGCACAAATAGATCAAATAGGGATTAAAGCAAACTGTTTACAGATCAATTGCCAGGCTTTGGTATGGTATGAAACGTGGGACTGGATTCGACTGGTGATTAGCATGTTGTGTCTGGTGAAAATAGCCCTATTCAGGTCATTAAATGGGAGCAGTTCCTCTTCAATCTCCCTCCAGATAGCTTGGTTAGTACGCTTAAGATGCAGGACAATAAATGAGAGGTGTGAGGCCCAGTTATACAGTTTAAGGTTTGGAAGGCGAGGCTGCCCTTCTGTCTGGGAGGAAAAGGGTCGATGCCCTTATTCTGGGATGTTTACCTGCCCATATAAATCTCTATTATGGCTTTATTCCAAGCTTGAAACGTTTTAATTGGAACATATATAGGGACATTTTGAAAAAGATATAAAGCCCGAGGGAGGACCACCCATCCTAACGACTTCCACCCTTTGGAGCAAATTATGGGATAACACTCACCTCGCCAGGTAGTCTGAAGTTGAGAGTGGAATGGGGCATAGTTGTTTTGTACTACTTTCTTACATCGTTGATAGGTATATACCCAAATATTTTAGCTTTTCAAGGTCCCATCGGAAGGGTAGGTCTGTCTAAATTGTAGGGTGGGACAAAATTAAATGTTAATGCATCTGTTTTGGAGGTATTTAATTTGTACACTGAGCATTGCCCATAGTCTTCCAGTGTTTTAAATACAGCTGGTACTGAGTGTGTGGGGTCCAAAAGGAAGAGCAGGGCATCGTCTGCAGTAGAGCGCAATGTAGTGCTCTCTGCCCTCCAGTCAGATCCCTTTGATAAGGGTGGACTGCCTGATGGCCTGAGCCAATGGTTCAATAAAATAGCGAAAAGTCCGGGGCTAAGGGGCAGCCTCATGAAGTGCCCCTGTGTAGGGGAAATAGGCTGAGTGGTGGCCAGAAACATTAACACAGGCCTGGGTTGAAGAACACAGAGTCCTAATCAGGAGACTAAAGGGGCAGGGAATCCCATCCTTGGCATGGTCGTGAATAGGAAAGGCCAGCAGACCCTGTCAAAGGCCTTCTCAGTGTCTAGGCTGAGGAGAACTGAGGGGCTCTGGATGTTTGCATTCTCTGGACCATATGCAGGGCTCTCCTGGTATTATCTGTTGTGGATCTAGAGCTAACAAAGCCTGCCTGGTCTAGGCCAATCAGAGAGAGAGGACCATATCTATTCTCTTAGCCATTATAGACATAAATATTTTATAATCGATATTTAGTACTGATATGGGTCGGTAAGAGGAGCATATTTGAGGGTCTTTGTCAGGTTTGGGAATGACTGAGATCACTGCATAGGACAAACTTGGGGAGGGTCTTCTATGCCCTGCAGCACCTCTTCATAAACCCGTTCTAACAACAGGCTGAATAAGGACTCTGTATGTTTATAGAACTCCTGCTGTAACCATCAGGGCCTGGGGCCTTCATTGTTTTTAAATGTGAGATGGCTGTTTGCAGTTCTATCTGGGTTATGGGGAGATCAATCCTCTTGTTGGTCTCTATTGAGCTTAGGGAGGTCAAGAGAGAACAGGAAAGTTGCAATGTTATTGTGATCTACAGATGATCAGGGTATATAATTTTCTGTAGTAATCACAGAATGCTTGTGTGATGCCTCTTACCTTTATTAATTGAGCGTTGGTTGCTGGGTCCCTAATGCTTTGGCTATAGTGGCTAGCCATCTCTGTTTCGTTAGGCGGAAAGAAGCTAGTAGGTGTGAAGCCCGAGGTCCTATTTCTCCATAGCGTTGCCTCAAAAATGCCAAGGCTATCTCTGTTTGCTGCAGACACAGCCAATCGAGTTCTTGCTTGGTCTGTCTAAGCTGTGTCAACACTGACAGATCTCCTTTTGATGGGCCATTTGGAGGAAGCCTAGGGTTTGCTCTAGGTGTAGTTGTCTTTCCTGCATTGTCTTGTAAGACAGGCAGTATGTTGTACTAAATGATCCCTAAGGACCGCTTTTAATGTATCCCATCTGTTTGCTGGAGATGTCTCCTTCAGGATTTTCTTCGAGAATATCCTGTATCTTATCTTTTAGGAATTCCCTAAACGGTTCACTTTTAAGGTGGGCAGGGTTGAGTCTCCACAGTGTATCTCGCTTCAACCCCATTCCCCATGTTGTAGTTACTGGGCATGATCAGAGTGTGCAATATCCTCGATAGTAGCCTCCTAAGGAGTCCTAAGCTTTCTTTTGTGTATAACAGTGATCTATTCCATGTACTGCTGAGTAGAATGAGTATCTCCTGTCTCTAGGGTGGAGGGTACGCCTACATCTAACCAGCCAACTTCTTGTATAAATCTTTAAAAACTTGTGTGGGTGGGTTGTTTACCCTAGTGACATTTGTGGAATCCAAATGAGGGCTTGGAGCAATATTAAAGTCTCCCACAAGTATCAGGGTCCCTTAGTCAGTTCCAACACCTTCCTCAAGAGGTATCTTATTGTCTGTGTTTTCGACCCTGGGGAAGTAGGCATTGGCCAAGGTCTCCTCATTGCCCTGCAACAGTCCTTGGACAATCACCAGGTGGCCTTCCATGTCTGCCCATTCCATCATGGCTCTGAAAGGGTATGGCCCGTGATCAGTATGGCGACCCCTCTCTTTCTACCTCCAGCATGTGAGGATGAGAAGACCTGTGTGACATCCTTTCCTACTAGCTTTTTATGTTCATTTGCATTCATGTGTGTCTCTTGTACATAGATAATCCCCGCTTGGCTTTTTTATATAGAGTGAGCATTCTTGTATGTTTAACTGGCTGCCTAGGCCATTAACATTTAATGACACTATCTGTAAAGGTGTATCAGCCATTTAGGTCTCTCTAGTATTGAAGAGTTTTACTGTGTCCCTCTGCTTATGTCTGGATCCTATGACACTGTAATACTCAATACCTGTTTTGTAAATTGGTGACTGCCTGTGGGGAGTGAGGAGTTAAACCACCTTCTAACTTCAAACTTTCAAAAACTTAGGTAAGTTAACAACTTGGGTGAACAACTGGAGGCAGTGGCTTACCAACTGGCTAGCCCTCCAAACTGTAACGGCTTCCATGGGGACTGAGAGCTAAACGCACCAAGTCCCCTAGTGTGCTGGATGGCTTGGTCCTGCACGTTTTAGGACCAGACGAAACGCCTTGGGAAGGGAAAAAGGGGGTTGTAATCATGCCAGGTCTACCCCAGGTTAAGAATCAATATAACAGTATAATTGTTTCCCAGTTGATTATAGCTTTTCCCTTGTATAACCTAGGGCAGAGCTCTTCTCACATCATGGGGAGCCTCATCAGAGGGTAGAGCCCCATGTGTGGGGCTAATTAATCTCTTCTAAGGGTCTGGTCAGAAGTGGAAGCCTTACCCCACCCCAGCTCCCTCGTACAGCATTGAGGGAGTAAATGGGCAGGCCAAGACAAACCACTCCCAGTCAAAGACCTGCCGGTATATCTAGGAGGCGGAGCAAGCGGGCCCCTCCATCCTGCAGCCCAACCCTTCCTTATCATAGCTCTGCTTCTCCATGGTGTGGAGAGCTCTTAAGGCACCCCAGGAATCCCTCTGAGCAAGCAATTCAGCATTAAACCATTGTTAGGTCAATCACAAAGTCTAATCGTCCTTCTGTTGCTAAGGTGCCGCCAACCTGAAAAGTTCACGGGTCCCCATGTTTAATGTGGTCCACGGGTGGCCGGATGGCAGGCCTGTCCCCCTCTCACCTCCATGCCATCTACCCATGCCCCCTTTGCTTCTACCCTTTCTCTCAACTCCCGGTTTTGGGTGTCACCACAAGGAACATACATAGCTTGAGTCCCCCTGCTCCGGTGATATGGGTGCCTCAGCATGGTGACGGCCTCTGGGCATGTTTCTTAATGCGGCTGCATCAGGAAGAGATACTGGAAGGGGTGAGGTACAGGGCTGACAAAGGATCGATTAATGAGGAGAGGAGAGGGAGAAAGGGCATGGGCCTGCCTACCTGTTGGTAGATAAAGGTAGTACTGCCAGTCCACTTCATGTGGTGTTCTGTCTGGATGCTTTGTTCTCTGGTTCGTTGTTGCTTGTTGTCTCAAACTTGCTGCGATTTGTTGAATCACGGATTCTCCTTCTCAGACATTGGTCCCGCGACGATCCTCTGCTCCACGCCTTTTGTGCTAATTTAGCCGCCAACGATGGGATAGTAGTATTTTGGAGTGTCGGACCTCGATTCCCAGTTTAATTAGTTCTCGAGACGCTTCTTCTGCAGTTTCAAAACTTTTGGGGCCTTCAGCGAGGTAAACCACCAGCTTCAAGGGCACGGTGTTCAAACTTTATCCCTGACTCCTTCAGCTTCCTCATTATTGGGCCATAAGCTCTACTAATTCATAGCTATTATTAGAGGGTAGTCATTGTCAACGAGATTCTATGGTCTTGATAGCTTAAATTTCCTTTCTGCCAGGATTTATGTAATATCATCTCTTTCTTGGTACCTCAGGAAGCACACTAGAATTGCACGCATGGGTTCGGTGTTTGAGGTCTTAATGCGTGTGTGGACATGGTCCATCTCCATGGAGCAGTCCTCCGGTATGTTCAGCTGGGTTTTGAAATATTGCTGCAGAAAGGGATAGGGTTATTCCTTCTGCTCCTTCGGAAAACCAGCAATTTAAATTGTTTCTCCTACTTGTGCCTCCGTGACGTCTCGCTCTGTCTCTGAGGCTTTTCACCTCTTGGTTCAGCTGGAGGATTGCTCTTCAGTTTGATCTACCTTTGAGTCGGTGGATGTGGCCTGTTCTTCAAGGCCATCGAGTCGTTTTTCGATTTTACTCTACATCTGTTCACAGGGCTGCGAATGTGGATTTTGTTTCTTTTCAAAAGTCCCTTAGTTCTCTGAGGACTGTATCCATTTGCCTGGCGATGTTGTTTGAATTGAGGATTTCGGGTCTTGGGGTCGACACCACCAGACGCCTGTAAGCTATCACTGTCGGAGAGTAATCCATCTGGATCGGAGGGGTCTGGCATTAAATTTTGATTTTCCGCTTTCATCGGGCATCTTTGTGCTTTTAATGTTGCTTTGCCCAGTATTTCCTTCTCAATCAGCTGGGAATTAGTAGTTTGTACCCTGGGGAGACGGAGCTACGCTTTAGGCTGCAGCTGCTGGCATGACGTCACCGAAGTCCATATTTTGAACTTTTGAAAAATAAATATCACACCACAGTGTGTGTTTTAAACCTTTAAATTTGCCTTGTCTGAAGTTTACAGTATTCCCACACACTGTGACAACGCCATTATGGGCGACCCCCGCTAGCAAAATGTTTCAGTGTGGTTCTGACGCTGATGGCTTACAGTTCCAAAGGTGTGGCCTAATGAAGAAGATATCCTCGATGAAGATACAACATTTCACTATATGCAAGCAGGACAAAAATGACTAGAGTAGTAGAAGCTTTGCAAAAGAAAAATCGGCACTCTAAGACCATTTAACAGATGTGCAAGGGAATGTGATTACCTGAGAGAGAAGGAATTAGAGGTGCACACCTTAGAGATGGGCATGGACACCTGTAAACTCAAAGGATGCAGTTTGCACAACAGGCTGCTGACCTCCATCTGAATTGCTCCAGAGTTACAGGAGTGTGTTACAAATTAATTTTTAACTCGTTAAGTTTATTAATCTTATTAGACAATACATCATGTATATCTGTCAGCAAAGAGCAACCATCTGAAGATTTGTACACAAAGCTGTTACAAAGCTATAATGTCCAATAAATGCCCATCACCATGGGTAGGAGGCAAAGTATAAAAACTGGTCAGACGTGTATTTGAGTTCTGCAGCAATGATTTGATGAACCTTCTGTATAGTTGATAAATTCATTTAAAATGGTAAGAAGTATCCACCATCAACATTAACAAATCCATGAACCAGTAACTAACAGAACTGTGTACCTCTAAGAGGTTTCCAGTATAAATGCTTGTAAAATAGTCCTCATTAAGTCAGAGGCTGTAATACTTAGCACTAGTGGTAAGACTAATACTGTATATGACATACTAAAACACAAGAAAAAACATAGACAACCCCATTCCTCGTGATGCCCCCCTCGCACCTTATTACTCTGACCTCCTGAGAATTGGTCTCCAGCTAGGGGTACCAGATTTTGGGATGCCAAAAGTGGACACTTAGTCCCTCCCTTGATGAGCCCTTGTGTCAGACCCTAAGTAAATAGGTTTAAAGTCCCCACCACCTTCACAGCTCATTTATATGGAGATTCTGGGTAGGCGAGAGTAAAAATTATAAAAAATAATAATACAACAGGATAGAGAAGGTACATGAAGAATATTTGGCAGCTGGAAAGAGGACATGTCCTCGTAAAAGAGGACATCTGGTAACCCTAATCTCCAGCTTTAGATGACCCTATCAGGGAAGTATAATCTATAGACTGCTGCATTAGTAAGTATCGATCCTGGTGGAATCACCCAGCCCAGAGTTTTCTGCATGCTCTCCACTGTGGGTTGGCAGTTCCTGTCCTGATGCCTCTAATTGGTGCAAAGGATGCCATAATTCCACAAATCTGCCCATTTCTAGCCTAAGTGTGCTGGTAATCTGTTCCATCCTTTTTTCTGTCTCAGCCATCCTAGTGCGCCAATGTTCCAGTGAGGGAGGCTGGGGAGGAGCCATTTAAAAGTGATACATTTTACTGCCGGCCGGTGGTGCTGCAGGTTGAGATGCTGGATGCCACACTTTTGCAACATGCCAGTGACCTGGGTATGGGAATGAGCCTGGGCCGCTGGGGGTCGGCAGGGGAAGAGAAGGATTGAGCATCCAGAGGACTGCTCTCCTCTCTCTCGAGGAGGGGGGACTAGTCGTCCCACTCACTGAGTGCCCTCTGGTGGTGGCTGTAGGACAGAATGGGTCGGGAGGCTCAAGCCGATGTCCTCACATTGTCGTTGCATCAGTGGGGGGACTGGGCGAAACAGGAAAGGTCTGGCAGGCTCGATGATGGTCTCCGCCCTAGGAGCGGTCTCCCAGATTCTGGATTAGGTCTCCAGGAGGTGAGAGAAGCTGTAAATCCTCCTCACCTCGCTGTGGGTGGCAATCCATGGGGAACTACCAGGGGCCACCTAGCACAGGAGTGGCAAGACCAGAGAGAGAGAGAGAGAGTCCTCCAAAATTGAAAACCATAGCTGCCTGCCTAGGCTCAGGAGGCAAAAGTACAAATAAAAAAAAAGTGATACATTTTACTGTTGCCACCCACAAGATTTGGCCCAGCAGCCTAATAAGTTTTATTACGTGATAACAGAACGGGAATCCCAACACTAGCACATTAAAGGAGAAGGGGAGGTATTTCTCAATAACTCTTGTATTTCATGGTCTATGGACGTCCAAAAGTGTCCAGCTTGGGACATGCCCAAAACATGATAATGTGTGCCCGAGAACCCCACAATGCCTCCAGCACTGATCAGTGTAGCTGGAATTGAAATGCTTGGTAATCGTAGGGGTTCTAAAACATCTAACTAATATTTTCCAGTTATATTCTCTCCAGAAGTTGAGGCCATGACCTTACACCCCTTTTGAATGCACTGAGTCCACTGGGTCGGGTCTATCGAGACTCCACTCTTGTTCTCAACTCAACCTTATGGCATTTAACGGTGGGGTATCCGAGAACGATAGGCGCTTATAAAGTTTCGACACATAGCTGAACTTCACTTTAAGGGTAATGACATCATGGTTTCAACACATAGCGAACTTCACTTTAAGGTAATGACATCATAGAAAAGGATTTCCAGTTTTGTGCGTTCTCTACAGAGCTTGGATAAAACCCAGGAGACATGACAAAATGTGGAAGCTGTAGGTAGAAATGATCTGCTCTAGGAGGGTAGGAATTGACTAACCTGATAAATGAGAGTCAGTACTGTCTATGCATTGTGCAAAGGTAGTGAGTCCTCTATGTTCTCAGTAGGCATAGCCTGGGGAAAAAATGACTCTTCATGCCTTATAAGAGGTAGGGTTCTGATAGTATTAGGTGTGTTTGTGAGTCTCCTAAGTCGCATTAAAATGCAGAGGGTGTGTTTTGTCTGAGGGTTATGCACCTTGCCAAATAAGAGTGAGATTGTACTTGGTTGGAAGTGTCCATAATGCCCAGCCAGGAAGCATATCTGCCTCAATCTGATACCAACCTGACTCTCCTCATTGTTTTGCCACATACATACAGTATATATAGGTCCCTTTGGCTGCTAAATAGTACATGTGAGATTTGTAGGCCAACCCCTGCCCCGAAAGTGCCGTGGCAGCCTGTAAGGTAATGCTCATGATATATATGACATTTCCCCACCCAAAGAAAGCACTTGATATCTTTGTGAAGATTACTCCAGTAAAATCTGGCTAAGGTAATAGGAAGGGTTTGAAACAGGAACAGTAGGTGTAGGACGCTCATTTTACTGGTTTGGATCTGGCCGTATAACGTGAGTGGCAGTAGGGTCCAGCGAGCTAAGTCCACTTGTAAAGTATTATACAATTTTGTATGGTTATTTTGAATAAAAGAGAGGTCTCCACTGAGATCTGCACTCCCAGATAGCAAAATGTATTCTTATTGGCCCATGCCAATGGGAAATTGGCTTTAAATTCAGGTATGGGATGCTCACTGAGTACCATGGCCTCCGATTTCATAAAATTTATTTTGTAACTGGCCAATTCCCAAAGTCATTGAAGGGCACAGTAAGTGAGTTAATGAGAAATGTGGGTCTCCTAAGAAAAACAATGAATCGTCAGCATACAAGGCCAGTTTCTGTTCCACTCTGCCCACCATCACCTCTTTAATCTCAATGTTAGTGCAAATGGCTGTTGCTAAAGGTTTGTTGAAAGGGCAAAAGCAAAGGGATAAGGGACAGACTTGTCTGGCGCCCCTCCCTAATAGTGCATATACTAAAGAAATCTGTTCACTTTTATTCTACCTTCAGGGGTGTTGTAAAGCGAGGCAACTGTGGGAATAAATCTATTACCTAAAGCAAACCTTCCAGGATGGCTGCCATGAAGCCCCAGTCCACCCTGCTGAAGGCCTTCTCGCCCATGCTGATGGTTAATTGGAAAGATTTAATAGAGCATTGGGCTGTAATAATGTTAAGTAACCAACGGATGTCATCCTGAAGGAGTCTCCCAAAGTAAACCCCGTTTGGTTGGGATGCACCTGGGTGTAATACACTACTGTAATCAGTCTGCCAAGATTCCGGTGAAGAGTTTTAGATCTACTGTCAAAAGTGAAATAGAATGATAGGAGTCGAGCTCTCCAGGTCTTTGTCCGTTTAAGTATGACAGAACTCTGCGCCTGATTCCAGTAAGGTGGATATCCCATCTACCTACATTACTTCATTAAAGGGCTGTTAACACCTCTGTGAGTTGTGGGGTAAATGCTTTATAGAACACAGAGGTATACCCATATGTTAAGGCTAGAGGGATGTTTGGGTGTATTAGTATGGGTATCACAAGTCGAAGAGGGAGGTAATAATCCTCTTTACAAGACATTGATTAGGCCCCATCTGGAGTACTGCAGTACTGGAGGTCACACCTTCACAAGGACATTAACTAAATTGAGGCAGCCCGAGAAGGGCAACAAAATGGTGCAGGACTGCATCAGAAAACATATGAGGACAGATTAACTGAGCTCAATATGTATACCCTAGGAGCGAGAGAGGTGATATGATTGAAACATTCAAACATCTTAAGAGCATTAACAAGGTGAAAGGGTCTAACATGTTTCAATATAAGAAAATAGCAGGACAAGAGGACACAGCATGAGATTAGAGGGAGGTTGATTAAGGGTAATGTGAGGAGTTCCTTTTCACAGAAAGGGTGGTGGATGCATGGAATGGCCACCTCAGTGGTGGATATGAATACAGTGCAAGGCTTCAAACAGGCATGGAATAGGCATAAGGGAGCAATACAGATGAGTATGAATAGATAGGCCATTGACAGAGCAAAGGCCAACAGCGATTCATAAGGTAGAAAAAGAAATGGTCTGACTGATGGGCCATGCGATCCTTATCTGCTGTCAACTTCTATGTTTCTATGTTTTTAGGCTTTTAAATTTTTGCCACTACTTCATGGGTCATGATCAGGGCATTAGGTTTGTCCTCTTGAGCTGAGTGAGTTTACAAATTTAGAACAACAGTTAGAAAGAGCACAGGGTGAAAGAGACCTCATGGACAAGGGAACGAAAGGACTTTTCATGATGAAAGAGAGAATTCCTTCCCTACTGGAGCAGTTAAATGTCCAAGCCTAAGACATAGAAAAGGAAAGGAAAGGAGTAGACAGGAGTTGTCATCATTAAGACCAAGATTAGTAGAGTTACAAAGAGCAAAGGTGGACAGAGATCAGTTAAAATGAGAGAGAAAGAACTATATAGTTTAAAAAATGCTTTGTGTCCTCTGCAAAGATAGTCAGATAACTATAAGGGAATGTGATAAATTAAAGGCAAATGTGATCTGTTATAAGCTAATAGGCAGCAGAGGGAGCAGCCTTTGACTTCAGGGAGAAGTGTAAACAAAAGAGAGACGGACTACAAGTGAGACTGCATCAGACATGTGGACCATCATACTGAAGCATAACCAATTCAAAGAAAATGTAAACAGGCGGAGTCTCACGTAAGGAGGAAGACGATGATGCCCTTAGGTCCCTGAAGAGCTGTCAAAGGTTAGAAAAGGAAAAGAAGCAACTGTCACAAAACCTATTAGAAAGATAGAAAGAAGCCAAATATTTTAGGCAAGAATTGACAAAGTGGGGACCCGAAAGGATTGTTAAGATGGAGCAAGAAAGAAGGACCCACAGAGAGCATGTAAAAGACAGAAAGAAGAAATTGCCAAATATAAAGAGACAGTGCAGCAGAAAGATTTCCACTTTGAAAGAAGAAATTTACTTCATAATTACCGTAATTTTCTTTCTGTTAGCTCCAACATTGTCAATAGATATTCATAACAACTGGGTATAGTGCACCCCACCGGTGGAATGGTACAGCTACACCTTTAGAATGCTGGGCACATGAGGGATCTCCAAGTAAAGCAACCCCAGTTACTACTGACTTTGCAGTGCCATAGTAGCTACACATTTGCCTCTATTTTAACTAATTACTTGTATGTAGCATCCCTTAACATTGTAAATAAAGCTGTCTTATCTTCACGGCAGACATCTGAGGAAGAAATGCTGCCCATTATTCACAAGGCTTGGACGATTATGTCCTCATTGCAGGAAAAATGATCAGGCAGCAAGGAACAGTCCACACCAGTCGGTCATCTGGGAAAACTAAAGCTGACCACACAATGATGCATAATTCCAGGCAAACTGTCAAGTATGAGACTACCTGCACAAGGAAAACATCTTTAGTGATAGACAACTAAACTGGTTAACATGTGTCATCACAGACTGAATGAAAAACATCTTTTTTTTAAACAGGGATACAGAACAGCAGGAAAATAGAGGGATGCCCGGACGATGTCATATTGGGGGTTTTGATCTAACAAAGGACATCCTCCACTGGAATACTGATAGTATTCTCCCACAGGAGCAAAGCTCCTGGGTAGGTCCCATTGACAATGGTGGAACTAACAGAAAAGGAAATTATGGTAAGTAGTAAGTGTTACAAATGTACTCAGCAGGTCAGGCCCTCTGCTTCCACAGTGCCAACCTCTGAGTGCAAGAGTGTAAACAGGTAACAGACAGGGTAACCCTCCTGTCTGCTTGTGGGTCCGAACCACCTTTGGTCTCAAGTTCTGGGGATTCAAACTGTAAACCTTATGCTAAGCGTGATCCAAATGTACAGGATCAGACAATATTCTCTTTGGGGATGCAATATATCTTTCACTTAAGGGCACCTCACCAGGTATCCAAAATGAACCCTTAAAACTCTATAAAAGACCTTAGGTATATTCTTACCTTTTCCCAGTTTAGTAACACCATCAAGCTTTTGAACAGTTTTTGTCAGTCTTAATCCTCTATACATCACATGCAAAAGAACTTGAAACACCAGGCAGTCTCTTTCAAATAAAGATTCTTTACTACAAGATGATAAAAATATGAAAATGTAAACACAGAACAATTTATCAAAGAGCATACAATCATTTAAAAGAACAAGGTTAAAGTACAAACATAACTCCTACCACAATACCATTAGACTTTTTCTATTTAATATATTACCTCTTTACAGTGTTTAAGTTAGATCAGAGATCTAATGTCCAAAAGATATGTCACAAGTTCAAACACAGTATACAGTTTAAAACTCTGTGTTTCCACACCTTCTATGATGTCATCTAGCTCTTCCTTTTAGAATATAAAAAATATACAAACAATGATCTCATGCCAGGAGATATATTAAATAATGTGACATCAGCAGGAAAAGACATTTCCCAAATATCACCCTTAATTAAACATTTTCTTTTGATCTTGTGTGGGTCCTTTGTAGATTTACTACCCTGCAATCCCTCACCTACATGCAATACAGATTAACAGGAATCAGCTTATCTGAAGTCATAAAATGTATATTTTAGTTTCCTAGATTCAGAGGCAGGAGGTCATAAAAGGTTATAAAATGCAACTTCTCAAGGAAGTTAATTACATTACAGAAATCTCCTGGTCAGTTACATCTATCCTGTTATTTCACTAAAACCTGGGGTGTCACCCAGGAGCACAGGATGTCTCATGAGACAATCACATACACATTCTATATCACAAATATCATAGAACAATCATAACCAGCTGGCCAAACATCACATGAAGTAAATTTCTTCTTTCTGTAGCACTCCAGATTGTCAGTGGGTATTCATAACAACTGGGTTCTAGAAGCAGTACCCAGAACAACCGGGGTGGGGATATTATCCATAAGCCATGAACAAGCACGGAAGAGATTATTTTCAAACTGCTACCTGCAGCACTCCGCAACCAAAAACTGTGTCATAAGAACTCTGAGTATGCAATTGTAGGGTTTTGTGAACGTGTGGATGCAAGACCACGAGCTGCCTTGCAGTTCTCTAAAAATGATGCTTCACTCTCTTCGCCCAGGATATGGCCATAGCCCTGGTGGAGGGCCTTGATGAGGACTGGAGGCCTCTCTTTCTGATTTAAACCTTAGCAACACAGGCTCTCACCCAGCTAACTAGGGAGGCCTTGGAGGCTTCCTGACCCTGCTTGGCCGCTCCTAAGAAAACAAACTGGCTATCTGAATTTCTGGAACTTAGGCATCCCTTTAAGGTATATCTTAGCCCTCACGAATTCAACTTGTACAACTCCTCCTTTCTTGGGTGAGATAGTTGAGGACAGAAGGTTGTAAGGCATATTTCCTGGAACACATGGAGAGCTGTGGGCACTGTAGGAAATGGAAGACGGAACTGCTCTGAGTACTACCTTGTCCTTATGCATAAAAAGCATGGCCCCTTGTTGAAAAAGGCCTGGAGCTTGGAAATGATTGAAGGAAGTAGAGTATTGAGGACTGAGGGTGCTGTGGTGAATAAGGCACCAGGGCTGATGATATCCACCCCAGGGTGCTGGGGAGATGGCAGAGGTGCTGGCAGAACCACTGGTGGATCTGTTCAGCACCTCCCTGGATACAGGATGTGCGCTTCAGGACTGGAGGATGGCCCATATGGTACCGATACACAAGAGCAACCTAAGGGACGAAATGGATAATTATCAGCCAGTCAGTCTCACTTCTATAGTGGGCAAGCTTATGGAGATGATATTGACAGAGAGCCTGGAGTAACTTCTCGAGGACAATTACCTCCAGGATGTAAGGCAGCATGGTTTGTATCGGGAAGTCCTGTCAAACTAACCAAATACAATATTACGACTAGGTAACAAGAGAGTTGATATAGCCATGCAGTGGATATCCTCTACTTGTATTTCAGCAAGGCCTTTGATTCAGTACCTCGTGGGTGGCTTAGGGAGAAGCTAATTGGTGGGAGTGGGGATAAAGATGGCAAACTGGATTACAAACTGGCTGCATGGCAGGCTACAATGGGTGGTGGTGGTGGGGAATTCTCAACACCCAGACCAGTTACGAGCGGGTGCCGCAGGGCTCGGTGCTGGGCCCGGTGCTGTTTGGGCTCTTCATCTCAGACATTGCACATGGAGTGGTGAGCAGGATAAGTCTGTTCACAGATGATACCAAAATGGGTGCAGCAGTGGACAAGGAGGAGGGATGGAAGCAACAGCAGGGGACCTAACCAAACTGGAAGAGTGGTCGGAGAGGTGGCAGCTGGGGCCCAATGCGAAGAAGTGTAAAGTTATGCACTCTCAGGGCAAAGAACACAAGGAGAGAATACTGGTTGGGGAGGTGAAGCTGGGGATCACTGAGGAGGAGAAGGACCTAGGGGTGATGGTAACAGGGAGTATGAACAATTCTGCCCAATGCAGGAAAGCGGTAGCAAAGGCTAACAGGTTGCTGGGGTGTATAGCGAGGGGTTCTATTCAGGTGGAGGGAGGGATCTGCCCCTCTATGGGTCACTGGTTAGACCGCACTTGTGGAGTACTGTGTGCAGTTCTGGAAGCCATACCTGAGGCAGGATATCAAGCTACTGAAGGGAGTGCAGCGAGGGCAACAAGGATGATACAGGCAATGGAGGGAGAGACTACAAGAACAGGCTGGGGAACTGAATATGTACATCCTGGAGGAGAGGATGGACATGATCCAAACTTTAAAGTATCTGAGGGAATCAACAAGGATGGAGCTAACGGGTTTTTAAACTGAGGAGGGAAGGGATACTAGAGGGCACGGGCTAAGAATGGGGGTTTAGAGGGAAATGAGGAGGCATTACTTCACAGAGAGAGTGGTGTCAAGTGGAATGCCCTACCAGAGAGGATGATATCATGCAAAACTGTGGGTAGCTTTAAAAGGGCATGGGACAGAGAACAGGGAGAGTACAGGTGGGTGAGGCTGAGAACAGCCGAGGCGGGAGAGAGGGAGGGGTGGGACAGCTGCAACTTAGGGCCACTAGCTGCACATTTGAGCAGACATAGCTAGATCAGGGTTCATTTCTACTGGCACATCTATATGCCACATAAAAAAGAAAAAAACATGGCAACCAAATAAACACGCCACGTAAGGCAACACATCCCACATTAAAAAACTCCTTACAAAATGGAGTTCTGAGAGTGATGAGGCCTTTAAAGCTATAAAAGCAGCCTTGTGTGTCTCACCTGTATTGAAGTGCCCTGATTTTAGTCTCCCTTTGAAGTGCACATGGATGCTTCTGAGACAGGGATAGGAGCAGTCCTGAGTCAAACCATTCAAGGAGAGGAGCACTTATCATTTATATCAGCAAGAAATTGCATGATACGGAATAAAGGTATGCCACAATTGAAAAGAATGCCTAGCCATCAAGTGGGCAATTGAAGCTTTGCACTTTCATTTGTGGGGTGCGGAGTTTACTCTCCTTACAGATAACAATCCACTTGTGTAGATAAAGCAAATGAAAGATCAGAATGCCTGCATCATGGTGGTACCTGACATTGCAACCTTATCTTTTGTAGTAAAACACAGGTCAGGAAGTAAACACAAAATGCTGATTTTTTTGTCATGACATTGGGCAGATATAGTGAAGGAGAATGAAACATGAGTATGCTTGTATATATTAAATTTTTTTTTTGCACCTCCCCCAGACTGGCCACTCCTTTGAGTACCAACACCCTACCAACTACCTCCAACCTCCTGTCACCTTCCCCAGCCCCCATTGCAACCTACCTTGAGTAGCCCAACACATCTTTCTGGCAGGTGGGTCCCTCTCTTGCAGAAGGAGTAGGCCTCAGCGGCTGACGCCAGATCTCAGGCGCTGCGAGTCTGGCTCTGAGGCTTCGGGTGGCAGGGGCCAAGGCACTCAACATCCTACTGTCCACTGCAGTTCCTGGCCTTGTGTAAACGCAGGGGACTCCTGGGCAGGAGAATGCAGGGGCATGTCAAGGCAGCACATCCTCCAAGCACGCCGCCAATCCACCTGCAGGTCCCCAGGCAGAACACCTTCGGAGGGAAGCGCCCAATGAATGCTTATGGAACCCTCTCTTGCTGGTCTCTCGCCTGTATCCAGGCTCAGGAGCGAACCTGTTACCAGCATGCCGAGTGAACCCCTTTGCTCAGCACCATGGAGCCAGCCTATATTGAATTATTATAATGATGCACTATGATGGTTAATAGTGCAATGTGTTTTAAACCCTCAAGGTAAGAAGTAATTATAGTGCGCACAGTAAAGACTTCTGTAATTTGTTTATTCTTTAAAGGGACCCTGGGTGGAGCTTCAAAGCGTGGTGGAAGCTGTCATTGAGGCACAGGTCAGGAAGCATAGGAAAACCAAGAGCAGTTGTAGAAGTCAATACTCATTTACACTAGCAGTATCATAAAATAAATTTGTTCAGTAAAACTATTTACAAAGGCAAAATAAAATAAAGATTCATCAGTTTTTCTTTCAGTCTCTGTGTCCCTTGTTCTTCTAATCTCTCTTGCAGTTACAGCTTAGCTCCTTTATATGTCCTTCCATCCCCACTCTTAGCAAGCATCCTTTTTTGTAAATATACTGTTCTTGTAAGTTTCAGGAGCTCCTAGAACACATTGTGCTTGCTGAGGCCCTTTTGTAGCTTTTGCAAAAGGCTGAAGATTTGCACTCAAGTAACCTCTAGAGTTTACAATAGCTTTCTGCAATCATCTCAAAATAGAATATACTTCTAGACTTCTAATATACTACTAGAATATATATATATTTAAACAGTAGCACTACATATTTTCTAAACAAAAGTGATCCCATTATCAGTTACATTTTCATACAGTGATTTGCATATATTTTTATACTAGCAGCTATGCAAGGGAGGAAAAAAGACAGCAAGGGAGGGCTGAGAGACAGTGAGAGCCAAAGAACTGCGAGATTGCTGGGATGATCAAGTCCGCCACTCACAAGAAAATTTGTTAAGCAACCAGACAAAGAAGAAATAGAAAAGAAAAGGACAGATCCTTGCATTTAAACACTTTCTATAACAAATGGGACAGGGTCCTATTCCACCCTGTCACAGAAGTTTTCAGCCCAAACTCTCATCAGTACAGAATGTACACACATTCTGGGGGTTGTTGCTAAAACCAGTTGGTGTAAGAGCTATTGTTTTTTTTCTTAAAGAGGGAGGAGTGTGGCAGAACTGGTTACACCATAAAGATGGTGGCCACGCTTAGGCCTGCCATCACGTTAGTTTTATGGTAGCTGCTTTAATGAAGTAGTTTCTCTGAACTCTTGTTGTTTTTATCAGCATTTGTCCGTTGCTATTTGTTTTGTCTGTTTTGCTGTGCTTTCCGATTTTGACAGCTACAACTACAGCTCGCTACAATTTGCTTGGTCGCTTGTTATTCGACTGCCATGTTTGGATGTTGTGTCTGGATATCAACTTTACCGGAGTGGATTTTCATTTCATTTCGGAGCAGTATTGTGATCCTTACTGTGCTTCTACTATTTTTGAACTGTTTCCTGCCTTTGGACTGGTTGTGGATTGCCTTTGTAGTGCCTGCTGTTGGTGCCAGAAGTATTTCTGACTGCTGCTGGGATCTGGATCTCAAGCAGTTGTGTGACTGTTTGCTGGGGTTCTGAGATGGTCGGTGGCTTTCCCTGGCACAGATTTTGATGTGATGCCGCTGCGGTGTTCTGAATTTCAGAACAGAGTGGACCTGGACTTGAGACAGTTGGTAGCTCTCTTGTCATCAATTTCCCTTGGGGATGTTACGCAGAAAGTTTGACATCGCTTTGGTCAGCTACTGTTTACGTTGCCACCTGGAGCCTGGCCTGGGAGAATCTGTTGAAACAGGAGTCATGTGAATATGGCTGTGGAACTTATCATTGTGGTCGAATTGCCAGATGAGAACAGCGGACTATAGACTGGTCTGGCCGGCTATGGTGGTAGGTGCCTGGTTTTGGGACTCCTGGGGATAGAGGGCACCAGTCGGAAGGCTGGTAGAAAACTCTTTCTCCTGTGCTACACTGTGGCCTCCAAGCTTTACTGGGTGGCACTGGTGGGCTAAGTGGGGTGTCTCTTTCTCTAGGGCCTTTTCTGAGCTGGGGCCAGTAATATTTGCATCTAGCTCATGTCTCCTTTGACTGGCAAATGGTGCAACTCTAAAGGTTTGCTGTTTTTTCCATTCTGCTCCAGATCAAACCTTTGGCAGGTACTGTAATTATATCCTTTTTCATTTTGGAGGCAATGAGAACCTCAGTGGGAATAAATATTTACTTCAACTTTAATTCAGTATTTATGGCAGAGAGTGCTACGCTTTCTGGACTCGAGATTTTGATAATGGCTATGGAGAGCAACCTTTGTTGTACAAAACTTTTAAAGGATTTGGCAAATTTTGAGGCAGTTCATACAAAAGACATTTGATAATGAACTTTCACTGGACAATAACAAATGACTTAATTTAGTGCTGAAGCTGTCCAAATCGTTTTAGACAGTTATCTTTGTGGGTTTTAATTTGGGTTGGGATTGCTTATGATATTATTGAATTTTCTTTTTATTATTTAATCTGTTTATTTTCTGTAGTTTAGGTGTGGCAGTTATGCCCCTAACATTGTTGTTTTGTGAATAAAGATGGAATCCCGAGGCATTTCCCTTCTCTATTTCCCTTCTTACAATTAAATCCTTCTGCTGCAGCAGTCTGTTTTCTATTTTACTTTTTCCCACTATAATAGGGTGGCCTCCTATTATGGTTTCTTGCTTAGCTTTCCTCCGCTGCATTTATTTTCCTGCCTTGGGATCCTGTGCCTCTAGGAATGGGGGCCGTTTAGTTTCAATAAAGTACTCTGTAACAGGATATGAATGAGTCCTTCCAAAACACTCCCTTATTTGTACCCCAGTTCTAGAAAATAAAGTTATTTTGGGAGTTTATAGGTCTTTTAGGCTGGGTATAGCTCCTGCACTGGAAAGATAGAAGGGTCGCACTCTCAAGAGAAAAGTAAAAGTGCCAGGTTCGCGCTTTAAAGAGAAAAGTGAAAGCGCCAGACGCTGTCGTTTCAAAAGCATTTCTCCTCGCTTAGTGAAAGCATGTGGAGAATGCGCTTTTAGTTGTTCCCTGATTCTAGTCCATCGGTAACTAATTAAAGGGAGAAAAACCCTCCATATTAGTGGCAGTGTCAGCCTCTCAGCCGGGGTTGCACATTGTAACAGAAGGAAGATAGGGAGGTTGTTTTTTCAGCTAGTCCTCTTCGACCCTGCAGTGCCAGACCTTCTCTGTGAGCATTGTCTTTACTAAAACACAGAGGGTAAACGCTAAAATTTGAGCTCCTGCTCTGTGGAGAAACTCTGCTGCTTAGTTTGAGAGCCTAGAGGGCTAACGTTGAATGAATAAAATGCTGACATAGACATAGGATAGTGCATGGGAACAGTTGACAACAGGGCTATTCTTTCGCTTGGTTGGACATTCATGACGACGGATTACCGAGGCGTAGGTCGAGGAATCCGACATCACAGTGCCAACGAGATGAAAGATGCCCTGTTGTCAACTGTTCCCCATGCACTTTTCTTTATAGTGTATGGTGGAACGTCATTTTTGAGAAAAATCACTACAGCATGTTTCTGCTTCCAAATGTTCTTCCTGGGTTACTAGAAGGAAAAAAGAGCTTTACATTTTGAACGTGTTCACGCTTGACATTTAAACTGTTTCAGAACTTTACATTTTGAATGTTTTAACTAAACATGAGTACTGCCGCCATGACATTGCTGCTTTAGCTATGTGTCCTTTCTATGGAGTGAGCCCTGTCAAAGCGATGTTCGAGGGACACAGTGTGTGGCGTTCGCAGTGCAGTAAGAAAAATCCTTCTGCTGCACTGCGACGTCACTAGTGTGTGACTACAAGGTTTCGACAACGATGGATTTTGGTGAGAATGACGCTCTACCATACATTATAAAGCGAACACAGCATTAGGTAATACTATCAAACACACCAACTAGAAGCTTACACCACTATAATATGCAGGATACTTCTGTGAAGACACTCTGAGATATACACTATGAGATGGAGAATATCAAAGGAAAAAACAAAAATACTGAAGTGGCTTTTATATTTTGCAGTATTATTTCTTTCTTCTTGCCCAGGGTCGGCTACCAGGACATGTAGAAAGGGCTCCTCTTAGGGGCAGGCAACCCAATATGAAGCCTATTTATAGGACAAGAGGTAGTATGACACCTCCTGGGGTGGAGCCTCAGGTCCTTAATTTTCAATTATCTATGTATGTTTGTTTTCTTGCTTGGCATTTTATTTTCTTTGAGTGGAAAGAAGCTTTTAAGTTTATTTAAATTGTAGCCATGGAATCTAGACAGCCGGATCCACCAACATGTTGTATTAGTATAGAAATTCTTTGTTCATAGATTTAGGGCGGATCAGACCAGTCACATGTCCATTATTACCTGTCCTTAAAGATATTTAAGAGGCTTCTGTGCTCAGTTGAGATAGACAGGTGGAAGAGAGTAGTCCTATCTCTTCCAGGGAATTCCATAGATGAAGGTGGAACGCTGAGGCAAAATACTTCCACTCTATGAGAATAAGTTTGTTTCTATTCTAAAAAGCTCTTGGTGAGCCAGGTTTTGTTTTGTAATTTTGTTTAAAACAGTATATTTATTTCTTCTTTATTGTCTGAGTTTGAATTTGGTTATCTATTGATTTGACAGTTTTATAAAATAAATGACAAACAAGAAGTTATTGTGTGTCTCAACCTGAACTTTGTCTCTAGTCTCTGCCTTTTGAGTTGTCTATGACCACACAATTCCACATAGGGTATAAGAGGATTGTTATTAAGATTAGATTTATTGAATTTTATTGTTTGGGGTTGGACATCAGTTTTCAGAGTTTTGTGACTTTGTTTTACTACTTCGTGAAGTATTATGTGTTGGGAAGGCTTAGTGACGGTCAGGCATTATTCCCACCAGGCTCAGGAATTATGTCTCTTTGACTGTCCCCATTAACATCTGACACCTATTTTAGGTGTCACATTTTGGGGATATCTAGAAAGTGTATAAGAAGGGGAGAACTGGGCCTGTGGGGAGGGAAAGGGAAGGGCGGATAGGAGTTGTGGGGTCCAGGAGGCACTCTGGGGTGAAATGGAGTCAGGACAGAGGTTCTCCCTGTCTTGTCCCAATACCCAAGGGCTTCGATGTTAGTAGGCAGGTGCTGAGGTCTTCCTCAACAACTCATCCTACCTGGGCAGTGTTATGCAATGCCAGCTTTATTAAGAACAAGATGGCTATTATAGCTGATCTTGTTGGAACAAATGATCTGGCTTGCATCACGAGACCTGGTTGGATGAAAATGCAAGCCCTGTATTGGCCTCTACAGTTCCGGCTGGGTTCTTGGTGATACACCGCCCAAGGTTGGATTGTAGTGGCAGGGTTGTCACCAATATATTTAAGTCTGAGCTGGGCCTTGTGGATGTGCCATTGGGAAGTACCAGATTCTTTGAGTATATCCTGGGAGAGGGTGTAGGTTGTGGGACTACTCATCTACTGTCCACCAGGAGATGGTGGAGAATTTCTGCAGGAGATAAGGGACTCATCGTCGACATGATGTTGAGGTCCCCAAATGGATAGTTCTGGGGACTTCAATGCCTGGGTCATCGATGAACTCTTGCATTTTGGTCAAAATCTCTCCAGCGGATGACAACGCTGGGCCTCACACAAGGTAGTTACCTCCTCAACCTATGTAGAGGGTCACTGTTGGATCTGATCTTTCTTTTGGTATGGAGATAGCTGACTTAGGAGTGGAACCAGTGAGTTGGTCTGACCATCACACCATAAGGTTCAGCTTCAGCATCTCCCCAATAGGTCTGCCTCTAAGGAGATGGTTCAGTACCGCTTTTTAAGGAGTTACCCCTAGTGACCTATCAGGTCTGGCATTGGCCCGGTCTCTCCTATGAGGGATTGTGGTGATTGGCAGGAAGCAGCATGCACTTAGTCTATCTGGTCAGATTTCTGCCAGCGGAATTCACAGACATTGTGAAGATCGTCCAGACACTGCGCCCAACCAGTTGTAGTTTGGATCCAGGCCCTACACCCTTTAGTGGGATGTGTAGATGTTATCTGCTCGATCCTTGCTGAAATTGTCTGGAGGTCCTTGGAGGGAGTCTTTCAGATCCCTTAAGAAGGCGGTCGTTTGACCACTCCTTAAGAAATCCTTCTTGGACCCAGACTGTCTAGCCAACTACTGGCCTATCTCTAACCCACCATTTGTTGGTAAGGTTATTGAAAAGGTGGTTGCACTGCAACTGGATGATCGCCTTACAACTCACAAGGTCTATGATACTCTCAGTCCGGATTTAGGAAGAAGCATAGCACGGAGACTGTACTTGTCCGAGTACTGAATGACCTCCTAATGGCAAGAGATCGAAAGGCACGTACCATTCTGGTCCTTCTTGCTCTCTCTGCAGTATTTAACACTGTAGACCATGGTGTGTGTGCTGCGGAGTGCCTTGGCTTCTTTGTGGAGCTGTCTGGTACAGTCCTCAAATGGTTTCCTCGTTCTCATAGACAGGTCTCAGAGAGTTGCCACCAGAATTTATTCTTCTGGCACTTCACTTCCTGCGGGTGCCGCGAGGGCTCCATTTTGGCCCCCATGTTGTTTTGCAATATGCTGCCATTGGGAGATATCATCATGTGATACAGTTTGAGTTTTCACTGCTATGCAGATGATACTCAACTGTATATGTATTTTCTGCCCAGACAGACTGATGCAGTCTCTGTGCAAATAACTGCATCACCGAGATCAGAACCTGGATGAGTACCAGCTGGCTGAGACTGAATCCAGACAAGACTGAAGTGTTGGTAGTGGACACTGGTCATCCAGGGCGGGTTTGGGGACTGGACAGGCATCAGGTCTTTCGATCAATGGCATACAGCTCACTACCTTAGACCGAGTGCATAACCTTTTTTTTTTTGTTTTATTTTTCTTTATGCCTCCTTCTCACCCGGTGCTTCCTCACCTTCAGAAGTCTCCTACGGACTTGTGCGTCCCTGCTCATCTGTCGGCATCAGGTGCAGTCATCCCCCACGCTGCCTTGGTTTGACCCCAGGTGGGTACAAGGCGGGCCCCCTTCCACCGCCCGAGCGACTGTGATTTCATCGGGATCCATCATCCGTAGCGGCAGGGGCCCTGGGATCGGGGCCTGAAGCTCCGCCTCACAGGGAGCACCAGAGGGTATTTTCTTCTTTTCGCTACATCCCCATAGGACGCCTGCATGCTAGAGAGCCTAGGAGTGATGCACGCTATGTGCTCAATGCTCCGCTCCTGGCAGACGCCCTCCTCCCTGCTACATGCAGTCCTCACTGCACCACCACCCGTGGTCACCCAGGTGGCGGTATTGCAGCGGGACCTGCATCCCACTCCACCCGGAGGAGGAGAGCAGCCTCTGGGTGCTCGATCCTCCTCCCTCCGGCCGCCCTCCAGTTCCCCGAGTCTGTTCCCAACCCGGTCACTAGCGCCATGAAAGCGGCAACCCTACCGCTGCCAGTGGGCCAGCCTGAGTGCATAACCTTGGTGTTATTTTTGATGATGGTTTGACATTGAAATCTCAGGTGTTGGCTGTCACAAATCCTCTTGTTACCATCTGAGGAATATTGCCCGGTGAAACATTTGGTTCCTCTGGATGATCTTCCAACACTGGTCTATGCCTTCATCACTACTCACCTTGATTACTGCAATTCCTCTACCTAGGGCTTCCAGGGGTTGATATCTGTCGCTTGCAGCTGGTGCAGAACGTGGCAGCCAGGGCTTTTGACTGGAACCTCTAGGTCCAGTAATATTATGCCTGTGCTCCACAAGCTGCACTGGCTGCCTATTCAGTGGTGGATCATCTTTAAGGTTGGCTTGCTTACCTTCAAAGCCCTACATGATCAGGGACCTGGTTACCTGCAAGACCTCCTGGTACCCTACTGTCCCTTCATCCTCTCTGGTCCACTGATGAGGGACTGCTAGAGATCCCCATGGTGCGATTGAAAACATCTTGTGCCCGTGCTTTTCTTTTCGGCTCCAACCCTGTGGAACTGTCTACCTCGTCGGTTAAGAGAATGCCTGACCGCTGATAGGTTTAAGATTGAGCTAAAACATATTTATTTGACTTGGCTTTCCTAATTATGGTTAATCTGCTATTTATTGTTTTTGTTTTAAATTTATATTTATATATGATTTTATGTGCAGCGCCTTGATTTTGAAAAGCGCTATAAAAATAAAGCTTGATTGATTGATTGAACTGCATTCTGCCAGTCCAATAACTCCGTAGAGGGATACCTTTCCTATCTTCTTCTTTTTCTTACTGAAATCTGTTGCGCAACAGTATCTTCCTATACTATACCTTTTTCCACCCCTGGTGTAGGTTGGCAGCCTACGTCAGTCTTTTCTATCTCTCACTAAACGTTTTCCTACTACTTTTATTTCTAATTTCCATATTTCTATCCTCACCAAGAAGTCCCAAAATAATGCACCAGGCTAAGGTCAGCTGCCAAGAATGAAATAAGGTGCATTTATGGCATTTAATGCCAAAAGATATAAAGTGCATTTAAGTATATAAGGTGCTGGTTGAATAAAGTACAGTTCGTAAGAACTTACTGTAATAGTAGATCTTTGAGAGAGGCTCTTGCAGTAGGTAATTACATATAGGACTGAAGCGGCAGGCGTCAGGACCCTATGGAAAAATTTCTAGCTAGCAGTCTCTGGCGAGAGGACCGCCCCATGTCAGGTGACCGATGTCATGTAGCGTCAGTATAAAGGGCGGTCCCTCACCCGCTCTTTCAGTTCTTTCCCACCAAAGGCCAAAAGGCAAGATGAGAGAGAAGCGGATATTTCCCATCCTGGAAAAGTAGCTGAAAATGCTAAGGGATGGAGGGCAGGAAGGTATTACCTACTGCAAGAGCCTCCTCAAGATCTACTGTTATGGTAAGTTCTTACGCATCTGTACTTTCTTACTTCGAAGGGCTCTTGGTAGGTAATTACATATAGGACTGAGTCCCAAGCAGTCTGGAACAAAGAGAAGCTCATGGGAGGAGGAAACTAATCATACACAGATCCTCTGGCAGTGAGGGTCTTAGGAAAGAAGACCTTGCAGAACAGCCAACCTGAAGTCAGCTCTACGCAGAGGCAATGTCCAAACTGTAATGCTTTATAAAGGTATGGACAGAAGTCCAAGTTATGCTGCACAGATGTCAGCTGCTGACACATTCTTGAAACAAGCAGCAGAGGCAGCTCACACCCTAGTGGAGTGACCTCTGACTTGACCTGGCAAGGTCTGTGATACTTGTCATAACAGAAAGTGATACAATGGGTAATCCATTTTGAAAGGCATTGCTTGAAACAGCATTGCCTTCTCTTTGGAGCAAAAGAGACAAACAGTTGATCAGTCTTTCTGAGATCCTTTGTCCTGTTGGTGTAGTATCTCAGAATCCGTGAACATCTAAAGTATGTAAGAGGTACTCCCTTGATTGGAATGTTGCATAAAAAATGCAGGCAGTTCCACAGATTGATTCAGCGTAGATTCCGCTACCACCGAGGGAAACTTAGGTTGGTACACAGAGCCACATTCCATGTGAAAAATCAAGTACAGGATTTTGCACATTAAGGCCTGAAGCTCAGAAATTCATCGAGCGGAGGTGATGGCCACCAGGAAGAGAGTCTTCCAGAAAGGAACTTTAGGTCTGCTGATGCTGCCGCTCAAAAGGAGGCAGGTAAGCTTTTCAAGAATGAAATTCAAGTCCCAAGGGGGGGCAGGTGCGCGAATGGGGGTCTGGGCGGAGAACCCCTTAAGGAAGGTCTTAGCGACTCCAGCTGCACAAAGTCCTGGTCCCCAAAAGGAACATGGTAAGCGGAAATGTCCGCCCATGTGAACCCTCAAGGAGTGACTGGGACCCAGGTCAAGAGGTGACGATGTAATCCAGGAGCCTCATGACAGAGCAGGAGAATGGCTTGAAAGCTCTGGAAGAGGCCCAAATAGAGAACCTTTTCCATTTCATGGCATAGTGGAACGAAAGGAAGGCTTTCTGCGCTCCACTAGAATCTCCGCCACTCATGCGAAACCCCGAATCGGTTTGAACTACGCCTGCAGGTGCCACGATGCAGCTGAAGGATTTGAGTCCTGATGGACCAGGGTCTCCTGATCCTGAGTCAACAAGATCCGCGATAGAGGAAGAGGAAGAGGAAGAGGAGGTTCCTCTGGATACTGTTGCAGAAGAGAGAACCAAACTTGCCTGGGCCAGAACGGAGTGAAGAGGATCATGTGAGCTCCTTCTGAACATAGTTTGTTCAAGACCCTCGAATCAACGGGATTGGGGAGGGATGCATAGACGAATCTGCCCTTCCAGTTTAGACACAGAGCATCTCTCAAAAAATTTGTGCCCTGGAGCGAGCGAGCAGAAGATGGAAGTTTTCATGCTGAGAGGAGAGGCAAACAGGTCTACCTGAGGGGTTCCCCAGCATAGGAAGACATTGTCTACTACCCCTGATCCAGTTCCCATTCATGCGCTTCGGAGGACGACCAGCTGAGGTGGTCTGCCAACGTGTTCTTGACCCCCAGAACATGAACCGCCATGAGGTGAAGGTTGTGAAGTATCGCCCAATCCCAAACCTGCATCGCTCCCTGCAAAGAGGGTAGGAACGAATTCCTCCCTGTTTGTTGATGTACCATACTACGACATGTTGTCAGTCGGAACAGCCAGATGACCAGGAATCAGATACAGATGCAGAGCTTGTAAGGCATACAGAACGGCCCTTAGCTCGAGCACATTTATGTAGAGAGTCTGCTTGAGTCTGGACCAAGAGCCCTGAGTCCGCTTGAGATCCCAAGTGGGATCCTCAGTACTGCCTGAGGCGCCTGTTGTCAGAGTTTGGGAGGGGAGAGAGAGAGACAGAAGGAACTCCCGACAAAGGTTCTCCTGAACCATCCACCAATGTAAGTCCTGAACCATCGGAGAGGAGATCGAATCTCGATCTAGGTCGGCCCACCAATTGATCCCACTGGAGACCGAAGTGTCCACTGAGAGATTCTCATATGGAGCCGAAGCGCGAGGCACTGTCAGAATGGCAGCCGCCATGAGCCCGAGGAGGTGAAGGACTGACCTGGCAGAGACCTGTCTGTGGGTGGACAACAGACTGGCCTGAGCCTGAAGGTGGCCGCCTGTCCAAAGGCAGAAAGGCCATACCATAGGTCGATCCAGGATCGCCCAACAAACTGGAGTCTTTGTGATGGGATCAAATGGGACTTGGCCTGGTTGATGGTAATACCCAAGCTGGTGAAAACCTGCAGGGTAAGGGAAAGGAGCACAGGAGGTCTCTCCTGGATGGGGCCTCCAGGAGCCGGGTCATCCAGGTACGGGAAAACCTGAACCCCTGGTACGCAGGTGGCGCCACTCACTGAAAGGCATTTGGTAAATACTTGGGGAGCCAAGGAGAGACCAAATGGGAGGGCCTTGAACTGATAGTGGTCCCCTGGAAAGAAAACTGAAGGTATTTGTTGTGGACGCATGGATAGAGATATGCAGGTAGACATCCTGCATGTCCAGAGCACACAGCCACTGTCCCAGCCAAAGTAGGGGCAGAAGACCCTGCAGAGAGCATTCTGAACCTCTTGTACTCCACGAAGAGGTTCAGGGAACTGAGGTCTCAGGCTAGGCCTCACATCGCCTGAGTTCTTTGGAACCAGAAGAAATGGGAATAGTAACCCGCCCTCAGGAGATGGGAAGGGATGGATTCTATTGCTGTCTTCAAAAGAAGGGCAGAGATTTCTTCACGAACCAGAAGAAGGTGTTCTGGGAGTAGGATGACTTTGAGGGGTTCTGGAGGTTTCTGAAGAAACTCTATTGAGTGTCCTTCTGCTATCAGCTGGAGCACCCAAATGTCAGAAGTGATCCTCTCCCAACCCGGCAGATGAAGGAGAACCTCCTTCCTATCGGTTCTCTGGGAAGCCCAGAGGCTGTGGGAGAGGAAAGGAGTCAGGAGGTGTGAGGCAGCGCCGCAGCTGGAGCTCAACTTCCTGAGAGCAGTGCCCTTCTCCCGCAGGTCAGTGTTGATGTCCTTGACATCACCGCTGAACAGCATTGAACCTCTGAAGAGCGTGTCTGGATAGCGGACTGCTCTTCTGGGACAAAACCTGACATCGGAGCCAGGCATGATGCTGCAAACTGACAGCGAATGCCAAGCTCCTTCCAGCAGCGCCCACTGCATCGTAGTAGCACGTAGCATATGCCTACTGGCCGAACGAGCAGAACGGACTAGGTCTGCTGCTTCCTGTTTGGTCTGTGACTCAGGAAGGAGTCCAATTTAGTTTCCACCTCACTAAGGATTGCCTTCTGATAATCCCCTATGTGAGCAACATAGTTCATAGCCCTAATACCCAGAGTGGAAGAAACGGGACCTTTATAGGGTGGAGATGAGCTCAAATGTTTTGGTTGGCTGCGGCCGGGCTGCGCTTGATCACGACCGAGTCAGCCTTGGGGTGTGAAGTAAGGAACTCAACACCCTCCGAGCCTGGTACAGCCTGTCTGCCTTCCTCGAAGGGGCTATGGTGGATGGTTGCTTCCAGATGGTGGAAACAAGGTCCATGTGAGGTCGATCCAGGGTGGAACCAAGACAGGAGTGACCTCGGCAGATCCAGATGTGCAGCTAGCTTCTGCTGCTGTGATCTGGCTCAAAAGATTTCACTGATGCAATGACTGGATCTTTTGTAGCAACTCCGTAAAGGAAGGATCCTCTGAAGGGTTTGGAAGAGTCCTAGGCTGGGCTTGTCCGGAGTTCGTGGTGTCATCGAAGTCGGACCGTCTGCTGGAATCATCCGAGGAGTCCGAGGAAGATGGTGGAGATGAAGACCCTCCCGCTTGAGGGGAATGGACCCTTGGGGAACTCCCAGGGTAATGTGTCACCCCTGTCTTGGAACCGAGGGGACGCTTCTGGTAACAGGAGGGGAGGGGTCTCGCCCTCGACGCATGGGGTTCAGAACGGGTTCTGGCATCGGAAGATGACTCTCCATTTCCTTGGTGAGCGGAGCCTTGGCCTCAGCTGACCAGGAAGTCAGAGTCTCCCTCAGGTTCACTGGCGGCTGGGGTGGTGGTGAGATGGGGAATACGGATATTGAGGGTATCCATACCCGATGGTGGGAAGCCTGGCATTGGGTACTGGGGCACTGGATACTGCAGTGTTGGGTACTGGGCATCAGGTGCTGTGGCATCGGATACTGCGGACCTGGGTAAGACGGCGCCGGATAAGATGGCAAATACCCGGGCACCAGGGCTCCAACGGGCAGAAAGCCCTTGAATGCCCCCACAGGTGGGCCAGGAATAGGAGGCCTGGCAGGCGCCGGTCTGGCATAGGGACGGCATCCAGGAGAGGGATGTCACCGCGCTGGCAAGGCTGGTGTCAGTGCCGGTGTCCGAGGGTCCAACGTCAGGTCGTCCGCCCAGCGAGGGGGACCTGATGGGAGCTTGCCTGCATCCTCCATATCACCGGTGGAAGGAGGATTAAAATCGCTGGGGTCTAACAGGGAGACGCTGGGCTTCGAAGGCAGCGCAACACCACGGAGCTAGAGATGGCAGACTGGGTGACAGGGTCCGCATCAGCTCCAACGCTGAGCGACCGCCGGACAGACCGGCAGACATCTTACCGACGGGTCCAGGTGGATGTCAGAAGAGCTGTCGCCTGACTTAGCGGAAGGCCGTGATGGAGGGAAGCCTTGTCGGGTGGTTTGGAGACCGTCTGCGCTGCCCGAAGGTTGGCTGACCCAGTCTTCTGGGCGGGCATCAGAGAACTGACATCCAGCTTACAGACCATTCGCACCAGAAAGCTGCACAGTGGTGGCCTTACTGGGAGTGGAGGCCTCCTTAACTCCAGAGGTTCTCGGCGGCCCGAGCACGAGCCAGACGGGAGGTCAATGCCGACTTGGACACCTCCAAGATGGCTATCACAGAACAGTCCCCCGGGGATGTTACTCAAGCATGGTGACTCCAGCTGAAGTCACGGTGGCCAAGGAAGAGGAGTCCTGGTCCTGGTGCTTCTCCTTGTCCTTCTTTACGGTGACCCTTGGGCTGTTGAGGCCTGATGAAGGTTCTTCAGCTCCTTCTCCATGGAGGTCATTTTCTTTTTAAGGATATGGGCCTCCAGGGACTGCTGCCTCCATCGACGGGTGGCGGCCTTGAACTTCAGGCAATCCTGGTACTTTCCAGGAGGTGATCCGGCCTAGACAGAAGAGGCACTGGGAGTGTCCATCCTTGTGCGGGAGTTGGGCCACACGAAGTTGCACTTGTTCTTGTGCACGGAGGAGTCAGGGACGACATACACTGCACAAAACCTGACAAAAATTTGAAGAAATTGAAGAGAAAACGGCTAAAATTACCAAAGAATGACTGGACGGAGCAGTGGAACTTAACATGAGGCGCTTTCACAAGCTAACAGCAGGAAAGAACTGGAAGGCGGGCGTGGAGACCACCTCTTTATTCTGATGTCACATGACATCGGGTCACCTGGACACGTGGGTGTCCTGCCAGAGACTGCTAGCTATAAATTTTTCCAGAGGTCCTGATGCCTGCCGGCTTCAGTCCTATATGTAATTACCTACTGCAAGAGCTCTCAAAGTAAGATAGTGCATGTTTTGAAATAAAGTGCTTCATAAAGCTAAGGTATCTATGCCATTCTGTGGATATATGGTGCAGGAGCACTGAATTTAAGGTGCCAGAGAAATAAATGAACAAAGAAATGTTTGAGATGCCAGTTAAATAAAAGAGATGTCCACTTGGGGATAGGTGGAATATGAGTGTTACGGAGCGATTATGACTCTATTGTTTGCATTATTTTGCTGCTGCCCCATTGTTAAATAGCTGCCAAAGAAATCCTGCACTGAAGCAGGAACAGTTAAGACCGACAGATTACTCCCAGGGCAGGGCCACGGAGTGGACCCCCTGACAGAATTTACAAGGCTCAGTTGCCAACCAAGGGACATGGGCAGGTGAAGCGGGACTGACAGCAGAGCAGGGCATCGCTCATGGGGCCGGTATTTTAACATGCTAACCCCACTTATGTGAGGCATGGTGTGCAATAACGTGACAGCACTGAAGTGCCAATATCTGGCACACCTCCCACTATCTTGGCACTGGCAACCAGCCTCTGCCATGAATCAGGCATGCATCGACACTTGCCCCCTCCCCTCAGAGGAGAGCAGCCCATCAGACGTTCAATCCTCCTCCTCCCCACAGCTGGCCTCCAACTTCCTGGGTCTATTCCAGAACCCGAGGTGGCGGCGCAAGCGGAAATTAAACCGCTGTACCAGCAGGCTGGCTGTAATGTCAGTTTTCTGTTCTCAGTCTGTATTATGAAGGTCAAGAGACTCCAGCTTTAGAGGATTTGGAGTTAAGGGTGCATTTCTGTAGAGGACTGATAAAGAAAATCCAGAATGCCCTGATTGGATATGTCAAGGCTGTCATGCCTATGACAGAAATTCTGGACATGGCATGGAACACTGTGTTACAAAATAAAACTCTGATCTCTGCCCCTGGGTCTGTGAGTGTGTCTGCTGTTAGGCAAAACAACCCTGCTTTGAAGTCTGAAGGAGTACTCTCCTTCCTCAGAGAGGAGGCACTCCCCTCGCCAGAAAGAACCACCAGCCTTTCTGGGAAGGAATTACAGCTCCTGGAAGAGGCAACTACCATGTCTAGTCTCAGACCTCCACCACTATGACAGACAACCTGGGTGGGGGAGATATGAAAATTGCGTACCTACCGTGATTCCTGATCTTTCTATGTATCTTCACCATTCATAACTGTTGGGTAGTGAGCCGGAGGATCACAACCCTGTGGGAGCTTTTTTTTTTGCAAGAAGAGGAGTCGACGTCAGGACAGTGCTGCCCCGAGGCTGATGTATTACGTGGCACCTCATGGGTTGGCCAGTAACTGTCAGCCAATCCTCCTCAGCCCCAGTTCTGCACACTGGAAAGAGAGACAGAGAAATAAAGAGGGTTGGGATGGTGGGCAAGGGAGCCCGAGACAGCAAAAAGAAAGGATGTGAAAACCAATAGGAGAAATAAGATGAAGAGAGGACAGGAAAGGAGGAAGCCTAAGAGATTGTGACAGGAGGGCCCCACTTCTGGGTGAGAAAGAAGGTGTGGGGAGGAGGAGGAGACAAAGGAAGGAGGGAAGGAGGAAGAGAGACACCGCCTCTGAGGCATCGCTGTGGACTGCTCTGGAGGAGTTATGTTATAGGTTAACCAGATAGGCCAGAAGATGGAAAAGGCTTGGAGAGAGGAAGGCACCCCATTTAGAGGAGCAGTCCAGAGGGCTAAGGACAGGTCAGTGTCTCCCTCCTGTGAAATGGATTGAGGCAGAAGAACCACCTTAAACATACCTGGAGAACAGCCCCAAGGGACTGAAACTTAGTTATTGAATGGGGCCACCTCCAGAGGAGGAGGAACTGAGGGTAAATAATAATGTTCTCCCAAACAGGAGGGAAAACAACCAAAATGGAGGCACAAGATTTTGGAGGGAGGACAACTGAGGACTCACCAGAGCCCCCTCCTGCTACCAGACTCCCTCAAGAGGCACCAGAGGACACAGGAAAAAATTCTAGGGCTTACCTGGGCAGCGAGGGGCTCTGAGACTCCCAACAGCAGGACCCTCCCTGTCTGCCCACCAAGAGGAAAAAACAACCTCGGGGGTGGGAGGTACTGGGAATGGACCAAGGTCCAAATGGGATACAAACAGGGAGGAGGAAAATCACTCAGAGACGGAGGCCTGAGAGTGGAAGGTGGGCGGAATTCAGTGATGAATGGAGAAGATTCACAGAAAGATCAGGAATTATGGTAGGTACGTAATTTTCATATCTTATCTGTGTCAATCTTTTTTAATTTAGTAGAAATCAGAATTGCAAACCTTTGAGTCACTGACTCATTTACAAAGACTCTCGTCAGGAAACAGACAGTATATACAAATACAGACATAGTTGCATAGCTGATAGATTGACGTAGGGAACACTATACATGTATGTACATAAATACAAGGGATAAAATTCATACGAGAGGAAAACTCTATACAGGAAAACACTATACATGTATTTACATAAATACCAGGAATACAATTCATAAGAGTGAAACTCTATACAAGTCCTATACAGTGATGTAGCTAAACCATCTAGTACACCAGAGATGGCAATTTGGGTTCTGTTATAAATAAAAATAGGTAGTGACTTAAAACAAACATGGTGACACTTGGGCAGCTACATGTTCTGCCAGGGCCTAAGACAGTGGGGATGCAAACAGCTATGTGCAGTTACAGCTGCAGTGGTGATTAGGTGTTTCCTAAGGGCAGATTTGAAGGGCCCTATTCTTGGTTGAGATGCGATATCAGAGGAGAGCATTGTTCCAGGTTGGGGCCCAGTATTGGAAGGACCTTGGGCTAGGGATGTCTCACCCTGGGCACTTGAAGTGTACACTTGAGTGCCTGGGTGGAGATGGCAGGGATGGAGGGGTGAGGATGGAAATTAGGCCTGGAGGTGCAAGGCCTGCAACAATTTTCTTGGTTAGGAGGCAGGTGTGGTAGCACAACCTTTCCTCAAGGCTGAGAAAATCAGTAAGGTCATATAAGGTACATGTGTGGGTGAGTCTGCTGGAGCCCATAAGTAGGGGGCAGGCTTTGTTCAGGGACATTTTGATTTTATTGGTACGGTTCTGTCTGCTGCACTGTACACCAGAATGCCATAGTCCACTAGGGATAGCACAGAGGAGGTGATGGCCAGCCTTAGGGCTGCAGGTGGTAGGCAGCTCTTGTGGTAGTACAGCAGGCCAACACATGTGTTTATGGCTGTAGCAGAGTGCAAGTGTGATCATGAAAAAGAGAGCAGAGTCGAGGTTGATGCCCAGGTGTTTGTAGGTTTTACCTGCTCTAGGGAAGGAGGGCACTAGACAGGACAGTAGGGGCGTCCCTGGATTTGCTTGGGAATGTGAGAATAGCATGTGCTTCATCTTTTAGGTTAATTACAAGGCGATGGTCCAGAAACCAGAATTCTGCCTCATTAAAAGAGTGTTGCAGGGCACTTTGGAGGTGGGAGGGGTCTGGTGGGATGTGAAAAGGACTGCGTCGTCCACATAGAGGAGCATTTTGTCTGAGCAGGAGCTGAGGGCGTGTTTGGGTACAGACTAAAAGCAGCAGTCCAAGGATCGAGCCTTGCGACCCCGAGCGGACCTGCCAGGTGCCGGAGAGGGTACTGCTGATTTTCACACTGTGACAGGGAGGTGAGGTAGTTGGAGAACCAGGACAGAGGGCCATGTGAGAAACCTAACTGGGAGAGGGTGGATATGAGGAGTGGGTGGCAGATGGTATTGAGATGCAGGGACTTTAGGCCGCAATAGACTAGGTGCCCAGGTCCGAAGAGCAAGCCGTGCGCAGGGGAGGGGTACCAGCAGTTCCACTGCCAGCTGTTGCAGCAAGGGAATGAAATCTGATGCAGCCAGAAGGGAGCTGTGAGAATCATCTATGCTCTTTCCAGCTGGAGCTTGAACAGAACCCTCTGAAGGAGTGTGGAGGAGGAAAACGTACGGAAATCTTCCTTCCAGGAGAGGGACAATGCATCTTGCCCAAAACTCCAGGCCTGAAATCGAGCAAGCAGAAATGAGACAGTTTTGTGTTGAGTGGAGCAAACAGGTCCAACTCTGGACAACCCCACCTGTCGAAGAGATCTTCGACTAACAAGGTTAGAAGCTCACACTCTGTGAGCCTGCAATCTGGAGCAGCGAGACTGTCAGCCAAGACGCTCTGGATGCCTGGAACATGTATAGCCGAGAGCACAGACCATGTGCAGTGGACCAATACTAGACTCTCATCGCCTCCCGACACAGGGCATTAGAATGGCTCTCTCTTGCTTGTTGATATAATATACCACATACATGTTGTCTGTCTGCACCAGCAGCAGACCAGGGAGGAGATGAGTCTGAAAGGCCTACAGAGGGTAAAGGACCGCCACATCTCCAAGATGTTGATATGGAGGCCTGTTTTACGTCCGTCCAGGAACCCTGGGTCTGGTGATTGGCCAAGTGAGCACCCCATCCCAGGCTGGATGCGCTGTTGTGAGAATCTGATGGGGGGTTGAGAGCTGAAAGGAGACTCCCTGAAGAAGGTTGGCCAGATCCAGTCACCATGACAGAACTCTCCAGACCGGGTCAGAGACCAGGACCAACTGATCTAGGTCATTTATGTGTTGGTCCCACTGGACCCACAAGGTCCACTGAGGAATTATGAATATATATTTGTGTAAAACAATGACTAAATAAAAACAAGTATAAAAAAAAAGGTCCACTGAGGAACTCGCATGTGCAGGCAAGCCAGGGAACCATGGCAATGGCTCAGGCGCAGAAAAATCCTGGCAGGGACCTGACTGGCCTGCTCCATCATGTGCATCTCCTGTCCATGGGCAACTCTTATTCAATCATGTAAATTGTTATTACTGTATATGTTTGTATGCACTCCCATTCTCTCATGTATATCATGTAATTGACCTTACTGTATATGTTTTTATGCTCGCCTATTTCCCCTACCCCAGGGCGCATCTGGAATCGAGCAGTAGTCTGCTCAGCATGCCTCTGGTAAAAAAAACATTTAAATAAATAAAGAAATAGAATAAATAAAGAAATAAAAGGTCTTGCCCTGGGAAGTGTCCCAGATTGCTCCTATGTACTGAAGGCACTGGCAAGGAGACAGGCAGGACTTCGGCAGATTGACAGTGATCCCCAAGGCCTGGAAGAGGCGAAAGGTGTATCTAGAGTCTGAACCAGGTGGTCCCTGGAGGGGCTGTTATCAGCCAATCATCCAGGTAGGGGAACACATAGAAGCCCTGCCTTCTCAGAGCCACCACCATGACCACCAGGCACTTTGTAAATACCCTGGGGCCAGAGAAAGGCCAAAGGAGGGCCTAGAATCAAAATGGCTCCTGAAAATGGAAGAGGAGGAAGCGACAATGGCAGGAAAATCTGGATATGCATGTAGGCATCTTGCTTGTCCAGAGAGCAGAGCCAATCCCCTGGTGCAAAAGGGTAACAGTCCCTGGAGAGTGACCATCCAGAAGCGTGGTACTCTATGTACAGATTCAGATGACTCAGGTCCAGTATGGGCTGAAGGTCTTTTGGGATGAGGAAGAAGTGGGAGTAAATCCTTCCCCATTGAGCCAGAGGATGGGCTCTATGGCTCTTTTGAAGAGGGACTGTGGGCCTGGGGAATAAGAGGAGTTTACCGGAGGATCTTCTAGAGGCCACTTAGAAACTCTAGTGTGTGACTGTGCTCTATGATCTGAAGCACCCAATTGTCTATGGTCACTTCCTCGCCACTTTGGTAGGTGGAGGGAGAACTGACCCTGACCACCTCCCCGAGACTGTCGGGCCGGGGGTCGGCTAAGGAGTCAGGAAGTGGGGCAGGCGTGGAAGGGTGGCCACTGGCTGCCCGAGCAGCTCTGATGGCAGCAGCTGCAGGGGTGAAGGTGGACTTGCACTTGCCAGGACTTTGGCAGGCTAGTTTTGGGACTGTTTACAGGAGGACAAATGTAAGGACAGACGTTGGCCCACTCTAGGCCGAGTATGGTAGAGTGAATGAAACATCCTAAGAGCCCAACCAGACTCCTAAAGGGTAGAGATTATGTCTTGAACATCCTCCCAGAAGAGGATAGAGCCCGAAAGGGGCATCCAAAATACTGGACTGCACATCCAAGGCAAACCTGGATAACCAAAGCCACGAATGGCACTGGAGGAAAACCCCAGCCACCACTCACCCAGAGGCATCCATGGTATTGTAAGGAGCCTGCAAAACATGGTTGCCAACGCCAGAGCCTGACTTCAATAGTTGGAGTGAGTTATGTCTTAGAGGGGTCTCTGGTAAAGCCCGCACCAGGTCCCTGGCTTGGTCCTGGAGGACATTCTGATATTGGACCATATGGGCCAGGTAATTGGTGGCCTGGATGACCAAGGTAGTGGACACAAAACTTGCTTACCCAGGTGGTTCAACCACCTGGTCTCCTGTCTGGGGTAGGGTACTGAGGTACTTTGACCTTTGGTACGATCATGCACCACGTTTATGGCCACTGAATCAGCTTTAGGGTGGCCCTCAATAAAGGCTTACCGGCAGGGGCATGGTAAAGGTAGTCCACCTGCTTAGGCAATGGAGGGTAGAAGAGAGTGATTCCATGCCGCCCCTGGTAACATCTTCATAGGAGTCAGTCGGGTGGCACTAACACTGGGAGGGCATACTGCTGACTTAAAGAAACAGCCAGGTGATGCCTCTCTGGGTCCTGCTCCTCCGCTTCCCAGCCCATAATGGACTGGTGTGGACAGACATCCATAAAAGATGGATCATCGGGGGTGCTGTAGAGCCTAAGCAGCGAGCAGCAACTTAACACAACTCACAGACGTTACTAGGGAGAAATCTGCCTTAATCCTCTATTTGGAGACTTTCAAAAGTCTTTCAACTTCACCACTGTGTAGAGCGCCCTTCAATTAGCCAGGATGGATAATCCAAAAAGATAAAATGCCCGGAGGAGCTGGAAAAGTAAAAGTATAAGTGGCCCAGGAAGATCTGAAGACGCCCAACACCGGAAGAAAGGCCAGACTCAGGGAAACTATTAGTACCTTGGGTTTTAAGCTTCAAACGTTAATTGCCTCAGTTTCTAACCTAAATCAGAAAACAGATGACTTTAACAGTCGTGTTCTAATTGTAGAGAAGGCAGTAGATGGCATTAAAGATGAGGTTAAAGAAATTAAGTAGGTCAAGCCTCACCAGCACGCACACCACATCTTGTTAAGGACACCCAACATGCCAAAGCACGCTTGGAAACACTTGAAAATCAAGCACGTGGAGCAAATGTCAGAATTGTAGGTGTTCCGAGGGCTCAGAGGAGATCACCTGATATTAAACATCAAGGATTGGGCTGGCTCAGAGAAAATTGTCTCTGGTTATCCTGAAATGCTTGGGAGATACAAAACTTATAGAATATCTCCTCATGGTCGTGCTTAGAATGCAGAAGAGCCTCGCATTTGATGTTGGTGACTCGGTGTCGCTGCTCACGATAAAATACTTAAATATGCCCGAGAGCTGCACCACTTTTTCAAGGAGATTGCCAAGTCCACCTATTCTGGACATCAGCTTATGACGCGGCAAAGGAGGGAAGAAGTTCGACGGTGCCATATGCCTCCGGGACACAGGAATACCTCATACCATCATCTTTCGTGCTAGGCTTCGGATCGTGTACCAGAACAAAGTTTACATCTTTTGGATCCTACAGAGGCCGGCAAGGGCAGATCGGAGAGTAGCTGAATCGAGGAGGAGAACAGCTGAGTCAGACGTGGAGGACGACTTAGACAACAACTTGAAGGCCTGACACTCAATATGAACTTTTAATTTTGGTAACAGTAAAATACTTAACCCCTCTAGGTTTCATTTACATTTTAGAGGAATTATAGACCTGGGACTACAATCCTTATTTTATTTAAATCCATGGTTTTTAGTTTTGGTAACCACTCAGGACTTGTAGTGTAAATTACTTGGGGTGTCTAAATGAATACTTTAGTTCTAAAATGTTTTGATTGAGAGGTATAGAGGTAACGTTTTTCTCCAGATATTAGAAATTGTTTAGCTGCAGATAATTAAATGTTGTACATTTTCTTTCATGAAGGTATTAACATGGCACCAATAGCACCTAATTTTCTGGGGCAATGTTTAGCTTGGACTGGATTGCTGGACAATTAATTTACACCTGCTAGCCGCGGGCTCATGGCCATTACACAGCATTCTTTTCTTTCTTTTTTTTTTACCAATTATTTTACCAGGTGAGACAAACTAAGCTGAAAGCTTGTTTGCAGGTGCAACCTGGGAGCACAAGGAAGTTAAGTGACTTGCTCAGGGTCACACAGTATGCAAGTGGGGGCTGTGGGATTCAAACCCAGGTCTCCAGATTTGCAGCTCAGAGCCTTAAACCACTGCTCCATACTTAAAACCACTGCCTATACTTCTTATGTAGATATACTTAATTTTAGTATAATAAAATGAAGGATATCCCTTATGTTGTATCACAATGTAGCTGATGCATAGAATTCCTTTGATTAGGAGAAAGATGTTCTTTTCTAAAAGGAAATGTACTTTATATGTCGGACTGTCTACTACATGTTCTTATTTGTCTTGTACAAGATAAATTGAAAAATAAAGTTTAAAACAAAAAGGACGGATCATCGGGGGATTTAGGAACTTCCCTAGGACAGTCTTCCATCCAAGATTCCGCTAGCGAGGAGGAAGACTCAGAACATTTGAGTCCTCCTCATTGGTCTTGCTATCTTGGTCAGATGCTGGTGGCATGTGGTCGTCCTGGTGACAGCTAGAGCCGATGATGGAATGAAACCTGGAGGACCATAATGCATGGTTACGCTGGCCGGATCCTGGGGCAGTGGGTCCAGGGAGGGACACTGAGGCTGCCCTTGAAGAGCAGGTGTCTGCCTCTGAACAAAAAACAAAATAGAGAGCTCAGCTCTACATACTCCTTGGAAGTAATTCATGTTCACTGAAGTTGTGAATGTAGAGAAAAACACAAATATGTCGCAGGTGATACCTTTTATTGGACTAACAAAATAATTTCTGAGACTAGTTTTCTAGAGGTAACACTCTTTTTCAGGTCAGAGCAGTCAAAGCCCTAGAGCAGGGTGAAAACGTTTGGCAGTGCTATGGGGTCAGTCTGTTATCTTTACTGCTGTTTTATCTTTTTTTTTTTTAAACCAGGAGAAAGACACGAAGAGAAGCTGGTTTACAGAGGTGCGACCTGTGAGCACAAGGAAGTTAAATGACTTGCTCAGGGTTACACAGTATGCAAGTGGAGGCTGTGGGATTCAAACCCATGTCTCCAGGTTTGCAGCTCAGAGCCTTAAACTACTGCGCCTATACTGCCTCTTCTGTGGAATAAAGTTATAACATTTGTCAAAACTTCAGTGAACTTGAATTACTTCCAAGGAGTATGTTAAGTCGAGCTCTCTGACTATTTTGCATGCTGTTTTGCTTGTGCTCCAACTTTTCTGTGGGTTGGCCACCTCCCTTGCTGCATCTGGACAAAAGACCACCACACTATAAATAGGGTATTGTAGTCCACCAGAAGTGGAAAATTATATACTGGTGGGTAGGGATAAGAAGGTGCCAAATAAGGGTACAATGGCAGCGGGCCAGTGTAGGGTACCCTGAAATAAGATCACATGGTGTTGGCTGAGGATCTGGCGGCAGGCCAGTGGGCATCTGCTGTGGTGTGGGCTGTAGAAGGGAGGCCGGCATCAGGCCCACAGCCTGGGGCAGCAGCCCAGCTGGTGGCAGCCGGGGTTGACTGGTGGAAAGATCCATGAGCACAGGTCTAGCCGGAGAAGCAGGTGCCTGGGGGGAAGGAAACCTCCCAGGTGAAGACAGAGGTGACACGGTGTAGAAGAAGTGGTAGCCTGCTGCTGGTGCTACTTTCAGGACTTACATCAGGTTCTGAGGATGAGACTGACATAGGCAGAGCCTTGGCTGGTGAGGAGGGGAGTGTGTGTGTGTGTGTGAGTGAGACGGTGGAGGAACCGGCCCGAGAGATTAACACGCTAAGCCGCCTGGATGAGAGTCCATAGATGAAATGGGCCTGAGCATCAGGGCTGGGAGACAGGAAACAAATTCTGGCCCAGAACGTCTACCACCCAAAATGGCAATGAGGGTGGGTGGCTGAGCCACTGGGAGCCCAGCAGAAGAGAGGGCTTGAGGGCTGAGGGCTAACGCCTGCAAGAGGACATCCCTGGACGTGGTTGAGGGCTTGTGTGGTGACTGCAAGCAGGAAGCAGACCAGTCCCAGTGTTTGTGCTTCCCACTGGATTTTTGAGAAGAAGCAGCAGCCCTGGAAGACTGTGCTGGTGAGGCCAAAGAGATCCTGGCCTGCAGCTCCTTTTCCGTCATGACCAACTTCTGCTTTATCACATGGCTCTCAGATTCTTAAGATGACATCTCTGAGTGGCCTGGCTGAATTTCTGGCAAATTTCACAGGCTTTGGTGTTGTGACTGGGGCCTAGGCAGATAAGACAGGTAGACAGACCATCTGTTTTAGGAATCTGTTTGCCGTAGGCACACTTCTAGGAGCAGTTGGAAGATGAGGCCAGTGGAGAAAACAAACTCAACTGCTGAAACACCAAAAATTCAATGTTAGAAACTCAAGAAAAAAATAAAATAAAAAAGTGTGGCAAGTGCAAATAATGTTGGTCGACTGTAGCTGTGGTGTCAGCTAAGATTTGATGCTGGGTCGATGGCAGAAAAAGAACTGAGGAAGTGTGGGGAATCTCCCACCTTTTAAAGGATAGGCTGATGTTAGCAGTGGAGGTCCCCATGGTAGACTAATCAAAAGAAAGTTTTCTGTGTGGTCCTGGCAACTTAGTTCTACCACAGACATAGCCAATGAGTTTTGATGGTGGAGGAGACCCCAGGTCTACAAGTTGGCCTTCTCATTTGGGAGGTGCCAGCTGACTTGAAACCAGGTGCCATTTAGGTTTATATGTTTTGCCACCAAATTGTTTCTGCACAAGGCCTGCCTGACGAAATAGGCATGGCATGTTGGTTTAAGTCGCTGACACATTTATTGTAAACGCATACATAGGGAAGACTACAAGGCAGAACTCAGACATGTGCTCTCCCAACTGCAGGCCACAGATGCAAAATGTCCCTCATGCATCAGCAATAGTGCAGGAAAAGGTAAACTACCTAGGCCTTGAGATAGCCACTGAAGGCATTAGGCCTCAGGTCATTTGGGTATAGGCAGTGATGGACTTAAAACTACCTACTAATCTGACCAAACTGCATAGCTTCCTGGTATTTGCAATTACTCCTGCCAGTTTATTGAGGAGTATGCCAGCTGCCTCTGCCCCTGGTCAAACTCCTGGAAAGAAGCAACCTAGGGAGTAAGGGCCCCAACAGAAAGAGGTTTATGAAGGATTGCAAAGGAGCCTGAGCTACTCTCCTTGTTTGGCCTTTCCAAAGAAAGGTAAAACATTTATCATGCGATAGGTCATACAGACCTTAGCATCACTGAAGCAGAAACATTAAAAACATGAGATCAGGACAACCGAATTCTGGCCTGTGCCAGCAAAGCACTTAGCAAAGTAGAAAGGAAGTACTCTGAGTGTGAGAAAGCTCCTGCTTGCCACCATGTGGGCACTGCAACATTTCACCTATAATCTGTGGAGAATGTAATTGTGGAAACCTGTCACCAGTCCTTAGCTTATCTGGTGAGCTCCAGGACAAAAGAGGAAGGGTGTCCAGCAGTAGGATCATCTCCTGGACCTTGGCCCTCCATGGCCATGATATTGAAGTGATGTATGACAAAAGAAAAATTACTCACCTTAGTAATAATGTTTCTTCTAATGAAGACTTGCTGTATTCTGACTATTGCAGTTCGCTCCAGCACTTGAACTGCCCCGGAGAGAAAAGGGTTACATTTCTATGCAAGGCATAGATCGCTGAGCCTTGAGCTCGCTGAAGACTCTGTCTGCAGTAATTTGAAACCAAACCGCCAGATTCGTATTTAGCTAAAACTCACTGACCTATAAATATGTGGAAATTGTAAAACTTTACTAGCTAATCAGGCAACAAAAGTTTTAGATTCCCAAAAGAAGACTCAAGTCAGGAAACCCAAAACCCAAAACCAGGTAATAAAGCATAACAAATTCTTAATTAATCAACACAAAGCACCCACAACAACAGAAAGTGTGCTGAAGACACCCCTGGGTGCACACTGCACCTGCCCACCCACTTCCCAAAAACAGGTTCTGAGAGGAGGAGGCAGGAGGGAGGAGGTCAGAATACAGCAAGACTCATTAGAAGAAACATAATTATTAAGGTGAGTAATTTTTTCTTCAAACAAAATGAAGTCTTGCTGTATTCTGACTATTGCAGACTACCAAGCAGTACCTCCATGGAGGAGGGACAGAACCTACTTTGGGAATAGGCTCTGAAGTACTGCTGGTTAAACCGAGCATCACTCCTAGCCTGGATACCAGAGAGTAATGCTTGGTGAAGGTACGGGCTGTTTTCAGGTGGCTGCTTAGCAAATCTCTAACAAAGGAATATCCCAGGCCACAGCCAGAGAAGCAGCTGTGCCTCTAGTGGAATGAGCCCTCAGGCCTGAGGGTGGTATTTTTCCCAGTTTCTCATAGTAGAATTGTATACAGGAAACAATCCAGCTGGCAATAGTTCTCTTGGTGGCAGGTTTGCCTTACCTACTTCCCCATAAGTGAGGAACAACTGGAGGGAGTCAAGCCTGTGACCCTTTGTACGCTCTATGTAGTAACTAAGGGCTTTTTAACATCTAAACTGTAACCTCCACTCTCCTGAGGAAGCATGATCAGTGAAGAACACAGGAAGAGACATAGACTGGTTTAAATGGAAATCAGAAACCACTTTGGGTAAGAACCTCCTATTGGTTCTAAGGACCACCTTATCTCTATTGAATGAAATGAAGTCAGGTTCAACTGACAGAGCTTGCAATTCACTGATACGCCTGGCAGAGGTAACAGCAACCAAAACACAGTTTTCCAACTCAAGTACTTAAGCTCTGCTGAGGACATAGGCTCAAAAGGGGGTTGAATAAGCTGAGCAATGCAAACATTCAAATCCCAGGCAGGAGCAGGATCCCTAAAGGAGGACTGTATGAAGCAACCTTAAAAATTTACAGAATACAGGGTGAGACGACAGTGAAGAAGGCTTTCCACTGACAGAAAAAGCAGAAACAGCTGACATATGTACTCTGAGAGTAGCTGGTCTAAGGCCTAGGCTATTAAGATGAACCATATAATCCAGGACTGTAGCTAGATCAGCAATGTCTGGGGATATACACTCCTAGAACACCAAATGCTCAATCTCTTCCATTTGGAGTTACAGGTTTTTCTGGTGGCAGGCTTCAAGAGGCTTTGAGAATATCCAGAACCCTTTGGTCAGATACAAGTCTGCATATTCTAACTCTTCAAGAGCCATGCCTTGAGATTGAGGGACCTCGAGTGGTACCAAATCCTCCCTGAGAGGAGGTTAACAGGTTGTAATTCCTGGGAAGAGACAGGGGAGATGGACTGCTAGGGACAGCAACGGAGGGTACCAAGGCTGCCTGGCCCAGTCTGGAGCAATCAGAATCACTTTGCAAGGCTGTGACCTTATCTTAACCAGAACTTTGAAGAGCAGAGGAAAAGGAGGGAAGGCATAAAGGAATCTCCTTCCCAGTTCAAAATCAGAGCATCCAGAGGGACTGAGCCCAAGACTGGGGTCTGCAACAAAACTGAAGAAGTTGTTGATTGTCTGGGGCTGCAAAGAGCTCTATCGCTGGAGTGCCCCACCTTGAAAAGATGGCTTTCAACACCAGAGGGTCCAGGCATCATTCGGTGATGGCCCTAGGAGATCCTGCCTCAGTGCATCTGCTAGCACATTGTCCTTCCCTGGAAAGGTGGACTGCTACCAGGGAGGTCTGCAGAGAATAAGCTAGGGACCACAATTTCATGGCTTCCTGCACAAGACCGTGGACTAAGTGCCTCCCTGTTTGTTGATGTACACATGGTGGTGGTGTCCATCCTGACCTGAACCATCTTGTTCTGTACTGACCGAGAGAAAGCTTGCAGGACCAGAAGTACTGCCCTGAGCTCCAGGAGGTTGATATGAAGGAGGGATTCCTGACGGGACCACAGTCCTGGGCTGTGAGAGCCCCAGATGGACTCCCACCCTATAGGGAAGCATCTGTAGTAAGGACCACAGAGTGAGTCTGAGTGACAAATGGAACCTTGCCTCAAATTGTCAAGGTCCTGCCACCATTGAAGGGCCTGGATTAGAGTCTGAGTAAATCGAACTAGTTTGGTAAGAGGATCTTCCTTTGGTACCAAAACGCCTCAGATGGAACTGAATGTCCTCATCTGAAACCTGGCCCTTGTACCACTGCTGTGGAAGCTGCCATGTGGCCCAAAAGCTGAAGGAAATGCCTTGCTGGTCGAGAAACCAGAGGGCGGAAGGAAGAAGCCAGCTGTGAAATGGCTGTTGCCCTTTCCAGGGAAGGAAAACTCTTGCTTTGACAGTATTCAGCTCTGCTGCTGTAAAGGTGAGAAGCTGTACAGGCTGAGAACTGACTTGGGAAGGTTGAGAAGAAATCCCAGGAAGTGAGTAGCTGCTGGGTCACTTGCAGATCTGATTTGACTTGGTCTGGGGACTGGCCCACAATGAGCCAATCATCCAGATATGGAAAGATGGAAACTGTTTTCTTCTTAAAAGGCCACCACTACTGCTAGGCACTTTGTGAACACCCTTGGGGCTGAAGTTAGCCAAAGGGCATTGCTTGAACTGATAATGGCCTGAGGGCAATTGAACCTGAGGTACTTTCTGTGGGAGCACCTGATGGGAATATGAAAGTAGGCATCCTTGAGGTCCAGGGAGGCGAGCCAATCTCCTGGCCTTAGAGAGGGAAGAATTGTTCCCAGAGTCACCATTTTGAATTTTGGCTTTAAAAGATGTTTGTTCAGGTATCTTAAGTCTAGGATGGGTCGCCACTCCTCTGTCTTTTTGGGGTAAGGAAGCATGTGGAGTATAGACGTTTGCCCCTGTGTAGGGTAGGAACTCTCTATGGCTCTTAGGGCTAGTAGAGATGAAACCTCTGCCTCCAGAGCAAGGGTTTCTGATATATTTGCAGGTGGAAAGGATCTGCTCTCATTTTTGGAACATTTTGAAGCTGAGAACCAGTCCGTGTCTTACCACTTCTAGGACCCACTTGTCTGATGTGATAGACATCCAGTCCTGGACAAATTAAGCCAGGCTGCCCTATTGGCATAGGAGAATTGACCCGGGCAGGCCCATCAGGTGTCTGCTTGGCAGGGCTTTAGGCTGAGGAGTGGATGCAGCCCTGCTCATCCCCCTCTTCCTCTCCCTCTGAAGAACCCCTCTGTGAAAAGGAAGAAGAGGCCTGTGCTTGGTAAAAGGCCTTTGAAAAGGCCTGCCCCTGCCCTAGACTGCTGCCTTTGAGGAGTTGCATGCCTCTCTTGGCCTGAGCACTCCTGTATGTGGTCCTGTACTTGTCCATTTTCTTCATGTAATTCTCTGTCTGCTCCCCAAACACAGAATTATCCACCACAGGAAAATCCATGGCTTTAGCCTGGGTATCTATAGAGGCTAGTAAATCTGAGGCAAGCCATTCTCCAAAGAGCCAAAGATGTAGCCATGACTCTTGATGACACATCATTAGAGTCTACAGCAGCATGAAACTTAACTTTAGATGCCTCAATCCCATCTGCAGCCACAGCCTCCAGCTCCTTGGCTAGCTTGGGGAGGCCTGTTAGCCAGTGCCAGTACAGTGTCCCACCTGGACTTCTGCTACCTGGCTGTATAGGCCATATAATTCGCCTGTCTGAGTCCCAAGGAAGATGCCACGTACAGCTTTTGCCATGGCATCAATCTTCCTAGAGCCTTTGTCTGGGGATGTGAAGCCAAGGAATGGTTGCCTTATCACAGGCAGCAGCCTGCACAACCCCAACATGGCTGCATTGGTGGTATAAAAACTCTGTTTCTGAGCCTGAGAGTGTATACCTCTTGTCCATTCTTCTGTCTACAGGAGGTATAGAATTGGGAGGCTTCAGAATTTTTGTCTCTGTTTCCCAAAAGATTTGTGGAGGGAATAGACAGTCTCCTGGACTCTGGGATGTCCATCATTTCTACATAATCAGGCTCCTCCTCATCCTCCATTGCCTCTTCCATAGGAAGCTGGAGGTCTTAGCCACCTTCTGTAAAACATAAAGTGGAAGGGACTCAGAAAGCCTAGAGGGATACACTTGAAGGTCTGTCTGGGAGATGTCCGGTTCCACAGGCACATCCAGACTTTCACCATCACCACCACCACCACCACCACCATCACCATCACCATCATCATCATCAAACCCCTTTCTCCTCAAACTCCGTTCATAAAATTCTCCAAAGTATAATCGTGAATCGGTAACCGATCGAACCGAGCCCCTGCCAAAGGTGCTGGATCGGTCGAACCAGGCGAGCAATTCCACAATCCGAATCGCTCTGGCTATTTCTTCAGCGGTCGGAACATGGACTTCTGGATCCGAACCGGACGATTTTTCTTTGCGCTTTCTTTTGTCGGAACTAACCCCTCAGGATCGGCTCTCTTTGCCTGAAGAAGTATCGCCTGGTCAGAGGGCACTCCTTCTGGTTCGGTCGAACTGAACCGGGCTGGCCATCCGGTCAGCGGACATCTCTGCCTCCCTTTCCCTCAGTCTACCTAATCTCTTTCCAGGGTAGATTTGGGAAAATTCTTACAAATCTGGCAGTCTGAATCGAGGTGTTCAAACCCCAGACAAACACAGGTGGTGTGGGATTGACCTTAGCAAAGACCTCCCACACTCACTGCAGTGTTGAAACCCAGTGGGTCCGTTTTTTCTTGGGTTTTCAGACATGGCCAACCTAACCAAACTTACCCTTGTTTCGCAACCAGGCAAGACTCTTTATCGGTTCCCAACGTGTCACGGGTCTTGGAAAAACATTTCAAAACACGCTTTTTTTAGAACCGATAAGAACCGGTAACCACACACTAAATTTTACACAAGGATTAAACAAATGATCAGTTCGCCGAACCAATCCACACTTTTACAAGTTCCACACAGAAACACAGTACAAAACCTATCTAGTACTCACGATACCACGGACAGAGACTGAACCGAGTTATGCGGAAACTTTTTCGTTAGAAACCGATGAAAAACGACACTTAAACCGACTTTTGAACCGAGCTGCAGGAGAAATCTCCAGAGCGACTGTTTTGTGAGGCGGAGAAGAATCTGACGGTTAGCGCTCAAAGGGAAACAGACAGAGACATCAACCGAGCTTGAGCTCAGCATTCTAGCTCTGCATAGAAAGGTTAACCTTTGTTCTCCGGGGCAGTTTAAAGGCTGGGGCTAACTGCACTTGTCAGAATACAGCAAGACTTCAAGTTGTTTGAATAGACAGTCTCTTGGACTCTGGGATGTCCATCATCTCAACAAAATCAGGTTCCTCCTGATCCTCCACAGCCTACTCCATGGGAAGCTGGAGGGTTTCAGCCACCTTTCTGTAAACAGATAGTGGGGAGGGAACTCAGAGAGCCGAGGAGGAAACACCAGAAGGTCTGTCTGGGGAGATGTCTGGTTCCACAGGCACATCCAGACTTTCATCATCATCACCATCCTCTTCAAAATCCCCTCCTCTTCAAACTCTGGTTCATAAAAGTCTTCAGGGAATAATCTTGAACCAGGGAACCGACCAAACCGAACCTCTGCCAGAAGGCGCTGGATCGATTGGAACCGGATGAAGCGATTCAACAATCCGAATCTCTCTGGCTATTTCTTCAGTGGTCGGAACATGAATGTCTGGATCCGAACCGTCGATTTATCTTTGCATTTCCTTCTCATAGGAACCGATCCTCAGGATCGGTTCTCCTCTTGCCAATGTCGCCCTGGTCAGAGGGCACTCCTTCTGGTTCGATGGAACCAACCGGCTGGCCTCCTGCCAGCAGATTTCTATTTCTTATTCTAAGTCTACCTAACCTTTTTCAGGGTAGACTTAGGAAGTTCTTACAAATTTGGCAGTCTGAATCGAAGTGGTCAAACCCCAGACAGTAAACACAGGTGGTGTGGGATCAGCATTAGCAAAGACCTCCCACACACGCTACAGTGTTGAAACCCAGTGGAGCCCGTTTTTCTTGGGTTTCTCAGACATGGCCAACCTAACAAATTTACCCTTCTTATGGCAACTGCCTGCTGGCAAGACTCCTATCGGTTTCTCACCATGTTACGGGTGTTGGAAAAACGCACAAATTAAGTTTTTTAAAACCGATACTGACTGGTAACCACACACTAAAGATACAACAAAGGACTTATTAAAGGATCGTTCAGTAACCGATTGAGAATACAACTTTTACAATTTCACAAAAGAAACAGAGAACTACCTAAAGTACTTACTGTACCTCAGACAGAGGCGTGAACCGACAATGCGGAAATAAATTAGGAATAAAACCGACAACTTTAACCCGACTTTGAATCGACAAAGGAGAAATCTCTGGAGCGACTGTTCAGTGAGGCGGAGTAAAGAATCTGACGGTTTGGTTTCAAAGTACTGCAGACAGAATCTTCAACCGAGCTCGAGCTCAACGTTCTATGCCTTGCATAGAAGTGTATCCCTTACTCTCTGGGGCAGTTCAAGTGCTGGAGCTAACTGCAATAGTCAGAATACAGCAAGACTTCATGTTGTTTGAAATAATAAAAATACTGTAGCCCAAGTCCTAGCTGATCTACACCTATGTGCAGACCTGGGAGTCGGAAGAATTCATCTATGCCCCAACTGAAGTGCAACCCAAGTCTACAGATCATAGGCACCTTCCTTATGATTAGAATACTTGCTTAGGGTTGCTGTCCTATGCGGATGGGTGCTCCTTCCACAAGGAAGGAAAACTGTAGGTGTGGGATTATGTTGGGAAGGAGACTCATCTACTACACTGTGAAATTTTAAGTTAGGGCTCAAGTTTAGCCAATATGCAGAGATAGCAAATATTCTGCTAACAGTTCAAACTGCAGTGAATTTTCAACTCATTGAATGTACACTGATTATAAATATGCAAAATTAGGTTTCACTACAGTACCTACCTTCCACACTCACTGGAAGGAAAGAGGGTTCAAAACCGTGATGGGAAAAGTATTAAACATGTTGAATTAGAATCAGCTACTGCAAGAGGATGGGATAACCACTCTTGGGAAAAGGTAAAGGGTCATTCCAAGACAAGTGGACCTGTTAGGGAAGGCAATGATGGGGCCAAAGCCTTGCCAAGGAGGGGCTCTCAGTGCCACCCCTTGAAAATCCATCCTCAAACCCAAAGGCCAACCTGGCTGCAGTAACTTGACAGGAGGCCAAGCAAACTGTACTTGTACCTGAACCAGAGGTGACAACAGAAACACCCTCATGGGGTACCCTGTTTTTTTTAAGTTTTTATTTATACACAGAGGTATTACAGCACAGCAGTTACAGTTTCATGTATGCCCATTAACAATGCATTTATCTTTTACATAAACAATTACTCCTCTAAAATTAATCAAAAGTATCAACTTAACAGTAGTTAGTGGGTGGAGGGGTACTTAATAATACCCTCTAAAGCCTCTATGGGACAAATGTATCACCCACATGTGCCAAGGTCTCCAATTTAATTCAAAACAGGAATCCTTCCAAAATGGTTTACTATAATACATTCTAAATAATAAATTTCTTTTACAATATTATGCCATTGAGCAAGCATAGGGGTGTCAAACAATGCTGTAATCTGGTGATAACTTTCTTTATGGACGCTATGTACATATATAGCATACTCTGGTGGGGAGGAGTAGGTCCCACTGAGCTATATAAAGTAAGACCATCTGTGGTGATAAAATAAATCCGATCCCACCAGATGTGTCAAACTGGTTCAATCTCCCTCCAGAAGGAGTCAAGCACCGTACAATGCCAAAAAATACGGACAGAATTGGCACAAGATTCCCCACAATGTCGCCAGCAGGCACTGTAGGTGATGGCTGGTATTTGATTATTTATCTGGTGTATTAAAAATTAAATGTGGCATTTTCATATGAATTCATACCAATAAGGAGCCTGAGATATTTTCATCAAGGGTATAATAACCTCTAGCCATTTTGCATATGATATGTCTGTAGAAAGTTCAGCATTCCAAGCCCTGAGAGCAGACTGCATGAACTCAGTCCAATTTTCTTTAAGGGCTCTATAAGCCAATCCTATTAAATGTGGATATTGCAGACCCCTGAAGGTGCTGAATAATAATTTTAAGAGTGGGCGGTATGGGGGTAGGTAAGGTGTGCCAAGGGGACCCTTCTGCATCAAAAATATCCAGACTTGTAAATATCAAAATTATCTTGGTTGGCTAACTGATATGCTGCCTATAAATGGGCAAAAGGGACTACCCCGGTATCAAGGAATTGGTATATAAAAGATAGGCCCAACCGATGCCATTGTCAACATGTAAGATCAAATGAGTCAGCATAAATTCATCCTCAGAGGCTAGCAAACAGAGATAATACAAAATCGATTGCCAAAGCTGAAAGGGCTCTGACCTTATACCAATTACATATAGTATCTATTGTGCCAAAAGTAAAAAGCTTTAAAGTCTGGAGAGGAAGACAAGGTGCAAAATTAGTGTGTTTATATTAAACATATTCAAGACAAATTCTATGTACTTCAAGCTACCTTGTTTACAGGGTTAAGCCATAGCAAAATAATTTTAACTGTCACCGCTCTATGATATTCTGATGTTTGGCAGGTTTAGACCTCCTCTATCCACCGACAACTGTAACAGTGACCAGTGGACCTGAGGATGTTGACCGCCCAAACAAATCTTGAGAGGATCTATTCCAAGAAGTAGAAAAGTATGGCGAAGGGTCAGTGGAGGGTTTGAAATAAGTAAAGAAATTTGGGTAATATGGTCATATGTATGGCCTGTATTCTGGAGAAGAAAGTCAGATGAAGGTGCACCCATTTACTCAATCCCCTCTCAACACGTAGGGTACCCTGTTTTGATTGGAGAAGAACTTGACCCGCCATGGTCCTGGCCCATTTAAATAAGGCAGTATAGCGCAGTGGTCTAAGGCTCTGAGCTGCAAATCTGGTGACATCCAGCAGACCAGACCTGGGTTTGAATCCCACAGCTTCCACTTGCATACGGTGTGACCCTGAGCAAGTCACTTAACCTCCTTGTGCTCCCAGGTTGCTCCTGTAAAAAGCTTCCAGCTTAGTGTGCTGTACCTGGTTAAACAACTAAATTAAAAAAAAAAAAATAACAAAACTCTCTCCAAGCTGTATCACTAACTGGAAAACCCAGAGGGTCAGCCCATCATCACTGAAGACCTACAGCAACACAGGGAATTAAAAGGTTATGTGTGATCAGAAACAGAGGTTTAGCCTGAAAGGGATGATGTTCTGTCACACGCATGACAAGCTTTGTGGTGGGCACCCTGGAAATTGGAGCACCTATGGGGCTTCAAAGAAAACTATATACTGGCCTGGGATGCAGGAAGATGTGGTCATTTGCACTAGAGGGTGTCTCAATTGCTGTAGGTGTCACAAACATACTCCTGGGAGGTCAGATCCACTGAGCTCACAGTACCCACCCTTAAGTGCAATCCATGACCGGGGCAGGGATACCCTTGTCATCCTTTTTGAATGCTCGCTGAGGTCACTGAATGACCTCTGCCATGAGGATCTAGGATGTCCCTCTAACTCTGGATAAGGGCACAATACCAGTCTCGAATCTTGTGGCCAAATATAACCCTTCCTTGGATATTACACAGAGGAAGAAGACTCAGGCATCACACTCTCTTCGAGAGTAACACCTGATCTGGCCTTCTCCTATAGGCCATGCAACAGCCTGGCTCAAAATCCTTGCAGACTCTGGTATTCTCCTATCCTTCCAGATCCCTTACAGAGCCTTTTTTCAATTCAGTTGCTTATGGTGGCCCCTCTAAGCAATTAACAGTTGTCACAGATTATTAATAAGCCTTCTACAGTCACACACAAATATAGAAATCTCCAGAGGAAGAAATTCTTTAGGAAAACAAATGTTTTACTAAAATAAAGAACATACACTAATTTGGGTTACAGTATACATCAACAGAAATGGGAAAATGTACAGTGAAATGCACTAAAAAGGCTGCCTTATATTTGCAATAAATTGAAGCCCAGAAATAGTGGGCGACGAAGGTTTTCAGTTTCCTTTAGTCCTTGGCAGCCACACTGGGTCTCAGCAGTTTGGCTTCTGGTGTGTCAAGCAGAGTGTCCAGATGAAAAGTGTGTGTAAATGCACTGATCTGGGCTATTTATATACCTGTCTGCGGATAGAGGCTGGCCCTTCCATTTTAGGCCACTGGGTGTCACTCTTGCACTTCCCAACACAATGTTCTGCAACCTGGGGATGTCACCCAGCCTACATTTGACACCTGACATTACAATCTCACACAGGACTGTTAGGTGGATGTTTCCTGTTTTATTTTCCCTTTCATCTCGTCCAAAGGCAATACCTTGAAACACAGCACCCTGTTTTTGAAGTTAAAAGGACTGTCTCCCGAACACTTTATTCACCCTGTTTCCTTTTGTCAGTTAACTACTGGAAATATCCCTTTGATCAGTTATCCCCAAAGTCTTTGACAATAACTTGTCAGATTCCTGGAAAAGCAAGCGGGTCTGCAGGTTAAAGGAAGGTCAAAACCTTTTTAAAAATCAAGTCTTTCTCTAGCTCCCTTTTGAATTAACACTGGTATTTTGTGGCATGTACATATAGAAAAATTACATACCATAGTAATCTTGTTTCTTCCAAGGAATCTTACTGTATTCTGACAAATGCAGTTTGGTATCACCATAGGACTGCCCGGAGCAGAAGCAGTTAATAGAACCTATGCAAATAGTGGAATGCTAGGCTCATGCTCAGTTTTCAAACCATTGTCCCTGGTAGCACTTCCTGCAACTGTCAGATTCTTACAAAGCTTGCATAAATAACTTCACTGAACTATCCTAATATAAAACCAATTCCCCTAAAACCAACCCTTCTTTAAACAGCAGAGGCATCCTCAAGACTCAAGTCACACACGCCCAAGAAAACAATCTAACTAAGTTTGCAGTAGGATATGGACAGCTGGAATGCAGTGCCTATTAGATTCTAGTAGGGGCGTAGGGTGGGAGCTCAGAATACAGTAAAATTCCCTTGGAAGAAACAAGATTACTGCAGTTCATTTTTCCAAACCCCAGGAAATCTTACTGTATTCTGACAAATACAACTACCCAAGCAGTACCTTTGGAGGTGGCAAAGAGAACCTATTTAGGGAACAGGCTCGAAGTACTGCTGTGCCAAAACCTGGCATCACTTAGGTAACAGGAAATACAGAGCTTTATTTAGACTTTCGTCTATAGTGCTCATTTGTTTAAACTTTAGAGACCAAATGTTGTCTTACCAAAGTGTCTTGTCTAGTTTTAGTTTAAACTGATCTAATTTCTTGCTGCCAACAACCTCTAACGGGAGGTATTCCAAGTAGTGGCAACCCTTTGATTGAACCATTTGGCTCTGCTCTCTAGTTTGCACCAACTGTCTTCCAGTTGCAGAGGGTGTGACCTGGTCTCATAAGATTTTCCCTTTCCTTGTAGAGACAGGAGGTCCCATAGTTCATTTTCTTTCCATGCTCTATAAACTAAACACATATTCCCCTTAGCCTCCTGTACTCGGGGTATACATGTTTAGCTCCATCAATCTCTGCTGGTAAGTCATAGTCTTTAGCCCTCTGTTTCTAGTAGCTCTTTTTGTATCTTTTCTATCATCTGGATTTCACCCTTTTGTGTGGGACCAGACCTGTGCTCCATTTTCAAGGATGGGATGCGGTATCCTGTGATATGGGGCACTAGCAGTGGATGCCTGCCAAAACAGTGACCCACATTCGGCTAGTGCCCTGACAGTGGGAGTTAGGGGTTGCGAGCGGATGGGATTCCTCATGAAAAGGTGACAGGATCTCACACATGTATACAGGGGAGTGGGTGGGAGTGAGTCGCTGAACATGGGACAGGTGGGTATGTGAGGGAGTAGTGCCACAGGTGTCTGGTGAGCTGGTGTTGTGGCACGGTGGGCTAGGTGTTGGCTTGAGGTGGTGGGGATGCAGGGATCGAGCACTGGTAATTTGGCTGCACCGGCCCGAGACAGTGTTTTTTTGCTCACCAAGATGCACCCCTCTCCCGACATGCACCCCTTGGAGTTGAGAATCCTAATGTAAGGGGTGGGGGGCATGGGGGACACAGCCCTGCATAAAATAAAAAAATGAGTGTTTTTCCACCGCGTTTTCTATGCATCAGCATTCCATTGCTGAAACAGAATTTCAGTGATGTGGAGTTGCGATAAGGCGTTCGGCATGCCAGATTCACCCTTATCACACATATAACCATGGGGCGTACCTTGGATAAATACAAGGAAACAGTATCTCCTTTTTCTACTCTCAATGTGCCTTAATACGCATTTAGAATCTTATTTCCTTTTGGGCTATATTACTACAATGTGTTTAGAGATCCTGTGTGATCATAATACCCAGATCCCTTTCTTCTAGTATTGTCTAGGGCTGTTTCATTCAAAGTGTAATTGTAGTTGTGATTCCTCTTCCCATGTGCATAATCGTGCATTTATCCTGGTTTAATGGCAGTTTGTATTTTTTGTCCAGTCTTGTATTAAATTTAGAGCTTGTTGGAGTGCAGCTGCATCGTCCTGATTTCTAACTATGGCCCCAGTCTGCAGTCATCTGCAAACTTTGTCACCCAGATGTTTTCATGACCATACTGTATGGAGGAGACATATATATTGAACAGCATGCGCTAGAACTGAGACCTCTGACTTCTGGTGTGGGTATCCAAGCAGTAGTGCTTGGTAAATGTGTGAACAGTTTTCAGGTAGCTGCTTTACAGATTTCCAGCAGAGGAATGTCTCTAGCAGTACGTATGGAAGCAGCTGTTCCCTAGGTGGAATGGGCCCTGAGACCTGCAGGGGGCTGTTTGCCCACCTTACTATAGCAGAACTGAATGCAGGCAATAATCCAGCATGCAATGTACCTTTTCGTGGTTGGTTTGCCTTTTCCCACTTCTCCATAGGTCAGGAAGAGCTGAGTATTGTCCTGCCTGTGGCCCTTTGTGTGGTCCAGGAGTAGCTGATAGCTCTTTTAACATCTAGGCTAAGCAGTCTATGTTCCCTGAAGTGGAATGGGCAATGAAAAATACTGGCAATGTAATGGACTGATTGAGGTGGAAGTCAGATACCACCTTGGAAGAAACTTCCTATTAGTCCCGAGGACAACATTGTCCCTATGGAATTCAATGTAGTCAGGCTCTGTGGATAGGATTGGAGCTCATTAATCCTCCTGGCAGAGGTGCTTGCCACCAGGAAAATTGTTTTCCAGGTTACATACCTGAGATCTGCTGAGGACATGGACTTGAAAAGAGGCTGCATGAGCTGGGCAATACATATTAAGATCCCACACTGGTGTAGGATCCTTATGTGGAGGATACAGGTGTAGCAGTCCCTTGAAGACTTTCTGAATACTGGATTAGAAGCCAAGGATGAGACCCTGTCTGCTGATAAGTAAGCAGAGACAGCTGCCAGGTACAGCTTAAGAGTAGATGGTCTTAGACAAAGGGAATGAAGGTGGATCAGGTAATCCAGAACAGCTGGCAAGCTCAGCCTGACTGTGATCTATGTCTTTTGTCCACCACATGGAAAACCTTTTCTACTCAGACATGAAAGTTTTTCCTAGTGGAAGGTTTCTAGAGACCCGAGGACCTCCATGACTGCTTCTGAGAAATGCAAGTTGGCATACTCCAAGTCCTCAAGAGCCAGACTTTGAGCCTGAGGGACTGGAGGTTGGGATATAGGATCCTATCCTGCGAGGATGTAAGTAGGTTGTGCCTCCTGGGGAGGCTGACTGGTTTGGCTACTGACAGGGTGAGAATCAGGGAATACCAGGGCTGCCTGGTCAAGTCTGGAGCAATGAGGATTATTGTTGCTGGCTGAGATCTGATCTTGTTCAGCACCCTTAGCAACAGTGGAAAGGAGGGAAGGCATACAGGAACTTCCCTGTCCAATCCAGCAGCAGTGCATCCAGTGGGATTGTGCCCCTCACAGGAGGTCTGCAGCAGAACTTAGATAGCTGATTGTTGTCTGGGGCTTCGAAAAGATCCACTTCTGGAGTGCCCCATCTCTTGAAAACAATCTGCAGGAGCTGCTTGTTGAGTGATCACTCATGATGATTCTGCTGAGAGTATCTGCCAGGACATTGTCCTTCCCTGGAAGGTGGACTGCGGGGGAGAGATCCAGAGAGTATGCCAGACTCCAAATTTCATGGCCTTGGCCTCTGTGCACAGTGGAGTTGACCTTGTGCCTCCCTGTTTATGTAGTACATAGTAGTTGTGTTGTCTGTCCGGACCTGCACCACCTGTCCCTTCAGCATGTTAGTGAAGGATGCCCAGAAAGACTGCTCTGAGTTCCAGCAGATTTATGGGTAGCAATGACTCCTGCTTGAGCCATGCGTTGTGAGCAGTGTGCTCCCCAGATGTGCTCCCCATCCCAGGAAGGAAGCATTTGTGGTTAGCACCAGCGAGGGGTTTACCTGCAAGAATGGTATGCCCTGTCTGAGGTTGTCCCTCTCCTGCCACCACTGTAGTGCCTGAAAGGAGAGTTCCTGTAACTGGCACTTGTTTTGACAACAAATCTCTTTTTTGATGCCAGTGTGACCTGAGATGAAACTGAATGTCTCTCATTTGAAACCTGGCCCCTGACACTGTTGCTGTTGAAGCTGCTATATGGCCCTGCAACTGTAGAAAATGCAGTGCTGGCTTTGGGGTGTGCAGCTTGAAGGAGCTGGCTAGTGCACCAGGCTGTCCACTTTTCTCTGTGGAAGGAATGCTCTTTCCTTTACAGTGTCCAACTCTGCTCCTAAGAACTCCAGGAACTGAACTGAACTGGCTCCAGCACTGACTTTTCAGGTTCACTAGGAACACTAATTCATTCACTCTACAGGAGCTCTTTGAGAGTTCCACCACTTGTGTCCTGTATACTCAACACTGCATTCTGGGCTGTTCTAAGCAAAATCAAGCCATAATCAGCATGCTACAAATAAATGTGAATACCTCATGAACCGTAAATGCTATACACAACGTGATGAGTGGCAAAGTTGTGCAGCACAAAATTACGTTTCCAATGGTTCTATGCAATTAATTAAAAGTAATTTCTTTTTTTTCTATATTAGTTGAAATAGCAAAAAGGTTTTTGCAATAAAAATGTCAACATAAACCATTTTGGTAGGAAAATATGTAACATATGAACACCAAATTAAGCATCCATAAATTAGATGTAGGTACAAAGGCAATTTTGTACTGAAAAGCAATTTTCTAAGATAAACGTGTTTTACCATTTTATTCAAGATGCTTAGGTGAGTGCGGAGGAAAATGTCAGCTACACACACCATCCAAGTATCAGCAGCAAAGTTGTTCAGCACAAAATTACCTTTCCAATGGTGCTATGCAGACAATTCTAATCAATTTGGTTCAAAAATGTTTTATTTTTTTTTTTACCAATTATTTTACCAGGTGAGACACACTAAGCTGAAAGCTTGTTTGCAGGTGCAACCTGGGAGCACGAGAAGTTAAGTGACTTGCTCAGGGTCACACAGTATGCAAGTGGGGGCTGTGGGATTCAAACCCAGGTCTCCAGATTTGCAGCTCAGAGCCTTAAACCACTGCGCCATACTGCCTCCTTAAATAACACAAATAACACAGAGAAATAGTGCTGATGACTTGAGAAGTGTCCAGGGCACACAGGAAATCTTTGCTGACTGAAGTGGAGTCGTGGGAGACAAAGGGATGATTTGGCCACCACCTACAGGCGTTTTCAGGAGGTAATGAGCTATGGATTGCAGAGTATCCTGTGTGACTGCCAGAACATTCTTGAACTGATGAGGTGATTGACCAGTGACTAGCCAGTGATCCAGGTGGGGAGAAACTGCCACCCCTGCCTCCTTAGGTGTGCTACGACCATAGCCAAGCACTTCGTGAACACCCTTGAAGCAGAAGTCACTCAAGGGCATTGCCTGGAACTGATAATGGCCTGATGGCAATCTGAATCTGAGATACTTTCTTTGGGATTGCCTGATGGAAATGTGGAAATAAGCATCCTTTAGGTCCAGAGATGCTAACCAATCTCCCGCCTTAGTGTGGGAGAATGGTTGCCAAGTCACCATCTTGAACTTTGGTTTTGACAGATGTCTGAGATCCAGTATGGGTTGCCACTCTCAGTTTTTTGTTGTGAGGAAGTATCTTGAGTACAGGCTTTTTCCCCCTTTGTGCCAAGGGAACTGGCTCTACTGCCTTTGTGACAGAAGGTTGGATACTTCATCCTCTAACAGAACTGTTTCTGATGGGGTAGAAGGTCTGAAGACCCTTCTCCTCAGCTTTGGCATGAACCTGAAGCTGAGAGCAAGACCCTGGCCCACTACCTCCAGAACCCACTTGTCTGTGGTTATAGCTTGCTATTTCCTGAAAATAGTGGGCAAGCCTGTCTCCTACTGGGGTTGGGGAGGCGACCTGAACAGACACCTCAGGGTGTCTGCTTGGTTTGAGCTGCTATGTGCAGGGGTTAATTCAGCTACTACCTCATCTGCCCCTGCCTCTAAAATACCCCCTCTACTGCTGATACTGGGGAAAAGCTTGAGGCTGAAAGAATGGTCTGTAATGGGCTTTGCCCTACCACCTCTTGCTTGGTGCTTCTGGGGTGGATGCCCTTTCTTTGGCAACAACTCTTGTAAGCAGTTTTGTAATCATCCATTTCTTCATGTAAGCCTCTGTTTGCTCTCCAAACAGAGATGTGACTCACATGGAAAATCCAAAGCCTTTGTTTGCATGTCCTGGGTCAGGTTAATAGTTCTGAGCCAAGCAAACCTTCTGAGAGACACTGATGTTGCCATCTGCCTGACTGCAGTGTTGTTGGCATCAACTGCCATCCTGAACTGGACTTTTGAAGCTTCTATGTCCCTTTTGCTGGCTCCTCTAAATCAGCTGCCATGGAGCTGGGGCGCCTTTGGTATCTCAGGGCAGTACTCCAGAGTGTTTTCTGATACCTGGAGACATAGGCCATATAAGAGGCTTGTCTAATGGCCAGAGAGGACCCCAGGTAAGTTTTCTAGCCATGGAGTCTATTTTTCTGGAATCCTTATCAGGGGATCTAATGCCAGTGGGATGCCAGCTTTGATGACTGTAGAACTGAAGCATTAGTAACCAATGATAACTAAGCCTCTGCACTATAGCAAGCTATAGATGACATCTACTCATAGACTAATATCAGCAAATTAGAACTTAACATCTCCAAGTGTAAGGTTATGCACTTGGGTCCCCATAATAAAAAATATCAGTATACTATAGGGACAAACATCCTGATGGATAAGAATGCTAAGAGAGATTTAGGAGTCAAGATAACTTCTAGTTTGCAGTTCAGCGAGCATTGTAAAGAACAGGTAAAAAGGCAAATCAGAATTTAAACTGTATATTGAGGCATATATCAAGTAGAAGTAGGAAGGTGTTGATGCCATTGTATGGATCCCTGGTTAGACCACACCTGAGTACGGAGTCCAGGTATGGGCCCCCAGAAAAGGGAGGATGTGATTAGAATCGAGGGGTGTAACATAGAGCCACTAAATCTGTGATGGAATTAAAACATATGGCTTATAATAAAAGATTAGAAACCCTAAATCTTTACTCATTAAACTACAGAAGATTAAGAGGGACTTATGTATGATGTATAAAATCAAAGACACAGCATTAAGGGTAGATCTAGGAATAAACTTTAGATCTGGCCGGCCCAGTGACAGAAGACATAAACTCCAACTCGATCTACCTAAATGAAACACAAATCTAAGAAAAATTGGTTTATGATTAGGAGTAATTAAGCATGGAATGGACTTCCTGTATCAGTGGTAGAAAGTCCTAGTATGGATATCTTTAAAAGAAATCTTGATATTGCCCTATCTGACAGAATTACATTATTTTAATTACTTGGCAAGCGTTATGGATGAAAGTCCTACAGCTTGGAAACACTTATGATATTTATGATTATGATTGTCACAAGCTTTAGCCTGTACCACCCCTCATGGCTAGGGTGCCAAAAAGAATTCTGCTCCTCCTTTGCTACCTAATACTTTTTATCCACTGGTGGCACAGAAGTGGGTGTCTGCAATATTTTATTGACTTGTTTCTTTAGGGACTTATGGATGGGCAACAATAGACTTTTGAGACTGGGACGTCCATCATCTTCATGTAGTCCTGTTCTCTTCCTCCTCCTCAGTGGACTTCTGAGTGGGGAAGTCCAGGGTCTGACCACTTGCTTCATACAGTAAAAGCAAAGTGGGATGTGTAGTCCTCTGATCCCTTGTCTGGGGAATCAGGAGAGATATCATGCTCAATGAGCTCTCCATAATCCTCATTCTCCTCTTCTTCCTTCTTATAGAATTCCATACTCTGTTCCAATGAACCGGGAACTGAGGGTGAACCAGAGGTTTGAATTGGTGCCTGTGCCTGCAGCCACTTTTCAACCAGAACTGGAATCCCAGGTTGCAGTGACTGTATGATTTAACTACATTCACAATCTCTTCAGTGGTTGGAACCAAGGTTTTCTCGATTGTGATTCCTCCACTGTATGTTTTTCCTTTTCTTTCTTTTCCTGTGGTAGCGGTTCAGCAGCTATATCCACAGCACGTTTTCTTCCTGAGGAAATATCATCCTTGTCAAGAGGGCTGTTCCTCCGGTTCCTTTTCAGGAAGAGAAGGTTTGTCTGAGGCCGGGTCAGTACCCTTTTCAGACATCTTTTCCTGCAGTCTTTTAAGTCGTCTCTCAAGTGTAGACTGTGGAAAATTTTACAATCTCACAATCTGCCTTCAGGTGGTCAAACCCTAGGAAGAATACACAGATTAAATGAGGATCAGCTTTGTAAATGGTTCCCCACACTTCATACAATGTTGAAAACCTGTAGGGCCCGTTCTTTTCTTGGTTTTCTGTAGCATCTAGACAAGGGAAAAAAACTCTCTCTAGTTTTTTTCTGGTTAGTTAAAACCTAAAGAACCAAGAGTTACCCTGGTTAAATAATATTTAAAATCAATGCAACTTATCAGATAAGTTGAGTTAGACAAAAACTACTGAAGCTCACTTCAGAAATAAGCAACAGATATTGGTTCCCTCCCGGTTGCGTGGAACCGAGAACTTACCGATAAACACTAAATCTAGACTAAATCTACCTGTGTACCATGGACAGTGCTTTAAAATCAAAATAAATAAACGAAACTATCAAAACTGATGAAAATAAATTTTCTTCAAGCAAGTGAAGGAGAACTCTCTGGAGGCGTCTTACTGAGACAAGCAGAGTAAAGAATCTGACGATTGCAGGAAGTGCAACCAGGGACAGTGGTTTGAAAACAGAGCTCGAGCCTAGTATTCCACTATTTGCATAGGTTCTATTAACCATTTCGCTCCAGGGCAGTCCTTTGGTGAGACCATACTGCATTTGTCAGAATACAGTAAGATTTCCTGGGGTTTGAAACATAGAATTATATAAAAAAACATATATACAACAGAATAATATCTAAAAGGAGTAGCAGTGGGAGTAGTTCACTACACCCTCCCTCCTAGACTGAATTTGTGGGACTCCATCCCTATGCGTGGTATGATTTTCACAAATTCTATTCACTGCTCAACTGGTGAGATAACCCATCAGCGTTGGCATTGGCTGATCTGGCCCTCTGGTAATGGTCATATCATAGCTCTGTACAGCAGTGCTCCACCTTAAGAGACGATCATTCATTTTACCCATCTGCTTAGCCACACCAGGAGGTTATGATCAGACTGTACCTTAAAATGCCTCCTGTAGATGTACGGCTCTAATTTCTTCAGGGCCCATACCAGCGTAAGGCACTCTTTCATCTGTGGAATATGCCTGCTCCTGAGGGAAGTAACTTTTGTTAAGGTACACTATGGGATGATCTTTCCCTTGGTTAGAGGTCTGACTGAGGACTGCTCTAATCCCCACATCTGAGGCATCTGGCTTACTGTAATCAGGACTGGCCAACACAAGTGCACTGCACAATACCTCCTTCAGCTGGGTGAAGGTTCATTCACATACATAAGGCTAAAAGTCTTAAATAGCTGGGTCATTAGAAAGTAATATTCATTTTTGACTTTTACAACTTCAAATTCTGTTCCCTGTTTGTGCCTAGGTGCACAACTATTTGATCATTTTGAATCATTGATTTATGCTGTGATATTAAATATACATTGTATCATTTTTTCATTTGATGAGTATCACATGATTGTGATGTCATATTATTGTTTCTATTTAAAGGTGTGGTTGTTTGAATTTGACTCCTCCCCTGATTAAGAGGGCCTGGATCCCTCGAAGTGCTGAAGTATTTGTTTGGAAGCAACTCACTAAAATTTAATTTTTGGAGATATTGTTGCAGCACTGCTTCATTCTTTTTTTTTTTAACTTTATTTAAGATTTTTGATCAACATACAAACATACAGACAAAATACAATCAGACACATAACATTTGGTTCAGTTCACTTTGAGGGAAGTTACAATTGACCCTTATCTTGACAGCCCTAGGAGAGAACTGAAATACAAATAAAAACAAAGGAGAGTTACTAAATATAGGACAAGTATTCATGTTACTTCAAAAATTTTACTTTCAAATATAGCTTCTTATAAAGAGTCAGTGTTCTCCCAGGTAAGGAAAAACTGAAACTCTATCCTGTTCAGTGAGGTGTGGGGAAAATTAGAAATTCTCTGTCTCCATCTTGGTCCGTTGACAGGAGTCATGCACCAAATTTGGGGTGCTATTACATGACCCATAAAGTGTCCCTTATCAGGAGATAAAGTCCAGTCTCACCTCAAACATATACAGGACCAGTGCCTCCATAGGATCTCAAACTCAGAGACCCTCTTATTGATGGCTGCTGTTAAGGCTTCTGTTCTATATATAGTGATCATAAGATCCTGCCACATTCATAGTGTGACTGTCAATGGAGACAGCCAATTTTTATTGCTTTTTGGGCCGCCAAAAATAAATTTTTAAAAACCTACTTGTACTGGGGTTTCGTACTTCTTTGGCAGATAAAAAAAAAATAATACAGGTAAGTAACATATAGTCCAAGATCCATGATTATCTGTAAGGCCTGTTGTAAGTCCTGGAAAAAGAAGGGACAGTACAGGGCAACTCCACATTATGTGCACTAAGCGCTGCTAGTGATTGCCATAATTTCTCCAGCTAGCCAAACAGTTACCTCTTTGATATTTCCACTTGAATTGCTGGAGTCCAGAAATATCTGATGAATACCTTATAGGAAAATTCTTGCCAGCTAATTGCTGATATACCCCAGTGTATCCTCCCTGTATCCATGCCCACAATTCTTCTGTAATCTGGGTTCCCAAGTCACGCCCCATGCATTTTTGATAAAGAGGGATGTATTCCTTCCAAGAAAGTAAAGCTTGATATAAAAATAGAAATAATATGAGTTGTAGGGGAGCACCCTCTACTGCTCTCTTAAGTATATGTGCAATATGAGGTGGAGAGAATTTTCAATATTTAAGTGGGTTAGAGATCTTTTATATAATTTCTAATTTGAAAATATCTAAACCTATCCTGCCAAGAGGTTCCATCTTTATTAACTAAAGTTTGGAATGCTTGTATCTCATTTCCTTCTAAAAATGCAAGATAAGGTGTAGATTGTTTGTCTCCCTTTTTGAATCCTGAGTCCCATTTAGCAGGGAGGAAGGTATCCAAATATGGGACCGAAAGCAAAAGATTTCTCCAATCTCTAGCCTTCCTGTCATCAATATTCCATACACTATATGCATATGTTTGGCGCCATATATAGGTTACCTTCCTGGTGTGTGGGTGGACTCTCCTTGCCTAAGGAGGTACAGTTCAGGTTTCCAAGTGCCCTTCCAGTAACTCCAATGTTTTCCACTTGGCTTAATAATTCTGGTTCAGCCAGTACAGAGCTGTCCATAACTGAGCTGCTTGGTGATATAGTTTAAAATTTGGGAGCGACAGACCTCCTTCCTCTTTGGGATCTGCAGAACTGAAAGACGGACTCTTGGCCTCGAGACCCCCACAAAAAGTGAGATATCCTCTGTTAAGTGCATTAAAGTACGATTCTGGGATGAGGATGTGAATTATTTGGGTCAAATATAAGAACTTAGGGAGAACTACCATTCTTACTGCGTCTACTCCTGTACCAGGGAATAGGGACTGGGGCCCAATGCTCAGGCTCCATTTTGATACTCTTAAAAATTGGAGTAAAGTTATGGAGAACAGCTGGTCTGCGGCAGGCTCAGCTGAACCCAAAGGTATTTAAAATGGGAAAGATTCCATTTAAAAGGAAAATTCTTTAAAATTGTTTCTGAGGGTTCATATTGAATTTTAAGACCTCAGTTTTGGCTGGGTTCACTTTGTATCCAGCTAAGAGACCAAATTCTGTCAGACGTGCCCACAAGGGGTCTAATGATTGCTCTGGATTCTGTAGGTAAATTAACAGGTCATCTGCATATAAAGCTAATTTATGTTTTCTCACCCATTTCCCACCCTGTATTGTCCCATCCTGTCAATCGCCTGAGCCAAAGGCTCTAACTATAAGGCAAACAGAAGAGGGAAGTGGGCAGCCCTGTCTAGTACCACAATACAAGGATTGGGGATGAAATTCACCATTAATTTTAACATAAGCCCTCGGGTTTGTGTAAATAAACATAAACATACCAGGATACACTGTCTACAGGAGGGATAGGGAGGGCAAAAGAGGAGGAGGAGTAGTTCTTTACATAAGGGAAGGAATAAAAGCAACAGAACAAAAGGGTAAACAGGGAGGAGAAGAAGCACTGTGGGTAAATTTGGAGACAGGCAATGGCACCACAATACGCACAGGGTTGTATACAGATCTCTTCTCAGGGGAGGAAATGGACAGGGAATGATAGAAAGTATACTTAGAATGGCAGAAAAAGGGAGATATTGCTGATGGGTGATCTGAATATGCCAGGTGTTAACTGGAGTGCAGCTGCAGCTGCCACTTCAAGAGTGCAGTCATTCTAGATGCCTTACAGGGGCATGCCTTAGACAACTAGTACTGGAGCTCACCTCGAGAGGGAGCAATATTAGACTTGATTCTCTCAAATGGAGATGGAGAGAGGATCACAGATGTAGAAGTGGGTAGCCATCTGGGAACTAGCGACCATCGAACAGTATGGTTCACAATAAACACAGCAATAGAGTCAAGCCATACAAAGACAAAAGTACTGGACTTTAGGAGGGCTGACTTTGCTAAATGGGTGAGTGCCTAAGGAACGACTAGTAAATGGGCAGGAAGGAGGGGTGGAAGAACAATGGGAATAATAAAACTGCCATCACAGAGGTAACGAGCCTTTGTGTGAAGCAAACAAACAAAACAAGACGATGTAAGAAACCACTATGATTCTCAAAGGAAGTGGAGTGAAGGTTCAAGAGAAAAGAAAGCATTCAGGAAGTACAAGGAATTGCAGAAGAAGCAGGACAGAGAACTGTATCAGTTAAGCAAAGGAGGCTGGGAAGACAGTCAGAACAGCAAAGGCCCAAACCGAGGAAAAGATAGCCAACCTCAGTTAAGAAGGGGGATAAACCTTTATAGGCACATCAGGGAGCAAAGGAAGACCAAGGGAGGATAGTGAGGCTTAATAAAGGGAAGGAGGGTGGGCAGAGGAGATCAGAAAAGGCAGAGATACTAAACAAAAATTTTTGCTCAGTATTTACAAATGAAGAGGGGAGGTACATAAAACAAACAGTAGTAACACTCTGGATACAAAGTTGATACCAGCCCATTTACAGAAGAAAGGGTTCTGAAAGAACTCTTAAAACTGAAGGTGAGCAAAGCAATGGGGCCTGATGGGATTCATCCCAGAATTCTAAAAAGAGCTATGGTAGAACTAGTGACACCACTGACTACTCTTTTAACAAATCATGGGAGGATGGGGTGGTACCGAGGACTGGAGGGCAGATGTGATCTCTTCACAAAGTGGGAGCAAGGCAGAAGCAGGAAACTACAGACCTGTTAGTTTAACCTCAGTGATAGGGAAATGATGGAATCACTTCTGAAGGAAAGAATTGTCGAGTATCTAGAGGCCAGAGGGCACAGGACCCTAGGCAGCATGGATCTACAGTGGAAGGTCATGCCAGACAAATCTGATAGATTTCTTTGACTGGGTGACCAAAGTAGTAGATCAGGGAGGGCTGTGGACATGGCCTACCTAGACTTTAGCAAGGCATTTGACACAGTCCCACACAAAAGATTAATGTACAAGTTAGCCAGCCTGGGAGTGGGTCCCAAGATGACAGCCTGGGTAAAGAATTGGCTGGAGAATAGGACACAGAGAGTAATAGTAAATAGAGTCCACTCAGAAGAAAGGAGGGTTACTAGTGGGTACCGCAGGGTTCAGTATTAGGACTGTCCTCTTCAATGTCTTTTATAAGTGACATTATGGAAGGACTGGAAGGAAAAGTATGTCTCTTTGCAGATGACACAAAGATCTGCAACAGAGTTGATGCACAGGATGGGGTGGAAAGGATGAGAAGGGACTTGGCAAGGTTAGAGGAATGGTCAAATGTATGGCAGCTTAGATTCAATGCTAAGAAGTGCAAGGTAATGCACCTGGGAAACAAAAACCCTGGGGAAGAGTACACAATGGGGGTGAGATACTAACAACAACAAAATGGAAGGACCTGGGGTAGTCATATCAGATGACCTAAAGGTGGGCAAGCAATGTGAGAGGGCAGCAAGGAGGGTTGGGGGATACTGGGATGCATAGGAGAGGCATCACCAGTAGAAAACAGGAAGTTATTATCCCTCTGTACAGACAGCTGGTGAGACCCCATCTGGAGTACTGTGTGTAGTTCTGAGACCCAATCTCCGCAAAGACATAGACAGGATGGAAGCTGTCCAGAGGAGGGCAACTAAAATGGTGCAGGGTCTGCACCGGAAGACATATGAAGAGAGACTTAAGGAGCTTAATATGTATAGCCTCGAGGAAAGGAGGGAGAGGGGGACATGATAGAAACTTTCAAGTACCTCAAGGAATCAACAAAGTCCAAGAGGGTAGCATCTTTCAAAAAAAGAGGTGTGCAAGAACAAGAGGGCACAATTTGAAGATAGAGGGAGGCGGCTCAGAGGTAATTTAAGGAAGTATTTTTCACAGAGAGGGTTGTGGATGCATGGAACAGCCTTCGGAGGAGGGTTGTGAGTCAAAATCAGTGGTGGAATTCAAGCATGCATGGGACAGTCATAAGGCAATTCTGGGGGTAAGAAGAAGTAGGCTGCTGGTTAACTAGGATCTGCAGCTTATCCAGTAGGTAGGAAATGGGCAGACTGGTGGGCCAAGCGGTCCTTATCTGCCATCAAATTCTATGTTTCTATGTAAATATTAGTTATACCTCTAATAAAAGAATCTGAAAATCCTAACCCCTCAGGGTCAATCCCATAAATTCCCATGCCACCTCGGTCGAAGGCCTTCTCAGCATCCAGACTCAAAGGCATAAAGGAGCCTTCAACTGGGCAGCGTAGTGCAAAACATGTAGTGATCTCTTACTATTGTCCTGGGTCTGTCTTTCGGAACAAAACCAGTTTGATCATAATTAATCAAGCTTGGGAGCACCATCTCCAAACTCTTCGCCAGTATAGAGGCATACAATTTATAGTCAGTGTTAAGGTCTGAGATAGGGTGGAAGGAGCCACAGTGTGTTATATCCTTTCCTGGTTTAGGAATACTTGAATGACTGGTGATTCCACATATCAGGAACGCGTCTCCGACTGAGCTACAGGCCTTCAACAGAGGTTTTAAGTTCAGTTATAAAATGTAAGAAATTCCAGGATATATCCATCCGGCCAGGGGATTTTTTGTTTTTAATCTTTTAAAGGCAGAGTCCAACTCCAATGGTGTAATTGGGGCATCAAGGAGTCTCTGAGTTCCTGACGTTTTGGTAGTTATAGCTTAGCCACATATGATTCTATTTATGTATTATCCAGGGTATGTTCTGTATTATAAAGTTTCAAGTAAAAGTCCCTAAATCCAGATAATATTTTTTCAGGGGTTTTGAGCAGAAGCCCGGTCCTCGAGTCACAATCTGGGTAACGTGGACTGAGAGGTCTGTTGTCTAAGATGGTGAGCCAAAGACGAGAGGCCCATTGGCCAGTCTCATATTTCTGGTGCAAGCATTGTAGTGCTTGTTCTGTTTTTACATCTATTAGTTTTTGAATCTGCTACTTAACTGCTTGTAAACAGGCAATGCAGCACTGTTCCCACTGGCATGCCTCTCTTGAAGCGAGCAACTGTTTTTGTAGTTCTTCCATCTGATGGTTTTATTGTCCTTAAAATGGGTCACAAATTTAATGCAATTTCTGAAGACTGTCTTAACTGTGTCCGTAATACTGCACCTGATATTTTGGGGAGTCAGCTTTCCTGCCTGATTTGTATTAACCTTGATTTAGCCATCTCCGTGAATTCCTTTAAATTTAACATATAATTACTGAATTTCCACAGGGATAGTCCTCTAACATTCTAGTTTAACCTTAAAAGCAATTGTAAATGATCAGAAAGAACAGATGGAATATGGGTACACTCCTCCACCTGACCCTGAGACCAGCAAGTAGTCAATTCTAGCATATGACCCGTGTGGGTAAGAATAATGGGTGTATTCTTTTTTATTATTATGCATCCTCCAAGCGCCCACCCAGAAAGCTCCTGTCAGGTGGTCTCTAATTACTTTGCTTAGCAGGATTCTGCCTAAAAGTACTGACACTGGAAGTGTCCCTTTGGTCCCAAATCTGATTAAGGTCTCCTCCTACTATTAAAAATCCTTTCTGATTCAGTAAAGACTGAGAGTTTCCTTTGTGGAGCCAAGAGGAGCATATAAGGAAGCCAATGTAATGGGCAAGCTCTCCAGATTACCTGACAATATGGCTAAATGGCCCTCGGGGTCTATGTAACTGGCTGACTTTGAAACTGAGTCCCACTGGAGACCAGTATGGAAGAGCGCCTTTTTCCCTTCCCAAATGAGGCTGCTACCCACTGATTGTACCCAAACTTCCCCAACTTCTGGTGTTCAATTTTATTAAGATGTGTTTCTTGCAATAAAACAAAGAGGGCCTTGTCAGCACTGCTTTATTCTGTTTTACCAGATCTTACGTCGAGGGTATCTCTTGCAGCACATACTACTCTTGGGAGCTCACCAGAGGGCGCTGTTGCAGACAGTTACTTTTCTTCCAGCAGTATGCAGTGGGGCCACCCACCTGTGATGTAATCACACCTGTTCAGGTAAAAGGAAGCGGGTGGCCCCATCGTATCCTCAGTTCTCGCTGTCACCACCAGCTCTCAGCAGCATGACAGCTTTAGCGGCAGCGACGCTGCATTGATGACAACTAAAACTACTGGGACTGTTCTCCATTCCCACCTTTTATTTCTTACATGACGTAATGTCAGAATCGCTATTTAGAAAGTGCCCTTGTGGCAGAAAAATCTACAGATATGACGAGCATCCAGTCTGTGTGCAGTGTCTGGGGCCACCCACAAAGTTCTTGACTGTGATATCTGCAAAGCCTTTAATCAGGAAACTTGTCGACAACTCCAGGAAACTGAGTCACACCTAATGGAGCAAAAGATTGCTCTCCTTGAAGGAGGTTCACTCACACCCCAGCTTCATCCTCTCGATTGTCCCACAAGAGTGCAAAACACAAGCACCAGTACAAAACTCCCTCAACAGAAGGGAAGTGTTCGTACTCATCGATGACAGTCTCAACTCTGCTGTCGGGAAGCCACATGTGGACAAAAAGAAGTCCTCATCGAGTGGTCCTCTTGTCGACTGACGCTGATGAAGCACTTGCAGTGGTTTCTTCTCTGGTTACCACCTTTGCTTCAGGCGTTCATCGACAATGCTACGCACCACTCAACAGGATTACTCTCTGTCTGATTCAGCGATCCTCTGGACAGTACCACTTGGCATCTCCATCAATGGCTACATTCAAACATGCAGATAGGCCCCTTTTCAATCCCTGTCAATGACGGGTCAGGGGTACGTGATCCGGGAACCAGGTTTCTCCTTTACACTTCTCCCAGAACTTCTACCTCCTACACAGGTGGGATCCTATAGAAGTCCATATGGAGAGCAGGGGACCTGGCTACACTTTGTAGGGTTCACACTTTGTCTCCCAGCCGCACTCCTATCTCCTCTATTCTGCCTTTAGCTTCCCAGATAGAGATGGTGCCTGACACTGGATCTACCAGTAGCCAAAGACTGCTACATCATCAGTGGTTGTGGCTACAGTAGTCCAGACTGTCATACAAGTCATGCAGGACTTGTGTCCTCCTGTTCCTCGATGGTAACTAGGCCTGCTCCTCCTTCCTCTCCTTTGTTTCCACCTAAACATTTTGTTCAGAGACAGCATTTGTCCCGACAGGAGTTTGTCACAGTCACCCTTCTTTCACTCCTTGGAGAAGACTCTTTCCATGAGGAAGACGAGGAATACCAGGAGGATTTGGAGGAGAGGAGGATGGACTGCGCGCCACCCTCCACAAATTCTACAATATCTTCAGTAGTTGGGGATCTGGAATGATTTACTCCAGTCTCTACCCCAATGACCCAACATTTCTGGAGATTATGTCCCAGATTCAGAAGCTTATGGGTTCACAACTAAAGAACCGGATAGACAAAAACAAACCTGACAGACTATCTGTAACTGCCCAAGGATCCGCAATAGTGGTAGCCCTTTATACCCTCTTATCAAGATGCTATCCTAGCAGCCTGAAAAAACAGCTGACATACCGGCAGTGTCAAGAAAGGCAGACTGCCTTTACCTGGCCCGTGGACCATGCCTATCTTGCCACTACACCACAGGCAGATTCAGTCATTATAAATGCAGCTCAGGACAGATCTAAAAGCCTAACGCATGAGCCCATTACCCCTGATAAAGAATCCAGAAAATTGGACTACATGGGAAAGAAAGTATACTAGGGAGCAGTACTAAATATTAGAGCCAGCAATTATGTAGACCATATGCTTAAATATCAAAAGACCCTCTGAACAGCCTCCGAGAAACTGTCAATCAGCTCCAAACTCCGGACGAGTTGGATAGGCTTCAAACACTTTCAATACAGGGTGCAGCCTGTCCAGGCATTTATTACGCAGCCCATGATATCACTAACACTTCAGCTAGATCCTTGGCATTGGGTATCACCCTTGTCACTATGCTTGGCTCAAGGTGTCAGGATTTACTCCCGACATCCAGCATAAGATGTCAAATGCTACATTCAATGGAAAACAGCTGTTTGGTGCAAGCACACAAGCCATTCTAGATGATCTTCAGGCATCTGGCACTTAGCGTTCAGATCAGTCCAGGTATCAACAGCGATACCAATTTTTGTCGATCTAGCAGGCGAATGTGGCTCAGGCGAACAGTCATATAGAGGCAGCAAGATCAACAATCTTCTAGTAGACCTTTCTCAGTGGCATCCAGAGGTGGCCGCCCACCCCACATCACAGGGTGGGGCCACCCTTACCAACTGACCTACTACTTGTTCCCCAGAGCCTCTCTACAAGCCTCAGAGGCTGCCGGGAGGATATTTCTCACAACTTCTAGAGCTTGGAAATCCATTACAACAGACAAGTGGGTAATGCAGATTATTCAATCAGGACACATGCTTGAGTTAACAGACTGTACTCCAAAACGCCCACCCTAAACCTCCTATCGATAGGACCACATCCCTGTTCTCTGGAAGAATTACAGGCCCTACAACAAAAATGGCAATTCAACCAGTACCACCCAGTCAAAAGGGAAAGGGTTTTATTCCAACTTCTTCCTAATCCCAAAGAACAGGAGATCTCAGACCGTACTAAACCTGAGACAGCTAAACAAATATATTCAATACAAGAGATTTCGTGTGGTAACCTTAGCAACCATTCTACCCTTTTTACATCAAGGGCTGGATGTGTGCCCTAGACATGAAGGATGCTTACCTTCATATCCTGATCCATCCAGCCCACAGGAAATACTGAAGATTCAACCTGTTGGGTCACCATTACCAATTCAAGAGCACTCTCGTTTGGCCTATCATCAGCACCCAGAGTGTTCACCAAATGCCTAGCTGTGGTTGCCATTGCCCTAAGATGCAGAGGCCACTTTGTCTTTCCTTAGCTGGATGACTAGTTCATAAAAGCTTTGTCCAGGGAAGCCCTACTCCACTCCCTCCAAGCCACCTTGCAACTCTTCCAAGAATTGGACATTACAATAAATTACCAAAATCCCAACTTACTTCCAGCACAGCGACTCCAGTATATAGAGCCGTACTGGACACAACCATGGGAAAAGCTACCTACCAGAAGACAGAATTTACATCTTAATGCAACTGGCACTGCAGTACAGTGTGACACCAGCGGTTACCACCAGACAACTCCTGGGCCATATGGCAGCTGCCATAAACACAATCCCATTTGCCCACCTCAGAATGCGACCCTACAATGGGCTCTCAGACAACAATGGCATCAAAAACAGGACATTTAGAGGACAAGGTTATCATAACCCAAAGATCACCATGGCACTACAATGGTGGTCAAATCCAGCAAACCTAAACATAGGCGTACCTTTCAAACACCTGCCCCAGTACAGACCTTAACAACGGACGCCTCCATCACAGGATGGGTGCTCATCTGGACAACAGTCACCAAACGTGAGGCAATTGGGACAAATATACTCAAAGCTCCATATAAACATATTAGGGAGAGGGCAGTCTCACGTGCTCTTGCATATTCCAACCTTGTAAACCCAGAACAACTACTGGTATTGTCAGACAACACAACAGTGGTCTATTACATCAACAAGCAAGGGCACAAATCTCTTTCTCTGTGCCAGGAGGCATCAAGACTGTGGTACACAGCACTACAGCCAAACATAACACTCATAGCAGCACATGTGCTAGGAACACAAAATGTGCTGGTGGACCATCTCAGCACATGTATATACAATCATGAATGGTCCATACAAACATTTAACTCAAAAATCTTCCATGTCTGGGGAATCCCACAATAGATCTCTTTGCATCCCTGCAGAAACACAAATTGCCTCATTATTATTTCACTATACTAGACAGGGAAGGTCGTTTCACAGATGCCCTGTCCAGTCACGGCATGGGAAATACTTATATGCATTTCACCCCACACAGCTCTTGCAGACAGTGTTGCTCAACCAAAAGAAAGAGCCGCACGAATGATTCTCACAGCCCTGTTCTGCAAAAGACAGATCTGGTTCCTGCTACTGCAACAGATGGCACAAACAGATCCTATAACTCCTCTCCGTCCTTCCAGACCTCCTGACTTGGCATACAGGACACCTCCACCCCAACCTGAAGGCACTACATCTGCATGCCTGGCTCCTGAGCACTGATTCATAACAAGAAATAACATTTCAGACCCACATCCTACTAGCAGCCAGAAAACAGTCCACCAGAAAATGCTACCAAGATAAATGGCAGCAATTGTCATATAGCGACCAGTCGGGCGCTTGACTCCTTTCATGTGTCCCTTTACAGGACATTCTGAGTACCTGACTGATCTCTCAACAAATAATTTGGGGTACTCATCCATAAAGTACACATATCAGCCTTTCATGACCTGACTGGGCAAATATCAGTAGCCCAAATGGACCTGACAAAGATGTTCCTGAAGGAATCTTGCATTTGAAACCTTCAATAAAGCATCCCATTCCTCCATGGTACCTGAACTTTGTCACATAACTGACAAAGGAGCCATTTGAACCTGTAGAAAAGCAGACATGAACTACCTATCATGGAAAACACTATTCTTAGTAGCCATTACATCAGCTAGAAATATCTCAGCACTACAAGCACTTATGTGCAAAGAACCCTACCTAATCTTTCACAAGGATAGGGTTTCTCTGTGAACCAACCCAACATTCTTACCGAAAGTGGTCTCTGAGTTCACGCTGAACCAGACAATAGACCTACCAGAATATTTTCCAACCATAGAATCCAGGGAATGACTACTGCACACCCTGGAAGACCACTGTATACTTTATATTTATCTTTCTAGATCTCAACCTACTAGAAGGTGGGACCAACTTTTCCTGGCATATGCCACCCAGAAAGAAGGATTGCCAATAACAAAACAAACCTTGTCCAGATGGCTAGCCAACTGTACAACTTACTATTACAAAAAGCACAAAAGCCATTGCCTGGAACACTGCACACACATTCCACAAGAGCCCTAGCAACTTCAGCAGCATGTTTCAGAGGAGTGTCCATCTCGGACATATGCCGTGTCCACATGGTCCACCAGTCATACTTTCACAAGGCATTATAGCCTAGATATTGCATCTAGATGTCACACATCTTTGGATGGGCTGTGTTGCATGGACCCTTTCATAAGTACTGTCCTTCATGGTAAACTGATTGGGAATCATCCCAAGAGTAGTACCTGCTGTAAGAGATACCCTAGATGAAGATAGTGCTGTAACGGTAGATCTTCGAGAGGATCTTTGCAGCAGGTATGTTCTCACCCTCCTTCCCCTTCTCAGGGACAGCAATATATTCAGAGGGCACCACTGGTGTCGTGGTTCTGCCTTGAGCCATGCTCAGCAAGCTGGTAGCCGGCTCAGAACTGAGGATACTGGGGGGCCCACACTTCCTTTATGCCTGAACAGGTGTGATTACATCACAGGTGGGCGGCCCCACTGCACACTGCTGGAAGAGAAATGACTGCCTGCAACAGCGCCCTCTGGCAAGCTCCCAAGAGTAGTCCCTGCTGCAAGAGATCCTCTTGAAGATCTACTGATACTGTAAGTATGAAACTGCACTTTATCTACCTTCTACTAGCAGCAGCTCTATTTTGTCTCTTGGCACACCAGTACTTGCATTTCTTTCACTTCTGGATTTGGCATTCCAACTAGGTGTGTGTGATATAGGGTTAAATAGGACCCTGTCCCACTTGTATGGAGAGTTCGAATGCAGGGATCTGTTCTGTTCTATTCCTTTTCTGTCTCTTGTCTGTCTGGTTGTGCAACCAAATTTTCCTGTGAGACCCAGGATTTGATCACCCGACAGTCTTGCAATTCTTTGTCCCTCACTGTCTCTGTATTCCTTGCTGTTTCTGTCTTTTCCTCCCTTGCATATCTGCTGGTATAAAAATATATGCAAATCATTATGTGGAAATGTAACTGATATTGGGATCCCTTCGTTTAGAAATTACATAGTGTTAATGTTGAAATGTATATAATTATAGTCCGAGATGATTGCAAAAAGCTATTGGAAACTCATGAGGTTACTGGAGTGCAACTTTTAAGCTATTTGCAGAAGAGCTGTGGAAAAGGGCCTCAGCTCTGGGACACTGTGTTCCTGCCTGCACCTGCCTGAAATATACAAGAACACTTTAGAAAAAAGAGGATGCTTGTTAAGTTGGAAGAACTTATAAAAGACAGAGCTGCAATTGTGCTTGCAAAGAGGACACAGAGATTGAAGGAAAACTCAGATGCTTCTTCTGTTTATTTTGTCTTTGTAAATAGTTATTCTGAACAATTTTATTTATGTTACTGCTACTACTAATAAAACTCTTGTTGTGAATTTTACAACTGCCCTGATTTTCCTATGCTTTTCAAACTGTGCCTCGTGAAAGTGTGACCTTGACTGAGGAACGGCTCCTCACCAAACTACAGGTTCGTTATCACTGTAGTATCTAAATCTGATAAATCATCAGAAGTGCTTCAAATGCAACATTTACTGGATAAAGAACCTCTTGTGCAAACACTGAGGCAATGGTTACCCAAAGGTCATTTGGCTGGGAAGCCAAGTTTCAAGAAATACAAAATCTCACATGCCCACACAATGCAAAGCATCATGGGCTGCATATGCAAGGTTGAACCAGCATAATATTTGGTGGTGATTTGAATATGCAGCTCATGATGCTTTACATTGTATGGGCATGTGTGATTTTGTATTTACTGATGTTGTGCTAATATTGTGAAGGCATGAGTGCAATGAGACAGCAACAATATTTTTGAACCACTGCTGAATCGTTTGGCGACTCATAACCAAATGGGGAACAGCAAAAAGTGGTTGCCATTTATAAAATATGAAGTGAAACACCACTGCTGAATCGTCTGGCAATTATCTGTCTAACAGGGAACAGCAACAAGTAATTACCACTCCTGATTCATTCCGAGGATTCTCCTCCAGACGAGGAACAGGTGTAAATGGCTTTTGCAGTATTGCTGGTACAAAAGTCTGTCATTGATTCAATGATTCTCCTGTGACTCTACGAGTCAGTATGGCTGAGGAAGATGAGATCGTTGAATTATCAGTGTGAGAAGAAGAATCAGAAGCAGGCAACTCACACACATCCTGTTTGGCGCCCCACAAGACAGGATCAACAGATGAGTGTTTTACAGCTTTAAATTCTGTTCGCTATGCTTGTGGCTGGGTGCACAACTATTTAATCATTGATTTATGCTGTGATATTAAATATATATTGTATATTTTTTCATTTGATAAGAGTATCACGTGATTGTGATGTCATGTTATTGTTTCTATTTAAAGACATGTTTGTTTGAATTTGACTCCACCCCTGATGAAGAGGCCTGGATCCCTCAAGGTTTGGAAGCAACTCAATAAAACTTAATTTTTGAAGCCATTGTTGCAGTGCTGCTTTATTCGTGTTTACCAGTTATCTGCCTTCTACTGGCGGCAGCTCTATTTCTTCTTCTTAGCACCAGTACTTGTGTTTCTTTTCACCATAGAGTAACTGCCTGGAAGGAGGCGGTACTTTTGGGAGCAGTTATGGAGAATCCCTTCTCCTTATAACATACCCAGAGTCTGTCGTCGATGGGGATTGAAAAGGAGATGTAGTGGAATGCTAAAATGCATGTGTTGGCGATAAAGCATCCTGTCCCTAGAGGAGCAGGCCATCATTGATGAATGACCAGTGGACGGAAGGAGCAGTCGTGGTCACAACGGACAAAGCTTCAGTGAGAGCAGTCGACAAGAGAACCGAAGGGTCATCACCATTTAAGGTCGGGTTTGTCTGAGTAGGGCCCTGTCTTGAGAGACCATCGACGGTCCACCAGAAGTGGTAGCTGAAGATGTCTACCTTCTGAAGAGGAAGAATTTGTCCTTATCTCTGTGTTTGTGCTTTGCAATTGTGAGGACTGGGAAGCTTGTGACATCGACTATGGGGTATAGGTCCCTTTCTCGAGGAGAGTAATCTTTAGCCATCAGCTAGGATTTGATTTATTGAAGGTGTCGTTGATGAGTGGCCTGGTTAAAGTCTTGGTAGTGTACACAGTGAGAGATGCTGTGTGAAGCCCCAGACAATGGACATAAACTGAATGGTTACTGTATGGTTATCATAGCAATAGATTTTTCAGCTGCAATGGCACTTTTGAAATAATGAATCTGAATTAGACATCCAGAGTTTGGATAGAAATGAACAGAGAATTGTTTTGGCTTCAATTTCTTCATCCATATCTTTGTCGACTCTCAGCAGTGGCTAGCTAGTAGTGAGCTGAGAGATGGCGGGGAAAAGAACTGAGGATGCTCTGGGCCACATATTTATAGTCACAGACGTGATGATGTCATTGTGGAAGGCTCCCAGTCAACACTGCTAGTGAAAGCTACCATCGACATGCACGCCTCATGGATACCCAAGAGTAGTACCTGCTGCAAGAGATACCTTTGGAGAAGATTAGAGATCCACCACCTTCTAATGAAGAGATCACTGTGAGATGTCACGCCCACTTGGCTGAAGGTGTCCGCCAGCATATCAGTGTCCAGACGGTGCATAAGGGACCAGGTGCAGAGGGCTTCCTGACAGAACTGGAAGGAATGCGCCCTGCCCTGCTTGTTGTGGTAATACATGGTCGTGGTGTTGTCCATTTGGACCTGCACAACCTGACCCCGAATGGTGCTAGATTTAGGTCACTGCAAGATGCACTGAATAGAGCTCCAGCAGGTTGATGTGACACCCCCTAAGATGAGCACTCTGTGACTCTTTAGAGAAGGAAACAGAGCACCCTGAGGTACCAGGGGACTGTGCCCCAAACTGGCCTTGAAGAGGGGAGGGCGAGCAGGGTGGAGGCGGAGCCCAAGAGGGAAGGTGGGAGTTAGATGAATGGTGAAGATTTAAGAGAAGATCAAGATTACGGTAGGCACGCAATTTTCATATCTTCCCTTGTCAATCTTCACCATTCATTACTGCTGGATGAGCACCAAGCCTCCCAGACGGGATCTGGCACTGCCCTGAGGGAACAGATTCCCTCAGCTTCCTGTGGGGAGATGCAGGATGGAGAGACCCTACTGCCATACTAGGCCAATATGGCCTAAGGCTGGTCAGGCTGAGAAGGTGTCCCCGTGGCCGGGGAGACGGAAGGCACCCCTGAAGATTATTCCTCACCCAGCGAGAGAAAAGACGGGTCCCTCGGAAAGTGGAGGAAATCACCTATGCCGGGCAATGGGTGATAATCCAGACAGGTGAAGCCATTCTGTCTGCCTGATACAGATTGCTGTCCCTGGTAATCTGGAAGCCACCTCACTGGTGTCGTACAATCCCTTGCTTGGTGCCTTGCAAGCTCCAGACCCTGTGCAGAGAGGACAATGGCATGCCTAGATTCCTCTGAATTAGGCAAGGGTGCTAAACCTGAGCCAGCATCAACCACAGGTGCCTGTTTTAGGCAGCGTGGTGAGCCTTATGAGAGCTGATAAAGAGTAACACTACGAGCTGAGAAGAAAACTCTTCTTCTCCACTGGTTGAACTTTGCAGAATCTGGATCCGGTGGTCAGTCATGTGCCGGATGCTGGAGCCTGGAAGGAGTGTCTACAAGCAGTCGGCCCGAGATGCATCAGGCAGAGAATCAAGAGACTCCTGGGGAACACAATACAACCCTCTACAGTCTGCTGGGGCTGGGGATGGCTGGCTGGAGACTGCCAGGTGGGGATAGACATTTTCTGGAAGGGAATAGGCCAGGAAGGCACCACTAGGTGGTTGGTGCTGAACTTGATCAGAAAGAGCGCATCTCCGCTTGGTATTGTGTCTAACCACATGGAAATGTGGAGCTCCTGAACTAACCTTGAAAGGAATCGCTGATATTCGATTAAATCAGTGTCGGAGGAAAGGTGGGTGGAATGTTCCTCTTGCTCAGATGTGGAAGTCGAGGAAATAGAGGAGCTTGGATGGTCAGAATCTTCCTGCAGTGGGGAGACAGGCAAAGACCTGCTAGTCCATGGCTCTAACATACCTAGGGAAGGCCGCCAAAGTGGCCCTGAACGTCTCCCAGATCAAAGGTCCCGTAAGGCCCACAAAGCCTGAGAAAGGGGAGGTGTCTGTAGAGGGATGGGGGAAGGTACCTCATCGAATGTGCCTGGCCTCTGCCAGGGCTCTGAAACCCACAGAAGATCCTCTTAAGTGGGGGATCCGGGTTGAACCAGTCAGCTTAACGCTGCAAATGTGAAAACAAACCTGGCCGAGCTCTGAGGAGACCCTGTGAAGTGCGATTGAGGTTGCATGGTTCCAGAAGGGCAACCCCAATGCTGCCCACTAAGAGCACCTCTGAAATCTCAGAGGAGGAAAAGCGGGACTCAGCACTGTGGCTCCTCCCCACTCCCCATAGGGTAGTGGAAGAAGACCTCTGCACCTCACCCCGGCCTCTCAACTCCTCAGACTCTGAAGCCACCCTCTTCTCAAACCCAGTGTCAAGGGGTCCCAATCCCCAGACCCCCGAGGAGGATGCAGGAGAGATCCCCATCCCACCAAGGGGGCCATGGCAGCACCAGAGATAGTAACTGCCCCTGCCCCTGTGGGTAAGACCACCACACCAGGCCCCCCAAGGCTGCTATCCATCGCAGTGACCCCAACACCGAGTTGGCGTGAATGAGACCACAGGCTCTGGGGAGTCTGGATGCCAGTCTGGATTGGCCAGCGAGTCATTCACCTCCAAAGAAGAAAAGACCAGACAAACTGCCTGACTAGCAACCCCAGGAGCTCTCCTACCAAAGGCGCTGTCATAGGACATGGCCACTCCTGTGGTGCCACCTCGATCACCAGCATCGCTGGACAGTGCTGGGACTGTGAAGTGGCGCGTAGGCGATGCTGAGGGTCCATCGTGCCTGGCCCAGCAACAGTGGGCCGCAACACCTTGGGAGCCTGCACCTCAGAGAAGGTGATTGCTGTGGCAGTGCCCCCAACCCGCCCGCAGGGAACTGAGACAATCCTCTGGCACCACAAGGAAAGCTCCTCGACGGTAAGGTTGGAATCTGAGGTCGCCTCCTCCTCACTGGGTCATATAGATCTGGGAGGGACTCAGAGGCAGGGTCAATAGATCTTGCCATGGCATCCCTAGAACAACGCTGTCCTCCAAAAGTCATCAGGGTCCTGCAAACTTTAAACGCGGATCTCAAGAACACGGCAGTCCATGAAGAAACAGCGCCGCAGTTGTCTGTATCATGGTTGGGACCCAGGTAACGCAAACAAACATCATGTCAGTCCGTAGCAGAAAAATGCCACCACAGGGGCACCAACGTATGGGGCTCGCCCGCTTTGGATTTTCTCTTAGCCCCGAACAGACATGACGCAAAGAAATTCAACAAAACTTTACAGGAAAAGACCCAGCGCCGTCAGTTGAAATAAAGGAATGGGCTTATGGGATTCCAACAGCGTTGGGTGAGATTCAGAACTGGGATGGAGAGGCAGGAAAATGGCATAGAGCAGCGAGCCTAATGGCGCAGACAAGCGTTTGGCAACTTGCGCGGGAGGTGCAACCTTGATGGTGGGAGAAACAGAAATGGGGTGAAGGAGGAATCTGCAGCTCTAATGGCCCAGTCCTCGTGCACCACTTGAATGCGCTGGCCTGTGGTGGGCACCACAGCAGACCTCTGCCCCCCAAAAAAACTCTATACAGGTACATGCCTCCGCTTACACCCAGCAGTAATGAATGGCAGGCTGACAGGGAAGATCTTTCACTTCCTCAGGTACTGGTTGAGATTGTGAAAATCTAGTATGGACGCCAGCCCCTGTCCATTTCGGAACCAGGAAATATCTTGAGATGAAGCCCAGACTGGCTATGGAGTCTGGGACAAGGGCTACAGCACCATTCTGAAGGAGCCAAGCGGTGTCTTCCTGAAGGGTAGACAGCATGTCTGTGGACACTACAGCCTCTGGTGTGGCATAAGCTCAGAAGGACGGGAAAGCCTAAGTCTAGAGGCAAACTGAGACCAACCACATTGAGCACCCATTTGTCTGATGTGATGACAGAGCAGACTTAGTAGAAGTGGTTGGTTAACTCCACACAGGAATCCAAGGTTGGAGCAGGACAGGCCGGGAGTGACATTCCCCACCCATCACTGGGCAGGCTTGGTAGAGGCTCTGGCATCGGCAGCTAAGGTGCCCCAACTTCCAGATTTCTTGGAACTGGAACCAGAAGGCTTAGGCTTGGGCTGCCAGGATTGGGTCTGCCCTGCTTGGGGTCTGTGGTGGCCTGGATGAAGGTGCTGGGTAGGGCTGAAATTGAAAAAGGGCTTATATTTTTCTGGTCCATAGGGTCCTTTGAAAGGACATAATGGAATTCAGAGTGACGTTGGATATCTCAATCCAAGAAAGGTGACCGCCCACCCCAGACCAAACAGGTTGGTACCCAAGGAGGAGACATCCACCAATTTATGCTAGGTATCCACCGTAAAGGTCGAGATCCTCAACCAAACCTGGTGCCGCATGGCAACTGCAGGGCCATGGATCTGGTGCAGAAGTTGCCTATGTTCAAAGTTGTTTGAGCTGTTTGGCAACTGAACGACTCCTGGGCCCGGACCATCCTGTCCGCCAACTGCAAGTCCACAGGGAGGTGGGAAGAACCTGGTCCAAAACTCCTATGAGAGCATGGGAAAAGTTGGCCATCATGATGACTGAACTAGTCTGCTGAAGGTCCAAGACCCTGGGAAGAGGTGGCATAGACTTTCTTCGCTGCATGGCCTAGTTTCTTGGGCTTCTTTCTAGGGGTTATCGACAACCCTCATGTTGCTTGTCAGCCAAAACACCAAATCTGTCACCAGACCTTCAGGTGAAGGGTGGTTGGTGAAACTGGGCAGAGACCTGGTAGGTACCGAATATTTGTGGACCATACGGGCCGAAGGTGCTGGACAGGAGGCTGGAAGTGCCATAGCTTGAGAGTGGGACAGAGAATGGCTTCAACCACTGGGAAGGCAAACCCCAGGAGTATCCCTGTCCAGGATTTTGGTCAGGGATTCTTGGCCCACTTCTGGACCAGCTCAAGAGAGATTCCCCACGGACTCGGAGATCAAGCGAGCAAAGCCCAAAAGGAGACTGGTTCATGCTTGGTGGTGAGCTCCTCTAAGGACTCCCGGTCAAAGACCATAGTCTGAAGGGAGTGTGTAGAGAGTCATCTGAATCCAAGGACTCTCAAAAGCTGCCCTCGACCCAGGTTCCCCTGAACAACCATGGCTCCTCCACGTGAGTGATTTTCAGTGAGAGCTGACCAGGAGGCCGGAGCAGGGTGGGCAGCCTTGGACAGGGCAGTGTGCAAGGATGCAGAAGCAGGGCTCCGCCCAAATGGAAGCCAGCATCTGCTTGGCTGGGTTAACCAGATTGGGCGTGGCAAAGGCGACCACTGAAGCACCGGGGCTGAGGTGGGTATTGCCATGGCAAAGGATCTACTGCTACCATACTAGGTCTTTATACACAGATACATAGACAGTGTCGGCAGATAAGGGCCTATGGCCCACGTCTGCCCATTTGAGCTTGTAAGTTCAGTTTGTTTTCCTAGAAGTCTGTTGCCCTTACCCCTGACCTCCAGAATTCCTTTATGTCTATCCCATGCATTCTTAAATCCCATGATTGTTTCAGTCCCCACCACTTCCTCTGGCAGGGTGTTCCACTTGTCCACCACCCGTTCTGTGAAGAAATTCTTTCTCATGTTTCCTCTGAATCGTCCTCCTCCAACTTCATCCCATGCCTCTAGTCCTGGAACATCTTTTTCGCTTAAAAATAGTGTTTTCCTGCACCCTGTTCCTCCCTGTAAGATACTTGTATGTCTCTATCATATCCCTCTCTCCCTCCTCTCCTCCAGGGAGTACATGTTCAGTTCCTTCAACCTGTCTTCATAGGACTTGTGAAGCAATCCATGCACCATCTTTGTTGCCCTCCTCTGAACCTTCTCCACCCTGTCTATGTCCTTACGTAGGTATGGTCTCCAGAACTGTACACTGTACTCCAGGTGGGACCTCACTAGTGTCTTGTATAGCGAATTATGACCTCTCTTTTCCTGCTGGTGATGCCCTGCCTATACATCCCAGAATCCTATTTGCTTTACCTGCTGCCTTGTCACACTGTTTCCTACCTTGAGGTCATCAGAGATGATAACTCCAAGATCCCTTTCCTGCTCGTGCATGCTATATCCTCACCCCCAACTGATATATTGTGCCAGGTGTTTGTGCCCCATATGCATTATCTTGCACTTCTTTGCATTGAATTTCAACTGCCAAACCCCTGACCATTCTTCAAGTTTCTGCAGGTCGCTTCTCATTCTGTCTACACCTCTGGTGTGTCTACTCTGTTACAGAGCTTTGTGTCATCAGCTAACAGTGAAATTCTACCTTCTAGGTCCTGCACAATGTCACTGATGAAGATGTTGAATAGGACCGGTCCCAGCACTGATCTCTGTGGTACCCCACTGGTCACTCTTCCCTCTGTGGAGTGACAGCCATTTACCACCACCCTCTGTGTCCTGCCACCCAGACAGTTACCTACCCACCACACTACTGTCCTGCCCACACCCATATTCCCCAGTTTGTGTAATAGTCTTCTATGTGGCACAGTGTCAAAGGCCTTGCTGAAGTCCAGATAGGCCATGTCCACTGCCCTCCCTGATCCACCTCCTAGTCACCCAGTCAAAAATTCAACAAGGTTGGTCTGACATGACCTCCCTGGTGAAACCATGCTGCCTTGGGTCCTGTAGTCCACTGACAACCAGATGTTCCACCAATCTCTCCTTCAGTAGTGCTTCCATGATCTTCCCCACTACCAAGGTGAGGCTGACTGGTCTGTAGTTCCCTGCTTCCTCTTCATAACAGCACTGCAATTTGTGGCAGAGTCTGTCTTTGACTAAAGACGAGGAAGATGAAGTGTGCTGAAGGCGCTTCTTGGTTGACGCTTGAGAGGAGGAATGCCGAGATTCCCTTGATCTTGAGCGACAGCCTGATTGAGACGTTGACCGATGACAGTCAGGATGACAAGAAGTAGACATGGGGAAGGCACTGTGCAATCGACCAGAGCTGGACCCCGAGGAACCCGGAGGATAATCTCCTCAAGGGGAGATGGCAGGATCAGCCTGCCTGTCCAGCCCTCCTGAAAGAGGGCTGTGAGAACTGGAGTCCTCTAAAGAGACTTGTCCCTACCATCCTTTGATAATGGGTCCACTGGGTTGAGAAAGATCTCAGTAGGCTGGCTGACCTGCATCTTGACCGGCAGACCCGATAGGCACACTGAGGGCCAGAGATCCGGACCAGGAGAACAGGAGGTCGGCTGAAGCCGATGGCTAAACAGCCATTGAGCCGGGAGCAGGAGGAGTGAGCCCACCTCCACGACCTGCTATGGGACCTCTTAGAGGCCTGACAGTAGGAAGGATTGGCATAAGCCCTGGAATGCTCCAGAGAATGAAGTGCCCAAGCTCACCGGGAGAAGAATGGAGACCAAGCCGCGCCTGCTGCAGCCTCTTCAAAAGCAGCAAGCTGCACTGCTGAATCTCCGCCAGAAATAGTCTTATGGGAGTCCTTGAAATGAATAGGAGGATCCTGTTTGTCCAGGTGGCTTAAGAGGAAGCAGACATTATGGTCCTCCAGCATGGAGGACTGAAGGACTTAGCACAGGCCACAAGCCTGCGGATCGTGCTGAGCTACAAGGCAATATATGCATGAGGTCGGTCACATCTTTTGGTTGCAAGCAGTGCACTGCTTGAACCCTGGACCAACATTCTGGTCATTGTGCTCCATTCAAATTAAAAAATGAAATTGAAAAGGTACTACACAGTAAAACAGTCGAAGACCAAAATGGCCTACAGCACACACAGGAGCTGTGAAGGAGTAGACCTGATGCTTCCAGTGGAGAGGAAGATCTGACGTCATGGGGCGGTGTTGGGGATACCACCCGAGTGGGTGGGAGCAACTTAGCTTGAAGAGCTTCCGAGCAGAATTAAAGGAAAGGAAGAGCTGCCTAAGTGTGGATAGTGCACCATATCCATGTCCCTAGAACCAAGCTTTCTGGACTCTCTTCCTTCCTCTCCAGGATCGTGTCAGCATAAGGAAGGCTATGACATCAGGACCCTGTGTTCTTGTTACGTGTAATGAGTTGCTAGCTGTTGGTCACTGTTGATAAAAAGACCATATTTAACCATGTGGGAGGTTACTGTCACACCTTTATGAGTCTCTACTGTAAAAGCTAGCCAAACAACGAAACAATGGGAGCAGTTATCCCTACAAGGGTGCCAGGCAGGATGCTGCTTAAGCTACAGAGTGGTGCCAAGATGGTTTCTGCCAAGGGAAGGCAACCCCTGGGAATTGTTCATACCCAGTATGTCAGCAAAAGGGTATTTAGCCTGTTTCTGGACTTGTTCTAAGGGAACCTTTATGGACTCCGACATAAGCCAGACTAGGGCTCCAAACGACACTGGCCCATGGGAATGTGATAAGCTCTTCAACTGATTTCTGGTCCAAGGCAGGAGTCCTGGTCAAAGCCACTGGTGGCTCATCATATGAATCGGAGGAGTCAAGACAGCTCTTGACCATTTGCCATGGTCCACTGTTTCCAGACGAGCTCCTCATTAGCACCCATTGTGACCTCTCCTCACTCAAAGATGAGAGATGGAAGAGCACAGACAGTGACGCATTCTGGCTGGGCAAGACAGAGCACTAATGTCACCTAGACCCCAAGTGACTGTTGACCCAATGGCTGATGTTGCTGGGTATCCTTGGAGGGTTGCTTCAAGCAGGGTAACCATAATTGATTTTATTTGAATTTTGGTAACTGGCTTTTGAAGGCATGACTACTGGTGGAGGCAGCTCCCAAGTATTTCAGTCAAGGTCTCATCCACATGGGTGAGGTCAGGTAGCACTGGAGTCTGAGAGATCGACTCCTTCTGAAGTTACTCTGACAGCTGGCCGACCAGTTAGAGAAAGGCCGCGACTGCATGCTCGACAGGAGTCAAGGTCGACAAGACTGACTGGGTTATTGTGGAAACCTAAACCATTCCCTCGACTGTAGGAAGTGCGACCAAGGTCAAGCAGTCTGGGGAGTCGAAAGAGTGGGAACATCATGATCTTTTCCCAGTCCCATGACCTGTGATGGTGCTGCTTTTATGCTTCTTGCTGAAGTGAGAAGGGCTCTCAAGCAGGTCTAGTGGCTATGAACATCTCTCTGAAATCATAAAGAGAATGACCTTCCAATGTTGGCCCCAGCTGGGAAAGGCACTGAGACTGGACGAACTCACCGCAGCTTCTTCCTCCTTTTCTTCCATGGCTACAAGAGAGTAGCTGACTGGCGCAGTGCCTAAACCCCTTGCACTCCTTTGGCCAATTTGGCCTTCTGGTCTGCGATGGATGCTGGCAGCATGGCAAAGATTGCATCCCGTGATGATGTGTTAATCCCCTGGCAATAAAAGCACATATCATCCAAATCCATGGCTAACTTTTTCTGCCTGCAGCAGGTGTAGAACTTAACACCACATCCTTGCCTTGCACTGTTAATTGTGAAGTGGAGCCAGAAGATTCAGGGTCAAATTTAATGCTTAACATGGACTGAAACAGTCAAAAATTCACCTGAAAAGCACTTTTAAAACTTGAAATCCTACAATGCTGCAAAGCTGTGAAGGAGGAGACCTGTCCTTCTAGCAGAAAGTTCCGACATCACAGGGTAGAGCTGGATGATACACCACCAGGATGGTGGAAGAAGCTTAGCTTCAAAGTAAGCATAAATCCATGACACAGCATGGTTCTATGTAGATTTAATCCATGCCGGGGAGGTTGGGGCACGAGCCTCCAACCACTCAGTCATGGATTAATTCTTTAGTAGAACCATGCTGTGAGTTGATTAATGCACTTGTAACATGGCAAGTGCAGAAAAACAGGTACTCATCTGTAACAGTATATGTTGTTCATCCACACGTTCTGGCATGTCTTTTCCTTTTAAGATTTGCCAGAAAGTCTTCAAGCGGGCTCCTCCCACCCACCCACCCAGGTGGTATATACCTTGGCTGCACCCCATGATGCCAGATCTGGCCCACTGGAAAGCACAGTGAGCGCTGAAGCCAGGGAGATTAGGTGGGTCAGTGTGGATGAACAACATATACCACTCCTAGAAAGTACAGTTACATAAAACTTACCGTAACAGTAGATCTTTGAGGGTATCTCTTGCTTCAGGTAGTACACTTGGGTCATCACCAGAGGCCACTGTGGAGCACGCAGCTCTTCTAGCAGTCTTTTCCAGGGCTGCCCACACATGACATCAGCTTTCTGCTTCCCTTTATAAGTGTGGGTGGTCCCTGGTATCCTCAGTTCCCTGCCAGATTCAGCTCACTAAGCAAGGACCAAGGGAGATCCGAGGTACCATATGTATCCCAACCCATAAATTATTGGACCAGAAGTTGTTCTCCTAGAGAAGGAGGGGATGGAGTGGGATTGTACCTGCTGCAAGAGATACCCCTCAAAGATCTACTGTTATGGTAAGTTTTAATGTAACTGTACTATCTTCCACGGAGTGATCTCTTGCAGCAGGTAATACACTGGATGAATCCCAAGCAGTAAACCCAAGAAGGGTGGAATCATAATAGAAGGCCTTGTAGAACAGCTCACCCAAAGGTCGCTCCTACAGCGTGAAGCAACATCTAAGTCGTGGATGCTTCATGAAAGTATGTATTGTGGACCACGGTGGCCATAATTCTGGCAGAATGGGCTCAGACAGGTCTTGGTAATGGCTTGTTATATTTTGTGTAACAAAATGAGATAGTGCTAGCTAATTGAAAGGGTCAGTTTAGTGACCAAGAGACCTTACCTGTTTGAGGTGAAGGTAACAAAAGTTGAGAGGTCTTCCTAATCGATTTAGTTCAATTAGTATAATATCATAATATAATATGGACATCTAAGGTATTTTCCTCAATTGGAGTGTTCAGGGTAATAGACTGGTAACTCCAAGGTCTGGTTTAAGGTGTGTTCTGCCACTACCTTAGGTAGGAAGGAAGGAATGGTGTGAAGTGCCACTCTGTGAAAAATTAAGTAAGGTTCTTTACATATGAGGGCATGAAGCTCAGAGATATGCTGAGCAGAAGTGACAGGCACTAAGAATAGTGTTTTCCAAGAAAGGAAACGGAGGTCACAAGTGGCTGCAGGTTCTAAAAGTCCAAGGGTCAGTTTCTCAGAAAATTGATATCCCATGGAGGAGTGGATTGCCTGATGGGTGGCTTAATATGTAACATTCCTCCTGAAAATATTTTGGCTAGATGATGTTGATACAGCAATTTACAATCAAGAGGTTCATGGAAGGTCGAAATGGAGGCCAAATGGGCTTTGATAGAGGAATAGCTCAATCTTGTCTCGCAATCAAGGCCAGGTAATCCAATACTTTTGTCAGTGGACAAGAATAAAGATCTAATGACTGGGAAGCTGCCCAAATGGAAAAGCGTTGCCATTTGGCATTATAAGTTTCCTGGTCACTGGTTTACGTGAGGCTAATAGAATATTGGCCACAGGGAGGACACTTGGAGACATGCTGAAAGCTCCCAGGAGCCAAGCGTGAAGTGTAGTGACTTCAGGTTGGGATGTAAAGGGTCCCTTGATTCTGAGTCAACAGATCTAGTCTTATTGGTAACGGAATGGGTTCTGCCACTGAGAACTGTTGAAGTAGGGGAAACCACACCTGCTGAGGCCACAGAGGGCCTGGGAGAATCATGGTGGCAGGTTCGAGTTGCAGTTTCAGTAGAGTCCGTTGCAGGAGAGGGATGGGGTGAAAACATATAGAAGAGTCCTGTCCATGACTGGGACAGGGCATATATAGACTGTCCTTTTTGCTTGGGATAATGGAATAGTATCTGGGAGACGGTGACTGATGGGGAGGCAAATAGATCTAGTTATGGGTCCCCCACGAGTGAAAGATTTTCTGAAGAATCCTCGTGATGAAGTGTCCATTCGCATGGGAGACTGGCGACTGAGAAGGTCGGTCAAGAGATTGTGGCGCCTGGTAAATGGACGCCTGTCAATAAAAGGTGTTGCTGTATGGCTTCCTGCCAGACTGCAATTGTCTCTTGCATAGAGTATGGGACTTCATACCTCCTTGTTTGTTGAGGTAGGAAACTACGGAGGTGTTGTCTGATTGAATCAGCAATGGTCTCGGGACAAGTGAGGTTGAAAGGCCTGAGGGCTAAGCGGACCACCCTCATCTCCAGGAGATTTATGTGGGGAGGAGTTGAACGGGTCTACTTGCCTTGTGTCCTGTGAGGACCCAGGTGCGCACTCCAGCCATCCAGAGAAGCATCCGTGGTTAATGTCTACTGGGGTGGGGAAATTGGAAGGGATGCCTTGAGATAAATTGGCATGGTGGGTCCACCATGACAGGGCGGACTGCAGAGTGGGGTGACTCTGACTTTGTCTTGAAATTTCCTGTTCTTTGAGACCATTGGTTCTGAGAACCCACTGGACTGTTCTCATGTGAAGATGGGCAAGTGCCACAGTAGGGATGGTAGCAGCCATATGTCCTAGAAGGCATAACATACGTCTGGCTGTGACTACTTTTTGAGCTTGTATTGTCTTGCCTGTTGGCCGGGAGGTAAGCCCTGGCAGATACAGTGACTAGGACCACTCCTATATATTGGAGCGACTGTGTAGGAGTCGGATTGGACTTCAGCCAGTTGACCGTAATCCCTAGGGAGTGAAACAGAATAAGGGTTGCTTGGAGGAGAAAAGCAGAGAGGTTCTGGACTCCGCCTTGATGAGCCAGTCATCCAGATATGGGAAGACAAAGTGTCCGTCCCATTGTAGAGCTGCTACTACTGCTAGGCACTTGGTGAACACTCCTGGGGTGGATGAGCGACTGAACAGGAGTGCCAAAATTGGTAATGTTGTCCCAACAGTGGAAATGAAGAAACCTGTGGTGGTGGGGTGGATGGGGATATGTACTAAGTTTACTAGGTTTTTAGGAAAAAGGAAGGCTGAAGCCCACCGAGATTTTCCCCCACATTTGAGTGGGTTAATTTATGAAGTCTGAATAACGGTTAACCAAATGTCTAACCCCTTTTAAATGTGTTGAAGTTAATGCAATCTACTAGTTCCTGAGGTAAGGTGTTCCATAATCTGGGGCATGCAATGAAATGACATTATGCCTTAGATTTGTTTTGCCTTTTTAACCTCAATTTGTTTGTTGTGAAGTCTGGGAACGATGCGGTTGGTTGAATAACAAAGACCGCATTGGTTCATTAGTTCCAGGTTTTCAGTAGTTTATAGAGGAGTAAAATGTCCCTCTACATCTCCTGTGTTGTAGGGAGTTAAGCCCTGTAGTTTATAGTCTATATTGATAGGTTTTTGAAGATAATCTTGGGATCATTTTTGTAGCATGTCTCTGGGTCTGTTAAAGTCATGCTATGTCGCTCTTAAGGTGTGGGCTCCAAAATAGGAACCCATAGTCAGTATATGGCCTAATATAAGCCCTGTATAGTGGAATGAGACATTGTTCTATTTTAGTGACAAATGTGTGTTTTAATTTGTCAAAGTAAATTGTTAGTTATGTTAGCCACTCTGCCACAATGATCACTGGATGAGAGTTTGTTATTAACCGGTATACCTTGATCCCTTTCTCTACATGATAACTTCAATGGTGTTTTATTTATGTAGTAGGTGTTTGGGGATTTTTTGATCCAAGGTGCAGAAAGGAAAATTACGACTCTACCGTAATTCTTGATCTTCTCTTGTATCTTCACCATTCATTACTTCCTGGGTGTAAGCCGGAGGCGCGCACCCATCACGGGAGCTTTTTTTTTTTAAAGCGTTTAACGCCCCGCCTCGAGCGACGCCATGCGCGCCATGCGCGCGAGGGCCACAGAAGCGACCGACTCCTCCTCCAACTCAGTTCTTGCAGAGCCGAGAGGCAAAAATGAAAGCAGAAAATATAGATAGCGAGAAGATAGCGAGGGATAGCAAAGCAAGGAAGAATGAACTGAAAAGGAATAAGCCATGGAGGAAGGACAGAGGAGATAAGAACATCCCTAGCCTAGGAGTGCAGGGCCTCCTACCTGGGTGACTCTAGGAGGAGAGATGAGTAAGGAAATGAGAAAATAGAAGAAGAAGAAGAAGAAAGAAGAGAGAGATGGGATGTTGAAGGGACCAGAATGCCGAACGAGCATAGTTAGCTTGTAGCTGAAGGCTCGACTAAAGGGAAGCAAGAATCCTCGGAGATAGAGCTGAAGAGAAGGTTCACTGAACCCGCTAGACAGACTCAGGAGGGCATAGTCCTCATCTTCAACATGCCATTGTTCTAACACCCACCTCGGGCTCCTGGCCTGGAGGCCTTTAACTGGAGGACAGCCGAGGAGGGAAGAATAAAACCCAGCAGCATGAGAGCGCTGCTCAGGGGTTTAGAAATGGAAATGTAAGCCTTCTGTGCTCCAAGATAGAAACGGACTCAGACTGACTGGCTAAGGCCGGCCAAGGCTTAGGCTGGCTAAGATTGATATGGTCAGCAGAGCTCTACTGTAAAAATTGTCCAGGAGGACACTTAAAGGAGAAACCACTTAGCAAAACAGCTGAAGGATAGCCTACCTCTTCATTTGCCTTCTTGTTTGATTTCTCCTTTCCTTTTTTTTTTTTTTACAGATAAAAAAATTTTTTTTTTAACTAGATGCATGACCCAGATACCAAGATGCCTATAGCAGTCGGAGAGAGTTCCCTCAGCATTTTTTTTTTTTTGAAGAGAAAGGAACAGACGTTACTGCTCTCTGCTCTGCAAGGCAAGAATAGAGGGGGTTAGATTTCAGGGCAACTATCTGAACACGGGATTGCAGGATCAAAACTGAATAGCCTGAGCCAGGCCAAACAACCTCAGAGGTATCTTGCCATAAGAATAGCAAGAGATAGTTGTGCAGTCTGATCGCCAATGCAATCCGCGAGATGGCCCATGAATCTTAGAGTAAATCATTTTCTGGATTTTAAACCCCCAAGAAGATTTTTTTTTTTTTTTTTTTTTTGTTTTTTTTTTTTTTGGAAAATGAAGCAATTTTCCTATATTTTATATAAATGCAGAGAGAGGAAGGAGACGGAGGTGAGAAGCCACAGGAAGAGGCCACTGAGGGATGGTGGCGGTGTAAGTGAATGGTGAAGATACAAGAGAAGATCAAGAATTTACGGTGAGTGCGTAATTTTCCTATCTTCCCTTGTCAATCTTCACCATTCATTACTCTGTGGTACTAAGCCCTCTTCCCCTGGAGGGGAAGAGGCCATACCCTGAGGGAACAAGACTCCAGCCTTCTGTTGGTGAGAAACAGAAGGAGAAGACCCTGGCTTATTCAGAAAGCCTAAGTGGGAGAAGAGCTAGGAGGTGCCTCCCGAGGACGAGGAGACGGAGGAGCCCCTGTAAAGTCTCCTAGCTCTGGAAGAGAAAAGACGGGTCCCCGAAGGCGGAGCGAATCACCCATGCCGGGCCAGGGTGACAACCTGGAAAGACGAAGCCATGCCGTCCGCCTGATGCAGATCGCTGTCCCGCAAGCCTGAAGCCACCTCATTGGCATCATAAGATGCCCTTGCTTGGTGTCTTGCCAGCTCCAGGCCTACCGCGGAGAGGGCAACGGCTTGTCTGGTTTGCTTCGTATCAGGCATAGATGCCAGCAGCTGGGACATCATCGACCACAGATGCCGGTTGTAGGCAGCGTGGTGAGCCTGATGATGCAATACATGCACTCGCACGAGAAGAAGAGAACACTCTTCGCTCCCAACGGTCGAACTGGAGAGAGTCCGAACTGGCGGTCGCGGCCAGGCAACGGCGCCCAGAAGGAGTATCCAGGTATACCAAACCTGAGGACGGGTTGGGAAGGAACCTAGAGACCAGAGGGGCACAATACCTACGCTGGCAGTCCGCCGGGCTGGGAAGAAGCGGCAGGGGACTGCCATGACCGGATAGACGCCTCGAAGGGGATAGGCCAGGAAGGTACCACCAGATGCTGGGCACTGAATTCACCAAGGAATTCACGCGCCTCCGCTCGGTATTGTCTCTTCGAACGTAGGAAATCCGGAGATCCCTCACCATCCTCGGGAGGAAACGCTGATATTCTGTGAAATCAGCATCGGAGGACAGATGAGCAGAGGTTCCTCCTCGGAGGAGGGAGACGAGGATGATGGGGAACTGGAATGCCCAGAGGATTCCTGTGGCGGTGGGAGAGTCGAAGACCGCTCATGCATGTATCTAACATATGAGGGAAGGCCGCAGAACCCTGAACTGCCCCAGGATAACGGACCAGAGGACCAACATGGCCTGGGAGCGGGGTGGTGAAGGCAGAGAGATGGAGAGGGCACCTCGCAGGAGGTAACTGCTTCGCGGGCTCTGGAATCCGGGGAAAGGAGCCCTGGAAAGAGGGATCCCGGATATCAGACCAGGCCGCAGAACGGAACTCTGGGGAAGTGGAGCCTGGAAGAGCCCTGGGGAGAACCTCCCTATGACGACGCCGGACTGTATGGATCCAGAAGGGCAGTCTGCACAAACGCCGCCGGAGGACACCCTAGAACCCTGGAGGAGGGGCAAGGCTCTGCACTGCTCCTGGCCACCCCCTGAGTGGCCAAAGAAGACCGAGCAGCAGACCCCTGCCTCAACCCCTCGGCTCGAGAGGGCCTCCTCCTCAACCACAGCGTCCCCTGTCCCTAGAGAGGGCAACAGCACCCTGTAAGGTAGCTGTCACCGGGCCTCCAGAGAGGGAGCCTCCCCGCATCACCCCCACGCTGCGTTTCTGGGGCTCCCGCCACCCCCAGCCGGGAAACCCCAGGAGACGAATGGAAGGGGGACAGAGGGAGGCCCGCTGCCGCCGCTGGCACCTCTAGCCACCGGGGACCCAGACTCAAGAGGTGGGGTGCCAGGATGGGTCCACATTTGAATCATCGCCTCCGAGGAGGACGAGATCAGCAGGACTCAATGCTGGCCACCCCAGGGTCTCTGAGGGCCACGGGCCGCGAACGCCCCAGTACCGCGGAGGCGCCGCCGCCTCTTCACGCTGGATGCAGCCAGGCCTAGCTCATTCCAACGGCGCCGGCAAGGCCGGCACCGCCTGGAGGAAGGACAAGGCCACGGCGCCGGGCGGTCGGAAAGCGAGGCGGCACGCCGACGGCGCCGCTTGTCCATCGGGCGCGAATGGCGCCGAGGCTCAAAGCGGTACGCTAACGGTGCCGCCGATCACCGCGCTTACGAACGGCACGGATCCTGGGCAGCGTTTAACGGCGCCGCTTGATCACTGGCGCCGCGAACGCGCCTGGACTCAAACGGCGCTGAAACGGCACCGCATCGATCACCGCACCGCGAACGTGCCAGGGATCCAAACGCGCCGAAGGCGGCGCCGAGGGTCCACCCAGCCGGGCCCAAAAGTCGAGGGCCTCGCCACAGGGGAGCCTGCACCTCCAAAGAGATGACTGCCGAGGTGGTGTCGGCGCCATGCCCCGGAGGACTTACGACGCCCCGACACCACGGGAAGGGCCTCCTCGCAAGAAAAAGACGAGGGACCCTCCTCCTCAGACCGTATAGGCCCGGAGGGACCCGGGAAGGCCTAGAGACCTTACACTGAGAATCCCTTGAGCGACGCCATCCTCGACGGTCGGCGGGGCTTTGCCGAGCTTGAACGCCGGGACTTCGAGGACACGCGGTCCATGGAGAAACAGGCGCCGGATTTAACCATGTCATGGTTGGGTCCCAGGCAACGAAGACAAACGCTATGCCGGTCCGAGACAGAGAAATGTCGCACAGTAACACCGACGCATAGGGCGCGTCTCCTTCAAACACGCTTAGCTCCGAACCGACATAACACGAAATCAACAAGAAAAAAAGTAGGAAAGCACACCCGGCGCCGCTTTAGAAATAAAAAGAACGGTCTACCGATTGGCGCCAAGTGTGCGGGAAAGAGGAGTCGCTGACGCAGTCAAAATATGGACGCTCGAAACAGGTGCTGCCTCGACGGTGGGAGAAACAGAACTGAGTTGGAGGAGGGTCGGTCGCTACTGCGGCGCCCCTCGCGCATGACGCATGACGACGCTCTCTCGAGGCGGGCCGTTAGGCAACTTTTAAAAAAGTTTCCTGGACGGGTGCGCCCGCTTACACTCAGGAAGTAATGAATGGTGAAGATTGACAAGGGAAGATCTACACATTTTTCTACATTAAATTCCATGTTGTTAAGCTGTGACCATTGTTCACTTGAGTTAAGGTCTGTGATAAGGGTATGTAGTTACGTGAAGTATCAACTTTTCCTCTAACTTAGAATCATCAGCAAATTTTGAAAGCCAATTTTGTGATCCAAATTGCATGTCGCTGATGTAAATATTAAACAGTTCTGGCCCCAGGACAGAGCCCTGGGCACCCACTAGTGACCAAGCCTTGATCTGATACTGCACTGTTGATGTTAACCCTCTGTGTCCTGTTTGTAAGCCACTGATGTATCCAGTTTGTTAGGCAAGGTGAAAAGCCTAAGGATTCAAGTTTGGTGATAATTTTATCTTGCAGGACCTTGTCAAAAGATTTACTATAGTCCAATAGTATGACGTCCATTGGTAAATTGTTGTCCATGCCCTGACTTATATTATTATAAAATGATATTAGGTCTGTGGTACAGGAGTATCCGGATCTGAATCTATGTTGTGTTTTGTCTGAGAGTTGAAGCTCCTTCATTTCTTTTTCCAAGTATGCTTTAATAATCTTCCATGATTTTGGAGATGATGGATATTAAACTGATGGGACAATAATTTTTGTATGTTGTATCGCTTATCCTTTTTGAATATTGGGTTACTGAGGCTGTTAGCCAGTCTGGGGAATTTATGAATCATTTAGGGTTCTGTTGAATAAGATTTGTAAGGGGTAACTATTGCTTCTGCAGTTTCAATTAAGAATCTAGAAGTAATTTTGTCTGGACCTGGACTAATGATTTTATTTTTAAAGGATTTTAATAATGGAAGGATTTCTGATGCAGAGATATTATGTGCATGAAAAAGAAATTCTATTTACGTAATTTGGGGGCATATAGGATCTTTTTTGAAAATACTGAGCAGAAGTAGGTATTGAACAGATTAGCACTGTCGGTGTCAGAATGTATGCTAATACCGTTATGTGTCAGTGGGCCAATTTTCCTGGTGTTGCCCCTTTGGTTGTTCAAATAGGAAAAATGGAAATTAGGTACTTACCGTAATTATTGATCTTCTTGGACAGTCTCCATCACTCATTCACACTAGTGGGATAGCGCGGTGCTAGGACCAAGTGGGAACCTAAAATTTTCAGAAGGTTTGGCGCCAAGACAGGACCACGCATGCGCCGCCCCATGAGACCAGCTTGCACCTGTGAAGCTATCTCGCGCCGACCCTCCAACTGCATAGGTACCTTTCGACAGAGAGGTGCAGCATAACTAATGAGAATAACTTATCCTGAGTTTCTGGGCCTGAGAGGGCCCAGATGGCCTTGCAAGAAAGGTCAAGAACAATGTCTTCATAGTCTGAACCATAGGACCATGAAGACCAAGAAAAAAATGAGTGAACCCAGGGATGGTGGGTGGGCGTCTGAATGAGTGATGGAGATTGTCCAAGAAGATCAATAATTACGGTAGATGCGTAATTTCCATATCTTCCTGGACTAAGTCTCCACTCATTCACACTAGTGGAGAGTACTAAGTTAAAACCTACAACCCTGAGTAGGGTGGTAGGAGACATGGTTCACTCAGAAAGGACGGCCAAGGACTGTCCTGCTAATAAAAAACAGCTGTCTTGTAAAGAGCATCTAGAACATAGTGCTTACAAGATAAGTGCTCGAGTTGTAACTCACCACTTTGCAGACGACTGCAATGGCACAAAATGAAAGTCTGCCAGGAAGCCGCAACCACTGTAGGAGAATGGCAAGAACTTGGTCTCACAATTTGGTCTAGGACCAAAATTAATAGTGTCAAAGACATGTACTAATGTAACGTAAAGGGACCTCAGGAACTGAAAGAGTCGGATGTAAAGTCTACTGGTTCAGGGTAGACCAGAAAGTGCAGATGGAAACCCCACTATCAAGTATGGCTGACCTATGAATAACAGATCCAAGAGCACTTGAACCCTTACTTGGTGAACAAAGGGGATCCAGGTGGGGTTAACCCATCAAGGAGAATAGTCTCCACTTAGTCACTGGAACCATCCTGATGGAAGGCCAAGCATGACTTAGAAGCCTCTTGAGGTGTTCTAGTAGAACCAGATCCTGCCCACTGCATATTCCAAAAGGAACCATCCTGCCCTGTATGTACAACTGTAGTAGCAGTCTCTGAACTCAGGGAAGAAAGGAAAAGTATACAGGAGGACATGTCCACTCGCGGAAAAACATTCCGACAGAAAAACAGGGGCTGGATTTTAAGGCAAAATAGAGGCAGATGTGCATCGAGGAGGCACAGCAGGACCAAGTTAGAGGCTAACCCATTCTTTGAAAGTGACTGGAAGCGGCAGTGACTCAATGCGGTAAGGCACTACTCACTCTGGCCTCCCTGAAGGGAGTAGGGAAGGATTCTAGTTTGTTTGCTGAAAACAAACATCACAACTCCATCATGCACTTGGAGAGGATAGCTTGTGAGCGACTGGCATGGAACCAGTGTGCCGGAACCAAGGTGTGAATATTTTGAGAAGCTACTTCAGAAAAGACCTACTTGACCTTTGGTCAAGAAAGAGTATATTACCTGTTAAGTTAAAGGCAAGGAAGTAGGACCCTGAGTTCCGATTCAGTGGATAGTCGCTCTGTTGCTGCGAGGCTCTGCTCAAGAGAAGAAAGCCTGATAAAAAGAAAGGGTAATTAACAGACTGGTCAGTCGCCTAGGTCTAGAAAATTTCTCTGAATGAGAGAAATCTCTTGGAGAAAAGAGATGACCCATACCACCGCTTGATCGTACTTCTAGGGGCAAAAAGAAGTCGGGTCTTTTACCGCACTCTGAGACGAGCACGTCAGGGCTGAGGCGAACCTGACCAGATCCAAAAAGGAGTATCGGGTAATTTCGCTAGGCCCTGTGCTGTGATAAAAATTTTTTTTAGTCCGAGCCTAACAAGGTTCGCTGCTATTTCAAGGATTGTCTTGATACAAAATGACTAAGATGTTCTCCATCTGAGTGCAGAAGGAGCCTGAGCATTCATACTGAAATCATGACCGACTAATAATCACAGCTGGAGAGATGTTAACCACCTGTGCTAAAGAAGCCACCGATGGGGCAATATCACAGTAACTATATACCCTATCAAAGGTGGAAGAGCCTGAGTGGCTCCTGACCATTAAATTAGAATGTTCCACAGAGTGTAATTGTCTTGATGACTGAAAAGTCTAGACACAGAAGCTGCACGGTCCACGGATGCAGTCTGAAATACTATATGGACCCCATTACTGAGGAACTACTGAAAAGATCTTCCATCACGGACACTGCTGACAGAGTGGATGTGCCCTTCAGTATATAAAATGAGTCATCCGCTGTATTACTGACCAGAAGGACAGGGAAAGACCCATCTAGATGCACTTCTACCCCAGAAGGGCCTCTAAGGAGGTCTAGGTCAGAGTCACTAGAGACTCCGCCATCAGGAAGGATGTTGAGGAGCTTGGTACCATGTAGGGAGTCGAGAAAGTGCTGATGGAATGAGAGATTCCACAGGTAGAGCATTACAGCAGAGTTCCATCAGTAGAAAACCGCTGGATGACACAAGATCCCACATGGACCGCCACTCACTAAGATGTGTGGAAAAATAATCCACAGGACAGGACTTAATTCTCATGGAAAACATCCTGTCACAAGTTCTGTGGAGAAGAAGTCTGAAAAGAAAAAATGTGTCACTAGTTCTGCCAGACAGCACCCACTAGCACCTCCGTGGCACTGGCATCACTGTGGCACAGGAGGGCACCAAGCAGTGCCTATGCCAACCTGGGCGATACCCAAGGGCACCTGTGACAGAACCCGCAGGCACTCCTGGCATCCATGCAGCAATGGCACCCGAGGGCACCCTGACACCCATGGTACCATGGCAAGAATGGCACCTGAAGACACCAGTGGCACCCGTGGGTGCCCGCTGCCACCCACGGCACCCATGGATGCCCGTAGCACCACCCATAGCACCGTGGGTGCTCGGCACCACCTAGACACCCGCGGCACCACTGGTGGCACCGACAACCAACGGCAGCAACAACGGCAACCACGGCACCACACAGAGCGATCAGCCGATCCACGGCGCTGATGATGGCGCCGACCAATGGTGCCACTGAGGCACCAAGTCAAGGCCCGAGGCATGGTTCTCGACCAAGGCACCGGAGCTTATGGCGCTAAAGGAAAATGAAATGAAATGAAATCCTGAAAAGAAGGGGAGAAGGGGAAAGGTGGTGCCTGTGCTGGCCCCTGCATGAAAAAAGAGAGAGAGGGAAAGGCACGAGGGTCGACACGATGGCAAAGGCACAAAGAGGGCACCTCGCCCATCATGATCCAATCGACCTGCTCTGGTCCAATGGCTCTGAAATCAGGAACAGAGCCGGAGAACTGGAAAGTCAGACCCCTGCTCCACAGGAGCGGCCCAGAGGTGAAACTGCCCACCGGCTGCCCAACGAGGACAGAGATGGAGTTTGAGTCGAGAATGCAGCCGTTAGAGCGGGGCCAAGGGGAACCCACCAAAGTGTTATTGCCCATAGCCCTCCCCAACAAAACAATCCTCGTGCAGACGTATTCAACGGGCAACCTCGGCGCAGCACTGATTCTTCTTCCCGAGGAAAAAGAGCTCTGGGTTAAGTGGAGCCGGGTCCAGAACCGCTTAGATGTAGCCGTGATCGCTCCTCCGCGCGCATGACTGTCCGTGAGTCGGGCCCCTCTATTAAGGGCCATAAAACTTCAATATAGTCTCTCCATCAGTCACCGCCACCGATAAGGATGACCCATTGATGGCAGTAAAGAATGTCTTTTTTTTCTTCTTCATAATCTTCTTTCTTGTTTGTAAAATAAGCAGTACTGCTCATATAGACGAAAACTTAGACTCCAGCAGATGAGCGACGTCAACATCCAAGTGCACTCGACGTGGCGGAGAAAAGAGAACTGAGGCAGTTGGAGGTCGGCGCCGAGATAGCCTACACAGGCGTGAGCTAGTCTGCGTGTGCCACGTGGATGCATGGTCCTGTCTCAGCGCTGACCCTTCTGAAAATTTTAGGCTCACACTGATCCTCATGCTTCTGGCGCTATCCCACTAGTGTGGATGAGAGATGGAGACTTAGTCCAGGAAGATCAAGGATTTGTGGCAGTCCTTAGTGTATGCTAGTTTACCTTCTGATTGTTTTACCATGTGTTTAAGGGTATTTAAGGCTTTTTATATTTAGAATAGGCTGAAGTCCTATCAGCAGGTAGGCAGGTTTTCAGTTTTTGAATAACCTTTGCCAAAGTTTTAGTTGAGATTTTATTGTTTTGTTGAGCCACCTAGGAGTTCTTCCTTTTTTTATTATATTTGTTTTTAATTGGCACATGGATTTTTCTATATTATGGATTATGCTTTTAAATTTAGCTCAAGCATCCTTGGCTGAAAGATGAAACAATCTTTTCCCATGGGGTTGAATTCAGGGCATTAATAATTTCATAAAAATTAGCTATGTCATACTTTTAAAAGTCATCTGTTTTTAAAGTAAGGTGCTCCCCTGATACATCAAATAAAATAGTGAAATGATCACTACTGCCCAGGGTCCCTTATTTGGATATTAGAGATTTTTCCTCTTATGTTGGTAGCAAGGAGGTCTAAGGTGTTTGTACCCCTAGTAGGCAGGGTGATAAATTGAGTGAGACCGTTGTCTATAAGGGTAGAAATTAATTGCTTTTCATAATAGCAACCACTTGTTAGTGAGGTCCAGTTGATACTGGGCATGTTAAAATCACCTAATGTGATTACATCTCCCTTTTCAGATAGGTTAGAGATGTCACGAAACAGCTCAGCTGTGTACTCTAAGTCTGATGCTGGAGGCCTATAGCAGTTTCCTATTATGATATGTGGCTGGCCCTTAAATTATACAGTAACCCAGTTGCTTTCGTATTGGTATGATAAAGAGTTTCACGTGAAGAATGTCATCTCACATAAATACAGACCCCCACCCCCACCCTGTCTCACCGTTCTGTCTTTATGGTATAGTTTGTAATCTTGCATCTCCTTAATACAAGATGAAGTAGAATCCCACCAGGTTTCAGTAATGGCTATACTGCCCAAGTTGAGTATCTTGCTTCTAGCCTCCAATTCTGGCTTTTTTTTTTTTTTTTTTTTAGATTTAATGATCTCGTGTTTAGATTTTGCAAAGTTTGTGGGGAAGCGGGTGGCAGTGGTTTAAGAGACTTGGGTAAGATCCCATTCTCCTGTTTTATTTAGTTTAAATGGCTGTTAATTACAGCTGAAAAAGATTTGCCCAATAAGGCACTGCCCGTTCTACTATAGGTAGCCCGTCCCAACAAAACAAGGGGTTTTGTCCAGAAAAATTGTGTGATGCTAGGGATTCCCTGTCTGAGACACCATTTCTTAGTCATTAGTTGATGTGTTTGATACTCTGAGAAATGGACTCTGTGGACAGGTAATATTTCTAAGAAACATTATGTACAGTCCCTCTCAATGAGTAAGTTCTCGAGTGCCATGTAATCCTGTTTAATTTGGTCAGGACTAATGAGCCTGATATCGTTAGTACCAGCATGAATGATTACAAGGGGTTGGTTCCTGCATTGTTCAAAACATCAGGAATCATGGTGGTAATATCAGCAACTTTGGCCCCTCTAAAGCTAGAGCAAGTACGGCTAAGTTTGTCTGGATTGCAGATGGCTCTATCTAGGTGTCTGATGATAGAGTCACCCAGTAGATAAATCTGTCTTGCTGATGGAGGGGGGCTATTTACTACCGGAAAACAGGGTTTATGTTGAGAGTAGCCTTTGTGGGAGATTTTTTTTTTTAAATGACTGGTGAGGGACGATTTATTTTGTTGTACTAGAGGGTATATGAGTTTTGTGCAGTCTCATATTGTTTTGGGCTGGGCTTGGGGAATCATCTTTATCTATGACAGTATCTGTAGTTGATAGAGGGTCAAATTTATTACCTAGCAATAGTGGGAATGCTATTATGAATTTGGCCCCTCTACATCTTTGTTGGTTTTAGTTACCATTGCCCATTCCTCTATGATAGGTTGATTTAGGTAGGTTGATCAGCCTGGGTACCCGTATCCACTGCATTGTCAGTAGGGTAACTGGAGTTTCAATTTGCATGACCACATTGACAATACACTTTTCCAGTGTCTCAACTGCATCACTGACAGCTTCTTTATTAAGAAGTCTAGCTATTTCATCTTGTAGACTAATAACCAGTAAACATTTATCACAGATAAACTCCAAAATGGTTCCCCTGAGCAAAACATCGACAGTGGATACACTTGCTTAATAGGGCCTTCCATTATACTTGGTCGCTACAGTATGCACTATGCGCACTAAGTTAGTAATGATATCTGACTTACTAAGTGAGTGGCATATACTTCTGTGTCCCCATTCTCAGCAGACACAGCTATGTGCTACAATGTCTCTTGTAGTCTCCAGTGGAATTGCCTTCCCACCTCATGTGGGAGCTCCCAATAAATGGAGAGTAGGCCACCGAAGTAGTGTGACATCGCTTGAGGTCTGCTACTCATGAAGTTAAAAACAGAATTTAAACAGCAAAAGTACACTCTGCCAACTCCATGGGTGGACTTAGGTCTTTCAGCACGCCTTTGGCTGAAACAACTAAATGTAGAGCAGGAAGTGGTGCTTTAGGACAGGAGGATTCAGGCAACACCCCACCTTCCCACATTGCCTTGGGCAGGACAGTGAGCACCACCAGAGACAGAATGTCTCTGTTACCTAGGGCAACCTGGCCCAATCCTCTCACCAGAGGAGTGTTATTTAGGTACAAAGTAAATAAAAAACACTGCAATAACACGCTGAACTTTCTTAAAAGCAAGGGTTATGGCATTCTGTGGCTAGTGCAGACCTGTGCACTCTGAGCATCCTTCATATCCAGGGCACATAGCCAATCCCTGCCAACACTGGCATGATGGAAGTTAGGGTGACCATCTGGAACCTTTTGTACTGGATGTGTGGGTTCAATTGTCTGAGGGCTAGTATCAGTCTGAGATCTCCAGTTCATTTGGGCACTGAAGAAATGGGAATAAATTCCTTTGATGCTCTGAAGGAGGTATTGATAAACGGCCTTCTTGGTCAGAAGGGCCTGGAGTTCTTCCTGGAGAATGGGAATGTGGTCGGGCGTGGTAATGGACAGAGTGGGGAATGAGGGGTATAGAAATAAGTTCAAGAGTGTGACCCTCTGAATGATCTGAGTACCCACTCATCTGATGTGATCGTTTGCCAGGCATCTAAATGGTGGGCAAAGCAACAGCCTATGGCTTCGAGGCCGATTGAGGAAGCATCGACAATGCCCCAGTTGGTCACTGGGAGGTGGGCTGATCAGCCCCACCCAGGAGGGTAGGAGCAGGAGCCCTTGGCGGCAGAGGTGTTGGTCCTGGAAGAAGGCTGAGAGCGACCATGGGATCTGCCTCTATGTGAGCCTCTGTATTTCTCACCTCTTTTGAATAAAAAGGATTGGGACAGTACTTTGGCTGTGAACTATGGTACATGCCATGTACTGCAGCAGTGTCCATCCTGAAGACTGGAGATCATCTGTAAGAGTTTGGGTACCTGGGCCAAAAGTTTAGACCCATTAAAGGGGTATTGATCACTCTATGCTGTACATCTGGTGTAAAACCTGAGATGAGAAGCCAAGCATTGTGTATAAGGTAATGCTGGATTTTGACATATGGGCCGGAAGTATTGACCGCATCATATTCAAGTAGGTGTTGGGAGATGGAATTGCCGGTTGATATTGTAGCCAGTAGTTGATCCTTCTCCTGAGAAGGAGGGAGTTTACTGACTAATTCTTTGGCAGATGACCAGAGTATGCTGGTACTTAACCATATGTCCCATATAGTTTAGGATTCTAAGATTCATGGTACCTGCTTGGAATACCTTTTTCCCAGGTAATCTGTCCTACGGAATCTTTATCAGGAGGTAGGAGCTCATATGTTTTGGTCATTTAGTATGTTCATGGAGCCGGCAGCAATCACTACTGAATCTGCTTCAGGAGTAGTGGAAAAGGGGTGACCAGAGGAGCCTGATAGAGGCGATCCGCTTTATGGGGAACAGCCATAACAGCTGAAGGCTGGTTCCAGGCTGCAAACATAGTATAGTATTTTGGTAGGTTTGTATAAGTGGGGTATCACTATTACTGGCTCTTCTGGTAATTTTAAATAATCTGTCATTATCCTTTGCTGTTCGTCATGTTCGGTAGTTGAAAATCCCATGACTTTTTGGATTTGTACCATCAACTCATGGAAGGACAGGTCATCTGGAGGAGAGGCAGCTCTGGCAGGATAAGTTCTGGTTTAAAGAAAAATATCAGAAAGAGGACACTGAGGTTGAAAATCCAGGTCCGGTAAATCCTCATTCTCCAAATCTCCGTGAAATCTGCCGGAAATTCAGCCTCGCCTGATAAGTAGTCATCCACGATGAGGGAGGTGACCAAGGTGGAGAAGGGTCTCTGTCACCCTGGAAACGCTTTAGGTGGAGGAGTAGGGGAACGAGATGGGTGACTCAAGCTTCCTGGATTGGGAGGCTGAGAATTCTAATGGCTTGTAAAACCTGCTGTACCACTGAGGCTATGTCCACTGGGGGTAGAGAGAGAGGGGTTTCTGGGAAACCAAGGGAATTGTTGGGAGAATTGGACATGAGGTATGAGCAGGTCTTGTACCTGGGTGATAAAGTCCAGGGTCCCAGGCCCTGTCCGCCTGGCCCCTATGAGAATATATCTGTGCGGGAGGAGGGGCGGAATGAACTGCAGAGGCAGTAGGCTTCCCCATAGGAACGCGGACCCGCCGACGGGTCCATGAGGGAAGAGGCAGTAGAGTGTTTGAATGATGTCGTTGTCGACGGGCGATAACCCTCCGTCGACGGACGTTGATGGAACCAACAAAGGGTTCATCAGAAACTGCCGTGAGGGACTTCCAGTGACGCCACGCCCCTAATGGCAGCATAATCTAACAGACTCCCAATTCTCCCTGGGTGATTCCTCTAAAATTAGTGCTCTGCCAAACAAATCTACTCAGTGAACCCTGGAGGACATGTAGAAATGCCAAAGAGAGGTGATCGGGCGAAGAAAGCCGGATGAGGAGAGGGATGAAGGTGGATTCTCGGAGGATTCAGGCAGCGAGGGCTCAGGCCTCTGTCTTGTCACGACACGGCAAGTCGCGGTCAAAACACCCTACCCCTGACAACACTGTAGAGGCAGATGTCCCTGATGCTTTTGAAATTACGGGACTGCAGAAAAGAGATGAGGTCGATGGCTACCAAGGCCCACATGGACATAACCAAATTAGAAAGGCAACATGAGGTGCTCGAGACCCAGGCCACAGAAGTAGACCGGAGAGTGGATAGCACTGAGCATGCTATTGTGCAATTACACCAGACTGTCCAGGGACTGCAAGCGAGGGCTGAAGACGCTGAGAGCTGTAATCGGCAGAATAATATCCGCATTTCAGGGGTACCAGAAGGAGCAGAGGGCTCTGATATGCTCAGTTTTATAAAAAGATACTTCAGGACATGATCAGTACACCAGACACCCTTACAATGGAAATAGAGCCCATGGTACCCAGGGCCCAAAGTCAAGCGGCTACCCGCCGAACAATCCTGGTGCGTTTTCTGCTTTCAGGAGAAAGAAACTGTACTACACTCAGCATGGAAATGGCACAGTATTGTTCCAGTCCCAGAGGCTGTACCTGGAGAATGATTATGCCCCGAGATCATGCCGCCAGCAAGCAGTATATTCCAGTGCTGAGGGTCTTGAAAGCAGCGGGCTCTGCTTCAGAACACCATACTCAGCATGCCTGACAGTGCTCTTTCTCCGAGGGGCCCAGACCTATGAGAATGCAGCGGAGGCCTCGATGAGTTAAAAAATGATCCACAGAGGTAACCTAGGGCAAACTGCACAGGAACCAACAATTGCCTCTAAACTGTCTCAGCGGGTATGGAATTCAGGACAACGCAACACCAGCAGACGAAGGGAGGGAGGTTATCCAGCAGATTGGGATGCACTGCGCGCGGTCAGGTGCCGACAACATCCACTGCGAGGCCCTCCACAACACTGGCTAGCCCCAAATCGCTCTCGATGAGGACTGCTCAAAGTAGTGGATAACTACCCTGCAGAACTTTGCTGGTTTACAAGGAGGGGGTCGGGGACGGAACTGAACTTCTCAGAACACTTCATAACCCCATGCTACCACTGGACCTGGGCCTAGATGCATTATCGCCCATCAAAGACCTCATGGATGACTTGCCTCAGGCAGGAGATCAACGAACAATTGTTCAGGTAAGTCCAAGTCATTACTAATTTTCTTTTTACAAATCAGAACTCCATTACTTTATTTCTCAGCGCCTATCCCTCGGTCACTAATCCTACTAAGTGCTCAATCTTCTCCCCACTCACACATGTGCTACCCTTCTAACACAGGCCCTCCCCTCACTATGAGGGAGATTATTTCTGATTTTTCTTTTCAGGATCCCACCTGCCCATGCTGGACTCACCCGTAGCCCAAAATGGCAGTCTCCAACGTAGGGATCCACAGCTTTCTATCTATCAGACTGGGACAGCCTCTATTAACAGTGCATGCTAATGACTAACTCATTGTAGGGTGATACATCTGGAGGGTGGGCAAGGTACAGTATGTAAATAATTTTTCAACAAACACTTAATGCCCATATGTTCACTGCTTTGGGCTCTTGCATCAAGAGGGAAGGTGGGGCTTGCTTCTGAGTGGGGTGTGGGTCTGGGACCCCCAGCCTCGGGTGGGAGGAGGGACATTTGGACCATGCTGATACTGAGCCATGGGTGGGGCCCCACGCAACATTAGGTGGGGTCACTTCTGGCCTTCCCCGGTTCGGGGAGACACCAGCTAGACATGAGCACTTGGCTGCCCTCCCTTCCTCACTGCTGAGCTGGCAGACAACAGATTACAGCGTTGCATTTCTCCCAGTCCCTCCCCAAAGCACACTGCTGGAATAAAGGGGATGACTATGGAAGCTACAGATATCCCAAAACCTCTACCCTTTACCCATTTGTTACGAGGTCCCTCGCTGAAAAGGGATACACCACAGTAGGCCTTGAGGCCTACTTTGGGGTCATGAACATTGACCCTACCGATGGAAGTTCTACAGTTTGGTTGTGGTTTCAGTTAGTTCTAGTGGCCCAGTTGGCCCTGAGGTCTGTCTGCAACCACCAGAGGTTGGTGGAGAGCTTCCTCCCAAGCTTACTAGTTGATCACTCTGCCTTAATTCAAGATGGAGCGACAAAGGTTAATATTTCGTGATCAATTGACACTAGTTCAGGAAGCCCTGTTGTTTAGACCCTCCCCAGTTTATGCCCGAGGGCTCTTACCATAGGATGTTAGTGGACAGTCACAAGGTTCTTTTCACTACTGACAGTGGTTGTATTAGAGTCGGACTTGGATACGATGAATAAAATACTGTGTATTGGTATGTTTTATAAATGGCTAGCAAACACTTGAATGTGTATTCCCTGAATGTGAATGGCCTAGGCAGCCCTATAAAGAGATCCAGAGTTATTACTCTACTAAAGAAAACTACAGCTGAGATTGTATATTTGCAGGAAATGCATATGACTCTGAGGAACATAAGAAACTAGAGGGAAGGGAATTCACACGGTTTTCTCCTCCGCATTGGGGGCAGGAAGAGGGGGCTCACATACTATTTCCGCCACACTCCCTTCCGAATGTTAAAGGAGTGGTCAGAGCCAGAGGGTCAGTTGGTAATTGTCCAGGGGTCTTACAAGAACAGGAGGTAACGTTAGCAAATATATATCTCCCACCTGGCTCAAACTCTCCAACAATCCAATTCCTGCTTGATAAAGTGGTCGAAATGACCAAGGGGACTCTGATTCTGGGGGGATTTCACATTGCCCCGAGCCCTTCTCTGGATACCACTAGGGTGTCTAGGGCAAACAACCGCCCCACAAAAATATTTGAAATGGTTTGCTCAGGAGGTGGGCTGGTGGACATGAGGCGATCCCTCCATCCGAAAGACTGGGGATACCCATATCACTCAGTGGCCCACAGTACTTATACCCGAATAGATCACTGCTCTACATAAAAGGAATGCCTGGGCTCCCTGGTTGGTGCCATAATGGGTGCCATAGCTCATGTGGCCCATGCACGGTGATAACCACATGGGACTTTGGCACAGAGAGGCAACACTAGGTGGCGGTTTAACCCAACCCACTTAAAAAGTGAACTATTCCAAGAGTTTCTCAAAGAAATTATTGAAGATAATTCAGACCCAGAAACCTCTGCAACTATCGGGTGGGACACCCTGAAGGCAGTCCTGAGAGGCCACCCAATAAAACACATGGCCACGCTTCCAAAGCATGCAGAGGGAAACAAACACAACTTGAACAAACATTACAATTTCTGCAGATGGCACATCAGCAAGGTGATTACTCAGTACTAGTACAGATTAAGCAGACCAAGAATGAGCTTGATGCCCTCTGCTTCCAACAGACAGAGCTGGCACTGGCGTTCTTGAGACAGGTATGGTGGGAAATAGGCACGAGGGCCTCCTGCCTTCTAGCGTGCCGTTTATGTCAACAATGAAATGTTTCTCCATTACGCAATTAAAGACCCACGCACAGGTGCCCACCATACCCAGCTTAAAATATTACCCAGGCATTTTGTCAGTACTACAGGGATCTATACCCAGAACAGCCAGGGATCCCTGTAGCCATTAATACCTTCCTGTCAGCTCTGGACCTACCCAGACTCACCGCCAAGCACCAGACCACCCCGCCACCCCTATCACCCCAGAGGAGATGGCAGCAGCCATCGCTAGATCCAAATCGCAGAAGGCCCCGGTCCGGAAGGGTATGGGGTGGAATTTTATAAATGTATGACCCAATCCATTAGCCAACTGCTGCTGAATGCCCTTAATGAGGCAGTGCAGGGAGAGGCAACCTCCTCACCGGTCCTACGCAACAATTTTGCTAATCCCTAAGCTCCGACAAGAAAAAATTACTCACCTTAGTAATTATGTTTCTTCTAGTGGAGTCTTGTTGTATTCTGACAAGTGCAGTTAGCCCCAGCCTTTAAACTGCCCCGAGAACAATGGGTTAACTTTTCTATGCAGAGCATAGAATGTTTCTCTCGACTCGGTTGATGTCTCTGTCTGTTGTATTTTGAACTGCAACCGCTGATCTTTACGAGCAAAACTCACTAGGTGTTCTATGTGGAAATTGTAAAACTTTACTAGCCAACTGGCAGAAAAATATTCTTTTGGGTTCCTAAGGGAAGACTCAAGTCAGGAAACCCAAAACACAAAACCAATTCAAATTGAAATAACATATCACCCCATGAATAACAGAGGGGTAAGGAGGCACCCTGAGGTGCCAACACTGCGCCTGCCCACCACATCCCAAAAAATCCAGGTTCTGAGAGGGAGGCAGGGAGGTCAGAATACAGCAAGACTCCACTAGAAGAAACATAACTACTAAAGTGAGTAATTTTTCTTCAAACAACATGAAGTCTTGCTGTATTCTGACAAGTGCAGACTACCAAGCAGTACCTCCATGGAGGAGGGACAGAACCTACTTTGGGAATAGGCTCTGAAGTACTGCTGTGCCAAACTGAGCATCACTTCTAGCCTAGATATCCAGAGAGTAATGGCTGGTAAAGTGTGTGCTTTTCCAGGTGGCTGCTTGACAGATTTCTAAGAGAGGATATCCTTGGCAGCTGCACCTCTTGTAGAGTGAGCCCTCAGGCCTGAGGGGTGGAATCTTTCCCAGTTTCTCATAGCAGAATTGTATACAAGACACAATCCACCTGGCAATAGTTCTCTTGGTGGCAGGTTTGCCCTTTCCTACCTCTCCATAAGCGAGGAACAACTGGAGGGAATCAAAGCGGTGACCCTTGGTACGCTCTATGTAGTAGCTAAGGGCTCTTTTAACATCCAAACTGTGTAGCCTCCTCTCCCTGATGAAGAATGATCAGTGAAGAAAACAGGAGAGAGACTGATTCAGGTGGAAAATCTGAAACCACTTTGGGCAAGAACTTTCTGTTAGTTCAGGGACCACTTTATCTCTGTGAAAAGAGATGAAATCAGGTTCCACTGACAGGGCTTGCAAGTCACTGATGCGTCTAGCAGAGGTAATGGCTACCAAAAACACAGTTTTCCAAGTCATACTTAAGCTCTGCTGAGGACAGAGGCTCAAAAGGGGTTGCATAAGCTGAGCAATGCAAACATTAAGATCCCAAGCAGGAGTAGGATCCTAAAGGGGATTGGTATGAAGCAATCCCTTGAAAAACTTACAGAATACAGGGTGAGATGACAGTGAGGAAGACTTACCTATTGACAGCAGCAGAAACAGCAGACAAGTGTACCTTGAGAGTAGCTGTTCTGAGGCCTAGGCTATTAAGATGGACCATATAATCCAGAACTGTAGGCAATTCACCAGTATCTGGGAGATATGCTCTTGGAACACCAAATACTGAATCTCTTCCATTTGGAGTTATAAGTCTTTCTGGTGGAAGGCTTTTGAGGCTTTGAGAATATCCAGAACCCCTGAGACAGATGCAAATCTGCAAACTCTAACTCTTCAAGAGCCATGCCTTGAAGTTGAGAGACTGAAGAGTGGGTACCAAATCCTCCCTTGAGAGGAGGTTAACAGGTTGTAATTCCTGGAAGAGACAGGGAAGATGGACTGTTAGGGACAGCAACAAGGGTACCATGGCTGCCTGGCCCAGTCTGGAGCAATCAAAATCACTTTGCAAGGCTGTGACCTTACCTTGACTAGAACTTTGAACAGGAGAGGTAAAGGGGAAAAGCATATAGAAATTTCCTCCCAGTTCAGAGTCAGAGCATCCAGGGGACTGAGCCCAAGACTGGGGCTGCAACAAAGAGAGGAAGTTGGTGATTGTCTGGGGCTACAAAAGATCTATCTCTGGAGGCCCCATGTTGAAAAATCATCTTCAATACCAGAGGATCCAGGGCCCATTCGTGATGGCCCTGAGATATTCTTCTCAGTGCATCTGCTAGGACGTTGTCCTTCCCTGGAAGGTGAACTGCTATCAGAAAGGTTTGCAGGGAATAAGCCAGGGACCACAGCTTCATTGCTTCTGTGCACAAGGCCGAGACCAAGTGCCTCCTTGCTTGTTGATGTACCACATGGTGGTGGTGGTGTCTGTTCTGAACTGAACCACCTTGTTCTGTACTGACTGGGAAAAGCTTGCAGTGCCAGAAACACTGCCCTGAGTTCCAGGAGACTGATGTGTAGAAGCGATTCCTGAGGAGAGCACAGTCCTTGGGTGGTGAGATCCTCAAATGGGCTCCCCAGCCCAGCAGGGAAGCATCTGTGGTAAGGACCACTGAATGAGAATGAGTGGCAAATGGAACCCCTTGTCTCAAATTGTCCTGATCCTGCCACCATTGCAGGGTCTGGAACAGAGTCTAGTCACTGGGATTAGTTTGGTAAGGGAATCCTTTCTTTGGGACCAAAAGCCCTCGGGTGGAACTGCATGTCCCTCATCTGGAATCTTGCCCCTGGACCACTACTGTAGAAGCTGCCATATGGCCCAAGAGCTGAAGAAAATGCCTTGCTGGTCGAGACACCTGAATATTGAATGAAGAAGCCAGCTCCATGAGAGCTTTGCCCTTTCCAGGGGAAGAAAGGCTCTTGCTTCTACTGTATCCAGCTCTGCCCCTATGAAGGTGAGGAGCTGCACTGGTTTGAGAACTGACTTTGGTAGGTTGAGGAGAAATCCTAAAGAAGAGCACTTGCTGGGTCACTTGCAGGTCTGACTTGATTTGGTCTGGAGACTGGCCCACTATGAGCCAGTCGTCCAAATATGGAAAATGGAAATCTTTTGTCTTCTTAGGAAGGCAACAACTACTGCCAGGCACTTTGTGAAAACCCTTGAGCTGATGTCAGGCAAAGGGCATTGCTCTGAACTGATAATGGCCTGAGGGCAACTGGAACCTGAGGTACTTCCTGTGGGAGGACCTGATGGGAATGTGAAAATAGGCATCTTTGAGGCCTAGGGAGGCTAGCCAGTCCCCTGGCCTTAGAGAGGGAAGGATTATTCCCAGAGTTACCATTTTAATTTTGGTTTCAAAAGATGTTTGTTCAGATATCTTAGGTCTAGAATGGGTCGCCACTCCCCATGTCTTTTTGGGGTAAGGAAGTACCTGGAGTACAGATCTTTGCTCCAGTGCAGGATAGGTACTCTCTCTCATGGCTCTTAAAGTGAGCAGAGATGAAACCTCTGCCTCTAGGGCAAGGGTTTCGGAGAGACTTGCAGGTGGAAAAGATCTGGCTCTCATCTTCGGAAATTTTTGAAGCTGAGAACCAGTCCCTGGTTTACTACTTCCAGGACCCATTTGTCTGAGGTAACAGACATCCAGTCCTGGACAAAGTAAGTCAGCCTGCCCCTACTGGAGTAGGAGAGTCGACCTGGGCAGACCCATCAGGGTGTCTGCTTGGCAGGGGCCTTAGGCTGAGGAGTGGATGCAGCCCTGCTCATCCCCTTCTGCCTCTCCATCTAAAGAACCCCTCTGAGAAAAGGAAGAAGAGGCATGTGCTTGGTAAAAGGCCTAGTAAAAGGCCTGCCCTGCCTCTAGACTGCTGCCTCTGAGGAGTTGCTTGCCCTCCTTGGCCTGAGCACTCCTGTAAGTGGTCCTGTACTCATCCATTTTTTTCATGTAATTCTCTGTCTGCTCCCCAAACAGAGAATTACCTATTACAGGAAATCTATGGCCTTAGCCTGGTATCCTGTGAGAGGCTAGTACATCTGAGCCAAGCGTTTCTCCGAAGAGCTACAGATGTAGCCATGACTCTTGATGACACATCACTGGAGTCCACAGCAGCATGAAACTGAACTTTTGATGCCTCAATCCCATCTGCAGCCACCTCCTCCAGCTACTTGGCAAGCTGGGGAGAAGCCTGTTTAGCCAGTGCCAGTACAGTGTCCCACCTGGACTTCTGGCATCTGGCTGTATAGGACCATATAATTCATGCCTGAGTCCCAAGGAAGATGCCATGTACTGCTTTTTGCCATGGCATCAATCTTCCTGGAGTCCTTGTCTGGGGTGTGATGCCAAGGGAATGTTTGCCTTTATTGCAGGCAGCAGCCTGAACAACCCCAACATGGCTGCATTGCTGATAAAGGAACTCCATATCTGAGCCTGAAAGTGTATACCTCTTGTCCATTCTTCTATCCACAGGAGGTATGGAAGTGGAGACTTCAGAATTTTTGTGTCTGTTTCCAAAAAGATTTGTGAAGGGAATAGACAGTCTCCTGGACTCTGGAATGTCCATCATCTCTACATAGTCAAGCTCCTCCTGATCCTCCATTGCCTCCTCCATAGGAAGCTGAAGGGTCTCAGCCACCTTTCTGTAAAACATAAAGTGGGAAGGGACTCAGAAAGCCTAGGAGGAGAAACACCTGAAGGTCTGTCTGGGGAGATGTCCGGGTCAATAGGCACATCCAGACTTTCACCATCACCATATTCATCTTCTAACTCTCCTTCCTCCTCAAACTCCAGTTCATAAAATTCTTCCAGGGTATAATGGTGAACGGGGAACCGACGAACCAAGCCCCTGCCAAAAGGTGCGGATCAGTCGGAACCGGCTTGACGATTCCACAATACTAATGCTTTGGCCATTTCTTCGCAGTCGGAATATGAGATTCTGGATCCGAACCGGACGATATTTCTTTGCGTTTCTTTTGCCAGAACCGACCCCTCGGAATCGGATCTCCTTTGCCTGAATAAGTATCGCCCTGGTAAAAGGGCACTCCTTCTAGTTCGGTCGGACCCGAACCGGGCTGTCCATCCAGGTCGGTGGACTTCTCAGCCTCCCTTTCCTCAGTCTACCTAATCTCTTTTCAAGGGTAGACTTGGGAAATTTTTTACAAATTGGCAGTCTGAATCGAGGTGGTGAAACCCCAGACAATAAGCACAGGTGGTGAGGGATCGCCTTAGCAAAGACCTCCCACACTCACTGCAGTGTTGAAACCCAGTGGGCCCGGTTTTTTCTTGGGTTTCTCAGACATGGCCAACCTAAACAAACTTGCCCTTTTTCGCAACTGCCAGGCAAGACTCCCCTATCGGTTCCTGACCGTGTCACGGGTCTTGGAAAAAAGCATTACTAAAACCCGCTTTTTTTAGAACCGATATGGACCGATAACCACACACTAAAGTAAGATATGAAAATTACCTGAGCGATCGGTTCAGCCGAACGATCCACACTTTTACAAGTTCCACACAGAAAACAGAACAAAACCTATCTAGTACTCACGGTACCACAGACAGAGACTTGACCGACTATGCGGAAACTAAATTTCGGTGGAAAATGGACGAAAACCAACACTTCAACCGACTTGAACCGAGCTGCAGGAGAAATCTCCGGAGCGACTGTTCAGTGGTGAGTAAAGAATCTGGCGGTTGCAGTTCAAAATACAACAGGCAGAGACATCAACCGAGCTCGAGAGCAACATTCTATGCTCTGCATAGAAAAGTTAACCCATTGTTCTCCAGGGCAGTTTAAAGGCTGGGGCTAACTGCACTTGTCAGAATACAGCAAGACTTTATGTTTGAAAGATTCCTTCAGTGCGGCTCATACAGGCCGACTCAGTACTCAACATGGATTACAAAATCTTGTGTCCATCCTGGCCCGAAGGGTGAATGATATTCTCCCAACCCTGATAAACTTGGACCAGACAGGCTTTTAATGCTCTAGATCCACTTCAGATAACACCCGCAGAGCCCTGCACCTAGTCCATGAAATGCAGACCCATAAAGATTCATCTGTCCTTCTCAGCTTAGATGCTGAGAAGGCCTTTGATCGCATGTCCTAGCCCTTCCTCTTCTCCACTATGACAACAATGGGTTTTTCTGCACCCTTTATAGTCACCATTCGGGCACTCTACTCTCTCCCCAGCATGTGTCAAGGTGTCCAGTCACCACTCAGACTATTTCCTCCCTATTTAGAGGAATGGGGCAGGTGCCCTGTCTCCGGCTGTTTGCCATCTTTATTGAACCTTTGGCTCAGGCTATAAGACTTGCCCGGAGGTCTCGGGAGTTAGGTGGATGAAGCTGAACATTGTAAAGTTCTTTATGCAGATGATGCACTTCTATTCCTAACTGACCCCATCAAATCCAAACCAGCAGTCTTCTGCATTCTGGAGGAATTTGGAGCCTACTTGGGATATCGGCTTAACACTGGTGAGCCAGATGCTCTCGCCTTCACTTCAACCCCCACGAATATTCAGGGAGAGATACCCATTCCACTGGGATCTAGATAAAATGAAATATCTGGGAATCTATTTGTCACATAAAGCAGAGGATTACACGTGAAATAATTATCACCCGCCTTCTAGCAAATGAAGCAAGACCTCGATAGATGGAGTGTCCTCCTCTGAACTTGATCTAGAGAGTGGAGGTGTTGAGGATGGTGGGTCTCCCAAGGGCTCTCTATTTCTTCCAGAATGCCCCCATAGCCTTATTATTACGCTCCTGGAACGGGTCATCACCTGGTTTATCTGGGCAGGCAGATGCCCTAGAATCTAACTAAATACCCTCTCACTACCTAAAATGCAGGGAGGACTTGCACTCCCAATCTTAAATTATACAACTGGGCCTCTCACCTGTCATTTTATCATCCAACGATATATGGAGGCCACCCGGCCGTTGGAGAGAGATGGAGGAATGTACTGCCCCAACCCAAGCTAATAAGGACCACCCTGTACCAGAATCCACCCTCTTTGGGGCAGATTACTTCAAACCCTTGATTACACACCAAGTCAGAGCCTGGTACTCCATCCACAAATCCCTACACCTGACCCCATTCCTGACACTGCTATGCCCGATTGGATTCCTGGATAATTTTGCCCAAGCTTTAAACGATCATAGCTTTCGTAACTGGAGGCATCTCCACCTCACAAAACTCACACAGTTATTAAGGGGACCCATTTCAAGACGTTTGGTGAGATTTGTGGGAGTTTAGCCTACGACAGGTTGATTTCTTTCGATATCTACAGTTACGACACTACTATGATACACTCTCACTGGTTGTGCGTAGCCCTGAGGAACACCCCAACTGATAAAGCTGCTACAACAATTGCTCCACGCTAATGAGCTGCCGTGCTGTCTTGGTTCTCTATAAATCCCTGATGGAGACAACCGGTGATAACACTAGGTCAGTAATGGAACGGTGGAGTGCTGAACTCGACACTCAACCAACCCCACATTTGGGGCACTATCTGCCTCACAACTTCCAGAATTACCTGCTCTCATGCCTGGCGGCTGTTCTCTTGGCAGCTGCTCATAAGATTCTTCTGAACCCCAGCTATAACCTCTCATTACCACACCACCAGAACAGCAGTGTTGGCTAATGTGGTGAAACCAGTGCTCATCACTCCCATGTACTACGGTCATGTCCCAGGTTGCAACCATTCCTGCAGGGTCTACAAGATGAGCTGGAGGAGCTCTTCGGGTACATGATACCCTAACTGGGGAATTTTTTATCCTGCACATAGTCCCAAGGAACTAAGAAACCCTCACAGCCAGTACCTCATTGGGATATTTCTCCTAGCTGCTAAGAAGGCCATTACAAAGTGCTGGCTCTCTACAATGATTGCCAAGATAGCTGGCTGGAGAGACATAGTCAACCGCATATATAGGCCAGAGAGAATCACATACAATCTGAATGGCAACTCAGAGCTCTGCTCCATAAAATAGAACAGATGGATAATGTAATCATGACTAAGGATCCTGCTTTTGTGCCATAAGACCAGACATCAACCCCACCATGGGATGACCAAAGACATCCCAACTGCTCCCCTGGCACCCATGTCGAATGGGGATGCACTCCTTTCAGGATGTGAGAATCGCTGCCCCAGAAGCTGGTGGGCAATGGGTCCCACTGACCGGAGGGGTAGGAGGATGGGATGAACAGAGACGCAGTGGAGAAGGAGGGCGGTGGGGGGGTGGGAAGGGGGGATGAGGGAGTGGAAGGAGGAGACGAGGGAGGAAAGTATTTAACATAATAAGGAAATGTGGTCAAGGATCCAATGCTCTGACTGCCTTATTTGTATTTAATGCTATTATATATGAATTGCAATCCTGTCAACACAGAAATGTATAAAGAACATGTGACTGTTGAAAAATGTAAAAATTGTTCAATAAAAAATATATTAACAAAGAAACTGTGACCGGCCCTCGGCAGGCGACTCGATTTCGTCTACTGACGCGGCCACTCCGGTTGGGAACGACCTGGCTGCTGAGGCCGGGCCAGGGAGGGAGGATGGAGCATCCGGGGACAGCTCTTCTCCGGGAGGGTGGGACGGGCACCGGTGCCTGCTGACTCCTGGTGGAGGCTTGGAATACAGCAGAGATGTCCGGGTGCAGTGCTGAGGGAGTGACAGGCGTCGGAGTTTGCCTAGATGTCACTCCTCACAGAAAAACAGGACACACTTCCTAGCTGGCGGATGACGGTCTCCCCATCCTCCGCTGCCGCCCGATCTCGACTGACACCTCAGCGACACCCCAGACCAACTTCAGATGGCAGCTGGCCATCCCCACGGTGCCTTCCCCTTGGAGGAGGGACCCATCCAGCCAAGGGATACGCGGGTTACCTGGTGGGAAGGTCGCAATATGGGGTTGGTAGCCGTGTGGGAATCTGAGGCAGGCAGTCGGAAGGGGCAATAGGAGACCTGAAAGAGTGGGCAGCTAGGAAGAAGGGAAGAGCAAAAAAAAAAAAAAAAAAAGAAACTGCTGTGAGGGCACTAGAAAGTGCTGTCGACAAGAAGGTGAAAACCTCCATCAATGAGAAGGCAGTTTTGAAGGCATCGCCGACGGTGGAGCACCTGTGATGGTGGCTGTTGATGAGCATTTGGACACAGAGGATGAGGAGGCTTCTCCTTCTCTTTTTGTGCCATTTGTGAGAATCAGTGGATGGGAGAGCCCTTGGAATGGGCCCCGATTCTTTAGTATAGACAACTTCTGCTCCCAAGGTAACATTCAATCTCCTGCAGCCGTCATTAACAGGTTGCCTGGTTGAAATCCTGGCAATGTATGCAGGAGTTCGTGTTGTGTGGTCCCAGACACCTTACACAAGTGGTGTGATGGTCTAAATGGTAGATTTTTCTACCACAATGACAAGAACGAAATAAGCGCTGTCTTGCTTGTAGATTCTTTTGACATTTGTCGATGAAAGTGAAATGGAAAAATTCCACTTCTAAGCTCAAGTTCTCACGATGACTGCTACTCTGTGCAGTAGCTGCTGCGGCAAGCTGGAAGACGGTGGGAAATGAAGTGAGGATACTAGGGACCACCAACACTTATATAGGAAGCAGGAAGATGATGTCATGTGGGTGGCCCCTGGAAAAGACTGCTAGAAGAGCTGCCGTGCACCACAGCGACCTCTGGCAATGATCCAAGTGTATTACCTGCTGCAAGAGATCACCCCGTGGAAGATCTACTGTTACAGGTGAGTAACCTGTTTTCTAGGGGTGTGGATATGCTGTTCTATCCACACATTCTGGCAGACTCCTAGCAGTTCTCCAGGAGGAGGAGGCAAGGTGCACACCCCTACTTCAGGAACAGAGTTGGAGAACTTGGGGCCCAAAAGAAAAAATTACTCACCTTAGTAATTGCTTTTCTTCTCATGGAGTCTTGCTATTAGGACCTTATGCAGTTAGCCACTGCACTTGAACTGCCCCGAGAGGAAACAGTTAACTCCAGAGTAATCTGGAGTTCCACAGCTTTAGGGTGCTGTTCACAGTTTATCTGGCCAGTTTCAAATGAAACTGCCAGGTTCTTACTTAAGCTAAACTAACATAGCAAGTCTGTGTGGAAAAAACTCTACACTAGCCATTGGCTACCTACCAGTAGTAGAACAACAAACACAACAATCATCACAGAATAAAAACAATATTGCATATTATTGTTGGAATCACCCCTGACAAGCATCTATAGGCCCTCTCCCAAAGACTCAAGTCCAGAGGGGACCATCCACCACTTAACAAAACAGAGTTACCTAGTTCCTAACCCAAACAAAACAAAAGGCAGGGGGACTAGAGAGACTAGAATGGCATGACACAGTGCTTGCTAATAACTTGCCAACCCCTCACTCCAAGTAGGAATTCTGAGAGGGGTAGAGGGGTTGTCCTAATAAAGCAAGACTCCATGAGAAGAAAAGCAATTACTAAGGTGAGTAATTTTTTCTTCAAACACCATGAAGTCTTGCTATCATTAGGACCTTATGCAGATTATACAGCAGTACCTCCATGGAGGAGGGCCAGAACCTACTTAGGAATAGGCTCTGAAGCACAACTGTGCCAAAACGAAAGATCTCTCCTGGACTGAACGTCCAGAGAATAATGCTTGGTGAAAGTGTGGACTGTCTCCAGGTAGCAGCTTGACAAATTTCCAAAATAGGAATATCTCTAGCAGCCGCTAGAGATGCAGCTGTACCCCTGGTGGAATGAGCCCTCAGTCCTGAGGGAGGTTCTCACCTAGTTTTTGGTAACAGAACTGGACACTGCAGACAATCCACCTTGCGATTGTCCTCCTAGTGGCAGGTCTCCCTTGCCCACTTCTCCAGGTAAGGAAGAGTTGGAGGATTCAAACCTATGACCCTTGGTAGTGCTCCAAATAGTAGCTCAGGGCTCTTTGACGTCCAAATCAGGCAGTCTCCTCCCCAGAGGAAGAGTGCCTAGTAAAATACTGGGAGAGATGGATTGGTTGAGATGAAAATCTGAAACCACTTTAGGTAAAAACTTTCTGTTAGTCCTGAGGACCACTTTATCTCTGTGAAAAGAAATAAAACTTTTCCACTGACAAGGCTTGTAATTCACTTATACTTAGCAGAAGTGATAGCCACTAGAAAACAGTCTTCCAAGTTAAAACTTGAGATCTTCCGAAGACAGAGGCTCAAAGGGGATTGCATTAGCTGAGTAATGCAAACATTCAGATCCCAGGCTGGAGCTGGTTCCTTAAAGGGAGGGTTAGTGTGAAGTAACCCTTGAAAAACTTGGAAAACACAGGGTGAGAGGAGAGGGAAACTGGTTTCTGCAGAAACAAAACAGAAACAGCTGCTAGATGAACCTTCAAAGTAGCTGGTTTGAGGCCTAGGGAATTTAAGGGACCAAATAGTCCAATAAAATGGCCAAGTCAGCAGATTCTGGACAATTTGCCTCTCAGAACACCAGAAGGAAAACCTCTTCCACTTGGAGTTGTAGTGGTTCTTAGTAGAAGGCTTCCCAGAAGCCTTCAAAATATCCAGGGCACCTTGAGAAAGGTGTAAATCAGCGATTCTAACTCCTCAAGAACCAGGCCTTGAGGTGGAGGAATTGAGATACACACTCTCCCTGTGCACAGGTCAGCAGGTCGTGGGTCCTGGGCAAGGTCAGGGAGGGTAGAATGCCAGGGACAGGAGAAGGGGTACCAGGGCTGCCTGGCCCAGTCTGGAGCAATCAGAATCACTTTGCAGGGTTGAGTTCTGATTTTTACTAGTACCCTGAAGAGGAGAGGAAAGGGGGAAGGAATACAGGAACTTCCCTTTCCAATCCAATTGGAAGGCATCCAGGGGACTGATCCCAGCACTGGAGGCCTGCAACAAAACAGAGGAAGTTGGTGGTTGTCTGGGGCTGCGAAAAGATCCATCTGAGGGGTGCCCCATCTGGCAAAGACTGAGTCCAGCACCTGAGGATTCAGGGCCCATTCGTGATGGCCCTGAGAAATCCTGCTGAGGGCATCCGCCAGGACATTGTCCTTCCCTGGAAGGTGAACTATCATCAGGGAGGTGTTCAGGGAGTAAGCCAGAGACCACAACTTCATTGCTTCGGTGCACAAGGCACGAGACAGTGCCCCTTGCTTGTTGATGTACCACATTGTTGTGGTGTTGTCTGTCCTGACCTGGACTACCTTGTTTTGGACAGTAGCTGAAAAAGCTTGGAGAGCTAAGAGAACAGCTCTGAGTTCCAACAGATTGATGTGGAGCAGAGATTCCTGAGGGACCACACTCCCTGAGTGGAAAGGTCGTCAAGTGAGCCCCCACCCTAACAGGGAGGCATCCGTGGTGAGGGTGAGGGAATGAAGAACGGTAAGAATGGACCCCTGGGTCAGGTTGCTTATCCTGCCACCACTGAAGGGCTAGGATCAGGGTTTTGGTCACTGGGACTAATTTGGTAAAGGGTCCTTCCTCTGAGACCAGTAGGACCTCACGTGGAACTGGATGTCCCTCATCTGAAACCTTGCTCCTTGCACGACAGCTGTGGAAGCAGCCATGTGCCCTAGGAGTTGCAGAAAGGTCCTTGCTCGCCGAGAGACCCGCAGGGTAAAGGAAGATGCCAGGCAACAATTCTGTCCACTCTTTCTGAGGGAAGAAATGCCCTGGCTGACTTTGTGTTCAACTCTGCACCTATGAAAGTTAGTACCTGAACTGGTTCGAGAACTGACTTTGGAAAAATCCAGCAGGAATCCCAGAGAAGTGAGAAGCTGCTGGGTGACTTGCAAGTGGGACTTTACCTGATCTGGAGACTGACCCACTATGAGCCAGTCGTCCAGGTAGGGAAACACAGCAACCCTTGCCTTCTTAAATGAGCCACTACCACAGCTAGACATTTTGTGAAAACCCTTGGAGCCAAAGTGAGGCCAAGGGCATTGCTCTGAACTGGTAGTGGCCAGAGGGCAGTTCGAACCTGAGGTACTTTCGTGAGAAGGCCCGATTAAGATATGAAAATAGGGATCCTTGAGGTCCAGGGAAGCTAGCCAGTCCCTGGCCTTAAGGAAGGCAAAATCATTGCCAGAGTTAACATTTTGAACTTTGGTTTCAAAAGGTGCTTGTTCAGGAATCTTAAATCTAGGATGGGCCGCCAATCTCCTGTCTTTTTGGGTAAGGAGTACTGAAGTACAGCCCCTTGCCCTGATGGCAAGGAGGAACCCTTTCCACTGCTTTGCAGTCTAGAAGAGAAGAAACCTCTGCTTCCAAAGCAAGGGCTTCTGAAGGATTTGAGGAGGAAATGTCTGACTCTCATCTTTGGGAACTGCTTGAAGCTGAGAACCAGACCTTGGCTTACCACTTCCAGAACCCATTTGTCCGGGTTAGGGACAAACCAATTCTGGCTGAAATAAGCCAACCTGCCTCCCACTGCACAGGAGAGTCGTCCCTGACACCCTGTCAGGGTGTCTGCTTGGCAGCAGCAGCTTTAGGCTGAGGAGAGGGAGAGGGCCTGCCTGTGCCCCGCCTACCTCTGCCTCTGAAAACCCCTCTGTGCAAAGGCTGAAGAGGCCTGAACTTGGTAAAAGGCCTATGGAAAGGCCTGCCCCTACCCCTGGGGCATGCCTTGTGGAGTGGCATGCCTCTCCTTAGCTTGGGCACTTTTGTAGGTAGTTCTGTATTCATCCATCTTTTTCATGTAATTTTCCGCTTGATCCCCAAACAGAGAATTTCCTACCACAGGAAAATCTATAGCCTTTGACTGAGTATCTTGGGACAGATTAGTGCATCTGAGCCATGCCAACCTACGGAGAGCTACAGAAGTGGCCATGACCTAGAGGAAATATCATTAACATCAACAGCAGTATGAAATTGAACTTTAGAGGCTTCAATGCCATCAGCAGCCACCTGTTCCAACTCACTAGCCAGCTGGCCCTGGACCTGCTTGGCCAACTGCAATATGGTGTCCCATCTAGATTTCTGATATCTAGCCACATAAGCCATATAATTAGCCTGTCTGAGTCCCAACGAGCTGCCATATATTGTTTTTTCGCCATGGCATCAATCTTCCTGGAATCCTTATCAGAGGATGTGAGGCCAGGGAATATTAGCCTTGTCACAGGCTGCAGCTTGAACAACACCTACATGACTACACTGCTCAGTGAGGAAGTCTGTATCAGGCCTGATAAAGTATACCTTCTGTCCATTTTTTATCTACAGGAGGGACAGAATGAGGATTTTTAAAATCTTCGTTGTTTGCTTCCTAAATGACTTATGCAAAGGAATAGACAACCTTCTAGACTCTGGAATATCCATCATTTCTACATAATCAGGCTCCTCTTGCTCATCCACAGCCTCTCTAAAGGGAGCTGGAGGGTTTCTGCCACCTTTTATAAAACCTAAAATGAGAAGGGACTCAGACAGCAAAGGGGAGATTCAAAGGTCTGTCTGGAGAAATGTCCGGCTCAATGGGCACTTCCAGACCTTCCCAGTCACAAATGCACTGATCAAAATCCTCCTCCCCTCCTGTGGTTCATAAAATCTTCAACATCATAATCCTGAACCACTGGACCTGAACGAGCCACCCTTTTCCCAACTATAGGGGTTCGCAAGTCCCTGAGACAAAGATTGAACAATCTGAATGGCTTTAGCTATCTCTGCAGCAGTTGGAGAGACAATTTTGGACTCCAGACCTGCTGATTTCTTTGTCTTTTTACTGTGACTGGTTCCTCTGAACCAGCCTTTCTTTGCCGAGGAAGTCCGCTCTGGTCAGAGGCACTCCTCTGGTTCAGTGGGAGCTGGACCGGCTGGCCATCCGGTCAGCGGACTTTTGGCCTCTGCTCCTGAGCCGCCCAATCTCTTTCCAGGGTGGCTGCAGGGAAATTTTACACACCTGGCAGTCTGACAGGAGGTGGTCAGCCCCAGACAATAGACACAGTGGTGTGTGGGTCAGCCTTGGCAAAAGCTTCCCCACAGACATCACAGTGTTGAAACCCAGTGGCCCGGATTTTCTTTGGGTTCTCAGACATAATGCCAGCCTAACCAACAAACTTGCCCTTTAAACGGCCGTACTAGGTAAGACACCCTTATCGGTTCCTAATCGTGTCACGGGTATTGAAAACCCCTATAAAATAAAAGGTTTTTTAGAACCGATAAGAACCGGTACCGCACTTCTACAGTCCAATAATGTTAAAATAAGAACCGATCGGTTCAGACTGAACGATAATGAATTTCCACACAGACTCTAACTTTGTACTTACGGTTATCAGATAGAGCTTTTAAAACGAAACAGCGGTAATTTTAAACATTTGCGGTTCAACTGAACCGAATAAACAAACTGAACCGTCAAAGCGAACCGAGCTGAAGGAGCTGATCTCGGGCGACTGTTCAGTGAAAGCGGAGTAAAGAATCTGGCAGTTTCATTTGAAACTGGCCAGATAGAAACTTTGAACAGCGCCCTCGCTGTGGAACTCCAGATTACTCTGGAGTTAACTGTTTCCTCTCCGGCAGTTCAAGTGCAGTGGCTAACTGCATAAGGTCCTAATGATAGCAAGACTTCATGGTGTTTGAACCAGCATCCCGGCGTGACTCGAGGTCAATGTAGTAATGGGAAATGAAGGTGTGTGCTGACTTCCAGGTAGAAGCCCTGCAGATTTCCTGGATAGGAATGTCCCTAGAAGCAGTCACTGTCACAGCGGTATGGCGGGTGGAATGAGCCCTTAGCCCTCCGGGAGGTTCCTACCACCAACCTATAGCAGAGATCAATGCAGGATGTGATCCACCTGCCAATCGTCCACTTGGTTTCAGGTCTGCCAGATGCAGCTTCAGCATAGGTGACAAAAAGCTGGCGAACCTGTCCCAAACTCCAGCCAGCGCTTTGTAACAGGTGAGCGCTTGCCTCAGGTCTAAAGTATGGAGCCTGTATTCGGCATCCGAGGGTGTGATTTGGGTAGAACTCGGAAGATTCAGGTGAAACTCCGACACAACCTTGGGGAGAACTGGTTGGGGCGCAGGACAACCTTATCTCTGTGGAAGACCAGGTAAGGAGACTGACTGAGAGTGCCTGAGCTCTCAATCCTTCTGGCTGGATGTAATGGCCACCAAGAAGGCAGTTTTCCACAAATGCGACATCTCACACTTATGCATTGGTTTGAATGGTTTGCCCATGAGCTTTGCCAGTAACAGTAATAGATCACATGGAGGTAGAGGTTCATGCACCGGGGGGGATATGTGATCTAAACCTTTGAAAAAGCTTAGACTACTGTCTCCTGTGCCATGACCAGCCTGCGCCCAGTAAGCAGAGATGGCTGACAGGTGCATCTTAAGAGTCGCTGACTGAAGGCCCCTATTGGAGTGAGACCATAGATAGTCCAAAATGCTGGCCACTGGACAGGTTAAGGGGTCCAGCCACTTGCCCTGACACCAAATGGAGAATCTCTTCCACTTGAAGGCATAGCGCTTTCTAGTCGACTCTCTGAGAGGCCTCCATGACAGTGAAGGCATCTTTGGAGAGACCCAAAGCCTGGAACTCTAGTCACTCAGGAACCAAGCTGTCAGGTGCAGGGATTGAATGTCTCGTGGAGTACTGTCATCGAGGCACAGGTCACGAAGCATAGGAAAACCAGGAGCAGTTGTAGAATTCACCAAACGATTTATTTACAGTAGCAGTCACATAAAAAATAAACTTGTTCAGTATAACTATGTACAAATCAAAATAAAATAAAGATTTCTTTCAGTCTCTGTGTCCCTTGTTCTAATAATCCTTCTTGCAGTTACAGATCAGCTTTTGCAAAGGCTCAAATATTTGCACTCAAGTAACCTCTGAGTTTACAATAGCTTTCTGCAATCATCTGAAAATATAATTATACAGTATATACATTTCAACAGTAACACTATATATTTTCTAAACAAAAGGAATCCCAGTATCAGTTACATTTCCATACAAATGATTTGCACAAATTTTGTATCAGTAGATATGCAACGGAGGAAAACCGAAGAGAAAACTGAGGGACAGTGAGGGGCAAAGAACTGTGAGCCTGTTGGGGTGATCAGGTCTGAGGTCTCACAGGAAAATTGGGTTATGAACCAGACAAAAAGAGTCAGATCCTTGCATTTTAAACACTTTCTCTAACAACTGGGACAGGGTCCTATTCCACCCTGTTACAAGTACCTTCCCTCACTGATCGAGAGTAGGTCTGGGCAAACTTGAAGACGCCTCGGGAGCCTGTTGCTGAAACTCGGAGATCTGGGTACCAAAACTGGGTGGCCAGTCCGCAGCCACTCAGGATCACTCTGTGCCTTGTCCCTCCTGACTTTGAGCAGCACCTTGAGGATCAAAGTTAGTGGAGGGAGGGCACAGAAAAGGCCTGGGTCCATGGCCCGAGAAGGCATCCCCTGCAGAGAGCCCTGCTGAGGGGGCAGGCACAATACAGCCTCAGCTTTATGCTCTCCTGAGGCAAACAGGTCCACCTGAGGGTGCCCCACTGGAAGAACAGACTGTAAACTACCTCCAGATGGAGAAACCACTGTGAGACGCCTCACCCACCCAGCTGAGAGCATCTACCAACTGGTTGGAGGCTCCTGCCACATTGATGGCTAGGAGATCCCGCCACCAGGCTGTGCACCAGGGTCCAAGTGCAGAGGGCTTCCTTACACAATGGCAGGGAATGCATCCCTTCCTACTTGTTGAGGTAGTATATGGTCGGGGTGGTCCATCTGGACTCAACCACCTGACCCAACAAGCGGAGCGAACACAGTCAGCGCCAGCTGAACTGCTCGGAGCTCCAACAGGTTGATGTGGTACTGGGACTCCACAGCCCATGGATTCTGTGTTCCCCTAAATGGGCACCCCAGCCCATGAGAGAGGTGATGGTTGTCAGGATGACTGTCGGCTCAGGGGGACAAATGGGATTCCTTCCTGCAAATGTTCCGGGATGGTCCACCACTGGAGAGTGTCCCACATCCTTTGGGTCACCGTGACCAGCTGGTCAAGTGACATTTGCGCTGGGACCACTGACTGGCCAGCTCCCACTGCAGGGAGTGCATATGCCACCAGGCTCACTGGACCACGGTGGTGCAGGCCGCCATGTACCCAGCAGGCACAGGGAATCCCAGGAAAGGAGCAAGTGCCCAACCAGAAATGACTAGGTATAGGAGGAGAGTACCTCCGCTCTGTCTGCTGGGAGCCTGGCTCGGCAAGAGCTCTAGCCTGCCCCGATAAAACTGATCACCTGCGAGGGTTTGAGTTCCAACTTGGCCTCATCGATGAGGAGGCCCAGGTTGATGAGGTCTGAAGGACCAGACCCTGGACCCTCCACCTCCTGCCTGGGGACCTGCAATCAACCAGTCATCCAGGGGGTACACCCAGACCCCTCAACATCTTAGGTGGCCGCCACTACTGTAATGCATTTGGTGAAGACCCTGGGGCCAAGGAGAGGCTGAATGGCATGGTCTGGAATTAGTAAAAGCTCCCTCTGCCCTAAAGCGGAGGAACCTTCGTGAACGGTCCGACTGGGACATGAAAGAACGATCCTGAAGATCAAGAGAGCAGAAACACATGCCCTGCTCGAGATATGGTACAGAGTTACCATCTTGAAGGTGCGGCCTGAGAGACCTGTTCAGGATGTGCAGATCTAGTTTGGCACCAGGAAATACCTGGAGACAAATCCTGGTGTGCAGGAGGATCCTTTACTCTGATCACAGCTTTCCTTATGGATTAGTTGGGCTATTTCATCCTCGGAGAGCTGATCTAACATCTGCAGATTACCGGGCCCTCCCGTGGGGTGCGGGCTCGGCTGGGAGGGTACTGCTCTAATTCCAGAGGCAGACCCTAACCTACCACTTCCAGAATCCACCTGTCCATGGTAACAGCGAACCAGGTGGAAAGGAAGAGGCAGAGCTGGCCCCTACGAGAAGGGTGACTGATATGGGTTGGCTGCCCCATCCTGTCACTGTGCAGGCTTGGCGGAGGAGGGAGGACCCGCCGAGGCTGCTGGGACCTTTGCCTCCGGGCTTACGGGGCACCAAAGCCAAAATGACTTGGGCTGGGGGGTGCCAAGACTGAGCCTGCTGCCTAGACTGACACTGGCTGGTATGGCTGCATGGGCAGAAGACTGAAAGGGCTTGCACTCACCTGCTTGGAGCCCTTAGAGTCCTGGACAGACAGGACAGAGTCTAAGGTGGCACTGGACCTCTATGTGCTGGAGGTGACTTTGACTCGGGGCCCGAACAAGTCAGTTCCCAGAAAGGGTATGTCCATCAATTCTGCTACCTGCTGTGAAGGTCGAGATCCTCAGCAAGCTTACAGCACAAGGCGACTGCAGCCACCACCAAGCGGGCACATGAATCGTCCATATCCAGAGTGGTCTGGAGTTGCTGCTCGCTACAGCCCCGACTTTGATCCCAGACCTGTTTGACTGTGGTCTGAAGGTCCGTAGGGAGATGAGGAAGCACCTCATTCAGGAGCCCAAGAGGGCATGGAGAAATGTGCCATGATGATGGTCGAGCTCGCCTGGCGGAGACCGAGCGAGAGGCAGCATAAACCTTCTTTTGCTGAGTTTTCCAATTTTTTGACTCCTTGTCCAGAGGTTTATCGACGCCCTTATGACCCGAGCACTGAAACATGGAATCAGTCACTATCCCTCAGCCGGGGGTATTTTAGTGAAACCCGAAGGGAACCGATGGGCACAGAATATCTATGGGCCATACGGGCCGATAGCGCAGGCAGGAAGCAGGGTGCTGCCAAAGCTCTAGGGCTGGGCAACAATGTCTTCAGCCACTGGGAAGGCTGCGATGAATCCTTTATCCAAAATAACGGTAAGGGGTAATAGGCCAGCTTCTGGACGGCTTCCAACGGCATCCCTGTGGACTCAGAGATGAGATAGAGGATGCCTAGAAGGACGACGGAGCCCTCCTCCATTGTAATATCCCCACCGACTCTGCATCGATCAGATGGGAGTGGAGGAGAAGTCATCATCGGACTCTGAAGAGTCCCTGTAAATGGCCGACCACCTGTGTCACCTTTAACCAGCCGGGATGGTCAGCCGTAAGAGGACCGACAGCCAATGGGGAAGAACCTTAACTGACCGAGACTCCTTGGACAGAGAATGCTGAGATGGTGGCTCCACCATGATCAGTGGAGAGGAGTTTAGGCAAAGCCGGAACAGTCTTCACCGGCCTCTTGAGTGGAGGGGTGGTGTCCACCGGCTCTGGAAACTCCAGAGGTGTGGGCATTGGCCAGGAGGGTGACAACCAGGTGATAGCCAGGGTAGGAGCCGGGTCGGCTTCTGACCGACCAGAACCAAGTGTTGCCACATAAGGTCCTAGTAAAGCCGATGCAACTTGCATCGGCCTCCCTCGGCTGAAGAAGAAGAATAACGGCGCTGCTTCTTGTGATGCCGAGAATGGCACCTGTGGGATCTGTTCACCCACTAGAGGAGGAGAAGGACCGAGACCAAGGCCATTGGGGGACCGATGGGGGACTGGAGAGAACTGAGGAGAGCCACGGTTCCTCATGGTCTTCTGAAGCCTTAGATCCACCCCAACGGGCTGGATCAGCTCGTTGGTTGGAGGACTGAGGTCCTAAAAACAAATTGCCGGCCTCAGCGAGACAGCGGGTCGACTGGGTCAAGAAATATCTCACCCGGATCAGCAACCCGTGTCTCGCAGACTGCCCTGCAGCGGCACCGTGAAATTAGCAGCTAAGGCTGTGGTTACGACTGTGGTTGAAACCAAAGTATCCTGGGACCAAGACCGCCTCAGTCCCAAGAACTGCAATGGTAAGTCTTCTGTTTTTCACTCCTCCTTGTTGAGGGAGTGCGAAGCTGCAACCCAAAGGGCCTCTCCTTTTGTTGGGAGAGACTGGCACAACTCCTTGAAGGAGCCTGAAAAGATAAGAGCCCAGTTTCAGAGTAACAAAGGCAGAGACCGAAGAGGACTGCTCGGCAGCCCTAGCCGCCTCCTCTCAAGGCCTTCATCTACTTCAACTGCTTGGCAGACCATGGCTGCGGAGACCACCCAACGGGCTTCCTTGATTTGACTGGCTGGTTCTGGCGCTGGACAGCCCAGCTGCAAATGGGCTAGACGGTAATTGCACATTCGCTGAAGTGAGTGACAAAATTGCAGGCTGCGTGTCATGCTCGTGACCTGAGGCAGTAACGATCTATCATGGAGGTCAGTATGAGACATCTGCGGGCACCGCAGAACCTCGTGAGGACTTGTCTCCATCGTGGTCGCGATCAAGATGTTGAAGTAAAAACTCTGATGAGTTTTAGTTTTGGAAGTAAATCTGAAGATTGAGCGCCAGGGCCTACTGAACGCAGGAGTGGTAAAGGGGAACCTGCTTCTTCCAGCAGAAAGGAAGATCTGCATCATGGTGCGGAGCAGAGGGTTATACCACCTGGGTGGGTGGGAAGAGCCAGCTTTAAGAGTTGCCAGTGAAACTTAAAGGGAAAGGACATGCCAGAACACGTGGAAAGAAAACATATCCATGTCTCTAGAACAGGGAGTTATGCTTGATAAGAGATTGTAACTTGACATTCTATCTTAGCAAGTACAATGAAACACTAACACAGAGACAGACACAGGAAGTTGGAATGCACAGAAACATAGAATTTGACGGCAGATAAGGACCACTTGGCTCACCTAGTCTGCCCATTTCCTACCTAATGGATAAGCTGCAGATCCTAGTTAACCAGCAGCCTACTTCTTTCTACCCCACCCCTAGAATTGCCTTATGACTGTCCCATGCATGCTTGAATTCAACTATTTTGACTCCACAACTCCTCCAGAAGGCTGTTCCATGCATCCACAACCCTTTCTGTGAAAAATACTTTCTTACATTACCTCTGAGCTGCCCCTCTATCTTCAAATTGTGCCCCTTGTTCTTGCACACCTCTTTTGAAAGATGCTACCCTCTTGACTTTGATTCCCTGAGGTACTTGAAAGTTTCCATCATGTCCTATTTCTCCTCCTCCTTTCTCTGAGCTATACATAGCTAAGCTCCTTTAGTCTCTTTTCATGTGTCTTCCTGCACAGACCCTGCACCATTTTAGTTGCCCTCCTCTTTACAACTTCCATCTTGTCTATGTCCTTGGGAGACTGGGTCTCCAAAACTGCACACAGTACTCCAGATGGGGTCTCACCAGCTGTCTGTACAGAGGGATAACAACTACCTGTTTTCTACTGGTGATGCCTCTCCCTATGCATCCCAGTATCCCCCAGCCCTCCTTACTGCCCTCTCACATTGCTTGCCCACCTTTAAGTCATCTGATATGACTACCCCAGGTCCCTTTCCATTTTTGTTGTTGTTAGTATCTCACCCCATTGTGTACTCTTCCCTGGGTTTTGTTTCCCAGGTGCATTACCTTGCACTTCTTAACATTGAATCTAAGCTGCCATACATTTGACCATTCCTCTAACCTTGCCAAGTCCCTTCTCATCCTTTCCACCCCACCTTCTGCATCAACTCTGTTGCAGATCTTTGTGTCATCTGCAAAGAGACATACTTTTCCTTCAAGTCCCTCTGCAATGTCACTTATAAAAACATTGAAGAGGACCGGTCCTAATACTGAACCCTCATGTACCCCGCTAGTAACCCCTTTCTTCAGAGTGGACTCCATTTACTATTACCCTCTGTGTCCTATTCTCCAGCCACTTCTTTACCAGGCTATCATCTTGGGACCCACTCCCAGGCTGGCTAACTTGTATATTAATCTTTGTGTGGACTGTGTCAAATGCCTTGCTAAAGTCTAGGTAGGCCATGTCTACAGCCCTCCCTGATCTAGTACTTTGGTCACCCAGTCAAAGAAAGCTATTAGATCTGCCTGGCATGACCTTCCCGCCAGGAATCCATGCTGCCTTGGGTTCTTGTGCCCTCTGGCCTCTAGGCACTCGACAATTTTTTCCTTCAGAAGTGATTCCATCATTTTCCTATCACAGAGGTTAAACTAACAGGTCTGTAGTTTTCTGCTTCTGCCCTGCTCCCACTTTTGTGAAGGGGAATCACATCTGCCCTCCTCCAGTCCTCAGGTACCACCCCATCCTCCCATGATTTGTTGAAGAGGGTAGTCAGTGGTGTCACTAGTTCTACCCTTAGTTTTTAGAATTGGAGATGAATCCCATCAGGCCCCATTGCTTTGTCCACCTTCAGTTTTAAGAGTTCTTCCAGAACCCTTTCTTCTGTAAATGGGCTGGTATCAACTTCTGTATCCAGAGTGTTTCTACTGTTTGTTTTAGGTACTCCCTCTTCATTTGTAAATACTGAGCAAAAATATTTGTTTAGTATCTCTGCCTTTTCACAGTCACCCTCTGCCCACCCTCCCTCCCCTTTATTAAGCCTCACTATTCCTCCCATGGTCTTCCTTCGCCTCCCTGATGTACCTAAAAGAAAAATTACTCACCTTAGTAATGTTGTTTCTTCTAATGGAGTCTTGCTATATTATGACAATTGCAGTATGATCCAATCTTGGAACTGCCCCGGAGATGAAATAGTTAACTTTCCATGAAGCATGGAACTCTGAGCTGAGTTCGGTTAGGGAAGCTCTGTCTGTTGTTCTTCAAACATAAACTGTCAGATCTTTTACGAGCTAAAACTCACTAAGGTTCTGTGTGAAGCTGTAAACCTACACTCAGCCAACTGGCTACTAATTAAACACACATTTCCTGGTCTCAAACAAAGACTCAAGTCAGGAGACCCAGAAAATGAAAAAACAACAATTCACCCAAAATAGAGGTGTAAAACAACAAGGTGGGCATAAATGAAGTGCCAACTCTGTAAAGCCATCCACATCCCAAAACGGAGGTTCTGAGAGGGGCAGGGAGGAGGGAGGTATATATGCAAGACTCCATTAGAAGAAACAACATTACTAAGGGGAGTATTTTCTTCAAACAACATGAAGTCTTGCTATATTATGACATTTCTGCAGACTCAACAGCAGTACCCCATGGAGGAGGGACAGAACCTACTTAGGGAATAGGCTCTGAAGAACAGCTGTGTTAAACCGAGCATCACCCTAGTCTGATGTCCAGGGAGTAATGCTTAGTAAAAGTGTGAACTGTTTTCAGGTAGCTGCTTGACATATTTCTAGAATAGGAATGTCTCTGGCAGCAGCCAGAGAGGCAGCTGTACATCTGGTAGAGTGAGCCCTCAGGCCTGAGGGGAACTTTACCCAACTTCCCATAGCAGAATTGGATACAAGAGACAATCCACCTGGCAATGGACCTTTTAGTGGCTGGCTTCCTTTACCAACCTCGCCATAAGTGAGGAACAGTTGCAGGAGTCAAACCTGTGACCCTTTGGTACACTCTATGTAGTAACTAGGGCTCTCTTCACATCTAGGCTGTGCAGCCTCCTCTCACCAGAGGAGGAGGTCAGTGAAGTACACTGAAGAGAAATAGATTGATTAAGGTGGAAATCTGAAACCACCTTAGGTAGGAACTTCCTGTTAGTCCGGAGGACCACCTTATCTCTGTGAAAGGAGATAAAACTGCTCCACTGACAACGCTAATTCACTTATGCTGCCTGGCAGAGGTGATGGCTACCAGAAACACAGTCTTCCAAGTCAAGTACTTAAGCTCAGCTGAAGACAAAGGCTTGAAGGGGGTTGCATAAGCTGAGCAATGCAAACATTAAGATCCTAGGCAGGGCAGGATCCTGAATGGAGGGTTGGTGTGAAGCAACCCTTAAAAACTTGGAAAATACAGGATGAGCTGAAAGAGAAGAGGATTTACCTGCTGAAATAAAAGCAGACACAGCTGCCAAATGCACCTTCAGGGTAGCTGGTTTCAGCCCCAGAGAATTCAGATGGACCATATAATCCAGGACTGTGGGTAGATCAGCAGAGTCTGGGGAAATATGCTTTTCCGAGCACCATATGGAAAACCTTTTCCATTTGGAATTGTAAGTAGCCTGGCAGAAGGCTTCCTTGAGGCCTTCAATATATCCATTACACCTTGGGAAAGGTGTAAATCAGCAAACTCTAACTCTTCAAGAACCAAGCCTTGAGATTGAGAGATTTGAGATTCGGATACCAAACCTGTCCCTGGGCACAGGTTAACAGATTGTGATTCCTGGGAAGGCACAGGGAGGATGGACTGCTAAGGACAGTAGGAGTGATACCAGGTTGTCTGGCCCAATCTGGAGCTATCAGAATGACTTTGCAGGATTGGGATCTGATTTTGACTAGCACTTTGAACAGGAGAGGGAAGGCATAGAGGAACTTCCTTCCCAACTGAGGGCTAAGGCATCCAGGGGAGTGAGCTCAACACTGGGGCCAAAAGAAAGGAAGTTGGTGATTGTCTGGGGCTGCAAAAGATCTATCTCACGGGTGCCCCATCTGGCAAATACTACTCCCAAGACCAGTGGATCCAGTGACCATTCGTGATGGGCCTGAGAAATCCTGCTGAGAGCATCTGCCAGGACATTGTCCTTGCCTGGGAGGTGGACTGCCGGGAGGTGTTCAGGAGTAAGCCAGAGGCCACAACTTCATCGCTCATGCACAAGGCCATAGACAGAGTGCCCCTTGCTTGTTGATGTACCACGTTGTAGTGGTGTTGTCTGTTCTGACCTGTACAATCTTGTTCCAACAGATTTGGAAAAAGCTTGAAGTGCTAGAAAACTGCTCTGAGTTCCAACAGGTTGATGTGGAGCAGAGATTCCTGGGAGACCACAGACCCTGGGTGGTGAGGTCCCATGTGAGCTCCCCAACCCGAGGGATGCATCTGTAGTAAGGATTAGGAGTGAGACTGAGTGACAAAGGAACTCCTTGTCTCAGGTTGCTCTGATCCTGCCACCACTGTAGGGCTTGGATCAGGGTTCAGTTACTGGGATCAACTTGGTAAGAGGATCCTTTCTTTGAGACCAAAAGCTCTCAAATGGAACTGGATGTCCCTCATCTGAAATCTTGCTCCCTGCACAACTGCTGTGGAAGCAGCCATGTGTCCTAGGAGCTGCAGAAAATGCCTTGCTGGTCGAGAGACCTGCAGGGTGAATGAGGAGGCCAGGGAGACTAGGGTCTTTGCCCTGTCCAGAGGAAGGAAGGCCCTGGCCTCCTGGAATGTTCAGTTCTGTGCCTATGAAGGTAAGAAGCTGGACAGGTTCTAGAACTGACTTAGAGAGATTCAGAAGGAAACCTAGAGAGGTAAGCAGTTGCTGCTGATTTGAAGATGTAAATTGACCTGGTCTGGGGACTGGCCTACTATGAGCCAACTGTCCAGGTAAGAAAGATGGCAATCTTTTGCCTTCTTAGGTAGGCAACTGCTACTGCCAGGCATTTGGTGAATACCCTTGGAGCAGAAGTGAGGCCAAGGGCATTGCTCTGAACTGGTAGTGGCCTGAGGGCAGCTCGAACCTGAGGTACTTTCGATGGGGGCTTCTGATGGGAATATGGAAGTAGGCATCCTTGAGGTCCAGGGAAGCTAGCCAGTCCCTGGCCTTAGAGAGGGTAGGATAATTCCCAGAGACACCATTTTGAACTTTGGTTTTAAAAGGTGCCTGTTTAAGTATCTGAGATCCAGGATGGGCCGCCATTCTCCTGTCTTTTGGGGTAAGGAAGTACCTGGAGTACAAACCTTGCCCTGGTGTAGGGGAGGAACCCTTCCACGGCTCTGAGAGCCAGGAGGGTAAAGACCTCTGCCTCTAGGGTGAGTGCCTCTGATGGAGTTGCAGGTGGAAAGATCTGGTTCTCAGCTTGGACATTTTTGAAGCTGAGAACCAGTCCTGGCTTTACTTCCAGGACCCACTTGTCTGATGTTAAAGATTTCCAGTCCTGGACAAAGTAAGCCAGCCTGCCCCTACAGGAGAGAAGAATCAGCCCTGGCAACCCCATCAGGGTGCCTGCCTGGCAGGGGCTTTGGGCTGAGGGGTGAAGCAGGCCTGCTTGTACCCGCCTGCCTCTCCTCTAAAGAACCCCTCTGGGCATAGGCGAAGAGGAAGCTTGGGTTTGGTAAAAAGGCCTATGAAAAGGCCTGCCCTGCCTTTAGGAAGCTGCTTTTGAGGAGTGGCCTGCCTTTCCTTGGCCTGTGCACTCCTATAGGTGGTCCTATATTCATCCATTTTCTTCATGTAATTCTCGTTTGCTCCCCAAACAGAGAATTACTCTAACAAGGAAAATCCATGGCCTTAGACTGGGTAGTACATCTGAGCCAGGCCATCCTGCTAAGAGCCAATATAGCCATGACTCTTGATGAAACATCATTAGAGCCTGTTCCAGTTCCTGGCAAGCTGGTCAGGGACTTATTTTGCTAGAGCCAGTACAGTATCCCATCTGGATTTCTGGTACCTAGCAGCATAAGCCATATAATTTGCCTGTCTGAGTCCCAAAGATGCTGCATGTACTGTTTCTTTGCCATAGCATCAATCTTCCTGGAGTCCTTCTCGGGGTGTAGCTTAGGGAATATTAGCCTTGTCACAGGCTGCAGCCTGCACTACCCCACATGGCTGCATTGTTGAGTGAGGAAATCAGTGTCGGAACCTGATAAGGTATACCTCTTGTCCATTCCACTGCAGCATGAAATTGCACCTTGGATGCTTCAGTACCATCCATTGCCAACTTTTATCCACAGGAGGTATAGTGTGAGGAGTTTTAAAACTTTTACTGTTTCGAAAAGATTTATGTAAAGGAATAGACAGTCTCTAGACTCTGAATATCCATCATTTCTACATAGTCAGGCTCCTCTTGGTCATCAACAGCTTCCTCAACAGGAGCTGCAGAGTTTCAGCAACTTTCTTATAAAAATGAAATGAGAAGGACTCAGAAAGCCTGGGAGGAGAAACCCCTAAGGACTATCTGGAGAGATGTCCAGTTCAATGGGCACATCCAGATCTTCAAAACCATATTCACTCTCCTCATATTCCCTTCCCCCTCCTCCGGTTCATAAAAATCCTCAAAATCATAATCTTGAACCGATGGAATCAGCTGAACCGAGCGTCCTGATGGTGTCAGTTTGGTCGATGGGAAGAGACTGGACAATTTGAATTGCTTTAGCTATTTCTTCAGCAGTTGGGGAGAGAACTTTTGGCTCTACGCTAGCTGACTTTCTAGTCTTTTGCTGGAACTGGCTCCTCAGAACTGGCTCTTCGTTTGCCGAGGAAATCGCCCTGGTCAGAGGCACTCCTCGTTCGGTAGGTACCGAACCGGGCTGGCCATCTGGGTCAGCGGACTTTTGGCCTCCTTTCCTGAGCCTACCAACTCTCTTTCTATGGTGGCAGCAGGGAAATTCTACAAATCTGGCAATCTGAATTGAGGTGGTCAAACCCCAGACAATAGACACATGTGGTGTGTGGGTCAGCCTTAGCAAAGCTTCCCCACAAACACTACAGTGCTGAAACCAGTGGGTCCAGTTTTTCTTTTGGGTTTCTCAGACATAATGCCAGCCTAACCAAACTTGCCGTTTATGGCAATCCGCCAAGCAAGACACCCTTATCGGTTCCCAACCGTGTCACGGGTCGTGGAAAAACTGTAATGAAACGTTTTTTAGAACCGATAAGAACCGGGAACCGCACTCTAAAAAGGACTAGTAATTTTACAAACAACCTGATCGGTTCAAACCGAACTGGTACAATGTGTACAAGTTCCACACAGAAGATTCAATGTAAAACCTATCTATTACTTACGTGTACCACAGACAGAGCTTGAACCAACCGGTTATGTTTAATTTCGTTAATTTTCAAATGAAACCGATAAAATAACACTTTTTAAACCGACAAATGAACGAGCAGGAGAAATCTCGAGCGACTGTTCAGTGAGGCGGAGTAAAGAATCTGACAGTTTATGTTTGAAGAACAACAGACAGAGCTTCCTAACCGAGCTCGCTCAGAGTTCCATGCTTCATGGAAAGTTAACTATTTCATCTCTGGGGCAGTTCCAAGATTGGATCATACTACAATTGTCATAATATAGCAAGACTTCATGTTGTTTGAAAAGGTTTTATCTCCTTCTTAACTGAGTTGGCTATCTTTTCCTCGGTTCAGGCCTTTGCTGTTCTGACTGCCTTCCCAGCTTCCTTTTGCTTTAACTGATACAATCCTCTGTCCTGCTCCTTCTGTGATTCCTTGTACTTTCTGAATGCTTTTTCTCTTGAGCTTCACTGCACCTCCTTTAAGAACCATAGTGGTTTCTTACATCATTTTGTTTTGTTTATTTGCTTCACACAAAGGCTTATTACCTCTGTGATGGCAGTTTTATTATTCCCATTGTTCTTCCACCCTCCTTCCTGCCCATTTGCTAGTGCGTTCTTTAGGCACTCATCCATTTTGGCAAAGTCAGCCTCCTGAAGTCCAGTACTTTTGCCTTTGTATGGCTTGACTTATTGCTGTGTTTATTGTGAACCATACTGTTCGATGGTCACTAGTTCCCAGATGGCTACCCACTTCTACATCTGTGATCCTCTATCCATCTCCGCTTGAATCAACCAGGTTTAAGATTGCTCCCTCTTGAGTGGGTTCCAATACTAGTTATCTAAGGCATGCCCCTGTAGGGCATCTAGAATAACCCTACTCTTAGAAGTGGCTGCTGCAACTGCACTCCAGTTAACATCTGGCATATTCAGATCACCCATCAGCAATATCTCACCTTTTTCTGCCATTCTAAGTATCGTTCTATCATTTCCTTATCCATTTCCTCCCCTGAGAGGGGGTCTGTATACAACCCTGTGTGGATTGTGGTGCCATTGCCTGTCTCCAAATTGACCCACAGTGCTTCTTCTCCTCCTCCTGTTTACCCTTTTGTTCTGTTGCTTTGACTCCTTCCCTTATGTTGAGAGCTACTCCTCCTCCTCTTTACCGTCCCTGTCCCTCCTGTAGATAGTGTATCCTGGTATGTTTACATCTCAGTCATGGTTCTGTGTGTACCATGTTTCTGTGACTGCCACGATATCCAGATGTTCCTCCTCCATCAAGGCCACACTAATTCAGGAAGCTTGTTCCAGACTACGGGCATTGTTACTCATTGCTCTCCATTTTTGATGGCTTTACCTTCTGTAGCATCCCCACCGACCTTTCTACCTTGGTCTTTTTCTCATTTAGTACCCTGTTTTGTAGGGAGGCTGGGATTTTCCTGCTGCTTATCAGTGACTCCCTTGAGATAGTTTAAAAAGCTTGCCAATGAAGCATTTAAACCGATTTCCCGAAGACTTGTTCCCTTCCTGGACAGATGCAGACCATCCTGCCAGTAGAGGCTGGTGTCCCTCCAGGTGGAACCCCAGTCCCTAATGAAGCCAAACTCCTGTGCTCCACACCATTTTTTCAACCATTCATTAAACTGCATGGTGCATTGTACTCGCCTCACCCATGCCACTGACAGGCAGCACCTCTGAGAAGGATACTGTGTGTGCTACTTGTCTTAGGCCCTCCCAACTCTACAAAGTCCTTCTGCACTACTCTAATCTCATGATGAGCCAAGTCATTTGTCCCTAGGTGGACAATGACGCCCAGCTCAGACTCCTGCAACTGTTCTCGTGATCCTAAGGATGCGCTTTCTGTCCTCCAAGCCATGGCACCAGGCAGGCACCTTACTCAAGTTTTCCCTGCTCCCCAGTTCTATCCCCCAATAACTGAGTCCCCACCAGGAGCTGCTTCCTTTCCTGTGGTGTCCTCTGCCTCCTTCCCAAGGGCCTCCCTTGTGACAGTTTCCTGCAACCTCCTTAGTCTCCTCTGTGGGTGCATCCATAGGGAACTATGCTCCCCGAATGGTGTATGGATTGTGGAGGGAACTGACTGGGTGTGCCTCTGTTCCCACCACCCTTACCCTCCCTGAGCCCACTGTGGTCCAACTGCTGTGCTCTTCGCAACCTCTGAGGTAGTGGTGGTGGCTCTGGTGCTCCCTGGATGGGGAGGTTCCCTTACTACTGTCCAGTGCGGCCTGAGGGAAGGTTCCTTACTACTGTCCAGTGTGGCCTGAAGACGGGCAACTTTCTCCCTCAGGGCAGAGAGTTGTCTGCAAATAGGGCAGCATCTCAGCCTCAGAAAGACTCCCGGAAGACTGCTGCCCCACAGCCATTACACTGCACTACTCCCCACATGTCTGTCTACCTTAATTTTTTTTTGTTTGTTTTGTTTTGTGTGTGTTTGTGTGTGATTGGTTTGTTATATAGAAATATATATTATATAATGTGTATGCTTAATTGTCAGTGGTGTGCTAGAGAGGATACGACACTGATATGCACCTTGCCCTCTTGAGGAAATGATGTCAGAACCCCAGGTATAAAGGAACTATTTCAGGGGTGGGAAGGGTTTGGGCCTAAACTGTGCCCTCACTAAACAATCAGCTAAAAGCTCTGACCTACAGCTACGAGCAGTGCCTTCCTGTCAGCAAGATGCCCTACATGACAATCTGACAGAGGAAATACCCTGCTAATCAAACAGAGAAAAATCCAAACATCCAAGTCAGACACAGGTAAACCTCCCAGCCCCAAAACAGCCTGGTGATTTGTGCTCTGAAAGCAGTCAGCCCAAAACACGCTAGCTGTGCACAAGGACAGACAACAGGCATAATTCTGTATTGTTCTGAACGGGTTGATTTTCTTTTAATATTCTGAGTACAGCGGCAACAGTGATTCAATTACTGATTACATGCAGATGTGACAAAGATTTCAGAATGTGTGTTGATTTTGGCTGACTTTTGTGAACTGTCGAATTGTCTCTGTTTTTCTGCTGTCTTGTGCGGTTTGGGGGTATGGCTGCTGTGCATGATGTGAAATGCATATATTTAAGTGCACAGGAGATTTGAGTTCTGGTGGTGAATGACAGAATTACAAGAGCAAGCATGGTTTACTGAGGAGCAACCATGGATTACTTGAGATTTAATCCATGGTCACCTGTTCCGTCCAAACAGTCCAGAGGCATCTATTCTACTGTCATTTGCAGTGCCATGTTACAAGATGACTTGTTGTCTCCAGCAGAACTGTCTACGCGTGACCAGTGAACTGTATCCAGATTGTTAGAAACACATTGTTCACAAATGTAACTAGATTACAATGAAAAGCAAAACTGTAGCCATAAAACCAATATTTTATTGAAACCATTTAAAATGACAAAATGTAAGGCAGTACAAACGTATAAAATTATAGGAAATCTTTTAATGCTTTTCCAAAGAGCTTTAAAACAGCAACTGGGCACTTTACAAAAAACATCAGTTAAAGTTACAACTCATTAAGTACAAGTATAAAGATAATGTGAACAAGCATAATATAAAATCACGCAGCAACAAAGTCATAAAATGGGTGCACAACCTTTTCTAGAACAAAATGCTAGGCTTGTATTATTAGTTAAAATATAAATCCAGCAAATATTCAACTATGATCAAATGCTCTTCCTTGTATGACCAGTCAAATATACTCCCTCAGTTTGCACTTCAGATCACTGTGTACTATCATGCAGGGTATGACTTTACAAAATGGTTCAGCATCTTTGATCAGCCATGTGTAGTGTCATCTTCCACAAAATCTTTGGCCTGTTCTGCTGAGATTACGTCAATATGACTCACCTGGAAAACAGAAGCAAAGATCAGCATCTCAGGCGTGTAGATGAAATGGAGAAAATGTTACTACTACTACTGCTGCTGTTCCCAAAGTCAAACAGCTTAACACTGCATTCCCCGCCCCCAACAAAGGCTATAATAGATGCCAAATCCCCAAACAGTAAGGAGGAAAGAGGTTGTATTATCATCATATGGAGAGAGGGGGGGGGGATGTTTACCACCACTTCCTTTCCCAGAGTTCAAATTTATACGAGTTACTGGATCACTCTCCAATGGCCCAGCCCCACTGTCATGCAGGCGATCCTGGCTTGGAAACAGATCCTGGTTGCTCGCATGGGAGACAGGCTGGAATGAGGTAGTACTGTGGCTGCTGACAGCAGTGTGCCTCAACCAGGAGGGTTGGTGGAGAGTTCCAGTGCCACAGAACCCCCTGCTGAAGGCCAGGGAATGAACTCCCCAGCAAGGATGCACAGTGCTCAACCACAAAGGGAATGTTGTGGGGGATATTAGGGAAGCAGTAGGTTAAGTGGTCAACTGGCTGGGTGTGGTGATGAGCGGAGTGGCTACACATCACTTTTGTGGTGAAATTCATGATGTTGCTACAGTTGATAGTTTGCATAGCTACTTGCTTAATGAAACTGACATACTGTGGAGAAAAGTGCCATTTCAGAATACTGTTTTCACCTCCCCAACAGTAAGAGATGGAGGTTGGTTACTTCTAACCATAGTTCCACTACTTGTATTCAGTTCTCATTTACACTTGGGCAAACTTCCATTGAAAATGCTCAGTTACCGGAGCAGCTGTCAAGCTACCTCCTATCACCCACCCGGTGTCCTCCAGCTCTGCCACAAATGTACTCAGACCTGCATGCAGGAACAGAAACCCAAAAGGAACAGTTACATACTCGGCATAACAGTAGATCTTCAAGAGAATCTCTTCCATTAGGCCACACTTTTGGAACTATACTCACATCAGCGCTTAGGACATCACGGAGACTTTTGCTAGCCGGGGTGGGGTGGGGTCTGCCCATGATGACACCATGTGCTAGCATCTATATATTGTATAATATTTTTATTAATTTTCATAGTTATATATAGACATCACATCACATACAGACATACAAACTCAAACAGTAACTCATTTACAACCTTAAAATACAAAATACAGGTACAATCATTTAAACATTTCAGTAACTTTTCTCCATTAAATTAATGTATTGCATACATTAGAGTATGCACTTCCACAGCTTTATTATGTGTTCCTTCTTGGGATATGGCCGCCATGTCTAATATTAATATCCATCCACCTTATCTAGCATCCCAGCCCTGTTTGTAATATCATCCCTTCCTCCAAACTTAAGGAGGATAAGAAGGGTCCAATTCTAATAAAAGCCTCTTCTCGGTCCCAGAGCACATGAGTTAGCCTTTCCAAGGCCAGGTTTTGTAAGATCATCTGTCTCCATTGCTTCTTATTGGGTTTGATATGAGACACCCATGAGTTCTGTATGCAATGGCGGCGAGAATGAGCAACACTGTCATCCATCTGAGGAGTGGTGCCCACTCATCTCCCCCACTTCCATTCCAAAGAGACACACCAGGGGACCTTTTGCAACTCCTTTCCTGCTATTGTGGCAATTTCGCCACCACCTCTCCCCAAAAATTATAGTACAGAGCAAGTCCAAAAGCAATGTATATAGGTGCCTCTTTCTGTTCGCATCTCACACAATGGGGATACTGAGGGTGTGCCTATGTACTACTACTGGTGGATAATATAACCAGTGAAGAAACTTATAGTATGCCTCCATATACCTGTTACATGCCATGATCTCTGAATGCAATGGGAGTACTATACTCCAATTTTCATCAGTGATGGGACACCAAATCCCTTTCCCATAGTTGTCTTGTTTTCCCATTCTGTCTGGAACTGTCTGCCTCCTCTCTTAACCGCTTTACCAATAAAGCCTGTAGGGTCCACTCTGGCCTGGTATATCAGACTTTCCACATAGTCCGGTTTAAGCCCCTCTACCCCTCCCTTACAAGGCTACTCACAAATGCCCTCACCTATAGATATTGGAACAGATGCTGCCTCCCATACCCAATTCCTTTTGCATGTTTTCAAATGTGCAGATGTTCCTTGCACCATTAAATTCCTATACTTCTGATTCCTTCAGTTCCCATTCATGAAAGCCCTTATCCTCCAATCCAGGCAAGAAAAAAGGCTATGTGCCACTGGTAACAGCATAGTCTCACCCTGTTGTGTCCACCCTGCTTTCTGAATCTGTCGCCAAGCCAATAAAACCTGTTCCACCAGTGGATTACCATTACCCCCAGCTTTATGTCTCCACACATAGTATGGAGGTACGCTGTGAGCCTTCCGGCTCCCATTTGCTCCAGATCTACCCACCTGGCTTCTCTGGGTTGGTGTACCCAATCTGCATATATCTTAGCTGTGCTGCCAGAAAATAGCTATGGCCGTCTGGGAAGTTCATACCCCTTACTTCTCTCCATTTTTAATCTCTGTAAGTTAATCCTTGATGCTTGCCCAGCCAAATAAAACTAGAAAATGCCTTTTTCAACTTTGCTATGTCCTCTTTGTAAGTCCCATATGTAGCATTTGAAAATGGGTACAAGACCCTTGGGAGGATGTTCATCTTTATGAGGTTCACCCTACCCAACCAAGATATCGGTAGCTGTTCCATCACGAAGATCCGCCTCTATTACCTTTAATAATTCAGTATAGTTCAATCTATATAGAGAACCCAATGACCTACCCACTTGGATACCCAAATACGTAAAACTCTCCTCACCCATTTCAATCCCCATTGTTCTGCCCTACTCTCCGTCCCTGGGAGACACATTAGCTCTGATTTCCAAATTTATCTTGTACCTGAAAAATCTCCAAACTCCTCCACCAGGAGATTAATGGGGGCATGGAATGTCATGGGTTCTTAATAAATAAAGCATATCATCCACGTACAGAGCGAGTTTATGCTGTGACCCTGAACCCCTTCAATTCCATAATCTTCCCACAGTTCCGTATCGCTTCTGCCAATGGCTTCTATGCCACTTGAACAGAAGGGGGAGAGTGGCAGCCCTGCCTTGTGCCCTGCCCAATTTAAAATTCTCGACAACTCCCCATTTACCATAATATGGGCCCTAGGTGCAGCATCATGGCTCGCACCCATCCAATATATGGCTCACCCAGACCAAACTGGGACATCACTCGAATAAATATTCTCTCAACCCTATCGAACAGCTTTTTCAGCGTCCACAGAGATGATACTTACTTTTCTTTCTCCAGTTAGCTCTCCATATAATATTGAGGAGGCGACGATATTATGATATGACTGACGCCTTTAATGAACCCTAGTCTGGTCCGGTGAACCACCCCGGGAGGATACCCTCCAACCTGCATGCTAGAATCTTTGCTAATATTTTAAGGTCACAATTGAGCAGGAGATGGGTCTATAGGGCACATTCCTCTGTATCCTTCCCAGACTTAGGTATTAAGCATATAGTGGTGTCATAACATGTAGTGGGTAGGCTAACCTCCAGTCGCCTCATCTTGATGAAAACCTCACTTAGCAACCCCTACCTGTCCTTTCAGTAACTTATAGTATTCTGCAGGTAAGCCATCTGGACCACTAGCCCCCGCAGCTTCTGTATTGCACTCATTATTTCTTTTTAGTGATTGGTTGGCTCAGTTGCTCCTTTGGGCCTGTGTAGCCTCTGGCAGAGTAACTCTGCCCAGAAACCCCAATCTGTTCCATCTTTCCCATATGCTCAGCCTGATACAACTTCTCATAAAAGTTTGGAAGCATGCTTTATACCCTTGCATCCTTGTGTAGGGTCTCTAATCCATCCTTTACCCCAGTAATGTGTCATTTCTTTACCCTTTCATTAGTCTAACTAATAATGGACCAGGTTTGTTCCCCATTCGAGCACCTGGCGTTTACAAAAGAACCACCCTCCCTGCTTCTTCCTTAAGGTGGGCATTTAAGGCCTCTCTTACTGTCCCCAGGAGCTTACCTGCCTCCCGTTCTCCTCCTGCAACTCTCTTTTCCAGTTCCTTCAGTGTCCTTTCTAGTTCTAGTCATTTCTCCATTTTTGCTTTCTAAGTCTGGCCATATATTCGATAATAACCCCTCCATGTAAGCCTTTCCTTCCCAAAGGTTGTCTTAGACACCTCCTCTGTAGCATTATTCTTCATGTAATACTGCCACTGTTCAATTAGATATCCTGGAACTCCTTATTTTTTTGCCATATCGTCGGGAATTTCCATTTACTATGGCCTCTCTGCAATTCTCTATTCGCAATTTCAAAATAACCAGGCGTGGTCAAAGACATGTATAGGGCTATGCGGATATCCTCATCCTCTCATACCAGCCCCATGGCAGGTAGACATAGTCGAGCCAGGACCATGTTTTATGTGGATTGGAGAATAAATTCCTCGCTCCTGGGTTGGCAGTCTGCCATCCATCAACGAGGTCTAGGTCAGCCATGCCCATCTGCCACTGTTGCATGGTCTCAGGCCTCCTCCTTTCCTCTGAATGATCCATAGATGGATCCATTGTCCAGTTAAAGTCCCCACCCAGGATTAATCCTGAGAATTGCTCTTTATTAGCAGATCCAGTAAGGACATATAAAAATTGCGGTCGTATACTGCAGGGCATAGATACAGCCAACGTCAACCTTTCCCCACTTAAGTTCCTCTGAGATAAATACTGTATATCTCTCTCCTTGGGGTCTTTAACCACTCTAGTAACTACCATGGGGAGGCTTTATGAACCAATATAGCTACTCCTCTTATGTGTGCTGAGAAAGAAGCATACAACACTTCCCCACCCAGTTCCGTGCCATCTTGGCATGTTCAGCATCCGTCATCGAGTTTCCTGGATAAAGCTATTTGTGCCCCACCCTTTTCAGAGCCGTCAACAATGATGTCCTTTTAACTGGATTTGCTATACCTCTTACATTCCATGATACCAGAATGAGATTTTGTGTCTTATCCATTTTATATATTTGGTTCTCTAGGTCCCCAACCACTAATGTAATAGAGGTCACTTACATCAGTTAGGAATCACAACTTGACTCCATATCGCCCACATTCCAGTCACATAATGGAGATAACATTTTATAAATTCTAGTGATTGCACCAACACACAGAAAAACAGTAACAATAACAACTATAAAACAAGTTTAACTACTCCACAACTGTCCCCCCCATTACTACTATCATTTATAAACCCCTCATTTCCCTTCTATTCTCCACATTCATCATTTCTCCATTCCCCCTCCATTCGTCCTCCCCCACGATATGTAGACTTCCCTACCTCTGTTTTCATGTTGTTCCATTATCTTTCCACAACCGTCCACTCCCCGTACTCCCTCCATTGGTGACACTAATTGCTTCAAAAGCACGGTGTCTTGGGAATTCCATTACTGACGTTTTGCGTCCCTGTCCTCCCAGCAGCTGATTTGTTCTATTAAATAACCCCTAACATCCCAATAATTCTAGTATCCTACATCATTTCTCCTCACTATTTTGCATTTTCCCCCTCACCCCATACGTGCGGAAGGATTCATGCTGTAAACAGGTTACTCACCTGTAACAGGAGTTCTAGGAATGGTATATGTTGTTCATCCACACTTATTGGCAGGTATCCTTGCCACTTTAAATCTTGCGGAAGGTCTTCAAGCTGGCTCCTCCACCCACCCGGTGGTATAACTCGGCTCCGCCCCATGGCGCAGATCTGGCCCGCTGGAAGCTCAGGTTGTGCGTTGCCGTGGAGGTCGGGTGAGTTGTGGATGAACAACATATACCATTCTTAGAACTCCTGTTACAGGTGAGTAACCTGTATTTCAGGACATGGATATGTTGTTCATCCACACTTATTGGCAGACTCCTAGCAGTTCTCCGGGAGGAGGAGGCAAGACGCACACCTCAATACTTTTATGGGAAAGAGAGACTGGAGAACAGGCCCCAAAACCAGCATCCAGGCGTGACTCAAGGTCGATGTGGTAATGGGTAATGAAGGTGTTTGCTGACTTCAGGTAGCAGCCCTGCAGATTTCCTGATAAGGACGTCCCTGAAGCAGCCACCGATGCAGCAGTATGGCGGGTAGAATGAGCTCTTATCCTCTGGGAAGGCTCCATGCCCGTCAACTTATAGCAGAGATCTATGCAGAGGTGACCCACCTGCTTATCGATCCGCTTGGCTGCAGGTCTACCAGATGCGGCTTCAGCGTGGTGACAAACAGCTGGCGAACCTCTCCCCAAATTTCAGCACGTGCTCTTTGTAATAGGGCGAGCTCTTCTAGGGTCCAAAGTAATTGAGCCTATATTCGGCCTCCGAGAGGTGATTGGGGTAGAACACCGCAGAGTCAACACCTGGTTAAGGTGAAACTCACACCACCTTCGAAGGAATTTCGGTGGGGGGCGCAGGACAACCTTGTCCCTGTGGAAGACCAGGTAAGGAGACTCGATGGAGCGCCTGGAGCTCTCCCATCCTTCTGGCTGACGTGATAGCCACCAAGAAGGCGGTCTTCCACGACAGGTGAGAGAGACACCTGTGCATAGGTCGAATGGCTTGCCCATGAGCTTTGCCAGTACCAGCAGTAGATCCCACGGAGGTGGAGGTTCTCGCACCGAGGGGAAATGTGATCAAGGCCTTTGAAAAGCGCCAGACCACCTTCTCCTGCGCCAACGACTGCTTCCGGCCCGCCGCCGTGTAAGCAGAGATGGCTGCCAGGTGCACCCTTAGGGTCGCCACTCAAGCCCTTGATTAGAAAGGACCATAAATAGTCCAAGATGCTTGCCAAGGAACAGGAGGAAGGGTCCAAGCCCTTGCCCTGACACCAAATGGAACCTTTTCCATTTGAAGGCATAGCATTTTCTGGTCGACTCACTACGGGACGCCTCAACTACATTGAGGACCTCGTCAGAAAGACCCAAGGCCTGGAACTCTAGTCAGCTCAGGAACCAGGCCGTCAGGTGCAGGGATTGAAGGTCGCGATGGAACACCTTCCCTGATTGACTGAGAGCAGGTCCGGCGAGCTGGAAGCTGCCGCGAGTCCTGGAGCTGAGACTGAGAGATCTGGGTACCAGAACTAGCGAGGCCAGTCTGGGGCTATCAGAATCACCTGCGCCTTGTCCTCCTGCGCTTGAGAAGCACCTTGTGGATCAAGGGAAATGGGGAAAGGCGTAGAAGAGGCCCGGGTCCACTGCCTCGAGAAGGCATCCCCTGCAGCGAGCCCTGCTGAGGGGGCGGCATGGAACAGTCTCAGCTTCCGCTCTCCTGAAGCAAACAGGTCCACCTGAGGTGTGCCCCAAAGGGAGAACAGATGCTGTACTACTCCGGCAGGAGAGACCACTGTGGGATGCAGCCCCTATCCGGCTCAGGGCATCGGCCAGGGTGTTGGAGGCTCCTGCCACATGAATGGCTAGGAGATCCGCCTCCAGGCTGCGCACGAGTGACCAAATGCGGAGAGCTTCCTTGCATAGAAGCATGGAGCGCGTCCCCCTGGCGGTTTAGATAGTACATGGTACGTGGTGTTGTCCGTCTGGACTCGGACCACTTGACCCGGAGGAAGCAGACAAAGGCGGTGAGAGCTGGGCGGACCGCTTGGAGCTCCAGCAGGTTGATGTGGCACGGGACTCCGCTGAGGACCAGAGGCCGTGGGCCAGTGTTCCCCAGATGGGCACCCCAACCCATCAGAGAGGCATCGGTCGATAGAGAGACCGTCGGCTCAGGCGGACGAGCAGGATGCCCTCTGCAAATGACCTGGAGCGATCCACCACTGGAGAGCGCTCACATCCCTGTGTCACAGACACAAGCTGGTCCAAAGGATCGCAGCGTCGTGACCACTGGCTGGCCAGTCCCATTGAAGGACGCATGTTCCAGCGGGCCCAACGGACCACGCCGGTGCAGGCCGCCATGAGACCCAGGAGGCGCAGGAAGTCCCGGTAAGGCGAATTGCCCAACCAGAAATGATTGGGCAAGGAGGAAAGAACCTTGGCCCTGTCGCGGAGCGGCGCTCTGGCTCGAAGAGTGAGAGCTGCGTCGATGAACAGAATCACCTGCTTCGGCTTGAGTTCCGACTTGGCCTCGTTGATAAGGAGGCCCAGTTGAGAGCAGACCTGGAGGCCAGATCTTGGACCACTCCACCTCCTGCCTGGAGGGAGGCTCATCAGCCAGTTGTCCAGGTAAGGGTACACCCGACCCTCTAAGCCCAGGGAATGCTGTCACCACTGCCATGCATTTGGTGAAGACCCTGGAGCTGGAGACAAGCCGAAGGGCATGGCTTGGAACTCGAAGGATCCTCCGCTCGAAGCGGGCGAATCTCTGGTGAGCGACGGATGAAGGGACGTGAAAAACGCGGCCCTGCAAATCCAGAGAGCAGAACCACGCCTCGCGTTCCAAGGATGGTATTATCTGAGCCAGAGTGACCATCCTGAAGGTCTGAGACCTTAGGAAATTGTTTAGTCGTGTAGGTTGAGAATGGGCGCCAGCCCCGTCCTGCTTCGAACCAGGAAGTACCTGGACACAAACCCTGGGTCTGAAGGAGGGTCCTCCACCTCTCTTATCACCTCTTCTGGAGGAGGAGAGCGATGTCGACTGGACGAGCCGCCAGCGAGGCTGGGGACCCGAAGCCCCCGAGGCGGCGGCTCTGAAGGCGGTGCCTGCTCGAATTCTAGAGGCAGGCCTCTTCCCATCACCTTCAAACCCACCTGTCCGGTAACAGCGGACCAGGTGGAAAGGAAGGCCTGAGCTGCCTCCCACGGGGGGACCCAGGGTAAGGTGACGGATGAGGTACACCTCAGCCCGTCACTGGGCAGGCTTGGAGGATGGACCGGCCGAGGGACCTCCTGGGCCTTTTCCTCCTGCCTCCTGTTAGGAAGCGGTGGCTTGGGTTTGGGATGCCAAGGCCGAGCCTGTTGGCCCTGACGTTGTTGGGCAGGGCGGGGGCGCAGGAAGGACTAAAGGGCTTAGTTGTGGTTTGGCGCTCGTCCTTCTGAGCGAAGCGACCGACCCAAGGTAGCATTGGACTTCGATCCTCTGCAGGTGACCTTCCACCCCAGGGTCAAGAGGTCAGTCCCCAAAAGGGAACATCCGCCAACTTGTGCTGGGTATCCAAAGTAAAGGTGGATATCCTCAGCCAAGCCTCGCCGACGATAGCCACTCCGGCCGCCACCGACCTGGCACATGAGTCCCAATATCCAAAGCAGTCTGAGCTGCTGTTTGGCCACTGCCCTGCCCTGGTCCTGCACCTGCTTGACCGTAGTCTGCTGATCGCGGGAGATGAGGAATGACCTCATCCAGGGAGCCCAACAGGGCATGAGAAAATGTGCCATGAGGATGGCTCGAACTGGCCTGAACGGCGATCGAGAGGACGCAGCATAGACTTTTCGCCGACATAATCCAATTTCTTGGATTCCTTGTCGGGAGGTTTGTCCACATCCTTGGCGTTGCCGGGCGCCGGAAAACGCTGTCGGTAACCAACCCTCAGCAGAGGGTGCTCCAAAACCGACAGGGAACCGTAGGGACCGATATTTCTGGCCATCCTGGCCGAAGGCGAGGACAGGAAGCAGGGCGCTGCCAAAGCTCCAGGGCCAGACCCACTATGGCCTCGGCCACCGAAAGGCCTCCGTCGGAGAATCCCTCGGTCCAGAATCTCCGTGAGGGGATACCTGGCCTGCTTGAACGGGTTCGAAGCCCATCCCGGTGGATTCGAGATGAGCCGAAGCAGTCCTAGGAAGGACGACGGGCTATCGCCCATAGACTGTCCTCCTGAGGACTCCAAGTCCAGTCGCTTGGAGAAAAGGAGGAATTATCCTCGGACTTGGAGGAGTCCTCAAAGAGCTGCCTCTGGCCTGAGCCACCCTCAACCTGCTGAGGTCGGTCGGGAGTGAGGGTAACCGACAGCCATGGGTGACCTTAGCCGACCGAGAATCCTCGGTCGGAGCCCCAAACAGTGGCTGTGGAGGCGGAGGTTCCACCGAATCGTGGAGCAGCTGGTTTTGGTCGAACAACCAGCCTGGGTACAGGCCTCGGGCCGAAAGTCGGGGGTTGTGTCGGCTGCTCCGGTGACAACCACTTAATGGCGGGAAGCGACTGCGTCGGCTTACTCCGGTCAGAAGCTGTTGCCACATGAGGTCCTCGTACCGTCGGCGTAACTACGCGAAGCTTCCCTCGTCCGAGGGACGCGGCGACGCCGCTTATCAGCGGTGCCGAGACCGATCGGCGACGGCGGATCGGCTGAACGCCAAGAGGTCCGAGACCGAGCCTCGCTCTTCCGTGTCGTGCGGTGAAGTGTCGGCAGGAACCGCACTCCCTTCGCTCGGAGGGTTCATCCGAGGGCTCCGGAACGGAGGCACAGGCAAGCCACGGGATCCTCAACTCCCTCCGGAGGCAAGGAGAGGAATCTCGCTTCTATGGGCGACAGCCGTCTAAGCGGGTCGAGAAAATCTCGACTTCGATCGACAGGAGTCTCCAGTCAACTGACCTGGCCGGGGCACCGTGAGACCAGTGGCCGGCCGAGGGCCGAGCCAGTCGCCCACGGGAGAGGATCCTCTCGCCTCCCAAGAGCGCCAGACGGAGGGATTTACCTCTGTCCCTTTTGACCGAAGGTCCAGCAGGCGCTGGCCCTTCTCCCTAGTGGAGAGGACAGACATAGCTCCTTAAATGAAGCTGTGTAGGAAGAACCCGAGAGAGCGGGATAAATGCCGCGGCCGAGGAAGACACGGCCCGCGCCCGCCCCTCTTCGAGGCGATCTCTACGAGCTGATCAGTCGAGCCCGCCACGACCAGGCCTCCTTAGACTTCACCGAGGGAAACGCCGGACGCCCAGTTGCAATCGGCAGCACGGTCTTCGAGGACGAGGCTGAGAAGGAAGAGCACAGGTCGCAGTCCCGCGGGTCGTGCTCAAGGCCTAAACAGTAGACACACGTGAGTGTGGATCCGTCCGAACATCTTCTGACCGCAGGGCATCTCCGAAACCGGAGTCGGATGGTCCACGCAGCCGTGAGGGATCAAGACCCAAGTCTTTAGCAAAAACTTTCAAATTCAGAAACGGAAGAAATAGGAACCAGTCACAAACGCAGAGCGTTAAGGAGGAACCTGAGCTTCAAGCGGTAAGGAAGATCTGGCGTCATGGGGCGGAGCCGAGTTATACCACCCGGTGGGTGGGAGGAGCCAGCTTGAAGACCTTCCGGCAAGATTTAAGCGCAAGGATACCTGCCAATAAGTGTGGATGAACAACATATCCATGTCCCTAGAATTACCTGTTACTCCATGAGACCTTATGCGCTGTTGGTATTTTATATTGATATGTTTTATTCCTCCCCCACTCCATCTTATGATTAATAAGGTCCTCAAGTCCGACCCTCTCGATCACCGGCCGAGGCACCCATGATTTTCCCCACTAGTCCCATTTATAGCCGATTACCTCATCCCCCTACATAAATCTTAAACAATATTCACTTCCTCCTCTCCAAAGCCATTCAGTGAAACCATTAGGAGGTTCTCTTTAAGAGCGTGGTAGGGAATGGTACGCTTTTAAATCTCACACGCTAGGCCCCTTCCCCACCAACAGGCATGTCACTGCTATGGGGTTGATTGCATGCCTCATTTACAGCTCAGTGTCATTTATTTATTTAAGTCCTGCAGAGAGGTTTCCCAAATCGATCATCTTACGGGTTTCCATTATTACAGTTCCATGCCACAGTGCCGTCGCAGTTACACTGCTGAGGTCCAGCACTATCCTGTCTGCTGCAGGCCCTTTTATGTGGGCCAAAGTTCCCCACCGCAAGGAGCCACACACAGTTCCACAGTACCTTCATTCAGGTAGTCAAAGCAACGACTTGGCAAGAAAGTGAGAGTCCTACTGGAGTTCTGTTTCAGGGACAAGGAGAGAAAAAAACATCCACGACAAACAAACAAAACAGGAAAAAATTATCCCTCATCTTCACTCCATATTTCACCAGCCTTCCAGCTCTGACCAGCTTTTTTTTTCAGCGATTGGGCAAACTGCTCTGCCTTGTCAGCGTCCCAAAGCGAGAAGTCGTCTCTCATTCTTGATCTTTAGCATAGCAGGGTAAATCAAGAAATTCTCCACTTTAAGGTCCCTTAACTGTTGCATTATTCCATTGAACAACTTCCTTCTCTTAAGCAGACATGCTGAGTAATCCTAAGATAGGAACAAGCGATGCCCTTCGAGGTTAGAATTCCCTTCTCTCTGTATGCCTTCAGGATCTCCTCTGGGTCCTGATAATTATGAAATCATCATCACTTGTCTTGGAGGTTGGTCTGCAAGCGGCCGGGCATGACAGCCCGATGAGCTCTCTTCCATTTTAAGGCACCTTAGTAGGCTGCAGGCCCAGTAGCTCTGGCAGGATTCTGGCGCAGAAATCAAGGCACTCACTCACCTCTCCACCTTCTGGTAGCCCTCATAAACGGAGATTTAGGTGTCGATGGTAGTTCTCCTGGTAATCGAAGGCCTTTTAAATTCCGCCAATTCCTTCTTGGAGAGCTAGTATTGACCAGGACTGCTGCCATCTCGCCTTCCAGGTGAGAGATTCTGTCCTCTGCCTCCACAATTCTATTAGCCTGTGCCATATGTTGCTCGTTGTACCTCCTGTAATTTTAAATCCAGCTTCCTCTAGCTTTATCAGTCTTGGTTCCAATGTCGCTATCACCTGTCCGGTCACCTCCTGCCAAGCACGGCGACCTTCGCTATGGATAGCCAGACAAGGCCCAAATTTTCTCCTCCTGAACCGCCAGTCGCCTTCTTTGAACTTTGCTAGCCAGCCGCTGGTCTTTCCCGGATTGGGTGTCAGATAATCATCCATCCTGCTGTTCGGTACCATAGGGTTGATGATTCTTACACTTTAGAGTTATTTATTTGTGTTTTAAAACTTTTATTTCGGCTGTTGAGGGACAACAGTGAAGTAACGCGGGTCCGGTCCGTTAGCTGCTCATTATGCCCCATGCATGCCTTATAAATGTGTTTGGCCCCAGCTCACTCCTTAGTTCCCAGCAGAGATTAAACTTGGAGGACCTCCAACCATGAGGAACCAGGAAATCAGACCAGCACTAAACACACAAGGTAAGAAATGGTGCTGGGTGTAATAGGCACGGATTAGGATAATGCACAATATCTGATGTAACCCTCATTGAAGCGGAAGGGAGATGGAGGGAGGGCCAGCATGACCTACCAGAACAGATTCTCTCAAAGATCACTGTTACAGTAAGTAAGCAACTGTTCTATCTTCTTCGAGGATATCTCTTCCATGAGGCCACACCTTTGGAACAAGTCCCATGCAGTCCCAAAGTCACTGGGAAGCTGGTACAGTCTGATACATGCATTCAAGACAGTAAGCCTTGCAGTACAGCAAGCCCAAAGTCAGCTCATCTACGACAGACTATGTCCAGACTGTATGGTTTGGTGAAGGTGTGGAAAGTGCTCCATATGGTTGCAGCACAAATGTCAGCAGAAAAAACATTTCTGAAATAAGCAACAGAAGTGGCCATTCCCATGTGGAGTGACCATGAACCGCACCAGAAGTTCCATACCATACTTCCTATGGCAGAATGTAATATGATGTGCCAGCCATTTGGATAGACACTGTTTAGACACAGGGTGACCTCTTTCCCAGGGGTGAATGAAACAAAGGCTGGGAGGACTTTCTGCAGTCTTTGTGCAGTTCACTTAGTATCTGGGTATTCACGTACATCCAAGCATGGAGCAGTGCCTCACCCCAATTGGCCTGCTCAAGACAGTAAAACAGGATGTGTATCATTTAATTTAGTGTAATTCAGATACCACCTTTAGTAGAAACTCTCTCTGTGAAAAATCAATTAAAGAGTGTGACAGGGTAGAATAGGACCCTGTCCCAGTTGTTATGGAGAGTTGGAATGCAGGGATCTGTTCTGTCCTTTCCTTTCCTGTCTCTTGTCTGTCTGGTTGCAACCAAATTTTCCAGTGGACCTAGGATTTGAACACCACGACAGTCTGGCAATTCTCTGCATCTCGCATCTCTGTACCCTCACTTGCTGTTTCTGTCTTTTCCTCCCTTCCATATCTGCTGCTATAAAAATATATGCACATAATTCTGTGAAAATGTAAGTGATATTGGGATCCCTTTGTTTAGAAATTATATAGTGTTACTGTTAAAATGTATATCATTATATTTTGAGATGACTGCAAAAAGCTATTGGGAACTCAAGGGTTAACCTGAGAGCAGTTTTAAGCCCTTTTCAGAAGATGTGGAGAAGGGCCTCAGTTTTGGGACATTGTGCTCTTGCTGCACCTGCATGAAATTGACAAGAAAAAAACAGGATGCTTGTTAAGAAGGGGTTGCAAAGACTTATAAAACAGCTGCAATTTCTTTCAATATTTTTGAGACACACAGAGACTGAAGGAAAACAAAGATGGATCTCTCTTTTTATTCTGCCTTTATAAATAGTTATTCTGAACAAGTTTATTTTTTTATGTTACTGCTACTACAAATAAACACTTTGTGAATTCTACAACTGCTCCTGGTTTTCCTGTGCTTCCTGACCTATGCCTCGACGACATGGTGTCAGCCTAAGTGGGACTTCACTGCGTGCATACACTAAGCCAGGAGTTTTGTGAGTGGGTACTGGACCTAGTACCAGGAAGCATAGAGAAAGGTAAGATTCTGCAGCAGCAAGTCCAGGAGTGATTGCCAGGAGAATGGCAGTCAAACTAGTAGACAGAAGTCTAGAGCTGAGATTGTACAGCCAGCACAAGTTATGGAAAAAGAACAGGCAGTGATAGAACTTGAAAGCCTGATGGACTTTTTCAGATGGTGGGCTATACAATAAAAATAGATGGGAGAGAGAGATGCAGTGACAGGAGCAGCAGAGGAGAGAAAAGCAGCAGACTGGCAGGATCGCTTTCTCTGAGATCCTGCCAGTCTGAGAGGGGGCAGCTGGACGGAAAGTCAGAGAAGGCGATAGGAGAGCTAAACATGTGGCTCAAGGGCTGGTGCCAGGAAAAAGGACACAAATGTGTAGGGAACTGGCAACAGTTTGGGGAGCAAAGTTCTTTAAATTTGATGGACTGCATCAGACTAAGGAGAGAGTCCGTGCATTGGGGCAGAGGTCTGGCGTCTTTGCAGTATATTTAACTAGCAAATGGGGAGAGGGGCAGCACCCCATACATCGAATGGGATGAACACCCTCCCCTCACTACTGGTCAAACAGGAGTTCAGCATGTTTGTAGTTCATTTGCATCACTAGGGTAAGGTAAAGGTCCGGCTCCCCATACGACGACAGGGAAACACCAGACCTCACCCAACAACTAACACACTCGAATCTGGCCAATGGAAAATCATGAACACAATGCTCGTAGTCTGGAAACAAGATCCCAGACTTGCAGGAAATAATGGAAGAGGCCGAACTGGACACAGTAGCAATTAGCAACACTGGTTTACAGTAACCACACTTGGTAGACTTAAGTACCTGGCTATGTGCTGTCAGAAGAGACTGAGTTAAAAAAGGGTGGAGGGGGTGAGTGGCACTGTATGTCAATGAAAATATCAAAGCTACAGAAATTCAGAATAAACATAAGGAGCCAGAACAACTGTGGGTCACACAGGAAATGGGACAGCCATACGAACTGGGGTTGTCTACAGGCCTCCAGACCAGGGGAGGACATAGACACATTACTGTTAGAAGATATACAAAACATGACAGCTAAAGGGAGGTTCTGATAATGGGAGACTTTAACATGCCAGATACAGATTGGTCAATACCAGCAGAAACATCTGCCAGAACAAGACACATGGTGGATTCCTGCAGGTGGAGGGCCTCAAACAACTGGTACAACAACCCACAAGAGACAGGCTATCCTAGATCTAGTACTGACTAACAGGAAAGGATCACAGATCTCCAGGTAGGAGGTCACCTGGAGGCCAATGACCATCACATGGTATGGTTCATTTTGGCCACTAGAACAAAATCATCCCATTCCAAGGCAAAATATGGGACTTCAGAGGAAGTGACTTTGATAAGATGGCCAACAGAGTTAAGTTAGCCCAGGCAAAAAGAAATACCGGTGAGGGGTACAGGCAAATTGGGCAAGCATTAAGATGCAATACTTGAAGCAACATCCTACTGTGTTAGAGAGAAAAGGAAGTGCAAAATAAGAAGGAAACCACTTTGTTCTCAAAAACAATAGCAGAAAAGATCAGAGCCAAAAGGCTGGCCTTCAGGAAATATAAGGAACGTGAGCGGGATGAAGACAGGGAGGTATACCAAACTTCCATAAGGGAAGCAGGGAAGGTAGTAAGGCAGGCAAAGGCCCAAACCGAGGAAACACTAGCACAAACAGTAAAAGAAGGTGACAAGACTTTCTATAGATACATTAGTGAAAGGAGAAAGTCCAGAGGGTATTATAAGATCAAAGGGGATAGGGTATGTGAAAGCATCTATCCTAAATAGATACTTCTGCTCAGTATTTACTGAAGAGAAAGTAGGGCAGGGCCCACAGCTCAGCACCATGGACAGGGGGGCAGGAGGTGTGCACTAGTCCCTCACAAAAGAAAAGGTCCTATAAGAGCTCGATAACCTCAGGGTGACAAAGCAATGGGACCTGATGGCATGCATGCCAGGGTACTAAAGGAGCTAATGGTGGAACTAGCAGAGCCATTATCAGAACTGTTAGTGAGTCTCTGAGCAAAGGAGAGGTCTCAGAAGACTGGAAAAGGGTTCATGTGATCCCGCCCACAAGAGTGGTAGCAGGAGGAGGCAAGGAACTACAGACCAGTCAGTCTTACCTCAGTAGTGGGCAAGATTATGGAGGCACTCCTTAAGGAAAAGATAATGCAACACCTGGAATCCACAGGAGCACAGGATCCAAGACAGCATGGGTTTACAAAAGGAAGGTCCTGTCAAACTAATCTCATAGAATTCTTTGACTGGGTAACCAGAGTGGTGGACCAAGGGGAGCAGCTGATGCTGCCTACCTTGACTTCAGCAAAGCTTTCGATACTGTTCCACATAGAAGATTGATTAATAAGCTGGGTAGGCTCGGTGGGTCAGAAGTTGGTCAACTGGGTGGCGAACTGGTTGACGAGCAGAAAACAGAGGGTGGTGGTAAGCGATATAGAGTCAGAGGAGATGCATGTCACAAGGGTACCTCAGGTTCAGTCCTGGGGCCAGTCCTTCAATATCCTCATCAGTGACACTGCAGATGGACTGGAGGGTAAGGTGTGTCTGTTTGCAGATGACACTAAGATCTGCAACAGAGTAGATGATCCAGATGGGGTGGGCAGAATGAGAAGAGATCTGGATAAACTAGCAAAATGGTGAAAGAGTGGCAACTGGAGTTTAATGTAAAGAAGTGCAAGATCATGCACATAGGGAACAGAAACCTGAAACCACCTATAGGCTGGGAGGAGCTGCTGGCATTCATAAGGGAAGAAAAGACTTGGGCATCATCACCGATGACCTGAAATCATCCAAGCAGACCACTAAAGCAGCAGGTAAGGCTGGGGATGGGGTGAATTAGTAAGGTATCACAAGTCCGAAGAGGGAGGTAATAATCCTCTTTACATGACACTGGTTAGGTCCCATCTGGAGTACTGCATGCAGTACTGGAGGCCACACCTTCACAAGGACGTTAACCAAATTGAGGCAGTCCAGAGAAGGGCAACCAAAATGGTGCAGGGACTGCATCAGAAAACATGAGGACAGATTAACGGAGCTCAATATGTATACCCTAGAGTAAAGTAGGGAGAGGTGTGATTTGATCTAAACATTCAAACACCTTAAGGGCATTAACAAGGTGAAAGAATTTAACATGTTTCAATATAAGAAAAATAGCAGGACAAGAGGACATAGCATGAGGTTAGAGGGAGGCCGATTAAAGGGTAATGCAAAGTTCTTTTCCACAGAAAGGGTGGTGGATGCATGGAACAGCCTACCTCAGGAAGTGGTGGCTATGAATACAGTGCAGGGCTTCAAACAAGCATGGGATGGCATAAGGGGCAATACAGATGAGTATGAACAGACAGGCGTTGACAGAGCAAAGGCCTATGGCACATTCATAAGGTAGAAAAAGAAATGGGCAGACTGGATGGGCCTTGTGGTCCTTATCTGCCATCAACTTCTATGTTTCTATGTAGATGCAGTGACAGGAGCTGTGATGGCTGGATGCCTTGCAAGCTTATCAAAGGCAGAGGATCTGCACATATCCAGACGAGCAACAAAACACAAGCAACTTAAAAGCTATTAAACTTCCAAAGTTGTGTCCTCCGATGATATCTAAGCATATTTGACAACTTTGAAAGGGTTGCTGCAGCCGCCAGTGGCCAAAGCAGCAATGGACAATCAGACTGGTACCCTACCTGACAGGAAAGCCCAACTTGCCTACAGCAATATGGACACTGCACAGTCAGAAAACTATGACCTGGTGAAAAGTGAAATCCTGAAAAGGTATGACATCTCAGGAGACCTACAGGCAGAGATTCTGATCTCTGAAGTACAACTCAGTTGACAATCCTCGACAAGCCTTCACCCGACTCAAGAGAACTCCTGATAAAATGGCTTCAACCAGAAGAAAAACAGTCCTACAGATCAACACATTTGCAATGGAGCATTCATCAACATCCTGCTTACAGATGTGCAGCTTTGGAGTAAGGAACACCGACCAGAAAGTGGGGAAAAGGTGGTTTCTTTGGCCGAGGACTACCAAATGGCCAGACAGACGCCACAGCAGCGTAGGTAACAGCCAAGCACCAGTAAGACGACATTTTCCCATTTAAGCTCCAAGCCTGGATAAGAATTTGGTGATGGTAACAAATCTGTGCCCAAAGACGTTATTTGCTATAACTGTAATAAGCCAGGTCATATTGCTAGAAATTCTCAGAAGAAGAGTGGCACTGGAGCAGATTTGTGCTTGCAAATTGGTCAAATATTTAACATATGTGACGGTGGGAGATAAGACTGTGAAGGGACTTATAGATTAGGGAAGCAGACAGACCCTATTGCATACTGAAGTGCTGGGAAAACACTGTGCAAAGAGACCAGGTACTGTGTCATCTGCATCCACGGGACACTTGATAGTATCCCATCAAGAAGTGACTGACCATTATTTTAAGGGTGTGTTGCACCAAATGAAAGTGGGGTAGTACCTAAGTTAACCTGTACCTAAGATTATTGGAAATTACTGTCCAGGATTTACTGAGTTAATCTTGGAGGAACTGAATCTTGATGCCTCAGTAGCTATGGTGACAAGAGCTCAGGCAAAGAAAATTTCAGATGGTGGGGACACTTTTCCTTCGCCGATTTTGATTCGACTTGTTTGAGCACAGCTCCAAGATCCGGAATCCAGGAAAGAAAGACGATGCCTGAAGACTGTGGCAACAAATGACTGATGGACATAAAGGGCTAAAATATGAAAATGCTTAAGCTAAACTGATAACTGATAGTGATTTTGTTTCAGAGCAAGCTAACAATGTTTCTCCAGAGTTATTTTAAGCAGCTGCAGGTGAAACCAAAACAGGGTGGACCAATGTTTGAAAAATTGAATGAGTTACTTTATAGCGCTTAGGTTAAACCTCAGACACAGAAACGGACAGAACAACTGGTTATACCACAGAAGTACAGAACAGAGTTGTTACAGATAGCACATGATAGTCCTATAGCTGGTCACTTGAGGAGGGATTGCACCTTGCTAGATTGCTGTACAGATTTTACTGGCCTGGAATTCATGAAGATGTTGCTACCTATTGTAATTTTGTGCTGAGTGTCAGAAAGTAGCCCCAGTCACTAGAAAAGACAAGATACCCGGTGCCCCTACCATTGATAGATGTGTCTTTTGAGAGAATTGCAATGGATGTGGTTAGTCCTTTAGACAAAAGTAAAAGGGTAATAGATTTATCCTCTAGTATGTGACTATGCTACTCGATACTCAGAAGCAGTTCCATGCAGCATTGTCACAGCTTCAAAAGTGGCAGTAGAGCTTGCTTGCCAAAATTTTCAGCAGAGTGGGCATCCCTAGAGAAATTATTACTGATCAGGGTAGTAATTTTGGTGCTGAATTACTTAAGGAACCGTACAGACTACTAGGTATCACTGCCATAAGAACCTCCCCATCACCCTCAGACAGACGGTCTTGTTGAGTGTTTTAACCAAACCCTAAACGCATGTTAAAAGGTTTGTAAAAGGGAAGGAAAGATTGGGACCAATACTTATGCTACCTACTTTTTGCTTATACAAGTGCCACAGGCATCAACAGGGTTTTACCATCTGAAATGCTGTATGGTAGGCAGCCAAGAGGCCATTGGATGTGATAAAAGAAATGTGGGAAGATAACCCCACTCAGAAACAATCTATAACTTTTATATGTGTGCTCTAAGAAAGAAACTGGCAAAATATGTTGAAATCGCCCATAGTAATCAGGAAGAGGTCCAAAACCAGCAGAAGGTATATTATGACTATGGGGTAAAAAGCGTTTTTGAGCCAAGTGAAAAGGTTTTGTTACTGTTACCCATAAAAGAAAATAAACAGTTAATGAAGTGGCAAGAGCCTTATAAAGTACTTAGACATGCTGCCACCGTTAACTACGAGATTGAGACCCTGACAGGAAAAGTCCTACTAAGATATACCATGCTAACCTCCTTAAGAAATGGGCTGAAAACACCAAAAGCTGTTTCGCTAGTTTTACCAGAAACTGATAAAGATACTGATGTAGCTTATGACAGACTTGAACAAACTGTAACTGCTGATGCTGTAAAGGTGAATGTTTCCTTAACCTTAGAACAAATTGCAGAAATTCATAATGCACTAAAGACTTTTAACAGTACTTTTACGACAGTACCAGGCCGAGCAAAAGGGTTAAGCATGTAGCCAGGGAATACTTGCCTATTAGGAAAAGACATACAGATTACCAGAAGAGTTGAGAGCTGACGTGGTTAAGTAAACACAAAAATTAAAGAATGGGTATCACAGAAGAGTCGAGGAGTGTTGGTCATCTCCAATGGTAATTGGAGACAAAAAGGAAGGGTGTTAGAATCTGCCTTGATTTTATGAAACTTAATTAATGTCAGAATTTGAGAGTTATTCTATGCCCAGAATAGATGATTTGGTGGACAGACTGAGGAGTGCAAAGTATATCAGTATCCTCAATCTCATCAAGGGTTACTGACAAATCCTTTAGCTAAAGAATCCAGAGACAAAACTGCATTTGCCACTCCTGTTGATTCTATCAGTTCACTACCATGCCATTTGGTTTACATGGTATGTCAGCTACATTCCAGCAGTATATTGATATAATTTTAGCACCTCACACGGTTATTGTGCTGCGTACCTGGATGGTGCTGTGGTGTACAGTCCAGACTGGAAGAGACACCTGGAACACCTATGAGCAGTTATCCAAGCTATCAAAATGCAAGTCTGACTATTAATCCTACTAAATGTACTGGGTATGCAGGAAACCAGATATTTGGGCTATGTGTTGGGAAATGGAGAAGTTAAGCAGAAATTTCTAAAATAGAAGCTGTAGCTAACAGCCCTGTCCCTAAAACAAAGAAACACGAGGGTAATTTTTGGGCTAGCTGGTTATCATCGGAGATTTGTTCCCAACTTTGTAGAGTTAGCTACTCCCTCACAGAACTCAAGAAAAATGGTACCCAAATAATCTGAAATAGACCGAGAGTGTGACAAAGCTTTTCAAGCCAGTAAGGTTGCATTATGTTCAGCCCGTTTTGAGAAGCCCAGATTCTGAGAAACCATTTTGTTACAAACAGATGCATCAGCGGTGAGCCTAAGGTGCGGTCCAGAGTCAAGTAGGAAGCTGCACTCAAGAGAGAAAGTATTCCACCATTGAAAAGGAATGTTTAGCAGCAAAGTGGGCCATGGAGTCCCTTAAGTTTTATTTACTAGGCGCTGACTTTGTACTTGTAACAGATCACAATCCTCTGTTGGCTTAACCAAATGAAAGATAAACATTCCAGAATCATAAAGTAGTATATGGCACTACAGCCATTTAAATTCAAGGTGATACACAAATCTGGTAAAGAGAATAGCAATGCTGATTTTCTGTCAAGATATAGATCAGGAATTGAGGGTTCTGAAGGTTGAAAACAAATGTATGAGTTTAAACTATACTGTTAGAAGCTACTTCTAGTATAGAATTAATAGAACGTTTTGGAAACCTGTTTGATAAAACAGGTTCCTCTTGAGGGGGTGTAAGTGACAGGGCAGAAAAGGACCCTGTCCCAGTTGTTATGGAGAGCTGGAATGCAGGGATCTGTTCTGTTCTTTCCTTTTCTATCTCTTGTTTGTCTGGTTGCGCAACCAAATTTGCCTGTGAGACCTAGGATTTGATCACCCGACAGTCTCGCAATTCTTTGCCTCTCGCTATCTCTCAGTCTTCCCTTGCTGTTTGTCTTTTCCTCACTTGCATATCTGCTGGTATAAAAATATATGCAAAACATTATGTGAAATGTAACTGATATTGGGATCATTTGTTTAGAAATGGTATAGTGTTACTGTTGAAATGTATATAATTATAGTTTGAGATGATTGCAAAGAGCTATTGGGAACTCAAGGGGTTAACCTGAAATGCAATTGTTAAGCCTTTGCAGAACTTGTGGAAAAGGGCATCAGTTCTGGACATTGTGTTCCTGCCTGCACCTGCCTGAAATATCCAAGAACATTTTAGAAAAAACAGGATGCTTGTTAGAAAGGGGGTTGCAAAGACTTATAAGACAGAGCTGCAATTGCTTGCAAGGGACACAGAAGTTGAAGGAAAACTCTGATGGATCTTTTCTATGTATTCTGCTTTTGTAAATATTTATACGTAAAAGTTTACTTTTCTTATGTTACTGCTAGTGCTAATAAACACTTTTGAATTCTAGAATTGCTCCTGGTTTTCCTATGCTTCCTGACCCCGTGCCTTGATTGGGGGTGAAGATCCCACCCATTCAAACACAGTAAATACATAATACATAAATACAGTGTCAGTGGCTCAGTAGGTAGACACACTTGCCCTCTGAGGCCAGGACATACTGACACTGTAGTGCAGCATGAGGGAGGTGCTGCACTTGAGGTGCTGTCTTCGGATGAGACGTAAACCAAGGTCCCATCTGCCTGGAGTGGTGGTAGTTCAGGTGGATGCTAAAGATCCCATGGAACTTATCAAAAGAGTAGGGAACTTCTCCGATGTCCTGGCCAAATTTCTTCCATTAACTAAAAATACCACCAACAGCTTAATCTGGTTCAGTTTCAGTTGCTTATCATCTGTATCAACCCTCCCCAGTCAGCCCATGAAAAGGGACTTCTAGGCTCTAAGCTGTACAGGAAAGCTTTACTGGTTTCCTGAGGAGGAGGGCAAGCAGGGCGAGGCATCGTGATAGGGACTGAGGCCTTCTGAGGGAAGGTGGTGGAGTTTCAGTGATGAATGGTGAAGATACACAGGAAGATCAAGAATTACTTATCTTCCTGTGTCAATCTTCACCATTCATCACTGGTGGGTGAGTACTGGCCCCTGAAGAGGGTTCTGCACTTCCCTGAGAGACAGATGCCCCTCAGCCTCCTGTGGAGGAAAACATGGGAGGAGGAGGAGACTCATACCAGACCAGTTAGGTCTGTGACTGGTCAGGGTGAGGTGGGGTTCCCCATTCCCGGGAGAAGGCATCCCTGCACATCTTGCCTTGCCCTGCAGAGAAAAGCGGGTTCCCAGGCTAGAAGGCAATCATCCTACGCCGGACCTGGGGTGAAAGCCTTGATGGGCGAAGCCACACCATCCTCTGATGCAGATCACTGTCCCCGCTAGCCGTGAAGCGACCTCACTGGTGTCATAAGATGCCCTTGCCTGGTGCCTTGCTAGCTCCAGGCCTATTGCGGAGAGGGCTGTGACCCGCCTGGCTGCCTCCGAATCAGGCAAGGATGCCAACACCTGACCCAGCATCACCCACAGATGCCTGTTATAGGCAGCGTGGTGTGCCTGATGAGATGCAATAGAAAGGATTATCTGCACTGAGGAGAAAACTCTGGTTCTAGGCGGTGGAACTACGAAGAGTCCGGATCCAGGGGCTGGTCACGGTCCGGCACCTATGCCGGAAGGGTTGTTCAATCCGAGTCAGTTCCTGAAAGGATTAGGCAATGTACCTGGAGATTCCTGGGGCAAACAATATCGACGCTGGCAGCCTGAAGGGGCTGGAGCCGGGCGGATGGAAGCTGCCAGGCACTGTATGACACCTCCTGGAAAGGTACAGGCTGGGAAGGGACCATCAAGTGGTCCGCTCTGTATTCGCCTAGAAAGGTGTAAATCATACACCGATGTTGCTTCTTACCACGTGGGAAATGTGCAAGTCATCTAGCACCGCAAGGGAGGTGCTGATACTCGCCTGATCAGCGCCGGAGGACAGGTGGACAGAAGTCTCTTCTCCTCAATGGAGGAAGAGGAGGAGGTCAAGAATCTGAAGATGCAGATTCTGGCTGCGGTTGGGGAGATAAGAAAAGACCTGCTCGTCCGAGGTCTCATGCATCTTGGGAAGTCTGCAGCCTGAGATCTGAACTGTTCCTAGGTCAAGGGCCCTGAAGGACCCACATGGCCTGAGTGAAGAGGGGCTGGACATAGAGACAAGCAGGAGAAACCTTTCACAGCTAGAGAAATGCTCTGCCAGGCTAGGAGACCTAGCAGGCAATCCTGGACAACAAGGGATCCGTGGGTTGGATCAGTGAAACTTGGTCAACCAGGCTGAAGCTGTCAGGACTGAGCCCTGTAAGGGAAAGCACTCTTATGAGGGGATTGGGGCCAATGTGTCCAGAAGGGTGGTCCCCAACCCTCACCCAGCAAGGACCCCTCGAAGGAGACGAGGGATAGAACTCTGTGCTCAGCATGACGACTCCTGAGCCCAGAAGGACTGCAGAGGAGCAACTGAGCCCCTCAACCCCGCCAACTCTGAGGAAGACCTCTTCCTCACACATCCTGTGCCTTGGACCCACCCAATTCCACAGGTTCCACAAGGAGAGCCATAGAAGAGGGGATTCCAGTCCTAGCATGAGGAGAATGGATGGTACCGGGATGGCAGCCAACCCCACCCTGAAACCCGGACCACCATTCCCTCAACCCCTGGACTGCTGTCCTGCATCCTGCCCCAGGCGCGCCCTGCAGTCACGGGGCCATGGGAGGGCACCTGGGAAGCGCAGCGCCCTGGGCCCCAGAGAGCCCACTGACTCAGAGGAGTCAGGTCGCCAGTCTGGATCGGCCTCTCAATCATCTGGCTCTGGAGAGGAGGAGATCCAAAGACCTCCAAACTGGTGACCCGGGGCCCACCCACCCTTGGTGCTGTTGAGGAGGGCCTATTGCCCTGTGTGGCACTGTCTCGATCACCGGAGCTGCAAACAAGTCCAGGATCTGAGACACGCCAGCGGGTGGCGCAGAGGAACATTCCGCGCCAGACCCAGCAACCATGGGCTCAGACACTGGGGTAGCCTACACCTCTGAGGAAGTGACTGCCAGTGCAGTGCTCCTTGCCTGCTCGGGTGGAACCAGACTGGCCCTCCGGCACTGCAGAAGAGGCATCCTCCGTGGCAAGGCTAGAAGAGGAGGGCTCCTCCTCACTGGACGTATGGGCCTGTGAGGGGATCAGAGGAAGGGTGGGCGACCTGCTCTTGGATCCTCACGAGCAACGCTGTCCCCCAAAAGTCGGGCGGAGCCCCTGCAGACTTTAAATGCGCGGTACTGAAGAACACGGTGGTCCATCGAGAAGCAGGCGTACAGCTGTCCATATCATACTGAGGTCCCAAGGCAGGTTAGGCAGACATCATGCCGGTCCATCATGGCAAAATGCTGGCCACGGGACACAGGCGATAAGAGGCTGGCCCGTCAACAGCGCTTCTTGTCCCTAACCTGGCATAATGCGAACGGAAAACTAAAACAATAACAACAGACTCGAGCTGCCATTTAAATATAAGAAATGGAAAGATCTACCAGGTCTTGGCGCAGAGTACTGAACGGCAGAACTCAGGCATCGAAATTATACTGAGATGGCAATGAAAAGCGGTTCGAGAAACTGAGTGCAGTGCCACGAAAACTAGACCACTGATGCAGTATTCTTGTTCCTGTGTAGGCGAGTGCTGTCTCGACAGCAGGAGAAGCATAACTGAGGCGGAGGAGGAGCCAACGACCATCATTGGCCAACCCATGAGCGCCACGCAGTGCACTGGCCTCGGTATCACTGCTGGCACCTTCCCCTTAGAAGAAAAAGCTTCCCACGGGTGCTGCACTCTGGCATACACCCACCAGTGATGAAGGGTGAAGACTGACACAGGGAAGATGTACAGTTATGTAAGAACTGACCGCAACAGCAGATATCTGAGAGGAGCTCTTGCAGCAGGCCAACACCAGTAGGACTCAGCCACCAGGCGCCAGGACAACACAGAAAACTTTCTAGCTAGGTTTAACACGGGGATTGCCCACGCCAGTGGCTGATCTCAGCCTATCCTATAAAGGTGGGCAGTCCCACACACCTCCTCAGTTCTCCCACCGAGACCCAAAGTGGGATAGGGATTCTGAAGATCCAGTACCCTGGTGTAACAAGGGCAGCAGACCCTGAAGGGTGACCATCCTGAATGGTTTGTATTGGATTGACAGGCTTGGCTTGCTGAAGTCCAGAATGGACCGGAGTTTCCCATACATTTGGGGACCACGAAGGACTGGGAGAAACCCTTTCTTGCTGGGACTATGGAATGAGTTCTATTGCCCTTTTCAAAGTAGGGCATGGATCTCTTCCCACATCAGAGGGACGTGATTGGGAGGTTATGAGGATGGAACTGGGGGTTTGTCTGGAGGCCATTCCAACAGTTCCAGGGAGTGGCCATGCTCTAAGAGCTGCAACGCTTGTCGAGGCACAGGTCAGGAAGCATAGGAAAACCAGGTGCATAAAAATGGGGAGGGCCTTATTCAACCCTGTCACAAGCACCCAACTGTCTGAGATTATTTCCTGCCATCCGCAAAGATGGCGAGAGAAGCAACCTCGACCACCTCCTGAGTGCTTGGAGGAGGGTGTCTGGCAAGGAGTCGGGGGCCTTGGCCTTGCCGGGAACTCTTGTTGGCAGAGGGTGCAGGGTGGTGGACGACCACCGCTTCCCCTAAGGCTTGGCAGAGACTCTTATGGGCAGCCTGATAAAAGGGTGTCCTTTGCCCAGACTTGTGGCTGTTTGGATACATGTAATGAACAGACCTCAGAGAATGTCCCAAGGCCTGTAGTTAGAGAGGATATCTTCATTATCTCCTCCAAACAATTTGTACCCTCTAAAGGTGTGTGCATGATGGACAACTGGATGTCCTGGGCAAACCCTGACACTTAAGCCAAGAGTGCGGCACATGCATATACCAGCTTCCACCACCCAGGCCACTGCATCTACAACATCATAAGCTGCTTTAAGCAAATGGATACCGATGTCGGAGGCTGATTTGAGAGTACCCAAGGCTTGTTGCTTGGTGGAGTCGTCTGGCAGGGATTGGACAGCACCCATGGCCTGGTCCCACAGGGTATTTTGGTACCGGGCGTATGAGCCAAATAACTGACAGTGTGGATCGTTAAGGTGTTGAGGCGAAGCCTGCTTGCCAGCAGGTCCAACCAATGTGACTCCTTATTGGGTGGCAAGGCAGTTCAAGTGCTTAGTCCATCTGGCACAGTCAGAGTGGCATTTATCACTATCGCTCGCTTGTACCTGCCCCTAGAAAGGGTTCATCTGCTGGGCATGATAGTAGCCTATCAGCCTTTCTGACATGGCTGGGACCAGACTGGGCCAACACAAAATGGCCATGGTGGCATTCTCATAAGTATCAATGAGTGGAAGGACCAACAACGGAGGGGTCTCTGGATGCCGTAGATAGGTAGCAAGCCTGTGCGCTCGGGTCCGGATCCTCCATCTCAAACCACATGGCCTCCTGAATCTATCTCATGATGGCCGTAAGGAGGGATCATCTGATGGGGATTTGGGGACATACCAGGGGGCCCTTCCTTCTGAGGAGCCACGGTGGGGGTGGACGAGCCACTGATGTTGCTGTATTCACCTTCATCTTCTTCCTGATCATCATCAGGCACACACATCTGGACAATATTCATACCCCTCGTCCGTGGGTTGTTGGGGGTGTGAGCTGGCCCTGGGATCTGAGGGGCGGGAGCACGAAGTGGACAGCCTCGGTGAGTTTCTGGGAAGCATGAGGAACCGGACCCAGAGGCGAAACTGCGATTGCATAAAGCCCCAAAGGGCTGAAAGCAGGCACTGAAAATCAACAGTAACAGTTGTCGGGTCCGGGCACGGGTAAGGATAGACAGAGTCGGCCAGTGGTGGCGGCTGAAAAACCCAGCATAGGGCCCATGGTCAGGACAGGTCCAACTGGCATCGGTTGAGGAAGAACTGGTGCAGGCCCAATGGATGTCAGCTGAGGTAAGACCAATGAAGAAGGCTTCGACGAAGCCAGTTCTGGCAAGGCCGGTGAAGGCCCGATGGGCACCGCTGAAGTTTCCGTGGTGGTCCTAGTGCCTGGTGCCAAGTCCTACCAGTGTGGCCTACTGCAAGAGATACCCTTGAAGTAACATAGAAAAGTTATACAAGAACTTACCATAACAGTAGGTCTTGAAGGATGTCCAGTCATCCGTGACACGTAGAAACTTCACAGCTAGTGAAGCAGGAGCCACGTGGAAGATTTTCCAGCAGTACATCTGGGTCCAGCCACGCCAACATTACCTGCAGATGTCATCAACCCATAAAGGAGTGAGTGGCCTGCTTCCTCCCCAGTTCTTTCCCCTAGAGACTAAGGAGCAAACCTGTGCCTTGGGGGACTGAAGAGGAGGGGGGCACATAGGCGAAAATAAAAGGCGGATAGCTCAGACAGCCAGTCTAAGAGGACCCCAAAGGTGGATGGATGGTGGTGGTGCTGATGACTGAGATCCTCAAGATCTACTGTTACGATAAGTTCTTACATAACTGTTTTATCTTCGATATCTCAGTCATCAGGTCACACCACAGGAACGAGTCTGAAGCAGTTACAAGTACAGCAGAACATTCTGGGAAGTAGGCAAACTGAGGCCCAAGACAGAAGGCCTTGAACAGCCTGTCCGAAGTCTGTTTGGGCTCTGGGCAAAGTCCAGACTGTAATGCTTGAGCATAGACGGTACTCAGGTGGCAGCAGCACAGATGTCAGCTGCTGATACTCCTTGAAGTGAGCCACATGGTAGCCATGCCCCTCGTGGAGGGCTTCACTGCACCTGTAAAGTCCCTGACATGCTTGCTAAAGCAGAACACAATTCAATTGGCCAACCATTTGGACAAACATTGTTGAAACCTGAACACACACACTTCCTTGAGTGAAACAAAAGCTGCTTTGACTTTCTGCAGTCCTTAGTTTGGAATAGATCATACTTCAAAATTCTGAACACTTCTAAAGTATGGAGCAGTGCTTCTCCTGGACTGACACGCTCTGGAAAATACACAGGAGGTGGACAGATTTGTTCAGGGTAAACTCATGACACCACAATGGGAAGAAACTTTGGATTCATGTGCAAAGAAACCCCGTCTTTGTGAAAATCAAATAAGGCTCTTCATTCCTGAAGCTTAGAAATCCTTTGAGCAGAAGTAATAGAAACATAGAAGTTGATGGCAGATAAGGACCGCAAGGCCCATCCAGTCTGCCCATTTTTCTACCTTATAAATGTGCCATTGGCCTTTGCTCTGTCAGTGACCTATCTATTCATAGTCATTTGTATTAGCATTTGTATTTGTATTAGCAACCAAAACAATGCTTTCCATAAACAGGAAGTGTAGCTAACAAGGCGTGGCTGGCTCAAACGGAGACTGTAAATTACTCCAAAACAAAATTCAAATTCCAAGCTGAGACACGGTTGCAAAGTGGAGGCTTCAGCTGCAGGATGCCCCTGAGAAAGGTACAGGTGACGTCCTAGCTGCGCAATAGTACGCCTCCACTAGTTCGTGGAAGGTGGAAATAGCCGAAAGGTATTCCTTGAGGGATGAATACTGGATGCATGAGTCAAAGAAATCAGGTAGTCCAGAATCTGACTCCACCGGACAGCTGAAAGGGTTCGGATGGTGCTTTGAAGCCCTGATGGCAAACTTCTACCACATGGGTAGGTGGCTGTCATGCAATGTTTCCAAGCCGCCACTAGGACATCAGCCACCTTCTGGGAAACCCCAAACCAGGCAATGGCTAAGTCCTCAGGAGCCAGGCATGCAGGCAAAGGGACTTGAGGGTGGACGGATCAGGGTCCACTGAGCTCGCGCCAGCAGATCCCTGCAGAGGGCAAAGCACAGGAAGTTATTCTGCTAACTGTTGCAACTAATGGAAACCATATCTGCCATCACTGGTAGGTGCCACCAGGATCATACTGGCCCTCCATCTGCAGTTTGATAACACCTCTGAATCAGAGGAAATGGATGGCAGGCATAAAGGAACCTCCAGCTCCAAGAGAGGGACAATGCATCTCACCAGAAAACTCCAGGCCCTGGATCTAGAGAGGAGAAATTGGGCAGTTTTTCATTGAGTGGGATGCAAAAGGTCCAACTCTAGACAAACCCATCTGTTGAACAGATCTGCGATTGACAGGCACTCCATTTTGCATCCTGGACAGAGTCCAGCTGAAGCTGTCCGCTAGAGTGTTCAGCACACCTGCAACATGGACTGCTGAGAGCTCCAGTCCGTGGTCCAGTGCCTAGTACCAGACCCTCACTGTTTCCTACAAAGAGGATAGGAATGTTCCTCCGCTTGTTGATACAGTAGACCACACTGAGATTGTCTGACTGAATCAACAACTGGCCTGGAGAGAGGTGGTTCTGAAGGCTCATGGGATACAGAACTGCCCTTATCTCAAGGGCATTTATAGGGAGGTCCGTCTCGCCTGGGATCAGGTACCCTGAGTCTGGAAGGGACCCAGGTGCCCCAGCCCATGCCGGATGTCATCCGTAGTGGGGATCTGCTGGGGAGATTAGATCAGAAAGGGACCGTCTCTAAGAGATTTTGGGGTTCCATCCACCACTGAGGACCTTGTGGACTAGTGAGGAGATCAGCACCAGCTGCACCAGATTGTCTGTGCATTAGTCCCACTGCATCTGGAGGGTCCACTGAAGTACCCGATGTGCAGCCTGGCCATGAGGGCAGTGGCAGTGACTGCAGCCATGAGGCCCAGGAGCCTCAGGTAAACCCTCAAGGAGACATACCAGCTCTGAGCAACATCCTAAGCCTGTGATACAAGGCACTCCACCTTGTCTGGCAGCAGAAAGGCTTTGCCCTGCGGTGAGTCCAGGACTGCCACAATATACTGCAATCTCTGGGATGGAATCAGAATGGACTTGGGCAGGTTGACAGTGATGCCCAGGGAGTGGAACAACTGAAGGGTCCTCCCCAGAGTTTAGAGAAGCTGAGCCGGATGGGGCCTTGAGAAGACAGTTGTCCAGGTAGGGCAAATGTACAGACCTTTCCTGCTGAAGGCAGTAGCTACTACTGCTGCTGCTAAGCATTTTGTAAAACCCACGGCACAGAGGATAAGCCAAATGGCGAGACTGAATTGGTAATGTTCATCTTGAAAAAGAAACCGGAGGAACCGCCTGTGTGGTAGGCATACTGAAATATGCTGTTAAGTGTCCTGCATATCCAGGGAGCACAGCCAGTTGCCCTGTTTGAGCAGGGGCACCACACCTGGCAGAGTGACCATGCAAAACGCTTTGTACTGAATGTAGAGGCTGAGGTCTTTGAGATCTACAATAGGCTTCAGGTCTCCGGTTCTTTTGGAGACCAGGAAAACCTGAATAAATTCCTGTGTTCTTCTGCCACCTGGGCACTGGCTCGACGTCTTTTCTGCAGAAGGCAGAGCACTTCCTCCTGAAGGACCACTGTATGTTCTGGAGGGTAGGTAAGCACCGGAGGGGTCTCTGGGGATTGTTCCAAAAGCTCCTGAGTGTGACCCCTTTGCATGATCTAAAGAATCCAAACATCTTAAGTTATGGTTCTCCATTGGTTGAGATGGAGGGAGAATCGACCTCCAACCACAAACTCTTGGTCGGGGACCAGAAGAGGAGAGTCTGACAAGGAGTCAGGCGAGACGGATGCTGGTGCTAATCCACTGCCTCTGGGCCGCTTTGCAGCAGGACCTGTGGATGAGGAGGGGTAGGCAAAGCAGAACTGCCCTTCCTTTTACCCTGAAGCCTGCACCAAATTGTGGGATGCCTTACAAAGGGAGGTCACTGTCTGCTCCTAGGCGGAGTACGGTAGAGCGAGTGGATAGACTTAATGGCCCTAACAGAGGCCTGTAAGTCATCGATTATATCCGGACATCCAGCCCGAAAAGCTTTGCTCTATTAAAGGGGACATTAAGCACTTTTTGCTAGACATCTGCTGTGAAACCAAAGACCCTCAGCCAGGTGGGCCAACACAGGCAAAGAACTATGGCAGCAGCCCTGGCTCCAGTGTCAGGCAATTGTACAAGGCCCCGAGGAGGGTATGCTAATATCCTCGGCAGCCTGGAGGGCTTGAGGACCTCCTATTTCTGGGAACCTGGGAAGGCCTGAGCAGCAGCTCTGCCCTTCATCCATATAGTATTTTGGTACTTGACCATATGGGATAAATAGTTTGCAATCCTGAGTCCCAGAGTAGAGAAGCCATAGACCTTCTTACCCCAAAGGTCTATCCTTCTGGATTCCCTGTCAGGGAAGGGAGCCAAGGTGTTTAGGCACCTTGGATCTTCAGTGGACCCACTAACATATTCATAGCAGACATCAGAAGGACTGGAGGGAAGGTGTGTCTATTTGCTGATGACACCAAGATATGCAATAGGGATGACTCCCTAAGGGGGCAGAGGATAGAATCAGACCCTACGGAAGCTAAAGGAATGGTGTAGGGCATGGCAGCTGCGGTTCAATTCTAAGATGCAAAGTCATGCACCTAGGTGAGACAACCCTAAAATGGAGTGCTACTGGTGGGGGAGGCTGGCAGCCACCAGCCATGAACGGGATCTGGGACTCATCATAGCAGACAACTTGAAGGTGGGTAAACAGTGTGAGAAAGTGACGCTGAAGGCAAATGACATGCTGGGTTGCATTGGGAGGGAATCATGACCAAAAGAAGGGAGGTGGTGTTGCCACTATACAGAGCACTGGTACGCCCCCACCTGGAATACTGTGTCTAGTTTTGGAGACCACACTCAGGAAAGATATTTGCAGTTGGAGAGAGTGCAGAGGATGGCTAATAAAATGATTCAGGGACTGCACCACCTGACATATGAAAACAGGTTGCAAGATCTACATGTGTACTTCCTGGAACAGAAGAGGGAGGGAGACATAATCGGGACCTTCAAGTACATCAAGGGTATAAATAGGGAACAGGCTCAGGAACTCTTACAATTCAAGAAGGACTCTAGAACTAGGGGGCATGATCTGGGGCTAAAAGGAGGGAAATTCAAAACAAATATGAGGAGATGTTCCTTTACAGAAAGGGTGGTGGTGCTGGAACAGCCTGTTCATGGAGGCTGTGCAGGCAAAAACAGTGGGGAGTTCAAGGGCACTTGGGACAGACACAAGGGCACATGGGTACAGAGAGGCAAATAGGGTGGGGTTAGCAAAAATATTATCTGATTCCATAAATCATACCCTTTTGGTTGACCAGCTTTCTGCAATTGGTCTGTCCTGTGGGTCAGTGGCTTGGTTTAAAAGTTATCTACATAACTGTTCATAACAGGTGAAGCTAGGAAATGTCCTGACAGTAAACCTTTCCACTCAGGTGTCCTGCAAGGGTCCATCTTGGGGCCTCCTGTTTAGTGTTTTTCTTAAACTCCCTTACTCCTGTCAGTGTCGCATCCTATTATACGTGGACAACGCTGTTCTATTCACCAGTGACCCTGACCCTAAGGTTCATGAGTACCAGCTTCAACAAAATTTTGTAGACCTGGAAAATGGATCAGTAACCACAAACTAATAATGAATGACAAAAGACAAAACTATGTTATTCACCAGCCTCAAAACAAGACATAAATCATATCCCTTTCCATCACAAATGACGGGCTCCCATTGAGATTGTTCACCATTTTAAATACCTGGTGATTACGGGTTGATAGCTCCCGGTCTTATGTCCTCCATATCGACAACATCGCCAAGGCAGTCAATATACGATAAGGCTGCTCTACAGACACAAATATAGTCCAACCTCAGAAGCTCCTCAACCTTGCTGTAAGCAATTCTGTGGTCTCACTCATTGACTACGGGCTAGTTACCTATAGGTCAGCCAAAGATATGACCCTCTGTCGCATCAAAATGGCACTTAAAGCCTGTAGGCTCTAAATGGATCCGGGCATCTGACACACACCTACGACGGTATGCCAAGGCTAACTGGCTCCAGTTCAGTGGCGGGCTCATGTACCAAACATGCCTGCTGGTGAAAAGAGTTATGCCCTGTTAAAGTGCCCTCAAGGGTTCAGAAGCTTTGTCCCTTATGTCAACCTCACACACCATAAGCTCGAAAACACATTTTCAAAATTCCTAGATGTTGTACTCCCAAGGTCAAAGGTCCTTCGCCCACTGAGCCCCGACTTGGTTTAATTCTTCTCCTTAACATATCCACTGCAGTCTCACTGGGCTCTTTCAAACAGAAGCTGACAACAACTGGTTGTATATGCCAGCTGCGATTGCTTCTCTAATCATCCGCCTCAGTTTTACTGCACTTAACCTTGCTGCCTACTGCCTCTCTCCGTGTCTATCTGACCTAAGCATTTCTTTCTTCCCTAACGCCACCCTTTACTCTTCCCTTCACCACCACCAAGCCCTTCTATCCATCAAACCTTTCTTCACCCTCTCCGCCATCCTTCTTTCTATGCCTACTGAGCTGTTCCTCCATTCTCCACTATAATATCCCAGATTCCATGGTCTCCTTTTGACAAGACCTCATAGTCTGCTCCTCTCTCCTTAATTGAAGTAATCCCCATCTGTTCCTGTCTTTCTGTATTTGAATCTTGTCTATGGCATGCACTGTACAATGCCACATATATTTGCTCTCTTGAGTCCCTCACAATGCTGTAACTTATGCTCTGGGCCCAGAGTTTTCTGCGATTCTGCGAGTGGCAAACCGGAAATATCCGTGGAATTCGCGGCGCCAGCAAACGTCCTTTGCCGACGGGGTGCCCAATCCCCGTCGGCTTCACTGCCCCCAATGTCTGGATGCTGTGCTGGGAGCCCACCCCAGCGTGGCAAAAGTTTCCGCTGCCGACGGAGGTGCCCAACTCCGCTGGCTTCACGCCCTCCAACAGCATGGTAAATGCTTCCTTTGCTGACGAGGGTGCCCAATCCCCGCCGGCTTCAAGTTCCACCCCACCTGCTGCCTGGTGCCACGCTGGAGCCCACCCCACCATGGCAAAAGTCCTCGAGTCACAAAACTTCCTCGTTGATTCTTTTGCCCCTCCCCAACCCGCACCTCCACCCTCTGCGCATCTACCTCCCACACCCCACCTCAACCTATACTTACCTCCGGAACCCAGTGCGATGATCTTCGTGGACCAGGAACACGCCTGCACTCTTCAAAGCCGACTCTGAACTGAAGAAATGCCGTAAGCTGTATAATGGCATAAACTGATTTTTCAACTTTAGTGTATATCTCAGCCATTTCTGATTTTTTATTCACCAGATTTTCAACGTAGGATTTTGGGGCCCCACCTCATGATGTGACACTGTTATTTCATATCGGTTCCGAAGGTGGTTCCGCAGTGACCGCGCAGAACCACCTTCCGGAATGATCAATGAATGACAGTGTCACAGTTCAAGAGGTAAGCTCCAAAAACCCTATGTTGAAAATTGGTGAAAATACTCACAAAATGACTGTTTTATGAAGCGTCGTTGCGCATTTCTAAGCATGCTGTAACTGCGAGCATTTTAATATTTTCATTCCAATTTTCAGTGTTGCATTTTACCACACCTCCTTATGAACAGTACAACTGTCATTTTCACATCTCACCCGGAATTTGTTTTCGCATATGGCGCATACCCATGCAGTCGGTGTAAATCAATGTTGGGGACAGAGTAGGAAAATCACAGTGATACTGTTCATGAGCAGAGGTCTTAAAACTGGCTATGTTGAAAATTTGATGACAAACGCCCATAAAATGACTGTGTTATGAGCGTGCATTGTGTCAGATATGGCAAAAAAAAAAAGGAAAAAAAAAAAAAAAAAAAAAATCAAGGGTAAAATGTGCCGAGAATTGCCACAGAAATTGGTGTTGAGTGTCAGAAGTTCTATGCAAATGAGAACCCCTGCCGCAGAACTTTGCTCTGATGTGCCGTAGAAAAATCGGGGCCCTGCTTATGCTGTGTAAAAACCTTTAATGTCTATAATCATGCATTTTCATGTACTCATTTATGGTTTGTATTTATTTTTATTTTCTACTTGTTTTATTATTCTGATGTGGAACCTATGTAAACAGCTTGCAGCTCATAGGTGTTAATCGAGGGCTCAATAACATAAAATAAATATCAGACAGACTAGACGGATCTCAGGGTCCCATTCTGCCATCACCTTCTATGTTTCTATGTTAGACCGGTCATGTGCTTTGATGACCACAGAATCAGTCTCAGGTTAGGCAGCTTAACAGGGCAGGCTCCTTCGGGCATGATAGAGCTTATCTGCCATCCTAGGCATGGCAGGGACCATGACAGGATGGTGCCATGTCGAGTGGTGGCATTCCTCAGATCTGGCAAAATAGGAGGAATGACTTTGGGAGGAGATTCTGAGATCTCCAAAAGTCCACCAGGTCTCTTTTGGTGGCATTCTCTTCCTCAGTGTGGTAGCCCATACTAGAACAAAACTGCTTCATGAAGTTAAAGAAGGTAGGGTCTTTAGGAGGGACCTGGATGACACTTGACAAGAGTCCTCACTGATAAGGCTGTAGCTCTGTCTGAGAAAAGAGGTTCCTCCTCTTCTTCAGGAAGGATAAGTTCAGAGTGGTACTCCTCCTCGAAATCGACCCTCTCTAGGTCAGGGTCAGATGAACAAGCGACCAATGGCACCCTGAAGGGCGCAGGACAATAGAGCCAAACCGGCGTTGACAACAGAGTGCCTGAAGGCACCCGGGACACCAGTCTATGTAAGCCATCGTCAACTGAGTTAAAATAATATTGCGGTCCACAGCAGGTGAAGGCTGCATCGAAGGCATAAGGTTGTCGGACAGGGTGCTATGAACCATATGTTAGAACTTGAAAGCCCGACAGCTCTGGTGTCTGAAGACCTGGAGAAGCATCAGGCCTTGATGGACAGGGTGGGGCAATGACGTGAGGGTCAATGGCTGACCTCCCAAGAAGCAAGAGAAGGTGCTGCTGGTATGGGCCTGGTAGGAGCAGAGGCCTGGGCAGCAAAGGATGTTGTGCAGCCGCAGTGGACGGAGTACCCCTGGAGGAAGAGCAAGATGTCGCCGGGAATCAAGTGTTGCTAGAGAGCTGTCCCGATTGTGGTCTTTGTGACTTCCGGAGGACTTGTTTTGGGCTTTCGAGGTCTGGGAGTTAGACAAACCCTCATCAGCGACTGGGAAGGAGAGACCCAGAGGACCCCTGCCCAGAACTGGCTACCTGCTGTTCCATAAGGAATTTCTTCAAAGCCTTTTTCACACTTCAGGGTTGAGGTTTAATTTTTGGCAGAGCTCTCACACTGAAACTTGTTGGTCTGGCCCAAGAAAGCAGACACAGAGGTTGTGGTCATCGCCTTGTTCTCCTTTCCATAGTGGCAGCAACAGAAGAGAGATGTGGAAAGAGTGGCTCTTAGACATGGCAAAATTACAAACTACAGAAAAGCGAGGCAAAACGGGCGGAACTGCAATGGAGCTTCCACAGAGACCCATGCTAGAAGAATCAACAGGAAAGAACTGAGGAGGAGCGAGGCCACTCCACGCCTTTATAGAGTTGATGATGTTGGCGGATGGCCCCAGCTGTACTGCTGGAAAATCTTCCATGTGGATCCTGCTTCACCAATGGTGACGTTCTCACGGTGTGACCGGATGACTGAGATACCCCAAGAAGATCTGGCCTTCCAGATTGACCTAAGCCATCACGCAGCAGTGACGGAGGCAACTGCCAATCCAAGCAGAAATGCATTTGATCATAACCAGCTGATTAGGGTGAAAGGAAACAAAGAGTTGCTTTGACTGCAGAAGTCCTTAGTTTCATCAATGTAGAACATTAAGGGCTCTTTAACGACAGAGAGAGGAGGGTTCGCTCACCTTCATTCTGGAAGTTCAGAAAGTATGTAGGCAGCACCAAAGGTTGGTTTAAGTGAAACTCAACACCACCTTAGGTAAAAACTTGGGATATGTGCGGAGAACCACCTTGTCTCTACAGAAAACAGTATACTGGGATCTGTGACCTGCATATGTATCTCAGAGACTTTATGGACAGAGGCGAGGACGACTAGAAATGCAGTTTTCCAAAGTAGGAATTTTAGGTCACATGCAGCCAGAACTTCAAAGGGTTTACGGGTAAGCATGTCCAACACAAGGTGCAGCTCCCAGGCAACAACCGGTTTCCTGACTGGAGTGCAGTGTGCAAAATGCCTTTCAGGAACCTCTTAAATAGAGGCAGTCGAGTTAGAGAGGTTCTGAACAGGCTGTGATACGCTCACACAGTGCCCAAGGGACTTTAACGGTAGAGTATTGAAAGCCTGCATCAGAGAAGTCCAACAGGTACTCTCAAACCCTGTCTGGCAGGCACTGGAATAGGTCTATACGGAATGTGGAGCACCACCAGAGGAATGCTTCCATTTGGCCATGCAAGTCTTCCTGGTAGAAGGCTTATGAGCAGCCAGAAGAATCTCAGAGTCCCTCTGGGACACCTTGTACCTGCCTAATTCTGTCTCTCTCAGAAGCCAAACATGGAGATGAAGGGAGCGCAGGTTGGGATTCTTCAGATCCATGTGTCAGTAGGTCTGTCCTAGAGGAAGGGTCTTGAAAGGCCAACTGACAATTTGTTGGGTAAGGAAACAGTGTGCACAAGGCCAGCATGGGGCAATTAAGAGTCATTCTTCCCCTGTGTGCTTCCAGCTAAGCAGTATCCTCTCAACTAGAGTAATAGGAGGAAATGCGAGAGAAAGCATTTTGTCTACTGCAGCCTGAATGCATCCTGACACCACATTCAGGATTATTGGAGCAGAATTGAGGCAGCTTGGTGCTGAGTGGGATGCAAAAGGTCCACCTCTAGGAATCCTCACTCATCAGAGAGAGCCTGCATGATGTCTGGTGCCAACGACCACTCGTGAGGATCTGCTTCTGTCCGGCTGAGCTCATTCACTAGATTGTTCTGAGCCCTGGCAGACAAATCGCCTGGATCAAAATGTCCTGTTCCAGACACCATTCCATACTCATTGCCTCCTGCAAAGAGGATAAAAGTGTGCCTCTGCTTGCTGATGTAGTACATGACAGGCTTGTTGTTGATCTGGAGGAGGATTATCTTGTGGCAGACAAAGTCCACCAGGGCCTGAAGGGCATAAAGGACTGCTCATCACCAACACAATGATGTGGAGGTGAGACTCTGTAGGGCTCCATACTCCTGAGAGTGGTGGCTCTGGCAATGGGCGCCCAGCTGACACATCTGTGGGAAGGGTTATCTGAGGCTCTGGGGAAGAAAAGGGGAGACCCTGAAGAAGATCGCCTTCCCATCCAATATGCAAGTGATCGAAGCAGAGGCTTCATCTCCTTGATAGGGTATGATTAAGGGTGCATTGCCAGAGACCACTGTGTGCTAAGCATCCACTGGGTCATCCTCATGTGCAGGCGAGCCAGAGATACTGTGAAGACAGGAGGCTATGAGGGCCTAACATGCGCTGTATAGAGTAAGACCAAACGGACCAATGCCCCATGATGAATTGAGCCATTTGAAAGATAGCTTCCTTCCGTCCTCTGGGAGAAAGGCCCTCGCCTTGGTGGTGTCAAGGAGGGCTCATGAAGAGAAGCTGCTGAGAAGGCTGAAACTGCGACTTCTGTACATTTAGTAAGACTCCCATGGAGGTCAGGAACTGAGATGCTGGCTACTGCTTGTTGACATCATGCTTGAACGGACTGGCAACAACCAGCTGTCCAGATAAGGAAAAATCTGTAGTTCGAAGCTTAAAGGTGTGCCATGAGAACTGCAAAGTAATTTCTATAGACTCGAGGTGCCTAACATAGCCCAAAGGGCATGACCGAGAATTGGTAATGTTGACCTAGTGCCACAAATGGAGAAATTTGTGATGGCTGGGTGGATCAGAATGTGCTGGTAGGCATCCTGCATATCCAAGGAAGTCAGTCAATCCTGTGGTTTGAGGAGCTGTAGCAGGGTCCCTAGGGAGACCATTTTGAACTTCTCCTTGTATATGAACTTGTTCAGTTTCGGAGGTCAAGAATGGGTGCATGCCCTGACTTCTTTGGAATGAGAAAGTAATGGGAGAAGCCTGTGTTGTGCTCTGCCTCTGGCACTACTTCCACTGCCCTGTTGCTCAACAGGCCCACAATCTCCTTCGAGAAGGTCAGACATATGGACAAGCAGGTGGTGCTTCCTGGTGACAATCTGGAGGAGTTCTGATAACTTCAGCAAATATCCTCCTGGATGATTCGAAGACCCACTTATCAGTGGTGATGGATTCTCACTGATGGTAAATTGTGTCAGACGCACGCCCCCCAACCAGAGAAGAGAGGTCTGCCCTGGGCAGCTGAGGCAGGACCGGGGCCAGGATCTCAGAGTGGCACTGGGCGATTTAGGGGCCTGTGCCCGACTGCGCTTTGTTCTGTGGCTGGGGAGGCTGAGACTTGACTTGGCCCTTGCCTTGCCTCAAAGGACTGCTTTTATGATAAAAGACCTGCCTTTTCTTCTTTGAGGTGAGAGGAGTAGTAAAAATTTTAATAGCAGTTCTGGTCTTCAGAGAGGCCTCAAGGATAGGAGCCGTTGAAGGGCATATTCATGACTTATTGTTGGACATCATTGGAGAAACCAGATGTTCAAAGCCAGGAGTGTCTTCTAATACAGATTCCTGCCACATCAGAGCGGGAGGCAGTGCCATTAGCATCCACAGCTGCCTTCAGCTGATGACTGTTTGACTCAATGCCATGGATAACACTCTGATATGCTTAGTCTCCAGTTCTGCAGAGTTTCCTCAAGGGACCTGAAAGATGTCCAAAGGCATACTTGTACTTAAAGAAATGCCCCTGAAGCTAGCTATCCAAGATACTGAGGTAGCAGCAGCAGCAAATGCTCTTTTCCCTATCGCTTATCTTATTTGACTCCATACTGATGGGATACACCTGTGACCACTTGAGGGAGAATGGCCTCGTCATTCTCAGCCAGGACGACAATCTTGTCAGCAATAGGCTGGGAAGCCAGAATAGGCCTGTCTTTAGAGCAGCCACTGTGGACTATCTACCACAGATGGAGGAGATAGACTCAGGCCTGGCCACATTGCATCAGAGAGGGTCTCAAATGCAGGGGAATCTGAGGAATAAGATTGACTGGCATAGTGGAACAGTGAGCCACTCCTGACAGAGGCACGTTTCCCTGGGGCAATGGCAGAAGGCTCAAAATTAAGGGTTGTGTAAATTTTGCAAAGAATAACCATAAAGAAAGGTCCTTCAGTGGTACAGGACTAGAACTACTGTTACAGGTGAGTAAATACAGGTTACTCACCTGTAACAGGAGTTCTAGGAATGGTATATGTTGTTCATCCACACTCATTGGCAGTATCCTTGCCGCTTTAAATCTTGCCGGAAGGTCTTCAGCTTGCTCCTCCCACCCACCGGGTGGTATAACTCTCGGCTCCGCCCCATGACGCCAGATCTGGCCCGCTGGAAGCTCAGGTGCTAAAGGCCGAAGCCGGGAGGTCGGGTAGGGTCGTGGGTGGATGAACAATACATACCATTCCTAGAACTCCTGTTACAGGTGAGTAACCTGTATTTCTAGGGACATGGATATGTTGTTCATCCACACTCATTGGCAGACTCCTAGCAGTTCTCCGGGAGGAGGGAGGCAGACGACACCCCATATACTTACTTGGGAAAGAGAGACTGAGAACCGAGGCCCCAAAACCAGCATCCCGCGTGACTCAAGGTCGATGTGGTAGTGGGTAATGAAGGTGTTGCTGGACTTCCAGGTAGCAGCCTGCAGATTTCCTGGATAGGGACGCCCCTGGAAGCAGCCACTGCTGCAGCAGTATGGCGGTAGAATGAGCTCTTATCCCTCTGGGAGGCTCCATGCCCGCCAACTTATAGCAGAGATCTATGCAGGAGGTTACCCACCTGCTTATCGTCCGCTGGCTGCAGGTCTGCCAGATGCGGCTTCAGCGTGGGTGACAAACAGCTGGCGAACCTCTCCCAATTTCAGCCGTCTGCTCCTTATAATAAGCGAGCGCCCCCAGGGTCCAGAGTATGGAGCCTATATCTGCCTCCGAGGTGTGATTGGGGTAGAACACCGGCAGAGTCAACACTGGTTAAGGTGAAACTCGACACCACCTTCGGAAGGAATTTCGTGGGGCGCAGGACAACCTTTGTCCCTGTGGAAGACCAGGTAAGGAGACTCGATGGAAAGCGCCTGAGCCTCCCATCCTTCTGGCTGACGGATAGCCACCAAGAAGGCGGTCTTCCACGACAGGTGAGAGAGAGCACACCTGTGCATAGGTTCGAATGGCTTGCCCATGAGCTTTGCCAGTACCAGCAGTAGATCCCACGGAGGGGTTCCCGCACTGGAGGAAATGTGATCAAGGCCTTTGAAAAAGCGCCAGACCACCTTCTCCTGCGCTATCGACTGCTCCTGCCTGCGCTCGGAAGCAGAGATGGCTGCCAGGTGCACCCTTAGGGTCGCCGACTAAGCCTCTGACTAGAAAGGGACCATAAATAGTCCAAGATGCTTGCAAGGAACAGGAGGAAGGGTCCAAGCCTCTTGCTCTGACACCAAATGGAAAACCTTTTCCATTTGAAGGCATAGCATTTTCTGGTCGACTTACGGGACGCCCAACCACATTGAGGACCTCGTCGGAAAGACCCAAAGCCTGGAATCTCAGCCAGGAACCAGGCCGCCAGGTGCAGGGATTGAAGGTCCGGATGGAACACCTTCCCTGATTGACTGAGAGCAGGTCCGGGCGAGCTGGAAGCTGCCTGAGTCCTGGAGCTGAGACTGAGGAGATCTGGGTACCAGAACTGGCGAGGCCAGTCTGGGGCTATCAGAATCACCCTCGCCTTGTCCTCCTCGCCTTGAGAAGCACCTTGTGGATCAAGGGAAATGGGGAAAGGCGTAAAAGAGGCCCGGGGTCCATTGCCTCGAGAAGGCATCCCCTGCAGCGAGCCCTGCTGAGGGGGGGGCATGAAACAGACTCAGCCTGCGCTCTCCATGGAGGCAAACAGGTCCACCTGAGGTGTGCCCCAAAGGAGAACAGATGCTTTACTACCTCCGCAGGAGAGACCACTGGGATGCAGCCCCTATCCGCCCAGGCACGGCCAGGGTGTTGGAGGCCCTGCCAGTGGAATGGCTAGGAGATCCGCCCAGGCTGCGCGACGAGTGACCAAATGCGGAGAGCTTCCTGCATAGAAGCATGGAGCGCGTCCCTCCTGGCGGTTTAGATAGTACATGGTCGTGGTATTGTCCGCCTGGACTCGGACCACGACCCCGGAGGAACGGAGCAAAGGCGTGAGAGCTTGTATGACCGCCTCGAGCTCCAGCAGGCTGATGTGGCATCGACCCCGCTGGGACCAGAGGCCATGAGCCCGGTGTTCCCCAGATGGGCACCCCAACCCATCAGAGAGGCATCGGTCGACAGAGAGACCGCCGGCTCGGGCGGACGAACGGGATGCCCTCCTGCAAATGATCTGGAACGGTCCACCACTGGAGAGCGCTCCACATCCCTGTGTCACCGACACAAGCTGGTCCAAGGGATCGCAGCGCTAGACCACTGGCTGGCCAGTCCTCACTGAAGGGGACGTGATGTTCCAGCGGCCCAACGGACCACGCTAGGCTGCAGGCCGCCATGAGACCCAGGAGGGCGAGCAGGAAGTCCCGGCAGGGGCGAATTGCTCAACCAGAAATGATCGGGCAAAGGAGGAAAGAACCTCGGCCCTGTCCGCCGGGAGCCGCCTGGCTCGAAGAGAGTCGAGCTGCGCCTGGCTGAATAAAAATCACCTGCTTCGGCTCGAGTTCCACTTGGCCTCTTTGATAAGGAGGCCCAGTTGAAGCAGACCTGGAGGGCCAGATCTCTGGACCACTCCGCCCCTTCCTGAGGAGCTGCTATCAGCCAGTCGTCCAGGTAAGGGTACACCGACCCTCGGCCGCAGGGAATGCTGTCACCACTGCCATGCATTTGGTGAAGACCCTGGGAGCTGGAGACATGTCAAGGGCATGGCTTGAATCAAGAGAGATCCTTCCGCCGGAAGCGAGAATCTCTGGTGAGACGGACGGATAGGGACGTGGAAAAACGCGTCCTGCAAGTCCAGAGAGCAGAACCACACGCGCTCCAAGGATGGTATTATCTGAGCCAGAGTGACCATCCTGAAGGTTCGAGACCTTAGGAACTTGTTTAGGTCGTGTAGGTCGAGAATGGGCGCCAGCCCCTCGTCTGCTTCGGAACCAGGAAGTACCTGGACACAAACCCTGGGTCTGAAAGAGGTCCACCACCTCTTACCACCTTCTGGAGGAGGAGGAGCGATGTCGCTCGACGAGCCGCCAGTGAGGCTGGGGATCTCAAGCTCCCGAGGGGCGACGGCCTGAAGGGTGGTGCCTGCTCGAATTCCAGAGGCAGGCTCCTTCCCACCACCTCCAAGACCCACCTGTCCGTGGTAACAGCGACCAGGCGGAACGAAGTGCGGAGCCGCCTCACGGGGACCTAGGGGAAGTGACGGGATGGGGCGACACCCCCAGCCTGTCACTGGGCAGGCTTGGAGGAGGGACCGCCGAGGACCTCCTGGGCCCTTTCCTCCTGCCTCCTGTTAGAGGAAGCCATGTTTGGGTTTGGGATGCCAAGGCCGAGCCTGCTGGGCCCTGACGCTGTTGGGCCGGGCCAAGTGCAGAAGGAAGAAGGGCTTAGGCTGTGGTTTGCGGCCTTTGTCCTTCTGAGCGGAAGAGACCGAGTCCAAGGTGGCATTGACTTCTCGATCCTCTGCAGGTGACCTTCCACCCCAGGGTCAGAAGGTCAGTCCCCAAAGGGAACATCCGCCAACTTGTGCTGGGTATCCGAAGTAAGAGGATATCCTCAACAAGCCCGCCGACGATAGCCACTGCGGCCGCCACCGATCTGGCACATGAGTCCCCTACATCCAAAGCAGTCTGGAGCTGTTGTTTGGCCACTGTCTGGCCCTGGTCCCGCACCTGCTTAACCGTAGTCTGCAGATCGGGCGGAAGATGAGGGATGACTCATCCAGGAGCCCAACAGGCATGAGAAAATGTGCCATGAGGACGGCCGAACTGGCCTGACGAAGGCCGAGAGACGACGAAGACTTTTCGTCCGACATAGTCCACTTTGGACCCTTGTCAGGAGGTTTGTCCACATCCCTGGCGCAGCCGGCGCAGAAAACGCCGTGTCGGTAACCAACCCTCAGCAGAGGGGTGTTCAAAACCGGACAAGGAACGGGTAGGGACCGTGATACTTCCTGGCCATCCTGGCCGAAGGCAGGGCAGGAAGCAGGGCGCTGCCAAGTTCCAGTGTTGACCCACTATGGCCTCGGCCACCGGAAAGGCCTCCGGCCGGAGAATCCTCGGTCCAGAATCTCCGTGAGGGGATACCTGGCCTGCTTGGAACGGTTCGAGCCCATCCCGTAGACTCGAGATGAGCCGAAGCAGTCCTAGGAAGGACGACGGCTATCGTCCATTGGCTGACTTCCTGAAGACTCCAAGTCCAGTCGCTTGAGAAGAAGGAGGAATCATCTTCGACTCGGAAGAGTCCTCAAGAGCTGCCTCTGGCCTGAACCACCCTTCACCTGCCGAGGTCGGTCGGGAGTGAGGGTAACTGACAGCCGATGGGGTAAACCTTAGCCGACCGAGAATCCTTGGTCGGAGCCCCAATTGGTGGCTGTGAGGCGGAGGTTCCACCGCAATCGTGGAGCAGCTGGTTTTGGCCGAACAACCGCCTGGTATAGGCCTCGGCAAGTCGAGGGTTGTGCCGCCGCCCGTGACAGTTACTTAATGCCGGAGGCGCCGGAGTCGGCTTATTCCCCGCCAGGAGGAGCTGTTAGAACATAAGGTTCTGCATCGCCGACGACTTTACGCCGAAGCCTCATCCGAGGAGGAGGACGAGGACGAGCGCGACGCCGCTCATCCATGGTGCCGAGACCGCTTATGACGGTGGGAACGCTGGACCGCGAAGAGGTCCGAGACCGAGACCGAGAGTCCCGAATTCGGGTCGGTGCAGGAGGTGTCGGCCGAACCGACACTCCTTCGCTCGGAAGGTCCATCCGAGGGCTCTGGAACCGGAGGCACAGGCGAGCCCACGGGATCCTCAACTCTCCCTGGGAACCGGGAGAGGGGAATCTCGCTAAAGGCGACAGCTCTCTAATGGGTCGAGAAAATCTCGACTTCATCAGTGGAGTCTCGGTCAACTGACCTGACGGGACACCGTGAGGCCAGTGGCCGAAGCCGAGCGGTCGATCAAGCCGACGGTCGACGGCCCGGGAGGGACCTTCCCGCCCCAAGAGCGCCGACGGATGGGATTTACCTTGTCCTCTTTTGGACCGAAAAAGGTCCAGCAGACGAGGCCCTTCTCCTTTAGTGGAGAGGGACAGACAAAGCTCCTTAAAGGAAGCCGTGAGGAAGAACCCAGAGAGAGCGGATAAATGCCGCGCCGAGGAAGATACTGCCACGCGCCGCCTCTTCGGGGGCGACCATCCGCCGGCTGATCCGCCGAACGCCCGCCGCCGCGACACCGCCAACCGGCCTCCTTGGACTTCACCGAGGGAAACGCCGGGACGGCCCAGTTGCAATCGGGCAGCACGGCCTTCGAGGACGAGAGGTTAAAGATGAGCATAGGTCGCAAGCCCGCGGGTCGTGCTCAAGGCCTAAGCAGTAGACACACGTGGAGTGTGGATCCGTCCGACATCTTCTGCCCGCATGGGCATCTCCGAATCTGGGAGTCGATTTATCCATCGCAGCTGCTGGGGATCAAGACTGAAGTCTTTTGCAAAATATTATTTTTAAATCGCAAACGGAGAAATAGGAACCAGTCACAAACGCAGAGCGCTAAGGAGGGAACCTGAGCTTCCAAGCGTAAGGAAGATCTGGCGCCATGGGGCGGAGCCGAGTTATACCACCCGGTGGGTGGGAGGAGCAAGCTTGAAGACCTTCCGCAAGATTTAAAGCTGAGTGATACTGTTAATGAGTGTGGATGAACAACATATCCATGTCCCTAGAACTTGTTTTTCTCGGGCGTGGATATGTTGTTCATCCACACTTTGGCAGACTCCAAGCAGTTCTCTGGGAGGAGGGAGGCAAGGCGATACTCTCTACTTAGGACAGAGACAGGAGAACTGAGGCCCTAAAACTTAAGGTCGATGTGGTAATGGGTGATAAAGGTGTTTGCTGTCTTCCAGGTAGCAGCCCTGCAGATTTCCTGGATAGGATGTCCCTGGTAGCAGCCACTGACGCAGCGGTATGGTGGGTGGAATGAGCCCTTAGCCCTATGGGAGGTTCCCACCCACCAAACTATAGCAGAGATCAACGCAAGATGTAATCCATCTACCAATCATCCCGCTGTGCAGTTCTGCCAGGTGAGGCTTCAGCACAGGTGACAAACAGCTGGCCACCCTCTCCCGACTTCACCATCCTCTCCTTGTAATAGGAGAGAGCTCATCTCAGGTCCAACATATGAAGCCTATACTCTGCATCCAAGGTGTAGTCTGTAGAACACAGGCAGAGTAGACATCTGATTAAGGTGAAATCTGACACCACCTCGGAGGAATTTCGGTGGGTGCAGGACAACCTTGTCCCTGGGGAAGACTAGGTAGGAGACTCCACCAAAAGTGCCTGGAGCTCCCAGTCCTTTTGGCGGATGTGATAGCCACCAGGAGGTGGTCTTCACGACAAGTGTGACATCTCACACATGCGCATTGGTTCGAATGGCTTGCCCATGAGTTTTGCCAAACCAGCAGTAAATCCCACTGAGGTGGAGGTTCACGAATCGGAGGGGATATGTGAGCTTGGCCCTTGAAAAGCACTAGACCACCTTTCCTGTGCCACAGTCCACTGACCTGCCCGCGCCTCGGTTATGAGATGGATGCCAGGCACACCTTAGTGGTCAAGACCCCTTGGAGACAGACCAAAGGTAGTCTAAAATGCTCACCACAGGAGAGAGAGTCTAAGTTTGCCCTGGCAGTGAATGGAAAACCTTTCCATTTGAAGGCATAGCACCTTCTGGTTGACTCCTTCCTGGATGCTTCCACTACTGTGAGTACATCCTCAGAGAGACCCAAAGCCTGGAACTCTAGTCGCCAGGTACCAGGCTGTCAGGTACAGGGACTGAAGGTACGGATGGAATACCTTCCTGACTGAGATCAGGTCTGGGCATGCTGGAAGATGCCTTGAGAGCCTGTTGCTGAGGCTGAGAAGATCTGATACCAGAACTGGTGGGGCCAGTCTGCAGCTACCAGAATCACCTGCACCTTCCCTCCTCACCTTGATGAGCACCTTGTGGATCAAGGGAAATGGCGGGAAGGCGAGAAGAGGCCTGGGGTCCATGTCCTCAAGAAGGCATCCCCTGCAGCGAGCCCTGCTGGGGGCAGGCATGAAACAGCCTCAGATTGGTGTTTTTCCTGGAGGCAAACAGGTCCATCATCGGTGTGCCCCAGTGGGAGAACAGGTTGTAAGCTACCTCTGTATGGACAGACCACTGTGGATATCTCACTCATGCAGCTGAGAGCATTTTCCAGTTGATTCAAGGCTCCAGCCACATGGATGGCTAGGAGATCTGCCTCCAGTCGGCGCATGAGTGTCCAGATGCGGAGTGCTTCCTGCACAGCAGCTGGGAATGCGCCGCCTGTTTGTTGAGGTAGTACATGGTCATGGTATTGTCCGCCTGGACTTGAAACCACTTGACCCTAGAGCTGCTGAGAGAATGCTGACAGCGCCACTCTGACCGCTCTGAGCTCCAGCAGGTTTATATGGTTATCGGGATTGCTCGGAGTCCAGAACCATGGGCCCTGTGGTTCCCCATGTGGGCCCCATGAGAGAGGCATCGTTGTGAGGACGACCGCTGGCTCGGGACAGACAAATGGGATCCCTACCTGCAGATCATTCAGGACGGTCCATCACTGGAGAGCGCCCACATCCTTTGGGTTACAATGATCAGCTGGTCGAATTGACAGTGGCGCTGAGTCCACTGGGCAGCCAGCCCCATTGAAGGTGGACATGCCACCGGCCCATTGGACCACGGTGGTGCAGGCTGCCATGTAGCCCAGAAGGGCAGAAAGTCCCGGCAGGGTGCAAGTGCCCAACCAGAAATGATTGGGCAAAACTGGCCCAGTGGCGCTGAGGTTTGAGGCACTGGACGCCATACCTTGCTCCACACCAGCTTACCCAGGTTCGGTAACGGATTCGGGCCGCCAGGGGTCGGCAGGGAGAGGGATCGAGCGTCCAGTGGCATCTCTCTCTCTGGGGAGGGTTGAGTGCTAGTCCTGCTGCTATACTGCCATCTCCTGGGTGAACCTGGGACTGGCAGTGCAGTCGGGACAAGCGATGGGAGGGCAGATGTCTGTCGAGCAGCCTGGGAGGACTCTGCCTCGACATGCCTCCCAATTGGCTCTCCTTGAATGCAGGCGATTGCAGGGATGGGCCTGCAGAATAGGGAAAATGGACCCGTCACTCCTAGGTGGCTGAACCCTCTAGCTGGAACATGCCTTCCGGCCATCAACCGAGCAGACTCTGCTGTGCACCGCCTGCTCATCAAGGTTGAGGGAGGTAAGAAAAAATTACTCACCTTAGTAATTGCTTTTCTTCTCATGGAGTCTTGCTATATTATGACTATATGCAGTCAGCCACTGCAGCTGAACTGCCCCGGAGAGGAAAGAGTTAATTCCAGAGAGTCTGAGTTCCACAGCGAGGGCGCTATATACTAAAAGTTTATCTGGCCAGTTTCAAATGAAACTGTCAGATCTTTACGAAGCTAACACTAAGCAACAAGTCTGTGTGGAAAGCTCTACACTAGCCAAGTGGCTACCTACTAGTAGGAATAACAACAATATAAACAGCAATAATAATAATAACAATGAATAATAGTATTATTAGTTTCTCCCATGCAGCACTATTAGACCCCCTTCCCCAAAGACTCAAGTCCAGGAAGGGGCCAACATATTACTTAAAACAGAAATACCTAATTCCCTAACCCTAAATAAAGGGGTGAAGGAAGAACTAAATGGCATGACACAGTGCTTGCACTAATTTGCCACCCCTACCCAAGTAGAAGTTCTGAGAGGGGCAGGAGGGAGGTGGTCATAATATAGCAAGACTCATGAGAAGAAAAGCAATTACTAAGGTGAGTAATTTTTTCTTCAAACACCATGAAGTCTTGCTATATTATGACTACATGCAGATTACACAGCAGTACCTCCATGGAGGAGGGTCAGAACCTACTTAGGAAACAGGCTCTGAAGCACAGCTGTGCCAAAACGAGCATCTCTCTTGGACTGAATATCCAGGGAATAATGCTTGGTAAAAGTGTGAACTGTTTTCCAAGTAGCAGCTTGACAGATTTCCAGAATGGCAATATCTCCAGCAGCCGCTAGAGATGCAGCTGTACCCTGGTGGAGTGAGCCCTCAGTCCCAGGGGGTTCTCTACCTAGTTTTTGATAACAAAATTGGATACAAGAGACAATCCACCTTGCAATTGTCCTCTTAGTGGCAGGTTTCCCTTTGCCAACCTCGCCATAGGTAAGGAAGAGTTGGAGGATTCGAACCTGTGACCCTTGGTGTGTTCCAAATAGTAGCTCAAGGCTCTTTTGACGTCCAAGCTGTGCAGACTCCTCTCACCTGAGGAAGAATGCTCAGTGAAAATACTGAAGAGAGATGGATTGGTTCAGGTGGAAATCTGAAACCACTTTAGGCAAAACTTTCTGTTAGTCCTGAGGACTACTTTATCTCTGTGGAAAGAGATAAAATCTTCTTCCACTGACAGGGCCTGTAGTTCACTTATGCGCCTGGCAGAAGTGATAGCCACTAGGAAAACAGTTTTCCAAGTCAGAAACTTGAGCCACGATGAGGACAGAGGCTCAAAGGGGTTGCATTAACTGAGCAATGCAAACATTCAGGTCCCAGGCGGGAGCTGGTTCTCGAAAAGGAGGGTTGGTGGAAGTAACCTTTAAAAACTTGGAAAGCACAGGGTGAGAAGAAAAGGAAGCAGGCTTCCTGCTGACAGAAAGCAGAGACAGCTGCCAGATGAACCTTTAGGTAGCTGGCCTAAGGCCTAAGGAATTTAAATGGACCAAATAGTCCAGTAAATGGGCAGATCAGCAGATTCTGGGATAATCTGCTTCTCAGAGCACCAGATGGAAAACCTTTCACTTAGAATTGTAAGTGGCTCTAGTGGAAGGCTTCCTTGAAGCCTTTAAATATCCAAAACACCTTGAGAAAGGTGTAAGTCAGCAAATTCTAACTCCTCAAGAGCCATGCCTTGAGATGGAGGGATTTGAGGTCCGGATACCACACTCCCCTGTGCACAGGCCAGTAAGTCGTGGACTCTGGGCAAGCTCAGGGCAGGGTGGACTGTCAAGGACAGAAGCAGTGGGTACTAGGGCTGTCTGGCCTCAATCTGGAGCAATCAGAATCACTTTGCAGGGCTGAGATCTGATTTTACTAGTACCCTGAAAAGAAGGGAAAGGGGAAAGGCATACAGGAACTTCCCTTCCAATTCAACTGAAAGGCGCCCAGGGGGACTGATCCCAGCACTGGAGGCCTGCAACAAAACAGAGGAAGTTGGTGGTTGTCTGGGGCTGCGAAAAGATCTATCTGAGGGTGCCCCATCTGGCAAAGACTGACCCCAGCACCTGAGGATTCAGAGCCCATTCGTGATGGCCCTGAGAAATCCTGCTGAGGGCATCCGCCAGGACATTGTCCTTCCCTGGAAGGTGAACTGCTACCAGGGAGGTGTTCAGGAGTAAGCCAGAGACCACAACTTCATTGCTTCAGTGCACAAGGCTGATGACCGAGTGCCCCCTTGCTTGTTGATGTACCACATTGTTGTGGTGTTGTCTGTCCTGACTTGAACTACTTTGTTCTGGACAGAAGCTGAAAACGCCTGAAGAGCTAAAAGACAGCTCTGAGTTCCAAAAGACTGATGTGGAGCAGAGATTCCTGAGGAGACCACACTCCTGAGTGGACAGGTCGCCTAGTGAGCTCCCCCACCCTAACAGGGAAGCATCCGTGGTGAGGGTGAGGGAGGAAACGGAATGAAAGGAACCCCTTGTTTTAGATTGCTTGATCCTGCCACCAGTGTAAGGCCAGGATCAGGGTTTGGGTCACTGGAACCAATTTGGAAGAGGGGGTCCTCCTTTGAGACCAATAGGCCCTCAAATGGAACTGAATGTCCCTCATCTGAATCTGCTCCTTGCACTACAGCTGTGGAAGCAGCCATGTGCCCTAGGAGTTGCAGAAAATGCCTTGCTGGTCGAGAGACCCGAGGGTAAAGGAGGATGCCAGGGCAATGAGTCTGTCTACCCTTCCGAGGAGAAATGCTCTGGCTAACTTTGTGTTCAATTCTGCACCTATGAAAGTTAGTACCTGAACTGGTTCGAGAACTGACTTTGCAAATTCAGCAGGAATCCCAGGGAAGTGAGAAGCTGCTGGGTGACTTGCAAGTGGGATTTTACCTGATCTGGGGACTGACCCACTATGAGCCAGTCATCCAGGTAGGGAAACACAGCAATCCCTTGCCTTCTTAAATGAGCCACTACCACAGCTTGACATTCTCGTGAATACCCTTGGCGCAGAGGTAAGGCGAAGGGCATTGCCCTGAACTGGTAGTGGCCTGAGGGTAGTTCGAACCTGAGGTACTTTCGTGAGAAGGCCTGATCAGAACATGAAAATAGGCATCCTTGAGGTCCAGGGAAGCTAACCAGTCCCCTGGCCTCAGGGAGGCAAAATCATTGTCAGAGTTAACATTTTGAACTTTGGTTTCAAAAGATGCTTGTTCAGGTACCTTAAATCTAAAATGGGCCGCCATTCCCCTGTCTTTTGGGGTAAGAAAGTATCCTGAGTACAGCCCCTTGCCCTGATGGCAAGGAGGGACCTTTCTACTGCTTTGCAGTCCAAAAGAGAAGAAACTCTGCTTCCAAAGCAAGGGCTTCTGAAGGATTTTAAGGTGGAAATGTATGGCTCTCATCTTCGAAACTGTTTGAAGCTGAGAACCAGACCTGGCCTATTACCTCCAGAACCCACCTGTCCGGTTAGGGACACCCAGTTCTGGCTGAAATAAACCAACCTGCCCCCACTGGTACAGGAGAATCGGCCCTGGGCACCCCATCAGGGTGCCTGCTTGGCAGTAGCCTTAGGCTGAGGGGAGGGGGACGGTTTACTTGTGCCCTGTCTCACCTCTGCCTCTAAAGAACCTCTGTGCAAATGCAGAGGAGGCCTGAAATTGGTAAAAAGGCCTGTGGAAAGGCCTGCCCTGACCTCTGGGAGCGTGCCTCTGTGGAGTGGCATGCCTCCCTAGCCTGGGCACTTTTGTAGGTAGTTCTGTATTCATCCATCTTTTCATATAGTTTTCTGTTTGTTCCCAAACAGAGAATTACCCACAACAGGAAAATCCATAGCCTTTGACTGAGTATCTTGGGACAGATTAGTGCATCTGAGCCATGCCAACCTATGGAAAGCTACAGAAGTGGCCATGACCCTAGAGGGAAACATCATTAACATCCACAGCAGTATGAAATTGAACTTTAGAGGCTCAATGCCATCAGCAGCCACCTGTTCCAACTCACTAGCCAGCTGGCCATGGGCCTGCTTGGCTAACTGCAATACTGTGTCCCACCTAGATTTCTGATATCTAGCCACATAAGCCATATAATTTGCCTGCCTGAGTCCCAAAGAAGCTGCCATATACTGTTTTTCGCCATGGCATCAATCTTCCTGGAATCCTTATCAGGAGGATGTGAGGCCAGAGGAATATTAGCCTTGTCACAGGCTGCAGCTTGTACCACACCTACATGACTACACTGCTCAGTGAGGAAGTCTGTATCAGAGCCTGACAAGGTATATCTTCTGTCCATTTTTATCTACAGGAGGGACAGAATGAGGATTTTTAAATCTTTGTTGTTTGCTTCCTAAATGACTTATGCAAAGGAATAGACAACCTCCTAGACTCTGGTATATCCATCATTTCTACATAATCAGGCTCCTCTTAGTCATCCACAGCTTCCTCTAAAGGAAGCTGGAGGGTTCTGCAACCTTTTGTAAAACATAAAATGGAAGGGGACTCAGACAGAATAGGAGGAGATTCTAAAGGTCTGTCTGGAGAAATGTCCGGTTCAATGGGCACGTCCAGACCCTCCCAGCCACAATGTAATGATCAAATTCCTCCTCCCTCCTGTGGTTCATAAAATTCCTCAACATCATACTCCTGAACCACTGGCACTGAACAAACCAACCTTTTATCAACTGTAGGTGGTTCGGCAGGACCCTGAGACAGTGACTGGACAATCTGTATGGCTTTAGCTATTTCTGCAGCAGTTGGAGAGACAATTTTGGACTCCAAACCTACTGATTTCTTTGTCTTTTCACTGAGACTGGTTCCCTGAACCAGCCTTCCTTTACTTGAGGAAGTCTCGCCTGGTCAGAGGGCATTCCCTCTGGTCCAGTGGGTACTGGACGGGCTGGCCATCCGGGTCGCGGACTTCTTGGCCTCTCGCCCCTGAGTCGGCCCAATCTCTTTTCCAGGGTGGCTGCAGGGAAATTTTTACACACCTGGCAGTCTGACAGGAGGTGGTCAGCCCCAGACAATAAACACAGTGGTGTGTGGGTCAGCCTTGGCAAAGACTTTCCCACAGACATCACAGTGTTGAAACCCAGTGGGCCCGGTTTTTCTTTGGGTTTCTCAGACATAATGCCAGCCTAACCAAAAACTTGCCCTTTTGATGGCAGTGCCAGGCAAGACACCCTTATCGGTTCCTAACCGTGTCACGGTATTTGAAAAACCTATTTTAAAAGCAAGTTTTTTAGAACCGATAAGAACCGAACCGCACTCTAAAAGCCCAACCAACACTTTAAAACGTTAAATTAAGCAAACCGATCGGTTCAAACTGAACCGATAATTGAATTCCACACAGACTTTACTCGCTTGAACCGAGAAATGAACCGATGTGAAGGAGCTGATCTCGAGCCGACTGTTCAGTGAAGCAGATAAAGAATCGACAGTTTCATTTGAAACTGGCCAGATAGATATGGTATAGCGCCTCAAGGCTTGTGGAACTCCAGACTCTCTGGAGTTAACTCTTTCCTCTCTGGGGCAGTTCAGCTGCAGTGGCTGACTGCATATAGTCATAATATAGCAAGACTTCATGGTGTTTGAAGAGGGATCTCTCTCGCCCCACCGAGACACCCGGGCATCAAGGGTCTAATGGAGCAAGCGGTTGCACTCTAGGAGCAGACTCCTGGGCGCCACAGGGTGCACGGCTTGAGGGATCCGATTGAGTGGAGGGAGGGTAAGCAGAAAGAAATAGTTAAAAAAAAAAAAAAAAGGCCTCTGCCTGTTCACCAGGAGCCGAGCTCTGGCTCAGCAAGAGTCGAGTTCTGCCCTGATGAAACATATCACCTGTGCAGGCACGAGCTCTGACTTGGCCTCGTTGATCAGGAGGCCAAGCTGAGAGTGCAGGTTTGAGGGCCAGATACTTGAACTTCTCCACCTCTTGCTGGGTGGAACCCGCCAAGAGCCAATCGTCGAGGTAGGGTAGACTCTGACCCCTTGACGCCTGAGGTGGGCTGTCACCACTGCAATGCATTTCGTGAAGACCCATGGGGCCGATGACAGGCCGAATGGCATGGCTCAGAACTCGTAAAGGGTTCCTCTGCTCTGAGGCGGAGGAACTGCTGGTGAGATGGACGGTTGGGACACCCCTGCTGTTTCAGGACCAGGAAGTACCTGAAACTAACCCTGAGTTGACAGGGGCATCTGACACTGGGCCACTACCTCCTTGAGGAGGAGTTAGCAATGTCGCCTCTCAGAGCCGACTGAGTGTGGACTGACACCATTTCCTCCCGTGGCGGCGCGCTGGGAGGGTACTGCTTGAATGCCAACCAATTCTAGAACCCACCTGTCTGTGGTAACAGCGACCAGAAAGAAAGTGGCAGAGCCGGCCCCCCATGGGAGGACTCAGAACTGGCGTGGATGGGAATAGGTGGCCACCCCATCCCGTCATCACTGGGCAGGCTTGGAGGAAGAGGGTCCAGATTGGAAGCGCCTGAACCCCGACACCTCCTTGTCCGCTGGCCGCTGGAGGCCTGGACTTGGGCCAAGGGTGCCAAACTTGTGCCTGTTGTTGCTTCCCACCCTGAAAGGGGACTGCTGGGCCACAGAAGCAGGGTGCTGAAATGGCTTCTTCTGCTGTTTCTTGGCGCCAGAGGCATCTTTTGGGCAGAAGTAGCAGAGTTCAAGGTGGCACTGGACTGCTCGATTTGTTAAAGGTGACCATCCACACCTGAGCTGAAAAGATCAGTGCACAGGAAAGGAACATCAGAAAGTTTGTACTGGGTATCCGCCATTAAGGTGAAAGCCTCAGCCAAGCCCTGCGGTGCATGGCAACTGTGGCTGCCACCGAACGGGCACAAGAGTCCCGAGGTCCAAGGCCGCCTGGGAAGTTGCTGCTTGGCAATGGCTTGGCCTTAGTCCCAGACCTGCTTGACTCTAGTCTGAAGATCCACTGGGAGGTGCGGAGAACTTCATCCAAGGAGCCCAAGAGGTATGAGAGAAGTGCGCCATGATGACGTCACCAGCTTGCCTGACGGAGGCCTCAAAGAGGAGGCTGCATAAACATTCCTGGCAGAGTGGTCCAGTTTTTGACACCTTGTCTGGAGGTCCATCAGTGTCAGCAGAGCTGCCTGTGCTCTGAACACAGAAGCAGTCATTAAACCCTCAGTCGAGGGATGTTCCGTGAACCCGAGAGGGACCCAATGGGCACTGCATACTTGCGGGCCATCAGGACAGACAGCTAGGCAGGAGGCAGGATGTTGCCAGAGCTCCAAAGCCGGGCCAACAATGGTCTCGCCACTGGGAAGGCTTCTGTAGGGTAGCCCCTCTTTAAGAGTATCTGTAAGAGAATACTCCGCCCGTTTCTGAACAGGTTCCAGGGCATCCCTGTGGATTCGGCGACAAGGAGAATTCCCATAAATGACGAAGGGCTCCTCCGTCGACAGATTACCACTGACTCATCATCCAGTGGATGAGAGTGAAGGTCAGTGTCATCTGAATCGATATACAAATTGGTTGGCTACCAGGTCTCCTGCACACGCCTGGGATGGTCAGGCGCGAGGGTGACTGAGATTCTATGAGGGAGACACCACCACTATTGGTGGAGAGACGGATTTTGGCTTAACCGCAGGTTTTACTGCTCTAGGGGCGAAGGAACCGATTTTACCGGTTCTAATGGAGTCGTCGCCTGCGCAGGCGAAAAGCCACATAATGGCTGGGGTGGAAACCAAAGAGGGCTTCTGCCTGGACAGAATGAGCTGTTGCCACATCAGATCTTCGTAACGCCAACGGAATTTCTGCTGAAGTCTCTCCTCATCTGAGGATGACAAAGAGATGGTGGTATCACCTCCTTCTACAGCGCTTATCGCCTTCCTCGGCCTGTCAGTTGAGGGGTCTGAGATCTCGATCGGAATGGTTGAGTGGGTCATTCCGGGACACCGTGGGGAACTGATTCTCGATGGGAATGCCAGCAGGCTGGGTTTCTCATCAGGAAGAGGCAGGATCGGGGCCCTAGTGAGTGAGTTGTCGGCCTCATTGGGTGATAAAAGACTGACAGGGTCGAGAGTGATCTCCACCACATCGTCGATCGAGACCTCGGCCGGCTGACCAGTCGACAAAGCCAAGAAGCCGGTGGCTGAAGAAGCAGTCTTGACTGAAGTAGAGACTGGAGATTCCTGTGACCGAGATCGCCTCGATCCCAAGAACGCCTCCGCCAGACGAAGAATCTCTGGTTCCTTGTCCTTTTAATAGATCCGGGAGGTATACCAAGCCAAAAGTCCTCACCTTGGTGTAGAGAGAGAGAGGCGCACATCTCACGCAAAGAGCCCAAGAACAAGGAGCCCAGGTTGAGTAGAACAAAACCATCCGAGAGGAGCTCTCTGCAGCTCACGCGGCTCTCTTCCTCGAAGGCCTGCATCTGTTCTAACTGCTTACGGACCCCGCAGCCGCGGAGTCTGCCCATCCTGGATTTCACTGGTGGATTCGGTTTCCTCGGACCTGCCCAACTTGAGCTGTGCAAAACAATCGCCGAGACATTCGGTGAAAAGTGAGACATATCTCGCATGCCTGGGTGTCATGGCAGACACCCAAGCAGTAGACGATGCGGTATGTGGGTCTGTGTGCAACATTTTCTGGCTGCACAGGCACCGCCGAAAACCGGGAAGATTTATCTTCCATAATCAAATAGCACAAGTTGTAAATCACTAGCTCGACAGCTTAATCTTCCAGGGATCCAAAGATATTGAAGCCAGGGCCTGAAGAACGATTAGCGGAGAGGAGGCAACCCGAATCTTCCAGCGGAAAGGAAGATCTACGCTACTGGGCAGAGCCGAGGGTTATACCACCCAAGTGGGTGTGGGAGGAGCCAGCTTGAAGACCTTCCGCAAGAATTAAAGGGGAAAGGGACATGCCAAGAAGTGTGAATGAACAACATATTCACGTCCCTAGAAGCAGAACTACATGCCCTGCTTCAGGGATGCAATGATTTGGTTTAGAGACCCTCCGAACTTGTGCTTCTTCAGGAATTGACTGAGACTGTGAAGATCCAGTATGGGGCACCAAACCCCCATACATTTGGGGACAAGGAAGCACCTGGACACGAAGCCCTGGCTGGCCGTGGCATCTGGGACACGGGCTATGGCTCCTTCTCTAGGAACTGAGCGATGTCCTCCCTGATGGCAGACAGTGTGTTAGTGAGACACCACGGACTCCGTGGAGCGTGGGCCTGCATGGACGGACAGCCAGAAACAGAGAGGCAACCTGCCCACCACTTCTAGCACCCATCTTTCTGAGGTGATGGCAGATCAGGTGTATCAGAAATGGTGAAGCAGACCCCACCCCACCATGGGGAGCTGAGGCAGAGACTGGATGGGCAAGAGCCAATCATCCCTGACCCATCACTGAGCAGCCTTAGAGGAGGCACTGATCCCAGCAGCTGGAACGCCCCGCTGCCCTGACCCCTGGGCTCCTTGGAGTCCTGTCTCGCAACTTAGGCTTAAGCGCCAGACCTGCAATTGCTCTGGCTGGGGCTTGGGGCAGAAAGGGCCACACCTGAAAGGGCTTTTTCAGTGCTTTTCCGACTGATCTTTCTGTGAGGACATCATAGAGCTGAGGGTGGCATTGGACTTTTGATCCTCATAAGGGCTCCATCCACCCTGGGACCAAAAAGGTTGGTACCCAGGAAAGGAACACTAGCCAATTTGTGCTGGGTGTCTGCTGTAAAGGTGGAAATCTGCAGCAATGTTCCTGTTGTGCACTGTGACTGTTCTACCACAGACCAAGTGCAGGAGTCTCCAATGTCCAAAGCGGTCTGAAGCTGGTGCTGGCAGTGCTCGATCGCGTTTCTCTCGGACCACCTTAGCCTTTGACTGGAAAATATGGTAGGCAGATCTCCTGCTCCTGGACGAGGGAAGACACGGTCAAGGACAACCATCACGGTGCGACCAAAGTTGGCCATCATCAAGGCGTAGCTTGCCTGACGGAGACCCAGGAGGATGCAGTGTAAACTTTCTTTGGCTGTATGGTCCAGCTTCTTGGACCTTTGTCGGGAAGGGGTCCATATCTCAACACTCGCTGGCCTTACAGAAGATGGAGTTTGCACACCAACCCTCAGCTGAGGGGTGATCTGAGAAACCAGACAGGAGCTGGTCGGGACCGCACACTTGTGGATCATATGGGCCCAGGGCATAGCGCAGGAGGCCAGATGCTGCCAGAGCCAGCGCAAGTCCCAGAACAGCCTTCACCACCAGCAAGTCAGATTCCTCAAGGAATCATCCTGATCCAGGATTTCGTGAGGGGTAGTTATCCCGCTTTTGACTGCTCCAAGGGATCTCCATTGATTCAGAGAGCAACCGAGCAAAGCCCAAAGGACATCGCCCATGGTTGATGATCAGCCTGGTTAATCACGGTCAAAGCCTGGGGCTCCGGAAGATTGCTTGGAGGACCCGAGTCCGAAGACTACTCAAAGACCACCCGTGGCTGCTTTTCCTCTTGAACCACCCTGGCCTTGTCCGCGTGGGTGATCTCAACCAACAGCCGAGCATGAAGGCCAGGGATGGGGAGCTCTTGCAGATGCTCCATGGGGTTGCCTGGGTGGCAGTTCCACCCAAATCAGTGTGGAGGCTGGCGCCGGAGATACCGGATGCAGGACCAGGTGGCTGGGGAAGGGCCTACTCTGCCAGAGGATCCACTGTTGTTACATCAGTTCCTCATAGCGCCAATGCAGCCTGTGACTGAGCTTCTCCTCATCCGAAGATGAAGAGGCATGTCAACGACACTTCTGGGCCAAGGGTCGAGCATGCAAACGTTAAGAGTCCTTGACCATAATTTTGACCAAGATCAAAGATGGATTGCATCACAAGTCCTATGAAGACAGATTGAAGGAACTGAACATGTACTCCTGGAGGAGAGGAGGGAGAGGGGATATGATAGAGACATACAAGTATCTTACAGGGAGGAACAGGGTGCAGGAAAACACTATTTTAAGCGTAAAAGATGTTCCAGGACTAGAGGGCATGGGATGAAGTTGGAGGGAGGACGATTCAGAGGAAACATGAGAAAGAATTTCTTCACAGAACGGGTGGTGGACAAGTGGAACACCCTGCCAGAGGAAGTGGTGGGGCTGAAACAATCACGGATTTAAGAATGCATGGGATAGACATAAAGGAATTCTGGAGGTCAGGGTAAGCTACAACAGACTTCTAGGAAAACAAACTGAACTTACAAGCTCAAATGGGCAGACTGGGTGGGCCATAGGCCCTTATCTGCCGACACTGTCTATGTATGTATCTATGTATCTAGATCTCGACAAATGACTGGGGTGTTGACATTGAGAAGAACCAGGTGGCGGGCCACGAGCAGAACATGCACCTGCCCTGCTGCAAAACCCTAGGAGGAGGTAACCCTGGTCTACTGACTGCTCCTGATCTTGCTGGGAGAGGGTCAAAAGGACTGGAGTCCTTGAGATCTGAGATCATCGATCCCTTCAGACAATGGGTCGACTGGGTAAAGAAAGATCTCAACTGCCTGGTCGGCTTGCATCATGGCCAAAAAGCCTGGACAGGGAAACCGGGAGCTCGTGAGTTCGACCGCCGACCAACACCAGCCACAAGCAGGGCAGTCGTGGGAATCGCAGGAGTGGGAAGAGCTTGCTTGTTCCCAGGCTCATGACTGATGTTGGGATTTTTTCACCTTTTCTTATCACTTCGGAAGGGCCCTTGAGTATCTAGAAAGACTGGCACATTTCTCAATGTGCCCATGAAGGACACCCCAATGCTGGCCCCAACTGGGAGCAATGTGGATGCCGAGAAGCACCTGCTGCAGCCTGGACTGCCACCCCTTCCATGGTCAGCAAGCTGGGTTTGCCAGGCCCACTGCCACATACGCTGCCTTATGTGCGCTCGAGCTAAACCAGTGGTTCCTGTACATCTGTCCCACCAAGGAGGAGGGCATAATAACTTGAATGATGAGGGCAGGAGAGATTTAACAGGCTACAGGCCTGAGCGCCATGCTCTGCCCGAGGCAGCAAATGCACGACAAGTGGGACATTTTCTGGTAGCAAGCAATGCAACGCTTGAAACTGGGATTGACTGGGCTTCTTTGTGATCCATGATGACAGCAGAAAACCAGGAAAACTTAAGGCAAAGAAAAATGCCACTGGCACACTTAGAAACTGCTTTTGGGCCTTCACACGCATGGAGCTGCTGGGAGACCTCACTCTTCCAGTGGAAAAGAAAATCTGAGGTCATAGGGCGGTGCCAAGGAGTATACCACCCGATTGGAGCTTAGCTTGAAAATGGTCTGGCTGGATTTAAAGGGGAAAGAAAGACTGCCAGAGGTGTGGATATGCACCATATCCATGCGCCTATAATCTCTGTTTCTTTGTCAAAACCACACACTCGCCGACCGGTGGCGTAGGGTTGAGGCGTGCACCTTACCTGGACCCATGCCACACCAGGTTCAGGAATGGACTGGGATGCCGGGGCTGGCTGGGCGGAGAGGACTGAGCCCCATGGATTGCTCTCTCTCTCGAGGGCGGGCTAGGGAAGGTGTCAGTCGGCAGTGGCCTCTGGTGGAGACCAGGAGCACTGCATGACAGCGCAAGGAGGACATCAACCAGAAAACGTGAAAATGCTCCACGTCATGCCAGATGATGGCTGCCTGGCTCTCCAAGCCCGCCAATGCCTCTGAATCCTTCCGCTAGCAGCACCCTCCGGTCCAAGATGTTGCACTGGTCTGCGCCCTCTGTATAGTGCCTTCCTCCTGGGAGGAGGGGGACCATCCGCGAAGGAGGACGCTGGGTTACCCGGGAGGACTGGCTGTCATGTGAGAGCCGGAGGACTCGGGAACAGGACGAGTCAGAAGTAGCACTGGCTCACCTGAAGGAGAGGCTGGCATGGATGAATGTCGGGGTGAAAAAGAAACAAAAAAAAAAAAAAAAAAAAAACTACACACACCCCAAGGCAAAATTCACTACTTTAAAGGATTCTGCAATTTAAATGTACTTTAAGTGGGATTAAATGCTTTACCTTGTTTCTGAACTTGACACCATAGAATTTGTCTGCAGACTCGAGTAGCTCAGGCCTGAAAGTAGTGGTGATAAATTGAGCATGTCCAGCCAGTTCCAGAATCATATCTATTGGGCAAAAAAAAAAACAAAAAAAAAAAACAAGAAGCATGAGCAACGCTCATGGTCATTTATCCTTTTTTTTTTTTATACTTATTTATTTTGTTTTCCAAAATTTATAACAATACATGTTTACAGAAGATCTCAATATTAATCAATACTTCTGTTATAGTTCTATACAGTGTCTAATATGTCCTGTCTGTTTATAAATAAAGTGCCAAAATTTATGTAAAGTCAGTATTAATAGAACACTCCCAAGTCCATTCTCCTGAAAACAATCCAAAGAAAATTTCTAACCAAATTTTATAATGCCAGCCCAGTGGTGTGGAGGGCTGAGGCATCATGCCTTACACCTCCTGCCACGCAGAAGACCCGCCACCGGGATCGCCAGGAGAGGACTGAGCATCCAGGGAAGGTGGGGACCATGGGCCAACATTTGCCTAACACCTAGAAGAGGTTGGGTGTTGGCATACAGAGTCCCCATGTTGCAGCCAACTGTGCAGTATGCGGATAAGTGCGCTATGCCACTGTCGGCACTGCATGCTCCTCCTCCACAAGAAAGCGGAAAATGGATCCTGGCTGAGCAGCATGAAACCATCCTTCGCAGGTGCCACCCCCTGAGCTGGATCAGTTTGGGTGGGTTGAGTCATTTCCCACCATCCTGCCACGAAGGGTAAGTCATGGGGCATGAAGGAGGGGTCTGATGCTCAGGTGACGGTGCTGGGGACAGGAGAGAGAGAGAGAGACAGACAGACAGACAGCCGGGTCCATGGGGAGAAAGAATACAAAAAAATAAAAGACAGTCCAGTTCAATAACAAACTCTTTTGACTCTTGTATTTTATGGGTACTGCTGGAAGGGAAATCACTTTCATATTAAGGTTTTTGAGCATGTCTGGGTGTATTTCCACCCACCATACCCCTTAATTAATATCTGCTGACAAGCACCTTAGCTTATAGGGTCACCTGCCGGGTGCAACGGCATGCTACCACTTGTTGTCAGCCGACCCGGTTCAGGAACATGACCGGGGAGATGGAGGGCCAGCCAAGGAGGAGGCTCCCCAGAGTCAGAGGACCACTTGCCTCTTCGGGAGGGAGGCTGAGGCTCAGTGCATGACTGGCCTCTGGTGAAGCCAAAGGAGCAGAATGCACCAGAGCCAGTTCCGCAGGGTTTGGGGCTCGACGGACATCGACGATTGCGCCTTGCCATCTGGGCAACATCCCCACACCCAAGAACAGTGGAAAATCCAGCTCCCTGAGCACCAGGAGACGGAGCACCTGGTGCAGACCCCACAACTCCCTCCTTCCTTTTCTGATGGGTGCCCAATGAAACAAGAAGGATATCGGGGCGCATAGGCCCCACCTTGTACCCGCCTGGGGGCTAGAGCCACTGCTCCATGGGGATCGCCCACAGCCTCCAGGTAAGGCGGAGAGCATAGACAGACACCAGAGGCGACTCCTGATGGTGCGAGGCCTAGGGAGAATTGGGGCGAGATAAAGAGCAAGAAAAAAAATACCGTAGCTTATTACTATACAGAAGGGAGAGAGGACACGATCCTTCTCCCTCTGACCTAGATCTCAATTTCCTGCAGTAATTTCCATCTTGACCATCTCTCCACTAGTTTCTCTGTTCTATTTTGTACTTGATATGTTAAACTCCCCATGTTCTGGATATTCAAAGTAATTTGTTTCACTCTGCCAGTGAAGGTGGTTTCTGTTTCAGCCACCTATGAGTTACTGCTTTATTATGAGCTGTCACACTAATATTCCATAAATATAGGGAATTGGTCCCCTAACCCCCACTGGGGAAGACTCCAAACTAGGTGGTACAAGGATAAGAAAAATTACTCACCTTAGTAATGTTGTTTCTTCTAATGGAGTCTTGCTATATTATGACACTGCAGTTTGTCCCAGCCTTAGAACTGCTCCGGAGGTGAAAGAGTTAACTCCCATGCCAGGCATGGAACTTGGAGCGAGCTCGGTTAGAGAAGCTCTGTCTGTATAATTTCAAACTGAAACTGTCAGATCTATACAAGCAAAACTCACTAAGGTTCTGTGTGGAAGCTGTAAACCTCACACTAGCCAACTGGCTACTTAAATATTAACATTTTCCTGGTCCCAACACCAAGACTCAAGTCAGGGGACCAGAAAATAAGATAAGATAAAACACAACACCCAAACACCCCAAAAGAAGGGGTGGAAAACACAAGATGGGCAACTTAAGTGCTGATATGGACTGCCCACCCCATCCCCAGAGTAGAGGTTCTGAGAGGGCAGGCTGGGGAGGTCATAATATAGCAAGACTCCATTAGAAGAAACAACATTACTAAGGTGAATAATTTTTCTTCAAACAACATGAAGTCTTGCATATTATGACAATTGCAGACTACACAGCAGTACCTCCATGGAGGAGGGACAGAACCTACTTAGGAATAGGCTCTGGGGCACAGCTGTTCCAAATCGAGCATCCCTCCTGGCCTGGATGTCCAGGGAGTAATGCTTAGTGAAAGTATGTACTGTTTTCCAAGTAGCTGCTTGACATATCTCTAAGATAGGGATGTCCCGGCCGCAGCTAGGATGCAGCTGTACCTCTGGTAGAGTGAGCCCTCAGGCCTGAAGGGGAACCTTACCCAGTTTTGACAGCAAACTGGATACAAGAGACAATCCACCTGGCAATGGATCTCTTAGTGGCAGGTTTCCTTCCCAACCTCACCATAAGTGAGAAAGAGTTGGAGGAGTCTGAAACCTGTGACCCTTAGTCCGCTCTATGTAGTAACTAAGGGCCCTCTTAACATCTAAATGTGTAGCCTCCTCTCGCCAGAGGAGGAGTGGTCAGTGAAGAACACTGGAAGTGAAACAGATTGATTAAGTGGAAATCTGAAACCACCTTAGGTAAAAACTTCTTGTTAGTCCTGAGGACTACCTTATCCCTGTGAAAGAGATAAAGTCAGTCTCCACTGACAAAGCTTGTAACTCACTGGCGCGCTTGGCAGAAGTGATAGCTACTAGAAACACAGTTTTCCAAGTCAAGTACTTAAGCTCTGCCGAAGACAGAGGTTCAAAGGGGGTTGCATCAGCTGAGCAATGCAAACATTAAGATCCCGAGGCAGGGGCAGGGTCCCTGAATGGCGGATTGGTATGAAGCAATCCCTTGAAAAACTTGGAAAATACAGGGTGAGCAGAAAGAGAAGAGGGCTTCCTGCTGAAATAAAAGCAGAGACAGCTGCCAAATGCACTTTCAGGGTAGCTGGTCTCAGCCCCAAAGAATTTAGATGGACCATATAGTCCAAGACAGTGGGCAAATCAGCAGATTCTGGAAATATGCTTCCAGAGCACCATATGGAAAACCTTTCCATTTAGAGTTGTAAGTAGCCCTGGTGGAAGGCTTCCCTAGAAGCTTAAAATTTCGAGAACACCTTGAGAAAGGTGTAGGTCAGCAAACTCTAACTCCTCAAGAGCCAGGCCTTGAGGTTGAGGGATTTGAGACTCTGATACCAAACTCTCCTGGGCACAGGTTAACAAATTGTGGTTCCTGGGGAGACACAGGGAAGATGGACTGCTAAGGACAGAATGAGTGGGTACCAGGGCTGTCTGGCCCAATCTGGAGCAATCAATCATCTTGCAGGGTTGAGATCTGATTTGACTAGCACCTTGAACAGGAGGGAAGGGGAAGGCATAGAGGAACTTCCTTCCCAATCGAGAAGGAAGGCATCCAGGGGACTGAGCCCAACACTGGGGCCTGCAACAAAAAAGCGGAAGTTGATGATTGTCTGGGGCTGCAAAAAGATCTATCTGAGGGGTGCCCCACCTGGCAAAAAACTAACCCCAGTACTAGGGGATCCAGTGACCATTCGTGATGGCCCTGGGAAATCCTGCTGAGAGCATCTGCCAGGACATTGTCCTTGCCTGGGAGGGAACTGCTATGGAGGGAGATGTTCAGGAATAAGCCAGAGACCACAACTTGATCGCTTCGGTGCACAAGGTCAAGACCATGCCCCTTGTTTGTTGATGTACCACATTGTAGTGGTGTTGTCTGTTCTGACCTGTACCACTTTGTTCTGAACAGATGCAGAAAAAACCTGAAGTGCTAGAAAAACAGCTCTGAGTTCCAACAGATTGATGTGGGAGCAGAGATTCCTGAGGGACCACAATCCCTGGGTGAGAGGTCGCCCATGTGAGCTCCCATCCCAAAAGGGACGCATCTGTAATAAGGTCAAGGAGTGAGATTGAGGATGAAAGGAACCCTTGTCTCAGGTTGCTCTGATCCTGCCACCACTGTAGGGCCAGGATCAGGGTTCAAGTTACTGGGATCAACTTGGATAGGGGATCTCTCTTCTTTGAGACCAAAAGGCTCTCAAATGGAACTCGAATGTCCCTCATCTGAAATCTTGCCCTTGCACTACAGCTGTGGAAGCAGCCATGTGTCCTAGGAGTTGTAGAAATGCCTTGCTGGTCAGAGACCTGCAGGGTGAAGGAGGAGGCAGGGCCACCAGGGTCCTTACCTTTCTAGGGAAGGAAGGCTCTGGCCTGCTTTGTGTCCAGTTCTGCGCCTATGAAGGTGAGTAGCTGGACAGGTTCTAGAACTGACTTTGGAAGACTGAGAAGAAACCTAGAGAGGTAAGCAGTTGCTGGGTAACCTGCTAGGTGTGAGTCTGATCTGGTCTGGAGACTGACCCACAATGAGCCAGTCGCCTAGGTAGGAAAGATGGCAATCTTTTACCTTCTTATGAGCAACTGCTAACGCTCTAGGCATTTTGTGAATACCCTTGGGGCAGAGGTAAGCCAAGGGCATTGCTCTGAACTGATAATGGCCTGAGGGCAGTTCAATCTGAGGTACTTGTGGGAGCTTCTGATAAGAACATGGAAGTAGGCATCCTTGAGGTCCAGGGAAGCTAGCCAGTCCCTGGCCTTAGGGAGGGTAAAATCATTCCCAGAGTCACCATTTTGAATTTGGTTTTAAAAGGTGCTTGTTCAGATATCTTAGGTCCAGGATGGGCCGCCATTCTCCTATCTTTTTGGGGTAAGAAAGTACCTGGAATACAGTCCCTTGCCCTGGTGTGGAGAAACCCTTTACAGCTCTGAGAGCAAGGAGGGTTGAGACTTCGTTTCCAAAGCAAGAGTCTCTAGTGGATTTGCAGGGGAAAAGATCTGATTCTCATCTTTGAAATTTTTGAAGTTGAGAATCAGTCCTGGCTTACTACTTCCAGGACCCACTTGTCTGATGTTAAAGACTCCCAGTCCTGGGCGAAGTAAGCCAGCCTGCCCCCTACAGGTAATGGAGAACCGTGCCCGGCATCCCATCAGGGTGCCTGTTTGGCAGGGGCTTTAGGGCTGAGGGTGGAGCAGGCCTGCTCGTACCCGCCTGCCTCTCCTCTGAAGAACCCCTCTGAACATTAGCTGAAGAGGAGCTGGGCTTGCAAAAGGGCTCGTGAAAAGTCGCCCTGCCCCTGGGGGCTGCCTTTGAGAGTGGCTTGCCTTCCTTGGCCTGTGCACTCCATAAGTGGTTCTATAGTCATCCATTTTCTTCATATAATTCTCTGTCTGCTCCCAAACAGAGAATTTCCCCACACAGGAAAATCCATGGCCTTAGTCTGGGTATCCTGTGACAGACTAGTACACCTGAGCCAAGCCAATCTACGAAAAGCCACAGATGTAGCCATGACTCTTGAAGATACGCATTAGAATCCACTGCAGCATGGGATTGCACCTAGATGCCTCAATACTATCAGCAGCCACCTGTTCCAGCTCTCATGTTGGCCAGGGGCCTGTTTGGCTAAAGCCATGACAGTATCTCATCTGATTTCTGTATCTTGCAACATAGGCCATATAATTTGCCTGTCTGAGTCCCAAGGACGCTGCCATGTATTGTTTTTTAGCCATGGTATCAATCCTCCTGGAGTTCTTGTCAGAGGGTGTGAAGCCAGGGTAATATTAGCCTTATCACAGGCTGCAGCCTGCACTATCCCAACATGGCTGCATTGCTGTGAAAGAAACTCTGTATCAGGACCTGACAAAGTGTACCTCCTGTCCATCTTTTTATCCACAGGAGGCACAGAAATACAGGTTACTCACCTGTAACAGGAGTTCTAGGAATGGTATGTTTTCTTCATCCACACTATCTGGCAGGTTCTTGCCGCTTTAAATCTTGCCGGAAGGTCTTCAAGCTAGCTCCTCCCACCCACCCGGTGGTAAAACTCTCGGCTCGCCATGGCCGCTAGATCTGCCCGCTGGAAGCTCAGGTTGTGCGTCAAGCCGAGGTGGTTGTACAGGATGAACAACATATACCATTCCTAGAACTCCTGTTACAGGTGAGTAACCTGTATTTCTAGGGACATGGATATGTTGTTCATCCACACTATCTGGCAGACTCCTAGCAGTTCTCCGGGAGGAGGAGGCATGACACCCCTAATACTTACTTGGGGAACAAAGATTGAGAACCGGTGACCCAAACCAGCATCCCGCGTGACTCAAGGTCGCATGTAGGGAATAGCGTGAGTGCTGACTTCCAGGTAGCAGCCCTGCAGATCTCCGTGATAGGGACATCCCTGGAAGCAGCCACTGATGCAGCAGTATGGTGGTAGAATGAGCTCTTATCCTCTGGGAGGCTCACATGCCCGCTAACCATAGCAGAGATTTATGCAGGAGGTGGACCATCTGCCTATCGTCCGCTTGGCTGCAGGTCTGCCAGGTGTGCTTCCTTTAGCCGTGAGGTGACAAACAGCTGGCCTAACCTCTCCTGACTTCAGCCGCAGGCCTGCACAAGCGAGCCGCCTCTAGGGGTCCAGAGGGATTATATTCGGCCTCCGGAGGTGTGATTGGGGTAGAACACCGCAGAGTCAACACCTGATTAAGGTGAAACTCCGACACCACCTTTGGAAGGAATTTCAGGTGGGGCGCGGACAACTCTGTCCCTGTGGAAGACCAGGTAAGGAGACTCGATGCTAGCGCCTGGAGTTCCTCCCATCCTTCTGGCTGACATGATAGCCACCTCGAAGGTTGTCTTCCACGACAGGTGGGGAGACCACACCTGTGCATTGGTTCCAATGGCTTGCCCATGAGCTTTGCCAGTACTAGCAGTAAATCCCACGGAGGTGGGGGTTCCCGCACTGGAGTGAATGTGATCAAGGCCTTTGAAAAAGCGCCCGACCACTTTTTCCTGCGCCACTGACTGCTGACCGCCCGCGCTCGTAAGCAGAAATGGCTGCCAGGTGCACCTTAAGGGTCGCCGACCAAGCCTTGACTAGATAGGGACATAGATAGTCCAAAATGCTTGCCACAGGACACTTGTAAAGGGTCCAACCCTTTTTCCCGACACCAAATGGAGAACCTCTTCCATTTGAAGGCATAGCATTTTCTGGTCGACTTTACGGGACGCCTCAACGACGTGAGGACCTCGTCGGAAAGACCCAAGGCCTGGAACTCTAGCCGCCAGGAACCAGGCCGCAGTGCAGGATTGAAGGTCCAGATGGGAACACCTTCCCTGATTGACTGAGCAGGTCCGGGCGAGCTGGAAGCTGCCGTGAGCCTGGAGCTGAGACTGAGGAGATCTGGGTACCAGAACTGGCGAGGCCAGTCTGGGGCTATCAGAATCACCTGCGCTTTGTCCCTCCTCGCTCAGCAGGACTCTGTGAATCAGGGAACGGGGAAAGGCGAAAGAGGCCCGGGGTCCACGGCCTCGAGAAGGCATCCTCCTGCAGCGAGCCCTGCTGAGGGGTGGGCATGAAACAGCCTCAGCTTCGCTCTCCCTGGAGGCAAACAGATCCACCAGAGGTGTGCCCCAGCGGGAGAAAAGGTCTTGTACTATCTCCGGCAGGAGAGACCACTGCGCGATGCAGCCCTATCCGGCCCAGGGCATCGGCCAGGGTGTTGGAGGCCCTGCCACATGAATGGCCAGTGAGATCCCAGCCTCAGGTTGCGCGACTAGTGACCAGATGCGGAGAGCTTCCTTGCATAGAGGCAAGGAGCGCGTCCCGCCCTGGCGGTTTAGATAGTACATGGTCGTGGTATTGTCCGTTGGACTCGGACCACTTGACCCCGGAGAAACGAGCAAAGACGGTGAGAGCTAGGCGGACCGCATGGAGCTCCAGCAGGTTGATATGGCATCGGGACTCCCGCGGGACCAGAGGCCGCGCACTGGTGTTCCCCAGATGGGCACCCAACCCATCAAAGAGGCGCGCGGTCGTTAGAGACCGCATCTCGGGCGGACAAACGGATACCCTCCTGCAGATGAGACGAACGGTCCACCACTGGAGAGCTGCCCATGTCTCCTGGGTCGCCAAGACACGCCTGGTCCAGAGATCGCAACGCTGTGACACCACTGACTGGCCAGTCCCCACTGGAGGGGGCGATGTGCCAGCGTGCCCAACGGACTACGCCTGCACAGGCCGCCATGAGACCCAGAAGTCGCGGAAGTCCCGGCAGGGCGATTGCCCAACCAGAAATGATTGGCAAAGGAGGTAAGAACCTCGGCCATGTCCGCCGGAGCGGCGTGCTCTGGCTCGAGAGAGTCGCTGCCCCGATGAAAGATATCACCTGCTTGCTCGAGTTACGACTCTGGCCTCGTTGACCAGGAGGCCCAGTTGAGAGCAAACCCAATGGCCAGATCTCTGGACCGCTTCCACTCAACCTGGAGGGGCTGCTATCAGCCAATCGTCCAGGTAAGGGACACCCGGACCGGCGCCGCAGGGAAGGCTGTCACCGCCATGTGTATGCATTTGGTGAAGACCTGGGAGCTGAAGAAGGTCAAGGGCATGGCCTGGAACTGGGAGAGGGACCCCCTCCTCTGAAGCAGAGGAATCTGATGAGATGGACGGATAGGGATGTGAAAGAATGCTGTGCCCTGAAGTCCAGAGAACAGAACCACACGCGAGTTCCAGAGATGGTGTTATCTGAGCCAGAGTGACCATTCTAGAAGGTTCGAGACCTAGGAACTTGTTCAGGTCGTAGTGGTCCAGGATGGGCGCCAGCCCCCGTCTGCTTGGGACCAGGAAGTACCTGGACACGAACCCGGTTCTGATGGTGGGTCCTCTATCTCTCTTATCACCCCCTTTAGAAGGAGTAGGGCGATGTCGGCTCGACGAGCCTGTAGAGATCTGGGACTCCTGAAGCCCCGTGGGGTGACGGGCCCTGAAGGCGGAGCCGGCTCGACCGAGAGGCAGGCCTCTTCCCTGCCTCAAAACCCACCTGTCCGTGGTAACAGCCGGACCAGGCGGAAAAGGAAGTGTGAAGCCGCCTCGCGGGGAACTAGGCTAGGTGGACGGGATGGGGCGACACCCCTCAGCCCGTCACTTTGCAGGCTTGAGGAAGGACTGCCGAGGGACCACCAGGGCCTTTTCCTCCTTGCTTCTATTTGAGGGAGCTGGTGGCTGGGCTTGGAATACCAAGGTCTAGCCTGCTGGCCCTGACGCTGATGTTGGGCCGGACGCAGCGGGAGCAGAGGGCGAAAGGGTTTAGGGCTGAGGCTTACGACCCTTGTCTCTGCTATGGATTTGTGACCGAGTCCAAGGTGGCATTGACTTCTCGATCCTCTGGAGGTGGCCTTCCACCCAGGGCCGAAGAGGTCTGTTCCCAAGAAGGAATGTCCGCAAGCTTGTGCTGGTATCCAAGGTGAAAGTGGATATTCTCAGCCACGCCCGCGACGCATGGTCGCAGCGCCGCCACTGACCGGGCGCAAGAATCCCCGGATATCCAAGGCAGTCTGGAGCTGCTGCTTGGCTACTGCCCTGCTCCTGGTCCGCACCTGCTTGACCGTGGTCTGCAGGTCGGGCGGAAGATGAGGGACAACTCATCCAGGGAGCCCAACAGGGCATGGGAGAAGTGTGCCATGAGGATGGCCGAACTGGCCTGACTGAAGACCAAGTGAGGAGGCAGCATACACTTTCCGCCTCGCATAGTCCAACTTCTTGGACTCTTTGTCGGCGGTTTGTCCACGCCCTGGCATTGCCGGAAAACGCCTGTCTCGTAACCAACCTCTCCAGCCGATGGGTGTTCGGAAAAGCCGGACAGAGAGCCTTCAGAGGGGACCGTGATACTTCCTGGCCATCCTGGTCAAGGCGCAGACAGGTGCGGACGCTGCCATAAATTCCAGGGCCGGGCCGACAATGGCTTCGCCACCGGAAAGGCCTCCGCAGGAGAATCCCCGGTCCAGAATCTCAGTGAGGGTATATCAGCCGCTTGATACGGGTTCAAGCCATCCCAGTGGATTCTGAGATGAGCCTACAGCCCGAGGAAGGACGTATAATATCGTCCGCCTGACTGCCCCTCAGAGGACTCCAAGTCCAGACGCTTGGAGAATAGGGAGGAGTCATCCGATTCCGACGAATTGTCCAAGAGCTGCTTGAGCCTGAGCCACTCTCCACTTGCCGAGACTTATCGGGTGGGAGAGTGACCGGCAAGGCTCGGGAAGGCCCCTGGGCCGACCGGCGAATCTTTGACGGTGCCCCACTGTCGGTGGAGGCGGTTCCACCAAAATTGGTGGGCAGCTGAATAGGTCGAACAACCGGTCTGAAACAGGCCTCGACCACCACGAGGGGTTGATTCGACTGGTCCGGTGGCAATCATTTAATGGTCGGGGAAGAGGCCTGAGCTGGCTTACTGCCAGCCAGTAAAAGTTGTTGCCACATGAGATCCTCATTCGCAATCTTACGCACGCTTCCCTCGTCCGAGGAGGATGAGGAAGAGCGTGACGCCGCTTCTGCGCGTGCCGAGACCGAGACCGCCTTTGTCGACGGGAGCGGCTGGACCGCCAAGATGTCCGAGACCAAAATCTTGGCCAGGCCGAGGTCGGTGAGGCGGGAGCCAAGATCGGCAATCCCTCGGCTCGTCGACAAAACGGCGGCTCTGCGGCCGGAGGCGAGATGAGCCGACGGTATCCACAGTCCTCGCCGGGGAACCGGGAGGAGGGAATCTCGCTTCTCCAGCCGACAACCCGCCTAACGGGTCGAGAAAAATCTCGACCACGTCGGCGCGGGTGTCTCGATCACCTGGCCTGGCGGGGGCACCGTGAAGCCAGTGGCGGCGAAAGTTGACCCAGTCGACTGTCGACAAGGGAGGAGATTTTCCTGCTCCCAGGAGCGTCGGCGATGGGACTTACCCTTACTTTCTTCGATCCGATGAAAGCGTCCCAAGAGTTGGACCCTCGCCTTAGTTGAGAGGGTCAGGCAAAGCTCCTTAAACGGCTGAGTAGGAGGCCCCAAGAGAAAGCGGAATGAAAGCCGCAGTAGACGAAGTCGCGCCTGAGCCGCCTTCTTCTTCGAGGGCAACCAACTGTTCTAGTTGTTCAGCGGATCCCAGCCACGGAAACCGCCAGTCGAGCCTCCTGGATTTAACCGAGGAAATCTTCCTTGGCGCCTAGCTGGAGACGTGGCAGCGGGTCTCCCGAGGACGAGACCGGAAAAGGAGGAACACAGATCGCAAGCCTCGCGGGTCGTGCTCTGGCCAAGGCAGTAAACGACGTGAGTGCGGGTCCGTCCGAGACATCTTCTGCCCACAGGGACATCTCCGAACCGAATCGATTTGTCCATCGCAGCGAGGGAAGAAGACCGAAGAGGTAAACATTTTAATTTTTGAAAATTTCAAACCAAGATTTTTGGGCCCAAAGCTTAAATGCAGAGCGTTAAGGAGGAACCTGAGCTTCCAAGCGGTAAGGAAGATCTCAGGCGCCACGGGGCGGAGCGAGTTTTACCACCCGGTGGGTGGAGGAGCTAGCTTGAAGACCTTCCGCAAGATTTAAAGCAGCAAGGAACCTGCCAGATAGTGTGGATGAACAACATATCCATGTCCCTAGGAGCTTTTAAAATTTTTATTGTTTGTTTCCTAAAGGATTTATGTAAAGGAATAGACAATCACCTGGACTCTGGGATATCCATCATCTCCACATAGTCAGGCTCCTCTTGCTCATCCACAGCTTCCTCCAAAGGGAGCTGGAGGGTTTCAGCAACTTTTTATAAAACAGAAAATGAGAAGGACCCAGAAAGCCTAGGGGAGACTCTCCTAAAGGTCTGTCTGGGGAGATGTCCGGTTCAATGGGCACATCCAGACTTTCAAAATCACATTCACACTGTTCATAATCATCCTCCCTCCTCCAGTTCATAAAACTCCTCTATATCATATTCTTGAACCCGGTGGAACCGCGAACCGACCTTTACCAGACAGTGGCGGTTCGGACGGAACGAAAGCGACTGGACAATTTGGATCGCTTTGGCTATCTCTGCAGCAGTTGGAGAAAGAATTTTTGACTCCACACCTGCTGATTTTCTAGTTCTCTTTGCTGGAACTGGCTCCTCTGAGTCAGCTTTTCGCTTGCCAGAGGAAGTCTCGCCCTGGTCAGAGGCACTCCACGGTTCAGTTGGCACTGAACCGGGCTGGCCATCCGGTCAGCGGACTTTTAGGTCTCTCGCCCCTGGAGCCTACCAACTCTCTTATCCAGGGTAGCTGCAGGGAAATTCTTGCAAATCTGGCAGTCTGCATTGAGGTGGTCAAACCCCAGACAATAAACACATGTGGTGTGTGGGTCAGACCTGGCAAAGGCTTCCCACAGACACTACAGTGTTGAAACCAGTGGGCGGTTTTTCTTTTGGGTTTCTCAGACATAATGCCAGCCTAACCAAAACTTGCCCTTATCCGGAAATGCCAGGCAAGACACCCTTATCGGTTCGAACCGTGTCACGGGTCGTGGAAAAAACCGTAATGAAATCCGTTTTTTAGAACCGATAAGAACCGGAACCGCACTCTAAATGACTTAAAATGATTTTGAATAATGTTTAAAATAACCTGATCGGTTCAAACCGAACCGATAACACATTTACAAGTTCCACACAGAAAGTAAAACCTGTCTATTACTTACAATACCACAGACAGAGCTTGAACCGACCGGTTTGCAGTTAAAATAAATATAATCGCGTTGAATTAACTGAGAAAAATACTTTTTAACCGAGAAATGAACGAGCAGTAGGAGGAATCTCGGAGCGACTGTTCAGTGAGGCGGAGTAAAGAATCTGACAGTTTCAGTTTGAAATTATACAGACAGAGCTTCTCTAACCGAGCTCACGCCCAAGTTCCATGCCTGGCATGGAAGTTAACTCTTTCACCTCCGAGCAGTTCTAAGGCTGGGACAAACTGCAATTGTCATAATATAGCAAGACTTCATGTTGTTTGAAATGGCTGTTAATCTGAAACAATTTAATTATTTTATTTGTTACTTCCTGTCTGAATGGCTGCAAGCCTAGACAAATATAAAAGACATGTGAGTGCATTTGCTCCATTTCTCGCACTGGCGCCAACAGCAGGAGGGCGCAGTCTGGATCCCATTTCGCTAAAATTCTGGGGCTAGAAAACAAACAAACAAAAAAAACACCTTAATTTCCCACATACATTCTTGCCAGATTGGGGAAGAGGTTACTCGAGAAGAGCCACCCCAAATCCTTTATCATTCTGCCTTAGAAAGGTGAAATTCAGCCTCATTCTCCCATCTTAAAGAGAGAGTTCAGCCACCTCAGCTCTATGTGATTTCAAAATACATATATCTGAGAGACGGCCTTCACCGGCCTAGTCAGGGACATGAGGTCTGTAAAAGTGGGACCCTGCAAATTGATCCGCAAGATACCAATCTGTTGCCTTAATTTAGTTTATATATAGAAGCTTGAATTTGTAGATAACATATCTTGTCCCGCTGAGACCACCCGGCCTCTCAGCACATTTCTCAAAAGGTTGAAGCGAATCCCTAGTCATTATCTGAGCTGGAGTCAGAACCCGCCACAGCCTGGCGTCTATACCATGGGTCCATAATACCAGTTAGAATGTCTTGAGCTGTAATAAACCAACAATGACACCACATTTCACCTCTGACTCTACCTTAGCTTCTAAACGGTCCCAGACCAGCAATGTTATCTGGACTGCTGTATAAAAGATTTGTCCCCCTGGTCTATTCTGAAGGGATCAAACAAACAGGAGAAAAAGATCGATCAGGTACCAAATCCCTCTCCATATCCTACCAATGGGCCCATGTTGGGACATGATTCCCAAACAGGGCCCATTTCACCTGAGCCGCCAGGCAACATTCCTGTAGCTCTGGTAATGCTCCCTCCCCACTGCTTTCTTGTCAGAAGCAGATTCCTCCTAACCCATGGCCTCCACCCTGCCTAGACAAATGTAAAGATCTTACTCATGCTTTCCTTAAACCATGTTTGTGATAGCTGTGTGGGGGTACACTGAAATAAATATAAAAATCTGGGATGGAGATTCATCTTAACTGCCTGCACTCTAGCATACATTGGCAGAGGCAATAGCAACCATCTCTTTATATCCTCCTGTCTGCCTAATCATTGGCAAATAATTATCAGTATGCAGGTGTTTATTTGTTGTTCTACCACTACTCCCAAGTATTTAAGTGTGGCCAATTCCCATTTCATCTGATATTTCTAACAAAACTCCCTTGAGGGCTATAATTAAACTTCAATATTTCTGTCTTGGTAGTGTCATTTATCCTTTATTAATCATTACCATTTTTTAATCACTGTAAGTGGTTTCTGCCAATTCTGCACAGAGCCACTGTACCTCATATCCTGCATACAGTGGTCTCTTGTGCAGAAGAAGTATTAAGTGGAGCATTCTCCTCTACAGCCAGGGAGAGGGCAGCTTCATTTAACTTTTGAAATTGAAAACTTAAAACTTATTATAAATCACTCAGCTAACTTGAGTGATTTGTAATATGTTAAAGGACACTACCAACCCCCTTACGCCTCAAAGTGTCTCTAGTTTAAAAAGACATGTAATGATTTGTCACATTCTGTCGAGATTGCTGATGTAGCTAGCAGTCCGATTCAGATTCCTTTTAAAAGTGGAAAAACAAACTACCCATCATACTGGTGTTACCATACTAAAACATGCCTGCTTACAGTTCTTGATCCACTCCCTCTGTATCTTTCCTGGACATGGGAACATCCCCAACACAGTCTAGAACTCAGTGCTGTCGGAGGTGAGGATCATGAGTGGCTACAGCATTTGGGGGTGTTTCTAATGTTCAAGAAGTGTGCAATAAATACAGGTTACTCACCTGTAACAGGAGTTCTAGGAATGGTATATGTTGTTCATCCACACTCATTGGCAGTATCCTTGCCGCTTTAAATCTTGCCGGAAGGTCTTCAAGCTTGCTCCTCCCACCCACCGGGTGGTATAACTCGGCTCCGCCCCATGGCGCCAGATCTGGCCGCTGGAAGCTCAGGTTGTGCGTCGAGGCCGGGAGGTCGGGTGGGTGGTATGGATGAACAACATATACCATTCCTAGAACTCCTGTTACAGGTGAGTAACCTGTATTTCTAGGACATGGATATGTTGTTCATCCACACTCATTGGCAGACTCTAGCAGTTCTCCTGGGAGGAGGGAGGCAAGACGACACCCCTATATACTTACTTGGGAAAGAGAGACTGAGAACCGAGGCCCCAAACCAGCATCCCGGCGTGACTCAAGGTCGATGTGGTAGTGGGTAATGAAGGTGTTTGCTGACTTCCAGGTAGCAGCCCTGCAGATTTCCTGGATAGGGACGTCCCGAAGCAGCCACCGTGCAGCAGTATGGCGGGTAGAATGAGCTCTTATCCCTCTGGGAGGCTCCATGCCGCTAACTTATAGCAGAGATCTATGCAGGAGGTTACCCACCTGCTTATCGTCCCGCTTGGCTGCAGGTCTGCCAGATGCGGCTTCAGCGTAGGGTGACAAACAGCTGGCGAACCTCTCCCATTTCAGCCGTGCGCTCCTTATAATAAGCGCGCCCTTCTAGGATCCAGAGTATGGAGCCTATATTCGGCCTCCGAGTGTGATTGGGGTAGAACACCGGCAGAGTCAACACCTGGTTAAGGTGAAACTCCGACACCACCTTCGGAAGGAATTTGGTGGGGCGCAGGACAACTGTGTCCCTGTGGAAGACCAGGTAAGAAGACTCGATGGAAAGCGCCTGGAGCTCTCCCATCCTTCTGGCTGACGTGATAGCCACCAAGAAGGCGGTCTTCCACAGGTGAGAGAGCACACCTGTGCATAGGTTCGAATGGCTTGCCCATGAGCTTTGCCAGTACCAGCAGTAGATCCCACGGAGGTGGGGGTTCCCGTGACTGAGGAAATGTGATCAAGGCCTTGAAAAAGCGCCAGACCACCTTCTCCGCGCTATCGACTGCTTCCCGCCCGCCCCTGTAAGCAGAGATGGCTGCCAGGTGCACCCTTAGGGTCGCCGACCTAAGCCCTTGACTAGAAAGGACCATAAATAGTCCAAGATGCTTGCCAAGGAACAGGAGGAAGGGTCCAAGCCCTTGTTCCTGACACCAAATGGAAAACCTTTTCCATTTGAAGGCATAGCATTTTCTGGTCGACTCCACGGGACGCCTCAACTACATTGAGGACCTCGCCGGAAAGACCCAAAGCCTGGAACTCTAGCCGCCAGGAACCAGGCCGTCAGGTGCAGGGATTGAAGGTCCGGATGGAACACCTTCCCTGATTGACTGAGAGCAGGTCCGGCGAGCTGGAGCTGCCGGAGTCCTGGAGCTGAGACTGAGGAGATCTGGGTACCAGAACTGGCGAGGCCAGTCTGGGCTATCAGAATCACCTGCGCCTTGTCCCTCCTCGCCTTGAGAAGCACCTTGTGGATCAAGGGAAATGGGGAAAGGCGAAAAGAGGCCCGGCGTCCATTGCCTCGAGAAGGCATCCCCGCAGCGAGCCCTGCTGAGGGGGCGGCATGGAACAGACTCAGCCTGCTCTCCGTGGAGGCAAACAGGTCCACCTGAGGTGTGCCCCAAAGGAGAACAGATGCTGTACTACCTCCGGGAGAGACCACTGTGGATGCAGCCCCTATCCGGCTCAGGGCATCGGCCAGGGTGTTGGAGGCTCCTGCCACGTGAATGGCTAGGAGATCTGCCTCCAGGCTGCGCACGAGTGACCAAATGCGGAGAGCTTCCTTGCATAGAAGCATGGAGCGGGTCCCCGCCCTGGCGGTTTAGATAGTACATGGTGGTGGTATTGTCCGTCTGGACTCGGACCACTTGACCCGGAGGAACGGAGCAAAGGCGGTGAGAGCTGAGGCGGACCGCCGGAGCTCCAGCAGGTTGATGTGGCATCGGGACTCCTGCTGGGACCAGAGGCCATGAGTCCGGTGTTCCCCAGATGGGCACCCCAACCCATCAGAGAGGCATCGGTCGACAGAGAGACCGCCGGCTCGGGCGGACGAACGGGATGCCCTCCTGCAATTGATCTGGAACGTCCACCACTGGAGAGCATTCCACATCCCCTGTGTCACCGGCATACAGCTGGTCCAAGGGATCGCAGCGGGCAGACCACTGGCTGGCCAGTCCCCACTGAAGGGACGATGTTCCAGCGGCCCAACGGACCACGCTGCTACAGGCCGCCATGAGACCCAGGAGGCGAGGAAGTCCCGGCAGGGCGCATTGCCCAACCAGAAATGATCGGGCAAAGGAGGAAAGAACCTGGCCCTGTCCGCGGAGCCGCCTGGCTCGAAGAGAGTCGAGCAGCCGCTCGATGAATAAAATCACCTGCTTCGCTCGAAGTCTCGACTTGGCCTGCTTGACAAGGAGGCCCAGTTGAGAGCAGACCTGGAGGGCCAGATCTCTGACCACTCCGCCTCCTTCCTGGAGGGAGCTGCTATCAGCCAGTCGTCCAGGTAAGGGTACACCCGGACCCTCGGCGCCGCAGGAATGCTGTCACCACTGCCATGCATTTGGTGAAGACCCTGGGAGCTGGAGACAAGCCGAAGGGCATGGCTTGAACTCAAGAGAGATCCTTCCGCTCGAAGCGAAGGAATCTCTGGTGAGACGGACGGATAGGGACGTGAAAACGTGGCCCTGCAAGTCCAGAGAGAGACCAAACACGCTGCTGCTCCAAGGATGGTATTATCTGAGCCAGAGTGACCATCCTGAAGGTTCGAGACCTTAGGAACTTGTTTAGGTCGTGTAGGTTTGAGAATGGGCGCCAGCCCCCGTCCGCTTCGGAACCAGGAAGTACCTGGACACAAACCCTGGGTCTGAAGGAGGGTCCACCACCTCTCTTACCACCTCCTTCTGGAGGAGGAGAGTGATGTCGCTCGACGAGCCGCCAGTGAGGCTGGGGATCCCGGCCCCGAGGGGCGACGGCTCTGAAGGGTGGTGCCTGCTCGACTCCAGAGGCAGGCCTCTTCCCACCACCTCCAAGACCCACCTGTCCGTGGTAACAGCGGACCAGGCGGAACGGAAGTGCCGGAGCCGTCCTCCATGGGGGACCCAGGGAGGGTGACGGGATGGGGCGACACCCTCAGCCCGTCACTGGGCAGGCTTGGAGGAGGGACCGCCGAGGGACCTCCTGGGCCCTTTCCTCCCTGCCTCCTGTTAGAGGAAGCCGGCGGCTTGGGTTTGGGATGCCAAGGCGAGCCTGCTGGCCCTGACGTTGCTGGGCCGGCGCCGGGGCACAGAAGGACCAAAGGGCTTAGGCTGTGTTTGGCGGCCTTGTCCTTCTGAGCGGAAGAGACCGAGTCCAAGGTGGCATTGGACTCTCGATCCTCTGCAGGTGACCTTCCACCCCAGGGTCAAGAGGTCAGTCCCCAAAAAGGGAACATCCGCCAACTTGTGCTGGTATCCGAGTAAAGGTGGATATCCTCAGCCAAGCCCGCCGACGAGTAGCCACCGCGTCGCCACCGCATCTGGCACATGAGTCCCCTCATCCAAAGCAGTCTGGAGCTGCTGTTTGGCCACTGCTCCTGCCCTGGTCCCGCACCTGCTTAACCGTAGTCTGCAGATCGGCGGAAGATGAGGGATGACCTCATCCAGGAGCCCAACAGGGCATGAGAAAAATGTGCCATGAGGACGGCCGAACTGGCCTGGACGAAGGCCGAGAGAGAGGACGCAGCGTGAGACTTTTCGCCCACATAGTCCATCTCTTGGACTCTTGTCAGGAGGTTTGTCCACATCCCTGGCGCTGGCGCCGGGCGCTACCGGAAAACGCTGTCGGTAACCAACCCCCAGCAGAGGGTGTTCCAAAACCGGACAAGGAACGGTAGGGACCGTGATACTTCCTGGCCATCCTGGCCGAAGACGCAGGGCAGGAAGCAGGGCGCTGCCAAAGTTCCAGTGCTGGACCCACTATGGCCTCGCCACCGGAAAGGCCTCCGCCGAGAATCCTCGGTCCAGAATCTCCGTGAGGGGATACCTGGCCCGCTTGGAACGGGTTCGAGCTCCATCCCGGTAGACTCGAGATGAGCCAAGCAGTCCTAGGAAGGACGACGGGCTATCGTCCATTGGCTGACCTCCCTGAAGACTCCAAGTCCAGTCGCTTGAGAAGAAGGAGGAATCATCTTCGGACTCGGAAGAGTCCTCGAAGAGCTGCCTCTGGCCTGAGCCACCCTTCACCTGCCGAGGTCGGTCGGGAGTGAGGGTAACTGACAGCCGATGGGTAAAACCCCAGTCACCGAGAATCTCGGTCGGAGCCCCAATTGGTGGCTGTGGAGGCGGAGGTTCCACCGCAATCGGTGGAGCAGCTGGTTTTGGCCAACAACCGCCTGGGTATAGGCCTCGGCAAGTCGAGGGTTGTGTCGGCTGTCCCGTGACAGCTACTTAATGGCCGAAGGCGCCGGAGTCGGCCCTGGCCCGGCCAGGAGGAGCTGTTGCAACATAAGGTCCTCGCATCAGCCGACGACTGTAGCGCCGAAGCCTCCCCTCATCCGGTGAGGAGGACGAGGACCAGCGCGCACGCCTCGCGAGTGCCGAGACCGAGACCGCTTATGACGGTGGGAACGGCTGGACCGCTAAGAGGTCCGAGACCGAGACCGAGAGTCCCGGAATTTCCGGGTCGGTGCAGGAGGTGTCGGCCGAACCGGCACTCCTTCGCTCGAAGGTCCATCCGAGGGCTCCGGAACTCGAGGCACAGGCGAGCCCATCGGATCTCAACTCCTCCGGGAACCGGGAGAGGGGAATCTCGCTGCTAAAGGCGCAAGCCCGTTCAATGGGTCGAGAAAAATCTCGACTTCATCAGTGGGAGTCTCGGTCAACTGACCTGACGGGACACCGTGAGGCCAGTGGGTCAGCCGGCGGTCGGACTAGCCGACTGGTCGACGGCCCGGAGAGGGACCTTCCGCCTCCCAAGAGCGCCGACGAGGGACTTACTCCTTGTCCCTCTTTTGACCGAGAAAGGTCCAGCAGACGCAGGCCCTTCTCCTTTAGTGGAGAGGGACAGACAAAGCTCCTTAAAGGAAGCCGTAGGAAGAACCCAGAGAGAGCGGGATAAATGCCGCGGCCGAGAAGATACGCCCGCCGCCTCCTCTTCTTCGAGGGCCACCATTGAAAGCTGATCCGCCGAGCCCGCCTCGGGCCGCGACACCGCCAACCGGGCCTCCTTGGACTTCACCGGAGGGAACGCTCGGGACGGCCCAGTTGCAATCGGGCAGCACGGTTCTCGAGGACGAGGGTCAGTATGAGCACAGGTCGCAAGCCTGCGGGTCGTGCTCAAGGCCTAAGCAGTAGACACACGTGAGTGTGGATCCGTCCGAGACATCTTCTCCCGCATGGGCATCTCCAAACCGGAGTCGATTTATCCATCGCAGCCGCGAGGGATCAAGACTGGAAGTCTTTTGCAAAATATTATTTTAAACCGAAACGGAGAAATAGGAACTCAGTCACAAACGAGAGGCGTTAAGGAGGAACCTGAGCTCCAAGCGGTAAGGAAGATTCATGGCCATGGGGCGGAGCCGAGGTTATACCACCCGGTGGGTGGAGGAGCAAGCTTGAAGACCTTCCGCAAGATTTAAAGCGGCAAGGATACTGCCAATGAGTGTGGATGAACAACATATCCATGTCCCTAGAACAGTAGATCAAGAGTTTGAAATAAAACAAGACTGGGTATAATTACGCCACTTTCATATATTTCAGTTCCATTAGAAAGGAAGCAGGTAAAACAACCAGCAGCAACAACTCATTTTTTTCTTTATTTTGTTGTTCAGTAAGTACACTGGAATGTAATTCCATTTACAGGTATAGCCCCAGGTCAGATTCAAAGGATTCTACAACAAAATGGTAATAAATAGGGACTATAAGTACATTTTTATTTATTTATTGAAAGTATTGGAATTACAAACCTTGAGCCAGAGACTCCTTTACAAAGGCTCCATGTCACAGAAGCGCAAGACAATTAAGGGTTAATGCATACAATAAGGAGGATCCAAATAATATAGTGTATCGAAAACAATAACTTACTGACACACAGTGAGACAGTTGGTACAGATTAAACAAATAGTACATTCTACACAAGTATTTAGGCAAACATCAGGCCATTCAAGACCCAGTACAAAACTTTGAAACTATAGTATTCAGCAATACTCAATTTGACGTTAGAGGGAACAGGTGGGTAGGTGCGAGATGCAGGAGAGATGGGAGGGGCTGATGCAGTCAGAGAAGACCTTGTTAAAACCTGAATAGGAAGGTGGGGGGTAGAAGTAGTCACACTGACTGGAGGAAAGGAGGTGCTCCGCGATTTGCTTTGAAAGGGCCAAGTTTCACTTCAGATGAAATACAGGCTGGAAGGGCATTCAACCAGAGTGGAGCCCTGTACATAAACGCCCTCTGCCCCAGGGATGTCCTACAGTGGGGGATAAGGAGGGATGCTTTAGTGGAGGTTCTGGCTGCTCGATTATAGGGTCAGGAGTAATAAGGTGTTGGAGCCCTGGAGGGGTGAGCCCTGAGGTGATTTTCTTCTGGCTAGAAGACTTGTTTGATATGTGAGCCTGCAATCAAAGTTGAGTCAGCTAGTCAGTTGGTAGAGGTCGCAGGTGTGAGTGCACCTGTCACACCCAGCCACAAGACAACAGGCTTTATTCATGGCAACCTTGATCCTATGGAGAGCTGTGTTAGCAGCTGGCTCAGAGAAAACAATCCCGTAGTCGATTATGGATAGTACAGAACTTGTTACGGCTAGACAGAGAGCATTGTGGGGCATACAGCTTGTATAACAGACCAATTCTGACATTTATGGCAGTGCTGACTAGGTTAATGTGATCTTGGTAAGAGAGGGAGGAGTCAAGAGTAACACCAAGGTATTTAAAACTGTTGACTTGTTCTGGGGGTGGGGAGCTGACAATTTAAAATGTTTACAGGCACGTCCCTGTGTTTACTTTGGTGATGCGAGAAAATCATTACCCTTTTTTTTTGTAGTTTAGAATAAGTTTGTGAGTGGCAAACCAGATTTCAGATTCTGAGAATAATCTTTGTAGGTCTTGCTGAAGTGGGAGGGGTCAGGATGGCTACTGAAGATAACAGCATCATCTGCATAAAGGAGCATCCGAACGGAGCAGGCCTTGTGGAGGGTATTTAGAAACAGATCTAAAGGAGGGTCCCCAGGATAGAGCCCTGGGGTACCACGAACCGGACAGGAATACTGGAAGATAGGGTGGTATTAATTTTTACTTGTGACCTGCCACTGAGATAGTTGGCAAACCAGGAGGTGGCATCATTGATAGACCCAAGAATGGTAGGGACTTGACCAGGAGGGCATGACTGACTGTATCAAATGCTTTGTTAGGTCTATGTAAACAGACCTAAGTGTCCATGGTCTAGAGTTTTATGGACATAGTCCGTGGTATTCCAGAAGGGCTGTGGTGGTGCTATGGCCCTTCCTGAATCTGTGTTGTTCCTGGCAAAGTAAGTTGTACTTAGAGAGATAATCAGAAAGTTGTTCTGGGACTATTTATTCAAGGGCCTTGGTGATAGGGGAGGATGGAGATGGGAGAGAATTACCACCGCAGACTTCCATCGTGAGGGAACTGACCTAGGCACAGGGAGAGGTTGAGAATTTTGGTGACAGGGTGGAGAACTACATCAAGGGCAAGATGAAGTAATTTAAAGTCCAAGATATCCCCACTAAATCTTTATTTCCCAGGACCCTGGTTAGGTAGGATACAACTATTTGGTACAACAAAACTGTAATAGACAGGAACAATAAAGTTCCACATCAGTTATACAACAATTTGGTACAAAGTATTAGAAACATTCACATTTAGATAGTCCAGTTAGGTAGGATGATAAAGCTGTAGAAAAGCGTTATAAGCAGGCAGACACTTAACGTGAGGGGCATTTTATTCCAGGTGGATGCCACTGAATGAGCAAAATACACTGGTCATAGAATATGTACAAATGGTACATTTAGAAGGTGTTGGTCTTGTGAAGAGCACGAGTTAAAACTTGGTACACGGACCGTAACAGACTTAAGAGTAGGTGGGGTGCCTGCCTGTTGGATCCTGTAAACAAGTCAGGACAATGAAAGCTTGTAATTCAAGGGGTCAGGAAGCCAACCCAATCTTCCATGTATCTTACAATGATGCATCATATTAGGAGCTGATAATGCAAATCTCCTATCCTGTTAAGTAAGACTGTCTTCTTAGACAAATTTGACAGGGCAGTGTCAGTCACTGCTGAAGCATAGTTAAGTATCGGTTGTAGATTTTATTTAACAATTGCCATTCTGGTTTCAGGTGTTAGAAAATTTTGACTTCTGTATAAAGTAGCAGTTTTTGAATGAACATTCGACGTGACTATGTTCATGTGGGGCCAATGCTCAAAGTAGGGTCCAAAGTTACCCCAAGATATTTCAAAGAAGAAACATTTTCATACTTTGTCCCATCCAGTGCCTCCATGCTTAGACTGTTACCAATGTCTCTCAACCTGGAATGAGTCCCAAAAACACTGTCTGCTTTTGATAAGTTAAGTACCATGTTATTCCTATATAACTAGTTCTGCATTAAACCCAGTTATCTTGTCAAACCACATCTAACTTAGTAGCTAATGACCGAGACAGTATATTACTGAATCAGCAGCATAAAAGTTTTATTTTTGCTTCATTTACGATTGTCGTTACTGGATCAAAGAACAAGGAGAATAAAATCGTCCGACAATCAAACCCTGTGGGACACCACACCCCACCCTGAATTTTCCAGAAATACTACCTCCATACTGGACAGATTGATACCCAGTCAGATAATCAATGAACTATCTAAAACTGGTTTCCCAAACCCAAGTTGCTCTAACCTTCTCACAAGTAAAGTATGGTCCACAAGACTGAATGCCTTGGTTAAGTCCACAAAGACTGCCTCAGTAGAGGCACCCCCAATACCTCATATACTTCACTTGTGAATTCAACCAAGGCAATACCAGTCCGTGCCTTTTCTAAAAGCGTGTTGATTAACCACGAGAAGGCAAGCTATCATAAAATGTGTTTTCAACCAGAAATAACATGGTGAGTAGTTGTGTGGATGGATCCGAGCAATTTGGATCCACCAAATACTAACATACTAAGATGCCAGCTGAGTAGGCCTAAAAAGCTATCAGAGTCTGCTCTCGAAAATCAGCACCTGGTCAGGACACCGTTGCTGCCCTCCTTCTTCCCACATAACTCCTCCCAACCCCAACTCACAACAGAGTTTCTGCCTCCCAATCCAGCATTCCTCAGTTTCACCCTCCCGCTATATCTGTCCCAGCCCTCTTGAATCCTTTTCACTGTATCAACAGCCACCAGCTCTACAGGCAGTGCATTCCATGAGTCCATCACCCTCTTGGTAAAGTAGTGTCTCCTGGTCTCCCCGAGCTGCCCGCCAACCAGTCTCATGGAATGCCCCTGGTAGCCTCTTCCTCTCTCAGCTGGTTGACCCTATTTGGGCAGACCCTGTTCACTCCCTTTAGATATTTAAAGACTTGAGCATATCTCCTCTGTTTCTCCTCTCCTCCAGGGAGTATAAGTTTAGCTCCTCAAGCCTCCTCTCATAGGATCTCTCCCCAGGCCCTGTATCATCATGGTTGCTCTCCTCTGGACCCTCTCCAGAAGTGCAACGTCCTTTTTAGGTACAGGCGCCAAAACTGCATGCAGTACTCTAGGTGCAGTCTAACCAGGCAGTTATACAGAGGAAGAATCACCTCCCATCCCCTCAAGGTTATCCCCTGGCTATGCACCCAAGCATTTTATTTGCTTTAGCTGTGGCCCTCCTACACTGCTCAGTGTTGTTCATTTTGGCATCCATGACCACCCAAAGATCCCCCGAATCCTGCAGCTTCTCCCACCCAAAAGTACTCATGACCCAGGTTCCTTAGCCCAAGTGGAGAACACTGCATTTCCTGGCATTGAACCTTATTTCTAGTGCGTGCCTACCTCTCAAGAGTCTCCAGGTCCCCGGAAGGCTCTTCTACCCTCCCCTTCTACCACCACCGCTAGCTTCGAATCATCAACAAAGAGGCTCATCTCACTCCTGATGCTGTCCGATATATAAGCATTAAATAGAAGTGGGCCCAACACCGACCTTGCGGCACCCTGCTAATGATCCTCTTTGAAGATGATACCTCCCCGACCACCACCCTCGGAAACTGCCTAGTTAGCTAGTTTCCTATCCACCGCACCATCCTTTCACCCCAGCCTGTCCAGTAACCCTGGGTGGCACCGAGTCAAACGCCTTGCTGAAGTCTAGAAGGAGGACATTGACTGGTCTTCCTGGTCCAGCGCCTTGTCACCCAACTGTAGAACTCCACAAGGTTAGTCTGACAAGATCTACCCTGAACAAAGTCATGTTGGTGATCATCCAGATGGCCCTGTGACTCCAGGAACACCTCCAGCCTATCTTTCAAGATGGCCTCCATCATCTTGCCCACTACCCATGTCAGACTAACAGGTCTGTAGTTACGGGCTCCTCCCGTGAGCCACTTTTGTGGACTGGCACATGGGCCATCCTCCAATCCTGAGGCACCCAACCCATCTGTAAGGAGGAGTTAAAATGCCTGCCAGAGGTACAGCAAGGATATCCGCCATTTCCTTCAGTACCCTGGAATGAGGCCATCTGGACCCGGTGCCTTATCCATTCTCAGGGACTTAAGGGCCTCCTCACCCTAACAACAGGGATTTTAATGTTGGAGAGCTCCTCCCCACCCCATTCCTATTCTCCTCCTCTGTATGGTGTTGTCCCTCCATCTTTTTTTTTGAAGACCGAGGCAAAGTATTAGGTATGTACCTCTGCCTGCTCCCTGGCCTCCTCGGCCCATCCACCCTTGACCTCAGTCTGCTAATCTGCCCCTTCACTTTCCTCCTTTCCTGATGTACCTAAAGAACCCCCCACGTTTCTGATCCCATGTGCTAGTCTCTGCTCCGTCCCTCGCCTTGGCCAATCTCACCACCCTGGTTACTTTTGGCTAGCTTATCGTCCTCCTCCTTGTCCTCTTCCCTCATGAGCAGCTGTATCTTCTACAAGCAGTTATTTTTTCCCTCACTACCTCCTGAACTCCCTGGTCCACCAGCTCGGCTTTTGGGCCACAGACTCTTCCGCGTCGGACCTTGGGTCAAGCCTTGGAAGCTTCCAGAAGCCCTCCTTTAATAATTTCCCACCTGTTCTCTGTATCCATATCTGGTCTGATCCCTCTCATACCCTTGAAATCTGCTCCTCAAAGCCAACCACCACTGTTTTAGTGGTATTTCTCCCCGCCCCAGATCCAGGGAAAACCAAACTGTGGCATGATCGCCTGCCAGTGGGTCCCCACAACTAGATTCCTAACCAGATCGCGATCAGACAGGACCACATCCGGCTGCTACCACCCCTTGTTGAGTCAATCAACAGTTGGGATAGGAATGCCCTGGAAGGCGCCCAGCAAGCGCTGCTCCCTAGCCGATGAAGAGGCCATAGTGTCCCAGTCAATCCTTGGCATGTTCAGGTCACCCAGCACCACAGTTTTACCCTCCGCTGACCACAGTGATCCCTTAGATTTACCACCAGGCCCCTCCTCGAGTTCCTCTGCCAGCATGGTTGGCCTAAAACCGCCCCCAGGTTGACCCTCTTACCCACAGGTGCCTGCAAGGTAACCCATAACACCTCTATGTTTCCTCTGCCCCTCCACCCTGCAAATATTGATGCCATTCCTAATGATGAGTGTCACCCCACCTCCCCTGCCCACAGCCCTGTCCTTCCTGAACACAAAGTGCCCCATCAGGTTTAGATCCCAATTGTGTCGAGGTGGCCCAAGTTTCAGTGACTGCCACCACATCCACCTCCCCTTCAGTTACCATCGCCTGGAGCTCAGGCATCTTATTTCCATGGGTTCAGTGACCTATCTGGTTATGTTGTAAACACTTCTAAAACAGGTGTTGCCACTTAATTTTAAACTGCCCGGGGCTGAAATTACATCTACCTTTATCCTGGGGTTGTACCAAGAATAAATATTGGGGTCCAGCTTCTCAAGGATCTTCAACATCTAGAACTTGTGAATTATGAGCCCTTGAGCGGGACTTGGGTCAGTGGTCTTCCTTATGTCTACCCTTTCTTTCCATTATTGATACTATCCATATGAACATCCTCCCGAGGTTACTCTATTTATTCAGGCACTCCCGTAATACCCTCCCCTCTTATTTTACGTCGTGGAATAAAGTGCTATCCTGTTTTTGTTTGGGCGGGCCAGTGTCCTTGACTTCGTTGGTCCCGCCTTCAACTTTCACAGGTCAAGAGTGGGTTACATCTCCCCAACTTACTTGATTACTTTCGCTACATGTAGAACAGTGGCACTTTGGCTTAACCCTACATACACTGCCCAATGGAAATACTGTATATTGAGTTTGTCTTGAATTACCTTTTCAATATAGGCAACATTTTATTTGCCCCTTAACTGATATCCCAAACTTATATCATTTTGGCTTTGGTACTGCTGATTTACTTCAGGTTTGGTTACAGTTTAGAACTCTCCAACACTTGTTCTCGATATTCTACTTCATACAATAGGGGTGAGAGATAAATGAGTGTGATAAAATGTGTAATTCTCACTGGAGTGAGATAAATGCTGATAGCGTCAGTACAGTGATGATAAATGACATTTATCAAATGGCCTGTGCTAAAATTTCCATTAAGCGCCAAAATAATGGCGTGACTGAATACCATTCGCGCGCATGTAATATCCAATTCGCAAAACCTGTGCTATTCAGCGCAAATGGTTACTTTTGCACAATTCACCCCTAATAATAATAGGGGGCCTATTGTATAAAATAGGATACATGACATGCACTTTCGTGTGATATGGAAAATATTTTCACTCCTGCAAAGTGACCTCTGGATCCTCACTGTGGTTTCGCCACTCGTGAATATCCAGAGATCACTCTAGATGAGTGAAAATGTTTTCCATATCACACCATGCACCATAATGTATCCTCTATATACTACTTATTATCAGATGAAGTGGAGTTCCTCCCATCAAGAATAGATACGGAAATTACGCACTCCACCGTAATTCTTGATCTTCTTGGATGAAGTCTCCACCACTTATTCACACTGATGGGATCTACGTTGAGGCGCTAGGACCCAGCGGAGCAAACTTTTGCAAGAGGGCCAGAGATGGAGCTGCGAGAAGTGGTGCCATGAGCCTCGGCTCATGCGGCAAAGACCATCTTAGGCGTCGACACTCCAACCACATCAGTACCTTTTTCCAAGAGGTGCAGCATAACTAACCTAGAAGGATTAGCTTAACAAAACCGGACATAAGCTAGTCCGAATGACCCGTATAAGAAGAGTCAACAAAGAAGTCTTCACAGCCTAAACACTTGAGGGAGTGAAGACCAACAACAGAGAGGTGAGCTTGGGGATGGTGGGTGGGCGTGTAATGAGTAGTGGAGACTTCATCCAACAAGATCAAGAATTACGGTAGGTATGTAATTTCCATATCTTCCTGGACATAAAGTCTCCACCACTCATCCACACTGATGGGAAAGTACCGATCGAATAATCCCCGAGAGGGCTGCAGGAGAAACCAAGAGTTCACAAATTTAGGACAGAAGTCCATTAAGGATAGTCCTGCCAAATGAAAGATATCGCCTGCATGGACATCCAGGGCATAGTGCTTGACAAAGTATGCACTGAACTCCAGGTAGCTGCATTGCAAATGTCTGCAATGGGCACGCTATGCGGATTTCTGCCAGGGATGCCGCGACTGCTCTAGTAGAGTGAGCCGCACCTGCCCTCTAGCTTAACTTGCGCCCATGGAACAATAGTGGCTAAGGCATGCCACTAGCCATGCCTAAATGCATCTGATAGCGACAGGTTGACCCAGTTGGGTCTCGCTGAAGGAAACAAACAGTTGTTGTGCTTTGCAAATTTCTTTTGTTCTATCTTTTGACGCCTCCTTCATTTTGGAAGTTCGCAGAAGTAAGTAGGTAGGATCAAAGATTGGTTTAGATGGAATTCTGAAACAACTTTAGGGAGACACTTAGATGGGTCCTAAGAACTAATTTGTCCTTATGAAATACAGTATCAGGAGGGTCTGTGACCAAAGCATGTATTTCAGAAACCTTATGAGCCAAGGTAATGGCCACCAGGAAGGCCGTTTACAAAGTGAGAAATTTCATCTCACAGGTAGCTAGAGGCTCTAAAGGCTTTCGAGTGAGCACGCCTAGCACAGGATTAATGTCCCAGGCTGCGACTGGACGTCTGATAGGAGGTCTGGTATGCAGAATACCCTTAAGAAACCTCTTAACTAAAGGTAACTGAGCCAGTGACTTAGGAAAGTACTGGCTCATAAGCTGAAATGGCATAAAGGTGAACTTTGTAGAGTATCATAGACCTGAATTTGAGAGGTCTAAGAGATACTCTAGAACTTTATTTGGTGGGCAGAAAAAGGATTCAAAGAGGATTTTGCACACCAGATAGAAAAACGCCCATTTGGCTGTGTAAGTTTTTCTGGTGGCTGGCCTGCGTGCAGCCAAAATAATATTTGAAACTGTCCGAGACATTGAACCTGTTCACTTCTATCTCTTCAGGAGCCAAGCGTAAAGGTGAGACGACCTCAGATTGGGATGGACCACAGGCCCGGGTCAGAAGGTTCATCTGAAGGGAAAGCGTCGGAGGGGTTTCCACATACTGTCGAGTAACTGAAACCATACCTGTCGAGGCCAGAAGGGAGTAATGAGGATCATTTTGTCCCTGGGACTCAAATTTGAGAAGTACCTTCTGAATTAGTGGAAGAGAGGAAAGGTGTATAGAAAGCGTTTTGTCCACTGCAGCCTGAACACATCCTAACAGAAAATGCCAGGCCCTGGATTTCAGGAGCAGGAGAGAGCAGTTTTGTGTTGAGCGGGATGCAAAGGTCCAGGTCTGGAGTTCGCCACTCTGCGAATAGTGACTGAACTACAACTGAGTCGAGAGACCACTCGTGAGGATCTGTGTCTGTTCTGCTGAGATGGTCTGCCAGTTCGTTCTGCACTCCTGGCAGGCAGACCATCTGAATTAGAGCCTTGTGCTCTAGGCACAATTCCCACACTCTGATCGCTTCCCTGCATAAAGGGTAGAGTGTGCACCGCCTGCTTGTTGATGTAATACATCACTGCTTTGTTGTCCGTTTGAAGGAGAATATTCTTGTGACAGAAAATGTCCTTCAAAGCCGGACTGCATAAAGGGCGCTCTCATTTCTAGGACATTTCGTGAAGCTGGGACTGCGTCCTGAGTCCACGTACCATGGGTGTGGAGATTCTGACAGTGAGCCCCGGTCAGGGACGCATCCATGGTAATGGAAATCTGATGATCCAGGGAGAAAAGGGATATCCTTTCAGAAGGTTGCCCTCTTGCGACCACCAGGTGAGTGACCTCTTCAGAGGTTCTGTCACCCTGATGAGAAAGGACTAAGGCGAGTGGTTGGGGACCACTGAGTACTAAGCATCCACTGAGAGGTTCTCATGTGGAGACATGCTAGAGGTACAGTGAACACCAAGGATGTCATGAGACCCAGCATCCACTGCATCGAGATAGCTCGAACTGAGCTGTACTCTCTGATGTATCGGGCCATCTGTAGGATATCGTCCTTCTGTCCTCTGGAAGAAAAGCTTGGCACAGATGTCCAGAAGAGTTCCTATAAAAGAAGCTTCAAACAACATGAAGTCTGCTATATTATGACATATGCAGTGAGTCCCAACCTTCGAACTGCTCCGGAGGTGAAAGAGTTAACTTTCCATGCCAGGCATGGAACGCTGAGCTCGAGCTCGGTTGAAACTCTGTCTGTTGTTCTTCAAACTCAAACCGCCAGATTCTTTACTCTGCCTCACTGAACAGTCGCTCCGGAGATTTCTCCTTCTGCTCGGTTCATTTTGTCGGTTAAAGTATTGTTTTCTCGTTTTCGAATCGAAATTAAACTGCAACGGTTGGTTCAGACTCTGTCTGTGGTTTGTAGAGTACTAGATAGGTTTTATATTGATTTCTATTCTGTGTGGAACTTGTAACGGTTATCGGTTCGGTTTGAACCGATCAGGTTGTTTAAAATATATTAATCTGTCATTTAGAGTGTAGTTACGTTCTTATTGGTTCTAAACAAACTGGATTTTATTACGTTTTTTTCCACGACCCATGACATGGTTGGGAACCGATAAGGGGTTTTACCTGGCGGATTGCCATAAACAGGTAAGTTTGGTTAGGACTGGCACTATGTCTGAGAAACCCAAAAAGAAAACGGGCCCACTGGGTTTCAACACTGCAGTGTCTGTGGGGAAGTCTTTGCCAAGGCTGACCCCCACACCACCTGTGTTTATTGTCTGGGGTTTGACCACCTCAATGCAGACTGCCAGATTTGTAAAAAATTTTCCTGCAGCTACCCTGGAAAAGAGAGTTGGTAGGCTCAGGAAAGGGAGGCCAAAAGTCCGCTGAACGGATGGCCAGCCGGTTTGGTTCCAACCGAACCGGGAGGAATGCCCTCTGACCAGGGCGAGACTTCCTCGGGCAAGGAGATCCGACTCCGGGAGTCGGTTCCAGCAAAAGGACTAGGAAATCAGCTGGTGTGGAGCCAAAACTTTCCTCTCCAAGCGCTGAAGAAATAGCCAAAGCGATTAAAATTGTCCAGTCGCTTTCCTGGTTCAGACCAAACTGGCACCATCAGGTAAGCGTCCGTTCGGCCAGTTCAAGAGTATGATGTAGAGAATATTATGAACCGGGGGGGGAAGAGGAGTATGAGGAGAGTGAATTTGGATTTGAAAGTCTGGATGTGCCCATTGACCGGACATCTCCCCAGACAGACCTTCAGGATATTCTCTGCATAGGCTTTCTGAGTCCCCTCTCATTTTATGTTTTATAAGAAAGTGGCTGAAACCCTCCAGCTCCCTATGGAGGAAGCTGTGGATGATCAAGAGGAGCCTGACTATGTGGAAATGATGGATATCCCAGAGTCAAGGAGGCTGTCTATTCCTTTGCATAAATCTTTTGGAAACAGACAGTTAAAATTTTAAAACTCCTCACACTATACCTCCTGTCGATAAGAGAATGGACAAGAGGTACACATTGTCAGGCTCTGATACGGAGTTCCTTACACAACAATGCAGCCATGTTGGGGTAGTGCAGACTGCAGCCTGTAACAAGGCAAATATTCCTTGGCTTACACCCCTGACAAGGACTCAGGAGGACTGATGCCATGGCAAAGAAACAGTACATGGCAGCATCCTTGGGACTCAGACAGGCAAATTATATGGCTTATGTTGCTAGATATCAGAAATCCAGATGGGATACTGTTATGGCTCTAGCAAAACAGGTCCGTGGCCAGCTTGCCAGGGAGCTGGAGCAGGTGGCTGCTGATGGTATTGAGGCATCCGAGGTGCAATTCCATGCTGCAGTGGACTCTAATGATGTCATCAAGAGTCATGGCTACATCTGTGGCACTTCGCAGAATGGCTTGCTCAGATGTACTAGCCTGTCACAGGATACCCAGACTAAGGCCATGAATTTTCTCCTGTTGTGGGTAATTCTTTGTTTGGGAGCAGACAGAGAATTACATGAAGAAAATGGATGAGTATAGGACCACCTATAGGGTGCACAGGCCAAGGAAAGGCAGGCCACTCCTCAAAGGCAGCTTTCCAGGGGCAGGCCTTTTTACCAAGCCCAGGCCCCTCTTCTGCTTATGCCCAGAGGGGGTTCTTTAGAGGAGAGGCAGATGGGGTACAAGCAGGCCTGCTTCCGCCCACGCCCAAAGCTCCTGCCAAGCAGGCACCCTGATGGGGTTGCCGGGCCGATTCTAAACTACCTGTAGGGGCAGGCTGGCTTACTTTGTCCAGGACTGGAAGTCTCTGACATCAGACAAGTGGGTCCTGGAAGTAGTAAGCCAGGGACTGGTTCTCAGCTTCAAAAAATTTCCAAGATGAGAACCAGATCCTTTCCACCTGCAAATCCACCAGAGGCACTTGCCCTAGAGGCAGAGGTCTCTTCCCTCCTGGCTCTCAGAGCTGTGGAAAGGGTTCCACCCCCACACCAGGGCAAAGGGTTGTACTCCAGGTACTTCCTTACCCCAAAAGACAGGAGAATGGCGGCCCATCCTGGATCTCAGATACTTAAACAAGCACCTTTTAAAACCAAAATTCAAAATGGTGACTCTGGGGAATTATTCTACCTCTCTAAGGCCAGGGGACTGGCTAGTGTCCCTGGACCTCAAGGATGCCTACTTCCATATTCTCATCAGAAGCTCCCCATGAAAGTACCTCAGGTTTGAGCTGCCCTCAGGCCATTTCCAGTTCAGAGCAATGCCCTTTGGCCTCACCTCTGCTCCAAGAGTATTCACAAAATGCCTGGCAGTAGCAGTTGCTTCCTAAGAAGGCAAAATTGCCACTTCCCTTATCTGGACGACTGGCTCATAGTAGGCCAGTCTCCAGACCAAGTCAAGTTACATCTACAGATTACTCATCAACTGCTCACCTCTCTAGGTTTCCTTCTGAATCTTTCAAAGTCAGTTCTAGAGCCTGTCCAGCTCCTCATCTTCATAGGTGCAGAGCTGAGCAGAGAAAGCCAGAGCCTTCCTTCCTTTGGACAGGGCAAGGACCCTGGTCTCTCTGGCTTCCTCCTTCACCCTGCAGGTCTCGACCAGCAAGGCATGTTTACAGCTCCTGGGGCACATGGCTGCTTCTACAGCAGTAGTGTAGAGCAAGGATTTCAGATGAGGGACATCCAGTTCCATTTGAGTGCCTTTAGTCTCAAAGGAAAGACCCTCTAATCAAACTGATCCCAGTAACTCAAACCCCTGACCCAGGCCCTACAGTGGTGGCAGGATCAGAGCAATCTGAGGCAAGGGGTTCCTTTGTCACTCAGTCTCACTCCTTAATCCTTACTACAGATGCATCCCTCTTGGGTGGGGAGCTCACACGGTGACCTCACTACCCAGGGATTGTGGTCCCCCAGGAATCTCTGCTTCACATCAATCTGTTGGAACTCAGAGCAGTTTTCTAGCACTTCAAGTTTTTTCAAATCTGCTCAGAACAAAGCTGTACAGGTCAGAACAGACAACACCACCACAATGTGGTACATCAACAAGCAAGGGGCACTCGATCCACGGCCTTGTGCACGAAGCAATGAAGTTGTGGTCTCTGGCTTACTCCCTGAACACCTCCTTATGGCAGTTCACCTCCCAGGTAAGGACAATGTCCTGGCAGATGCTTTCAGCAGGATTTCCCAAGGCCATCACGAATGGTCACCCTAGTCCTGAGGTGGTATTTGCCAGATGGGGCACCCATGGATAGACCTTTTGCAGCCCCAGACAATTACCAACTTCCCTTTTTGCTGCAGGCCCCAGTGTTGGGCTCAGTCCTCCTGGATGCCTTAGTCCTCAATTGGGAAGGGAAGTTTCTCTGCTTTCCCCCTTCCTCTCCTGTTCAAAGTGTTAGTCAAATCAGGATCTCAATCCTGCAAGATGATCCTGATTGCTCCAGATTGGGCCAGACAACCCTGGTATCCACTCCTACTGTCCTTAGCAGTCCATCTTCCCTTGTGTCTTCCAGGAATCACAACCTGTTAACCTGTGCTCAGGGAGGGTTTGGTACCCAAATCTCAAATCTCTCAATCTCAAGGCCTGGCTCTTGAAGAGTTGAGAGTTTGCTTATCTACACCTCTCCCAAGGTGTAATGGATATACAAAGGCTTCTAGGAAGCCTTCCACCAGGGCTACCTATAATTCCAAATGGAAGAGGTTTTCCATATGGTGCACTGGGAAGCATATTTCCCCAGAATCTGCTGGTTTACCCACAGTCCTGGATTATATGATCAATTTAAATACCTTGGGGCTGAGACCAGCTACCCTAAAAGTACATCTGGCAGCTGTGTCTGCTTTTATTTCAGCAGGTAAACCTCTCTCTTTCAGCTCATCCTGTATTCTCCAAGTTTTTAATGGATTGCTTCACACCAACCCTCCATTCAGGGACCCTGCCCCTGCCTGGGATCTTAATGTTTGCATCGCTCAGCTTATGCAACTCCCTTTGAGCCTTTGTCTTCAGCGGAGCTTAAGTACTTGACTTGGAAGACTGTGTTTCTGGTAGCCATCACTTCTGCCAGGCGCGCAGAAGTGAATTACAAGCCTTGTCAGTGGAGCCTGATTTTATCTCCTTTCATAGAGATAAGGTGGTCCTCAGGACTAACAGGAAGTTCTTGCCTAAGGTGGTTTCAGATTTCCACTTAATCAATCTATGTCTCTTCCAGTGTACTTCACTGACCATTCCTCCTCTGGCGAGAGGAGGCTGCACAGCAGATGTGAAGACAGTCCTTAGCTACTACATAGGCGTATCAAGGGTCACAGGTTTGACTCCTCCAACTGTTCCTCACTTATGGTGAGGCTGGCAAGGAAACCTGCCACTAAAGACCATTGCCAGGTGGATTGTCTCTTGTATTCAATTTTGCTATGAAAACTGGGTGGGTTCTCCCTCAGGCCTGAGGGCTCACTCTACAGGTACAGCTGCTTCCTGGCTGCTGCCAGGGACATCCCTATCCTACAGATATGTCAAGCAGCTACCTGGAAAACAGTTCACACTTTTACCAAGCATTACTCCTGGACATCCAGGCTAGGAGTGATGCTCGGTTTCGACACAGCTGTGCTTCACAGCCTATTTCCTAAGTAGGTTCTGTCCTCCTCCATGGAGGTACTGCTGTGTAGTCTGCATATGTCATAATATAGCAAGACTTCATGTTGTTTGAAGAAAAATTACTCACCTTAGTAATGTTGTTTCTTCTAATGGAGTCTTGCTATATTATGACCTCCCTCCCTGCCCCTCTCAGAACCTTGTTTTGGGATATGGGTGGGCAGTGCAGTGTTGGCACTTAGTAGTTGCCCACCTTGTTTTTTCATCCTCCTTTCTTGGGTGACTTGGTGTTGTGTTTTCATTTTTGGGTGTCCTGACTTGAGTCTTTGTTTTGGGACCAAAAATGTGTTCTTATGTTTAGTAGCCAGTTGACTAGTGTAGGTTTACAGCTTCCACACAGGACCTCAGTGAGTTTAGCTGTAAAGATCTGACGGTTTGAGTTTGAAGAACAACAGACAGAGTTTTAACCGAGCTCGAGCTCAGCTTCCCAAGCCTGGCATGGAAAGTTAACTCTTTCACCTCCTGAGCAGTTAGGTTGGGACTCACTGCATATGTCATAATATAGCAAGACTCCATTAGAAGAAACAACATTACTAAGGTGAGTAATTTTTCTTCTGGGAGGCTGCAACTGCGATTTCTTGAGTTTAGTAGGACTCCCATGGCGATGAGAAAATCTGAGGCCGTGGCTACGGTGCCGAGGAGTTCCTTGCCTGGAAGGAGTTGCTGAAGCCAGTCATCCAGCTATGGGAAGACTTGTATTCGATTATTCTGAGATGCGCTGTGAGAATTGCACAACACTTTGTAAAACCTGTGGCGCCGAGGATACCCCAAAGGGCAGGACTCTGAACTGATAATATTGGTCGGTGCTACAAACCTTAGGTATTTGTGGTGCTTTGGGTGTACAGAAATATGTTGGTAAGCATCCTGCATGTCCAGGAAGCTAGCTAATCGTGCTGATGAAGAAAGGTAACAGGGCCCCTAGCGATATCATCTTGAACTTTTCCTTCAGAAGAAACTTGTTTAACTTTCTGAGGTCCAGAATGGGCGCATGCCACCGTCTTTCGGGACCAGGAGGTAATGGGAGTAGAAACCTGTGTTTCGTTGATCCAGTGGAACTATTTCTACCACCCTGTTGTTCAGAAGGCCTTGTATCTCGGAGGCAAGAAGGTCTGATTGTATTGGGCAGTCGTTTGGGGAAGATCCAGAAGGGGTCTCTGAAAGGTTGAGGAATACCCTCGGATTATCCAGAGGACCCATTTGTCTGATGTTATGGACTTCCACTGGTTGTAGAACTGAGTCAGATGTCCTCCCACCGCTGAGGAAGAGTGCCCTCGGGCAGTTGCGGTGGGACCTGGGCCAGAAACTCAGAAGGTGGCACTGAGCGCTTTGGGCCTTTGTGCCTTCTGTTGCGTTCTTTTCGAGGCTGGGGGCTTGGTTTTGTTAAAGCCTCCCTGCCCTGAAAGAACTGCGGTTGTGAAACTGACGCTTGTTAACACCTCCCAGAGAAGGGGTGGGAGGCGGGTCGAGGCGTTTAATGGCCGACCCTAGTCTTCTGCGTTGCCTCCAGAGCTTGCTCTACTTGAAGTCCGAACAGATACATACCGTTAAAGGTAACGCCATGACCTGCTGTTGGGCATCATTTGTGAAACCAGAAGTGTATAGCCAAAGAGTGGCTGACGGGTGCAACTGCTCATTGCATCGCTCGGAAGCAGTATCGAAGCGTCCATAGCTGCTTTAACCTGCTGGTTGTTAGACTCGTGTCCCTGGTTTATGGTATGAAGTAGCTCTGAACTAGTATCCAACTCGGGCAGAGCCATTTGTTTGCCGAATGCCAAAGAACATGCTCATATTGAGAGAAATAGCCCTGGCAGCTGGCAATCGCATGCCGAGGGTAGAGGCAGCAAAGACTCTCTTGCCTAAGGTGTCTATTTTGTGAGATTCTTTGTTTATAGGCCGGACAGTAGATGCCTGAGAAAGAACGGTCTTATCATTCTCTGCCAGGACTACAATAGGGTCCACAAAGGCCTGGGTGCAAAATACTTCCTGTTTATGGACTTAGCCACAGAAGGAATGACAGCGAGATTATTCCATACCATCTGAGAAAGCGTCTCAAAGGACGGTTGTACTAGTGAGTTAAATCCATAGGGATTTCGGGACATGAAGGTATTGGGAGTCTTAAGAGCTTCCCAGGATCGATATCTGTAGTCTGGAGAAAAAGGGTAGAATTTAAATTTTTCAGCAGAGACTTGAATGACAGGTCTTCGAGGCCGCAGGCTCTGCAAGTGGAATAATTCCTGCTCCTTCAACATCATCAACCAGCCAAGGTCTGGGTCAGGTTCAATATCATCTCCTGACAGCCCAGGAGGGACTGCATGCACAGGAAAGGAGTGAAAGTCAGTAGGAAATGAAGAAGAGAAGGAATCGGAGTCGAGAAGCCCGAAGACTGGACGCTGCCGCACCAAGCCTCGGCGCGCAAGGCAAGGAAGTCGGTGTCGTCTGATACAGCCCAGCACCACGGCGCCGACAGGGCCCGCCGCACCGGATGGTGCGGAAGACTGCCAGCGCCGAGGACCAGCGCCGACAACCTCATGACGGTGCCAACACAAGCAAGCGCCAACAGGCGCGGTGGCACCGAAGGATGGCCAAGTGCTATCGATGCGGATGGCGCTGAAAGCAAACCAGGGCTCCGCGAAACTGCGATTTGAATAAAAGTAGGAGGAATACCAGGAGACAGAGGCATCGGTGTGGCCCCTGCACCATAGCCACGTGAGGCGGGAAAACACCTGAGTGCGGACTCAGCGGCACTAAAGAGGGCCACCGCGACTGGGGAAGTCCAGCGGCCCTACCCGATCCCTGGAAAGGCCCGAGGGCCTCTGGAGTGACTGGGCCTGGCAGTTGGACCAACCTCCGAGCCCACTGCTCCATAACAGCGGCCCACTGATGAAACTGCTCATCGGAAGCCCTCCAAAGGCAGGAAGGGCTCCAATGTCGAAGAGGTCGGTCACGGAGAAAGAAACCGGTGACTCGGAGGAGGAGACCAACCGCGTGAGCCAATAACCGGACCGCTGATGCGCAGACGCCACCAGAAACCGACCTCGGTGATGCTCTCTTTTTTGACCTGTGGGCTGAAGAAGAACAGCTTGAGGCGAGCAGTTGCCAAGAGTGCAACCGCTTTATTTTATGCTCGGAGGACTGCCCATCCCCACTAGCATCGGACCATCCGTTGTCAGACCCCTCCGGAGAGGGTGGTGGACGAACCGGCTCGGCTGACTGAACAGCTTTCATACGAAGTCTCCCTACTGTCACCTGACCCGCTCATGGTCACTACGTCAATGTAGGCTGAAGACTTCTTTCTTTAACAAGTATAGTTAAAAGTAAGCGGTACTTATTTAGCGATATACTGCAAAACAATAAACTGAAAACTATGCTGCTAGTTCAAGTTTGACTCCTGGTGGGCGAAACAACGTCATTAACTGAAGGGCACTCAGCGGTGGGGAAAAAGGAACGGAGGCAGTTGGAGGGTCGACACTGAGATAGTCACTGCCGCAAGCTGAGGCTCGCGGCGCCCTCCTCACGGCTCCATCTCTGGTGCTGGCTCTCTTGCAAAAAGTTTGCTCCCGCTAGAGTCCTAGCGCCTCCGGCGAGATTCCATCAGTGTGAATGAGTGGTGGAGACTTTATGTCCAGGAAGATCTGGAGCATGTGGGACCACCCCTCCTTTATACGGGACGTCAGGGTGGAGCCGACGTTGGAGGGGCGTTCCCCTTGGTACTGCTAGAGAATAATTTGCCATGAACTGCCGCCAGGTGGCATCAGTCCTACTTGTGCTACCTGCTGCAAGAGTTTCCTCTTGAAGTAAGATCGATGTTCTCTCCAGGATTATTTCAAGCAGCTGGGGCAGAAACCAAAACCGGTGAACCAATGTTTAAAAATTTAATGGGTTACTGTACAGAGTTTGGGTTAAACCTCAGACACAGGAACAGACAGAACAATTGATTATAGCACAGAAGTATAGAACAGAGTTGTTACAGACAGCACATGATAGTCCTATGGCTGGTCATTCAGGGAGGGATCGCACCTTCGCCAGATTGCTTTATAGATTTTACTGGCCTGGAATTCATGAAGATGTTGCTACCTATAATTCCTGTGTTGAGTGTCAGAAAGTAGCCCCAGTCACTAGAAAGACAAGGTGCCCTACTCGATAGATGTGCCTTTTGAGAGAATTGCAATGGATGTGGTTGGTCCTTTAGACAAAAGTAAAAGGGTAATAGATTTATCCTGGTAGTATGTGACTATGCTACTTGATACCCAGAAGCAGTTCCAGTGCGTACTGTTACAGCCCCAAAAGTTGCAGCACAGCTTGTCAAAATTTTCAGCGGAGGGCATACCTAAAGAAATTATTACTGATCAGGGTAGTCATTTTAGTGCTGCATTGCTTAAGGAGCTGTACAGACTGCTAGGGTATCACTGCCAAAGAACCTCCCTTATCATCCTCAGACAGACGGTCTTGGTGAGTGTTTTAACCAAATCCTAAAATGCATGTTAAAAAGGTTTGTAAAAGGGAAGGAAAGATTGGGACCAATACTTGCCTTACCTACTTTTTGCTTACAGGAAGTGCCACAGGCATCAACAGGGTTTTCGCCATTTGAAATTCTGTATGGCAGGCAGCCAAGAAGGCCACTGGATGGGATAAAAGAAATGTGGGCAGATAACTACACTCAGAAACAATCTATACCACCTTATATGTGCCCTAAGAAAGAAGCTGGCAAAATATGCTGAAATTGCCTATAGTAATCAGCAAGAGGCCCCTAACCAGCAGAAGGTATATTATGACTATAGGGTAAAGAAAAGTTTTGTAGTACCGAGCAAAAGGGGTTCAGCACGTAATAGTGACAAGGAATGCTCATCCTGTTCAGCAAAGACCTACAAGTTACCAGAGCGGTTAAGAGCTGAAGTGGTCAAGGAATACAAAAAATGAAAGAACTGGGTACCATAGAGAAGTCGAGAGTGCTTGGTCATCTCCCATGGTAACTGTAACTAAAAGAAGGGGTGTTAGAATCTCCCTTGACTTTAGGAAACGTAATCAAGTGTCAGAATTCCGACAGTTATCCTGTGCCCAGAATAGATGACTTGGTGGACAGACTGGGGAGTGCAAAGTATATCAGTACTTGGGTCTCACCAAGGGTTACTAGGCAAATACCTTTAGCTAAATAATCCAGAGGTAGAATCCTATAGGGTGATAAATACAGTTTTATCAGTTCACCACCATGCCCTTTGGTTTACATGATGCGGCGGCTACATTACAGCGGTACATGGATGTAATTTTATCCCTCACACTGGTTACTGTGCTGCATACCTGGATGATGTTGTGGTGTACAGTCCAGACTGGAAAAGCCACTTGAACACTTATGAGCAGTTATCCAAGCTATCAAAAAAATGCAGGTCTGACTATTAATCCTACCAAATGTGCATTGGGCCTGCAGAAACCAGATATTTGGACTATGTGTTGGGAATGGAGAAATTAAGCCACAGGTTTCTAAAATAGAAGCTGTAGCTAGCAGTCCTGTACCTAAAATGAAGAAACATGTCAGGTCATTTTAGGGTTGGCTGGTTATTATTGGAGATTTGTTCCCAATGTTAGCTACTCCCTCACTGAGCTCATAAAAAACAGTACCCAAATGATGAAATGGACCCCAGAGTGTGATGAAGCTTTTCAAGCCATAAAGGCTGCATTATGTTCTGCCTGTTTTAAGAAGCCCAGACTTTGAGAAACCATGTTTGCTACAGATGCATCAGAGATATGCCTAGGTGCAGTACTGAGTCAAAATGTAGATGGGAAAGTACATCCTATTCTGTACATAACTAGGAAATTGTATGACAAAGAGAAAGATACTCCACTATCAAAAGGAGAGTTTAGCAGCAAAATGGACCATGGAGTCCCTTAAGTTTTATTTACTAGGAACTGACTTTGTTCTTGTAACTGATCACAATCCTCTGTTGGCTTAACCAGATGAAAGATAAAATTCCAGAATCACAAGGCAGTACCTGGTACTACAGCCATTTAAATGCACTGTGATACACAAATCTGGTAAAGAGAATAGCAATGCTGATTTTCTGTCAAGATATGGATCAGGAATTGAAGGTCCTGAAGGTTGAAAACAAAGGTGTGGGTTTGAACTTTACTGTTTGCTGTACTGTTATATAAAACTGATATTGTACATATGCTTAATATCTGAAAGCGGCAAATAATGTTAGAGAACAGAATGTTTTGGAAACCTGTCTAATAAAACAGGTTCCTGCTTAAGAGGCGGTGTATGTGACAGGTAGAAGAGGACCCTGTCCCATTTGTTACAGAGAAAATGTTTAAATGCAAGGATCTATTCTTTCCTTTTCTGTCTCTTCTCTGTCTGGTTACGCAACCCAATTTTCCTGTGAGATCTCGGACTTGATCAATCCGACAGGCTCGTAATTCTTTGCCTCTCTCTCACTGTGTCTCAGTTTTCTCTTGCTGTCTGTTTTCTCCCATGCATATCTAGATCTGCTGATATAAAATATGTGACAAATCATGTAAGCATTAATCACCGTGAAGTTGGCATCTAATGGGGAGTTAATGCATGGTTGGAGACCGTTGTGGCGCGAGGCCACAGGCAGTCTTGTTGTCAGTCCAACCATGCATTAACTCCCATTAGATACCACCTTCAGAGAAGATGATATATTTGTAAATGGTGTGCTCATCACTTCCATGTCAGGGATGTATTTGTACTGCTGTGATTCATTATACAATGATACAATTTCAGTTATTTAGTAAACTTCAGTGTTACTTTCAGAACTTTTCTCAACCTCTCTTATGTACCTATATGTCTTTTCAAAACTTTTGCACATAACCTTATAGATGTCTTACTTAACCATTGCTGTACATTTTTGTCTATTTCTGCCGGCTGTTCATTTTTATGCCTCTTAAGAGGACCCCAACTTCCTACTATTATCGTTCTCCCTTCAAGCTGTGTGTCTCATTTGCATACAGCGTTCGCGTCTTACCAGAATACTATTAGTTTCTTTCCTGACACGCTGCTGTTTACACTACCCCATCGACACGGCACTGACATTCTCCGGTCTGTTTTTCGTTTCGCCTCTATCACTGCTATACCATGATTGCATTTGACTTCTGCAATGTGCGGTCAATGGCTTCCATTTCAATCTGCTTCCGCTTTCTCTCTCTCACTCTGTTCCCCTGTTGCATGCCATCTCCTGTGTGTCCCTTGCCCTTCTCGTACTGCTTCTCTAGCCTACCTACTTGCTCTTGAAAACTTGATCTCTCCCGTTCTGTTACCTTTCATCTTTCTCTGCACTGCTCATTTCCCCTCTGGCTGCTTTTGTATTACACAAGCAAACGGCATTATCGTGCCATAATGCCGTGTTGCTTTCGATACCACCTGATGCTATCGCATCAATCGTTTTGCTTATTTCAGCTACTGTTCTTTTTGCCATGTTACAATGTATGATAATGTACAATCGTGGCCAAAATATTGGCGCCCTTGCAGTTTTTCTAATAATGCACCATTCCTTCCAGAAAATTGTTGAAATTAAAAATATTTTGGTATCCATATATGTATTTCTTTGGTTTGCAGTGGAATAAAACACAAAAAAAAGCAGAAAAATTTACTAAGTCTTAGCTTATTCCACACAGAAATCCTTAAATGGCCCGGACAAAATTATTGGCACCTTTTAGAAGTTAGAAATAATTATAGATTTCAAGCAGGTGATTCTCCTTCACTTTGGAACTGAACTCACCTGTGGTGAGTTGCAGGTGCCTGCAATATAAAAATCACTCATTCAACCAGTTTGAATAGAAAAGGACTCATTCTCCTGTTTTGTGTCACTGTGTGTACCGCAATGAGCATGGAGAAAGAAGGAAAGCCAGAGAATTGTCTGAGGAGGTCAGGCAGAAGATTGTAGCCAAGCATGGACAATCTCAAGGCTACAAATCAATCTCCAGAGACCTTGATGTTCCTGTTTTCACCGTCGTAATGTTATCAGGAAGTTTAAGGCCCATGGCACTGTAGCCAACCTCCCTGGATGTGGCCGCAAGAGAAAACTTGATCGAAGACTGCAGCGCAGGTTTGTTCGAATGGTGGAGAAAGCACCTCGATCAACTGCCAAACAGATTCAAGCTGACCTTCAGACACAAGGTGCGACAGTTTCAACTCGCACCATCCGTTGCCAACTCAATGAAAGGGGTTATATGGTAGGAGGCCCAGGAGGACCCCACTGCTGAGAGAGAGACTAAGAAAGCCCAACTGAAGTTTGCCAAAACACACCTGAACAAGCCAAAATTCTTCTGGGAGAATGTCCTGTGGACAGATGAGACCAAATTAGAGCTTTTGGTACAGCACATCATCTCTATGTTTACAGAAACAAAACAAGCCTTCAAAGAAAAGAACACCTTCCTACAGTCAAACATGGAGGAGGTTCAGTGATGTTTTGGGGTTGCTGTGCTGCCTCTGGCACTGGGTGCCTTGAGCGTGTGCATGGCATCTTGAAATCTGGAGATTACCAGGCCATTTTGGGCGCAATGTTGAACCCAGTGTCAGAAAGCTGGGTCTCCTAAGGTCATGGGTCTTCCAGCAGGACAATGACCCCAAACATACTTCAAAAAGCACCCAGGAATGGTTCAAGACAAGATGCTGGACTGTTCTGAAGTGACCAGCAATGAGTCCAGATCTAAATCCCATTGAAAACCTGTGGAGAGATCTGAAAACAGCAGTTGGGAGAAGGCACTCTTCAAATATGGGAGAACTGGAGCAGTTTGCACAAGAAGAGTGGGCCAAACTGCCAGTAGAGGTGCAGGAAGCTCATCCATGGCTATAGGAAGCAGTTGATTACAGTTATTTTGACCAAAGGCTGTGCTACCAAATATTAAGTCTAGGGTGTCAATAATTTTGTCAATGCCATTTCTTTTCATTTTCTGATTTAAAGGATATTTTAAATTCTGAATCAAAAACAAAGGTTCTGTAATATTAACAGAGAAATAAAGAATTGTGGAGACCAAATACTGTTGTTAATTTCAACTTATGTTTAGAGAAATTGTGAGTTATTTGAAAAAGTGCAAGGCGCCAATATTTTTGGCCACGATTGTAACTGATAATGGGACCACTTTTGTTTAGAAAATATATAGGGTTACTGTTGAAATATATATAATTGTATTTTGAGATGACTGAAGAAAGCTACTGTAAACTCCAGAGATTACTTGAGTGCAAATGTTTGAGCCTGTGCAAAGGGGCCTCAAGAAGCACAATGGGTTCTAGCAGCTCCTGAAACTTTCAAGAATAGAACACTTACAAACACAGGATGCTTGCCAAGAGTGGGGTCTAAAAGCCTTACAAGAGCTAAGCTGCAACTGCAAGAAAGATTTATGAGGACAAGGGACACAGAGACTGAAAGATAACTTTATTCTGCCTTTGTAAACAGTTATACTGAACAAGTTTATTTTTATGATACTGCTAGTGTAAATAAATACTTTTGGTGAATTCTACAACTGCTCCTGGTGTTTCCTATGTTTCCTGACCTGTGCCTCGATGACAATACCTTGCAAGTTATCAAAGCTGAGGATCTGGCACTGGTTCAAGCGCAGCAACAAGACACAAACAACTTAAAATACATTAAACTTACAAAGTTCTGTCCCTCGAATGATACTGAAGCATACCTGACAACTTTTGAAAGGGTTGCCGCACTGCCAGTGGCCAAAGCAGCAATGGGCAATCAGACTGGTACCTTATCTGACGGGAAAGCCCAACTTGCCTACAGCAATATGGACACTACATAGTCAGAAAACTATGACCTGGTGAAAGCGACATCCTGAAAAGGCATGACATCTCAGGAGAGACATACAGGCAAAGATTCCAGTCTCAAGTGCAACTCAGTCAACAGTCCTCAAGAAGCCTTCACCCATCTCAGAGAACTCCTTATGAAATAGCTCCAACCAGAGGGCAAAACACTCCCACAGATCATCAAAACTAACAGACGTAGAGCTTTGGATAAAAGAACACTGACCAAAAAGTGGTGAAAAGGCTGTTTCTTTGGCATAAGACTACCAAATGTCCAGACAGATGCCACAGCAGCGAGATAACAACCAAGCACCGTAAGACACTCTTTTTCCCATTTAAACTCCAAGTCTGATAAGAAACTTCAGTGAGGGTAACAAATATGTACCGAAGACTTTATCCGTTATAACTGTAATAAAGCCAGGTCATACTGCAAGAAACCGCCATAGTAAGAAGAGCTTATACGGAGATTTGTCCTTAACAAATTGGGGAAAGTACTTAACAGATGACAAGGTGGGAGATAAGACTGTGAATGGACTTACAGATTCGAAGCAGACAGACCCCAGTACATACTGAAGTGCTGGGAAAACAATGTCCAAAAGGACCAGGTACTGGTGTTATCTGCATCCACGGGACACTCAATACTATCCCACCACCCAAGTGACTCTGAATATTAAGGGTGTGTCGATCAAATGAAAGTGGGGATAGTACCTAAGTTACCTGTACCTGTGATTATTGGAAATGATGTTCCAGTATTTACTGAATTAATCAAAGAGGAGAAATATCCGATGTTTCAGCAGCAGTGAAGACAAGAGCTCAGGCAAAGGAAATCTCAGATGGTGGGAGCTCTTTTCCCTTTACGCTGATTTTGATTCAGACTTATTTGAGCACAGCTCCAAGATCTGGAAATCCAGGAAGGAAAGACGATGCCTGAAGAAACAGTAGCAACAAAAGACTGATGGACATAAGGGTTAACATATGAAAATGTTAAACTAAACTAATCACGGTGGTCCGGTAGCACTGAGGGTTGAGGCGCTGAAGCCACACCTCGCACCATGCCGGTGACCCAGGTTCGGAGCAGACTCGGGCCGCTGAGGGTCGGACTGGCGCGGACTTGGACTGAGCTACCGGAAAGTAGCTCTTCCAGTACCGCGGAGCTTTGGCAGCTCCTAGTGGAGATTGGGAGCTCGGCTACACAGTGCATGTTTCCAGTGGGTTATGATGGCAGCAGCGGATGTCCTGCATGCGGTGCGGAACACGCCTAGCGCTGCGCTGGGATGTAATTGCACATCCATGCCATCGGGAACATCTAAAGGTGGAAAAAAGTTACACTGATAGGCAAGTGGTCCAGTGGTTATGCCCCACGCCCAATGCTGGGCATCAAGATTTTTCATTCTGGTTCCTCCCTGCACCACAGCAAGCCCGCCAGCACTGTAAATAGAGCACAAGTAGGAGTGGCAGTCTTTCCTCGGGGACTCAGAGCTGAGGGTTAAGGGCCAGCTGTGCGGGAAGAGGGTGTCCCCAGCCAGGAGTATGGAGCCAGCAACCGAGCGACCACGCTGGAGAGAGGTCAGTGGCAAGAGGTGCTAAAATAGAGTACAAAAAAAAAGAAACTAAACTCATCACTGGTTGTGATTTTCTTTCAGATCAAGCTAGCTATGTTTCTCCAGGGTTATTTCAAGCAGTTGGGGTAATACCAAAACAGGGTGAATCTATGTTTAAAAATGTAATGGGTTACTGTAAAGAGTTCGGGTTAAACCTCAGATACAGGACCAGATAGAACAATTGGTTATACCACAAAAGTATAGATCTGAGTTGTTACAGATAGCACATGATAGTCCTATGGCTGGTCACTCAGGGAAGGATCGCACCCTTGCCAGATTGTTGTCACAGATTTCACTGGCCTGAAATTCATGAAGATGTTGCTACCTATTGCAGTTCTTGTGCTAAGTGTCAGAAAGTAGCCCCAAGTAGTCAGCCCGTCGGGCGCAGTGGTTGGAATTCCAGTACAACCCAGGTTAGGGAGCGAACTCGGGCACTGGAGGACCGGCCGGGTGAGAAGGCTAGGCGTCTGACTGCTCGCCTTCTTGGGCGGAGGATGGTCTGCGGCCCGGCATTTGCAGACTCTGGTGGAGGCGGAGACAGCAATGCGTCGGGCCCGCTGAACAGGAGGCATGACAAGCGTTGGCGTGCCCTTGACGTCAGTGGCATGCCATGCTCCCAAGTGGAGAAAATGGAAAAATGGCACCTTGGCAAACCAGATGACAACCATTGGACCTCCTGCCATGGAGCCCCGGGCAGCATGGACCGACCCAGCAGCACCGGGCCAACTGGTTACTCCTACTGGCGCTGCCTCCCTGGAAGGAGAGGACCCACCCAATGAAGGGATATGTCGGGTTACCTGGGTGGCTGCCGATATGGGTAGCGGATGCCAATGAGGGTGGTGGGCGTGCTAAGAGGTCCCAGGCGTCCAAGGAGTGTCTGGCCAAGGTACAGGGAGGGAGCAAAATAAATAAAGTAGCCCCAGTGACTAAAAAGGGCAAGGTGCCCCTACCCTTGATGGATGTGTCTTTGAGAGAATTGCAATGGATGTGGTTGGCCTCTTAGATAAAAGTAAAAAGGGTAATTGATTAATTTTGGTAGTCTGTGACTATGCTACTCAATACCCAGAGGCAGTTCCAATGCGCACTTGTCACAGCCCCAAAAGTGGCAGCAGAGCTTGCCAACATTTTTAGCAGCTGGGCATACCTAGAGAGATTATTACTGATCAGGGTAGTAATTTTGGTGCTGCATTACTGAAGGAGCTGTACCGACTACTAGGTATCACTGCCATAAGAACCTCCCTCATCACCCATAGACAGATGGTCTTGTTGAGCGTTTAATCAAACCCTAAAACCATGTTAAAAAGGTTTGTAAAAGGGAAGGAAAGACTGGGACCAATACTTACCTTACCTGCTTTTTGCTTAGAGAAAGTGCCACAGGCATCAACAGGTTTTCACCATTTAAAATGCTGTATGGTAGACATCCTAGAGGCCACTAGGTGTAATAAAAGAAACATGGGAAGATAACCCCCAATCAGAAACAATCTAATCTTACTTGAGAGGAAGCTCTTGCAGCAGGTTCCACAATTAGGACTGGCCACTTGGCGGCGGTTCCCTCAATTTTTCTTCTGGCAGTGCCAGTGGAATGCCCCATGGCTGGCTCCACCCCGTGTCGCCCTATATATAAGGAGGAGTTCCCCATGCTCCAGTTCTTTCCCACCGCACAGTCAGGGTTAGTTCACCTGTTACCGCTCACAGTAACGATCGCTTCTAATCCACTGATAAAAAATTATTATTTTTGCTACAACTTGCTTCTATGTCCTCTTCTCACCTCAACAAGTGCACTTGAGGGCAACAGATACCCGCAAAGACGGTCACTCGACGTGCCTTTACTGTCTGGGGCATGACCACGACACCGACGCCTGTCCTTCTTGTCAGGCCTTTAAGTCGCGAGTGCGCGGATCAGCGCCGAAGTCTTCGTGGCCTACCTCGCCGAGACCAAACCTGCCGCCATGGAACGGGCCTCCTCCTCGGGGAATCTTACCATCCACCCGCCCGCAAGACACAGAGGCACCGGAGCAGGACAGAAGAAGGTCCTCTCAGACACAGATCTTGAGACACAGTCCGGTCTTCGGGACACAAATCCCGCCTCACAACCCTTAAGCCCTCTTCTGCTGTGCAAAAGCCTTCTGGATCTACCTCTTCAGCCTCTGAGGGTTCTTCAGCCCACTGAGAAGTCGAATGGCACAGGTAAGGTCTCCTCCCGCTTGGCCTCTTCCTGGGAGTCAAGCAAGGCCTCTGGGTCTTCTGGCAGCAGGGCCTCCTCCTTGCACGCCAAAACTGCGCAACTCCGACCGCGCGCTCCGGCTACAGACCCGATGCTCGGTCGAGAAGTCCGCCAGCCATAAAGCTGACCGTCATAAGGCTCACACCTAGAAGGATGCCCGCTGGCGCATAAAGATAAGCGGACGCTGGACCGACATCCACCTGTGGACCCTCCATCCCACGACAGTTATTCCGCTGCTGGCTGCTCACCCGACGCTGGTTACCCTGGCGCTCCCGTCAGCTGTGGCACCCCTTCTCCTCGGTCGCTGGCCTGTGTGCCCTGAGAAAGAAGCTGGCAAAATATGTTGAAATCACCCACAGTAATTGGGAAGAGGCCCAAAACCAGCAGGTGTATTATGATCACAGGGTAAAGAAACAATTTTTGAACCAGGTGAAAAGGTCTTGCTACTGTTACCCACTACAGAAAAACTGTTAATGAAGTGGCAAGGGCCTTATAAAGTGCTTAGATGTACTGGCAAAGTTAACTATGAGACTGAGACCGCTGATAGGAAAAATCCTACTAAAATATACCATGCTAACCTCCTCAAGAAATGGGTTGAAAAACACCAAAAGCTGTTTTGCTGGTTTTACCAGAAACTGATAATATATCAATGTAGCTTATGACAGACTGGAACAAACTGGAACTGCTGATGCTGTCACGGTAAATGTTTTCTTAACCTCCGATCAAACCACAAAAATTTGTAACCTGCAAAAGACATTTCACAGTACTGTTACCTCAGTGCGGGCTGAGCAAAGGGGTCGAGCATGTAATGTGACAAGGAATGTTACGCTCTATTAAGCAAAAAGACATACAGACTATCAGAGTGGTTAAGGAAATACAAAATGAAAGAACTGGGTATCACAGAAGAGTCGAGAAGTGCTTGGTCATCACCAATAGTGATTGTAAATAAAAAGAAGAGGGGTGTAAGAATCTGCCTCGATTTTAGGAAACTTAATTGTCAGAATTTGAGAGTTATCCTATGCTCAGAATAGATTATTTAGTGGACAGACTGGGAAGTGCTAAGTATATCAGTACCCTCAATCTCACCAAGGTTTACTGTCAAAGAATCCGGAGACAAAACTGCATTTGCCACTCCTATAGGATTCTATCAGTTCACTACCATGCCGTTTGGTTTACATGGTGCACTTGCTACATTCTAGCGGTGCATGGATGTAATTTTATCCCCTCACACTGGCTATTGTGCTTCGTACCTGGATGATGTCGTGGTATACAGTCCAGATGAGAAAAGCCACCTGGAACACCTAAGAGCAGTTATCCAATCGATCAGAAAGGCAGGTCTGACAATTAATCCTACCAAGTGTGCACTGGGCATACAGGAAACCAGATATTTGGGCTATGTTTTTGTAAATGGAGAAGTCAAGCCAGAGGTTTACAAGATAGAAGCTGTAGCTAGTAGCCCTGTCCCCATAACCAAGAAATACTGTATGTCAGGTCGCTTTTATGGCTGGCTGGTTATTATCAGACATTTGTTCCCAATTTCACTGAGTTAGCTACTCCACTCACTGAACTCACAAAGAAACAGTTCCCAAATAATGTGAAATGGACCCACGAGTGTGATGAAGCTTTTCATGCCATTAATGTTCAGCCCATTTTAGAAGCCCAGACTTGAGAAACAATTTTGTTACAGACTGATGCATCAGAGGTAGGCCTAGGTGCAGTCTTGAGTCAGCATATAGATGGGAAAGAAAATCCTATTCTATACATATGTAGAAAATTGCACGACAGAGAGAAAAGGTACTCAACCATTGAAAAGGAATGCCTTGCAGCAAAGTGGGCAATGGAGTCCTTAAATTTTACTTACTAGGAGTTGACTTTGTACTTGTAACAGATCACAGTCCTCTGTTGGCTTAACCAAATGAAGGACACAAATTCTAGAACCACACAGTGGTACCTCCACTATAGCCATTTAAATTTAAAGTGATGCATAAATCTGGGAAAGAGAATGTCAATGCTGATTTTCTGTCAAGATATGGATCAGAAATTGAGAATTCTGAAGGTTGAAAAAATGTGTGCGTTTAAACTTTTGTTTGCTAAGATCCATGTGCACTGAACTGCAAAAGTTATAAGCCAATGATAGAAGATAATTTAATACGTTTGGGAAACCTGTTTTATACAACAGGTTCCCTCTTGTGGGGGGGACAGGGTTGAATAAGGCCCTGCCCTGTCTGTTATGCAGAAAGAGTTTAAATGCAAGGGTCTGTTCTATCCTCTCCGTTTCTGTCTGCACAACCAAACTTTCTTGTGAGACATAGGAACTGATCATTCCGACGGTTTTGCAATTCCCGCCTCTCGCCATCTCTCTGCCTTCCTTGTTGTTCTATATTTTCTTCCCTTGCATATCTGCGGTTATAAAAATATACGTGAATCTTTATGTGGAAATGTCACTGATACTGGGATCCCTTTGTTTAAAACTGTATATAGTTATACTGTTGAAATGATTGCAAAATGCTATTTGGAACTCAAGGGTTAACCTGAAATGCTGTTTAAAGCCTCTTGCAGAGATGTAAACAACAGGTCAGTTCTGGGTCACTATGTTCTTTTTGCTGCACCTGCTGAACTGACAAGAACACTGTGTGAGAAGCAGAAAATTCTCTTAATGAGCCCTCTGCAAAGATTTGTTATAAAAAGAGCTGCAATGTTTTGCAGGAGGGAGACAGAAACTGAGAATGGAAATTGAGAAGAAAAACAGTTTTCTACGTTTGTACTGTCACTGTTAATAGATTATACTTATACTTTTTGTTTTTGCTGTTAATAATAAAACGCTACTTGCAAATTTTGTAACTGCTCTTGGTTTACCTATGCTTCCTGACCTGTGCCTCATGAGAAGAGACCTAGGAACTGATCACTCCGATGGCCTTGCAATTCTCCACATCTCACTATCTCTCTACCTTCACTTGCTATTTCTGTCTTTTCTTCTCTCCTGTTGCATATCTGCGGTTATAAAAATATATGTGAATATTTGTGTGAGACTTTAAGTGATGCTGGGATCCCTTGGTTTGAGAATGTGTATAGTTATACTGTTGAAATGATATTTGGAATTTAGTGGGTTAACCTGAGATGCAGTCTGCAAACTCTTTATAGAGCTGTAAACAAGCAGTCAGTTCTGGGTCACCAGTTGTGTTTGTTGCACCTGCAAGGAGATGGACAAGAACACTGTGAGAAGTAGAATGTTCTCTTAAGTTCCAAGGCAAAGACTTATACAAAGGGCAGCAATGTTTTTGCTAAGAGAGAGAGAGATATAAACTTGGAATTAGAGATATCTTCAGAGAAAAAGTTTTCCGTATTTGTATTGCCTTTATAAATTGTTATACTTAACAGTTTTGTTTTTATTTTACTGTTATTGGAAAAATAAAATGCTACTTGCAAATTTATACCTGCTCCTGGTTTCTTATGTTTCCTGACCTGTGTCTCGATGGCACAGTTGGACTGCAACACTCATGTCTTGGGCAGGGCCCGAGGCTCCTCTGGTACCCTAACCAAGGGAGGACTGAGCAGAGACTCCTGCAGCTGACACTTCTGATGGTGGAGGTGGCAGACTGGTGGCTCGGGAGAAACCACAGAAAGGCTGGTTAAAGTCCATGGCTAGTAGGCCTGACCCCAGCTTGGTGCTGCCCGCCAAAGCCAGAGCAGGGAGAAACTCAGCACAAAACTGCCACTGCTATCTGAATCAGTACGCTAGCATCAGAGATATCAGAAGCTCCAGCAAGCCTGGTACTGAGCTAGTCACTGATGTCGCCTAGATGCCATCACTGCAAATGGTGACAACAGCTGTGGCGTGACAATGAGGTCTGGCGTTGACATCACTATAATGGCGGACATGGCCAGAAGTCTGGACTCCAATTCCAGGGTGGCCCAGTGCTGACGGTAAACAGACCAGAGTAGTTCTCTGGGCTGACCAGAGGAACCCACGGTCCAGCTGACACTACCAACTGAGACTCCAACACAGTCCCAGCACAATGGGAGGAGAGCTCCATGACTCTACCATCTCTGAAGGGTGGCACGTATACCTGGGAAGCAGTCCAAAATCCAGTCTAGTGACCCCATGGCTTGAGCCTACCTCAAGGATAGGACCTAGCGACCCAGCTTTATGCAACAGATTTGGAGCGTGTGGTGGTCAAATGAAAAGCAGGTGTCACAGGAGTCTGTGTCGTGGCCATAGGCCTAGACAGATCTAAATGGGATCGAATGCCTGTCGCCTATGCTGATCTTTTTTATTGCAAGCACAAAGACTGAACAGAGAGGCTTTTGAGCCCTTCAATGACTTGGGCATTCTGAAAAAAAAGAGAAGAAATGGCAATGAGAGGGTGAACTTAGGCATATATCTGCTCCCACGGTGCACACTAAGCGGTGGGAAAAACAGAACTGAGTGCGCGAAGGCCATCAACCACACTTGCAGGTACCCGCCACCAGGCTGTGTCACACAGCCAGTAGCTGTTGCTGGTCCCTGGCTGTAAGATTTGCTCCCACAGAGTCTCAGTGCTCCCAGCTTAGACCCAAGTATGGGACTCTTGGAGAAAACTGATTTAAGGAATATCATCTTGCTTTCAGTTAACACTGTTTTACTAGGTTCAAAATTATTTTTGCAAAACTCTGAAGCAAGTATTTTACCTGAAACAGCCTTTCTGTGTTGAGCATCTAAGGCCTGGTCAATTTCATCAAACAGGTAGAAAGGAGCTGGGTCACATTTCTGAATAGCAAAAATTAGAGCAAGAGCCACCAGAGACTTCTGTCCTCCTGAAAGTTGCTGCATTTCCCTCATCTCAGCCTGCTTTCCTGTAAATGACACCTAGGAGAAAACGAACACACCACTGTGATTATAAATGGGTATTAATTATCAATCACAAATTCCTTGTTAAACAGATGCCTTTATATCCAGGTTTCCATTAAATGTTTTAGCTAATGCTATACTGCATATTTTGTACACTGTTTGGATGCAAACTGAGATAACAGACCAGAAAGAAAAAAAAAAAGCTTGTGATTTTTTTCTGGGCATTTTCCTGGAGTGGCATGCTCCCCATATTTATAGGGCTTAATCTGTAGAGCTGCAATGACAAGAACAAAAATGAAAATTACGTACCTACCGTAATTCTTGATCTTTCTGTGCATCTCACCATTCATCACTGTTGGGTACTAAGCCGTACATCAGGACCCCTTGGAGCTTTTGTTTTGCAAGAGGTAAATGGAGCGTCAAGACAGTACCGCCCTCGAGGGCTGACGTGTCTACGTGGCGGTCAGCGGGTTGGCCAGTAAATACAGGTTACTCACCTGTAACAGGAGTTCTAGGAATGGTATATGTTGTTCATCCACACTTATTGGCAGGTTCCTTGCGCTTTAAATCTTGCGGAAGGTCTTCAAGCTGGCTCCTCCCACCCACCTGGGTGGTAAAACTCGGCTCGCCCATGGCGCTAGATCAGGCCGCTGGAAGCTCAGGTTGTGCGTGCCGGGTGTGGGAGGTCGGTGATGTGGATGAACAATACTACCATTCCTAGAACTCCTGTTACAGGTGAGTAATCGTATTTCTAGGGACATGGATATGTTGTTCATCCACACTTATTGGCAGACTCTAGCAGTTCTCTGGGAGGAGGGAGGCAAAGCGCACACACCTACTTACGGAATAAAGACTGGAGAACCGAGGCCCAAAACCAGCATCCGGCGTGACTCAAGGTCGAGTGGTAATGGGTAATAAAGTGTGTGCTGACTTCCAGGTAGTAGCCCTGCAGATTTCCTGGATAGGGACATCCCTGGAAGCAGCCACCGATGCAGCAGTATGATGGGTAGAATGAGCTCTTATCCTCTGGAGGCTCCATGCCCGCCAACTTATAGCAGCGATCTATGCAGGAGGTGACCCACCTGCCTATCGTCCGCTTGGCTGCAGGTCTGCCAGGTGCGGCTTCAGTGTAGGTGACAAACAGCTGGCGAACCTCTCCCCAAATTTCCAGCCGTGCGGCTCTCCTTATAGCGCCCTTCCAGGGTCAGAGTATGGAGCCTATATTACACCTCGAGGTGTGACTGGGGTAGAACACCGCAGAGTCAGCACCTGGTTGAAGGTGAAACTCCGACACCACCTTCGGAAGAATTTCGGGTGGGGAGCAGGACAACTTGTCCCTGTGGAAGACCAGGTAAGGAGACTCATGCAAAGCACCCTGAGTTCTCCATCCTTCTGGCTGACGTGATAGCCACCAAGAAGGCGTGTCTTCCACGACAGGTGAGAGAGATCACACCTGTACATTGGTTCGAATGACTTGCCCATGAGCTTTGCCAGTACCAGCAGTAAATCCCACGGAGGTGGAGGTTCTCACACTGGAGAATGTGATCAAGACCTTGAAAAAGCACCTGACCACCTTTTCCTCGCCACTGACTGCTCCTGGCCGCCAGAGTAAGCAGAGATGGCTGCCAGGTCACCTTTAGGGTCAGTCGACCTAAGCCCTTGACTAGAAAGGGACCATAAATAGTCCAAAATGCTTGCCACAGAACAGGAGGAAGGGTCCAAGCCCTTACCCTGACACCAAATGGAGAATCTCTTCCATTTGAAGGCGTAGTATTTTCTGGTCGACTCTCAGGGACGCCCAACAACATTGAGGACCTTGTCGGGAAGACCCAAGGCCTGGAACTCTAGCAGCTCAGGAACCAGGCCGTCAGGTGCAGGATTGAAGGTCGGATGGAACACCTTCCCTGACTGACTGAGAGCAGGTCCGGGCGAGTTGGAAGCTGCCTCGGGAGCCTGGAGCTGAGGCTGAGGAGATCTGGGTACCAGAACTGGCGAGGCCAGTCTGGGGCTATCAGAATCACCTGCGCCTTGTGAATCAAGGAAATGGGGAAAGGCGTAAAGAGGCCGGGGTCTACAGCCTCGAGAAGGCATCCCCTGCAGCGAGCCCTGCTGAGGCGGGCATAAAACAGCCTCAGCCGCGTTCTCCCTGGAGGCAAACAGGTCCACCTGAGGTGTGCCCCAGTGGGAGAACAGATCTTGTACTACCTCCGGCAGGAGAGATCACTCGTGAGATGCAGCCCCTATCCAGCTCAGGGCATCGGCCTCCAGGCTGCGCACGAGTGACCAACACGGAGAGCTTCCTGCATAGGCGATGGGCGTGTCCCGCCCTGGCGGTTCAGGTAGTACATGGTCGTGGTATTGTCCGTCTGGACTCGGACCACTTGACCCCGGAGAAACGGAGCAAAGGCGGTGAGAGCTAGGCGGACCACTCGGAGCTCCAGCAGGCTGATGTGGCATCGGGACTCCTGCGACCAGAGACCGCGGCACTCGGTGTTCCCCAGATGGGCACCCCAACCCATCAGAGAGGCATCGGTCGATAGAGACCGTCGGCTCGGGGCGGACAAATGGGATGCCCTCCTGCAGATGGAATGGAGCGGTCCACCACTGGAGGCGTTCCACATCTCCTGGGTCACTATCACTAGCTGGTCCAAAGGATCGCAGCGTTGTGACCACTGGCTGGCCAGTCCCACTGAAGGGGCGATGTGCCAGCGCCCAACGGACCACACCTGGTACAGGCCGCCATGAGACCCAGAAGGCGAGGAAGTCCCGGGCGACGGCTGTCTGCCCAACCAGAAATGACTGGGCAAAGGAGGTAGAACCGCGCCTGTCCGCTGGGAGCCATGCTCTGGCTCGAAAGAGAGTCGAGCTCTGCCCGATGAACAGGATCACCTGCTTGCTCGAGTTCCGACTTGGCCTCGTTGATGAGAAGGCCAACTTGAGAGCAAACCTGGAGGGCCAGATCTCTGGACCGCCTCCACCTCCGTCTGGAGGAGACTGCTATCAGCCAATCATCCAGGTAAGGGTACACCGGACCCCTCGGCGCAGAGGAGTGCTGTCACCACTGCCATGCATTTGGTGAAGACCCTGGGAGCTGGAGATAAGCCGAAGGGCATGGCTCGAACTCGAAGAGGATCCCTCCGCTCGAAGCGGAGGAATCTCCGATGTGATGGACGGATAGGGACGTGAAAGAACGCGGCCCCTGTGGGTCCAGGTGCGTGAACCACACGCCGTGTTCCAGAGATGGTGTAATATTCGCGCCAGGTGACCATCCTGAAGGTTCGAGACCTTAGGAACTTGTTCAGGTCGTGTAGGTCGAGAATGGGCGCCAGCCCCGTCGTTCGAACCAGGAAATACTGAGACATGAACCCGGGTCTGAAGGGGTCCTCCACCTCCGTGATCACCTCCTTTTGGAGGAGAGCGATGTCGCTCGGCGAGCCGCCAGTGAGGCTGGGACCCCGAGGCCCCCGAGTGCGACGGCTCTGAAGGGCGGGGCCTGCTCGGATTCCAGAGGTAGGCCTTTTCCCACCACCTCCAGTACCCACCTGTCCGTGGTAGCAGCGCACCAGGCGGAAAGGAAGTGTCTGAGCCGTCCCCACGGGGAACAGGGTGAGGTGACAGGGATGGGGCGACCCCTCAGCCCGTCACTGGGCAGGCTTGGAGGAGGACCGGCCAAGGGACCTCCTGAGCCTTACCTCCCTGCTTCCTGTTGGAGGAACCTGCGGCTTGGGTTTGGGATACCAAGGTCGAGCCTGCTGGCCCTGCTTGCTGGGCCGGCGGCGCCGGGCGCAGAAGGACGCAAAGGGTTTAGGCTGTGGCTTGCGGCCTTTGTCCTTCTGAGCGGAAGAGACCGAATCCAAGGTAGCAATGGACTTCTCGATCCTCTGCAGGTAACCTTCCACCCCAGGGCGAAGAGGTCAGTCCCAAAAGGAACATCCGCCAACTTATGCTGGGTATCCGAGGTAAAGGTGGATATCCTCAGCCAAGCCCGATGACGCATGGCCACTGCGTCGCCACAGACCTGAACACATGAGTCCCGATGTCTAGCGAGTCTGGAGCTGCTGTTTGGCCACCGCCCCTGCCCTGGTCCTGCACCTGCCTGACCGTAGTCTGCAGATCTGCGGGAAGATGAGGACAACCTCATCCAGGAGCCCAACAGGGCGTGAGAAAATGTGCCATGAGGACGGGCCGAACTGGCCTGGACTGGCGTCGAGAGGACGCAGCATAGACTTTCCGCCCGCATAATCCAATTTCTTGGATTCTTGTCAGAGGTTTGTCCACATCCCTGGTGCCTCCCGCATGCCGAAAACGCTGTTGGTAACCCAACCTCGGCCGAGGGTGTTCCAAAAACCAGACAGGGAACCGTGAGAGAACGATACTTCCTGGCCAACCTGGCCCGGCGCAGGGCAGGAAGCAGGACGCTGCCAAAGTTCCAAGGCCGACCCACTGATGGCTTGCCACCGGAAAGGCCTCCGTGGGAGAATCCCTCGGTCCAGAATCTCCGTGAGGGATACCTGGCCCGTTTAGAACGGAGTTCGAGCTTCATCCCGGTGGACTCCAGAGATGAGTCAAAGCAACCCTAAGAAGGACGAAGGCTATCGTCCATTGACTGCCCTCCCGAGGACTCCAAGTTCATGCGCTTGGAGAAGAGGGAGGAACCATCATCGACTCAGAAGACCCTCAAAGAGCTGCCTCGGGCCTGAGCCGCCTCCACCTGCCGAGGTTTATCGGGAGTGAGGGTGACAGCCTATGGGGCAAACTAAGGCCGACCGAGAATTTTTGGTCGGAGCCCCAACTAATGGCTGTGGAGGCGAGGTTCCACCAGAATCGGTGGGGCAGCTGGAATTGACCGAACAACTGGCCTGAGAACAGGCTCTCTCAGCTACAATGAGGGGTTGTTTTGGCTGCTCGGTGACAGCCACTTAATGGCCGGGAAGACGACTGGGTCGGCTTATTCCCGTCAAAAGGAGCTGTTGCCACATGAGTTCCTCATACCTCTGGCGCAACTTGCGCGAAGCCTCCCTCGTCGAGGAAGAGCGGCGCTTGCCGCAAGTGCCGAGACCGAGACCGCCTATGGCGGCGGGATCGGTTGGACCGCGAGGATGTCAGAGACCGAGAGTCTCGACTAGGCCAAGGAAGGCGAGGAGAGTGTCAGGAAATCGGCACTCCCTCGGCTCGGACGATCCCACGAAGGCTCCGGAACCGGAGGCACAGGACGAGCAGCCGAGATCCTCAAATCCCACCGGGGAACGGGGGAGGATTCTCAGCTTCTCCAGCCGACAACCCGTCTAACAGGTCGAGAAAAATCTCGACCCGGCGCGGAGTCTCGTCACACTGGCCTGGCAGGGGACACCGCGAAGCCAGTGGCTGAAGCTGAGGGGTCGATCAAGTCGACTGTCGACAAGGAGGGATCTTCCCCTCCTCAAGAGCGCGAATGAGAGACTTACTTTGCTCTTTTGGACCCGGAAAAGGTCCCAAAGTTGGACCCTCACCTTTGGTCAAGAGGGTCAGACAAAGCTCATAAAAAAGCCAGTACGAGGCACCGAGAAGCCGGGACAAATGCTGCAGCCGAGGTAGGCGGCCCGTGCCGCCTCCTCTTGGGTGATCATCTGCTGAGCTGATCCACCGAGCCCCCGCCCGCGGACACATGTCGGGCCTCTTTAGATTTCACCGTGGAATTCTTTCTCTGGGCGCCCCAGTTGTAATCGGGCAGCACGGTCTTCAAGGACGAGGTCGAAAGGAAGAGCACAAGTCGCAGGCCTGCAGGTCGTGCTCAAGGCCCAGGCAGTAGACGACATGGAGTACGGATCCGCTCCTTAGACATCTTCTGCCCACGAAGGGCACCTCCGAAACCGGGAGTCGATTGTCCACTGCACGCGAGGAGAAGAAGACCAAGTCTTTTAGCAAAAACTTTTGATTCTCGAACTTCAAGAATTAGAACCAGTCTTAAACGCAGCGCTGCTAAGGAGGGAACCTGAGCTTCCAAGCCGTAAGGAAGATCTGACGCCATGGGGCGGAGCCGAGAGTTTTACCACCCGGTGAGTGGGAGGAGCCAGCTTGAAGACCTTCCGGCAAGATTTAAAGCGCAAGGAACCTGCCAATAAGTGTGGATGAACAACATATCCATGTCCCTAGAACTGTTGTCGATGCCTCCTCAGCCCCAGTTCTGCACACGGAAACAGAAAATAAGAAAGGTAGGGAGGGTGGGCAAGGGAGCCTGAAGGACAGAAAAGGAAAGGATATAAACTAAAAGGAGGAATATGCTGACGAGAGGATAGAAAAGGAGGAAGCTTAAGGAATAGGGGAGTAAGGCCCCAATCTCTGGGCAAAAAGAATGGGTGGGTGGGAAAAGAGGGGTAGGAGAGAGAGAAGAAGGAAGGAAGGTGGAGGAGGAGGAGACACGCCCCCAAGACACTGCCCCAAACTGTTTTGACTAAGGTAGCCACAAGACAACAGATGCCAGAGAAGCCAAGGCTTGAAAAATAGTACTCTTAGAGGGCAAAAGCAGGACAGGGGCCAAGGGCAGGACGGTGTCTCCTACTCCTGCAAACATAATTGAGGCAGAATAATTGTTTAAAACTGCTCTGGAGATGCACCCAGAGGACAGAAACTTAATAATTTGAGGGGAGGCTACCCAGAGGAGGAACCGAGGGGAAAAAACAGATTGAAAGAGGGTTGGGGAACTGAGGGCATCACCAGAGCTCCCCACTACCAAGCACAAGAAGGAGCTGGAAACCCCAAGAGCTGCCAGGTTAGAGAGAGAGAGCGAGGAGCTCTGGCAACCCTAACAGCAGAATCCTCCCGATCTGCCCTTCCCCAGGGAGAATCCCTGACCCCAAGAAGGGAGTGGGTAGGAGGTGCTGGAAAGGACCAAGGTCCAATGGGAGACAAACAGGGAGGAGGAAAATCACAGAGAGACTGAGGCCTGAGAGGGAAGGTGGGCAGGATTCAGTGATTAATGGTGAAGATACACAGAAAGATCAAGAATTACAGTAGGTGCAGTAATTTTCATATCTTTTCAGTGTCAGTCTTCACCATTCATCACTGTTGGTGATTATGAGCCCAGAAGGGGCCCAGAACCTCTAAGGGACAGTGTCCCTTAGCCTCCAGTGGAGGAGACACCGAGCAGAGAACCTCGCAGGTCTGGCTAGGCCTGAGACTGGTCTGGGTGAGGCGAGGATCTCCTCGTGGAGACGGAAGGCGCCCTGTAGTTGTTGCCTCACCCTATGGGAGAATAGGTGGCTCCTCGGAGCATGAGGCAGTCACCCCACGCCAGGCCAGGGTGACAACTGGAAGCTGTCATGCCAACCGCCTGATGCAGATCGCTGTCCCCACTATCCTGGAAGTCACCTCACTGGCATCTACTCCGATGCCCTTGCTAGTACCTTGTAGCTCCAGGCCCCGCCGGAGAGGGCAATGGCTTGTCTCGTTGCCTCCAATCAGGCAGGGAGGCTAGGACCTGGCCTAGCAGCATCGACCACAAGTGCCTGATGTAGGCATAGTGGGCCTGATATTGTGACACATGCCGAGGAGAAGATTCTCCTGCCCCAGAAATCAAACTCAGCTGAGTCGAGTCCAGGAGGTCATGCGCTTGGGCTTTATGTCCAGAAGGGTGCCCAGGTGCATCACACCCGAGGGATGGTGAGGCAGAGTTCCTGGAGACCCCAGGTGGGTGGAACACCGCTGGTGAAGGTCCCTCTGGGCTGGATGTAGGAAGGGATGTCACCAGACCCGTGTGACGCTCCGGAAGGAACAGGCCAAGAGGGAACCAAAAGGTTGACCACATTGTACTACTTAAGAAGGCGACGCCTACTCAGTTGGGATTATGCTCGCTAAGGGTTGAAATATGGCTCACGAGCCTCCCCGATAGGAAAATGCTGATAGCTGGACAGATCTAGCTGCTGGGGAAAGGTGGATCGAAGACTTCTCCCCCAGAGGAGGAAGACAAGGAGTCAACCAGGCTTGGAGAGTTACAGTTAGGGTTGCACTGAGAATCGTGAAACACCTGTTAATCCATTGCTTGAAAATAGGCAGGGTATAGTGCAGCCATGGCCCTAAACTACTCCCAAAGTAAGGGGCCCGTAGGACCAGAAAGACCTGGGAGAGAGGGAGGTTGGCAGGAACAAGGTTCATACTAAGGTGATTTAGGTGCAAGGGGCTGAGGGCCCATGACTGCACCTTTATTAATAATAGCCCACAAGACCCAGTAGATATATTTATCTAATGATTTTTAAATTCTGCCTTTGATCTACTGGATAGAACTTCTAGAGGCAGTTTATTCCAGGGTTAACTATTCTCTGTGTATAAAAATGTTTCGAGAAGTGTGATGAAACTTATGTCTGGTAACCTCAAGATGATGACCTCTAGTGTCATATGTATTATCTTTAAACTCAAAGCCTAATTCTGTAACTAAGTATGGATCCTGGACAATGTCAAACATAAAAGGAGATTGCCCCAATGCCTAATAGATAGGGCAAATTCAATTCTTCACTCTGATTTCATATGGGACATGGTATACACCTGATATATGCTGAGTGTAATTTCTCTGAATTTTTCCAATGCTATACATTACATTTTTTGTATGGGCTCCACAACTGTGAGAATATTCTAAATGAGGTCTGGTATATGCCCTAAATAATGGGAGCATTACCACAGGGTTTTAGACTTGATGTTTCGCTAAACTGACCAGATGACTCGGTTTGTTTTACTGCTTGCCTCATTTATCTGTTTATTTCCAGGTCATTTGATATGAATACTCCTAAGTCTTTTTCATTACTTGCAATCTGCAAAAGGGTTACATTTAATGAATATACAGATAAAGGGTTGTTGTAGCTTCAAGTGCATCACTTTGTACTTTGAAGGATTTAATTTCATGCCCCAATCAATTACCCATTGAGATATTCTATCTAAGTCATGAAGTATTGCAATATTTTCAATGCTACTGCATGGCCCTCCGATTTTGACATTTTCTGCATATTTAATAAATGTTGAAAACAATTTTGTAAGATCAGCTATAAATATCTGGAATAAACAAGGGCCCAAGAAAGACCCTTGAGGAACACCACTAGTGACTAGGGCTTATGTCGGACAGATGTCCAGTGATAAGTACCCTCTGAGATCGAAATGATAGCCAATTAGCAATCCATTTAATAATGTGTTTGTTAATGTTCGTTTGTAAGAGTTTTGTTACCAGGGCTTGATAAGACATTACATCAAAGCCTTACTGAAGTCTAAATACACAATGTCAAATGGAATTTTAGTATCCAATATGTTGCCAACATTCTCATAGAAGCCCATTAAATTGCTGAGACAACTTCTCCCTTTTGAAACCATGCTGATCTAGATCCATGTCATCAATTGTTTTGTGTATTAGATCCGTAAAGGTGTCCTGTAAAATAGCACTGCAGCCCCTCCCGTCCTCACATACCTTACAATCTGTTCTGAGGTCCGATGTGCTCATAGCATATTTTTACATCCAGGTTTAATTTTAATAAAGCACTGAACTTTTGGCCGAATGCGGAGTGCGGTGGGGACCCCTACTGAGTGAGTGTGGTGTTGAGGTATTACACCATTTAGTGACATCGCTCCATCATCACTTCATAATAGCAGCATTAGCGGTCGCTTATTATGCCGATTTTACGATTCTCTCGGCCTTGACAATATTACTTACTGCAACAGCCTGTCCAGGTGTTGCAGTAAGTAATATTAGGTGTCAAGACCCCCAGGAATCAATAATATCAGCGACAAAACAAACCACCAATGCTGCTGTTGTAAGGGTAGTGGTGGAGCGCGATACTAAATGGGTGCACACCATGAACACTTGCACCGCTCAGCCGGGTCCCCACGCACTTCCGCTGCTCAGCTTTTATTAAAATTAAACCTGACGAAAAAATAAGCTGATTGCAGCCCTCAAACCCGCAACAGTACTGTAAGGCATGGAGGGGCTGCAATGCTATTTTACAGGTCACCTTTAATGATACTTTCTAGTAGTTTTCGTATTGAGGAGGTCAGACTGATTGTCCTATAATTCTCCAAGTTAGATTTGGGACCTTTTTATATATTGGTATAATATAGGCAGATCTCCACCTGGGGGAACAAAATGGGTCTACAGGCAACATTCAAATAGGAGTTTAAGTGGGTGGGAAAGTATGTCAGCCAATAAATATAGAAAATGGCTAGTAATTTCGCCTGGCCCAGGGGTTAATTTGTTTTTGAGGTAGAGAAGCTTGAATAAATTATTTTGTCAGAGAAAATGCTTTTGGTTTCATTTAAAACTGAAATATCAATGTGTTTACTATCCTTTTATTTAGAAAAACTTTGCAAAACTTTAGTTTAAAATGTTTGCCATACGTTGGGTTCATGTATTAATTTTGAATTCTATAGTATGGGACCAACCCGACAGGTGGGTTTTCTAACGGAGTTAATGTAGGAAAAGAAGGCTTTTGCCATTATTTTTCTTGCATTTATAGCAAGATTGTATTCCACTTTCTTTCGATTTGTTAATCATCATCATCTTACTTTTTTTTAATTTTAAGATAGGCGGACCAATTTTCATTGGTCTGTGATTTTAGAAATAATGAATATTTTTATCTTTGAGTTTTAATGTACATCGGATAGATTTAGACAGCCATTTGGGTTTGTGTTTCTGATTTTTATTTTTGTAAATAAATGGAATATACAGTATCTGTCCCTTAGAGTTATTAGTATATCAAGCAGGTATTTCCAGCTGTTCTTTATTGGTAAAAGAAAATACATGATCCCAATTTATCGGGAAAATTTTGCCTTAATTAATTAAATCTGCTTTATTATACAGAAATAGCTTTGTAGTGTTAGTCCTATGGGCAACATTGGTCCTATTGAAAACATATTGTGTTGTGATCAGGGCTCAGATAAGGTGTGTATCGGCCTATTTTACTCACCTCATTTTAGGAAATACTCTTCAGAGAATTGTTTTAATGAGTATCAGTACTCACCAAACATTTGTAAATGCTCCACACTCCATAGAATAGTGCTTCATAACATAGCTGATAATTCAAAGGAACATTTTTCCAGATTTACAGCACTCATATGGATCCAGATTTTGTTTTACTTGCTGTTTTTAAAACTGGTGAGTAAATTACTACCTGCAAACATTATGTGGAACATTGTTGGCACCTCATCAATTATCTAGACAAAAACATTGATTTTAAAACGCACTCCTCATTCCAATCCATCCATACATTTGTACACATCCGAATCTGGTTTTACTCACTTCGCTTTCAAATCAGGAGTACAGTACTCATCCTAAAAATCTTATCTGAGTCCTGGTTGTGATCACTATTACTTATAGGTGGTAGTATTTGCACATTCAATATCCAAGTGGTTACTATGGAATACTCAATCTAAAATATTGTTACCCCTGGTAAGGAGCTGAATACACTGTTCTAGATTCAATTGTTGGGTACAAGTAAGCTTCTTCCTGAACTAGAACAGGCTTTCCAAGGTCCCAGGAAATATCGCCCAAATTAAAATCACCCATACAGATAATGCTGCCCAATTCACAAGATTTTTCTAATTCGTTAATAATCTCATCAGTAATTTCTGAGTCAGAACTGGGAAGTGATAAACCAAGTATTAAGTCTCTGACTTAGTGATATTTGGATCCAAATGGTCTCGATACCTAGGGCGTGGTCTTTGATTTTATCTGAAATATCTTTTGAATCTATTTCATTTTGACAAACAGTGCCACTCCACCTCCAAATCTGTCTTTCCAGTTTAATCTATATTGAGTGTAACCTGGCAATATACAATCCCAAGAGGCTTTATCGTCACCCCATGTTTCTGTTACAGCAATAACATCATGTTGTTCATCAAGTATTTTTATTTTAAGCTCATCTAATTTTTGACTGAAGTCCCTAGCACTGAAATAAAGTAGTTTAACAAGGTGAGAGAGTCTAACATGTTTCAATATAAGAAAAATAGCAGGACAAGAGGACACAGCGAGATTAGAGGAGGCTGATTAAGGAGTAATGAGGAAGTTCTTTTCACAGAAATGGTGGTGGATGCATGGAACAGTCTACCTCAGGAAGTAGTGGATATGAATATGGTACAGGGCTTCAAACAGGCATGGGATAGGCATAAGGGAGCAATACAGATGAGTATGAATAGATAGGCCATTCACAGGTAAAGACCTATGGTACATTTATAAGGTAGAAAAAATGGGCAGACTGCATGGGCCTTGCGGTCCTTATCTCCGTCAACATCTATGTTTCAGGTGGCTATGTCTGCCCATAACAGAGGGTGTTTTGGCATGCCTTGGATTGACAGTGACATCTCTACCCATAGGAATGGGTGTGTTAATAGTCCTAGTTAAGAGAGGCAGACATGTCTTGCCTCTCCCCAGTTTTATTAGTTTAAACATTGGTTAATGAAGTTGGCTATTTTTGCCAAGAACCGAGTTACCTCTCCTACTATTAAGCGTAGGCTGTCTCCACAAAATAATTCATTATGGTCAGAGAATTCTTCCCAGTGTGTAATACACGTCATTTGCTGTTAAGACACCACTTACGGAGCCATTCATTTAGCTGTTTAATTCTCATATTTACTATTTGTGAGGCCCTTGGTATTGAAGGATTTCTGAGATTGATACCTTGCAGCCCAGATCTATCAATCTATTAGTTAAGGCCACAATATCTTGTTTGACCATATGCAAATTTTCCCTTATGATGTTATTAGCACCGGCATGCATTATTGCTAACGGATTTAGCCCTGCATCTGACAAGATGGAGGGTAACATGCGGTGATGGTTTTTAGGTTGGCACCAGGGAAAGAAGAACAAGTGCGGTTAGCTTTATCTGGATCACAAACAGCTCTATCAATGTGTTTTATGATAGAATCCCCGATAACACAAGTCTGCCTACAGGGAGTGACAGGTGCCAATTCTGTGGTAAATAACCATTGTTTCTCAATGCTTGGGGCCTCTATGTTATTATCTGGTAGATTCATTAAATTAGTGAGATCCACAGAACTGTTTGAATTAGTGGGCAGGGTGGGGGTCTAGCATTAGGTAGTGGTAGAGTATTTTGAATCGGCTTGACGGCCTGAAAGGTGCCAGATGGTCCCCTTGTGCTCTGTACATTTAGGGAGAAATTAGAAATAGGATTAGAGTGTTTCACCATTTCATTTTCAAGAAGGAATAATAAGGGTCTAATCTATTCTCCAAGTAATTTAAATATGTCTGCTTTGCACCTTTTGAAAGTTCTTTACTCTGAACTTCATACCATCTATCATCTGATCCTTCACTCAGCTTTTTCTCTCTGGCTCTTTTCTTGAGCTCATCCTCCTGATGTTACCTGTACTAGGGTATTGGTAATAAGGGGAGCGGATGCAACAAATGGGCAACTTCCTGGCCCTATACATGATGGTAGTGTTGCTGATACTAAACTATTGTTTTCAGAAATGGTTGTAACTGGGGAGTAGCACTGGAGTGTAATGCCTTTAATCGTAGGGCCATTTCCTTCTGGCTGTTTTCTAGTTCCTTTATATGTGAATTAAACAATGAAATGTCAGTTGCCACTTCTTCATTTTGAAGACATTTTGCACAGATGAAAGTGTAAGGAAATAAGGTCATGGCCAATAAGGTACATCAGACATTTGTTACATTTTATCCCACATTTTCCATCTGTAGTTTCTATCCTAGAGGCCATTTTCAAACAAACAGTATACAACAGGATAATAAACACTCACAGGGGCCAAGCCACGAGGAGGGGCATGGCCTCTGCCCGGGCAAGGGACTGGACGGGAGACCTCAAGGGAGGAGTCCCGAGGTCCCAGCAGACAAAAGCCGCTCAACCAAGCTGGAATGGCCAGAGCTGGGCCTGACGGAAGAATTCCTCTCTTGAGGCAACTGGGGCCACATGGGCCAAAAGGGCGCGCCCCGACTCTAGAGAAGATGTCCTCCAGGGGAGACCAAGAGGGAGAAAGCTGGTCCAGCACCACGCTCCTCCCCGAACCCCTGCAGGTTCCCAGGGAAGGCCTCCGCATGGAATCAATCGATGTCAACCCTCGGACTCCGAGAGAGCCTCCCTCCCTCACCACCAGCGAGGCAGCTGACACCCCGTGACTGCCTCCTGGGAGACAGTCGGGGATGGAGCACCCTCCCTGCCCAGGATGCCCCAGCCCGCCCAGAAGTTGGGCTGGCTAGGACTATCACAAGAGGGGATACACCTCCGAGGGGCAGGACGGGCATATCGATTCCAGGCTGTCCTGCAGGACCCACCAGGGTACCCGATGGCTGGACAGTGCCACCGACCCCCGTACCAACAGAGTCCACCCGCCTTCAGCAGGGGCTGAGAGGGGCCAAAGCACTGATGAAGAGGAATCGAGGATTCTGAGAATCGAGCCAGTCCGTCAGCCTCAGAGTCATCTCTTCACCCAATGAGGCCTAGACCCAGACAACCCCTCGATCTCTCTGCTCGGTACCGCTGAACAGCGCCTGCAAACCGGTTCCACGCTGCCTATGGTGCCGCCTCATCCCGGCACTGTGAACAGTGCTTAAGTCAGAAACTGCACTGGAGGCCAGCTCCACGCCACCTGCAGCGCCACCCCGGCCCCCAGAAAGCGAGCTGGGGAGCCTTCGCCTCAGAGGCGACTGCCAGAACGGAGTTGCCTCCCGTCTGGCCCCTGAGGGACCAGACTGGGCCTCCTGCAATGTGGAAGGGGTTCCCGAGGCAAGACTAGGAAGGGTGGAAACCCCTCCTCCGTGGGCTGTATAGGACCTAGGAGGGCCCAGAGGAAGGATCAATAACCCTGCATTTGGCATTTCAAATGCGAGCCTGTCCTCTAAAAAGTCAGTGTGCCGCGATCCCTACCTTAAACACAGCGATTCCAGAACCTCGACAGTCCATGGAGAAACAGGCATCGCAACGATCCATATCGTGGTTAGGGCCCAAGCAGGTGAAGCACCGGGTCATGTTGGAACTGAGATGAGAAAAGTCGGTCGCAGGGACACCGCCATCGGAGGCCGACCCGCCTTACAGAGTTTCTTCTTGTCCCCTAAATGAGACATGACCAGACGGAAAACACTACAAACAAAACAAGACACTTATTGTTGTCAAATAAAAGGAAAGATCTTACCGAGAGACGGGCCAAGAAAGGAGGCAAAGCAGAACTAGAGCTGACTGAGCCGATGTACTAGGCTGCTGATGCACTTTGATTTCCGAGCTTCACACACGAGGTCCTTACTCGACGGCAGGAGAAGCAGAGCTGGAGTTGAGGAGGCGCTAACGACGGTTAATGGCAAACCAGCGAGTGCCATGTAATACGTCGGTCTCGAAGGTGGCATCATCTCGCGACTGCTCCTCTCTTGCCAAAAAAAAAGCTCCAGTGGGGTCCTGATCTCCGTGCAGTACCAAACAGTGATGAATGGTGACAGACACAGATAAGATCAAGTCAATAGCTTTTTCTATCTACCAGCAGAGATGCTGAGCACAAAAACATTAATGGGTTCAGGAAAGGATGGGACAAAGTAATGGACTTAATAGTTTTCTGGGTTAGCAATGAGGCAGGGAATGGGGAGGGTGAGAATCCTGTCTGGACAGTGGGTCACGTGGCAGAATTGGGATGACTGGGCAGACTGGATGGCCCAATGGTCTTTTTCTGCTGACACTCTTTACGGTTGTATGTTCAAAAGAGTACAGTTACGTAAGAACTTACCGTAACAGTAGATCTTCGAGAAATGAAAATTACGTACCTACACCGTAATTCTTGATCTTCTTGGACGAGTCTCACCACTCATTCACACTAGTGGGATCTGTGCCGGAGGCACTAGGGACCCATCGGGAGCAAACTCTGTGCCGGAGGGTCGGGCGCGAGACGTGCCATGAGATGCTGGCTCAAGGCTGGTAATGACTATCTCGGCGACGACCCTCCAACCGCCTTCAGTACCTTTTACCAAGGAGGTGCAGCGCAACTAACGTAAAGAGTAAACCTAACCTTAAAAACAGACATAAGACAGTCCGGACGCACCCATGTAAGAAGGGTCAACAAAGAAGTCTTCAAGGCCTAAAGATCTGAGGGAGTGAAGACCAACACAGCGGTGAGCTTGGGGATGGAGGTGGGCGATGTGAATGAGTGGTGGAGACTCGGTCCAAGAAGATCAAGAATTACGGTAGGTACGTAATTTCATATCTTCCTGGACATAAGTCTCTACCACTCATTCACACTAGTGGAGAGTACCAAGCTGATAATCCCCCAAAAGGGCGGCAGGAGAGTCAGAGCTCACGCCGCCTAGGACAGAAGGTCCATTAAGGATAGTTCTGCCGAAGGCGGAATGTTGCCTGGCATGAACATCCAGTGCATAATGCTTAACGGAGGTATGCACTGAGCTCCAGGTGGCGGCATTGCAGATATCTGCAATTGGAACATTGCGTATTCCGCTAGGGATGCCGCATCGCCCTAGTAGAGTGAGCGAAACTCTACCTTCTAACTTAACCTGTGCCATGGAATAGCAATGTCGAAGACATGCCACCAACCACGATGAGATGCATCTGATAGCGACAGGCTGACCCAGCGGGCTCGCTGAAGGAAACAAACAATTGCTGAGTCTTGCGAAATTCTTGGTTCTATCTAAGTAGAACGCATGGCTCTCTTACATCCAAGGAATGAAGAGACCGTTTCTCCTTCATTTTGGAAGTTCCATGCAAGAGGGGAAGGACCAGAGGTTGGTTTAGATGGAATTCTGACACAACCTTGGGAAGAAATTTAGGATGAGTACGAGAACTACTTTGTCCTTATGGAACACAGTGTCACGGAGGGTCCGTAATTAGGGCATGTATCTCAGAGACCCTGCGGGCTGAGGTAATGGCCACTAGGAAGGCTGTCTTCCAGGTAAGAAATTTTAGCCACAGGTAGCTAGGGGTTCGAAGGCTTCCGAGTGAGCATGTTCAGCACAAGGGTAATGTCCCAGGCTGCAACCGGACGTCTTACAGGGGTCTGGTATGCAGAATTCTTTAAGAAATCTCTTTACCATAGTTAACTGAGCCAGAGACAAGGAAGAAACCGCTCATGGTACGCTGAAATGGCACTAAGGTGAACTTTAACTGTAGAGTACTGGAGACCTGAGTTTGATAGGTCCAAAAGGTACTCAGAACCTTGTCTGGAGGACAGGAAAAGGGATTCAAGAGGACTTTGCACACCAGAGAGAAAATCGCCCACTTAGAAGTGTAAGTTTTTCGAGTAGCTGGCTTCCGGGCAGCCAGAAGGATGTCTGAGACTCTTCAAGAGACGTTGAACTGGTCTACTTCTACCTCTTCAGGAGCCAAGCGTGAAGGTGAAGTGATCTCAGGTTGGGATGGACCAACGAACCCTGAGTCAAAAGGTTGATTTGCAAGGGAAGTGGTCTCGGAGAGGTTGCCGACATACTGTTGAGTAGAGGAAACCATAGTTGCCGAGGCCAGGAGGGAGCAATGAGAATCATCTTGGTCCCTGAGACTCGAATTTGAGAAGTACTCTGAATTAGAGGAAGTGGTGGAAAGGTAAAGAAAGCGTTTTGTCCATCGCAGCCTGAACGCATCCTGACAGAAAATGCCAGGCCCTGGATTTCTGAGCAGAAGAGAGCAGTTTTATGCTGAGGGATGCAAAAGGTCCAGGTCTGAGTCCCCACTCTTCGAACAGTGACCGAGCTACGGCTGGATCAAGAGACCACTGTGAGGGTCTGCCTCTGTTCTGCTGAGGAGATCTGCCAAGTCGCTTTGTATACCTGGTAGATATACCTCTTGAATTAGAGACTTGTGCTCCAAGCACCACTCCCACACTCTCATTGCTTCCCTGCAAAGGGGGTAAGAATGAGCACCGCTTGCTTGTTGATGTAATACATCACAGCTTTGTTGTCCGCTTGAAGGAGAATGTTCTTATGACAAAGAATATCCTTCAACGCTCAGATCGTATAGAGGACTGCTCTCATCTCCAGGACATTTATGTGAAGCTGAGCCTCGAGCTGAGTCCATACACCCTGAGTGTGGAGAGAGCGACAGTGGGCTCCCATCCCATCAGCGATGCGTCCTGTGGTGATGGAGATCTGATGATCCAGAGGAGCAAAGGGAATCCTTCCAGGAGATTGCTCTCTTGAGACCACCAGGTGAGAGACCTTCACAAGGGCTCTGTCACCTTGATGGGATAAGACTGGGGTGAGAGGTCGGTGACCACTGAGCGGAGAGCATCCATTGGTGGTCCTCATGTGTAACCGAGCTTAGGGTACAGTGAACACTGAGGACGCCTATGAGACCCAACATACGCTGTTTCGAGAGAGCTGTGACCGATCTGTTCTCCCCGATAACGGGCCATCTGAAGGATGTCCAGTCTTCTGTCCTCTGGAAGGAAAGCTCTTCATGAAGGGGTGTCCAGAAGAGTCCCTATGAAAAGGAGCCTCCTGGAGGGCTGCAGCTGTGACTTTTTCAGATTCAGCAGAACCCCATGGACATAAGAAGGCGGGAGGCCGCTTGAACGGCTATTCAGGGTCCTTTGGTTGGAAGGGCTTGCTAGGAAACCAATCGTCAGGTAGGGAAACACTGAGTCCGAAGCTTCCTGGAGATGCACTGCAGAACTGCACAACACTTTGTAAAGACTCGCGCCGAGGATAGCCCAAAGGGCAGGACTCTGAACTGATAGTGTTGACCCAGAGCCACAAACCTCAGGAATTTGCATGGCTCGGGTGGATGGGGATATGCTGGTAGCGTCCTGCATGTCCAGGGAGGCTAGCCAGTCGTGTTGATGCAGCAAAGGTAACAGGGTACCTAAAGAAATCATTTTGAATTTCTCTCTGGAGAATTTGTTTAACTTTCTGAGGTCTAGAATGGGGCGATCCCCAGATTTTTGGAACCAGAAGCAGTGGGAGAGAACCCTGTTTCGCTGATGCGGGGGCACCAGTTCTACTGCCCTGTTGTTCAGAAGGCCCTGATCTCGGCGAGGAGGTCTGATCTGAGAGGTCGACAACCTGGGGCCGCTGGGAGGACGTATTCGGGGGTTTCAGAAAATTGAGAGAATAACCTCGCGATTATCCGAGGACCCATTTGTCCGAGGTTGCGGACTTCACTGGTTGTAGAAGTACATCAGACTATGGACCCATTTGTCCGAGGTTATGGACTTCCACTGGTTGTAGAAGTACATCAGACGACCTCCCACCGGAGGAGAAAATTCCACCTCGGGCAGAGGGGATGGAACTTGGGCCGCACTATAAGGTAGCGCTTGGGGCTTTAGGCCCCTGCGCTTTCTGCTGTGTCTTCTTTTGAGGTTGGGCAGGTTGGCTTTATGGAAGCTTCCTCTGCCCTCGAAGGACTGACGACTATGAAACTGACGCTATCTAAGTTCTCGAGAGGGGTAGGCGGAGGTCTCAGCCAGCTTAATGGCCGACCTAGTCTTCTGAGTGGCCCTCAGGGCTTGCTCTACCTGAGGACCGAAAAGATATGAGCCATCAAAGGGCAACGCCATTACCTGCTGCTGTGCATCATTCAGAAGCCGAAAGCACGCAGCCAGGAGTGACGTCAGTACAAATACCAAGGCTGCTGAACGAGAAGCAGTGTTGAAAGCGCCCATGTGGCTTTGACCTGTTGGTTATTAGACTCAATACCTCTGGTAACGTTAGAAGAAGCTCTGACTTGAGTCGGAATCTGGAAGAGTTCAACCATTCGCTTGATAGAGTGCCACAGGATATACTCATACTGGAGAAAAATAGCCTTGATAGCTGGCAACACGATACTTAGAATGGAGGCAGCAAAGATTCTCTTATCTAATGTATCAATTTTATGAGACTCTTTGTTAATAGGTCGAGCTGTAGTAGCTTGAGGAAGAACGACCTTATCATTCTCTGCCAGGACTACAATATGATCCGCAAAGGCTTTGAGATGCCAAAATGGGACATCCTTGGGGGCTGAATATTTCCTATCAATGGATTTAGCCACCGAGGAGTAAGAGCAGGATTATTCCATACCATTTGAGACAGCGCCTCAAGGAAGGTTGAATCGGGGGGTCAAAGCCATAGGGATCTCAAGCATGAAGATACTGAGTCTTAATCTTTTCCCAGGATCAATGTCTGTAGTCTGAGAGAAAGAGTGGAACTCAGGTTCCTCAACGAGACTTAAAGGACAGGTCCTCACCACAGGCTCTGTAGCAGTGAAAGAACCTGCTTCACTCCACTCATCACCCAACCGAAGGTCTGGGTCAGGCTCAACATCATCTCCTGATAGTCCAGAAAGGACTGTTTGGACAGGAAAGGAGTGAAAAATAGAGAGGAGGAAAGAACTGATAGAAAGGGAGAGTCCTCGAGGGCCCCTCAAGTCAAGAGGCGGAGGAGCGAGAGTCGGCGCTGCGAGGCGATGGCGCTGAAGAGGCACGCCGCATCGCAGGCCTCAGTGCCGCGAGACCATCGAGCGCCGCAGCCCGTGATACGCGAAACGGCGCCGGCTGTGCAGAGACCTCGCTGGATGGCGCCGAGGACACCCCTGGAACCTGGAAACATGAGAAGAGAAAAACAGGAGATAAGGGCATCGGTGTGGCCCTCGCGCCGCAGCCATGTGAGGGGGGAAACACTTGCTACAGAGTCGCTGGCATCCAGGGGAGGCGCCACGGCATTAGGAAGGTCCAACCGCCTACCTGATCGCCTCGACGAGCCCGGAAGGCTCCGGGCAACCGAGCCAGGCAGAAGAACCAACCTCCGAGCCCATCGCCCATAAGAGCGCCCACTGATGAAACTGCTCATCTGGAGACCTACCTATAGGCGGGTAGGACTCGTCGTAAGACGACGGAAACCGGAAGTTGGCGATCTCAAGGAGGAGACCGCAACAGCCACGATAACCGACCGTCGACGCCAGACAGACGATTGTGAGGGCGTACCTCGAGTGATGTCTTCTTTGACCTGTGGGTCAAGAAGAGCCTCGGGACCGAATGGTGCCGAATGCGATCGCTTGTTTTATGCCGGCGGGGGACCGCCCATCCCCGGCATCGGACTGACCGTTGTCGGAACCCCGCTGAGGAGAAGGGGCTGACCGACCCAGCCCGACTGACTGAACAGCTTACACGAAGTCTCCCTACCGTCACCTGACCTGCTTCATGGTCGACTCCGTCAAGTAGGCAGAGACTTTTATTATATGTTAAATTAAAATATAATAGAAATATGATGAAATAGAATAAATCTAAGCATACTACTATCGAGATAATATTACAAAAAAAAAAAACTGAAAACTATGCGCTAGTTTGAAGTTTGACTCCACAGGCTAGCTGACGTCGTTGGTGAGCGCACTCGGTGGGAAAAAGGAACTGAGGCGGTTGGAGGGTCGTCGACGAGATAGATATTATCGCTGAGCCAGTGCTCGCCGGGCGCCATCTTCGCTACCGACCACCCGCAAAAAGTTTGCTCGATGGTCCTAGTGCCCGCGCAGATCCCACTAGTGTGAATGGAGTGGTGGAGACTTATGTCCAGGAAGATCAGCTCTTGCAGCAGGTTACTTCATAAGGACTGAAGCCGCAGGCTGCAGGACCCATGGAAAACTTCTAGCTAGTTATATTTATGGGGACCCCCCCACGTCAGATGCATCATAAAAGGGGCGGTCCCCAGCATACCCAGTTCTCCGCCTGGAGACCCCGGCATAGTGACATGATTCTGAAGGGGACTGGTGAACTACTTCCAGAGGAAGACTAAGAAATGTGTGTGTGTGTGTGTCCTGAGACAGCATTGCGTCAAACTACACCTCCTGAGGGAAGGTGGGAGGAAACTATCTGCTGTAAGAGCTGTTCTCGAAGATCTACTGTTACGATAAGTTCTTACGTAACTGTACTATCTTACTTCAAGATACAGCCCTTGCAGAGGTTACACCATAAGGACCGATTCCCAAGCAGTAAACGTGGTATCTAACCTTTGGGAAGGAGGATGGAGAAATCTAGGAAAGAAACCCCCAGGACAAAAGTTCTTGGAGGACTGAAAAGGGTCAGAATGTTCGATGAAGGTGTGCACTGTACCCAAGTAGCAGCTGCACAAATGGTCTGTGCTGGAAATGTTTTCAGTGCAGCAAAGGAGGTACCACGCCCCCAGTAGAATGGCTGGTCGCTTAGCGATCCCCTGTAAGGGTTTGTTGCGCTTCTGCAACAGAATTATGCAGTTCACCAACACTTGGAAAGCATCTATTCTGACACAGGTGCCCCTAACATCCTGTGGGCAAAAGACAAAACAGCTGATCGGACTGTCGGGCACGGTCTGGTCCTAGTCGGGTAAAACCTGAGAACCTGTGCACATTTAAAGTATGCAGTAAAGCTTCCTCTATTGGTATATTTAGGATAGTACAATCGGAAGGTCGATATCCTGGTTCAATGTTAATTCTGAGACCTCCTTGGGAAGAAACTTAGGATTAGTCCTAAGGACACCCTGTCCTTATGAAAAATCAGATAGGCTCTTTTGCACATGAGCTTGGAGCTCCAAATTTTCTTCATGGAGGTAACAGGAACCAAAAATAATGCCTTCCAAGATAAGATGTAGCCTCGCAATCTGCGGGTTGATTCAAAAGGAGGCAGCGTAAGCTGCTCCAGGACAAAAAGAAGATCCCAAGGGTGAAATCAGGTTCTTGATGGGGGTTAGATGCAGGATACTGTGCAGAAAAGCACGTGACGCTGCCTAGCTGAGCTAGAGCTCGTTGACCAACCGTGCATGATAGGCAGAGATAGTACAGAGGTGCACCTTCAAGGAGGAGTAGGCTAATCCTGTGAAACAAGGAAAGGAGGTAGTCCAAAATTAACCTCTCGGGACAGCGGGAGGATCAAGATTTTGAGCGTAGGCTCAAGACAAAAACCTGCGCCATTTATGGCGTAGGCAGCCTGAGGGAGGGCCTTAGCTGCTACCAGTATGTCAGCGACACAACAAGACACTCCATGTCTAAGAATGGCTATGTCCTTAGGAGCCAAGCATGCAGGTTCAGGGATTTGAGGTTTGTGAACCAGAGATCCGCCTCCTGGGACAGCAAGTAAGAGCTGACTGGTAAAGGAAATGGAGGCTTTGAGCCAGCTGGTGGAGCAGCGGAAACAAGATCTGTCTGGGGCCAAAGGGTGCCACCAAAATCATCGCCCGCTTTTGCTTGAAGCTTGAGTAGAATCCTCTGGATCAAAGGAAGGAAGGGCAGGAAGGCGAGAGGAATCTGTTTTGCCCGCAAGAGGGACAACGCTGCTTAACCAGAAAACACCAGGCCCTGGATCTAGCGAGCAAAAATTGGGCAGTTTTACATTGTATGGGGATGTGAAAAGGTTCCGCCTGGTGTCCCCCATCTGAGGAACACAGCCTCAAATCACAGGCAGCAGCTCCCATTTGTGAGCTCTGCTCATGACACAGCTAACAGGTCTGCAAATCGTGTTGCAGACACCGGAATGAGTATTGCTGTGATCGTGGGCGCCTGCTGCAGTACCCAATCCCACACTCTCGCTTTGCCTCTGCAAAGTTGGTAGGAGGAATGCCTCCTGTTTGCTGATGTAGTATATCACTGAGGTGTTGTCAGACTGGACTAACACTTGTTCGGTGGGATTTCTGACTGTAGAGCATACAGGGACCGCTTCAATCTCCAGGATGTTGATGGGAGGTGTGACTCAGGCGTGACCAGGTTCCTTGAGTCCTGGTTCCATTCAAGTGAGTGTCCCATCCAGACCCTGAAGCGTCCGTGGTGTAGGCCAGAGATGGAGCAGGCGCCAAGAAGGGGACTCCCTGGTGAGGTGTTCCGGACCAGCCACCATTGCAAGTCCTGAGCGACAGGCTTTGTGACCCTGACGACCTGATCCAGATGATCCTGTCATTGGTCCCAATGAGCCACCCTCCTATGTAGGCAGGCAAAGGGACTGTGGCAATGGTTGCAGCCATGTGTCCCTAATAGACAGGCATGGTTCATGCGGGAACCTGCTTCTTCAGGCGATGGCCCAATCAGAGTCGATGCGTTTCTGTCTTGTTGTCGGGCAGGAAGGCTCTTCCGACAAGTCCAGAACCACGCTAATGAATTGTAACCTTTGAGTGGGAACCAGGACAACTTTTCCTGATTGACGGTGATACCACACGACTCAAATAGAATTAGTATCCTGGATTGCTTTATCAGTGCCTCTCCGAGAGGAGGCCATGAGAAACCAATCGTCCAGATCACAGGAACACATAGTGGCCCTGTTCTACTGAGGGCACTGTCACTACCGCCAGGCATTTGGTAAAAACGCCTGGCACCGAGGACAGGGCTTGAATGAGAGCGCTGAACTGGTAATGGCAACCAATAACTTGAACCGCAGGAAGTTCTGGTGCTGTCGTGAGTGATGGGGAGATGAGGTACATGTCCTGCATGTCCAGTGACACTCAGCCATTTGCCTTGCCTGAGCATGGGGATGAGGCCCGGAAGGGTGAGCAAGTGGAACGCTTGTATGGCCACCGAGGTGTTGCGATCGCCGAGATCCAGGATCTGGCGTAGGTCCTTTGTTTCTTCTGAACCAGGAAGAAGTGGGAGTAGTATCCCTTTCTCTTTGGTTCCATGGGACAGCCTCTATGGCGTCCTTTTCCAGGAGTGCAGAGATCTGCTGCTGGATGAGCCTGACGTATTGCCCCAATAACGGGAGCAGTGAGGAGGTCTTGTTCGGTGGGCGGTCGAGGAACTCGACAGAGTGTCCTCGACTGATGAGCTGCAGGACCCACCGGTCGAAGGTTATCCTCGCCACCCTGGAAGATGGTAGGCAAAGTGACCCCAACCCTTTCTTCCCTTTGATCCAGAGGTGGGGCATGGGTCTGGAATGAGTCATGCTGTGGTGGTGTTTTGTCAAGCAGTCTGGTTGGCTTTCTGATTTCGCTGAGCTTGGCCTCCGGAAAATCTCGGCTGATTTTTATGTATGAATGTGCCCAGGGTTGCTGGCCTGAACGAGGCGGTGTTGTCTGCCCGTCGGCCACAAAACGATTTTGGCCCTTCCAAAAGGGGACGGCTTTGGCTTGTACATAGCCTGTACCATTCTGATGGCCTTCTAGTGTCTTGCAGTCTGGTGATGACCTTTTCAGACTCTTCCCAAGAGAACAGAGCCATAGTAAGGAAACATATAAAATACCCTTTGAACATCTGGTGTAAAGCTGGAGACCTCAACCAAGAATGCCTCCGGGAGGCAAACACCTGTTGTGGCACCTTGGGCTGCAGAATCTGCAGAGTCGTAAGCTGCAACAAGGACCTGCATCCAATGTCTGAGCCTATTTAAGGAGGTTCAGCAATTCCATCTTCTTGTCTGTCTGGGAAATCCTTAATGAGGTCCTGTCCTTGATCCCACAGTGCAGTGCATTTTGGAACTGCACCATGTGGGTAAGGTAATTCAGGGATCGTGTGGAGCATGTAACAGCTGCATACATACTCCTCCCATGGAGACTAATTGCTTAGATTCCTGGTTTGGTGGTTGGGTGCTCAGATGCTGCGGGCGTTAGGATCTATCATGCGCGGCTGTTATCTCAAGGAGCCTGCAACTGGTTGGCTCAAATATGGTCGTCCGACAGGGCCCTGTAGAGGATCTGCCTTTTAGAATCGCTGTGAGTAGGTTCGCCTCTGGCCACCTTAGTGGCGCTCTTGAAGGTGTCCAACAAAAAAATTACTCACCTTAGTAATTATATTTCTTCTTGTGAGTCTTGCTGTATTCTGACAAATGCAGTTAGGTCCTGCCTTTCAACTGCCCGGGAGAACATAGGGTTAACTTTCTATGCATGGCAGAATGTTCATCTCGAGCTCGTTGAAGCCTCTGCCTGTTGTTATTCGAACTGCAACCATCAGATCTTTACGAGCAAAACTCACTAGGTTTTCTGTGAGAGAAACTAAAATTTTAACTAGCCAACTGGCAGAAATATAATGTTTTTGATTCTCAAAGGAAGACTCCAAGTCAGGAAACCCAAAAACAAAACCAATCAAATGAACAACATTCCACCCAAAGAAAAAAGGAGGGTCTGCAAATGGGGCGCACCTCTGGGTGCCAACATTGCACCTGCCTACCACCCATGGGGGTGGGGGGGGGGTGAATACCCGCAGACTCCACTACAAGAAACATAATTACTAAGGTGAGTAATTTTTCCTTCAAACAACATGAAGTCTTGCTGTATTCTGACAAATGCAGACTACCAAGCAGTATCTCCATGGAGGAAGGACAGAACCTTACTTTGGAAACAGGCTCTGAAGTACTGTTGTGTTGAACCGAGCATCACTCCTAGCCTGGATATCCAGAGAGTAATGCTTGGTAAAAGTATGGACTGTTTTCCAGGTGGCTGCTTGACAAATTTCTAAGAGAGGATATCCCTGGCAGCAGCCAGGAAGCAGCTTACCTCTTGTGGAATGAGCCCTCAGGCCTGATGGTGGAATTCTACCCAGTTTTTCATAGCAGAATTGTATACAAGAAACAATCCACCTGCAACAGATCTCTTAGTGGCAGGTTTGCCCTTCCCAACTTCTCCATAAGTGAGGAACAACTGGAGGATTCAAACCTGTGACCCTCGGTAGCTCTATGTGTAGTAGCTAAGGGCTTTTAACATCAAACTGTGTAGCCTCCTCTCCCGAGGAAGAATGATCAGTGAAGAAAACAGGAGAGATATAGACTGATTGAGGTGGAACTTGAAACCACTCTTAGGCAAGAACTTTCTGTTAGTTCTAAGGACCACTTTATCTCTGTGAAAAGAAATGAAATCAGATTCCACTGACAAGGCTTGCAATTCACCTATCGTCTGGCAGAAGTAATGGCTACCAAAAACACAGTTTTCCAGGTCAAGTACTTAAGCTCTGCTGAGGACAAAGGCTCAAAAGGGGCTGTATAAGCTGAGCAATGCAAACATTAAGATCCCAAGCAGGAGCAGGATCCTAAAGGGGATTGGTGTAAGCAATCCCTTGAAAACTTACAGAATACAGGATGGGATGACAGAGAGGAAGACTTGCCTACAGACAGGAAAGCAGAAACAGCTGCCAAGCGTACCTTGAGAGTAGCTGGTCTGAGACCAGGCCATTAAGATGGACCATATAATCCAGAACCGTGGGCAATTCAGCAGAGTCTGGAGAAATATTTTTGGCAATTCAGCAGAGTCTGGAGAAATATTTTCTTAGAACACCAAATGCTGAATCTTTTCCATTTGGAGTTGTATGTCTTTCTGGTGTAAGGCTTTGAGAAGCCTTAAGGCTATCTAGAACCCCTTAGGACAGATGCAGATCTGCAAACTCTTAACTCTTCAAGAGCCAAGCCTTGAGATTGAGAGACTGAAGATTGGTGCCAATCCTCTCCTGAGAGGATGTTAACAGGTTCTAATTCCTGGGAAGAGACAGGGAAGATGGACTGTTAGGGACAGCAACAAGGGATACCATGGCTGCCTGGCCCAGTCTGGAGCAATCAGAATCACTTTGCATGGTTGTGACCTTATCTTGACACGCACTTTGAACAGGAGAGGGAGGGGGAAAGCATACAGAAATGTCCCTTCCCAGTTCAGAATCAGAGCATCCAGGGGACTGGAGCCCAAGACTGGGGTCTGCAACAAAAAGAGGAAGTTGGTGATTGTGCGGGCTGCAAAAGATCCACCTCTGGGGTGCCCCATCTTGAAAAACCACTTTCAATACCAGAGGATCTAAGGCCCATTCATAATGGCCCTGGGATATTCTGCTCAGTGCATCTGCTAGGACACTGTCCTTCCTGGGAGGTGAACTGCTATCAGAGAGGTTTGCAGGGGAACAGGCCAGGGATCACAACTTCATCGCTCGTGCACAAGGCCGTGACCGAGTGCCTCCTTTGTTGATGTACCAATGGTGGTGGTGTTGTCTGTTCTGACCTGAACCACCTTGTTCTGTACAGATTTGGAAAAAGCTTGCAGTGCCAGAAACACTGCTCTGAGTTCCAAGAGATTGATGTGAAGCAGAGATTCCTGAGGCGACCACAGTCCCTGGGTGGTAAGTTCCCCAAATGGGCTCCCAGCCCAGCAGGGAAGCATCTGTGGTGAGGACCACTGAATGAGACTTGAGTGACAATGGAACTCCTTGCTCAATTGTCCTGATCCTGCCACCATTGCAGGGCTTGGATCAGAGTTTGAGTCACTGGAATTAGTTTGGTAAGGAATCCTTTCTTTGGGACCAAAAGCTCTTAAGTGGAACTGAATGTTCCTCATTTGGAATCTGCACCCTGGACCACTGCTGTAGAAGCTGCCATGTGGCCCAGTAGCTGAAGGAAATGCCTTTCTGGTCGAGACACCTGAAGGGTGAATGAAGAGGCCAGTTCCATGAGGGTCCTTGCTTCTTTCCAGGGGAAGGAAGGAAGGCTCTTGCTTTACCATATCCAGCTCTGCCCCTATGAAGGTGAGGAGCTGTACTGGTTCGAGAACTGACTTGTAGGTTGAGAACAAATCCCAAAGAAGTGAGCACTTGCTGGGTCACTTGCAGGTGTGACTTGACTTGGTCTGGAGACTGGCCTACTATGGGCCAGTTGTCCAAGCATGGGAAAATGGAAATTTTTGTCTCTTAGGAAGGCAACAACTACTGCCAGGCACTTTGTGAAGACCCTTGGAGCTGATGTTAGGCCAAAGGGCATTGTTTGAACTGATAGTGGCCCGAGGGCAACTTGAACCTGAGATACTTTCTGTGGGAGCACCTGATGGGAATGTGAAGTAGACATCTTTGAGGTCCAGGAAGGCTAGCCAGTGCCCTGGCCTTAGAGAGGAAGGATAATTCCCAGAGTTATCATTTTGAACTTTGGCTTTAAAAGATGTTTGTTCAGGTATCTTAAGTCCAGGATGGGTCGCCACTCTCCTGTCTTTTGGGGGTTAGGAAGTACCTGGAGTACAATCCTTGCCCCAGTGTAGGGTAGGTACTCTCTATAGCTCTGAAAGCTAGAGAGAAGAAACCTCTGCCTCTAGGGCAAGGGTCTCTGAGAGATTTGCAGGTGGAAAAGATCTGGCTCTCAGCTTGGGAAATTTTTGAAGCTGAGAATCAGACCCTGGCTACTACTTCCAGGGACACACTTGTCTGATGTAAGAGAGATCCAGTCCTGGACAAAGTAAGCCAGCCTGCCCCCTACTGGGATAGGGAGAACTGACCCGGCAGACCCATCAGGGTGTCTGCTTGGCAGGGCTTAGGCTGAGGGGTGGATGCAGGCCCTCATCCCCTTCTGCCTCTCCTCTGAAGAACCCCCTGTGAAAAGAAGAGGCCTGTGCTTGGTAAAAGGCCTTTGGAAAGGCCTGCCCCTGCACTGCTGCCTTTGAGGAGTTGCTTGCCTTTCCTTGGCCTGAGCACTCCTGTAAGTGGTCCTGTATTCATCCATTTTCTTCATGTAATTCTCTGTCTGCTTCCCAAACAGAGAATTACCCACTACAGGAAAATCCATGGCCTTAGCCTGGGTATCCTGTGAGAGGCAGGACATCTGAGCTAAGCCATTCTCCTAAGAGCCACAGATATAGCCATGACTCTTGATGATACATCATTGGAGTCTACAGCAGTATGGAACTGAACTTCCGATGCCTCAATCCTATCAGCAGCCACCTGCTCCAGCTCCTTGGCAAGCTGGGAGGAGCCTGTTTAGCCAGTGCCAGTACAGTGTCCCACCTGACTTCGGTACCTGGCTGCATAGGCCATATAATTAGCATGTCTGAGTCCTAAAGATGATGCCATGTACTGCTTCTTTGTCATGGCATCAATCTTCCTGGAGTCCTTGTCTGGGGGCTGTGACGCCAAGGGAATGCTTGCCTTATCACAGGCAGCAGCTTGTACAACCCCAACATGGCTGCATTGTTGATAAAAGAACTCAGATCTGAGCCTGAAAGAGTATACTTTTGTCCATTCTTTTGTCCACAGGAGGTATGGAATTGGGAGACTTAAGAATTTTTGTGTCTGTTTCCCAAAAGATTTGTGAAGGGAACAGACAGTCTCCTGGACTCTGGGATGTCCATCATCTCTACATAGTCAGGCTCTTCCTGATCCTTCACTGCCTCCTCCACAGGATGCTGGAGGGTATCAGCCACCTTTCTGTAAAACATGTAGTGTGAAGGGGACTCAGAAAGCCTAGGAGGAGAAACACCTGAAGGTCTGTCTGGGGAGATGTCCGGCCAACAGGCACATCCAGACTTTCTGCCATCACCATAATCATCTTCCAACTCTCCTTCCTCCTCAAACTCTGGTTCATAAAATTCTTCCAGGGTATAATCCGGAACTGGGGAACCCACCAAACCGAGCCCCTGCCAAAGGTGCCAGTTCAGTCGGAACAGATTGAGCGATTCCACAATCCTAATCGCTTGGCTATTTCATCGGCGGTCGGAGTATGAGATTCTGGATCCGAACCGGCTCGACTTGTCTTTTTCTTTTGTCATAACCGATTCCTCGGATCGCCTCCTTTTCCCAAAGAAGCATCGCCTGGTCAGAGGGCACTCCTTCTGGTTCTGTCGGAACCAAACCGGCTGGCCAACAGGGTCAGCGGACTTCGGCCTCCCTTTCCTTCAATCTACCTAATCTCTTTTCCAGGGTAGATTTGGGAAAATTCTGCAAATTTGGCAGTCTGAATCGAGTGGTCAAACCCCAGACAATAAACACAGGTGGTGTGGGATCAACCTTAGCAAAGACCTCCCCACACACACACTGCAGTGTTGAAACCCAGTGGGCGTTTTTCTTGGGTTTCTCAGACATGGCCAACCTAACCAAACGTATTCTTTTTTCGGCAATCCACAGGCAAGACTCCTCAGCGGTTCCGACTGTGTCATCGGTCTTGGAAAACCCGCTTTTTAGAACTGATACGTGACCGTAACCACACACTAAAAGTAAAGTACAAATTTTACCTCAAAATGATCGGTTCAGCCAAACAGATCCACAGCTTTACAAGTTCCACACAGAAAACAGAACAAACCATCTAGTACTCACGGTACCACAGACAGAGACTTGAACCGACTATGCAGAAACAACAATTTGGAAGAAAACCAACACTTCAACCGACTTTGAACCAAGTAGAGGGAAATCTCGGAGTGACTGTTCAGTGAGGTGGAGTAAAGAATCTGACGGTTGCAGTTCGAATAACAACAGGCAGAGGCTTCAACCGAACTCGAGATGAACATTCTATGCCATGCATAGAAAAGTTAACCCTATGTTCTCCGGGGCGTTGAAAGGCAGGACCTAACTGCATTTGTCAGAATACAGCAAGACTTCATGTTGTTTGAATAAGCCACATAAATTATAGGTCCACACTCTGTAACCATGTCAAGGTCATGCAGTAGTTAGAAATCTTGTTTTTTAACTACCCTACAAAGAACATTTAAAAATAAAGTCTAGGAATAGCTTGCTTTCTACTTTAAAACCTTGAATACATTTTGTGCACAGAAAAAGAAAGTATTGTTTTTTACCAGATTCCTACACCAGTGAACTGGTCCACAGAGGGTAGCGCTACTTTGAGACCCTGATCCTTCTCACTTTCAGTACTGCCCTCTCCTTCATCTTGGGACTGGCTGCCTTCAGCATCACCTTTCTTCATTACCAGCGTGGCTTTGCCACTGGGCACCAACTTCGAGAACACCTCACTGAAATTCTTTGACACCTGCAGTGGCAAAAACAAAGTTGCTTAAGACTATTTAATACTGAAATATTCAAACATATTTGGCCAACCTGCAGCCATAAATCATTTGACTGTCCTGTAGGTGTCGAGCTGCAAAATGTTTGAGCACACATTTCCAAATACTTTGTCAGGGAAGAAGCAGCAGAAGAAACAAACAAAAAAAGAATCAAATTGCCACATCAAAGTAGCTCAAAATGTCAGTTTTTTTTTATTAGTTTACCTTTCCTTTCTTCATACATTTTAATTACCCGGTTAAAACAACAACAACAACCAGAACACCAAAAAGCAAACTTCAACTAAACTAGGAGGCAGTATGGCGAGTTGTTTAAGGCTCTGAGATGCAAATCTGGAGACCTGGTTTGAACTAACAGCCCCTACTTGCATACTGTGTGACCCTGAGCAAGTTACTTAATCTTTGTGCTCCAGGTGTATTCTAAACCAGCTTTCAGCTTAGTGTGCCTCACCTGGTTAAATAATTGAAAATAAAATAAACAAACAGACAGGTTGTAAATGGACCAGAGACAATGGCATAATGCTTTTAACTCCAAATTCACTGACCTGTACATGTTTAAAGCAGAAGTACTAGATAAACTCTAGCCAGAGCCGATAGGGCTGTGAAGGGCTGCCAATGACCAAAGTTACACCTGTGCGCAGAAATTATTGAACTCGGTGTAATCTGGCCATTTTTTGGTGGTGTCGCACAAATTTTCAACATGTCCTTTGGGACCCTCCTCATGAAGAGTGCCAGTATCATTTTGTTCACTTGTCCCGGAAGGTGATTTTGCAGAGCGATTGCCATTCTGTGCCACAGGTGCGAAACACATTTTGGGCAGGATGTGAAAAATGACAGCTGTACTGTTAAAAGGAGATGTGCAAAATGGCAATGCTGAAAATGTGGAGAGAACATATAAAAAATTGGCAAAGTTAGGAAGCGTGTGTAGAAACTGCATAGCATATAATGCTTGCCAGTCATTTTGGAATTTTTCACCAAATTTGCAACATGGGTTTTGGGACCCCACCTCATGTAAAGTGGCACTGTCATTTCGCGGAATTGTCCAAAAGGTGATTCGGCCAACGATGGCAAAATCACCTTTCGACCGAAAATCTAAATGACAGTGAACGCTTTTCATAAGTTGGGGTCCTAAGAACCCCATTTTGAAAATCTGAGGCCAAAATTCCATAAAATGGCTGATTTATCAACATAAGTCAACAAAACTAAAAAAAAAGTTGAAAACCCCACTGAATGCCATTACAGGATGCTTACATTTCATTCTTCAGTTTGCGGTTTGACTTTGAAGAGTGCAGACGGTCCCGTCCGAGAAGATGACAGTGCCGACATCTGGAGATAAGTATGGGGTAAGGGTGGGGGTAAGGGAGGTGGGTGTTCAGTGGGAGGGCGACTGGGGCGATGCGAGGGATGTTTCTTTTTACAGATATAAAAAGAACGTTGGGGGCGTTCTTCTTTACTTACAGGAACAAAACAAAAACATATTTCGCACACTGGGGTGGCTCCCAGTGTGCCATGAGTGGGGGGTAGATGAGTACATGATCCGACACGGGATTGGGCACCCGATGTCAGGTGGGTGGGGAAGAAAAACAATTCATTTGGGCACACTGGGTGGGTTCCCAGTATACTCTGTGTGTGTGTGTGTGTGTGTGTGTGTGTGTGTGGGGGTGCTACATAATGCCGACACAGGATTGGGGACCCGATGTTGGCCGGAGACAGGAACGGAGGAGCGGGAGGACAGAAGCAGTGGAAGGGTGTGAGATGGTTTTCTTTGTTGCTGGTGGCAGTGACACACACTATGCATGCGCTGCACCGCGTGCATGAGCAGTTGCGGTGAATGGGATTTTGCCATTCACAACATGATGGCGCCAGCAGAACTGCGCATGCGCAGTTCATGCCCTGGAATGCGGAAGTAACAGCTAAAACAGCGGTCTGTTATTTCAGTAGCAGCCGATCAGGGCGGAGGGTTTCAAGCTCCGCTGGACTTGATCCGATCCCAAAACGCCTGTAGGTCCGCACAGCCCTAAAACAAGCATTTGTCAATGCCGAACGCTTGACGCTTTGGAAGATGTCTGCTCCTGCACCTTGTTTATGTCCATGAGGTACTTGAACGCTTTTGTGCCCTGTGCCAGACTACCTATCTTGTTAATCAGACTTCTATGTTAGTCGGTGTTGAAGACTTTCCTGAAATCAAGGTAGGTGGCGTCCACTGCTCCTCCTGATTTACTTTCTTACTGAAGCATTAGGGTTTCCAATCCTAACACCAACGTCCACCCTGCAGAGAGCGGACAGGCGTTGAGTTGGGGGAGGTAGCTCTTTGGTCATCTGTCATAACGCTCATGCCATTCCACATCACCCCACCCTGCAAATGCTGGCAGGCATCATAGGTATACCTTGGGGCCTGGCCATTACGCCACCACATTCCATAAGGTAATAAGCTGAGATGGGTGCAGCATGGAGGATGGGGTGAATATTGGGCCGAAGACCCCAAGGCACACCTTGATGCCTGCCACTGGCTGCACAGCAGGGTGGAATGTCGTGAGCATTATGGCCGATGACCCCAAGTCACCCCGACACCTGTCAGTCTCTCGGAGGCGGGTGCGCCACGGTTTGAAACCCCAACGCCCGGGCGCTTGTTAGTATTTTCACCCAAATTTTCAACATGGGCTTTTGGGACACCCACCTCATGAACAGTGGCATTATCATTTTGTTACTCGATCCTGAAAGGTGATTCTGCACATGGGTTGTGCTATTCGGCACCATAGGTGCAAAACACATTTTGAGCAGAATGTGAAAAATGACAGCTGTACTGTTATGAGGAGGTGGTAAAAATGGAAATGTTGTATATCTGAGGAAATTATGGGAAATTGTTGAAGTTATGAGTTCATAAGAAACTGTGCAACGCACTCCTGTAATCCAATCATTTTTTGAATTTTTTCACCAAATTTTCAACATGGGCATTTTGGACTTATCCTCATGAACAGTGGCACTATGATTTGTTTAATCTGTCCAATGTTGATTTCCTACAGTTACTACGCCATTCTACGCCACAGGTGTGAAACACATTCGGGCACAATGTGAAAAATGACAGCTGTACCATTTGTAAGCAGGTGTGAAAAAATGGCAGTGTTGAAAATCTAGAGTAAAAATATAAAAATTGGTGATGTTATTACATGCATAAACTGCATAACGCACATTCGAACACAGACTTTTCTGAATTTTTCATAACTTGCAACATGAGCTTTTTGGGACCTCCCCTCATTAACAGTGGTACTGTCGCTTCATTAATCGGTCCCGAAAGGTGATTCCGCACAGTGACCAGAAAATCACCTTTCTGGACCACATAATGAAATGACAGTGACAAGTTCATGATGGGATCCCAAGAACCCCATGTTGAAAGTTTTGACCAAAATTCTAAAATGGCTGAGATATCAACCAGTTGAAAACCCCATTGACTCCCATTATACAGCTTAAATTGAAATCTTCAGTTTGCCAGTTGCCTTTGAAGAGTGCAGACATGTTCCGCTCCATGAAGATCACTGCTCCCAACTTCCGGAAGTAAGTATGGGGTGGGGTGGGCGGATGCAGGGAGGTGGGTGCTCACTGGGAGGGTGAGGATGGGAGGGGTACCAGGGTGACGATGGTGGACCGTTTTCTTCTTTAGGGGCGATCTGACACTGGGAGTGAGCATCCTAGTGTTGGAAAAATAAACAATTACTTTGGCACACTGGGGTAGGCTCCGGTGTGCCACATCAATGCGGGGAGATGGGGGAGGTTACAGCCAACACGGGATTGGGCACCCTGATGTTGACTTTCAGAATGTGTGTCGGGCCAGGAGCTGCCACCTGCTCATTTCTTTATTGAAATGTTTCATCAGGAAAGGACATTGAACAAACAAGTTGCTCAAGGAGCAAGGCCTGGGGACAGAGTGCTCGGTGGGCAGGAGCCTGGTTGCAAGGTGGTGAGAAGGTGCCGCTGCAGCAACAAAACTGTTTGTGATTGCAGTGGCAGGTTTCTTTTAACTCTCTGAAGCTGCTGTCATCGGCAGCTTCCTGTTGATTGGTGGCTGTGGGAGGTGTCAAGTAGGCGTCCATTGCATTGAGTGGCAGTGACACACTTCTCATTTCCGTTATTGTCTCCAAAGCGTTATTAGCGCATAACCCGCAAAAAATTGGACTTTTGTAAACAGTTTGTTCCCGTGCTCTGTTGGGCACTTACCTGGTAATCTTTCTTGTCTTCGCTTGTATTATCAACCCGTAATTTGTTAAATTTACTTTGTTTTTCTTTACATTTTTCTAGCCCGCCATGTTGAATTGGAACCTCTGCAGACAAACGCACATGCACATGACTCAGCACTACACAGGGACAGTGGGAACATGCAGCACAGGGTCCCATGGAAGTAAACAAAGAGGTTATGTGACGTGAGGGGGAGTTTGGCTGCAAAAATCGCCATATTTACTGTGGATCCACAACAACTGAAATAAATTTTAAGTATCTAAAAACTAAAGATCGATAGAAAAACAGGTTGCTCACTTATTACAATAGTTCTAGGAGTGGTATATGTTGTTCATCCACACTCTTTGGCATGTCCTTTCCCTTTAAGGATCACGGAAGTCTTCAAGCTGGCTCCTCACCCACCGGGTGGTATCTACCTCAGCTCACCTCATGATGCCAGATCTTAGCCGCTGGAAGCCAGGTTGTGTCGGTCCGCAGCCAGGAGAGGTCGGTGGATATCATGTGGATGAACAACATATACCACCCAGAACTACTGTAACAGGTGAGTAACCTGTTTTCTAGGAGCGTGGATATGTTGTTCATCCACACTCTTTGGCAGACTACTAGCAGTTCTCCGGGAGGAAGGAGGCAAGACGCACCCCTACTTAGGCAACAGAGATGGAGAGCTGAGGTCCCAAAACCAGCATCCCGGCGTGACTCAAGGTCGATGTGGTAGTGGGTGGAAGGTGTTTGCTGACTTCCAGGTAGCAGACCGACAGATTTCCTGGATTGGGATGTCCCTGAAGCAGCCACTGATGCAGCAGTATGGCAGGTAGAATAAGCTCTTATCCCTCTGTGAGTCTTCTTACCCGCCAACTCATAGCACAGACCTATGCATGATGTAATCCATCTTGCAATGGTCCATCGCTGCAGGTCTACCAGAAGCGGCTTCAGCATAGGTGACAAACAGCTAGCGAACCTCTCCTCAATTTCCACAGTCCTCTCCTTATAATAGGAGAGAACACGTCTCAGGTCCACAGTATGGAGCCTGTACTTGGCCTCCGAGGTGTAATAGTAGTAAACCAGCAGAGTCAACACCTGGTTAAGGTGAAACACTGATACCACCTTAGGAAGGAATTTCAGGTGGGGCGTAGGACAATTTTGTCCCTGTGGAAGACCTAGATAAGGAGTCCACCGAAAGTGCCTGGAGCTCCCTGTCCTCCTGGCAGATGTGACAGCCACCAGAAAGGAGGAAGGGTGACCATAACAGACAGGCGTTTGAGACGCGCAGTGTCTGATTGGTCCTCCTTGGAAGGAGCCCTCCCACAGGTTGCTTAGGCGGTGGTTCCACCAAAATAGGTAGAGAGACTGGTAAAGGCTGAAGTGGAGGATGGGCCAGCCCAGGAGGGGAACCAAGGTGTCTGTTCAAGGGGTAGGCTTCGCCTAGGAGGCGAGAGCCAAGTAATGGCTGGGTAGGCAGCAGAGCCAGCTTCTGCACAGCAAAATCAGCTGTTGCCACATAAGGTCCTTGTAGTGCCAGAGATTCTGTCGGAGCCTCCTCATCCGAGGACAACCTGTGGCATCGCCTCTTTTAGAGCCTTATGGCTCTTCCTTGGCGAAGGGTTCTAGACCATGACCAAGATCGAGTGGGCCGACTCGGTCGCTTGGAGACACTGGAGGTATCGGTGAAACCCGCGAGTCCAGAACTGGGACCTGATGGGGACACCAGCAGGCTGGGGCTCATCGTGGAATACAAGGACCGGAGTCCTTTCCAAGAGTCGCTGCCACGGCCGGTGACAGAGGGTCGATTGGGTCAAGAATAATCTCGACATCATCAGCCACTTCCTTGGTGGTATGGCCAGACGGATGGTCCGTGAAGCCTGTGGCGAGGAACTGATCTCGACCGAGGTCAAGACCGCATGCTCCTGGGCTAAAGACCATTCTCGGTCCCAAGAGCGTCTCCGCGCCGAGGACGAAGACTAGCTAGGTTCTTGCCCTCTTCCGAGAGCGAAGGAGGCGAGCCCGCAGGCGCCTACCCCTGGGTGGGGAGATACTGGCACAACTCCTTAATAGAACCTGTGAAGGTGGAACCCAGGTTGAGTGGAATGAAAAAGCACCCATTTTCAGCGCGGTGGCTTCTTCCTCGAACACCTTCATGCGTTTCAGCTGCTCGGCAGAACCATGATGTGAAATCCAGCCACCTAGTCTCCTTGGACTTCACCGGAGGATTCCTTTTCTCCGGTCTCCCCAAGTTCAAAGCGTGCCAAGCGGTCGTCCAGGAAACTGGGATGGAAGGCCAAGCAAAAACTGCAGGACGAGGTGTCATGGCTAACAACTAGGCAGTAGGCATACGTGAGATGGGGATCGGTGCTGCGACATCTTCTGTCCACAAGGACACCGGCGAAATCCTGGAGAAGATTTCTCTTCCATGATCGAAGACTAAAAGCGCGATTGCTAACTCAAATGAGTTGTAATTTCGGTAAACTGAGTTTATAAAGCCAGGGCCTGCGAAATGCTGAGCACGGGGAGGCGACCTGTATCTTCTCGCAGGAAAGGAAGATCTGGCGTCGTGGGGCAGAGCCGAGGTACATACCACCCAGGTGGGTGGGAGGAGCCAGCCTGAAGACTTCCAGTGATCCTTAAAGGGAAAGGTACATGCCACGGTCCTAGAAAAATATTTACAGATATGGAAACCGAACTATGACTGCATGCTTCCAGCCACGAAAAAATAATTTAGTAATCACTTCTGATTAACTTGCAGCTTTAAACTTACCTTGCCTGAGGTAAACCCATCTACTGACGCAAATAAAACAGCAACTGAAGCCGACCCCCACAAACTTAAGAACAAAATTTGTCAGCAGAAAAGGACCGCTTGGCCTACAAGTCTGCCCAGATGGTCCCTGCCTAGATTAGTTTTGCATCGCTTAACTGGTCTCCCGTGACCCTCCCTCCTCTCTGTTACTAACATTCCCCTATTGGGATTGAAATAAAAAGGTTTTTGCCAGTGGGGAGCCATGAATAGCTCTTGGTCATCGACATTTGTGGCCGACCAGGAGCTATTCAGGCCAACTCGGACAATACCTAAAAGAAATGAAAGAAAAGTTACGAAAAGCAATAAAAACACATATTAATGTGGTATTGTTATGTTATCCAACCTATTCATTGAAAGTCAGAAAGAAAAATTACTCACCTTAGTAATGTTGTTTCTTCTAATGGAGTCTTGCTATATTATGACAGTAGCAGTTTGTCCCACCACTAGAACTGCTCCGGAGGTGAAATAGTTAATACCATTCCAAAATAGAACTTTGAGCACAAGCTCTAAGAAGCAGCTCTATCTGTGTAATTTCAAACCTGAACTGTCAGATCTTTACGAGCAAAAACTCACTAAGGTCTGTGTGGAAGCTGTAACCTACACTAGCCAAATGGCTACTTAAATATTAACAACCATTGCTGGTCCCAACACCCAAGACTCAAGTCAGGGGACCAGAACTACTAACACAATTCTAACAACATGAGAATAAAACAACAGTATAATAAAACACACACAACCCAAACTCCCAAAGGAGAAAGCAGCTAAAGGCATAAAATAGTGCCCACACTAGGTTCCCGCACCCCCACCAAGTAGAAGTTCTGAGAGGGCAGGCTGGGGGAGTCATAATATAGCAAGACTCCATTAGAAGAAACAACATTACTAAGGTGAGTAATTTTTCTTCAAACAACATGAAGTCTTGCTATATTATGACAATAACGACTACAAGCAGTACCTCCATGGAGGAGGGGCAGAACCTACTTAGGAATAGGCTCTGAAGAACAGCTGTGCCAAACCGAGCATCTCTCCTGGCCTGGACATCCAGGGAGTAATGCTTGGTAAAAGAGTGTACCGTTTTCCAAGTAGCAGCCTGGCATATCTCTAATATAGGATGTCTCTGGCAGCAGCTAGAGACGCAGCTGTACCCCTGGTAGAATGAGCCCTCAAGCCAGAGGGGATCTCTGCCCAGATTCTGATAACAAAACTGGATACAAGAGACAATCCACCTGGCAACTGATCTCTTAGTGGCAGGTTTGCCTTTCCCAACTTCACCATAGGTAAGGAAAAGTTGGAGGGATTCGAACCTGTGACCTTTAGTACGCTCTATATAGTAACTAAGAGCTCTCTTAACATCCAGGCTGTGCAACCTCCTCTCACCAGAAGAGGAGGAGTGATCAGTGAAAATACTGGAAGGGAGATAGATTGGTTAAGATGGAAATCTGAAACCACCTTAGGTAAAACTTCCTATTAGTCCTAAGGACTACCTTATCCCTGTGGAAGAAATAAAGTCAGTTTCCACTGACAAGGCTTGCAACTCACTTATCGTCTAGCAGAAGTGATAGCCACCAGAAAAACAGTTTTCAAGTTAGATGCTTAAGCTCTGCAGAAAACAGAGGTTCAAAGGGGTTGCATTAACTGGGCAATACAAACATTAAGGTCCTTAAGAAAGGGGTTCCCTAAAAGGGTGGATTAGTATGAGTAATCCCTAAAAACTTGGAAAACACAGGGTGAGTGGAAAGAGGGATGACTTTCCTGCTGACACAAAAGCAGATACAGCTGCCAAATGGACTCTCAGGGTAGCTGGTCTGAGACCCAAGGAATTAAGATGGATCATGTAATCTAATACAATGGGCAAATCAGCAGATTCTGGGGAAATATTTTTCCAGCACACCAAATGGAAAACCTTTTCCATTTAGAACTATAAGTAGCCCTAGTGGAAGGCTTTCTGGAAGCCTTTAGGATTTCAAGAACACCTTGAGAGAGGTGTAAATCAGCAAACTCTAACTCCTCAAGAGCCAGGCCTTGAGGTTGAGGGTTGAGGTCCGGATACCAAACCCTTCCCTGGGCACAAGTTAACAGGTTGTGAATCCTGGGGAGGCAAAGGGGAAGATGGATTGTCAGTGACAGAAGGAGTGGGTACCAGGGCTGCCTGGCCCAATCCGGGGCAATCAGAATCACCTGCAAGGCTGAGATCTGATTTTGACTAATACTTTGAATAGGAGAGGAATGGAGGGAAAGCATAAAGAAACTTCCCTCCCAATCCAGGAGAAGGGCATCCAGGGGACTGAGCCCAACACTGGAGGCCTGCAACAGAACAGAGGACGTTTGTGATTGTCTGGGGCTGCAAAAGATCTATCTGAGGGTGCCCCATCTGGCAAAGACTATCCCCAGCACTTGAGGATCCAGGGACCATTGTGATGGCCCTGGGAAATCCTGCTGAGAGCATCCGCTAGGACATTGTCCTTCCCTGGAAGATGAACTGCTATGAGGAAGTGTTCAGGAATAGGCCAGAGACCACAACTTCATTGCCTCGGTGCACAAGGCCGAAGACCAGTGCCCCGTTTGTTGATGTACCACTTTGTTGTGGTGTTGTCTGTTCTGACTTGTATCACCTTGTTGTGGACAGATGCAGAAAATGCTTGAAGAGCTGAAAAGACAGCTCTGAGTTCCAGCAAATTGATGTGGAGCAGAGATTCCCAGGGGACCACATTCCTGAGTGGAAAGGTCGCCCATGTGGGCTCCCAACCCAGAAGGGAAGCATCTGTAGTGAGAGTCAAATTGTGAGCAGGGGAATGAAGGGACCCCCAATCTTAAATTGCTCTGATCCTGCCACCACTGGAGGGCCTGGATCAAGGTTCAAGTCACTGGGACCAACTTGGAAAGGGGGTCTCTTCTCTGAGACCAATAGGTTCTCAAGTGAAACTGAATGTCTCTCATCTGAAATCTTGCTCTCTGCACAACAGCTGTGGATGCAGCCATGTGTCCCAGGAGTTGCAGAAAGTGTCTTGCTGGTCGAGAACCTGCAGGGTGAAGGAGGAGGCCAGAGTCACTAAATTGTCACCCTTTCTAAGGGAAGAAAAGCTCTGGCTAGCTTTGGGTCCAACTCTGCCCCTATAAAGGTGAGTACTTGGACTGGTTCCAGAACCGACTTTGGTAGATTAGTAGAAAGCCCAGGGAGGTGAGAGAAGCTGCTGGGTAACTTGCAGGTGAGTTTTACCTGTTCTGGGGACTGGCCTACAATGAGCCAATCGCCTAGATAGGGAAAAACAGCAATCCTTTGCCTCCTTAAGTGAGCCACTGCCACTGCTAGACACTTTGTGAATACCCTTGGGGCAGAGGTAAGGCCGAAGGGCATTGCTCTGAACTGGTAATGACCTGAGGGTAGTTCGAATCTGAGGTACTTCGATGGGAGCTTCTGATTAGGGCGTGGAAATAGGCATCCTTGAGGTCAGGGAGGCTAACCAGTCCCCTGGCCTTAGGAAAAGTAAAATCATTGCCAGAGTTACCATTTTGAACTTTGGTTTCAAAGATGCTTGTTCAGATATCTGAGGTCTAATATGGGACGCCATTCTCCTGTCTTTTTTGGGGTAAGGAAGTATCTGGAATACAGACCCCGCCCTGGTGCAGGGAGGAACCCTTTCCACTGCTCTGAGAGCCAACAGGGTTGAGACCTCTGCTTCCAGAGCAAGGGTCTCTGAAGCACTTGCAGGTAGAAAAGTCTGGTTCTCAACTTGGGAAACTTTTGAAGCTGAGAACCAGACCCTGGCTACTACTTCCAGAACCCACTTGTCTGAGGTTAAAGAAGCCCAGTTCTGACTGAAGTAAGCCAGCCTGCCCCCTACCGGTAAAGGAGAATCAGCCCTGGGCACCCCATCAGGGTGCCTGCTTAGCAGGAGCTTTAGGCTGAGGGGTGGGAGCAGGCCTGCCCACCCCTCGTCTGCCTCTGCCTCTGAAGAAGCCCCTCTGAGCATAGGCAGAGGAGGCCTGAGTCTGGTAAAAGGCCTGTGAAAAGGCCTACCCCTACCCCTGGGGTATGCCTCTGAGGAGTGGCTTGCCGCTCCTTAGCTGAGCATTTTGTAAGTAGTCCTATATTCATCCATCTTTTCATGTAATTCTCTGTCTGCTCCCCAAACAGAGAATTTCCCACCAAGGAAAATCCATAGCCTTAGTCTGGGTATCCTGTGACAGACTAGTACACCTGAGCCAGGCCAACCTCTGAAAAGCTACAGATGTGGCCATGACCCTAGAGGAAACATCATTAACATCCACAGCAGCATGAAACTGTACCTTAGAAGCCTCAATGCCATCAGCAGCCACCTGTTCTAGTTCGCTAGCCAGCTGGCCAGGGCTTGCTTGGCTAATTCCATAACAGTATCCCACCTAGATTTCTGATACCTAGCTACATAAGCCATATAATTTGCTTGCCTGAGTCCAAAGAGGCTGCCATATACTGTTTTTCGCCATGGCATCAATCTTCCTGGAATCCTTGTCAGGAGGATGTGAAGCCAGGGGATATTAACTTTATCACAGGCTACAGCCTGAACTACTAACATGACTGCATTGCTGAGAAAGGAATTCTGTATCAGGACCTGACAATGTGTACCTTCTGTCCATCTTTTTATCTACAGGAGGCACAGAATTAGGAGCTTTTAAAATTTTTATTGTTTGCTTCCTAAAGACTTATGCAAAGGAATAGACAATCTCCTAGACTCTGGAATATCCATCATTTCTACAAAATCAGGCTCCTCTTGCTCATCCACAGCTTCTTCCAAGGGAAGCTGGAGGGTTTCAACAACTTTTGTAAAACATAAAATGAGATGGGACTCAGATAGCATAGGGAGATTCTAGAGGTCTGTCTGGGGAAATGTCGGTTCAATGGGCACACCCAGACCTTCCCAGCCACATTCATACTGTTCATAATCATCCTCCCCTCCTCTGGTTCATAAAATTCCTCAACATCATATTCCTGAACCACTGGAACGGACAAACCGACCTTTTGCCAGATAGTGGCGGTTGAGACGGAACCTGAGACAGTGACTGGACAATTTGTATGGCTTTTGCTATCTCTGCAGCAGTTGGAGAAAGGGTTTTGGACTCCAAACCTGCTGACTTTCTTATTTTCTTTACTGGAACTGGTTCCTCAGAACCAACTTTTCTTTGCCAGAAGAAGTCTCGCCCTGGTCAGAGGGCACTCCCTCCAGTTCGGTTGGCACCGAACCGGGCTGGCCATCCGGGTCAGCGGACTTTTGGCCTCTCGTTCCTGAGCCTGCCCAATCTCTTTTCCAGGGTGGCTGCAGGGAAATTCTTACATATCTGGCAGTCTGACTGGAGGTGGTCAAACCCAGACAACAGACACATGTGGTGTGTGGATCAGCCTTGGCAAGACTTCCCACAGACACCACAGTGTTGAAACCAGTGGGCCGGTTTTCTTTTGGGTTTCTCAGACATAATGCCAGCCTAACCAGAAAAACTTGCCCTTTAAGCGGTGCCAGGCGAAGACACCCTTATCGGTTCCTAACCGTGTCACGGGTATTGGAAAAACCGTAATAAAATCCGTTTTTATAGAACCGATAAGAACAGGAACCGCACTCTAAAATGTTAAACTTTAAAGTTAATAAGTTTTAAACCCAGCTGATCGGTTCAAAACCGAACGATAAACTTACAAGTTCCACACAGACAAAACCTTTAATTTACTTACGATTACCACAGACAGAGCTTGAACCGAGCGTTTTGCGGTTAAATAAAACTATTCTCGGTTGAATCAAACCGAGAAAACACTATTTAAACGAGAAATGAACCGAGCAGTAGGAGAAATCTCGGAGCGACTGTTCACTGAGTAGAGTAAAGAATCTGACAGTTCAGGTTTGAAATTACACAGATAGAGCTGCTTCTTAGAGCTCATGCTCAAAGTTCTATTTTGGAATGGTATTAACCATTTCACCTCCGGAGCAGTTCTAGTGGTGGGACAAACTGCTACTGTCATAATATACAAGACTTCATGTTGTTTGAAAAACAGGTTACTCAACTGTAACAGTAGTTCTAGAGTGGTATATATTGTTCATCACGCTTAGTTGGCATGTCCCGTTCCCTTTAAATCTTGCCAGAAGGTCTTCAAGCTGGTTCATTCCACCCACCCAGGAGACATAACCCTCGGCTCCGCCCCATGACATCAGATCTTAGCCCACTGGAAGCCAGGTTGTGCGTCGCGGCGGTGGTTGGGTGGGTCAGTGTGGATGAACATATACCATTCCTAGAACTACTGTACAGGTGAGTAACCTGTTTTCTAGGGATTGGATATGTTGTTCTTATCCACACTTGTTGGCAGACTCTAGCAGTTCTCTGGGAGGAAGTAGGCAAGGCGCCAAATCCCTACTTAGGAAACAGAGACTGGAGAACTAGGGCCCCAAAATCAGCATCCGGCATGACTCGAGGTCGATGTGGTAATGGGTGATGAAGGTGTTTGCCGTCTTCCAGGTAGCAGCCGGCACATTTCCTGGATAGGGATGTCCCTGGAAGCAGCCAACGCTATCGGTATGGTGGGTGGAATGAGCTCTTATCCCTCTGGGAGGCTCCTTGCCTGCCATCCTATAGCGAGATCAATGCATGATGTAATCCATCTGCCAATCGTCCGCTTTGCTGCAGGCCTGCCAAGTGTGGCTTCAGCGTAGGTGATAAACAACTGGAGAACCTCTCCTGAACTTCCGCCTTCCTCTCCTTATAGTAGGAGAGAGCACGTCTGAGGTCCAGAGTATGGAGCCTGTACTCGCAACCGAGGTGTAGTTCGGGTACAACACCGCAGAGTCAACACCTGATTAAGGTGAAACTCTGACACCACAATCGGGAGGAATTTGGGAGGGGATGAGGACAACCCGCTCCCTGTGGAAGATCAGATAAGGAGACTCCACCGAAAGTGCCTGGGGCTCCCCAGTCCTTCTGGCAGACGTGACAGCCATCAGGAGGCAGTCTTCCACAACAAGTGTGACATCTCACACTTGTGCATTAGTTCAAATGGCTTGCCCATGAGCTTTGCCAAAACCAGCAATAAATCCCATGGAGGTGGAGGTTCGTGCACGGAGGATATGTGATGAAGGCCTTTGAAAAAGCTCCAACCTTCTCCTGTGCCACAGTCTGCTGACTGGCCACGCCCAGTAAGCAGAGATGGCTGCCAGGTGCACCTTAAGGGCTGAAGACCCCTCTGGACAGAAACCAAGGTATTCTAAATGTCGCCACAGGGCAGGACAGAGGGTCCAGGCCATTGCCCTGGCACCAAATGGAAAACCTTTTCCAGTTGAAGGCATAGCACTTTCTGGTAACTTCCACTACTGTGAGTACATCCTCAGAGAGACCGAAGCCTGGAACTCTAGCAGCTCAGCTACCAGGCTGTCAGGTGCAGGGATTGAAGGTCTGGATGGAATACCTTCCCGACTGACTGATATTAGGCTGGAAGACACCTCGGGAGCCTGTTGCTGAGGCTGAGAAGATCTGGATACCAGAACTGGCGAGGCCAGTCTGGGACTACAGGGTCTACCTGCTCCTTGTCCGCCTCACATTGAGAAGTACCCTGTGGATCAAGGAAATGGAGGAAGGTGTAGAAGAGGTCCAGTGTCCACGGCCTCAAGAAGGTATCCCTGCAGCAATCCCGCTGGGGGTGAAACAACCTCAGCTTGGTGTTTTCTCTGGAGGCAAACAGTCCACCATCGGTTTACCCCAGTGGAGAACAGGCTGTGAGTTACCTCTGGATGGAGAGACCACTCATGGGATGTCTCGCCTATGTGGCTGAGGGCATTCACCAGTTGATTTGAGGCTCCTGCCACATGGATGGCTAGAGACCTGCCTCCAGTCGGCTCACAAAGGTCTAGATGTGGGCGCTTCCTTGCACAGCAGCCAGGTGTGTGCCACCCTGTTTGCTGAGGTAGTACATGGTGGGTAGGTATTGTCCATCTGGACTTCAACCACTTGACCCGAAGCTGTTCGTAATGCTGACAGCACCAGTCTGACCGTTCTGAGCTCCAGCAGGCTGATATGGCATCGGATTCCTCAGGGGTCCAGAACCCATGGGCCCTGTTGTTCCTCATGTGCGCTCCCTAGCCCATGAGAGATGCATCGGTTGTGAGGACGACTGTCGGCTCAGGGCAGACAAACGGGATCCCTTCCTGCAGCTGGTCTAGGACGGTCCACCACTGGAGGCGTCCCACATCTTCTGGCTCACAGTGATCAGCTGGTCAGTGACCTGAGGCACTGAGTCTACTGGGTGGCCAGCTCTCCTTGAAGGCGCATATGCCACTGGGCCCAACAGACCATGGTGGTGCAGGCCGCCATGTAACAGAAAGGCGCAGAAAGTCCCGGGTAGGGCACAAGTGTCCAACCAGAAATGACTGGGCAAAGAAGGAGAACCTCCGCCCTGTCTGCCAGGAGCCTGGCTCTGGCTTGGCAAGACTCAAACTCTGCCCTGATGAAGCATATCACCTGAGAAAGCACAAACTCTGACTTGGCCTCGCTGATTAGGAGGCCAAGTTGAAGCAGAGTCTGGAGGGGTCAGATCCTAGGTGGAACCTGCCAAGAGCCAATCGTCAAAGTAGGGTGCACTCTGACCCCTCGACACCTGAGATGGGCTGCCACCACTGCAATGTATTTGAAGACCCGTGGGGCTGATGACAGGCCAAATGACATGGCGGGAACTCGTATAGGTTTCCCTCTGCTCTGAGGCGGAGGAACCGCTGAGTGAGACGGACAGATTAGGACGTGAAAGAACGGGTCCTGGAGATCCAGTGAGCAGAACCACATGTTTTCCTCCAGGGATGGTATGATCCTCCACCATCCTGTGGTGGCAACTGTACCTAATCATCCATCACAATACCCCTTACTCCACTCACCTGCATCCTTATCTTCTTTCTCTCCTAGCCCCTTCTCAGCAGTCCTCATCCCCCCATATATCTCCTCACCCTCCCTGGCTTTCATACCTGACCCTCCTCTCCTGCTCCCTCCTCTACCCCCACGCTGTCTCTATCTTCTCTCCCTCCTCCGTTTCCTCCACTAACCATTCCTGCTCTACTATCCCAACACTTAAACCTTCCTCCAGTCTTCTCCTTGCCTCCTCATTAACCTTCTTGGCTTTCCTATCTCTTGACAGAAACCCTCCCTACCTCCTGTTCTAACCAACTATAGTACTATGTAAATACTATATAAAATTAAAAATGTTTTAATACTAACAGTGAAATAACGTTCATTATATACGATTGTATGATGTTTGATGTATGATTCTCTAAGCCTGTACCAAAACTCCCCACGCAATCTCTATGGTCACCAGCCTCACACAGATAGTCCCAAGGTTTATCTAAGCCTGTCAACACTGGACCCTGTCATTGACTTATCAACTGTGGCCTTCCTGGACCATCCTGGCATCAATGGACTAAAGCCTGCCAGATCATTCATCACACCTGTAGCCTGTCTACTACTACTACATGATGCACCTCTTTTATCTCATCCTATTGTACCTATTCTATGGAATGTTTTACTAATGTATAATGTATCTAGCTGATGGAATTGCATTATTCCCGGTGGCCCCTGAAAAGGGACATGCTTTCTCAGTGGGCTCACCCGGTTATCAAATCAAATAAATAAATAAAATCTGGGATGGGGGGCACTAATGAGCAGCTGAACTAGAAAGACGCACACCTCCACTAAAGCGATTAAAAGTTGATTTTCTGGTGGCAAAAGTATAATATAAATAGTTCTCCTGTCGGTGCCAATACTGGGGAACATGGAAGAATACCTAACTTCAGGAAATCGTCACGTCAGTCGACTAAATCTGCAAAAAGGGACAGACCCAGGAAAGCATGACGAGTGTAGCATGGGACCTGTATCACTATTGGCGGCCGAGCTGGCGCTCTTGAGAAAACTGTCACAAAGCAGGTACTAAAGGGATTAAGCTTGCGCCTCGACCAGTTCAGAGGATAAAATTGGAACCCTTACATCAGAGCTTGGTCACCAGGTGAAGCAAATACAAGAACTGCAGCAGTGTCCGATCTTGAGGACTCAGTGGCACCAGGTGGTGAAAAAATGGCGCAGCTTAAAAGGAATTGGAGGCCTTGAGATTCCCTGGACTACCAGAAAACTACAATAGGAGAAGCAACCTGCGTTTGAGGTCTACCTGAGGGACTGGGAGGCCAATCGCTATTGATTTCTGCGCGGAGGAATGCCGAAGCTTCTAGGGATGGAGGATCAAGGTGGCAGGCTCAAGATAGAAAGAGCTCATCGGGGCCCTTGCACCTAGGCCTCCTGCCAGACCAACCACCATGGCAAATATTTTAGAATGCAGCACTTGGCGATCGCCAAGCTGTCATGGCGGCATACCGAACCAAAGGAACAGATTTACAAAGGCCAGACTAGCGATACATCAGGAACTTTAGATGCAGGTGCAGAGAAAAAAGTGACAGTTTAACTCTGCATGGACTTGCTAAGGGAAGGTGGAATCACATTTTTCATGGCCTTTCCCACGGTGGTTCGTGTGAAGCATGAAGGAGCTAACTACTCATTTGGGAGCCCAAGAAATTGAAGAGGTTTATTGATGAGTGGGACAAAAGAACTCCTCAAAGTGATGCACACGTAGGTTGGAGACAAACTGGACATCAAAATTTATTTTTCTTGGGGCTCCAGGCTGTTCAGTACACCAGTAGATTGCACCACAACATTACTGAGTGTGAGGCTGAACAGCACAGAAGTCAAACTAACCTAAAACTTTATGGAAGCACCTGCAAGTAGGACTAACTAAACCAAAGGAGCGTATGGCCGTTTGTTGTGCAAGACATGGAGTGTCTGCCTTGCTACTTGAGACAGAGGCCCGATTAAGAGGCATGACTTGTGGACTGAAAGGCTAAGCGAATTTTTAAGGCATGCTGAATGAAGCAACAACCAGCCAAGAAACGAGGTCAGTGGGGTTGGGAGGGGCGACAAGCGTTTGTGGTGTGTGAGCGCCTTCTTCACTGGGTCTGGGCGCCGGGTAACCAGACTATAAGCACAGCTGCAGATGACATGAATTTGAGTGTGATGTGGGTGATTCCTGGAACAAGGACATTCCATATAAGAAATGGGGATCGGGGCCCTGCATTGCAGGTTATACCGTGACGATTGGCAATGATTGGGAAATACTGGTGGGGAGTTCCTGGTCATACCAGGGTGGATGCAATGGACGACCTGAAAAGTATTAAACACAGGAGGGATAATTTTAGAGAACTAGAAATAATGTGTGGCTAAATAGTGCGGAGGAGGAGGCGGTGGAGGACTTTTAAAAACACTAGATTTGAGCAAAAGTATATCCGAGGACTTTGTGACCAACTTGACAAAAGTTTAAAAGACTGAATGTATGCAACATGTGAAGTGGATGGGGGGGCAGGAAGTTCGATGTTTAAAGGTAATATTTCAATCTTGTTACTGACTTTGGCATTCTGTTTGCCACAGTCAAGATTTATGCATTTTCTTTCATTCTGCCACTTGTTGGAACTGCTTCAGGTGTTATAATAAGGTTGCCATTCAGGGGTATGTGTAGGACAAAATGGCCCAATGGGCATAACACTAAATCAAAATGGCTGTGCTAGGAGCTGATACAATAATCTCGTGGAATGTTAAGGGTATTACACCAGCCAAGAGGACTAAAATCCTCACTGCATTGAATAGAAATCTGCACAAATTGCTCTCCTCGGGAAACACATCTGACTGAGAAGGAACACACACAAAGCTGGTGGGTGATGGGTGGGGGCTTCTTTATCGCGACCTCATACCTCCCACAAGCGGGGAGTAGCTAATATTACTTCATTAAAATCTCCCCATTGAGATTCTAAAGGTGGTGAGGGACTCTGTGGGGTAGGTATATTTTTATTAGGGGAAAATAAGGGGCAGATTTTACATTGGGGTGTATATGACCATCCACAGTCGACTCTGGGTTTATCAGCAATTATCAGGCGTAATTCATAAAGAACAGTTTCCCAACCTAATCCTTGGTGGAGACCTTAATTGCTTCATGGATACAGATATGGACTATTAGGTGTAATAAACAGGCCAATGGGGTAGCGAAGGCATGGGCAAGAGATTACTAGATCTTGACCTGGTAAACAGCTGGAGGAGGCTAACCGGGGCTAGGAATCGCCTTCCATTCGCTCCCTCATGACACATGGTCCAGGCTAGACTATGTGTTTGTACTGAGTACATTATATAAGAGGGTGAACCGATCAGAATCTCAGACCATTCTATGGTAATGCTAAAATTTAATTAGATCCTAAAGAGGTATTTAGAGGGTGGTTGCTCCCACATACCTACTGGTAAGGAGGATTTCAGAAACTATTTAAAGGAACAATGGGAACAGTATATCACATTGAACAAGGGGACAGTGGAAATGCAGAGTACTTTGTGGGTGGCAGGTAAAGCCTATATAGGGGGCAATAATTAGCTACATAGCTAAAACTAAAAAGGAAAACCTAAAAAATGAAGAGCTAGAGCAGCTGGTGAAAGATTTAGAAAGAAGGGTGCTGGAGATGGGGAGAGAATGAGAAGAGCAATTAAAACTTGCCAGAGAATCGCTGAATGAATGTTGTACAGGGCAGCTCAAACCAGATTACTCTTCTCCAAACAAAGAATTTATGAATGGGGGAACAAACCAGGACCACTTCTGGTGAAACATATGAAGGTTGGAAGGTACCCCAGAGGATATTAGCAAGTCAAGAACCTACAGGGAAGGTAGTGTAAAGATTCACAGGGTATACGGGAGTGTTTCAAGCAATACTATAGTGCTTTTTACAAGGCAGAATGTGCAGGAACAATTGCTTTAGCACGAATTTACTGAGAGACATCGCCTGCCCTAAGTTAAATGAGGTTCAGGCAAATATGCTACTGAGCAGAGATCACTTTTGAAATCTTAACAGCGACAAATAGTCTAAAGCCAGGTAAAGCAGAGGGCCCTGATGGTTCTGGAGCAGAGTATTACAAAGTTTTGAAGGGATCCCTAGAGTTGCTAAGTAGCAGATATTTTTGCATTGTGCTCTGATTCTGTGATAGAATCTGTATTAGTAGAAGGTAGATTATTGTGATTGTAGTTACCTTTTGATGGTAAGGATAAAGAGGTGAGATAGAAGTGTACATATTTTCAAATATTATAGAGGAACAGTGGCAGGATTTTAGGACAGTAAATTAATAAAAAAGGAACTAGGAGAGCTTCAGTAGCAGACAAAAGTGGAATAGCAGTATAATTGCAAGTATAATGTGGGGGAGTGGTGCAATGCAGTGGCTGTGGGGCAGCCATATTCAGAGCAGATCTTCTGGACACTGAGGTGCTGCACTATCTGCATGCATCTTTCTGGACTGCAGGATGAGGTAGCCAGACTCAGAGCGGAAGTAAACTGGGTCAGGAGTACCATCACCCCTATCCAGAGACCACTCAGTCCAATGCAGCTGCCTCAAGGATGCAGAGAGCGAGGTACTTGGATGACAGTGGGCTCAGGGAGAGTTAGACAAGTCAGGCAGAGATATCCCAGATCCTATTCCACTCAAGAACCCATATGCCACACCTGCCAAACAGGGACAACCAAATAGAGGTACCCAGAGAAATGGAAGGAAAGGATGTGGAGGTTAGCCAAGTGCAAAGATGGAGATTAGCGCCCAGGAGGTGGATAGGCAGAATAGGGGCAAAATTCAGCAGAAGGGCAGACAGCAAGGTGAACCAGAGATAAAGGACAACCAAGGAAGGGGCTGGAGTAGAACAGCCAAACAGTCTAGGAGGTCAAATCATGGAAAGTCATGTGTGCAAATGCCAGGAGCCTTAGCAACAAGATGGAAGATCTGGAGGCTGTCATGGTGCAGTCAGACCTGGACATTGTGGCCATCACTGAAACCTGGTGTAATGGCAACCACGACTGGGAGCTGGCCATACCTGGCTACAACATATTCAGAAGAGACAGGGCAGGCAGGAAAGGAGGAGGAGTGGCACTGTATGTGAAAAATGACATAAGGGCCACAGAGATCCAGGAGGAACAAAATGGGGAGAGATACTGTGGGTTAAGCTGGAAAGGAAAATGGGGCCAGCCATCCGCACAGGTGTGGTCTATAGACCACCAGCCCAGGAGGAAGAAACAGATAGGGAGCTGATGCTAGCCATCCAGAGGATGGCAGACAAAGAGTGAGGTAGTACTGGTTGGAGACTTCAATATTCAGGCGTGGACTGGAGCATCCAGCAGCAGCAGCATCAACTAGGAGCAGATTTATCCTGGACTCCCTTCAGGGTGCCTTCCTCAAGCAACTGGTCATGGAACCAACTCGGCAGAAGGCAATACTGGACCTTGTGCTCACAAACAGGGACAGTGTGATGGGGGTAAGAGTGAGGGAACACCTGGGAACAGTGACCACCAGTCACTGTGGTTTGAAATCTGAAAGAGCAGAACCAAACCACACAAAAACGCGTATCCTGGATTTTGGGGGCAAACTTTGAAAATGGGGAGATACTTGAAAGAGGCATTAAGGGAATGGGGCAGGAATCAGGGGTTGAGGAACAGTGGGAAGTATTTAAAATGGGATTACAAGAGCAACAGAATTATGTATTAAGCAGGTTAGCAAGAGGAAAAGGAAGAGGAGACCATTATGGTTTTCAAAGAGGTAACAAAGTGAAAGCCAGAAGATGCATTCAGGCAATACAAAAAGACACAGGCAGAAGGGGATAGGGAGAAGTACCAGGAGAAGCAAAGGAGGCAGGGAGGTCAGTAAGGGAAGCCAAAGCTCAGGCAGAAGAACACATTGCAAAAATCAGTGGGTAGAGGGGACAAAACCTTTACAGGTACATAAGTAAAAAGAAAGGCAAAGGGAGGATAGTGAGACTGAAGGGGAGGATGGGGCTGTGTGGAGGATGACAACAGTAAAGCTGACATATTGAACAGGTATTTCTGCTCAGTCTTTACTGAGGAAGAGGAGGGTAATGGGTCTGAATGGAGTACAAGGGTGAGAATGGTGCAGAAATGGACACAAGTCCTTTACACGAGAAAGGGTCCTGAAGGAACTGGAAGTAATAAGAGTTGATAAAGCAATGGGGCCAGATGGGGTTACCATGGTCCTTAAAGAACTAAGAGAGGTGGTGGCTGAACCTCTTGCTATCCTGTTTAGTGATCACTAGAAACAGGGTAGGTACCCAAAGACTGGAGGATAGCAGATGTAGTCCCCTATACAAAAGTGGGAACAAAGAGGAACGGGGAACTACAGACCAGTCAGCCTCACCTCGGTAGTGGGGAAGATCATGGAAGCACTACTGAAGGAGAGATTGGTGGAACATCTGGTTGTCAATGGACTACAGGACCCAAGGCAGCATGGTTTCACCAGGGGAAGGTCATGTCAGACCAACCTCATTGAATTTTTGACTGGGTGACTAGGGAGGTGGATCAGGGAGGCAGTGGACATGGCCTATCTGGACTTCAGCAAGGCCTTTGACACTGTGCCACAGAAGACTATTGCACAAACTGGGGAATATGGGTGTGGGCAGGACAGTAGTGGTGGGTAGGTAACTGGCTGGGCAGCAGGACACAGAGGGTGGTGGTAAATGGCTGTCACTCCACAGAGGGAAGAGTGACCAGTGGGGTACCACAGGGATCAGTGCTGGGACCAGTACCATTCAATATCTTCATCAGTGACATTGCGCAGGGACCTAGAAGGCAGAATTTCACTGTTGCTGATGACACAAAGCTCTGTAACAGAGTAGACACACCAGAGGGTGTAGACAGAATGAGAGGGACCTGCAGAAACTTGAAGAATGGTCAGGGGTTTGGCAGTTGAAATTCAATGCAAGGAAGTGCAAGATAATGCATATGGGGCACAAAACCCTGGCACAATATATCAGTTGGGGGTGAGGATATAGCATGCACCAAGCAGGAAAGGGATCTTGGAGTTATCATCTCTGATGACCTCAAGGCAGGAAACAGTGTGACAAGGCAGCAGGTAAAGCAAATAGGATGCTGGGATGCATAGGCAGGGGCATCACCAGCAGGAAAGGGAGGTCATAATTCCACTATACAAGACACTAGTGAGGCCGCACCTGGAGTACACTGTGCAGTTCTGGAGACCTTACCTACGTAAGGACATAGACAGGGTAGAGAAGGTTCAGAGGAGGGCAACAAAGATGGTGCATGGATTGCATCACAAGTCCTATGAGGACAGGTTGAAGGCACTGAACATGTACTCCCTGGAGGAGAGAGGAGAGAGAGGGATATGATAGAGACATACAAGTATCTTACAGGGAGGAACAGGGTGCAGGAATGCATTATTTTTAAGCGAAAAAGATGTTCCAGGACTAGAGGGCATGGGATGAAGTTGGAGGAGGATGATTTAGAGGAAAGCGTGAGGAAGAATTTCTTCACAGAGCGGGTGGTGGACAAGTGGAACACCCTGCCAGAGGAAGTGGTGGGGCGCAAACAATCACGGATTTAAGAATGCATGGGATAGACATAAAGGAATTCTGGAGGTCAGGGGTTAGGGGCAACAGACTTCTAGGAAAACATAAACTGAACTTACAAACTTAAATGGGCAGACTGGGTGGGCCATAGGCCCTTATCTGCCGACACTGTCTATGTAACTTATGGAGGAGGCTTGCGAGGGCTTTACATAGAACATGCCTTAGAGGCAAATATTTGAATGCTGCCCTAAACCTGGTAAAGATGGCACAGTGTGCCTCATACAGACCCATCTCATTACTTAATTATGACTGTAAAATCACTGCCAAGGTCCTAGCGTGAGATTGGAACAAGTGCTACCGCTGGTGGTGCACCCTGATTAAAGGGTTTGTGAGGGTAGACTCTCCTATCATAACTGGACTGGACAGGACATAATTGGACTGGCAGGATAGCCTAGAGTTAGAGGAGCGAGGTGTGAACAAGCAGTACATCCAGCAGACCAGACCTGAGTATGATTCTCACAACCTCCACTTGCATACTGGAGACTCTGAGCAAGTTGCTAACTGCCCAGTGCTCCCAGGTTGCCCCTGAAAACAGGCACTTGTGCCTAGTGGGCCTACCCGGTTACCAAAAGACTAAAAAAAATAAAAATAAATAACATGCAGAAACTACTTAATGTAGTATGGTGGGGCTCTTGGCATCCGGGGCAGACTTGTGTACCTTGGATGCCGAGAAGACATCTGATAGAATCGAATAGGAATACCAAGTTGAGGCTATGTGCAATTTTGGGCTGGGAGATGGGTTTGTTAACCTGGTTAAAATGTTTTTGTGGAACCAAAAGCAAGGGTGTTGGTTAATGGCATGCCTTCAGAGGAGTTTGAACTATTCAGAGGTACTAGGCATGGCTGCCCCCTCTACCCTCTGCTATTGCAACTGAACCACTGGCTATTAAGATAAGGGAAAGTAAGGAAATCTGGGGATCCCAGGAGTAGGGGTGGACAGAATCGATTATCTTTATACATGCAGATGATCTTTTTTTTTTTTTTTTTTTATCATGCGCCAAGGATTTGGTACCGCCCTTCAAACCATTAAAGGATTCGCCAGCTTCTCAGGGTATAAGCTTAATTTACATAAGTCAGAGATTTTGTTACTGGGAGGAGAGGGTATACCAGAACATACTTGGGGACTAAGAAAGGTAAAGGATAGTTTCACATGTCTAGGGATAAATGTGGGAACACATTAACTAAACTACACAGCTGTAATTACACACCATTGTTTGACACAATTATAGCAGACCTGACAAGATGGAGGCTCTCCCAGTTTTGTGTCGGGTCGTATAAGCCTAATAAAAATGAACATACTACCCAGATTGTTGTATGTCATGCAGATGATCAGTAAGCCAATGACGGGATATTCATAAGCTGAAAAAGAGATTTGCAGACTTCATTTGGAGAGGAAAAGATCAAGAATGAAGTTGGACAGATTAAAAGCAACCAAAACACGGAGGATTGGAATTTTCAGATATTGGGGATATTTTCTAGCTTCCCAATATAGATATATACACAACTGGGTAAACAGAGGAGGTGGCTGCTTGGTTGGAATTGGAACAGGAGGGGTGCCGGGCAAGTTAACCGCATATCTATCTAAAATGGGATGCGAAGCATATAGACAGTTAACTAACCTGAACCCATCAGTGTTATCGGTATTGGAGCGCATGGGAAGCAATAAAAGGACGAATGGGAGATGTAGGAGAAGACATAATGCTAATGCGATAGCAAGAAATCCAGAGTTTTGCCAGACCTTGAGGACCCAGGATTTGTGGCCGGGAGGAAGTGGGGTGTGAAAGAGTACCCCCACACACACAATTTTTTCTCCTTATAGGAATGATAATGGGCCTGGAATGTACTTCTGCTTCTTGTCTTTGTCCTGTGGGTTAAATGTTTGTTTGTTGGGCTGGCCACCACTTTGTTGTATTTATGTGTTTGTCTATTGTTTGCATATGTGTATCTTTTCCTGTACATTGAGGTCCCATTGTCATGCCTGTAATAAAGGAAAAGTGGCTTTAAGCATAGTTGTAAATAGTTGCTGGCGTCAGGACTAATTATACATATTACAACACATCTTAGACTTAAACAATTACAAAAAGATTGGTTTCGGCAGAAGCGTTTTGTTTATTTTCTTATTATAGTATAGGGTTTACAAACCTCCCTTTATATGGTACAAGCATTTTCAGTATAAATCTAAATAAATATAGGCAAGAGATGGTGCCATATAAAGTTAATGAAGCCCTTTGTTTTAGTATAGCAGGGCTCTACCTCTTTAAGAATCCCTACTTCAGGTTCTGTACAGCCATTCATATGTTTTTCATTTATGGCTGAAAGAAAAGAATTAAATATGTGGCCTGTTAATTGTAGCTCCTGTAAGTTTTCCCCTTAGGTACTTGTAAGCGACTGTTTTCCCCTAGTTTCTTTGCAAAGTCCCCCATGGCGTTCGATCATCGGTAAATCTACCCAGCGAATCGTCAGCACATTCATGAAGGCGTTTACTAGCTTTCAGCCCAAACAGGAAGAGTGTTGCTTTCTGTTAAATTAAAACTGTCTCTGCATACCTTTGAGATGTGGAATTGAGGACTGCATCTCTTTTGTGGACTGCCTGAGACACGAGAATTTGCAACATTGCTGGCTCCTTGCTAAAGTCTGTGCGTTTCTTCCTACTGCAGTAAGCTCTCTAGGAGCTGGCGCCGCCTTTGAGCAGCTAGTTTTATGTGCTGGCTTAGAGGCGGTGCCTGCTTCTGCTGTCCTTAACTCTAAAATCATTCAAAGGAGCTGCCTACATACTAACATACTAAAATGCCAGTGAATAGGCTAATGGTCTTTTGTGTCTGCTTTCGTTTGGTCAGCCCCCACCCACAAGTGCTGACTGCTGCCCTCGCCTTCTCTGGCTTCTCCCTTCCCAGTTCCGGATATTCTCGCTGCATTGGATTTTGCTTCCAGAACCCTTCCCTGTACTGTTCCACCTTTTGAACCCCTCCACAGTCTCTGCCTCCACCAGCCCCTAGGCAGCGCATTCCATGGCTCACCACCCCTCTCAATGAGTAGCACCTCCTCCTTTCTCCCTGAATCTTCCCCTTCCAGCTTCCACCCATGCCCTCTAGTGGCCCCTCCTCCTCCTTGAAGCACCCTGACTGTTCCTCCCTATTTACCCTCTTCATGTACCTGAAGACCTCTATCATGTTCCCCGGTCCCTTCTCTCTTCCAATGTGTACATACTTAGCTCTTGAGCCTCTCCTCGTAGGGTCCTGTCCCCAAGCCCCAAATCATTTTGGTTGCCCTCCTCTGGACCTTCTCCAGGGTTTAACGTCCCCTTTAAGTGTGGCCTCCAAACTGCACGCAGTACTCGAGGTGCGGCCTCACCAAGCAGTTATAGAGGAGTATCACTTCCCTCCTTCTGGAGGTGATCCCCTAGCGATGCATCCCAGCATCCTGTTGGTCTTGGCTGCTGCCCTCCTACAAGTCTCCGAGCTGTTCATCTTGACATCCACCACACGCCCCAGTTTTAAATCATCTGCAAAGAGACTCATCTCACTCTCCACTCCTGATTCCTGTCCTTATGTCAGAGACATAGGCGTTGAACAGGAGAGGCCCAGAGACCGATCCCTGTGGGACCCCACTAATGACCCTCCTTGGGGATGAGACTATCCGCCAACTCGACCCTCTGGGTCCAGTCCTGGAGCCATTGCCTATCCATCTGATCATCTGGTTCCCCACCCCATTTCTCCCAGCTTATCCAACAGGCCCACATGTGGAACAGAGTCAAATGCCTTGCTGAAGTTTAGAAAAGGGGCGTCCATTGGTCTACCAGGTCCAAGACACTGCGTCACCCAGTCATAGAACTCCACAGGGTTTGTCTGACACGATTTCCGGGACGAATCCATGCTGTCAATCGTCCAGGCACCCTGACTCTTCCAGGTCCCCTCCTAGCCTCCCCTTGACTATGCCCTCCATCACCTTGCCCACCACCGATGTCAGGCTGACAGGCCTGTAGTTCCCTACCACCTCCCTTGATCCCCTCTTGTGGATAGGCACTATATCGCCACCTTCCAGTCCTGGAGCACCCACCCTGTCCTCAGAGAGATGGTGAAAGCTCTGCCAGGGGTTTCGCCAGGACATCCACAAGTTCCTTCAGCACTCTGGGATGCAATATATCTGGCCCAGTGCTTTCTCCGTCTTAAGGGACCTGAGGGCTTCCTCACTCTCTCTCTGCTGTGATTTCCACTTCTGCTACCTCTTCTCCCTGCTTAGCCTTCCCCCTCCTGCCAGTGATGCTCCCCTCTCCCCAGACCCCGCGATCGGTAGGGTCCCCCCCTCCTCAGTATCTCTGTCTCCTCCCATGAATGATGCAGCACCCCATTTTCCTTGGTGAAAACTGAGGTGAAGTACTCATTTAGTACCTCAGCCTGCTCCCCTGGGTCTTGTGCCCATCTCTCCCCTGTTTTAATCCTGCTAATCTGCCCTTCACCCTTTGTTTTCCCCAATGTACCTAAAGTCCCTTGTTCCCTCTCCAAATTTCCCTGGCCAGGTTCTGCTCCTTCCTTGCCTTATCCGCCCTCACCACCCCAGTGGCCCTTCTAGCCATCAGCTCGTACTCCCCTCGATCCTTTCCTCCTTGAGCACTTGAATTGCCTATAGGCTGCCTTCTTTCCCGCACCACCTCCTGGACCTCCTGGTCCACCAGCAGGGTTTCGGGCCCTACTGCATTTCGTCTTACTCTTGCACAGGTGCTGGTAGCATCCTGCACCCCTCTCCTGATGATTTCCACCTACTATCAGCGTCCATGTCTGACCAAATCACATCCAAATGCTCCTTAAGGATCCTTCCCATTTCCTTAAAATCCGCCCCCCTGAGTCAGTTACCTCCGTCTTTGTGCAGCTTTCTACCCCTCCTAGGTCCAGGCAGAACCAGATTGTGGCATGGTCACTCCCACTGCAGGTCCCTTACCTCCAGGCCCCCAATCTGGTCACTGTGTGTCAGGACCACATCAGTACCAGCGCCTTCCTGGTCGGTTCGCTCACCTGCTGAGTTAGGGCAGCGTCTTTGAAAGACATCCAACAACCTCTGTTCCCTGGTCACCGAGGATATCATAGTCTCCCAGTCTGTTCCTGGCATGTTTAAGTCCCCAACACCACCACCTTCCCCTGCCCAGTCTGCAGTGTCTCCCAACATCTGCCACCAGACTCTCCTCCAGCTCCTCCGCCAGTGCAGGGGTCTATACACCACTCCTATTTTACTCTCTTGCCCCCTTGTTATCAAGGTGACCCAAATCGCTTCCAGGGTTCCCTCTGCCTCCTCTACTCCCCTATGCCAATGCAGTTTTTGAATATCACTGCTCCCCTCCTCCTTCCCTCCCCTGTCCTTCCTGAACATAGTGTAACCCTCAGGTTCAGGTCCCAGTAGTGTCCTGCAGTGGCCCAGGTCTCAGTGATCGCTGCCACATCCACTGCTCCCTCAGTTAGCATCGCCTAGAGCTCAGGCATTTTATTGCCCAAGCTCCTGGCATTTAGCAGGACTACCTTCCACTCTTTCCCTATACTTCTATTTCCCCTGGGATTCTGTTTTCCCCTGGTCTGCACTTTACCAGTCGGCCTTTTCCTGCAATCCTCCAGCTCCCCGGGGGGTGGAGACAGAAATCCCTCCTTTATCGGCACCCCTTGACAGCCTTTTCTCCCATCCTCCCCCTTCACAAGTTTAAACCCCACTTTTCACCAATGAACCCTCTATTTTCAACAGGATTCCCTCCCCTCCAAATTGAGATGGAGCCTATCTCTAACATACAGCTCCTTATCCTCCCAGGTCCCCCCAATCCCCCATCAACCCATACCCTCTGGCCTCACACCACTCCCTGAGCCACTGGTTTATCTCCCTAATCTTCTTTGTGTTCCCCACTAGCCCTTGGCACCGGCAGGATTTCTGAGAAGGAAACTGTGCATCCTATGTCATGACAGACCTTGGCAAGCTCCCTGAATCTTGCCTGTATCTCTAGCTTGCTATTTTCCTCAATGTCATTTGTACCCAGGTGGACCAGTATATCCAGGAACCCCACAATCCTTGCCAGCTGATATACCTCGTGCTTGGCCCTGTGCACCGTTAGTCAGGGAAGCATTTTGTTCTAACTGGCCAGGCTTCTCCCTCCCTATCCCATTTGATACCCTGATCATAGAATCCCCCAACAGGAGACACTCTGACCGCTCCTTTTCCTCCATTCTCCCCTTCCATGTCCCTCATCCTTTCTACCGGCCCTCCACCCAGCCGGCTCCTTGTTCCTCCCTATCTGGGTGCCACATGCCGCCCCTCCTTATTTACCCTGGTCACCCCTCCCTCCAATCCTATGCCTCTCCTCCTCCCGAGTATCCTTCTGTACCTTGCTAACTCCCCCTCACTGCTCGCAACTGGTCCTTCTCCCCATCCACTAAACTAGCCTGGCTCATCCTCCTTCCTTCTTGTCTCCATTTAGTCCCTCCTTGCTTGTAGGTGCTCCCCTGGCCTAAACCCTCAGCTCCTTTACTGTATCCTCCTTGTACTTCTGGTCCTTCTCCTTTACCTATCCTCCCAACTGGTACTTCTCCTTGCGCTTTCCTTCTTCCCCCTGCCCTCTTGCTCTGATTCACTGCTCCCCCATTTTCCTGCATTCTAGGTTCCCCTGTTCCTCCTGCTATCCAGCCCCGCCTCCTGCCCCCCACTCCCTTTCCGTCTCTAACCACCCCTGTCATGGCTACATCACCCCCCTCATCCTCGAGCAGAAGAAGAAGGTGGGCGGTTACTGGGCGTGAGTCCGATCCACCTCCCGCCTTGCTTCCTTCTGTCCAGCACTGGCCAACTGCCTACTTCCCTGAGAATGTTGTCCCTCTGGCCCCCCTTTGTGAGGATCCCCAGTTACCTGCCTGCTTCCTTGGTAGTGTCCTTTTGGGCCCCCTCTGCCAGAGGTACCTATGTGACCCCAAGTATTCTCCTGCACTCTTTCCCTATGCCCCCGCCCCAGTGCTTGGTGCAACCCGTGGGAGATCCCTGCCCCTTCCCCAACCATACCTCCCCTTCCTCCAGCTGTCTCCTAATCCCTGCAACCTCCTCCCTAATCTGTGCCAGCTGGTAGCACACTGGGCAACCACCGAACTTCCAAGTCTAGTCCAGTATCATGGCTGCTCCACCACCCTCCCAAAGATGCCGGCCCTAATGATGTGTGGTTCCATCCCCTTCCAAGTAGGTTTCCTTGGGTGAGCCACCAGGTTCCCCAGTCCAAGATACATCCCTACTGCCTAATCAGGTCACCACTAATCCTAGATACAGTCTCACAGTACACTGGTAACCCTGTTACTAGGTGCAGTACAACACAGTAAACTTATAAGGAAATGAACAACTCCTAAGCTCCTCTCTCCCAGCCTTTAAATCCAACCCCAGTGGCTAGAACTACATGAGCTGCACCTGCAGCCTTTTCCTCCAATTGCAGGAAGGTGTTCCCCTATAAATTAGCAGAACTCTGGGGAGGGAGGGGTGGGGAGGGTGGGTTTGAGGCCTACACCCGACTCGAGAGAGAGTGTATCAGCACTGTCTCTCCCTCCAACTCAGCAGCAAAGAACCAGCCCCAAGCAAATCCACCAAATAAGTTTTAAATCAGAAGAAATAGGCCTGCACCAAGCGCGGCCTATTTACACAGTGAAACATCCAACAAATGAGCCCACTTATAGCCACCAAACCAGTTTCAAACTTCCAACAGCCCCCAAAACAATACCTGCTAGCCCCTTAGAAGTAAGAAAGAAAAATAACCTTCTACCAAGTAAAATCCACAAGAAACCCTGTGAAAACAACAAGCAGCAGCTACTGTCCTGGAACACAACTGATCCTGACCCCTTCCAGTTCCTTCTGAGAAGCCAGAGTAGCTAACACCACAAACCTGATTCAGCTCTGCCTCCAGTCAATTAGCTGAGTGAGACCTGGCCAGACCATTAACACCTTCCCCACTATGCACTAACCTTTGCAGCTAGTGAAGTCAGCAAAAGGAATCAAAATTCAACTCAAAGCCCCCAAAATATGTTTGCTGCCAAAGGAACAGGTCTCCAATTAATCAGCTTCACTAACAACACATCAAAATAGGCTTGAAATTAACAGATACAGGTCTCCAATTCAAATAAGCAGGCCCAAGCAAATCCCACCAAATAAGTTTTAAATTAGAAGAAATAGGCCTCCTGGCGCAGCCTGTTACACAGTGAAACATCCAACAAATGAGCCCACTTACAGCCACCAAACCAGTTTTCAAGCGTCCAACAGCCCCAAAACAATACCCTGCTAGCCCCTTAGAAGTAAGAAAGAAAAATAACCTTCTACCAAGTAAAATCCACAAGAAACCTTGTGAAAACAACAAGAAGCAGCTACTGTCCTGGAACACAATTGCTCCTGTCCCTTCAGATGTTGTACTGTTGAAAATAATATAAATGCATAGTAATTAAAGAACTTTTGAGCCAGAAAAGGCTCAGGGAGGAGTTTGAGTAATCACATGACTTCTGGACAGTATATAAACCCTGTGTTCTTAATCCAGTAGAGTTCAGTTGATCTTAAGAGATCAGACCTGGAAGTGCTGTTGTAAGCCTCCTAAGATGCTAGTGCTTGCTAGTTCATGATTTCATTATTTTGTTTTGCTCCTCTTATTTTGGCGTGTTCAGTTGCTTTTATTAATATTTAAATAATTTTTTTGAATTTGCTTCTTCAAAACTGCCTCCTTGGTCCATCATTTCCCACAGCCTGTGACAGGGGATTAGATGCATTGGGGACCTATGAAATAACAACGGCACACACACCTTTGAGGTAATAAAAGAAGCATTGGGATTATCTAAGGAACACCTATACAGATATTTGCAGGTCAGAAACTGTATAAGTGGTATTAATAGGGACATAGTAAACAAATCCCCACTAGTAGCAGTGGAGCAGGAAATTCTTAAGGTAAAAATGCAGGAGAGGGTCTGATGGGAGGCGGCAAGCCTAGGTAGAAGTATACTTTCCTGACCACTCCAAGAAAATCAGAATGCAATGGGAGGTGGACCTGGGAACCTCTATAATGGATGAAAATTGAACACGGTAATCAAATCCCATATGGGCCTGCTCCTGTGTAACGGTTTAAGCAAGCACAGTATAAATTTATAGACAGGCTATACTACCCACAAAGTGTGGTACAAATTTTGTCCAGGAATCTCAGATAGGCGTGGGCGGTGCAAGGCGGAGAGGAAAGCGTGCTTCCATTCTTTCTGGTCTTGCCAGAATCTGCAATCCTATTGGAGGAAGTGGCACAATCAATCATTCAGAATCTTTATTTATCAGGCAGGCACCATTGAGCAGGGCTCATTTACAAGATGAACCTGGTCATACAAAAATCATAGTATAGGAACATGGTAAAACATAATGTAATATTATACAAAGAAGAAAAATATACATATGGACATCAACATTTGAGTGAGAGAGGCCTTTACAACAGATAGGCTCATAACTGGGTACAGCCGAATGTTCACTAAAAGAGAGAGAAAGGCAAGAAGAGGATACCAGCTTAAGAAGAAATGGCGGGGTTGGAATAGTTAACTGGCATACTTCAGGAAGGGGATGGAACTTGCCACGGCTAAATAGAGGCAGAGAAGCCAATATTTTGGTAGGGAGAGAGAGGCAGAGGCAGAGGCGGGGGAGGCAGGATGGGCAGGAGGGAAACTGGAAAATAGGTGAGCTAGCGATGTAGGAAACATTGCAGAATTCCTTCACGAGGCGGTCATAGAGTGACTTGAAAATATTCAGGCTAACAGGATAGCTTAACTTCAAGTTTTTGCATATTGTTCTACAAGGAAGGCAACAAGAAACTTATGGCAGCTCTGCGAAATGAGATTTGACCTTAGGTAATTGCAAGGCAATTGAGGAATAAGCTTCTTAGAGCATAGACACCTATCACACTCAGGGAATACAATCAGAGAAGTATAGGGGAGTTTGTTGGTAAGCGCTCTGAGAAAGCCCACAGAGCAACATTTCTATTTCTCCTATAATGAAGGAAGTCAACCCATGAGTGTACAAAGGAACAATGCTGTGTGGAAAGTGGAAGGCCCGTTATGAACCTGATTGCTCTGTGGTATAGGGTGTCCAACTAAGACAGGGCAGAGGCAGTACAATGGCTATGAGAAGGTCCGTAATCTATTAATGAAAGGAACATGGCTTGAACCAACTGCTGCTTGGCATCCCTAGTAAGGAAGTGGTTAATTCTGTAGAATAGTCCTAGTCTTTGTCCTAGTTTCTTCTGTAGTTCTTGAGATGTTCAGAGAAGGAGAGTTTGTTATTGAGTCATACACCCAAATATTTGAATTTTGGCACATACTCTAGATTTTCTCCAAGTACTGTGGTAATTTGAGGGATAGCCCTAGCATAGAGGGAGGTTTGCCTTATAGGAGGAAGGGAAAAGAGCATCACTTTTGTTTTTTCTTATTAAGCAGAAGCTTTTTGTTTATGAGCTGGTATTGCAATAGGTTAAATTCAGCTTGGAGGTCTTCAGAGCTGCTTCGGCATGGGCGACTCAAATAAAGTACTGTCTCATCAGCGAACAAGTGGATATTGGCCTTATTGATGTTGTCATCGATGTTGTTAATGTAAACCGCAAACAACAGGAGACCAAGGATAGACCCCTGAGGCACACCTCTCTGTGGGGTTTAAGTGGTGAAAGATCACCTTCTGCTTTAGCCTGCTGTTTCTGATCTGCAAGGTGGTCGGCAAACCAGCGCATAGAGTTAGAACCAGACCTAGGTTACATAGGGAGAAAAGAAGCAGGCTATGGACAACTGTGTTGAAGGCTACTTAGGTCAAAAAAGGCACAGACAACATTCCTATTGTCAAGGTCAAGGAGCCAATCATTAGTCACTTTTGCTAGGGCAGTTATGGTGCTGTGCTTTGCTCTGAATCCAGACAGCACTGGGTTTAACAGACTCCTGGGTTCAAGGTACGTCCTTAGCTGACCACTCACTATCTTTTCCAATAATTTAGACAGAATGGGGAGGAGGAGATGGGTCTATAACTATTAAGGTCATAGGGTTACCTGATTTGAGCAGAGATGACATGGGCTACTTTCCATTGTGTGGGGAGGCTCCCTGGGACAGTGACAAGTTGAAGAGATCGTGATTGGCCCTGCCAACACATAGTATGCATATTTCAGAAAGTAAGGCTCTATAGAGTTCGAACCTGCACCCTTCCTGATATCCAACTGCAGCAATAGATCTTCAACCTCTTTTAGAGAGGCAGGCAGGAAGGAGGCCTCTTTGTAGGAGACTTGTGAAACAATAATCCCTGCTGAGTGTGGATGGCATTAGCAGGGGATGTGTCAAATGCTAGCCCAGCGGTTGCAAAACGATTATTGAGGGCTTCCAGTATCTCCGATCGGTCTGAAATGTTGTTACTACCGGATATAATTTTTGATGGGAAGGAATTTCCAGGTGAATGACCAGACATGTTTATTATTTTCCAAAATTTTGAAGGATTCCTTGAGGCAGAGTCTAGCTCAGTGCAACAGAAAGCAGCCTTGGCTGCTCTGACCAACTTGATGCACTTATTGCGTGCCCTCCTAAACTGACACCAATCCAAGTCACTCTTGCTTCTCGTGCTTTTTCCAAAGCATATCCTATCTAATATGGAAGCTTTGAGTTCTGGTGAAAACTAGCTGCAAGCGTTGCTCCTTACACATACCTTACCATGGGGCATGCCTGTTTAAGGCCACAGTTAGTATTTCGTGAAAGATAGTATATGCCTCATTAACCGTTTTGGCTATAGAAATCCTGCCATCGCAGGGAATATTTCAATTTGTCGAGATAGGCAAACAAGTTGAAGATGCTTTACACCTCTTAATAGAGAACTTTGCTATAAACTGTGGATTATGCACAGATCTGATGCTGGCGATGAAACAGTGATCGCTGATGTCCGAGAAAAATGTTCCGGCGTGGGAGAACAGGTGTGGTTTGTTAATCAAAATTACATCTAAAGGGTGCTGTTACTAGGGTTCTTTTTATTTGGGTGAGTGGGTTCACCAATGAGTTGCACCAACCCAAGGTGTCACAAAAGAATTTCAAGGGAGCCGAGGCTTTTGATAACCGGTCGTAGTTCAGATCCCCAAGACTAATAGTTTCCAGCATACTAAGCCCCAGGGCAGAGCTTAGATGTGACCCTGCAGGCGAGGCCTGTAACAGCCTATTACACACAGTGCACAAAAGGTGATAGTTCAGTCTTTAGGGACAAGCACTCAAATTCATTAGAGGAGGAGGATGATTATAGACATGATGCAGAGAATTTGTCCCTGACATAAATGGCCACCCCTCTGCCTCTCGATTGCCTATCAGCTTGGAAGAGCAAATAACCTGGGACGTTGATTTCCCTGTCAGAAGTGGCTGATCTAAGCCAGGTCTCAGTGATCACCAGAACATCAGGTAGGGTGTGGCCAACCCAAGCCTGGTTATGGTGATCTTTTTCAAAAGGCTGCAGACATTGACATGCAGGAATGACACCCTTTAATTCCATCAAGGTCGGAGGGAGAAGCAAGGGTGATCTAGAGGCCCGGTTGAGCTCGACATTGCCGAGCACAATAGCAATAAATGAAAATTACGTAACTACCGTAATTATGGTCTTTCTGTGCATCTTCCATTCATCACTGCTGGGTATCTGCGGAGGTCAGGACCCAGCAGGAGCATTTTTCTTTTTAAAAGGTAGGTGGAGCCGACGCACCATCGTCGCTGCCCTCGAGGCAGGCGCACTGCGTGGTGCTCGCCCGGGTTGGCTGTTAGGCTGCATAGACTCTTCCTACCTGCCAGTTCTGAGTCGTCAGAGAGGTAAGAGGAAGGAGTGGAGGGTGGGACAAGGAAGTCCAAGGGACAGAAAAAGGAAAAGATGTATGAACCAACAGGAGAAATAACGACTGAGAGGACAGGAAGGAGAAGGGTTGGAAACTAAAGGGATTGGGAGGGGCCCCAATCTCTGGAAAAGGAAGAGGGAGGGAGGTAGGGTGGGTAAGAATTTGAGGCAGAGAGAGAAGAAGGTTGTTACATCCCAGACCCTGGTCCGTCTCCAGATTGTATAAGAACTGCAAGGGCAGCAAGGCTTTCTGCCAGAATTCAGGCACGGAATAACTGGCAAACACTACAGATAAGCAGAGTCGGCTATTCTGGAAGAAGGACAGGGTACAGGGAATTAACACACTCTCAAGAAAAGATTATTGGTGAAAAAGGGAAAATTTTTTTTTTTTTTTTTTTTTTAATCGAGGAGAAATAGGTTGGACGGGAACAGGGAGGAGGAAAGAAAGGAGGGCAACTGTCAACTCCCACCCACAGGGGTAGAGCCAAGACACTGGAAAAGAAGTGCCCCCCCTGCTGCCCACTCTCCCTGGAACATTATGCCCCTGTGTGCCCTGTTTTACTCCTCCTAAAAAGGAAAGGGGAGGAAGGGCACAGAGAGGAGGGGACCCAGAGACTGAGGCCCCAGAGAGACAGAGGGTCGGATCGTGATGAATGAAGAGACATAGAAAGATCTAATTACGGTAGGTACATAATTTGCATATCTTATCTATGTAAGTCTTCACCATTCATCACTGCTGGGTGATACTGAGCCCCCAGCAGCGGTTTTCTCCTACACCCTAGGATAAAATCCCTTAGCTCTCAGTGGGTGACACACTAATAGGGGAACCTTCAGGGCCTGGAGAGGCCCGAGGTGGGAAGAGCAAGACGGAGTCCCCCTGAAGGGGAAAGGAAGTTGCCCGACAAGCGCCTGTCTCGCTCTATGGGAGAAGAGATAGGTTCCTGGTGATGAGTTAATCACCCCACGCCGGGCCAAGGGTGACAACCAGGAAAGACAGCAGCCATGCCATCCGCCTAGTGCAGATCGCTGTCCTATGACCCTGGTAGCTACCTCGTTGGCATCATAGGATGCCCCGCTAGTGCCTTGCTAGCTCCAGGCCACCGCAGAGTGCGTAATGGCTTGTCTGGTTTGCTCTGCATCAGGCAATGAGGCTAGGAGCTGACCCAGCCTGGACCACAGAAACCTGTCATAGGCTGCATAGTGGGCCTGACGTGCAGAAATAGAAAAAGTAACGTGCCGAGCAGAAAGTCCTCCTACCCCAGAAGTCAAAATCCGAGGTCTTGATCTGGGGCCTGTACCGCTGAAGGGCGTGAAGCCCATCAGGAGTAACCAACTGCGCAATCCAGACTGTGGACCCAGGCATGGAACCTGGAGACTCGGGGTGCGCAATACTGCTGGCTGAGATCCCTTGGGCAGGAACTCCAGAGAAGGGTCTCTGCCAACAATGCAATGACGCTCCTGAAAGGGAGCAGGCCAGGGCAGCACCACAAGGTTTGCATCACCAAAATCGCCTAGAAAGGAGTGCGAGACTGCTCAGGATTGCTGATAGTGGAAGGAGTAAGGTGAAAGTCCTCCAACATCCTCACGAGGAATCGCTGATATTCAGCGAGATCAGCAGCTGGAGAGATGTGGACAGAAATTTCCTCTCCCCAGAAAGGGGATGAGGAGCGGGGGCACCGGCTGTTCAGGAGTGGCTGCGGGGAGGTTGAAAACCTGGCTTACCATTGCCCTAACGTAAGCAGGAACCGAGCAGCCACTGCTCTGAACTGCTCTCAGGAGAGAGGCCGTTGGACCAAGGATGCCTGGGAGCACAGGAGAATATGGCAGAGGAATGGGGACAGGAGCCAAGAAGAGCTGTCGCCTGACCTCCGCCTGGGCAAAGGAGCAGACCGTGGGCACCCATGGAAGGTGCCCTGGAAGACCCACAGCTGGCAGCTGAACAACCATTCGGGTACTGCCTTGGCTGCGACTGGGGCTGTATAGGTCCAGAAGGATGGTCCCTACCTAAAAGAATGGGACTCTCTCAAAGAGACCGAGGAGTAGGAAGAGTGGAGATCAGCACTACAGCTTCTCTCAGAGCCCGGTGGACCCCTGAAAAGGCCGTGTCGACCCTCTGAGTCGAAGAGCCCTCCTCCTCGAGAGGGCAAACCTAGGTAGCTGGCATGTCTGGGTTGCTCCCAAAGGGGCTATCCAGGGCACAGTACCTCCCTCCTGTAGGTGCTCTGATCGGCCCCAAAGCTGGGCGATCTAGGCACACCCACAGGTGGGGGTACCACTACTGAGGGTCAGTGAAACCACCAAGACCAGGCTATAGAACTATGGTGGCCTGCACCACTGCCTGCTGGTCAGCACCCCTGACCCCAGTCTTGGTAGCCACAGACCCCACCTCAGAAGGGGCTGACTCCGGCTTCGGGGAGACTACTGGGCTGCCCACCCAACAGCCAACCCCAAAGGGTCAGACTGTATGTCTGACTCGAGGTCGACTCTGCCTCCGAGGAGGTAGAGGCGAGCCCTGTACCAAACCGAGGGAGGGCGCCCCACTGCCATCCTTGCCAACAGGCCCAGAAACCAAAGCTGTGCCCAAGCCGGTACCAGCGCCCCCCTGCAGCTCCGCTGAATGGAATCTGCAGGGGCACGGCCCCAGCCTGAACAAGAGCCCAGTGCCGAGACCAGTCATGGCGCCCATCCGTCCCACGCCGCCAGTGATGGCCCCATCGGTGCGGAGGGCGGACTCGTCACCGTGCTCAACCTCGGCGTCGTCGATATAGAAAAAACCGCACCGTAGCAGCTCCAACGCACCGCTAGCAGTGTCGGTGCCGCAAATGGCTCTGACATGCTTATGGCACCACGCAACAAGTCGGCGCAGACGACGGCTCCGCTAGGGTGAACGTGCCGACCGACGGCATCGAGGATGGCGCCGACCCGGCCTTGCGTAACCGCTGGTCTGACACCTTCACCTCGCGGGGCAATTGCCATGGTGGCACCTCCCGTCCGCTTCCCCAGGAGGAACGGAACAGGCCTCCCACGCCGCAGAAGAAGCCTCTGCAATGGCTAGGCTACTAGTAGCTGAGGCTCCCTCCCTTCGGTCTGTATAGAACCGGAGGGACCCAGAGGAAAGGCCGAGAGAGTGTGGCTTGGCCCGACGAGTGCACACCCGACTCTCGAAGTCGCCGGAGCTCGCCCCACTTTCCACGAGACGCTGCTCGGCTGACCCGCGGTATATGGAGAAACAGGCGTCGACGAATCCATGCCGTGAAGGGCCAAGACACACCGGTCGTGTTGGTCGGTGACGGAATACTTTCGCTCACAAGGGCACTGGTCGCATGGGGGCCGACCACCTAGTAGATTTCTGCCCTCTGACTGAGACATGACCTATGGAGAAAAAAACAGCAAAAATAGACTGGCGTCGCGGAAATATAAAAATAAGGAAAGATCTTACCGGACGGACGCCGAGCGCTGTGAAAGCAGAACCGCAGGAGAACCAATGGACTTCGACCGAGGTAGACTTTTTCAGAAAAACAACTGCGGAGCAGGCCTAGGACTCTTCACAGCTTCCAGAGGCAACCTCTGTGGCGGAGACGAAGAACTGGAAGGTAGGAAGAGTCGCGACGCAGCCTAACAGCCAACCTGCAAGCGCCACGCAGTGCGTCGACCTCGAGGCAGTGCCGGCTGCTGCGCTATTCCACCTACCTTTAAAGAAAACTCCCACGGGTCCTAACCTTTGGCAGATACCAAACAGTGATGAAAGTTGAAGACTGACGCAGATAAGATCAGCAAAATCCTTTTAAGGCAGCAAAAGTTAATTTGTAGTCTCTGTTTTTGAGCATCTGGAGGGCGTGAAGTTGAATATAGTTATTCCACTCCTGGTGCTATACTGACCTAGGGTTGCAGCCACTAGAATCCTGACAGAAACATGCCAGGAGAAGAAAGTATCGAGATGGGAGGAGGAGTACCTGCCATGGCAATTCTGGAGATGTCCCACTTCCAGGCAAATACAGCTGTATGATCCAGTAATCATGTAGAAATTCATGAGAGGAGTTGTTGAGCACATAACAGGAGAGGCGCAAACCCCGGCCCCACCCTGGGAGGAATGTGAGGTCTGATAGAGAGAGAGCAGAGTGCTAGCAAGACAGGGACATACAGAGGAGCCAGCTGTTCCTCCTATGGTAAGGTCTTCCAATATGCCACAGAATAGGGCGATGAATGTCCTAGACCTAGTAACAGATACTATAACCTGTGGTTGTGCTGAAACTGATGAACACCCAGGATAGACTAAAAAGATATGGGATGGACCTCTGCAGGAGATTAATATGTAAAAGACAGCAGATAGTTAAAATTAAAGTGGAGGCGCCAGAGGGCAGAAGATGAGAAGAGGTGGGACAGGCGTATTTAATAAATGGAGAATCACACCACTGAATGTTAGGATGCTGATTATTTACTTTAGGTATGAAGGACCCAGGACTAGAAGTGTTAGGGAGACTGGTGGGTAGAGGATTGCAACCTACATGTGTTGTTGCCTCTAGTGGCTTTACAGTATAATTTGCAAATGGAAAAGTAATCAACAATGTAATGTGCTGCAATATACCTTGTGTGTTAATGTTTTAAAACTGTGCACTTTGTTATTTGTGCTCACTGCTTAGCGCTGAAGCTTGGAGCCCTGTTACTAGGGCAACACAGCCAAAACAGGAAGAGGGGTTTGGATCCTCGTGGTCTACCTGGTTATTTGGGCATTTTAAAGCTCTTTTATATTTCTCTTGGCTCACAAGGGCTATCTTGTCCATTTGCTAACAACTAGAAGTTTAAAAGGTAAATTGGATGTGTGGATTTTTCTCCGCTTGATTAGCAGAGTATTTTCTCTGTCAAATTGTTGGTAGGGCATCTTGCTGACAGGGAAGGCACTCATCGCAGCGGTGGGTCAGAGCTTTTAGCTGATTGTTTTGTGAGGACACAGTTTAGGCCCAACCCCTTCCCACCCTCACCCCACCCACCCCTGGAAATAGTTCCTTTATACCCGGGTTCTGACATCATTCTCAAGAGTGTCAAAGTGCAATGCATATCACTGTCATATCCTCTAGCACACTGCACTGACAATATATATACATTGTATAATATATATATATATATTTCTATACAACAAACCAACCACACACACAAACAAAAAAAAAAAAACAAAAAAAATGTGGGAGAAGTGTAATGTAATGGCTGTGAGAGTGCAGTCTCCGGGAGTCTTTCTGAGGCTGAAATGCTGGCCCCATTTGCAGACAACTCTGCCCTGAGGGAGGAAGTTGCCTGCCTTCAGGCCACTCTGGACAGTAGTAAGGGAACCTTCTCCCAGGCCACAATGGATGGTAGGAAGGAACCTCCCCATCCAGGGAGCACCACAGCCACCACCACTACCTCAGAGGTTGCGAAGAAAGCACAGCAGTTGGACCACAGTGGGCTCAGGGAGGGAGGATGGTGGAACAAAGGCACACACAGTCAGTTGTTCCACACCACAATCCATACACCATTCTGGAGACATAGCTCCCCATGGATGCACCCGCAGAGGAGACTAAGGAGGCTGAGGACAACTGTCACAAGGAGGCCCACAGAAGGAGGCAGAGGACACCACAAGGAAAGGAAGCAGCTCCTGGTGGGGACCCAATTATTAGGGGACAGAACTGGGGGCAGGAAAAACTGAAGTACGGTGCCTGCCTGGTGCCATGGCTTGGAGACAGAAAGCGCATCCTCGGGATCACAAGAACAGCTGCACGGGAGTCTGAGCTGGACGCCATTGTCCACCTAGGGACAAATGACTTGGCTCATCATGAGATTAGAGCAGTGCAGAAGGACTTTGTGGAATTGGGGAAGGGCCTCGACAAGTAGCACACACAATATTCTTCTCTGAGGTGCTGCCTGTCAATGGCATGAGTGAGGGGTACTTTGCACCATGCAGTTTAATGAATGGTTGGAAAATGGTGTGGAGCACAAGGGTTTGGCTTCCTTAGGGGCTGGGGTTCCACCGGAGGACACCAGCCTATACTGGCAGGATGGTCTGCATCTGTCCAGGAAGGGAACAAAGTCTTTGAGCAATCGGTTTTAAATGCTTCATTGGCAAGCTTTTAAACAGTCAAGGGGAGGCACTGATAAGCAGCAGAAAAATCCCAGCCTCTCCCTACAAAACAGGGTACTAAATGAGGAAAAGACTGAGGTAGAAAGGTCAGTGGGGGATGCTGCAAAAGAAGGTAAAGCCATCAAAAATGGAGAGCAATGAGTACCAATGCTCGTAGTCTGAGTAACAAGCTTCCTGAATTAGTGGCCTTGATGGAGGAGGAACATCTGGATATAGTGGCAGTCACAGAAACATGGTCACACAAAACCATGACTGGGATGTAAACATACCAGGACAGGATACACTATCTACAGGAGGGACAGGGAGGGTAAAGAGGAGGAGGAGGAGTAGCTCTTTACATAAGGGAAGGAATCAAAGCAACAGAACAAAAGGGAAAACAGGGAGGAGAAGCAGCTCTGTGGGTAAATTTGGAGACCAGCAATGGCACGCATAACGACAGGGTTGTATACATTCCCTTCTCAGAGGAAGGAAATGGACAAGAAATGATATAAAGAATACTTAGAATGGCAGAAAAGGGAGATATTGCTGATGGGTGATCTGAATATGCCAGATGTTAACTGGAGTGCAGTTGCAGTAGCCACTTCGAATAGTGGGGTTATTCTAGATGCCCTACAGGGGCATGCCTTAGACAACTAGTATTGGAGCCCACCTCGAGGGGGAGCAATCAGACCTGGTTCTCTCAAATGGAGATGAAGAGGATCACAGATGTAGAGTGGGTAGCCATCTGGGAACTAGTGACCATCGAACAGTATGGTTCACAATAAACACAGCAATAGAGTCAAGCCACAAAGGCAAAAGTACTGGACTTTAGGAGGGCTGACTTTGCCAAAATGGGTGAGTGCTTAAGGAATGCACTAGCAAATGGGCAGAAAGGAGAGTGGAAGAACAATGGGGAATAATAAAACTGCCATCACAGAGGTATGAGCCTTTGTGTGAAGCAAATAAACAAAACAAAACGATGTAAGAAACCACTGTGGTTCTCAAAGGAAGTGGCAGAAGGTTCAAAAGAAAAAGAAAGCATTCAGGAAGTATAAGGAATCACAGAAGGAGCAGGACAGAGAACTGTATCAGTTAAAGCAAAGGATGCTGGAAGGCAGTCAGAACAGCAAAGCCCAAACCAAGAAAAGATAGCCAACTCAGTTAAGAAGCGGGATAAAACCTTTTAAGGTACATCAGGGCGAAGGAAGACCAAGGGATGGTTAGTGAGGATTAATAAAGGGGAGGAGGGTGGCAGAGGGTGACTGTGAAAAGGCAGAGATGCTAAACAAATATTTTGCTCAGTATTTACAAAGGAAGAGGGGAGGCATCTAAAACAAACAGCAGAAACACTCTGGATACAGAAGTTGATACCAGCCCATTTACAGAAGAAAGGGTTCTGAAAGAACTCTTAAAACTGAAGTGGACAAGCAATGGGGCCTGATGGGATTCATCCCAGAATTCTAAAAGCACTAAGGGTAGAACTAGTGACACCACTAACTACCCTCTTTAACAAATCATGGGAGGATGGGGTGGTACCGAGGACTGGAGGAGGGCAGATGTGATTCCTTCACAAAAGTGGGAGCAAGGCAGAAGCAGGAAACTACAGACCTGTTAGTTTAACCTCAGTGGTTGGGAAAATGATGGAATCACTTCTGAAGGAAAGAATTGTTGAGTATCTAGAGGCCAGAGGGCACAGGACCCAAGGCAGCATGGATTACAGCGGGAAGGTCATGCCAGACAAATCTGATAGATTTCTTTGACTGGGTGACCAAGTAGTAGATCGGGGAGGGCTGTGGACATGGCCTACCTAGACTTTAGCAAGGCATTTGACACAGTCCCACACAAAGATTAATATACAAGTTAGCCAGCCTGGAGTGGGTCCCAAGATGACAGCCTGGGTAAAGAATTGGCTGGAGAATAGGACACATAAAGTAATAGTAAATGGAGTTCACTCTGAAGAAATGGGGTTGTTAGTGGGGTACCACAGGGTTCAGTATTAGACCGGTCCTCTTCAATGTCTTTATAAGTGACATTGCAGAGGACTGAAGAAAAGTATGTCTCTTTGCAGATGACACAAAGATCTGCAACAGAGCTGATGCACACAGTGGGGTGGAAAGGATGAGAAGGGACTTGGCAAGGTTAGAGGAATGGTCAAATGTATGGCAGCTTAGATTCAATGCTAAGAAATGCAGAGTAATGCACCTGGGAAACAAAACCCAGGGAAGATTACACAATGGGGGTGAGATACTAACAACAACAAAAATGGAAAGGGACCTGGGGTAGTCATATCAGATGACCTAAAGGTGGGCAAGCAATGTGGAGAGGCAGCAAGGAGGGCTGGGGGATACTGGGATGCACAGGAGAGGCATCACCAGTAGAAAACAGGAAGTTATTATCCCTCTGTACAGACAGTTCGTGAGACCCCATCTGAGTACTGCGTGCAGTTCTGGAGACCCAATCTCCGCAAAGACATAGACAGGATGGAAGCTGTCCAGAGGAGGGAACTAAAATGGCGAGGGTCTGCACCGAAAACATATGAAGAGAGACTTAAGGAGCTAAATATGTATAGCCTCGAGGAAAGGAGGGAGAGGGGACATGATAGAAACTTTCAAGTACCTCAAGGAATCAACAAAGTCCAAGAGGGTAGCATCTCAAAAAGAGGTGCAAGAACAAGGGGCACAATTTGAAGATAGAAGGGGGGTGGCTCAGAGGTAACTTAAGGAAGTATTTTTTCACAGAGAGGGTTGTGGATGCATGGAATGGCCTTCCGGAGGAGGTTGTGGAGTCAAAAACAGTGGTGGAATCAAGCATGCATGGGACAGTCATAAGGCAATTCTAGGGGTGGGGGTAGGAAGAAGTAGGCTGCTGGTTAACTAGGATCTGCAGCTATCCATTAGGTAGGGATATCTGCCGCCAAAATCTGTTTCTATGTTTAAATTAAAGCTAGGACACTTTCTTGTGCTCCATGACCCCTGGGAAACACTTCCGGGTCACTTCAGGGCATAAGAAAGAAATCTTGCTGGGCGAAGTAGGGTGGAGCTGCCAGCGCTGTTAGGCGGTTTGGAGGGTTAAGAGAGATACCAAAAACATAGACGCTCTCCACAACAAAGGTAATTTGAGCTGTAATAGTAATATTATAACTAGGACTTGCTTAATCATACTAGGTTGATATCTGAAGTTAGTAACTTAAAATAGCCTCAAGGAAATATTTTATTACAAAATGGCAAATGTATTAACAGTAAAGAGAATGAAAACCTGATACAATGTACCAGTTAACTAAACAAAATTTGACAGAAGGTTTTAAATGTGTAAAATGTACACATAATGATGAATTAATAATAGAATTAAACTCCTTCACTAACAGATTACTTCAACTTGAATCCAGTCAAAGAAATATGGCACATAGATTTGGAACAAAACTGGATACTAGGCATAATGAGACTTCCCTGACACCCTTTACTGTTACCTGTCCCAAATATAATCAATACATTTACAACTTCAAATATCCTGACCTCCATAATAAAGGAGACTTAGAACTTAACACCAAAACAGTAAAGAGCAAGAGATGAAGATGTTACACATAACAAGGATGATAAATGGTATAATATCCAATACTCTAAACCAGCAAAAAGGAAGACATGCCACAACATTTGAAATCCCTTAGCAAATAGATACTCACTATTAGAGTCTATCCACGAAGATACACAAATATCCACCAAATCAGTCCAGGAGACCTCTGATCTCTTAACTATAACAAATAATAATACTAATAATATGCCCATTAATCCAACTGATGGGGAAAGCAATACAAACTTGGTAGACATGGAAACCAGCAGTACTAATCATTCAAACCATAGAAATGTTCTGGTAATAGGTGATTCTATGATCAAAAGAATGGAAAGGATCATATGTAACCCCAAAAAATGCACAGGACTACCATCCTTTAGTGGAGCAAAATTGCAGACCTAACTAGGATGTGCAAAGAAATGGTTAACGGATTAGGTCACAAGCCCTAGTACTTACACATGTGGGAACCAACAATATGTTTAAGGATTCCATAGAAGAAATAAAACAGGATATGGTGGCACTAACCAATAGGTTAACAAACCTTGGCTGTGAAACTATAATCTCTGAAGTACTCCCCATACCAAAAGCCTTCCCCATATCAACCAAAAATACATAACTTTAACAACTGGTTACGTAAAATGGACTCTCAAACAAGAGATTCACTGTTTAACCCACTGGGAAAATTTTATCTAAAAGAATTTTCTTCTTTTGATGGATTACACTTAAACAAAAAAGGGAATGACTTACTCAGTGAAACTTTCCTAGCCTCAACAGATAAACATTTAAACTAGATCGGGGTGGGTGGGGTCATGTTGAAAATGTGAAACAAGCAGGCCAACCTAAAACTAAAAATGCTGATTCTATAAATAATATAATCACAACTGAAAATCACACTTATTTACAACATCAGAAAAGTGAAATAAAAGTGTTACTTTTAAATGCTAGAAGCCTAACAAACAAAATGGACGTAACTTAGATATAAAATGCATAAAGAAAACATCTCTATTTGTGGGGTCACAGAAACCTGGCTCCAAGATGTTAGCTGGAACAATATTACAGGATTTAATAAAATAACAAAAAGCAGAAAAGATAAACAAGGAGGAGGTATTGTGTTATACATATCTGTAAAAATACCCATTTCACTGTCAAACAAAATCAAATTATTAAGTTGAAATACTGTGGACAGATATTAATCTGCCATCCTTAAAATATGTATTGGATTAGTTTATCGGTCTCCTAATTTAAACAAAGAATAGAATACTGAATTTCTAAAACAAATCGATAGTTTTCAGCCAAAATCAAATTACATCTTAATGGGTGACTTCAATCTTCCCAATATTAACTGGAAACTCACACCTGGAAGGAAACATTGAGAAAGAATTCCTTGATATTATCATAAATCAAACCTAGATCAAAGAATCAATGAAGGTACAAGAAATAATATCATCGATCTCTTATTAACAAACATGGGGGCTCTAGTAAGTAACATCCAAATTCAGGAACCTTTATCAAACAGTGACCCATAATATGATTTTGTTTCATATACTAACAAGGGTCATGGATACAAAAGGAAACACTTTAAGCAAATATTTCACAAGAGCAGACTATATACAAATCAATCAACATTTAAATGTATGGGATTGGAAGACAGAATGGATAGGGCTCAATGTACATCAAATCTGGGACAATTTACTAGCCAAATTAAAATACTGCATTGATAACTGGGTTCCAACTAGAAAGAAATACAATAAGGATACAGAAACCGGTCTGGTGGAATAATAAAATAAAAAAATTGATTGCTAAAAAAAAGAAAATCTATAAAAATATAAAAAGCAAGCCACACAAGAAAAATGGGAACTGTACAAAAATACACGAATAAACTAAAATTAGAAATGCCAAAAAGAACACAGAAATTAAGCTAGCTAGTGACAGTGGATAATGAGAAAAACATTTACAACTACATTGGATCATTGAGAGGTTCTAAAGCAATTATAGGTCCTTTACTTACTAACTCAGGAATGATAAGTAATGAACTACAAATAGCGGAGGAATTTAATGAATATTTTCAAAAAACTTTTCTAATAAAGAACATTTTACAACAACCCAAACATAGACCTTAATTATAGTTGTTAAACCTATCACAGAAGAAGAAACCATTAAAAATTACAAAAATTAAAAATTACTTCCTCACCAGCACCGGATGGGATACATCTTTTCTTTCTCAAAGAAACCTCCTCTTGTTTATCTGGCCCACTGAGTAAATTATTCAACTTATCTCTTGAGGAAGGTGAAAGCATAGCAGATTGGAAAAACAGTGGTTACCCCTATACATAAAAATGGTAAATCTGAAGTTTCTAATTATCGCCTATAAGTCTGACCTCAGTCATAGGAAAATCTTTGAATGATTAATATTATATAGACTAGAAGATCATATTAATCATTATAACTTATATGACTCAACACAGCATGGCTTTAGAAAGGGAAGATCATGCCTAACTAATCAACTCAATTTTTTGTTGAGAATGTGAGTGCTGCTCTTGATAAGGAACCCCAGTAGATATTGTGGTACTAGATCTGTCCAAAGCTTTTGATAAAGTATCCCATAGAATACTTTTGGAACACTTGGTTAAGCATAAATTTCCATATGTCCTAATCAGGTGGATTAATTCGTAGTTATACTGCCGTAAACAGCGAACATCTGTTAGGCGCATTATCCTCCTGGGTGGAGGTCACTAGCAGGGGTCCCACAGGGTTCCGTTCTGGGCCCTGCTCTTTTCAACATCCTAATAACATCTATGCAACCAACTAATAGCGTATGGATAGCTAAATATGCTGATGACTGCAAAATTGGAACTATTGTTAATACACAAGAAGCAACAGATACCCTTCAAAAAGAACTAAAGGCATTAGAATTCTGGGCAATAGAAAATAAAATTAAATTTAACAAAAGTGCAGAGTAATGCATTTGGGACACAATGATCAAAAAAAGGCACTTATTAAATAATGTAACCCTACAGATAACAGACAATGAAAAAGATCTTGGAATAAATATAGACAATAAATTAAACTTTGAAAATAATACCACCCTCAAAGTGAATAAATGTCAGCAGATTATGGGTAGTATATGGAAAAACATTAAGAGTAGACAACCACAGGTCATTATACCATTATATACCAGCCTAGTAAGATCACATCTGGATTACTGTGCCCCTTTGTGCACCTATTACTATACATGGAATGAAACAAATTGAGGATGCTCAAAGAAAATGACCAAAAACTTAACGGCATGTACAACAAAACATATGGTGAAAGACTGAAAATACTGCCTATACTCAATCAAATACAGACATCTTAGAGGAGATTTATGTATGATTTATAAATCATTCAAGGAACCAGGACTAATAGAAACACTAGGCACTGAAAGAAAATTCTGTGTATCAAACACTAGGTCGCAACATGAAACTAAAAGCAACTGTCAAACAAAAAAGATTAAATTGGTTCACTCAGAGAACAGTTAACCTTTGAAATACATTACCAGGCTCAATAGTGGAAAGTAAATCCATGAATATCTTTAAAATAAACTTGATAAACACATGGGTAATAAAACCACCTTTGGGTAGCAAGTTCAAATATAGCTCTGCCTCCTGAACTTGTAAACTACTATGAAACTATGAAACAAATCACTAACAGGCCAGTGCAGGTTACACAAATGCTGCTCTGCACTGAACTGCTCACAGAAGTGAGCAAGTGAGTGAAAGTAAGCAAAAGATGAGGACTTCTTACACAGATGCTAAAGGAAGAAACGTCACATGAAGTATCCCAAATCTGGAATAGGGTGATTGATTTCTCACCCAGGTAACTGCTCTTTGGGGTGGAAGGAGGAGTGGAGGTGAAATGGGAGTTATACTCAAGGGGTGAGGATTGCATTAGTGGTGGCCAGAAGGAATTTTGAATATGTGGTGTCAGGCATATCACCAACGGCTGAAATGTGGAAGAACCTGTTGGTGTCCACCCTTGCCACTGACAGGCTGATATTCACCCTGAAAGGTAGGGAGGAACGATTCCTAGCAGAATGGGCAGGATTTATAGCATCCCTCTTGCTGCGGAAGCTCAGATACCGCGGGGGCTTATAGTAGTAACCCATAAGTGAAGGCTGTGCCATGCTAGCAAAGGTGCCCTGGAGGGTGGCTCTGGTTCAGAGACATGTCAGAATTGTGAAACACACCTAGAAAAAGAGTGAAATGTAGAAATTGTAAAGGCAGAATGAATCAGTTTTTTCTCTTATAGGTTTTCTCTAACAGTTCCTGTCTCTTTTATGACCTGAATTTATTTTTTTTTATATGGCATTTAGCAATTTCTAAGGTGAATATAGAATTGCAATAACAACATTGTTTTATGCACCAGAAAGCTTAAGAGGAGGCTCTAATAGTAACAGCCTATATTACACAGGACAAAGTTTGGGTAATGAAGGAGACAAATTGTAGTGAATGCTTAACATTATATAAAAATGCAGTATGTATGTAATAATGTTTTCTGGATGCATCATCTACTTGGTGAATAGTGAAAAGTACTCACCTGACTGTCTTATGTTGAAAAATCAATAAAAACATTAACCAAAACAAAAAGATCTCAATAGAAAAAGTGGGTAAAATATTAACGGAAGGTTGGGAACTAAAGAAAAAAAATTGGTTCTGGATGGAAAGTGTGAGCCCTTTCATTTTAATGTTTTTCTTTGGGTCATGCCTTTTTTTGTTTTGGTGTTTTGCCTACTTTGTTCTGTCGGGTCTTTTTGGTCCCTCTGTGTTGGGCACTGTGGTGTTAGCATTCAGGTCCCTTTGACATGGGTGTTTGCGCAGTACGCTGGCATGCTCTGCGGGCACTCATTTTGAGGGGGATTTGGATGTTGTCACCCACAGTGTTCATCAGAGAGGGACTGGAGGGGACTTCAGCAGAGCAGAGTGGGTCGAGGCATTGAAGAACGGAGGAGTTGTGAACTAGAGAGGGGCTCACACTTCCCATTCATTCAATGGGGATTTTTTAGGTTCATAACTTTTTGTTTGTAATATTTTTGACTACTTTTCTGTCTTGGTCTTTTTGCTGCCACTCTGGTGGGCACTGTGGGGGCAGAATTTGGATGCACCCAGAAATGGGTGTTTGTGGAATATGCCAGTGTACTCTGCAGGCACCGATTTGGGCTGGATTAGGGCATTGTCACCTTGGTGTTCATCAAGTGGGGCTGGAAAAGACAGACAGAAAAAATCAGGAGGACCCCATTGCAAATGACATATTATATCTCATCTGGCCTATCTTGAGTTTATAGTAAAGATTAGAAGCAGATCCTGGTACAACAGCAATGCAAGCGGGAGAACATTCGGCACTGACAAATGCTTGTTTCCAGTTTGACATCACTTTAGCCTTATTAGGTTTTTGAGGTGATAGTTAGCATGCACTGCTACTTTAAACTCTAATACAAAATGGGACTGCATGAAATTATACTGCGAAGGACGCAAAATTGGTGGTGGTTGAATTGATCCTTGGCAAACAGACAGACAATGTAGGCGAAACCTGATACGCCTTATTGAACCAATAAAAGAAGTTTCAGTACAAAGCTTTCATGCCTACGAATGGCCCTTCTTCAGTTCATGTACGATGATCACTGTTGAGTTACTTATATTAGAGAAATAAAACTTCCAAAGTAAAAAAATCTGGAACAGAGTTACCATCCAGGTATGTGGCTTGAGATACTGATTCATGCAGCTCTAGAATGGGGCGCCAGCCACCCCCTGCTTCAGGACCAGTAAGTACCTGGAAATGAACCCTGGGTTGACTGGAGGATCTGCCACATGAGCCACTGCCTCCCTGAGGAGAAGCTGGGTTATGTAGTCTCTCAGAGCCGACAGAGTGTGGGCTGATACTCTCTCCTCCCATGGGGCGCTGGTTCGGCTGGGATGGTACTGCTCGAATTCCAGAGGCAGACCCTAGCCGACCACTTCTAAGACAGGCAGAAAGAAAGTGGCGGATCTCATCCCCCAAGGGAGGACACAGAGCTGGTGTGACAGGCTTGGAGGAAGAGGGTCCAGGACCTGAACCCCAACCTCTCTGTCTGCTGGCTGGTGTTGGCCAGAACTTGGGCGAGGACCAAGCCTGTGCCTGCTGTTGCTGCCCGCCAAGAAAGGAGGGCTGCTGGGCGCAGAAGCAAGGTGCGAAAAGGGTTTTTCTTGGCACCAGAGGCACTTTGAGCAGAAGTGGCTGAGTCCAAAGTGGCACTGGACTGCTCAGTTAGCTGAAGGTGACCATCACACCTGGGCCAAAGAGCCGGTAACCAGGAAAGGAACATCAGTGAGTTTGTACTGGTTATCCACTGTAAAGGTGGAAGGTCTCAGTCAAACCTTTCTTGATGAGGCAACCGCAGCTGCCACTGAACGGACGCAAGAGTCCCCAAGGTCCAAAGCGCTCAGAAGCTGCTGCTTGGCAACAGCATGGCCCTGGTCCAGGAACTACTTGACCATAGTCTGAAGGTCTGTTGGGAAGTGCACCATGACGATGACTGAGCTCACCTGACAAAGGCCTAGAGAAGAGGTTGCATAGACCTTCCTGGCTGTGTGGTCCAGTTTTTGGACTCCTTGTCTGGAGGTCTATCAGTGTCCGCAGAGCTGCCTGTGCATCTAAACACCAAGGCAGTCACCAATCTCTTGGCCGAGGGTGCTCAGTGAACCCTGAGAGGGATCCAATGGGCACCCATGCTTGAGGCCATCTTGGCAGATGGTGCTGGGCAGGAGGCAGGATACAGCCAGAGCTCCAAGGCCGGCCAACAATGGCTTCAGCCACAGGAAAGGCTTCCGTGGGTGAATCCCTCTTTAAGAATATCTGTAAGAGGGTAGTCCGCCTTTTCTGGACAGGCTCCAGGGCATCCCTGTGGATTTGGAGATAAGGCAGAGAATCCCTGAAAAGACAAAGGGCCCTCCTCTGTCGACAGACTCATCATCCCGAGTGTGAGAGTGTAAGTCGGTGTATTCCATATCCGAAGAATCCGGATAGATCGGTCGGCCAGCAGGGTCCCTTTTAACGCTTGGGCGATCAGGCAAAGGGTGACAGACAACCTCGTGGGAGCCCTCAGAAGGCTGGTTAGGTGGTGGCTCCACCACAATCGGTGGAGAGACCGATTTTGGCTGAACGAAGCAGGTTTAGCTGGCTCTGCTGGGTGAGGGAACAGATTTGACCAGTTCCAAGAGAGTCTGCTTTGGCCTGGGAGGCGAAAGCCAAGTGATGGTCGGAGTAGAAACTGTGGCGGCTTCTGTCTGGACAGAATCAGCTGCTGCCACATTAAATCCTATAGCATCGATGGAGTTTCCAAACCTCTCCACATCAGAGGAGAATGAGGAGGACTGGTGGCATTGCCTCTTTTGAGTGCTTATACTTCCTCGCCTGTCGGTCCGAGGGGTCCTAGATCGTGATTGGACTGGCTGATTCGGTCACCGGGAGACACCGGGAAACCGGGACTTGCCTGGCTGGCTCTCCTCATCAGGAAGAGGCAGGACTGGAGTCCTAGTCAAAGAGTTGTCGGCCTCGTTGGGCGACAACGGTCGATGGAATCGAGAATGATTTCAACCACGTTGATCAAGACCTTGGTCGACTGGCCAGACAGCAGGGCCGAGAAGCCAGCGGTCGAGGAAGTGATTTTGACCGAAGTCGATACTGCGGCTCCTGGGACCGAGATCGCTCATGATCCCAAGATCGTCTTCGCTGAGACGAAGTGTGTTTTGGATCCTTTTCCTTCTTCACGGGCTGACAGGAATGTGAGCCTGCAGGTCCTCGCCTTTAGTGGGAGGGACTGACACAGTTCTTGGAAGGAACCCAAAAGCGTGGAGCCCAGGTTGAGAGGAACAAAATTGACCGAGTAGATGATTCTGTGGCCTGTACCGCTTCTTCTTCTTAAGGCCTGCATCTGTTCCAGCTGCTCAGTGGACCCCGCAGCAGAGTCCATCCACCAAACCTCTTTGGATTTCACGGAAGATTCCGTTTCTGGGCCTGCCCAACCTAAGGCTTCGAGACAATTGTCGGGGACGTTTGGAGTGAAACACAAGGCACATCTTTCAAGTCTGGGTGTCATGGCGGCACCCAGGCAGTGATTAGGTATGCAGATCGGTGAGCTTACATTTTGGTCACGGGCAATCATCAATTTAAACTGCAAGATTTGTCTTCATGACCAGTAGCAAAGAGCATAATTGCTAGCTCGAACGAGTCAAAGTTTAGAATAACCAAAGGTTAGAAGCCAGGGCCTATAAAAGTGATAGCAAAGAAGAGGCAACCTGAATCTTCCAGCGAAAGGAAGATCTGGTGTCATGATGTGGAACAGATGGTTATACCACCTGGCTGGGTGGGAGGAGCCAGCTTGAAGACCTTCTGGCAAGATTTAAAGGGAAAGGGACATGCCAACAAGTGTGAATAAGAACAACAGATCTACATCCCTAGTAAGTACAGTTACTCAAGAACTTACCGTAACAGTAGATCTTGAAGAGTGGCTCTTGTAGTAGGTAATAACGAAATAGGACTGCACCCTGGCATCAGGACTGCACGGAAGCTTTTGGCAGCATAGTCTAAAGGGGGACCACCACTGGTTGTCACGTGACTGACGTCAGCGTGACCCTATATAGTGGGCAGTCCCCATGTCCCCCTCTAGTTCTCCCACCAGAGACAAAAATGATTAGTGACAGGAGAAAAAGAAAAATATAGAGGCTCTTGATAGCCTAGAAGAGATAGCTTCTTGGAGAAAAGCATAAAACTGAAAATAAGGGGAATGTGGTTGAAAGCATTACCTACTGCAAAGCCACTCTCGAAGATCTATTGTTATAGTAAGTTCTTATGTAACTGTACTATCTTACTTGAGAGGGCTCTTGCAGCAGCTAACAACAAACACGACTGAATCCTCAGTGGTGTACAGTCCATGGGACAGTAGAAACACTAGGGAGGCTGGAGACAAACCATGCCAAATCCCCCAAAAAGGGGGTGCGATGAGGACAGTAGTCCTTGAAGGACTCAGAGTCCAAACCCAGCCCTGTGCCTAGAAGCAATGTACAGGCTGTAATGTTTAGTGAAAGTGTGGACAGAACTCCAAGTTGCTGCCGTGTAAATGTCTGCGGCAGAAACGTTAGGACGATGCAGCAGAAGCAGCCATACCTCTAGTAGAGTTCCTGTGACTTTACCTGGGAGGACCTCATCATACTTTGGTAGCAAAAACAATGCAGTTGGCCAATCACTTGGACAGGCACTGTTTGGAAACTGCAAAACCTGCCCTGTTGGAGGCGAAGGAAACAAAAGTTGATCTGTTTTATGGACATCTTTTGTCCGGTTGGTGTAGTAATGAAGAATCCTGTGAACATCTAAAGAATGTAACAGGGCTTCACCCCTATTAGAATGGTTGGGAAAAACACTGGCAACTCCAAAGACTGATTAAGAGTCGTTTCTGATCGACCTTAGGCAGAAACTTAGGATTTGTACACAGAGCTACTCTGTCTCTGTAAAAATCAAATAAGGCTCCTCACATATACAGGGCCTGAAGCTCAGAAATTCTCAGAACTGTAGTAATCACAATCAAAACAATGTTTTCCATGAGAGAAATGTAACTCACAAGAGCTGGCTGGCTCAAAAGGAGACAGTCAGCTTTTCCAACAGAAAATTCAAATCCTAGGGGCGCAGGTGCACGTGCGGGCATTTCAAATGAAGGATACCTCTGAGAAAGGTTTTAGAGACCTCTGAGCCACTGTCTTGATACCTCCCAGATCATGGTACGAGAGGCGGCTGCTAAATGCATCTTCAAGGAAGAGTAACTCAGTCCCAAATCAGACAGATGCAGAAAATACTCCATGACCTGGGATGCTGGGCCCAAAAAGGGTCCAGATCTCTTGCAGTGGCCCAAATAGAAAACGCTTCCACTTCATGGCGTAGGTAGCCCTGGTGGACGGCTTTCTAGCCTTCACCAGAACTTGAGCTACCCTAGTAGAAACACCAAAGCGAGAAGCAGGTACGTCTTGAAAAGCCATGCATGCAGATGAAGGGACTTCAACCCGGATGAACCAGCGTGCCCAACTCCTGAGTGAGCAGGTCATACAACAGAGGAAGGAAGCGGAGGTTCCACTGCTAGACAGCGTAGCAGTGGAAACCAAATGTATCAAGGCCACAATGGAGCAATCAGGATCATGTGAGCCCTGTTGCTCTGGAGATTGGTCAGTACTCTCTGTAACAGAGGAAAAGGAAGAAAAGCATACAGAAATCTCCCTGTCGAAGAGAGAGACAGCGCATCTAGCCAGAAAACACCAGACCGGGAACAAGAGAGCAAAACTTGGGAAGTTTTGCATTTGGGAGAGGCGAAAAGATCGATCTCTGGCTGACCCACAGGCCGAGGATGTGCTCTAGAACATCCTGCTTTAGCCCCACTTGTGAGCCCTGACCTGGGTCTGGCTTAGACTGTCTGCAAGAATGTTTTGCACCCTGGGACATGAACTGCTCTCAGGCAGATGTCGTGCAAAACTGCCCAATTACAGACTAGCATCGCCTCCTGCAAGGGGATATGATCGAGTGCCCCCTGTTTGTTGATTTACCACATCACACACATGTTGTCTGTCTGAACTAACAGGACAGCTGGTAGATGGATGTGCTGAAAAGCCTGAAGAGCGTAAAACACTGCCCACAACTCCAGCACACTGATGTACAGATGTTGTGCCACAGGGGACCACAGACCCTGGGTTCTGTGGTGTCAAGATAGAACTCCAACCCCTCTCCAACACATCCACTGTAAGAATCTGGGAGTGAGGAGAAGTCTGGAAAGGAGCCCTCGCAAAAGATTGCCAGGATCCTGCCACCACAAGTCTGCTGCATTGGAGTGGACACCAGAATAGGTTAATCCAGATCGTCCACACTCTGATCCCACTGAGAACTGGGGGTCCATTAGGCACATGCAAATGGAGCCTGGCCAATGGAACCGTGGAAATAGCTGCTGCCATGAGGCCTAGGAGGCGGAGAACTGCCTTGGCCGAAATGTGATGACTGGACAAAACCAGCCTGGCCTGATCCATCAGGGTATCTGCCCTGCCTAGGAGAGAAAGGTCATGCCCTGCACTGTGTCCAACACTGCACCAATAAACTGAAGGCACTGGGACGGGACCAACTGGGATTTGGGATAATTGACCAAAATACCCAGGGTATGACAAAGATGCAGGGTAGCAGAAAGGAATCCTCAATTCTTCCCTCGATGGAGCTATTAGAAGTCAGTCATCAAGGTATGGAAAACCTGAATGTCCCTGGCACCTGCCATTACCACCAGGCACTTGGTAAAGACCCGCAGAGCGGAAGACAGGCCAAAGGAAAGCACTTTGAACTAGTAGTTTTCCCTTGGAAACAAAACCTGAGGAACCTTCTGTGAGAGCCAAAAATGGGGATGTGCAGATACACGTCCTTCATGCCCAGAGTGCATAGCCACTGGTCCTGGGAAAGAAGAGGCAGCAGACTTGGAAGGGACAGCACTCTGAACCTCTTGTATCCATGTACAGGTTCGGAGGCTGAGATCCAAGTTGGGCGAAATCCCCGTCTTTCTGGGTATCAGAAAGAAATGGGAATAAAACCCCTTTCCGATCTGGGCAGCTGGTACAGACTCTATTGCTTCTTTTTGAAGAAGAGCCTGAACTTCCTCCCTTAGTAGGGGATGCGCCTGTGGGTAGTGAGAAGACCAAGTCTGATGAGCTGAAGCACCAAGCGTCTGTTGCGATGGACTCCCAGCACCCCAGAAACCTTGTGAACCTGCCGTCCACCTGCTCTTCCAAAGAGGAGGTGGAGGATGGATGATCACAGAGTCAGGACTGGGAGGCAGGATTAGGAGAACCATTCCCCGGCTCTATGTGATTTGGCTTGGGGACCAGTGGAGGTGGAGGGGCCCGACATTTGAACTGCGTTTGGGCGCTTGTTGGGATTTCGCCCTGGCGTCTATATTGCCAGTGAAAAGGCCGCGGTTGTTGGTGATGTTTCTGAAGGTACACTGTGTGAACCGACTGAAGGGCTGTGCCTTTATCCTGCAGGCTAGTTATAATGTCCTAGGCATCACCACCAAACTGGACAGGCCAACGAAGGGAGCATCCTGGATGGCTGACTGAATGCCAGGGCCAATCCAGATACTCTCAACCAGGAGTATCTCCCAAGGTTAACAGCTGTGGCAATACCCGGGGAGGAATTCACCACATTGTAGGTAACTTGTAAAGAATGGCGTCCAGACACCTTGGCCATACTCAAAGTAGTGGTCAGGACAGTCTTGAGTCAGAGTCCAGTAAGGCCTCAATATCTGTTTTGAGCTGGCGGAACAAAGTATTCTGAAATTCCAGCATTTGCAAGACATAATTTAATGCTCGACTAGCCAGAGTCGAAGATGAATAAAATTTCCTCCAGAACTGGTCCATTTGTTTAGACTCCTTGTCGGGAGAAGAGGTGCTTAAATGTCGTGGCTTAGCGGATCTATCATGGGCTGCAGTGATGACCACTGAGGTCCACCTTAGGATGGACACTCAGCAGGTCTTTACCTTCAGGGTACAGTATACCCAGTCAGCTTTTTCGCTGTAGCCAGATGAGAAGAAGGTCTCTGCCAAACAGTAGAGGCTAAGTCCTCATGGGGTTCCAGCCAGGGTGGAGTTAATACCAGACTCGTGTCAGGGAAGTCCAGATGCTCTGCCAGCCTGCGTCTCTTAGGATCCAGAGCCTCAGACTTCCAACCTTGGGCCTCTATCTGTCTAAGGAGGTCCACAAAGGAAGGGTCTTCAGGAGGGACTGGTTCCTCGTGGGAGGGTGACTAAACCTGAGCTGTCGTTGGAGGTTTCTGAGTCTGGCTCAAAATCCCCACACGTCAGAAACAGGAGGATCTGGTTCCCTGGGAAGCATTTCTGTCATCAGAGAGGTTGTCTGACCAGATGCACGGTCTGATGGAGGAGGACGTGAAAGGTCTGGCGAAGACATCCTAGCTGGAGGAGCAGGACAACTGACAGTAACTGGATCAGGGCGCTTGCTATCCAACTCGGAGACCAACAGGTCCTTAGTAGTAGACCACCAGGAATTAAGAATTTCTAAAATCCACCTATGGTTGATGAGGAGGTAGAGTGGGAGGAGGTGGAACATAAGCAGAGGTATCCTGCCCACCAAAATGGTGAGGAAAATAATGACGGTAACCTGGTGAAGGACAGGAACCAGGGAGCCGTGAAAAGCAAAATCACGTGTCGGAGCTGATGGATGATACCCTGCGTATGATATGCAGACGAATGAAATCCTCACGCGGGCCTGACAAAGGGAAACCAGGCGAGCGGTCCTGATGGAGGAAAGGCAGAACAATAACCAGAAAAATGCCTTGTCCGTGAAAACCAGATGACTGCCTCTGCGAAGGGAACTCCGGCGTCAGCCTGGCGGAGGGATACCAGACATCAATTTCATCGGGTAGTACTGCAGTGGCCTACCCGAAGGAGGGAGGAGACCAGCTGGGCCTGTCATAGTCCAGGAAGGTTCGACAACCCTGACAAAGGTGCTTCCATGAGGTGCGTTGTGACAGAAACCTGAGGAGCACCTGACAAAAAGACCAGACAGTGGACATGATGGAGGCAAGGGCCCCTGCAGTCTTGAGAAGCTGGATCGGTGTCACCAAAGGCGGTGTAGGAGCCACCAGCAGACCAGGCTCAACTATCGCCAGAGGCCCCGCCAAATAGAGACACACGCCGGAGCTTGTGGATCTGACGAAGGCTCAGCAGCTCAGACGGGTCCGCGACTGGCCCAAATCAGCGGCCGGGACCAAGGAGTCATCCAGCAGCCCCATGTCAGAGTCTGACAGATGCAAGAACGCAGGCGACCGTCAGAGGAGCCAAAGGTTGACTTATCGGACGTGGACTGGGCGGTGGACGGAGGAGTCGCCCCTCGACTTATCAACTCCATCCGGCGATCATCAGAGGACTGACCGTCAACTAATCGCGCGCCTGCCGACTTAGGACCCGTGGTTGTAATGGGCCTAAGCTCAGCGGTGGCCTCGGAAGAACCAGAGGGTCCCGCGGGTCACTGAAACCAGTGGCGGCGGGGACCAAACCTGCTCAGAAAGCAGGAATGCAGGAGTGGTCTTGGCACTTGCCTTCTGGCCAGAAGGGGCCGGTCCTCCAAGAAGAGCCTACTGGCATCTTGAGGAAGGCGGGAATGCTCACATTCCGGTGCCTCCCTTTGTTCCGTTATTTCTTTTATGAGGATTAGCGTTGAGGAGGGCGCCCTTGAGTTTCTGCAACTCTTGCTCCACAGAAGCCATCTTTTCCTTCAAAATGTGGCCCTTGAGGAGCTTCTGGCGGGCGTTTCCGTGTGGCCTGATTGAAGTGAGCGTGAGGCCTCGAATCCATGACTTTGTGACTAGGCCGAGATGGAAGAGATACAGCGAGTGTTGATCTTTGTCGTGCAGTTGAACCCTGCACGAACCGCACTGTGTTTATGCAACCCGGAGGGCGACATAAAAACTAGTGAGAAAAAACAAATAATTCAGGTAAAAATACTTATCCGAAGGGTATTCCATCACGACGATGATAAGCATTATGAGGACCGTGGATGCACAGGTCGATGGTGGGAAAGAACTTGAGGGTAGACTTGGGACTACCCACAATATAGGATCACGCTGGACGTCAGTCACGTGATGACCGAGTTGGCGGTCCCTCGTCAGACTATGGTGGCAAAAGCTTCTGTGTGGTCCGGACACCAGGGGCACAGTCCTATTTAGATTTACCTACTGCAAGAGCCCTCCGGTAAGATATGGCAGTTACCCAATTAACTGCAGTTTCAGTGACTGTCAGTTGTTACAAACCTGTTCTAGTCACCAATTCTGTTTCACATGAGCCATTTATTCACAAATAAAATGTTACTGTTATGAATTAAACTTAACTCAGTCTACAGCCCAGTGGCATGAAGAGTTGAGGCGCTGGACGCCACACCTTGCGCGACACAGGTTAGGGAACAAGTCTGGGTGGTCAGGGGTCAGCAGGGGTGGGAGACGATCGAGGTCCGATGGACAACTCTCCTCTCCTGGGGAGGGGGATCCTTGCTTGGCATTTGCCTGGCCTCTCGGGAAGCTGCAGCCAATCCAAGGGATGGGGAGTGGCGGCGGTGGTGATGCCATGACATCTAGTGCACGCCACTCTCCCAAGAACAAGGAAAAACACCAGTGCCAGTCTCCTAGATGGCAAGACCCACAGCAGAGGCCCTGACTGTTTGCGCCTGTCTGACGTCCGGTGAGTTCGACTCCGGAAGATTCTCGGGCACCACTGCCCCACCCCTACCGCCTGGGGGTAAAGCCATGTCTCGACAGGGACTCACCAGGGTAGAATCGGGCAGGACGCGCATGTGGGAGAGTACTATCTGTGTCTCCCGAAGGGAGTGGTGACTGGCACGCCAGAGGAGGCACAAACAGAAATAAAAATTAATAATAATAATTACCTCAGTCTGTACTCCCCTAGGTTGTACCTTGTCAAGTAACTTTATAGAGTTCACTGCCACAACACATCTTCGTGTCCTATGTTAAGATGTCCAAAATTTTCCAACACAGACCCCCAAAGAGTCTGTCCATTCAGGAACTCCCAAGTCTTGTGAGCTTCTGGCTATGGTCTGATGTACTTTACTGGATTTTATTTATTTATTTGCTTTTGTTAACCAGGTTAGCACACTAGACAGCATGTGCCTATTTTCAGGTGCGACCGGGAGGTTACAGAGTACACAGGAGACACAATACAGGGACAGGTACAATCAGGCCCGTGCAGTGGGTGGAACAACAATAATGTACACTGTCATTACATAGTAAGGTAAGGTATACAGCAAGCAAGATATAAATCGGCAGTAGGGAGGTGGGTGAGCACCACGAAAACACCCATGACAGGAGTACAACAAAATACATGACATTTCATGGCGCCTATCATTAGAGAAAACGCTACCCTCCTTGAGCAGCTAGAGGTGGGAAGTGTTAGCTAGATCCGCCCCGGAGGGCTTAAGTACAATAATGCAGGTAACCATCATAGATTAGCTGAGCAGTGAACCAACCCACAGTCTCCCAAGAGTATCTGGAGGAGGAGAGACGTTTCTGAACTGTGAAGCACAAAGACAGGCAGCTGCGGTTTGAGGAAGTTCCAGAATGAGGTTTTGAAGCAGTGATGGGAGGAGATGCGTACAAGTGCGGGAAGGGAGTTCCACAGCCTAGGTGCATGAGCCGAGAGGCCGGTGCATGGTCTTGGTCTTGGAACCAGATGGACCTGAGTAGTGCGGATCGTAGGCAAGGGTATCATGCTTCAGGGGAGGGCTAGTGCAGGAGGAGTGGATGTTCTGACTATGTTGTCAACAAAGTTGCCCAGGACGAGCACAATGTTTTCTGGGGGAGTTATTCCAGCCTGGAGTATAGTTCACTAGCGATGCGTGAGGCGAGGATCGGAGAGGCCATGGCAGGCGTTGTTGTACGCCGTATCCCACTTAGCTAGGCTAGAGTTCGGGACCGTGGCAAAGGCTATGGAGCCCATAGCAAAGTGTGGGCAGGAGTATCCCCTGGCTATGGCAAGAGGCAGGCAGCCAGGGTGAGGCAATCTTAACCCTGTATGCAAGTCCAACATTCCCGTTAGTGGCCTTACAGACATTTCTAAGGTGCACTGTAAGATCCAGCTGCGGATTGAGGGTAACACCCAGGTACTTCACGGCGGGGGGTGCCATTAGCCCCATAAATCATTAGGGGTGTGGGGTGGGCATTGGTTTGGCCAAAGACCCGAAGAGCATGGCCTTGGTCTTATCCAGGCTGATGGTGAGTTTGTGACCCACCAGCCAGTTCTGGATACTAGAGAAGTCAGAGTTCAGGTGCGTGTTTATGCTAATCATGTCCGGAGAACTGTACAACAAGACAAGGTCATCCGCGTGTAGAGGGTTATGTGCCCGTGCGTAGCAACGGAGGGCAGCCCATTGATGAACAGGGAAAACAGAAGGGGTCAGGGCGGATTCCTGGGGACCCTCAAGGTGACAGGGAAAGGGCAGAGAGGGCACGGTTGAAGCAAGAATATTGCTGCCTTCCCCAAGGTAGTCAGAGAACCATGCAAGGGCTCGGTGGAAGAATCCGATGGACTGTACAGCGGAATGAAGGATGGAGTGGTCAACACGATTGAAGGCCTTAGAGAGGTCCACGAAGATGGCTCTGGTCAGTTTGCCTTGGTCAATGGCTGTCCGGATCTCCGAGGTAACTACAGCAAGCGCTGTTGATGCGCTATGCCCCTTCCTAAAGCCATGTTGGGCTGGGGAGAGAACTGCATACTCCTGAAAGTAGTGGGAGAGTTGAGAGGCAACAGCCTTTTCTAGGAGCTTACTGACTGCGAGTATGGCGATAGGGTGGTAATTTTCATATCCTTGGTGTCTCCTTGCTTGTGCACAGGGACAATCTTGGCAACTTTCCAAGTGTCAGGTATGATCCCGAGATAAGTGAGGCATTAAATATGTGGCAACTGGCCTGGCGAGGAGAGGGGCCCCCAAGCTCAGCAGCTTTGGCTCGAGGCTGTCGTGACCAGTGCCCATGTGATGGGAGAGCCCAGCAAGAAGTGCCTTGGTCTCCCAACTGAGATCCTTTTGAGGTAGAAAGGAGGCCGGGTGGGGGTGGGGTGAGCCCGCCAGTCTGTGTAGGTGCAGTGGGTCGGGACGATGACAAGGCAGTCAGGTCAGTGAACATGTCATTGAAAGCCGTGGCAATAGTATGGGGTTATTGCAGTTAGACCCCCAATATTCACGTCAGGGTCATTTTCTTGGCAGAACCACCGACCGGTTTTTGACGTTTTGCCAGAAACACCGGGGTTGTAGGCTGTGGCAAGCAAAGGCGGATTGCAGAACTCGCTCTTATCAATGTCAGATGGCACTCTTGCAGGAGTTTCTGAGCCACCGTATTCGAGGAGATCATCAATGTTGCATGAGATTTTATGCTTCACCCACCACTTGTCTCTCATTTTCATGAGGGAGAAGAATCCCCATGTAGCCACTTAGTGACCGTGGCCCTCACCCTCCTTTAGTGAGGAGTGCATGCCTATTTTGCAGTGGTGCAAATACGGCTAGGAACTGATCTAGGGCTGCAACAGGGGTTGTTAGTAGTCGCACCCCAGACCAGTCTGGCGCAGCGAGGTCACTGAGGAAATCCTTTAGACTGAGCTTGGAGAAGTCCCTCATCTGTATCACCCTGCAGGGACTTTGTGCGAGGAGGTGCCCCATATGCAGTAGGTTGGTGGTGGTCCAAGATGGAATCGGGGAGAGTTCCGAGTGAACAATCTGTCTAATCGGGTTGCAAAGAACCCAGTCAATAAGTGAGCCTTTGTCCCCCGAAGGAGGTCTGGTGGGCCCTGTGACCATCTAGCCAAACACAAGGCCCGACAGAAGAGGTTCAAATACATTGGTATTAGGCCCCAACCAGTTGAGGTTTAGGTCCCCAGGATAAGTAACTCATTTGAGCCCACCTTTGCTTTAAGGAGGTCAAGTAGGGTGGGAGAGCCCTTGGACCCCACCCTTCGGAGAGTTGTAGGCACAAACTATGTGCACCTTTTCGTGTTTCCAAGTAGTAGGAGTGAGTGAAGGAACTCACATACGGAGGTTCGTGAGGCACAAGCGGATACATTTGGGTGCCAGTAAAGACATGCTCCCAAGTTTACTGCCCGCCCTGTCACGCCGTATAAGGCTGTAACCCGGAGGGTGCACCAGAAAAGGCTCCATTAAATGCTCATTTACAAGGAGGTCCTGTTTAGAACAGCAAGTTACTTTTTCTAAACGTAAGTCGACATCCCACATTCCATGTGGGTGCTGTAGGACTGCCAGCAATAGCTTTATTTTGATAATGTCATAAATAAATTGGATTGGCTCTTGTTCTCCCCTCCCCAAAAATGTTTAAAACTTCAGAAAATGCTGAAGTTAGTACTAAAGTGTAACTTCTGTGCTCTGAAATCAACAAGCCTAGCTTACAGAAAAAAATGCTTATTAATCTCTGAAATGTATGGCTGTCTTCCTGTTTTTTTCATTTTGAAAGAGCTGTGATTCAGATATTTGGAAAAGTACAGTTACGTAAAACTTACCATAACAGTAGATCTTCGAGAACAGCTCTTGCAGCAGGTTACACCATTAGGACTGAAGCGGCGGGCGTCAGGACCCCAAGGAAATCTCTAGCTAGCAGTCTTCAGCGGGGACCATCCTCCGACGTCGGTCCCACCCGGCGTCAGGCGTGGAACGGAGAGGCGGTCCCGCCAGAATCCCCAGTTCTCCGCCGGAGACTCCCGGCCGCTGGATGACATCAGAAAGGAGACTGAGGACCCGCCATCAGATGGCCAACACTAAAACGATCTTGCTCAGCGTAGGCTGGAACTTACCTCCTCCAGGGGAATGGTGGGCGGAAGGTACCTGCTGCAAGAGCTGTTCTCAAAGATCTACTTTACGGTTAGTTTTTATGTAACTGTACTATCTTCTTCGAGATACAGCTCTTGCAGCAGGTTACACCATTAGGACTGATTCCTAAGCAATGGCGCTTAGAAAGGCCATTGGGAGGAGGCAACACTGATACCGCAACATGTCCTGAACCTAGACAGGAAACCTTGCAGGACAGCATGTCCGAACCCGCTCTTTGCCATGATGCAACATCAAGGCTATAATGCCTGATAAAGTGTGCACTGAGCTCCAGGTGGCTGCGGCGCATATGGCTGATGTGGATATGTTTTTAGAGCTGCAAAGAGGTAGCCACTCCCCTTGTCGAATGGCCCTTAACCACCCTGGTAAGAGGTTTCTGTCTACTGTTGTAGCAAAGGGAAATGCACTGGATTAGCCAGCGAGGAAGTGTCTGTTTTGAGACTGGGTCTCCAACATCCTCTCAGTGAAACAGACAAACAGCTGTTCCGTTTTTGGTGCTGTTTGGTCCTGGTCAAGTAGTATCGAAGACACCGGTGAACATCCAGGGTGTGAAGCAGTGCTTCTCCTTGATTAGCATACTTAGGGAAGTACACTGGTAAATCAATGTCCTGGTTAGCGTGAGGGCTGAGACCACCTTAGTCAGGAACTTGGGATTAGGTCCTCAGGGACACCCTGTCCTGGTGGAAAATTAAATAAGGCTCCTTGCACATTAGGCGTGTAGTTCGGAGATTCTTCTCGCTGAAGTAACAGCAACCAAAATAGCGCTTTCCACGACAGAAACGCAGCTCGCAACTAGTGCAGGTTCAAAAGGAAGAAGTGGGAATAATATCCTGCTCCTCTCTGGTTCACCGGGACGTGCTCCAAAGCTTCTTTCTGCAGCAGCGTGAGCACTTCTTGCCTGATGAGCAGGGCGTGCTGACCTGAGTAACGGGAGAGCAAAGGAGGTCTTGTGGGTGGCTTGTCTGAGAATTCAATAAAGTGGCCTTTTGACCACTTGTAGCACCACCTGTCGGTGGTGATCGACTGCCACCCTGGGAGGTGGTCTCCGATCGACCCCAACCTTTATTTCCCATTGATCCTGAGGGCAGGGGCCGGGAAGGAGTCATGCTGTGTGTGGAGGTCCTGCAGGTTGGGCGACTTGGTGGGACGTTGGCCTCTACCAGAGGGGCGACTTGCGCTGAGCTTTCTGGGTAAAGGAGCCCCTCTGTTGCAGGCGGAACAAGGCTGTTGTCTCTGACTCCGGCTGCAAGCGACTCTGGTTCCTATGAAAGGAACTGAGCCTAAATCTGTACATGGCCTGGACAGATCTACGCAGCCTTCCCAGCTTTCTGCAGTTTGGTGATGACCTTCTCGGGAGCTTCACCAAACAAGACTCCCGCTGTGAAAGGCGTCCAGAATGTTCTTCTGGATGTCCGGGTAAATCCGGAGACAGAGCCATGAGCGTCTCGGAGGCATATGCCTGAGGCTGCTGCTCTGGCCAAGGAGTCCGCGGAAACATATGCGGCTCGGAGCACCTGGGTCTCACGTCTGAACCCGTATGGAGGAGTTGGAGAAGTTCCTCCTTTGGGCCACATCTGGCAATTTCTCTGCCAGGTCCTGTCCCTGTTCCCAGCGCATTCTGAAATTGAACCTTGTGGGTAACGTGGTTCAGGGACCTGGCCAGTGGTCGCAGCTGCGTAGTGCGCCTACCCACTGCGTCCAGTTGCTTGGACTCCAGGTCCGGTGGCTGCGTGCTCAGATGTTGCGGTCTCTGGGACCGGTCATGAGAGGCTGTGATGACCAGGGAGTCGGCCATAGGATGATTAGCCAAGTACTGGTCCTCCTTGGGGCCTTGTACAGGTGGTTAGCCTTCTTTGGCATCGCCGGGGCGAATGTGGGCGTTCCACGCTGCCATGGTGGCGTCCAAAGGTGTCCACCAAGGGTGGTACCACCACAGGCTTAGGATCTTTCTGCCTAAGATAACGGCTAGGTGTAGCCTTTTGGGGTCAGTTCTTCTGCATCCCACCCCATGTTCTCTTGGATATGTCTCATAATCTCAGAGAATGAGAGGTCATCCGGAGGAGACCTAGGAAGTTCACGTGGTCCGGAGGGGGCGCTAATGGGAGAAGGAGATCTGGAGCCATCCGAGATGTCTGATCTTGAGCCCTCCGTGAGCGGGGAGTAGCGGCGTCTTCTGGGTCTCTTGGGGCTGGGTGAACCAGAAGAGGATCTGGGCGGAGGCCTTCTCTTGTCCGTAGGGTCTGCCCTGGAGATCCGGCTGGCTCCTGGGGAGGTACTCGGCCTACTGCCCCATTGGGTGAAGGAGGGCGTTGGGGCCGGTGGTGCCGCAGATGCGGGAGGAGGCTGCATGCTGACCACATCCTTTTGATGGTGTCCCACCATAAAGTGAATAGCTCCTTCACTTCCGAGATGTTAAGGCCCAACGACGGGCCGGGCGCGGTGGCCTGTCGTCGGGTCGGCGTCGGCTCCCCTGGGTCTCGGTTCTGGGAAGGCTCCGTGGGAGCTCGAGCAGGTCCGGGTCGCCCGCCTGGTTCTCTGGCTGAGTGGATTCCTCCTCCATCAACACCTCCTGGCTGATGTCGTGAGGCGGCGGTGTGGTTCTTCGCTGCTGTATCGGATGTCGGTCCCCAGGCGGCGTCCGGGTAGGAGAGTGCCTGACCGGCGCGGGGTGTAAGACTGTCGTCGGTTCCGGGATCTATGGTGTTTGGCCGCGTCCTCTTTAGGGAGGGTCAGCTCCTTAGTCTTTCGTTGGGCGGCAGGGAAACTGACCGTACGTCAGGGGCCGAGGGACGCTTGTGGTGATCCCAGACTTAAAAGCAGAACCTTGGATGAAGCGGCCTAGAAGTCTTAGCAGGCCGTCGGGGATGAAGAACCAGCCGAGACTTGACCACGACCGGGAGGCTGAGAGGGCCCGGATTTGAGAGCCGCCGGACCTGAGCTGTGGGAGTCCGAGGCCCTAGAAGGGTATCTAGGTCTCACCTTCTCCCTGTGCTTCTCATGGTGCCTGCAGGATTTTCGAAGATTCCCCTTGGAGGAAGGTTCCATGGCCTTGAGCTTCTCTTCTAAAAGATAAGCCTGGAGAGCTTTCTGTCGGTGGATCCGGGTCTGGTTGTTGAAGCCCTGACAGAAAGAACAAGCCTGGGTGTCGTGGCCTGGGCCCAGGCACCCAGCGCATGAGCGAATGTGGGTCTTTGAATGGAATTTATTTCCCACAGGCGCACTTGGACGGATGGCTCTCACGGAGGTTGGGGAGGACATCAGACAGAAGAATGAATCTGGAGGAAGAGATTCTTGAAAAATTCTGGGTTGAAGAAAGCGGTGAAACCAATTTCCTGATGGTGTGGCTGAATACTGCCGAAGGGTCGAGACATGCAAATCGGCGGGAAAGAACTAGGGATTCTGGCGGGACCGCCTCCTCATGTACTACGCCTGATGTCAGGGCGGGACCGACGTCCGGAGGTGGTCCCCGCTGAAGACTGCTAGTTAGAAGATTTCCGTGGGGTCGTGGCGCCTGTTGGCTTCAGTCCTAATGGTGTAACCTGCTGCAAGAGCTGTATCTCGAAGAAGATCTAAATATTTCCATCTTAGAGTCTCAGAAAGTGTACCCAACAACACATTCAAGAGCCCCTAGCAGGCAGCCACCCCTAAACACCTCAGTGCTGCTGTACATTACAGTTTTCTCAGGTGCATCCTACAGTAAGGCTTAAAAGACCTGAAAAAACAAAATACCCTATGGTAGAAGGACTAAGAAGGGATTAGTGATAGTTACTATTTCCAGTACTGGGGTGGAGGGACTGAGCAGATACTCTGCACATCAAATATGACATTCACACACAGAATTACAAAGTACACACTTCACAAGAGCAATTACACTGTAGTCTTACCAAAACACCAATACAAATCGGCACAGCTTCAAGTGAAAAAGAAACAAAGCTTCCTAGCCACAGATGCAATTTAAATCCATACCTGTGCCTTTTTATCCCAACAAAGTATAGAAGAAGTGACTTTATGTGGTCAAACTTCTTGCATTCTTCACCGTTCATCCCTCAACTATCACCAACCTAGACACAGGACAACGACCCTGGAGCCTGAAATGCAACTAAACAGAACAGGTAAGCGTGGTGTAGCAGGGTTCATTCAAGGACCTTCCTTGCTGACTTCGCTACGCTCAAAACTGCCAGGAGTCTTCGCGGTGTAAACAGTCTGTGTTCTGATTGGACTCCAGTAAGAAATCTGTGAAGCTCTCTGGGGGATGCAGAGGAACATACAACCTCCCAACAGACTGCAAGTGCCTCCCCTCCCTTTGTTGTGTGCGACAGTGCTCCTCCCTTCCAGCTCGACACTCCCCTCCAGACTCTGTCCCCCTCACAGCTTCAGAAGAGCGTATGTTCTGCGCCACGGAAATGGCACAGCAGCACCTCAGAACATGCCTGTGGCAAGCACTACTGAAACAGTGCTATATCCAGCACCTCAGAATCCTTCACAGTGACGGCAGCAGGCTAACTGCAGGATTCTCTGTACCATTAGTCCCCGCCCTATGTCTACCCCCACACATGCTTGAAGCCCCCTACTGCTTTTGCCCACCACTCCGCTGACAGTCTGTTCCAGGCATCTATAAACAACTCTTTCAGTAAAGTGGTACTTGATTACATCCCTTTAACCCAGTTCTCCTCCCATCTTCACTGTATGCCCTCTGGTCCTGGTGCTCTCATTTGAAAGAGACTCCTTCTGTATCCTGTTTACCCTTGTGTGAGGTGCTTGTAAGTCTGTATCATGTCCCTCTCATTCTCTTCTCTTCCAGGGTATACCGTGATCCCTCAGTTTATCCTTATAAGGTTTTGGTGCAATCCCTATGCCATTTTAGCACGCCCTCCTCTAGGCGGCATCACTCTGTATGTCCTTCTGAGGTGTGGTCTCCAGAACTGAATACAATACTCTAGGCAGGTCTCACCACCACCACCATCCTGCTGAGAGAACTCACCCTATGCATCCCACTAGCTCTACTCACTGCTTCATCACAGTGCCCTGCACTTTGAGGTCATCAGATATCATAACCCCAAGGGCCACCTTGCTTAGTGACCCTCAGTACCTCCCCACCTATACTCAGCTCCTGAGTTTCTATAGCCTAGGTGCGATTTTGCACTTTTGGCACTGTACCTTACTGCCATGCTCTTGACCACGCCTCTAATTTCCCAAGATCTCCATGTATTTTTCCAACCCCTTCTGAGTGTCCACCCTACTAGATACTTTGGAGTAATCTGCAAAAGGCATACCTTCACTTCCAGTTCTTCTGTAACATCACTTATGAAGACATTTAAGAGTACCTGTCCCAGCACCATGCTGATCACTCACCCATCCTTAGTGTGAAAGCTGTTAACCACCACTCGTCTCCTATTTGTTAATCAGTTTCTAACCCAGTTCACCATTTTGGATCCCACCAACGCTGCTCAATTTCTTTATCAGTCTCTTATGTGGCACAGTATCGAAGGCCTTACTAAAAAGTCCAGATAGGCCATGTCCACAGCCCCATCCTGATCCAGTTCCCTGGTCACACAGTCGAAGAAATCAATCTGATTCTTCTGGCATATCCCCTCATCTGTGAATTCATGCTGCTGTGGTACTGTAACCTACTGAATTTAAAATACTCTACTTTCTGTTTTGCCTTGTACACCTCCTGATCTTGCTCCTTCTGAAAAGGATACCCCAATGAAGCTGAAAAGGTTAACCCAGTGAAGTCTATAAACTGCTAAAAGAAAATGAGGGTTACTCACCTGTAAAATACGGATGCATAAGAACTTATCGTAACAGTAGATCTTCAAGAGTATTAACAGAACAGATTTTGGGCAGGTTGACTGTTATGCCCAAAGAGTGGAAAAGCTGGAGATTGTGTTCTAGAGTCAGCCACAGCTGGTCACGGACAGGACCTTATAGGTGAAGGGTGGAGGAGAGGTATATGGAGGTTGTTGAATGAGCTTCAGGGTATGACCGCTCTCTATAATCTGTAGAATCCATGCATCTGAAGTTATGATTCTTCACTGATTCAGATGGAGGGAGAACCGACCTCTGAACACCACATCCTGGGTCTGGGCCAGAGCAGTGAGGTCTGGCAAGGAGTCAAGCTGAGGCAGAGCAGCTTTGAGCTGGTCCATCGTTTCGGGACACTTAGCCACTGTCCGGAGTTAGCGGGGATGGGCAAAAGACTGGGCTCTGCGCTTACCCTGGGTGCGGGGCAAGAGCCTGGTCAATTGGGCTGTCTCTGAAGTAGAGTGTCACCTACCACGTGGTTGAGTATGGTAGGGGGAGTGGACTGGTTAAGGGCCGTGCCAGAGGCATACAGATCACTGATGAGGTCCTGGACATCAGGGTCAAAGGGCTTAGTGCCACTGAATGGGGCATTAAGCACCTTATTCTGCATGATCTGCAGCAAGAGACCCTCAGCCACGAATGCCTACAAAGGCAAATGCCTGCTGGCAGCAGCCCTGGTCACTGTGTTGGCCAAATCATAGAGGGCCCAAAGAAGGTGTTTACTGATATCTTCAGTTTGCAGACACTGTAGCAGATCCTGCTTCTGGATGCCATCAGGGAGGGCTTGGGCAGCCGCTTGCCCTTCCTCCAGTTAGCATTTTGGAACTTGACCATATCATGTGAAAGACGGTTTACAATCCTCAGACCTAGGATAGAAGGCGTAAACCCTCTTACCCAGGGTCAATCCTGTGGATTCCTTGTGTGGGGGAAAGGCATTAAGGCACCATAGACCTGTCATGGGATGCCTTGATGACAACAGTCAGTTTCAGCCTGGGCTGCAAAGTAAGAAGGCCCTGGGGTCATTATACAATCTGTCTCCCTGCATGGCATAGTTGGCACCATGTTTGGCCTGTGCCAGGCTGCCGTGGTAGCATTTTCAGGGCTGGCAGCATAGGAGGGATACTTTAAGGTCTAAAATAGGGATCTCCAAGTAGTCAGCCAGATCCTTCCTGGTGACATCCTCCTCTTCAGTCTGGAAGCCCATAGTGGCAGACAGCTGTTTCATGACATTATAAAAGTAGCATCTTCAGGGGAGACACTGAAGTATGCACTAATCTCACTAACCAAAGAGGCAGTGGATCTGTCAGAAAGGAGAATTCCCTCCTCCTCGTCATCAGGAGGATAAGATCAGGGTGGTACTCTTCCTTGGCGCTGACCTCCACATCTAGGTTTGGTGTCGGAACAGTCCTCGAAGTCAGCAGGAAGGTTTTGTGGATAGCGAAGCCACCGTCGATAGTGGCGATGGCCTATTGAAGCCGTTAAACTGTTGGACCAAAACATTGGTAAATTTAGCAAGACCTCATTCAGGTCCATGGGCCAGCTGATAGAGGAGGATTCGGTAGCACAGACACTGGCGACTTGCCGACCTGACAGCTCGGCGAGCCTGTAGCCATAGGAGAGGAAGGGCACTCATCATGGGGTGGCAGTCGATGGCGAGCATGTCGTTGACGGACATGGGGCTGATGACCTGGAGGCAGACTGCTGGGTACCCTTAGATTCTGGTGGACAGGTTGTCGGTATGGATGTGGCAGAGATAGAGACCTGCACAGCTGGTCTCTTTGTTGAGGCAACCACCATCGACGAAGAGACCCCCAAAGGGGAGGCCGTTGGGGAGACAGGATAGCTGCCAGGGGCAGTTGTGATACCAGTCTTTCTTGTGACTTTTCCCTGGGGACTTGTCTCAGGCCTGGGAGCTCATGGAACTAGAGGGTGTTGAAGCGGCCGGGATCTCGGAGGACCCCTGGCTGCAGTTAGCTACCTGCTGGTCCATCAGGAATGTTTTGACAGACTTCTTGCATCGCCTGAGGGTGGTTTGGCTGAATCTCTGACAGAGCTCACAGTCTGACACTCGTGGTCCAGGACCAAGACAGCAGACACAAATGGAATGTTCGGTCTGTAGAGGCATTCTTCTTCCCACAGCGCAGCTACCGGAAAGGAGATGACGGGCGGATTAACTCTTGACAAACAAAAAAGAGAAAAATCAGCTGAATGAGATTTTGTAAAGAATTGGAGAAAAAGTGTCTGTAGGCTGAAAAAGGCATGAAACACTGTGATGGCTCTTCCACGGAGACTGTGCTTGCAAGTTGACAGTGGGAAATAACTGAGGAGGGTGGGGCTACCCAAGCCTACATAGGGTTGGTGAGGTCAGCAGGCGTCAACGGCCCCAGCTGTACTGCTGAAAATCTTCCATGTGGATTCCCTCTCAATGGCGAAGGTTCCTATAGTGTAACCTGATGACTGAGATACCCCTGAAGAAGATCTAATGCTCCATTAGTACAGACAGCAGCAACTTTTTTTTTTTTTCCAGTAATTCCCTTGTCATTCTGAAGCTGACAAAGTGCCCATAAATACGTTCAGCCTTTCCATCACTTTTACGTTGCAATAAAAATGGGTACAGGAGGTACTAAGTATTGTATGTAAACTCATGCAGGTGCCGTAAGTCCCATCTGTTTAGAATGAAAAGACATTTCATTTCCTTCGAAACTGACCACATTTGACAAACACTGTGTTAGGCAGTTCATTTTCAGCAACAAAATATGTGGTTCTCAAAGCACTAAGTTGCTCATCACTCTGCAGTAGCCTTATCTATTTCCTTTGATAAACCAATTTGATTCATGAGTCCATTTTTTAATGCTTTAGTAAGGCACTGCTACCAGAATGTCTTGCTGTGTTGGTTCTCCTCGACTCCTCCTCAGCTCTTCCCTCCTCACCAAATGACATCTCCCGTTCGATGCTCTGATATCTCTAGTCCCTCCAAGTTAGCCATTCTCACGAGAGCAGTGGAGGGATGAGATGTACACACTTGACCACCAGGGACTACAGCAGCTGCAAGGGTCAAAGGGACCCGGGTGGGGTGGGGGTGGGGACCTAAGTTAGTAGCAAGTGCCACAGACAGCTTTATGGCACTTTGCCACTGCACTATAAGGGAGGCGGGTGTGGCGGTATTGCCCTTGTGGAGGTTCAGAATTAGTCAGGGTGTGTGTGTGTGTGTGTGTGTGTGCTAAAAATAGGCGATTCATAATTCTCCCCATTGAATTTTAGGCTCTGTATATGGGGCTGGTGAGGATGATGAGTTGGGGGAAGGAGTGAGTGACCAGCGGGGCATTCGCATCACACTATAAGTAGAGCCAGGTGGACTGGATGGGCCAGTAGGCCTTTTCTGCTGGTAGTTTCTATTTGAACACTTGCATGTCTTGCACTGATACGCATATGGCGGTATATCGTATGAGATTTCCTACCTGTTTGAAGGTTAGCTGTATGGCTTCATACTTTCTGAGCTCCAATACATTCATCAGTTCCATTATAGATTTGTAACCTCTGTCTAGCTCTTCCTGTCTTTTTATTAGTTTCTCTTTCTGCTCAGAAAAATTCACAAACTGGTCCAAAGCTTTCTTGTTAACATGACTGTACTTCTTCAGCTCGGTGTTACATTGCTCCAACTTGCGGGAAAAGCTGGAAGGGAAAAGAGAAGAAAAAACAATTATTAAAACCATTAAAAGAACAGGTGCATGAAAAGCAACAGGTATCCAACATGGTTGTAGTTCAATAAGGGTTCAGCTTGATCGACAAAAGAAGGAATGTTGCCCATCGTGCCGCTCCCCAACACTTGTCAGTCAGTGGTAATCTCTTGATGTATTTTTTCCCATAAATATATATATCCATCAGTTTCTTAAATGTCTCTATTGTTTCTGAATTTACTACACTGCTTAGAAGTTACTGCGTGATTCAACAATCCTCTCTTACAAACAGTATTTCCTCGTGTCTCTCTTTTAACTGTTAATGACCCCTAGTTGCAGAGCTACTGTTACCTACAATAGCCCCAACTCTACAAAATTTTAAGAAACCATACAGAACATAGAGAATACTGGATGGGCAACTATGTAAGAACCAGTGTGTTCTGCCACAGGATTCTGATTCCTCCGACCGTAGAGCGAAGCTCGAGGTCCATGGAATCAACCCCGAGGTGGCAGAACACACTGGTTGTGCATAGAGTTGCTCATCCTGTATTTTTATAGTGTATAGTACTGTGCAAAAATGTGTTTGTGAGTTCATTTGCTTTCAAAATGAAACTGACTCATGCAGTCCCTAGAGGTTCTAGAATGCTGTTCTACCAGTAGGTAGAACAGCATTCCATGACCTTGGAACTGTGGTAGAACAACATTTTGAAAGGGATGGAATTCTATGCAGAACAACATTCCACTATACACTACAATTAGCTCTTCTCTTATGCAGACTAAACATGTTCAGAGTGCTTAGCCTCACCACATTCCATGCTAATATTCCTCAGTATCATTCTGGCTGCTCTTCTTTGAACCCCTTCCAATTTAGATCCTTTTTGAGATGTGTATTTCAGAAATGGCAGCAGTACTTTAGCCAAGGTCTTATACATGTTGTATATAGAAGAGCTATCACTTATCTTGATCTGCTAACAATGTTTAGCCTAATACACGCAATAGCTGAACTGCTTTCTTGGATGCGGATTCACAGTACCACACCTGTCTGAAGTCTATTTTAATACCTAGATCATGTTCTCACTCCATCTTCCTTAATGCAGTCCCATTTAAAACAGCAGTATTTATTAGTAACCATATATGTTTTCAGCAATATGTTTGCCTGGCAAAATATTTGTTCTTTTCATTTTCTTTCATTCCTTAACCAACATACAGAATTTAAAAGTTTTAAAAGTTCCCACTACTGTGCATACCTGCCATGAAAAAAATTAATATCTTGGTAAAAGCTGTGCTGTTTACAATCAAAACATGAGTAGCACTGTCCTGATACATCCACAGTAGGAGTTCAACAGGTAAGCTCAATGGAAGAGATTTCTGCAAGTGGAGGCCATCTTTAATGACGTGAGTTATTAATTACAAAATTAGTGTAAAAGTTGTTATAACAATATCTGAAAACTAAAATTAACTGAGCACAAATCTTAGGATATCAGAAATACATTTTGCTGAAAACAAACAAACCTATATGATAGAGTCATGTGATGCAGCTCGGCTATGTAGCAGCTCACAGCTCCATGAAACCCCTCAACAGCTAAAGATACAAACTCACATTTTCTATAACATAAGTCCGAAACCACAAACTAATCAGTAATCTTGCTACCTAAAGTACACATCAGCATTTTGTGCAGTATACTGAAGACCACCACCACTGACTCTGTCCGAACTGTAAGGTATGGATGGCATGGCTCTTGACCTGCCACAACTCCACACCTAGATACCACTCCCAGAGAAGATCTCAGGGACTTTAACAACTAAGGTCTCAGACTCGTCCTCCTTTTGGCTGGCAACACTATGCCGGGACACCATTGAATGTTTTTGAGAACTAAGCTCAATAAAAATAGGTTACTCACCTCTAACCGTAGTTCTCGGAGTGGTATATGGTTCACAGCCCACTCTGGCAGTTCCACTTCAATGGTCTGATTGGCCAAAAGGCTTTAAGCTAAGCTCCTCCCACCACCCAGGCATTATATCCCTAACTTTTCTGTGACATCAAATCCTGCAACCTGGAAGCAGGGATCCAGGAAACCACTTGCCAGGGAAGGCCAGTTGGGTTGTGTGGATGTGAATCATATACCACCCCTAGAAATGAAAATCACGTACTCACCATAATTCATGATCTTTCAGAATATCTTCACTATTCATCACTTTATGAGACTGTGCAGGAGGTGCTAGTACCTCCACAAGAGCTTATAGCTTTACAATTCTTGAGCTAGGAACAGATGTCAGGGATGGAGCTGCCCACGAGGTGGATGCATGACATGATGCTTGCGGGCCAGCCAGTAACGCTGCTGGCCCCTGCTCTTCCAGTTCTGTTTGACAGGGGAGAAAGAAGGGTTAAAAAAAAAAAAAGAAAGAAGGATGGGGCAAGGTTGCCCAAGGGATAGAAAAAAGCTATAGGATATAGAAAGAAAAGCAATAAAACCAGGCTACCAAAGAAGAGAAAGACGTATAGAGGAGGGCCTAGGTAGCGGGATAAATAATGCCGGGACAAATGGACGGGAGAAAAGAAAGTGGAAGGCAGAGGTAGCGGGATCCCGAGCTCCCAGTAGTAGAGCAGTGGTTTCTGTAGAGTTGCCTTTGCTTGCAACCCAAGGGCAATTTACCTATGTTTTCCTGCAGATTATATGACTTCCAAAGGAAGCCAATGTTTAGAAAAGTGTAGGATAAATTTTCTTGAAAAGGTTCCACTTCCCAGAAAACACAGGAATTCTAGTAGAGTTTAGAGACCTGAAAATGATATTTACCAGTGAAGGCTCTCACACCTCGCAGATTACATGAACCGTGGGGAGTCAGAAACTCAAAGATCCCATATAACCTATGCAGAAATATGGGATGAAATTTACTGAAAGAGTTCCATTTTCCTGAAGCACAGTAATCAGAAGAGCCAGGGCCCAAGAAATGCAATACTAATCAAGGTTCTCGAAACTGAGGAGTAGACATCTAGGAGTCTGAAAGTCAATGGAGGAATCCTAAGGTGGGAAAACGAGTTGACAGGAGGGACAGAAAATACAGGTTACTCACCTGTAACAGGAGTTCTAGGAATGGTATATGTTGTTCATCCACACTCATTGGCAGTATCCTTGCCGCTTTAAATCTTGCCGGAAGGTCTTCAAGCTTGCTCCTCCCACCCACCGGGTGGTATAACTCTCGGCTCCGCCCCATGGCGCCAGATCTGGCCGCTGGAAGCTCAGGTTGTGCGTCGAGCCAGGAGAGTCGGGTGGTCGTGTGGATGAACAACATATACCATTCCTAGAACTCCTGTTACAGGTGAGTAACCTGTATTTCTAGGGACATGGATATGTTGTTCATCCACACTCATTGGCAGACTCCTAGCAGTTCTCCGGGAGGAGGGAGGCAAGACGCACACCCCATACTTACTTGGGAAAGAGAGACTGGAGAACCGAGGCCCCAAAACCAGCATCCGGCGTGACTCAAGGTCGATGTGGTAGTGGGTAATGAAGGTGTTTGCTGACTTCAGGTAGCAGCCCTGCAGATTTCCTGGATAGGGACGTCCCTGGAAGCAGCCACACAGCAGTATGGCGGTAGAATGAGCTCTTATCCTCTGGGAGGCTCCATGCCCGCTAACTTATAGGAGATCTATGCAGGAGGTTCCCACCTGCTTATAATCCGCTTGGCTGCAGGTCTGCCAGATGCGGCTTCAGCGAGGTGACAAACAGCTGGCGAACCTCTCCCGAATTTCAGCCGTGCGCTCCTTATAATAAGCGGCGCCCTTCTAGGATCCAGAGTATGGAGCCTATATTCGACCTCCGGTGTGATTGGGGTAGAACACCGGCAGAGTCAACACCTGGTTAAGGTGTGAAACTCCGACACCACCTTGGAAGGAATTTCGGTGGGGGCGCAGGACAACCTGTCCCTGTGGAAGACCAGGTAAGGAGACTCGATGGAAAGCGCCTGGAGCTCTCCCATCCTTCTGGCTGACGTGATAGCCACCAAGAAGGCGGTCTTCCCACGACAGGTGAGAGAGAGACACACCTGTGCATAGGTTGAATGGCTTGCCCATGAGCTTTGCCAATACCAGCAGTAGATCCCACGGAGGTGGGGTTCCCGACTGGAGGAAATGTGATCAAGGCCTTTGAAAAGCGCCAGACCACCTTCTCCTCGCCACCGACTGCTTCCGGCCCGCGCCCGGTAAGCAGAGATGGCTGCCAGGTGCACCCTTAGGGTCGCCGACCCAAGCCTTGACTAGAAAGGACCATAAATAGTCCAAGATGCTTGCCAAGGAACAGGAGGAAGGGTCCAAGCCCTTGCCTGACACCAAATGGAAAACCTTTTCCATTTGAAGGCATAGCATTTTCTGGTCGACTCTTACGGGCGCCCAACTACATTGAGGACCTCGTCGGAAAGACCCAAAGCCTGGAACTCTAGCCGCTCAGGAACCAGGCCGTCAGGGTGCAGGGATTGAAGGTCCGGATGGAACACCTTCCCTGATTGACTGAGAGCAGGTCCGGGCGAGCTGGAAGCTGCAGCGAGTCCTGGAGCTGAGACTGAGGAGATCTGGGTACCAGAACTCGCGAGGCCAGTCTGGGGCTATCAGAATCACCTGCGCCTTGTCCCTCCTCGCCTTGAGAAGCACCTTGTGGATCAAGGGAAATGGGGAAAGGCGTAAAAGAGGCCGGGGTCCATTGCCTCGAAGGCATCCCCTGCAGCGAGCCCTGCTGAGGCGGGCATGGAACAGACTCAGCTTGGCGTTCTCCGTGGAGGCAAACAGGTCCACCTGAGGTGTGCCCCAAAGGGAGAACAGATGCTGTACTACCTCCGGCAGGAGAGACCACTCGTGGGATGCAGCCCCTATCCGGCTCAGGGCATCGGCCAGGGTGTTGGAGGCTCCTGCCACGTGAATGGCTAGGAGATCCGCCTCCAGGCTGCGCCACAGTGACCAATCTGGAGCTTCCTTGCATAGAAGCATGGAGCGCGTCCCCCCCTGGCGGTTTAGATAGTACATGGTCGTGGTATTGTCCGTCTGGACTCGGACCACTTGACCCCGGAGGAACGGAGACAAGGCGGTGAGAGCTAGGCGGACCGCTCGAGCTCCAGCAGGTTGATGTGGCATCGGGACCCCGCGGGGACCAGAGGCCATGAGCCCGTGTTCCCCAGATGGGCACCCCAACCCATCAGAGAGGCATCGGTCGACAGAGAGACCGCTGCTCGGCGGACGAACGGATGCCCTCCTGCAATTGATCTGGAACGGTCCACCACTGGAGAGCATTCCACATCCCTGTGTCACCGACTAAAGCTGGTCAAGGGATCGCAGCGTTGTGACCACTGGCTGGCCAGTCCCCACTGAAGGGCACGCATGTTCAGCAGGGCCCAACGGACCACGCTGGTACAGAGCCGCCATGAGACCCAGGAGGCGCAGGAAGTCCCGGGCAGGGCGCAGTGCCCAACCAGAAATGATCGGGCAAAGGAGGAAAGAACCTCGGCCCTGTCCGCGGGAGCAGCTCTGGCTCGAAGAGAGTCGAGGCAGCGCCCGATGAATAAAATCACCTGCTTGGCTCGAGTTCCGACTTGGCCTCGTTGACAAGGAGGCCCAGTTGAGAGCAGACCTGAGGGCCAGATCTCTGGACCACTCCGCCTCCTTCCTGGAGGAGCTGCTATCAGCCAGTCGTCCAGGTAAGGGTACACCGGACCCTCGGCGCCCGCAGGGAATGCTGTCACCACTGCCATGCATTTGGTGAAGACCCTGGGAGCTGGAGACAAGCCGAAGGGCATGGCTTGGAACTCGAAGAGATCCTTCCGCTCGAGCGAAGGAATCTCTGGTGAGCCACGGACGGATAGGGACGTGAAAACGCGTCCTGCAAGTCCAGAGAAGCAGAACCACCACGCGCGTTCAAGGATGGTATTATCTGAGCCAGAGTGACCATCCTGAAGGTTCGAGACCTAGGAACTTGTTTAGAGTGCGTGTAGTCGAGAATGGGCGCCAGCCCCGTCGCTTCGGAACCAGGAAGTACCTGGACACAAACCCTGGGTCTGAGCGAGGGTCCACCACCTCTCTTACCACCTCCTTCTGGAGGAGGAGAGTGATGTCGGCTCGGCAGAGCCGCCAGTGAGCTGGGATCCCGAAGCCCCGAGGCGGCAGCGCTCTGAAGGTGGTGCCTGCTCGAATTCCAGAGGCAGGCCTCTTCCCACCACCTCAAGACCCACCTGTCCGTGGGTAACAGCGGACCAGGCGAACAGTGCGGGCCGTCCCCACGGGGGACCCAGGGAGTAAGGTGAGCGGGGATGGGGCGACACCCCTCAGCCCGTCACTGGGCAGGCTTGGAGGAGGGACCGGCCGAGGGACCTCCTGGGCCCTTCCTCCTGCCTCCTGTTAGAGAAGCCGGCGGCTTGGGTTTGGGATGCCAGGCCGAGCCTGCTGGCCCTGGCGTTGCTGGGCGGCGCGCTGGGGCTGGAAGGACCCGAAAGGGCTTAGGCTGTGGTTTACGGCCTTTGTCCTTCTGAAGCGGAAGAAGCCGAGTCAAGGTGGCATTGGACTTCTCGATCCTCTGCAGGTGACCTTCCACCCCAGGGCCGAAGAGGTCAGTCCCAAAAGGGAACATCCGCCAACTTGTGCTGGGTATCGAAGTAAAGGTGGATATCCTCAGCCAAGCCGCTGACAAAGCCACTGCGGCGCCACCGATCTGGCACATGAGTCCCCCATCCAAAGCAGTCTGGGCTGCTGTTTGGCCACTGCCCTGCCCTGGTCCCGCACCTGCTACCGTAGTCTGCAGATCGGCGGGAAGATGAGGATGACCTCATCCAGGAGCCAACAGGGCATGAAAAAATGTGCCATGAGGGCGGCGAACTGGCCTGGCGAAGGCCGAGAGAGGAGCATAGCGTAGACTTTCGCCCGACATAGTCAATTTCTTGGACTCCTTGTCAGGAGGTTTGTCCACATCCTGGGCGTTGCGGTCGCACGGAAGCTGTCGGTAACCAACCCCTCAGCAGAGGGTGTTCGAAAACGGACAAGGAACGGTAGGGACCCGCATACTTCCTGGCCATCCTGGCCGAAGCGCAGGGCAGGAAGCAGGCGCTGCCAAAGTTCCAGTGCTGGACCCACTATGGCCTCGGCCACGGGAAGGCCTCCGTCGAGAATCCCTCGGTCCAGAATCTCCGTGAGGATACCTGGCCCGTTTGGAAGCGGGTTCGAGCTCCATCCGGTAGACTCCGAGATGAGCGAAGCAGTCCTAGGAAGGACGGGCTATCGTCCATTGGCTGACCTCCTGAAGACTCCAAGTCCAGTCGCTGGAGAAGAAGGAGGAATCATCTCGGACTCGGAAGAGTCCTCGAAGAACTGCCTCTGGCCTGAGCCACCCTTCACCTGCCGAGGTCGGTCGGGAGTGAGGGTAACTGACAGCCGATGGGGTAAACCCTTAGCCGACCGAGAATCCTTGGTGAGCCCCAGTGGTGGCTGTGGGGCGGAGGTTCCGCAATCGGTGGAGCAGCTGGTTTGGCCGAACAACCGGCCTGGTATAGGCTCCTCGGGCAAGTCGAGGGGTTGTGTCGGCCGTTCGGTGACAGCCATAATGGCGGGGAAGGCGCGGAGTCGGCTTATTCCGGCCAGGAGGAGCTGTTGCAACATAAGGTCCTCGTACCGTCGGCGTAATTCACGAAGCCTCCCCTCATCCGAGGAGGAGGGCGAGGGCGGCGTGCCGCTCGCCAGTGCGAGACCGAGACCGCCTATGGCGGTGGGAACGGCTGACGCCAAGAGGTCCGAGACCGAGACCGAGTCCCGAATTTCGGGTCGGTGCAGGGAGGTGTCGGCCGAACCGACACCTCTTCCGGCTCAGAAGGTCCATCCGAGGCTCCGGAACCGGAGGCACAGGCGAGCCACCGGGATCCTCAACTCCTCCCGGGGAACCGGGAGAGGGAATCTCGGCTGCTAAAGCGACAGCCCGTCCAATGGGTCGAGAAAATCTCGACTTCATCAGTGGGAGTCTCGGTCAACTGACCTGACGGGGACACCGTGAGGCCAGTGGCGCCGAGCGGCCATCGAAGCCGACGGCCCGACGGCCCGGGAGAGGGACCTTTCCCGCTCCCAAGGCGCCGACGGAGGGACTTACCCTTGTCCCTCTTTTGGACCGAGAAAGGTCCAGCAGACGCAGGCCCTTCTCCTTTAGTGGAGAGGGACAGACAAAGCTCCTAAAGGAAGCCGTGTAGGAAGAACCAGAGAGAGGCGGGATAAATGCATGGCCGAGGAAGAATCTGACCGCGCCGCCTCCTCTTCGGCGACCATCCGCTCGAGCTGATCATGAAACCCGCCGCGCGGACACGCCAACGGGCCTCCTCAGACTTCACGGAGAAGCAGCTTCTCGGGAATGACCCAGTTGCAATCGAACGCACGGTCTTGAGGGGCGTGGGCCGAAGATGAACACTGGAGTCAGAGCCTGCGGGTCGGTGCTCAAGGCCTAAGCAGTAGACACCGTGGAGTGTGGATCCGTCCGAGACATCTTCTGCCCGCATGGGCATCTCCGAAACTGGAGTCGATTTATCCATCGCAGCCAGCGAGGATCAAGACTGAAGTCTTTTTGCAAAATATTATTTTTAAATCAAACGGAGAAATAGGAACTAGTCACAAACGCAGAGCGCTTAAGGAGGGAACCTGAGCTCCAAGCGGTAAGGAAGATCTCACGCCATGGGGCGGAGCCGAGTTATACCACCGGGTGGGTGGGAGGAGCAAGCTTGAAGACCTTCCGGCAAGATTTAAAGCGGCAAGGATACTGCCAATGAGTGTGGATGAACAACATATCCATGTCCCTAGAACATAAAATTTGATGGCAGATAAGGACCGTTTGGCCCACCTAAGTCTGCCCATTTCCTACCTGTTTCCTGTACCACAGATCCTAAGTGATCTACAGCTCCCCTTCCCTATCGCTAGGGTTCCCTTACATTTATCCCATGTATTCTTGAATTCCCCTACTGTTTTTGCTTTCACAACTTCTGCTGGTAGGCTGCTCCATGCATCAACCACCCTTTTTCATGAAAAAATACTTGTTCATGTTACCACTGAGTCTACCCATCTCAATTCTCATATCATGGCCTCTTGTTCTTGAACATCTTTTCTGACAGATGCTCCCTCCTGCACCTTATTTATACCCTTAAGGCATTTGAAAGTCTATCATATCCCCGGTCTTTTCCAAACAATACATAGTGAGGTCCACCAGTCTATCCTCATATGACTTCTGGTGCAGTCCCTGCACCATTTTTGTTACCCTTTCTGAACCACTTCTACTCTAAGTCCTTCCAGAAATGTGGCCTCCAGAGCTGGACAGAGTACTCGAGATGAGGCCTCACAGTGCTCTGTATAGTGGCATTACCACCTCCTTCTTTCTGCTAAAGATATTGCTCCCTATGCATCCCACCATTCCACCCACTCCCTCACAGCCTTCTCACATTGTTTGGAAACCTTTAAGTCATCAGATATGATCACTCCCAGGTCCCTTTTACTGTTTGGTGGTAGTCAGTCCCACCCCACCTATACTCCTCCCTGCATTTTTTTTTTTACGCTTTCTATTTTTACTCCACCTGCCCTCTACATTCTGCCGCCTCGGAGTCACCTAATTGCATCTGTCCAACCTCACCTTACCTGCGCTCATGGTGTATTCCCTCCATGTAGTCAAGAAATTGCCCTCCTGGGTGGGGACAGAGATGGGGAACCCATATCCCTGTATTACGCCCATTTGTCAGACACCTGACCGGGACAGGCAGGTGGGTTTGTAGGTTCTAGCTCTGGTTCTCCGTCTTCCAGGAGCCTAGAGTGCTTTTCGGCGTTCTTTTGCCAGACTTGCGTCCCCAACATCAAGGCGTTCCTGCGACATCTGCCATGCACTACCCCCTCATGGTAGGACTGGGCGTGCTGTACCTCAGGCTTTCGCCAGAGGACAGTCACGCCCTGAGTCATGAGTTCCCTCCCTCCCGGGAAAGGAGAGCTGTCTCCGGACCCTCGATCCTCTCCCTCCCATGCTGACCCCGGCGGCCGAGTCGTTCTCGAACCGGATCGCTGGCATAGTGCAGTGTGGCGTCCAGCACCTCAACCCTCAACGTCACCCGGACGGCCCCTCCCCTGCACAGGTAAAATTACCATCTCACTGGCCTCCATTTATGTATCGCTATAATAGCATCTCTTGTGAGGTTTATAGAGAATATTTTGTTGGAGGTACAGAATCTTGAGCTCCCTTTTCTTGAGCCTGGCAGTAAAATGCCAGGAGTGCTCACCCGCTAAAGTTTGCTGTCCCCATTAACTCACATAAGCACCTTTTATTAGAGAAAACTAGCATATCAGCATGGAGTTCTCTGTTTTCCTTGATTCTCCATGTGTCCTGCCTCCTTCGCTTTAATCTGATGTTTAGACCAAAAGGACACGGGTGAAACTTAACCACACAGCTGCTCTGTTCCATTTTAACTTACAGTGGAAAACTCATTTTTACCACCTTAAACCAAATTACCACAGGCTTCATTCAGCAGATTTAAAATGAAAGCCTAAGAAATACAGAACAGGGAGCAGAGAATGGAGCGGCAGGGTGCGAGCAACACTGCAGCCATCTTTGAGGCTCAATAAGACTGAAACTGAGTAGCAAATGCACAAAAAGCAACAGCTCCCAGTGCTAGAAAAGTGAAAATTAAGTACAAAGGTTTCATTCAGCAAATTCAGGCAATAAGAAATAAAACACTTTTAACTTTGGTTTTCTAAACGCTGCTGAACAGAGCAGTAGGGAGTGAAGCAGCACTGCAACCATCTTGCTTGTATTATCATGATAGTCCACTGTTTTGTCATTGATCTAAAGTTTTTAAAAACTGTACAGGGCACATGTTCTGAAAATTAAACAAAAATAACTCATTCCTGTCAGAATACCACGCTTCAAAGCCAAAAGTCTAACAGGGCATATGTTTAGAAGGTAGTGCAGATTTCTAGTGCAAGTTTTAATACCTTAAGCTAGTTTTTGGCATTGACGGTCAGTATATATACCAGAATAAGAGAGTGGCTAGCTTTTCTTTTATTTATTTTTATAATATCTGGTGTTGGGGTGGGGGCTATTTGGTGCGAGTTGCAGTTGTCAATGGAACAGCTACGGTGCCCAAAAAAAAAAGAAATCATCATCAGTTAATGGTTCAGAAGACTTCCTTCATAATACTGTAACTGTTACTAACAGACTGGTCAGATTGGAAAACAACATTGCTTACATTCAAAAGTCTGTTTCTGTGCACTGTCAATTCATAATAGCAGGTTAGTTCAGTAAATCCTGCTGTGCTTGGGGTATGTATGTACACTGAATGAAATGACGTGCGCACAGAAACAGAACTTATGAAGGAAGCAATTTTTTCAGCCTGACTAGTCCTGACAACAGTCATTCCAAAAGAAGCCTTCTGCACCATGAACTGATGACACTTCTTTTCTTTTGGCATCTCAGCTGCTCCTCTGACAACATAGCTCATTGAATAGCACCCCCCAAAAGGCAGCACATTTTGTTAATCAAGGGAAACAGACAAATATGCGGTGGGGAGGGTTAAAAACGTAATGCATCACCAAGGGACCCCAGTGAGCCAGAGCCCGCCAAAAGTTAGGCTGCATTTAAAACTTGTAAGTGAAAATTGTAATTCACAGCAGCTGCAAAGATGAGAGAGCACCATGGCTCATGAACCAGCTCCCCAGAAGCTAAACTCGTGACCCAGCTCTACCCTTACATTAAGTTCCTCAAAAGATCCACCTGCAAGCTCATCTGATAAAATAAAACACTGACCCACCAGTGGTCCCGGAGCTCCACTCCCCAGCCCCTTTACACTAGACAGTGTACTCTCATCCCACCAATCTGTTGTAGTTCACGGACTGATCTTCAGGTAGATATATCACCAAACTCTTGTATTGTTGCAGGCCTTCCTGGATGGTTGAGACGGAGACTGTGCCTTCTGTTGAGAAGCGGACTGATCTTGCCATTGAGGTGGCCTGGGGTCTTACTAACATCCTGGTATGATCCTCCTGCTGGTATAACCCTTGAGGTGAGTGCTGGTACCACTGATGGACCCAGTCATCCCCCGCAGCCATACCAGTACCCAAGGGAACATTAGGTTCCCCCTGCAGTGACCTACAGGCAGTGTAAATAGCACCAATTTCTGAATTTTACATTTCCTGATCCAAGTGGGTCTCATCGCAGTAAAGCGTTGTTGATTTCACAAAGACTGAAAAGAAACTTAGTCGGAACTATGGTCTGTAGCTGGAGACGCAGACTGAGCCATTGAGATGGGTTGGGATCTGGCTGTACATCCTGGTCTGATCATCCTGCAGCTGTTCAACTAACAAACTTACCGCTCCGAGCAATTAAACTGATTTCCGAGGAGATGGGAGACTTCAGGTGAGAGCTGTGACCAGTTTCTGAATTTTAAATCTCAGCGTTAGGCTGTTACTTCCACGGAGGATGCAGCTTCTGCGGTCGCCAGTTAATTCCGTGGTTGGCCAAGGAATCACGAAAGCTTCGGGGTCATGCCTTTAGCTGTCATTTTGTGGATGGCTTCTACAAGTACTCCATCCAGTTCTCCCTTGTGCAGGAGATCAGTAGATTACTCCAGTGCAAATCACAGTGCCATTTCCTGTATCCAAGGTGATCCACAGAACCTCCATCTCTTCCTGCATTCCCTGTATCTCAGTTGACTTGATTCCCTCCCTGACATATATAGCTACATCTCCTCCTTTTGCCCACCTGGTCCCTCCTGAACAGTGTGTATCCTGGTATGGCTACATCCCAGTCATGGTTCCCTGTGAACCATGTCTCAGTGACTACGACAATGTCTAGGTCCTTCTGCCATCAAGGCCCACTGGGTCTTGGATTTTATTTCCCAGGCTGCGAGCATTCATGCCCATGGCCTTCAACTCAACCTGTTTCTCTCTAATAGTTCCCTCCTCGTCCCATGTCTTTCCTTGTGTCCCTCCTGTCCTTACTTCTATTATGCCTTTTTTCTGCTATTTCACCCAGTCTGTTCTTAGATATGTCTAGTGTTTTCCAATCCCAAGTTCCTCTCTACTGACTACTGTATTTTGTGTGTGTGTGGGGTGGGGTGGGGGTGCTGTTTACTTCACCCTGCTTGCTCCAGCCAATCCTTGGCTAGTTTAAGTGCTTGCCTATAAAACATTTAAACCTCTCACGGGGCGCTGTGCAGCCTGAGCTAAAGTCGCCTGCAACTTTGGCTCTACGAATATTTATTATTACACTGTAAATTTTATACGGTTTTGGACTTAGCTTGTGGTCTAACTTGGCTTCCCGGTGAGCTGACACCTCTGGACAAGCGATAGGGAAAACTCATAAAATCAACAGTCTGTGGACGGCCTAACAGAGACCGGTAAAGTCTGGTGGCAGGTACAAGCGCCTGGTCTGCACAATAATGCGTAGGCAACAGAAGAAAGTTCCAAAGAGACCCTCCAGTCATTAGGGGTCAAAATGAAGCAACTGCTTGCATCGTTGACCTTGGTGAATCAGAAGCTGGATCTTTTGACTGGCGTATCACCATGGTGGAGCAAACAATAGAATTGCTGCAAGAGTAGATGGAAGAGATGAAGCGGCATTCTGAGCTGTGTAGAAGTGTCACGATGCTACGAGCCAAGGAGTGGCAGCATTCTGACACCTGTTTGGAGATACCTGAAAATCAAGTGAGCAGTCAAAATCTAAGGCTAACTGGCCTCCTGGAGGGTCGGAAGGATTCTACCCAGCTTTTATTAAGGGTGGCTTCTTGAGCAATTTCGACGCATGTGGCGAACATGGACTTTCCGTGGTAAAGGCTACCATATACCACACAGAGGTAAACCACCACTGAGCTCTCCTAAGTCACGATGGTGATTTTAGACAGCACAGGGACCCAGGACACTATTCTAAACTTGGCAAAGAAATATGGGCTGCTTAATGCAGAAGGTGAAACTGTGCACATTTTCTTGGATATCTCATATCGACCAGTCTCTGATGGAAAACATTTGATGGGATCAGTACTGTCTTTAGAGCTCAACATACCACATACCATTCAATTTCTTGCAAAGCTGCGAAATTATCCACAATGTCAAAGTCTACCTTTTACGGATCCAGTGGATGCGGGCAAATGGGCAGCGAGAAAAATTACTCACCTTAGTAATGTTGTTTCTTCTAATGAAGTCTTGCTATATTATGACATATGCAGTTAGACCCAGCCTTCGAACTGCTCCGTGGGTGAAAAGTTAACTTTCCATGCCAGGCATGGAATCTTGAGCTAAGCTCGGTTGAGAACTCTGTCTGTTGTTCTTCAAACTCTGTCAGATCTTCTGAGCAAAACTCACTAAGATTCTGTGTGGAAGCTGTAAACCTACACTAGCCAACTGGCTACTAAAATATTAACACATTTTTGGTCCCAAAACAAAGACTCAAGTCAGGGGATCCAAAAATAAAAACACTAACACCAAACACCCCCAAAAAGGGGAAAAAAAACAAGGTGGGCATCTACTAAGTGCCAACACTGCACTGCCCACCCACATCCCAAAAGCAGAGGTTCTGAGAGGGGCAGGCGGGTGGGAGGTCATAATATAGCAAGACTCCATTAGAAGAAACAACATTACTAAGGTGAGTAATTTTTCTTCAAACAACATGAATCTTGCTATATTATGACTATGCAGACTACACAGCAGTACCTCCATGGAGGAGGGCAGAACCTACTTAGGAAATAGGCTCTGAAGCACAGCTAAATAAACCGAGCATCACCCCTAGCCTGGATGTCCAGGGAGTAATGCTTGGTGAAAGTGTGAACTGTTTCCAGGTAGCTGCTTGACATATCTCTATGACAGGGATGTCCCTGGCTGCAGCCCGGACGCGCTGTACCTCTGGTAGAGTGAGCCCTCAGGCCTGAAGGGGAACCTTACCCAGTTTTTGATAACAAAATTGGATACAAGAGACAATCCACCTGGCAATGGACCTTTAGTGGCAGGTTTCCTTTACCAACCTCACCATAAGTGAGGAACAGTTGGAGGAGTCAAACCTGTGACCCTTAGTACGCTCTATGTAGTAACTAAGGGCTCTCTTCACATCTAAGCTGTGCAGCCTCCTCTCTAGCCACAGGAGGAATGGTCAGTGAAGTACACTGGAAGAGATATAGATTGATTAAGGTGGAAATCTGAAACCATCTTAGGCAAGAACATCCTGTTAGTCCTGAGGACTACCTTATCTCTGTGAAAGGAGATAAAATCAGACTCCACTGACAAAGCTTGTAATTCACTTATGCTGCCTGGCAGAAGTGATGGCTACCAGAAACACAGTTTTCCAAGTCAAGTACTTAAGCTCTGCTGAAGACAAAGGCTCAAAGGGGTTGCATAAGCTGAGCAATGCAAACATTAAGATCCCAGGCGGGAGCAGGGTCCCTGAATGGAGGGTTGGTGTGAAGCAATCCCTTGAAAACTTGGAGAATACAGGGTGAGCAGAAAGAGAAGAGGCTTTCCTGCAGATATAAAAGCAGAGACAGCTACCAAGTGCACTTTCAGGGTAGCTGGCCTCAGCCCCAAAGTATTTAAGTGGACCATATAATCCAGGACTGTGGGCAAATCAGCAGATTCTAGGGAAATATGCTCTCCAGAGCACCATATGGAAAACCTTTTCCATTTAGAATTATAAGTAGCCCTGGTGGAAGGCTTCCTAGAAACTTTCAAGATATCGAGTACACCTTGAGAAAGGTGTAGGTCAGCAAACTCTAACTCTTCGAGAGCCAGGCCTTGAGGTTGAGGATTTGAGATTGGTACCAAACTCTCCCTGAGGCACAGGTTAACAGATTGTGATTCCTGGGAAGACACAGGGAAAGTGGACTGCTAAGGACAGAAGGAGTGGATACCAGGGCTGTCTGGCCCAATCTGGAGCAATCAGAATTATCTTGCAAGGTTGAGATCTGATTTTGGCTAGCACCTTGAACAAAGGCGAAGGGGGAAGGCATAGAGAAACTTCCCTTCCTAGTTGAGAAAGAAGGCACCCAGAGGACTGAGCCCAACATTGGGGCCTGCAGCAAAATAGCGGAAGTTGGTGATTGTCTGGGGCTGCAAAAGATCTATCTGAGGGTGCCCCACCTGGCAAATACTACCTCCAGTACTAGGGATCCAGAGACCATTCGTGATGGCCCTGGGAAATCCTGCTGAGAGCATCTGCCAGGACATTGTCCTTGCCTGGGAGGTGTTCAGGGAATAAGCCAAAGACCACAACTTCATTGCCTCGGTGCACAAGGCCGAGGCCGAGTGCCCCTTGCTGTTGATGTACCACATTGTAGTGGTGGTGTCTGTTCTGACCTGTACCACTTTGTTCTGAACAGATGCAGAAAAAACCTGAAGTGCTAGAAAAACTGCTCTGAGTTCCAACAGATTGATGTGGAGCAGAGATTCCTGAGGCGACCACAATCCCTGGGTGGTGAGGTTGCCCATGTAGCTCCCACCCAAGAGGGACGCCATCTGTAGTAAGGTCAAGGAGTGAGATTGAGGGATGAAAGGAACCCCTGTCTCAGATTGCTCTGATCCTGCCACCACTGTAGGGCCTGGATCAGGGTTCAAGTTACTGGGATCAATTTGGTTACAGGATCTCTCCTTTGAGACAGAAAGCTCTCAAATGGAACTGAATGTCTCTCATCTGAAATCTTGCTACCTGCACTACTGCTGTGGAGGCAGCCATGTGCCCTAGGAGCTGCAGAAAGTGCCTTGCTGGTCGAGAGACCTGCAGAGTGAAGGAGGGCCACAGCCACAGGGTCTTGCTCTTTCTAGAGGAGGAAAGCTCTGGCTCTGCTATGTTCCAGTTCTGCGCCTATGAAGGTGAGTTGTTGAACAGGCTCTAGAACTGACTTTGGGAGATTGAGAAGGAAACCTAGAGATGTATGCAGCTGCTGGGTAACCTGAAGGTGTAATCTGACTTGGTCTGGAGATTGGCCCACTATGAGCCAGTCGTCCAGGTAAGGAAAGATGGCAATCTTTTGCCTTTTAAATGAGCAACTGCTGCTGCCAGGCATTTTGTGAATACCCTTGGGGCAGAGTGAGGCCGAAGGGCACTGCTCTGAACTGGTAATAGCCTGAGGGCAGTTCAATTTGAGGTACTTTCGGTGGGAGCTTCTGATGAGAACATGGAAGTAGCATCCTTGAGGTCCAGGGACTAGCCAGTCCCCTGGCCTTAGAGAGGTAAATAATTCCCAGAGTCACCATTTTGAATTTTGGTTTTAAAAGGTGCTTGTTTAGGTATCTGAGATCCAGGAAGGCCGCCATTCTCCTGTCTTTTGGGGTAAGGAAGTACCTGGAGTACAGTCCTTTGCCCTGGTGTGAGGAGGTACCCTTTCTACAGCTCTGAGATCCAGGAGGTTGAGACTTCTGTTTCCAGGCGAGAGCCTCTGATGGATTTGCAGGTGGAAAGGATCTGGTTCTCATCTTTGAAATTTTTTGAAGCTGAGAACCAGTCCCGGCTTACTACTTCAGGACACACTTGTCTGATGTTAAAGACTCCCAGTCCTGGACGAGTAAGCCAGCCTGCCCACAGGTAATGGAGAATCGGCCCTGGCCCTCCCATCAGGGTGCCTGTTTGGCAGGGGCTTTAGGCTGAGGGGTGGGAGCAGGCCTGCTCATACCCGTCTGCCTCTCCTCTGAAAACCCCCTCTGGGCATAGGCTGAAGAGGAGGCCTGGGCTTAGTAAAAGGTCTGTGAAAAGGCCTGCCCCTGGAAAGCTGCCTCTGAAGTGGCCTGCCTTTCCTTGGCCTGTGCACTCCTGTAAGTGGTCCTATACTCATCCATTTTCTTCATGTAATTCTCTGTCTGCTCCCCAAACAGAGAGTTACCCACAACAGGAAAATCCATGGCCTTAGCCTGGGTATCCTGTGACAGGCTAGTACACCTGAGCCAAGCCATTGTGCTAAAAGCCACAGATGTAGCCATGACTCTTGAAGATACATCATTAGAGTCCACTGCAGCATGGAATTGCACCTTGGATGCCTCAATACCACTGGCAGCCACCTGGTCCAGCTCCTTGGCTGGCCAGGGACCTGTTCGTTAGAGCCATAACAGTATCCCATCTGGTTTCTGGTATCTTGCAACATAGGCCATATAATTTGCCTGTCTGAGTCCCAAAGATGCTGCCATGTACTGTTTCTTTGCCATGGCATCAATCCTCCTGGAGTCCTTGTCGGGGTGTGAAGCCAAGGGAATATTTGCCTTATCACAGGCTGCAGCCTGCACTACTAACATGGCTGCATTGTTGTGAAGGACTCCATATCAGAACCTGACAATGTGTACCTCTTGTCCATTTTTTATCCACAGGAGGTATAGTGTGAGAGCTTTTAAAATTTTTATTGTCTGTCTCCTAAAAGATTTATGTAAAGGAATAGACAATCTCCTAGACTCTGGGATATCCATCATTTCTACATAGTCAGGCTCCTCCTGTTCATCCACAGCTTTTTCCAAAGGGAGCTGGAGGGTTTCAGCCACTTTCCTATAAAACATAAAATGAGAAGGGACTCAGAAAGCCTAGGGAGACACTCCTGAAGGTCTGTCTGGGGAGATGTCCGGTTCAATGGGCACATCCAGACTTTCAAAATCACATTCACTCTCTTCATAATCTTCCTCCCCTCCTCCGGTTCATAAAATTCCTCTATATCATATTCTTGAACGGTGGCACCGACCGAACAGACCGCTTACCTGATAGTGCTGGTTCAGTCGGAACCGGGAAGCGACTGGACAATTTTGATCGCTTTGGCTATCTTTTGCAGTGGTTGGAGAAAATTTTGGCTCCACACCTGCTGATTTTCTAGTCCTTTTGCTCGGATTGACTCTGGAGTCAGCTCTCCGTTTGCCGAGGAAGTCTCGCCCTGGTCAGAGGGCACTCCCTCCGGTTGGCACCGAACCGGGCTGGCCATCCGGGTCAGCGGACTTCTTGGCCTCTCGTTCCCTGAGGCCTACCAACTCTCTTATCCAGGGTAGCTGCAGTGAAATTCTTGCAAATCTGGCAGTCTGCATTGAGGTGGTCAAACCCCAGACAGTAAACACATGTGGTGTGTGGATCAGCCCTGGCAAAGGCTTCCCCACAGACACTACAGTGCTGAAACCAGTGGGCGTTTTCTTTTGGGTTTCTCAGACATAGTGCCAGCCTAACCAAATAGTTGCCTGTTTCGGCAATCAAGCAAAACAAAGACACCCTTATCGGTTCCCATCTGTGTCACAGTGCGTGCAAAAACCCGTATGAAATCGTTTTTTTAGAACCGATAAGAACCGGGAACCGCACTCTAAATGCAATTTAATAAAGTTTAACAACAACCTGATCGGTTCAAACCGAACCGATAATATCGTTACAAGTTCCACACAGAAATAATGAAAACCTATCTGTTACCTACGATACCACAGACAGAGCTTGAACCGCCGGTTGCGGTTAAAATATAGACAAAATGTGGTTTAAAACCGAGAAATTACACTTTTTAACCGACAAAATGAACCAAGCAGCAGGAGAAATCTCCGGGCGACTGTTCAGTGAGGCAGAGTAAAGAATCTGACAGTTTGAGTTTGAAGAACAACAGACAGAGTTCTCAACGAGCCCGCTCAAGAATCCATGCCTGGCATGGAAAGTTAACTCTTTCACCTCCGGAGCAGTTCGAAGCTGGGTCTAACTGCATATGTCATAATATAGCAAGACTTCATGTTGTTTGAAAGATGGCTGCCATACAAAAGAACAACCTTGCAGCTGAGGAGTCGAGCGCAACAAGGAGGACTGATTTTTGATTTGCTTTACAAAATAATAATGTCTCCTAACAGGGATGTTGTCCCTCTGGAGGGCTTATTGGACTCAAGTTCTGGGTCCTTAATTAAGTGGGATACACTATGTTTAAAGTTTAATAATTAACAGAACTTGATTTGGAGGGGTGAGTACTTCATAGAAAACATCTTAAAGTATCTGACATTTTAATTTAAGGCCTTCCTCTATAGCTAGCTCAGAGAAAGGTAAATCTAGATTTCATTAGATACACGTGGCAATTCAGGTGAAACTGTGCCAGTCTACATTTCATACAGTTCCGTATTTTAAGCTGAAGTTATATGATGGCGACTGTTCTCTTATATCTATATTCAGATTAATACATGTGGTTCTATACATGGCACCATAAGCCCTTTCTGGGTGCTGGACTTTTGTTGAACACTTTCAAACTATTGAACTGGTTCTACCGCCATGTGCTCTGGGCTGCAGTTCTCGGCAATGTGCTCTTTTGCCCCAGTCAAGTAATTTGTTCCCAGGTGAGCGATAATGTCTGGCTTCCCCTCCCGTCCTGCTGCCCCAGTGATCCAGAGGATGTACTTTCCATCCCTCTGAGCAGCACCAGGTAGGCACTTCACTTCCCTCTCATCCCCTCGTGCCCCCAAGTCTACCCCCAATGTCAGAATGTTCCTCCAAGAGTTGCTTCCTCCTCTCTGGGATCCTCTGCCACTGCTCATGGGGTCTCAGCCGTGGAGACCCCATATCTTCTTTGGTCTCCACCTGCGGGTGCCTCACTGTGACAGTCCTGCCCTGCTACAGCAGCAAAGGAGTTATGAGTGGAACCTTAGAAAGGATGTGCCTCTACCCCACCACCCCCACCCTTCACGAGCACGCCGTAGTCCAGCCACTCCTCCTGGCAACTGTTGAGACAGTGGGATGGACTTAGCAGCCCCTAAGTGGGTAAGGAGGTCTCCTAAAGCCTAGCCAACTTGGCCTAGAGATGAGCTACCTCCGCTCTCAGCCCAGAGGCTGCCTTCAGATGGGACAGCACCACAGCCTCCAGAAAGTCTTCCTGAAGACTGCTGCCCCACAGCTGCTGCACTGCACCACTTCCATGTCTGCTTGTGTCCTGCCTGTTTTAGCTCTTCTGCTTTTTGTCCTCTCCTTTCTTATCTACTGTTCTGCAGCATCTTATACCCCTGCCTTTATACCCTGTAGCTCAGATTCTGTGTGCTCTGCTAAACCCTCCTCCCTTCCTGCTGCCACAGGAAGTAACAGCTACTGTCACTCAACACCAGTGCCTACAGAATTGGGACTAGCCCTGGGTGCAGAGGTGGGAGGAAAGTACAGTTACGTTAAGAACTTACCGTAACAGTAGATCTTGAGAAGAGCTCTTGCAGTAGGCAACTACATATAGGACTGGCGCCCGGCCAGTCAGGACCCCATGGAAAATTTCTAGCCTAGCAGTAACTGGCGGAGACCCTTCACGTCAAGTGACCGACGTCCATGTGACATCAGTATAAAGGGGCGGACCCCCACGCCTGCCTTCCAGTTCTTTCCTGCCAAAGGCCCAAAAGGGTGAGACGAGAGAGAAGTGGATATTTCCCAACCTGGAAAAGGAGCTAAAAAGCTTAGGGGACTGAGGGCAGGAAGGTATTACCTCTGCAAGAGAGTCTCTCTCGAAGATCTACTGTTACGGCAAGTTCTTACGCAACTGTACTATCTTACTTGAGAGGGCTCTTCCGAGGTAATTACATATAGGACTGAGTCCCAAGCAGTCTGGAACAAGAAGAAGCAAAACGGAAGGAGTAAAGCTACTCAAAGTAGATCCTCTAGCTGTGAAGGCCTTGGGAAAGGAGGCCTTGCAGAACAGCAAGCCCAAAGCCTGCTCTATGGCGAGAGGCAATATCCAAACTGTAATGTTTGTAAAGGTATGGACGGAAGTTCAAGTGGCGGCAGCACAGATGTCTGCCGCTGACACATTCTTGAAACAAGCCATCGAGGCAGCTACTCCTCTGGTGGAGTGGTCTCACTTGACCCGGAAGGGTCTTGTTGTACTTGTCATAACAGAAAGTGATACAATGAGCCAACCATTTGGACAGGCATTGCTAAGAAACAGCATTGCCTTCTCTTTTGTGGGCAAAAGAGACAAACTGTTGATCAGTCTTTCTGAGCTCTTTTGTTCTGTTAGTGTAGTATCTCAGAATTCGGTGAACATCCAGAGTGTGTAAGAGATACTCCCCTTGATTGGAGTGCTGCGTAAAGAAAGCAAGTAATGCTATGGACTGGTTCAAAGTAGATTCCGCTACCACCTTGGGGAGAAACTTAGGGTTGGTGCGCAGAGCCACATATTCCTTCCGAAAAATCAAATACAGGATTTCACACATCAAGACATGGAGCTCGAAATCCTCCGAGCAGAAGTAATAGCCACTAGGAAGAGAGTCTTCCATGAGAGGAACCTTCATGTCTGCTGAGGCTACGGTTCGAAAGGAGGCACAGTAAGCTTCTCGAGGATGAAATTCAAATCCCAAGGAGGGGCAGAAACCCAGATAGGGGGTCTCAAGTGGAGAACCCCTCTAAGGAAAGTCTTAGAGACCTCCAGCTAAGCAAACGTCCTGCCTGGAAAAGGGACATGGTAGGCCAAAATGACCGCCACGCGGTACCTTCAAGGACGAGTGACTGAGACCCAGATCAAAAAGGTGGTGCAGGTAATCCAGCAGCCGCCCAACAGAGCATGAGAAAGGCTCAAAATCTTTTGAAGTGGCCCAGATTGTGAACCGCTCCCATTTCATGGCATAGGTAGACCTAGTGGAGGGTTTCTAGCCTCCACCAAAATCTCAGCCACTCTGGGTGAAACCCCAAATCAGGCTTGAGCTACGTCCTGCAGGAGCCATGCGTGCAGTTGAAGGGACTTGAGACCTGGATGGACCAGGGTCCCCTGATTCTAGGTCAGTAAAAGTCGCGACAGAGGAAGAGGAAGAGGAGGTTCCTCTGAGTACTGTTGCAGAAGAGAGAACCAAACTCGACTGGGCCAGAAAGGAGCGATTAGTATAATTCGAGCTCCTTCTGAACAGAGTTTCTGTAAGACTCTCGAATCAAAGGATCGGGGGAAAGAGATAGACGAATCTGTCCTTCCAATCTAGAGACAGAGCGCCTCTCCAAAATGCCATGCTCTGGAGCCGAGCGAGCAGAAGTCGGGAAGGTTTAGCTAGAGACGAGGCGAACAGGTAAACCTGTGGTGTTCCCCAACGAGGAAGATATTGTCTAAGACCCCTGATCCAGTTCCTTCTCCATGAGCTTGGGCAGGCGAATGACTGAGTTTGTCTGCTAAGGTGTTCTCGACCCCGAGATGCGAATTGCCGTGAGGTGGAGGTTGTGCTGTACTGCCCAATCCCAAACTCGGATCGCTTCCCTGCAAAGAGGGTAGGAACAAGTCCCTTCCTGTTTGTTAATGTACTATACCACACACATATTGTCCGTCTGTACGGCTAAGTGGCCGGAAGGAGATGCAGATGCAGAGCTTGAAGAGCATAAAGCACTGCCCGAAGCTCCGAGCACATTGATGTAAGCGTCCGAGCTTGGACCAGGAGCCCTGGGTCCTGTGAGGTCCGAGATGGGCTCCCCAACCTTCGCTCGAGGTGTCTGTGGTCGGAGTCTAGGAGAGGGAGAAAGACAGAAGGAACTCCCGACAAAGGTTCTCCTGAACCATCCACCACTGCAAGTCCAGAACCATGGGGAGGAAACTAGGACAAGCTGGTCCAGGTTGTCCACCAACTGATCCCACTGACACCGGCGCCCACTGAGAAATCCTCATGTGGAGTGGAGCCGAGCACGAGGGACTGTTGGGATTGCAGCCGCCATAAGCCCGAGGGAGCGAAGGACTGACCTGGCACTGACCCGCCTGCAGCCGGACAACAGGCTGACCTGAGCCTGGAGTGTGGCCACCCTGTCCAGTGGCAGGAAGGCCCTGCCAGAGGTCATGTCCAGGATCGCCTGATAAACTGGAGCCTCTGGGACCGGATCAAGTGGAACTTGTAGTGGTTGATGATGATGCCCAGGTAAGGGAAAGGAAGCCAGGAGATCCTCCCTGGATGGGGGCCACCAGGAGCCAATTGTCCAGGTACAGGAAAACCTGCATCCTGGGTACGCAGGTAGGCCGCTACCACAGAAAGGAATTTGGTGAACACCCGAGGTGCAAAGGAAAGACCAAATGGGAGGGCTTTGAACTGGTAGTGGTCCCCTGGAAAGCAAAACGGAGGTATTTGCAGTGAGAAGGGCGGATAAGGATGTGCAGGTGAGCATCCTGCATATCCAGAGGGCACAACCACTGTCCCGCCAAAGGAGGGGCAGGAGGCCCTGCAGGGAGAGCATCCTGAACCTCTTGTGCTCCACGAATAAGTTCAGGGAACTGAGGTAGAGAATCGGCCTTACATCTCCTGTCTTCTTCGGGATCAGGAAGAAGTGGAATAGTAACCTGTTCCCCGAAGAGAAAGGGGAACAGGCTCATCGCCTCCTTCAGCAAAAGTGATTAAATCTCTTCCTGGACCAGAAGAAGGTGTTCCAAAGTACAATGACCTTGGGGAGGGTGACGACGTGGTTTCTGGAAAACTTATTGAGCGTCCTTCTGTATCAGCTGGAGCACCCAGGAGTCTGAAGTTATTCTCTGCCAACCCAGGAGGTGGAGGGAAACCTCCCCCATCGGTTCCTCCGGAAGGCCCAGAGGCTGTGGGAGAGGAAAGGAGTCAGGTTGTGTGGGGCAGCATCACGGCTGAAGCACCTACCACTTTTTGGGTGGAGGGCTTGGCAGCCGGAGGGACCCGCATTTAGCGCCCGCTTTCCCTAGGGTTTCACCTTTTGCCGATTCCATCTCTGCGAAGGGACGGCACTGCGCTTGATAGGGATGATATATGCAGTCCACATACTTCAGTGCAGTTCCCTTCTCCTGCAGATCAGTGATAATGTCCTTGACATCACCATCGAACAGCACCGAACCCCGGAAGGGTGCTTCCTGAATAGCAGACTGCACTGGGACCAACCCTGGCACACGGAGCCAGGCATGATGCCGTAAGCCCATGGCTAAAATGATGCTCCTACCAGCAGAGTCCACTGCATCGTAAGTAGCACGGGCATGTGCCGACTGGCCAAACGTGCAGAACGGATGAGGTCAGCCACTTCCTGTTTGACTTGAGAGTCCGGAAGGAGTCCACTTCGATTCCACCTCACTAAGAATCGCCTTCTGGTGATCCCCATGTGACTGACATAATTTAGGGCCCTAATACCCAGAGTGGAAGAAGCATAGATCTTCTTCCCGTGCTGGTCTGGAAGACTGGATACTTTGTCAGGTGGAGAGCGAGCTCAGATGTTTGGGTTAGCTGTCCGCCGCGGCGCTAATCATGACCGAATCAGCTCAAGGGTGAGAATCTACAAAGTCAACACCCTCGGAGCCTGATATAGCCTGTTCGACTTCCGAGGAAGTGGGGCTAAAGCCGATGGCTGCTTCCAAATAGTGGAAACAAGATTGGCATGAGGCTCAATCCAGGGTGGCATCAAGGTGGGAGCTGTCATGCGGCAGATCCGGATGTTCAGTGAGTTTCTAACGCTGGGGATCCGCTCCAAGGAATGCTACTTATGAACCTCCTGGATTTTGCGCAGCAACTCCGTAAAAGAAGGATTTTCTGGAGGGGCTTCAGAGGAGTCCTTGGCCTGGGCTTGGACGGAGAGCGTGGCTTGTCGTCCGCTCGGAACAACTGTCGGAGTCGTCAGGAGGGAGGAAGAAATGATGAGGAGACTCCCTCTCCCGGTGTGGGAGGAGGACCCCCTGGGAAGCCCTCAGGAAGCATGTCGTGCCCCGCCCTGGAACCAGAGGGTTTGGCCCTGGTATCCAGAGGTGGGGAGGGAGTCTGTGCCGTGGGACGTACAGGAACTGGCACCATCGCTGGGAGACGACTCTCCACCTCTCTGGTGAGCTGAGCCCTGGCCTCGGCCCACCAGGAGGCCAGAGTCTCTTTCAAGTCCACCGACGGCTGAGGGGCAGTGGAGGAGGAGGGGATATGGGTATGGATTATACCCGTAAGGCACATATCCATAACCTGACGGTGGGCAGCCCGGTGTCAGGTATGAGGCACGGGTATTGCGGCGCTGGATAAGCTTGACGTCGGGTACTGGGGCGGCGGATACTGCGGAGTTGGGTAAGATGGCGTTGGATCGACAGGGTCAGATACCTGGGAACCGAGGAGTCTGCTGGAGCAGACAGCCCAGCCGGACCCACTGGTGGGTCTGGAGCAGAAGGCCCAGCGGACGGTCTGACGGGGCGGCAGCAGGAACCTCGGCATCGCTCGGAATGGAGGAAAAATCCCTGGGTCAGGCTGAGGAGACCCAGGGTCCCCGGAGCGCAGCGAAGGCTGTGGGGAGCCAGGAACAGTGGACGGGAGGGTCCGGGCCGCTCAGCCGCTGTGGGGACATCGGGCATGCCGACGCCAGACTTATCAATGGGTCCGGGCGGACTCCAGAGGAGTCGACGCCTGACTTAGCAGACCCGCCACCGAGTCAGGTCGCTGGCGAGGGCCGCGCGCCACCCTGGGGGTCGGGCGACTTATCGACCATCTCCGCGGCGGCGCCGGAAGGAGCCAATGTCCGCTTACTGGAGTCGCTCGAACTAGTAGGCCGCACAGTGGCGACTTTACTGGGAGCGGAGGCCTCCAATAGCCTGGAGCGCCAGCTAACCAGATGGGCGGGCCGGCGCCACCTTGGAAAACCTCAAAGCGGCCGTATGGATCGGTTCCCCGAGGTGTTACCTGAAGCCATGGCTACTCCCGAAGAAGACGCGTGGATGAGGAGCCCTTGTCCCGGTAAGCCCTTGTCTTTTTCTATGTATGGCTCGGGGAGGTGGACGCCTGCCGGAGCTTTTTAACTCCTTTTCCAAGGAGAACATTTTCTTCTTTAAAATATGGGCCTCCAGGGACTGCTGCTACTGTCTGAGGGTGGCCGTGTTGAATTCTGGCAGTGCTGGCACTTTTCCACCTGATGATCTGGGCCTAGGTAGAAGAGGCACTGGGAACGGCCGTCACTTGTGCGGGAGCTGGGCGCCACACAGTCGCACTTGTTCTTGTGCTCGGAGGGTGTAGGGACGTACATACACCGGCAGAATACCTGACAAAATTCGAAAATAACTTGGTAAAACTACCGATGACTGAGGCTGATGAGCGATGAACTTTACCGCGAGGCACAGACACGAGCTAACAGTGGGAAAGAACTGAAGGAGGCGTGGGGACCGCCCTTTATACTGATGTCTGGGACGGTCACCTGACATGGGGCAGTCCCCCCCACAGACTGCTAGCTAGAAATGTTTCGTGGGGTCCTGACGCCTGCTGGCATCAGTTCTATATGTAATTACCTACTGCAAGAGCCTCTCAAGTAAGATCTATCGCTCATGTGAGTGTCGAATTTATCTGTGTTGCCCTTTGTGCTGCTCACTTCTTCCTTCCCCATCGGGTGTCTGTTCCTGGCTGTCTCTGGATTTGTACTCTGCTGGATGTGATTTGTGCCGGAGACACAGGGCTGACTGCCAGATAAATGAAACTATCAGCCCTGTCCCTGCTAGAAGGTCATATACCAACAGAGAAATAAAAGGTAACTTGCGATTGTCTTATCACATCTTCCCCTTTCTTATTTAAAAAAAAAAATTCTCTAGAAAAAGGAAGTAAGAGAAAGAAAATGTAGCACGCTGGCTGGGATGGAAGTGCAGGAGGCACACTGCAAGGAAAGGGAAAGTTGTATCAGGTGAAAGAGTCACTTCAGCATACTTTCCTGGTCTTCTCTACACCTGTTCTCCTACTTCCTTTTGAAACAGAAGAAGGGAAAAGGATTCTCTGACAGCAAACAAGCCACAGTTTGCTGAACAGATGAGGACACTGGGGATTGGGACCCCAGTGTCTGTATACTGTTGGGAATGGGGGTTACACAGCAGGCAATGATGGACGTTTTTCTTTTTCAGGATAAAAACGACAAGGACAGTTTTCTTTTTCAGGGAGAGTTTGCAGAACATTTTGATGACACTGGGGATTGGGCACCCCAGTGTCACTATGGTATGTTTGAGGGGGTGTTGTAGGGTGCTTAGAAGGTTGGGTGGGGGAATAACAGTGCTTGTCATCCTGACTTACACTTCAAAGGATGGAGCAGCGCAGCTACTCGTTGGCTCTGTCCTTCAAGTGCATGACCAGACTGGCCCCTCAGAAACCCAGTGTCATCAGGATACTGCCTGCTTATTTGCCTGCCACAGACCAGCCCCTAGAGCACCTCTATCCACTGGACTCACCCCCGTCACCTACAGGGACCACAGCTCTTGAAAGCGCACAGAATAAAGGAAGGCTGGAGTTGGCTGCGGGACAGTTATTTATACTGTTAGTGTGCAAGGCGCATACAATGGTGCTTCTGATTCCCAATGGTCCTTGTGTCTCCAGTTTGGAGACCAAGGAATATGTTATGGAAAGATGGACTCTGGAAAGATTAAAAAAAAAAAAAAAAAAACAAAAGCAGGCCAAATATAGAACAAGAAATAATGTGCCAAGCTTCTCAGCCAATAACATTTCTGACCAGTTAACAATAAGAACATGGCATTCTCACCTGCTTAAGAGTGTGTGTCTGGTACTTTTCAAAGGCTTCCTGTGGTAACGAGCCCAGTTCTCTGATTTTCTTCATGCATTCTTCCTTCTTTTTGAGAAGCATACCCTGGCGGTTTGTCATCTTCTCCAACTCCTTGGCATCATGGTTGATGGCATCCATGTGTTCTTTTCTGTGGACTTCCGGTCCATGCTCTTTATCTTTTCCTTGACCTCTGCTTCTGTTTTATCAATTAGACTGTCTAGATCTAAAGGAAAAACAAAACAATCAGAGATAGGTTGCCTTCTGGCTCGAGAGGAGTGTAGAGCAGCACCGATAGACTGAAAGGAAAGAATAAAGAACACCATGAATGGACTGGAAACCACATAGCAGTAGGACTTGCAGACAACACCAAGCCTTATTTCAGTGCAAAATGGAGGAATGTAAAGGATAAGACTGGGCTTCTGACAATAGGTGACTGGGTGTACAAGTAAGAGCCAAGATGATGCTGGAGATGCATAATGAATTATTTGTTTCTGTATTTACCACAGGGCCTACGTAGGAGGGCTCACTGGCAGGAGTCATGGCATTAGGGGTAACTGTGATGTAACCGATGAGTATCACACACATTGTGGTAGCCGATTACCTGGTGAAGATTGAAGCAGGTTAAATTCCAAGGGCTAAGAGAAAAATGGCAACAATGCTTGTCAGAATCTTTCAGGAATCTGGCCAGACAGGTGTGGTACCAGAGGATTTGAAAGCGACCAATGTGATCACCCATCTTCAAAAACATTGCAAGCCAGACTCTGGCAACTACAACACAGTCAGCCCGATATCAATGCTGGCCAAGGTCCTGGAAGCCATCATCAAGGACAGATTTGGTTGAAGCAAAGTTTCTTGCCTCCACTCAGTTAACTTTTGACAGACCAATCATTTATATATTTCAAAGTTTCAACCAGAAAGACATACTGAGCTGATAAGAGCTTGTTTTCAGATGTCTCCTGGTGTAAGGAGTAAGGAAGATAGTTCCAGAGTAGAAGAAAATACTTAGTATTAACAGCATTACAAAATATAAGACACATACAGCAATACAGTACATCAAAGGAAATCTTAACACTGTAAGGCAAATCAGTAGAACAGGTACATGTAAAAATTGAGCTCTGATAGACAAATTACTCATACAAGTATGGGGAGGCGGGCGGTAAAATGGCCAAGATAATAAGAGTGTGAGTGTGTTTGGGGGCGGTGACGAAAATGGGACCATGTGACAGGGCCGAATGAGACCCTGTCACAATGTTATGCAGAAAGAGTGTTAAAAGCAAGGATCTTTCTGTCCTCTCCTTAACTGTTTTTTGTCTGTCTGATTGAACAATCAAATTTTCTTGAGAGACCTAGGAACTGATCTCTGACGGTCTAGCGTTCCTCCACCACCCTGCTATCTCCTTGCCTTTGTTTCTTGCTGTCTCTAACCTTGCTTATTTGCTTAAAAGTATATGTGTGAATCTTTATATGAAACTGAATTCCTTTGATTTGTAAAATTGATAGCTATGTCTGAAATGAATGCAAATAATTTTGAGTTCTTGAAAGAGATAGCCAAGTTACAATGCAGTTTGACTTTTGACCTCCTTAGCTCAAGAGGCAAGCTTGCAGTTTGGATCTCAATGTGCTCCTGCAGGAAGGAAATCAGCTAATTCTGTACAAACTGGAGACACTTGGTCTAAACCAGCAAGGATCCACCAATTAAGCTGCTAAAAGAAACCTTATAAAATAGGAGAGCTGGACAGTTTAGCTTTTATTTTGGGTTTTGCTTTGAGCTCAGAAAACAGGTTACTCACCTGTAACAGCAGATCTTCCACAGAATGGTCTCTTGCATTAGGCAATTGCTTCTGGGAGCTTCCAGCAAAGGCGCTGTCGCACGCAGCTCTTCTAGTATTTTCACCAAGGAATGCCCACACATGACATCATCTTCCTGCTTCCTATATAAGTGTGGGAGGTCCCTGGTATCCTCAGTCCATTTCCCCTTCGTCTTCAGCTTGTGCAACTCTAGTTCAACTTTTGTGTAGCAGTCATCGGCGAGAAATGGAAATAGCGTACCAACCCGTAATTCCTGATCTTCTTGGACGAGTCTCCACCACTCATTCACACTAATGGGATCTGCGCCAAAGGCACTAGGACCCAGCAGGAGCAAACTTTTTGATAGAAGGTCGGCCAGAGATGGAGCATGAGGAGCCGACGTACCACGAGCCCCAGCTTGTCGGTAATGACCATCTCAGCGTCAACCCTCAACGGCCTCAGTACCTTTTTTTTCCGAGGAGGTCAGCGTGAACTTACCTAGAAGGATAGCTAACCAAAAACAGACATAAGATAGTCCGGACGACCTGTATAAGGGTCAACAAAAGTCTTCACAGCCTAAGATTGAGGGTGAAGACCAACAACAAAAGGTGAGCTCGGGGATGGAGGGTGGGCGTGTGAATGAGTGGTGGAGACTCGCCCAAGAAGATCAAGAATTACGCTTAGGTACGTAATATCCTTATCTTCCTGGACATAAAGTCTCCAGCACTCATTCACACTAATAGGAGAGTACCCAGCTAATTATCCACCGAGGGGTGGCAGGAGAGACCAAGAGTTTACATTTTAGGACAGGAGTCCATTAAGGATGGTTCTGCCAAAAGAAAGATGTTGTCTGCATGGACATCCAGGGCACAATTTTGTGAAAGTATGCATTAAGCTCCAGGTAGCTGCATTGCAAATATCTGTGATGGGCACATTGTGGATTGCCACTAGGGATGCCATAACCGCTCTAGTAGAGTGAGCGACACTCTGCCCTCCAGCTTAACCTCGCCATGGAATAACAGTGGCGAGTCATGCCACCAGCCATGCTGAAATACATCTGATAGCAACTGGCTGTCCCAGCCGGGTCTTGCTGAAGGAAACAAACAGTTGTTGACCTTGCAAAAGTCTTTTGTTCTATCTAGATAGAAGCATAAGCTCTTTTGACATCAAGGAATGAAGAGAATTCTCTCCTTCATTCTGGAAGTTCATAAAGTAGGAAGGAAGGACCAAAGGTTGGTTTAGATGGAATTCTGATACAACCTTAGGGAGAAACTTAGGATGGATCCTAAGAACTTCTTTGTCTTTATGAAACACAGTATATACGGAGGGTCTGTGACCAAGGCATGTATCTCAGAGACCCTGTGGGCTGAGGTAATGGCCACTAGGAAGGCCGTCTTCTAGGTGAGAAATTTTAACTCATAGGTAGCTAGAGGCTCAAAGGTTTTCGAGTGAGCATGTCTAGCACATGATTAATGTCCCAGGCTGCGACTGGACGTCTTATAAGAGGTCTGGTATGCAGAATTCCTTAAGAAACCTCTTAACTGCAGGTAACTGAGCCAGTGACAAGGAAAGTACTGGCTCATGATGAGCTGAAATGGCACAAAGGTGAACCTTAACTGTAGAGTATTGCAGACCTGAATTTGAGAGGTCTAAAGGTACTCTAGAACTTTATCTGGTGGGCAGGAAAAGGATTCAAAGAGTATTTTGCACACCAGAGCAAACGCTTCCATTTGGCTGTGTATGTTTTCCTAGTGGCTGGCTTGCATGCAGCCAGAAGAATATCTGAAACCCTATGAGAGATATTGTACCTGCTCATTTCTATCTCTTCAGGAGCCAAGTGTGACGGTGAAGTGACCTCAGATTGGGATGGACCACAGGCCCGAGTCAGAAGGTTCATCTGAAGTGGGCGGTTGTTCGGAGGAGTTTCCGACATACTGTTGAGCAGTAGACACCATATCTGTTGAGGCCAGAAGGGAGCAATGAGGATCATTTTGTCCCCTGGGACTCGAATTTGAGAAGTACTTCTGAATTAGAGGAAGAGGCGGAAAGGTGTATAGAAAGAGTTTTGTCCACTGCAGCCTGAATGCATCCTGACAGAAAATGGCAGGCCCTAGATTTCTGGAGCAGAAAAGAGGCAGTTTGTGTTGGGGGGATGCAAAAGGTCCAGGTCTGGAGTTCCCACTCTGTGAATAGTGACTGAGCTATGGCTGAGTCAAGGAACCATTCGTGAGGATCTGTCTCTGTTCTTCTGAGACGGTCTGCCAGTTCGTTCTGCACCCTGTAGGTAGACCGCCTGAATTAGAGCCTTGTGCTCCAAGCACCATTCCCACACTCTCACTGCTTCCCTGCATAAGGGTAAGAATGAGCACCGCTCTGCTTGTTGATGTAATACATCACTGCTTTGTTTTCCATTTGAAGGAGAATGTTCTTGTGACAGAGAATGTCCTTCAAAGCCCGGACTGCATAAAGGGCGGCTCTCATTTCTAAGACATTTATGTGATGCTGGGATCCGTACTGAGTCCACGTTACCTTGAGTGTGGAGAGTCTGACAATGAGCTCCCCACCCCATCAGGGACGTGTCGGGGTAATGGAAATTTGATGATCCAGAGGAGCAAAGAGGTATCCTTCCAGAAGATTGTCCTCTTGCGACCACCAGGTAAGTGATCTCTTCAGAGGTTCTGTTACCTTGATGAGAAAGGACTGAGGGTGAGTGGTCGGGGACCACTGAGTGGTGAGCATCTATTAAGAGGTTCTCATGTGGAGGCGTGACAGAGGTAGAGCGAACACCGAGGATGCCATGAGACCCAGCATCCATTGCATCAGAGAGCTGTCACCGAGCTGCTTTCTCCGATGTATCAGGCCATCTGAAGGATATTGCTCCCCTCTCCTCTGGAAGAAATTCTTTCGCACAGGTGGTGTCCAGGAGAGTTCCTGTGAAAAGGAGCCTTTGGGAGGGCTGCAGCTGCGATTTTTGAGGTTTAGCAGGACTCCCATGGACGTAAGAAAGTGTAAAGCTGTGGCTATGGCGTCTAGAGTTCCCTGCCTGGAAAGACTTGCTAGAAAACCAATTGTCCAGATATGGGAACACTTGTATTCCAATTTTCTGAGATGCGCCAAGAGAATTGCACAACACTTTGTAAAACTTGTGGCGCCGAGGATAGCCCAAAGGGCAGGACTCTGAACTGATAATGCTGTCCCAAAGCCACGAACCTTAGATATTTGTGATGCTTTGGGTGAATAGGAATGTGCTGGTAAGCATCCTGCATGTCAGGGAGGCTAAAGTTGTGCTGATGAACAAAGGTAACAGGGTTCCTAGTGATGTCATTCTGAATTTCTCTTCGGAAGGAATTTGTTTAATTTTCTGAGGTCCAAAATGGGCGCATGTCCTCGGTTTTCTTTGGAAGCAGAAAGTAATGGGAGTAGAACCCTGTGTTCCGTTGATCCAGGGAACTACTTTCACTGCCCTGTTGTTCAGAAGGCCTTGTATCTCGGAGGCGAGAAGTTCTGACTGATGAACTGACAGCCTGGGCTGTCGTTTGGGGACGATCTGGAGGGATCTCCAAAAGATTGAGGAATACCTCTCGGATTATCCGTAGGAACCATTTGTCCGAGGTTATAGACTTCCATTGATGGTAGAGGTGAGTCAGATGACCTCCCACCGCTGAGGAAGAGTCCCCCTCAGGCAGCTGAGGTGGGACTTGGGCCAACAACTCAGAAGGTGGCACTAGGCGCTTTGGGTCCTTGCACCTTCTGCTGCGTTTTCTTTTGAGGCTGAGGGGCTTGGTTTTACTAAAACCTCCCTGCTTTTTGCCTCGAAAGGACTGACTGTTATGAAACTGGCGTTTAACACCCCGAGAGGGAGTGGGAGGAGGCTGAGCCAATTTAATGGCTGACCTAGTCTTCTGTGTGCCTCTAGATCCTGTTCTACTTGAGGGCGAAGAGATACACACCATCGAAGAAACAGCGCCATTACCTGCTGCTGGGCATCATCGTGAAACCCGAAGCGCAGCCAGAAATGACGGCAGGTACAAATGCCCACTGCCGCCGCCGAGGCAGTATCAAGGCATCCATAGCTGCTTTAACCTGTTGGTTGTTGGACTCGATACCCTGGTTATGGTTTGAAGAAGCTCTGAATTGAAGTCCGATTCGGTAGAGCTTCAACCATTTGTTTGAGCGAATGCCAAAGGATATACTCATATTGAGAGAAATAGCCTTGGTAGCTGGTAACACGCATACCTAGGGTGGAAGCAGAAAGATTCTCTTACCTAAAGTGTCTATGTTACTAGATTCTCTGTTAATAGGTTGAGCTGTAGTAGTCTGGGGAAGGATGAACTTATTCTCTGCCAAGACTACATTAGGTTCAAAAAAAGGCTTGGGATGCCAAAATGGGTCGATCCTTAGGAGCAACATGTTTCCTATCTATGGACTTAGCCACAGAAGGAATGAGAGCAGGATTATTCCATACCATTTGAGAAGCGCCAAAAGGAAGGCTGTACGGAGGAGTCAAATCCATAGGGATCTCTGGAACATGGAGGTATTGGAGTCTTAACAGTTTCCCAGGATCGATATCTGTAGTTTGAGAGAAAGAGTGGAATTCAAGTTTTTCAGCAAAGACTTAAATGACAGGTCCTCGACCACAGGCTTTACAGCAGGAATAGATCCTGTTCCTTCCACAATCCAACCAGCCTAAGGTCTGGGTCAGGCTCAATGTCATCTCCTGACAGCCCAGGAGGGACTGTATGAACAGGAAAGGAGTGAATATCAGAAGGAAATGAGGAAGAAAAGGATTCAAGAAGAGGAGCCCTGAAGACTGGATGCCCTAACGGTCTCGATGCTGACGCTTGGCGCCGAGAAGCCCATACGGCACAGAGGGAATGACGCCACGACAAGGCCTACGTGAAACTGAACAGGCGCCGAGGGTGCCATCTACGTCGAGGTGTTGAAAACATTCCAAGACTCGAAAACAGGATTTGAGGAAAAAGAAGGATGAATGCCAGGAGATAAGAGGCATCGGCGGTGCTGGCCTCCTGCGCGCAGTCGTGTGAAGCGGGAAAACACCTAAGCGGCGAAGTCAAGCGGCACTGAAGATGGCACCGCGTGACTGAAGTGAGGGTTAATCGCCTACCTGATCTCCCAAATCTCCTGGTCCAGCAGGTAGCACACTCGCCTCTGAGGCCGGGAGATCAGAGGGCTGTGGGTTCAGTTCCCACATCTGGCACTTGGGTTAATATCCAGTACTGACACTGTAGTGCAGCATGAAGGTGCTGCACTTGAGGTGTCGCTCTTTCGGATGAGATGTTAAACCAAGGTCCCATCTCCCTGGATTGGCGGTAGTTAAGGATCCTGGCACTTATTGAAAAGAGTAGGGGTGCTTTTATTGACACAAATTCATAACAACACTTTCACATAACAGGAAATGAAAATAACATTATATCCTCTCCTTCAATTCCTTAAAACCCATATCTTCCCCTACTTTCAAACTCTCTAGTACAGACAATTCCTCCTCTCCCCCTTTTTTTCTCTTTACTGCTCTTATCTTGGGTGTATTTTATTACAAAGAAAAACCTTCTACCACACATATCTTTGAATGCATATGCAAATCTTTTCATACACTTCCTGTAATGCATTTTCACATATTGTAGCATATATTGGTTACAACATATATTTTGTTGAAAAATGAACTGGCATCTGCTTTGACACAAATAAAACTTTAAAACTGTCAACGTCCCAGCATATCGACCCAACAACTGAGGAAAGTTTCCTAATACCAGCAGTTGATCGTCAATTGTGTCATCAAGGCACCTTCCACTTAATTGCCACATACTTCCAATGCGCCTTCGTATATGAACACTCGGTTAAAAAATTTTCCTGCGTCTCCTCCTGCTCTATGCAGTCAGGATATAAACATTTCCGCTCTCCTATAGCTTTATGCTTATGATTTCCCCTCACATCCACTCCCCCATGTACACATAACCACTGATTGTCCCATATGTTGGGCAGGATTCCTTTATTTGTCACTTGCCTATACACCAAATCATTTAGTCCTTCCATGCAATGTTTGACAGTGGGTTCTGCTAGGCCTATGTTTCCTAGAACCTGTTGGTACAACTGAGGCCTTGTCTGTTGTAGAATCATCTGTTAGTGATTTTCCACTTTGCCATCTTTTTAAAGGATATCACAAAAATTTCTCCATTTTACTGTTGCGGTGATCTTGAATTACATTTCCATATGGACAACACTCCTTGAAATGACTGGCTTAACCAGACTTTGCCAATTACTTTTTGCCAAAACACAGGTTTTAAATTTAAAACCAAAAAGAACATGAAAACACACTATAGGATATATCACCCCCTTTTTTTTATAGGTAAGTAAGTCATCTCCTTCTTAATCGGGTTCAGTGACTCCCATAATAGCTGAAAAACACCCTGTACACTAGTGTTTCCAAAGCTTCAGGAGAGGGAGGACTGCACTAATATATAAGAAGCATGGAAGGAGGAACTGTTTAATCAGGTATACCCTTTTAACTTTGACACTTTCCAGTTTTCCCATCTCTCCATCTCCCCCCATCTGTACAACCATTTCCCAGTTTTCTTTATCAACATCTACTGGTCAGATTTTACTCCCAATATCTTAATAGGTGCTTGGGATGTGGTTATCCCCAATTTCCTCCCTCTCTTCCCCCTTCCCCAGGAAAATACCTCTGTATTTCTGTAGATTTAGCCTAGATCCTGACACCTGCCCATATCTCCCAAATTCTTGCATTAGTTCTTCTATCCCTCTTTGTCTTTAATAAAAGCACAAATAGCACCAGCATAAGCTGTCACTTTCACCTCACTAGTGCTCTCTTTATTTCTTATTCCCTGTATATTTGGGTTTGACATGATCTTCTGGGCCAGATCCAAAGCAAATAGGTACAGAATCGGGCTTAGCGGACATCCTTGTCTGACACCTTTCTGAACTGTGTGCATCTTTCCTCTGCTCCTCGTCAACACTGATGAAATAACTGCATTATTACATAGTAGCTTTAACCATTATAAAAGATTAGATCTATACCATATTTCTGCATGACAGTAAACAAGAATTGATGACTCATGTTATCAAATGCTTTGCATTGTCCCAAGATAATAAATACCCTTGTACCAGATGTTCCTTACAAAACTATAAACACCCTGATAATACTCAAATTATCCTGAATATGTCTCCCAGGTAATGAACATGTTTGTATGGGAGTATTATGTCTTTGCCTTTTAACCTTTGTTGTAGAATAAATGTTAAGATTTTAAAGTCAGCATTTAAGTAAATTTATAGGCCTCCAGTTATCAATTTTCCTTTATCCTGGCTTTAAATAAGTATGTGATCAAACCCTGCCAAAACATTGCGGGATCTTATGCTGGGACAACAAATACCTAAAACTCTTCCCAACAATGCTGCCATTATTTCTGGTAAGAGCCTGTACCATTAGTTCAGAATGCCATCCTCCTCCGGGGAAGATTCCAAGTTTTAATAACAGCTAAAATCTCTATCCTGTAGGTTCTTCCCAAGCTTGCCATTTATTTGAGCATCTATCTTCTTGGGGGACTGTACTTCTCTAGATGGTCTTCTATCTCTTCAACCTTTATGTCTTGACTAATGTGAACTGTTCAAGGTATTTTCCACTACCTCTGTAATTGTTAAGGTGTCCTCCTCCTTTTCCCCTTACTACGCTATCAGAGCAGTGAACTGCAGCATGTTTTCCTTTCTTTACAAGCTATGCAAGGATAATCATAAGTGATTTTTGTACCATAGGTTACGTCGGTATAAAGGAGGCTGCCCTATTATATTGTACCTCTCGCATTTCTTGTTTTATTTTTCCAATTTGCTGTGAAAGATCTACTCTGTCTTGAGAGGTGAGTGATAATAGTTTATATAACTGGGATCCTAAGGTCATATATTTTAGCCCTCTTGTGTTTGCTCTTCTTTTCCCAAAGTCTTGCATCCACTTCTGAATTTCACTTTGTGAGTCTATCCACCATTGCATTAAGTCCTCATACAGAGCTATGACTGACACCTAGCTAGTAACACTTCCATCATACCTAACCTAACCTCAAGTAAAGACAGACTTTCCGTATTCATCCTCCATCTCGCTTAGGGACAAATAGCCCTGTACGGTGGTAATATTTCTCCATAAAGTTACGTGTTCTGAAAATTCCACTGGAATTGTCTTTGCGTGCATGATATTTATTCTCCTAGACATAAAGGTGTTGTCCATTTTGAGGTCACATTTCCTCCAACATACGTGTAGTTTATTTAGGGTCAGCCTCCTTACTACAATCTTGTAGTTCTGCTACTCGATACACTTTTGTAATGCTGCTGAATTGCAGTACACTTTTCTTAGTGCCCTGCGTGTTAGTGTTTCCTATATCCAGTTGAAGTCCCCAGAATAAACATATTTTGCCATGGCTAAAAAGGTTGTATATTTTCCAACATTTTACCCTCTCTGCTTTGGTTTGTGGTCCATACACCACTGTAAACCTGCTAGGTTGATTTTGCCATATCCATCCACGATCAGGACTCTCCCTGGTTTTAAGTCAATATTTTTGAGATTTAAAGCTATTTCCTGAAAACAAATCCACCCCATCACGCCCTATCCTCCCCAAACCCAGTCTGATGGTCCCCAGAGACACTGCCTTTGTGCCTGTGTTATCAAAGCAAAAGAATTAAACAAGTTTCTTGCAGCAAAACAACATCTACACTTAGGTCATGTTACCATGTACATACTGCCTTTCTTTTCCTCGTTCACTAGACTATGGGTGTTCAAAGTCAGGATGGAAAATTTGACACGTGTTTGTTTATTTTAAAGGTCCTTTCTCTCTTCTTTCCTCCCTGTCCAGCTGCTTTTTCTTTTTCCCCTTATGCCTTTTCCTGCCTCCTCCTTCTCTTGGGGCACTGGGTGAGAGGAGGAAGTGCCCGAATCCAGGTCACCTTGGTCTGAGTTTCCCCACTAGCGTGTGCCAGGGTGTCAAAGGTTCTCGGTTGTTACCTCTGTTGGAAGTATTTTCTGGTTGCATGCTCCTTCTCCTTGGTAAAGGGTTTTCCATTCTGGGGAGGGTTATACCTGTGACCATCCTTCTTGTGCATGGGAAGTGTCTTTACTTGTTCCCACACAGAGATTTCTTGTTCCTCCATACTTTGCTGAGGAGGGTCCACTTGCATGTCATTAGGCTCCATGGGGTTAACTTGTTTTCCTCCCACCTGAGCAGAAGAAGCTCTCTCCAGACCCGTGCAATGCATCTTTCTGTGCCTCGGGGGGGGGTTCTTTCTGTTGAGCTTTCCTTATCAGCTCATCCTGATTTAAGTGGTGCCTCTTGTTATGAGGCTGCCCATGGGCATCTTTGGAAATCATGTTCACCACACAGATAACATCTCACCAGGTTAGTGCATTGCTGGCAGATATGCCCAATACCATTACAAATACCACATTTCAGTTTGCCACAAACATTTGCCAGGTGGGTCCTGTCCCCACATTTATGGCATGCTTTTGGCTGCCTGGCATAAAACAAGCACTTCCCTATCCCGACCCAAAAAGCTGTTTGGCAGGTGTATGACACCCTCTGCTGTTTGCGGAGCTTAACCTTCACTTTCAGCGCCAGTCCACAAATGTTCCTCATCTACTACTGCCTCAGGTGCTCTAAGGACTTTGCACCTGTGCTGCAACAATACAGGATATTGCTCACTTGTGCTCCTTCGTTCGGAACATCACTGTTATATACCTTGTGGATGGCTGTGATAAGGGGTTGCATACAAAGGGGTCCACAGTGATGAAAACTTGAGTTGACTGTATTTTGCAAAACCTGTCCAGGAGTGTGGGGACCGAAAACTTAAATCAAAACATCCTCCTTGGACACGTGAATAAGAGCATACATTTCAGATGCCATGAATCTCATGGAGTCCTTTATGAGGGTTTTCCCCCATGGTATTGGCTGGGCCTTGTCTCCAGGCCTCCTCTATATCTTATTCGCACCGCTTTCCTACATGGTGCAGGTTCACCATTTGTAAATAGATCAGCGAACCTTTGCCTTGCTCTTGGAGGTGATTGGTGTTCTCTCCAATATTCCCCTGCAGCCCCTTCAGATTGTTGTGGTTCTGGGCCTGTTTGCCCCTGGAAGAAAGATGGCCCTCATCTGGAGGAGTCTCCCTCTCATCATTTCCATCCCCCATTCTCCCCTCATTCGGGAAACAGAGACCCTGACAGGTAGGGCCTTGATTTTCATTTATCAGTCTTGCAGGCACAAAATCACCCTCTTGAGCCCCCTCCCCCATCTTCTTCGTAATTACAGGGTTTTTGCTCCCGAGTTGTTTCAAGTTTAGTGCAGGAAAGACTTCGTTGAGCAAGCTCATTCTAAGGAGGTCCTGAGGCACATACACATACAATTCGCAATTACATAGACACAGATATAAAATGTAGAACAACAAAAAAAAATATATATAATACAAGAGGTATACACAATAGAAGTCCTTATGCTATATATGCAGTACATTCCAGCTTTAACCTTGCCTAAATTATGCAACACATTTCAGCTTAATAAGTAGAGGGCCAGTTGGTACCTAGGAATTTGACTTGGCATTGGGGGCCTAGTAGCACCTACATATGTCTTTTAATTTAGAGATAGTTGTAATGTCTTGCACTACACACTTTGCAGCCTTTCCAGTTTCTTTTAATTCTGCTGCCTTTTCTGACTCCTCTCTACACCCCTGCATCCCGTTCGTGGTCTTTTGTTTCCCGGGTTTGGCATCAGTACCAGAGTCAAAAATCCACACTGGAGTTCAGGTTCCACTTTCTGGTCTGGTCTTGCTTCCATCCTGCTTTCCGTGGCGCACTGTCTGCTGACCAGTCTTACCTTTTAGCAGGGCTCCTCAGGTTCCAAAGCCTTCTGAATTAGCTTCTGGGCCGACAGAAATCGGACCCTGTTCCTCTCCGGACAGCTTTCTCTGGAGACCTCCTTGCATTCAGAGAATCCCTCTGCCTCCTCTGTTGCCTTGATAATAACCTCATTCCTCGGATTACTCTTCTTAACTCCTAGTAGAGATTGATTTAGGGAGTTTTAAGCTTCATATACCTTTCCTCATCTTCTGCCAATATTTTAAAAGAACTGTCCTCCTTTCATCAAGCTCCTTTTCGAGCTGCGCCTCTGCCACTGAAATATCCACTTACAGTGTCTCCCGTCTGCTCTCTGAGACCTCCATATCAAAAACTCTTCAGTCTTCTGTGATTATGTCATCCTCTCCTCCGCTCTCTAGACTCACAAAATCTTCATCCTCCTTTGCTGCTTTGACTGGGTGGGAGGACAGATTCCCAACCTGGCGCCTTGACTCCCTCCAGCAGAAGTGACTCCTCCATTTGGCGGCGGTGTTCCCCCTACTGGAGATGCAGAATTTCCATGGTGCCCTGGCCAAATTTCCCCATTCACTAAAACAAAATACCACCAACAGCTTAATCTGGTCCAAGGTCAGTTGACATTCATCTGTATCTCCTTCCCCGGGTCGTGCCTGAAAATAGAGGAATCTGTCTAGTGCACTTACCCAGCAAACAAAAAATGAAAATGACTTACCTACTGTAATTCTTGATCTTTCTGTGTATCTTCACCATTCATTTACAGATGGGTAGTGGGCCGGAGGTCCCACAACCCATAGAACTTTTTTTTGATGGTGGAGCTGATACCAATAGCACGAGGCAGGCGCACTGCATGGCGCTCGCGGGTTGGCCGTTGAGGTTGTCTGCCCGCCCTCCTGCCAGTTCTGAGTTGCCGTAGAGTAAGAAGCAGGGTTGGGAGAGTGGGACAAGGAATTCAAGGACAGACAAAGGAAAGATATAAGAACCAAAGGAGAAATAAGCGACTGAGAGGACAGACAAGGGAGAGAGAGAGAGAAAAACTAAGGGGATTGGGAGGGCCTCAATCTCTGGAAGTAAGGAAGGAAAGAAGAAGGAAGAAAGCGTTAAGTGGGAGAGGAGGGACAAACTGATGGCCACGGTCTGGTCACAATTTTGGGAGGACTAGATTCTTGGAAGGACTTACTGCCCCAGGAGTTGCGAGCCTGGACAGGGCCCCAAAACCAAGACACAGGTTTGGCAAGCATACTCCCATGGAGCGACACAATGTCGGACATAAAAGGACCAGGAGCTGAAGCTTTCCTCCCCTGACTAACCAAATAGGAAAAGGAGGATTAGACATAAGGTCAAGAGGAGTAGAGAGGGCCGCCACTACCATCCCACCCCAAGGGGTGGAAGCCCAGCGATGAGGGATAGCCCTTCCCACTCCTCCCTCTCCAAACAAGGGAAGGAAAACATTCCTGTGTGGCCAAGGTCACCCCACTCCTAACCAGCAGAGGCACACAGAGGAGGGACAATAGAGACTGAGGCCCAGAGGATGGAGGTGCAAACTGTGATGAATGGTGAAGATACACAGAAGATCAAGAATTACAGTAGGTATGTAATTTTCATATCTTATCTGTGTCAGTTTCCTCATTAATCACAGATGGTGTCTGAACCCCGAAGGGGCCAGAGACCCCTAAGGGACCAAGCCCTTGGCCCACAGTGTGTGAGACACTGAGGGGAGAACCTCTCGAGTCGCGGCGCCCGGAGACTGGGGAGAGTGAGATGGGGACCCCCAGACGGGTAGGAATCTGCCCTGACAGACCCCGTCTCACCCTCACGGAGAAAAAATGAAAATTACGTACCTACTGTAATTCTGATCTTCCTGTGTATCTTCACCATTCATCACCTTTGGGTATAGTGGCTGGAGGTCACGACCCCGCGAAACCCTTTTTTTTTTTTTTGGATGGGCAGTGTCGGCCGTACCACCGGCACCGACCTCGAGGCTGGCGCACTGCGTGGTGCTTCGCGGGTTGGGCGTTAGGTGTTCTCGACTCCGCCCTCCCGCCAGTTCTGAGTTGCCGTAGAGTAAGAAAGGGTTGGGAGGAGGGACAAGAAAGTCCAAAGGACAGAGAAAGGAAAATATATGTAAATAAAAGGAGAAATAATAACCAAGAGGACAAAATAAGCTGGAAAACTAAGGGATTGGGAAGAGGCCCCAATCTCTGGAAGCAGAAAGGAGGGAGGGTGAAGGAATTTAGAAGTAAGGATGTAAAGGGGGAGGCAGAAAGGAACACACCCTGGGACCTTGACCTGTCTCAGATTGTATAGAAACTGCAAAAGAGTAGCCAGAAGGATAAACTGCCAGAATCACTGGCAATAACTCCAACATAAGCAGAATCTGCTATTAGGAAGAAAAGACAGGATGCAGGTATACCCCCCAACCAAAATAACATTTTTGTTGTAAGAAACCTAGTTTCTTAAATTATTTATTTCTTTATTTAGATTTTGATAACCGGTAAACCCACTGAGACCAGAGGTCCCTTTTCAGAGGCGACCGAATTAATTCAGAAAAGACATTTCAAAACAATGATTTTTTTTTTTTACAGTAGTTACATATGTTGCACAAATAGACATTAGCGACAGTATACAGGAGTAAAGTAAGGATTCACAGTACAGACTCAAGTATTATTTACAATAGTTACAATTAGATACACAAGTGTAGAATAGAAACAATATACATGATTCGCAGACAGGCTCTTACGACATCGAGTTTCATCTCCAATTAGTAGGGGAAGGAGATAACAGTAAATTGACATCAAAGTTTAGGAGATACTTCCAGGAATGAAGGGAGGTTCAAGGCAGTGCAGAGGAGAAGAGACCTGGGCTGGGAGCTAACAGTTACAGCCACAGAGACTGAGATTTAGAAGATATAGTTTGAGCACAGCCTTGAATTGGGTAAGGGTGGGTGAGTCAGTCAGGCTGGATGGAAGAGAGTTCCATAGGTGGGAGGCAGCAAATTTGAAAGAGCGTTTGCCTTGGTTGGAGCGAGTCCTAGGGATGTTGAGGGATGATTCGCAGATGATCGCAGGGTTGGATTTGTTCTTTGGGGAGAGTAGTCCTCTAAGGTGGGGAGGGGACCGAGGGTAGTGAACTTGAAGGCAAGGCAAGCGATGGAGTAAGCTAGCTTGTGCCGAAGTGTGGGCCAGTTTAGTTCCTTAAGTGCCTAATGATGCCTCCTAGAGAGGTTTGTGGTGGCTTGAGCCTGCACGGTTATAGAGTATAGAAAGTTTGCTAAATTCCGTCTCTCGGAGGAACTGCAGTAGAGGGCTCCGTATAGGATGGGGAGAGACTGCAGCTAGCAACTGCCCGTTTGCAACCGAGGATAGTAAATTCCCAGGCGGTAAAGGAGGCCAAGTTTTGGTGGGTGGACCTGGCTATGGAGTCGATGTGGGGTCGGTAGGTCATTTCTTGGTCAAGATGGATCCTAAGGTATTTGAAGCTGGCCAAGACCTCGACTGTTTTCCTTGGTTTGTGCAGATCTGGAGCAGATGACTCTGTCAGGGCCCAGTCGCCTTGAACCAAACAGTATGGCTTTAGTTTTTCCTCATTGAGTTTAAGGGAGTTTGGAGAACCAGGCCTCAAGTATTGAGAGACTATTCTGCAGTTTGTGGCTATGACACTAGGTTGGGGATCACTGCAGTATCTGACGGTGTCGTCCACATACAAAATGAGGTTTGCTGTGGGGGCAGTTCCTTAACATTATTGAGGAAGAGTGAAAGAAGAGCAGGGGCCCAGGATTGAGCCCTGGGGCACCCCTGCAGTACGGATCTAGGGGCAGACTGGGTACCCTTCCAGTGGACTTTTGGATGCGGTCACTCAGATAGCTCTCAAGCCAGGAGAGTGAGTGGTGATCCAGTCCTAAGTGCAAGAGTTTTGATAGAAGGAGGTTATGACTGACCAAGTCAAAGGCCTTGGACAGGTCAATGAAGAGGGCACCCGTTGGGGAGCCTTGGTCCATAGAGGCAAGGATGTCCACAGTGAGCCGTGTGAGGGCAGTACCAGTACCATGGCCCTTTCTAAAACCATGTTGCACATCGGCCATGAGAAGGTGCTGCTCCAGGTAGTCTTGAAGCTGGTTAGAGACTAGTCTTTCCTGGATTTTCCCAAGAGGACTAAGTAGGAGATTGGTCTATAGTTTCTCAGTTTGTCTCGGGACCCACTTTTGTAGACAGCGAAGCAATCTATTTATGAGTAGGGTGACAGGACGGGTGATTGCCAGGCGGCAGCCCTCAGTAGGCGAGTTCAAGCTGGTCATGTCCTACCGAGGAAGAGGAGTTAATTTTGTGTAGGAGAGGCAGTACCTCTGACTGATTGACCAGCTTTAAATGGAATTGAGGCGTGGGTGTACCCAGGTATCTCCAGAGAGATGGGTAGGCCTGGAGGGGTCAAGGGAGGAGGACCACTTGGGTTGGTGAAGTAGGCACCAAAGCCTCATAACTACTGAAGGGACATTGGTCAATGAGTCCCCTACCAGGATGGAGTCAGTTTGACTATCTGAGGAGCCTTTGAGAGTATGTTTATGTGTCCCAGAATTTTTGGGGTCACATAGGTTTAGTTGGAGGTCATTTAAGTATTGTGATTTGGCGGTTTTGAGGCTTTTTACACTGGTTTCTCAGCTCTCTGTACTTTCCCAGTCAGATTGATTGCCAGTGTATTTGTAGTTGCCCATGCTCTGTCCTGGAGGAGCATGGAATGTTTGAGGAAGGTTCAACCATTTATGGCATTTTCCTGTACCCTGAGCTTTTTACAGGAGCATGCTTATTTGATGCCGACAAGAAGGCTTGAATGAAATATTCAAGAGCCTCATCAAGTGAGGGAGAGACATAATAGGGGTCCAGTCGATGTTCCACAAATCAGAGCAGAAGTCGGCTGGTGCAAACCTACTGTAGTTCCTCGCTTCAATGACCTTAGAGGTAATTTTGGAGGCTTGTTGGACCAGGCACAGAAGGTAGGCGAGTGGTCACTCAGGGCGTCAGCCATAATCCCTGCCGACAGAATACGGCCTGGGCAGGGAGATGAGGATCCAGTCAATGAGAGAGTGGTTTTCAGTCTTGGGATTATGTCATGTGGAGATGTCGATGACCTGTGTATATGGAGAGCTAAGTAGAGGGTTTAGCAGGAGATGAGAGCAGGGAAGGCCAGTGGAGGTCGAAATCCCCAAGGAGTATGGTCTCCTCCCAAGGCATGGTCCTCAAGGAGGCTTGTTAGGGATTCAGTGAAGGCAGCAGCTTGGGGAGGGAGGTAGACATCCCCTAAGGTAAAGAGTTTGGTGTTTCCAGGAAGTATTTTACGAGCAGCATTTCAGCTAGGGAGTCACTATGGGAGTGGAAGTCCAACTCCGAAGCTTGAAGGTCAGTGCTACGTAGATAATACCCCATCTCCCTTTTCCCTACCCTGTCTTTTCTGAAGGTAAGGTAGTCCAGGAGTTCCACTTCATGGGGAGGATCTGCGGTTTGAGACAGGTTTCAGTTAGGGCTAGAACGCCTGGCTTATAGATGACACCCATGCCTCCAAGTCATGGAATTTGTGTTCTAGGCTGCCTATGTTCATATGAGCAAGTTTGATCCCTTTAGAATCCGCCCACAAGGGGCATGAGGGTTGTTGAGAGTGAGATTTGGGAGGAAGGACCTGGATTAGGTTCAGTATCCCTCCCAAGAGCTAGAAGGGTCCTACCCAGATGACCAGGGGTAAGTAAGGAGGAAGGGTCTGCCGCCCATCACTCCTCTTTGGAGGAGACACCTGGGCACCACCTGTGCATCTGGCAAGGGTCCAGGCAGGAGTATTATGAAAAGAGGCTCATATGGAGGGGTCATTATGACCTGAAGGCAGGAAGGAGTTGCCTTGGAAAAGAGCAAAGTTACAAGCTGATACGGCATGCAGTTTGGAACAGGATCAACTATTCAATTTTTGCCAGGATTAAAGGAAAGTATTAGGCAGTGACTGTGAACATTTTGGGAGAAGAGGTTTTCCTTTGGAGGTTAAGATGCATAAAAGCAAACAGGGAGACCTCTAGTGGGGAAAACTGTGGCTTATTGGGAATATGTCTGTGAAGTGACACTATTAGTTTTTCTAGAGATGACAGTGAGCCCCAAGTGGCAGAACTGTATAACTTGCAGATGGCAAAGTGAGCTGCTACGTGTTTTCAGCTCACATGACCATCAAAGGCACTATAAGTTCGACTGCCGACCAAGGGTGGTGGTGGAGTGGCAGGGGCAGAGTCGGATCTCCAACAGTACCCACACAGCACACCAGGAGGGCTCAGATGGGAGCTAGCAGCAAGGGGCAGCTATATTGTTAAGGTAAGCCCCTTTCAGCTATTCCGTCCCTAGAGCAATGTGTTTGTGGTGAAATCAGCTTTTCAGTAGACTCCCTCCTAGTATTTCTTTGCAGCAGATTACCTTGTCCGTTTCTGCACACATGAGGGAGGGGAGCTGAGGCCCTCTCGACCTACACAGCGAGTCCCAGTACCTGTAATGGGAGATAGAGGAGGTGAGCACTGGGTTTTGTATTTAAGAAATGGAGGGAGGTGTAATGGGGCCTGCTGCAGCAACGATCAGCAGCCACCTGGGAAAGCGATTTCAGCCTAGACAACAATTAAACAATTTCCCCATAGCTCATGTACATTGACTTGTCCATGCAGTTAAAGCTAAAATAAGTAGTTCATTTCTAAGCAGCCAGTGCGTGAAAGCCTTAAATTAGAAACAGTCGCAACATCCTGCATACTTTAAGAAGCTAATACAGTAAAGCTACCACTCAGAAATTCTAATACAGCATATTAATGCAGCCCAGTGGCAAGAATGCCTTACATTAGAAACAGTCTCAACCGTCTCGCTGCTTTAAAGCTCTAATTATTAAGGCTCCACTGCTAATTCAGATTAGAAACAGCTCTGTGGTCTCAAAACATCTGCTTCTTTAAGCTCTATTATGATTAAGGCTCCACTGCAACAGCGATTAAAACAGCTCTGTTGGTCTCAATATCTCCGTTCATTAAAACACTAATTAAGATTACAATTAAGGCTATACTGACAATTGCATAGAACAGCACAGTGGTGAGGTTGTTTGAAATCAGAAACAGTCTATATTCAGTTAATCACAGTTAAGGCTACACCAACAATTCGTAATTAATGTAGCTCAGAGGTGAGATTGCTTAAATCAGAAACAGTCTAAACATCTGCGCCGACCTAAAATGGCGCCTGCTCTCCAACAGTAGCCACACAGCACACCAGGAGGGCTCGTATGGAGCCAGCAGCAAGGGGCAGCTACATTGTTAAGGTAAGCCCCTTTCAGCTATTCCAGTCCCTAGAGCAATGTTTTGCAGTGAAATCAGCTTTCTTCAGTAGACTCCTCCTAGTATTTCTTTGCAGCAGATTACCTTGTCCGTTTCTAGCCATGAGGGCAGGAGCGAGGCCCTCTCGACCTACACAGCGTCCCCAGTACCTTGTCCTGTTCTCATGCCTAAGGGGTGGAGGAGGGCAGGAGCTGAGGCCCTCCTGACCCACACAGCGAGTCCCCAGTACCTGTAAATTAAACTGAGGCTGTGTCCAAGGACAAGGAAACTAAAGTAAAGCTGATGGGAGAAGGGAGACAGTAGAAAGAGGGCAACAACCAACACCCACCCACAGGGGTGGAGCTAAAACAATGAGGAAGAAGTGCCCCCATCTAGATCACTCTCCTCCTACAGAAAAGTATCCCCCATGTGCCCAAGGTGCATCCACTCTAATAACAAGAAAGGGCGAAAAGAAGAGACGGGGGGGGGACAAGACTGAGGCCCCAGGGGGATGGAGGGAGAAGATTGTGATGAATGGTGAAGATACACAGAAAGATCAGAATTACGGTAGATACTGCACTTTCATATCTTATCTGTGTCAATCTCACCATTCATCACCTTGGGTGAGTGCCGAGTCTCAAAGGGGCTTCAACCCTAAAGGACTAAGTCCCTTAGCTCTCAGTGGGTGGCACACCAAGAGAGAGAGAGAGAGAACCTTCACGGTCTGCAGAGGCCTGAGAGTGGGGACAGTGAGATGAGGACCCCCGGAGAGGTAAGAAGTTGCCCAGACAGGCGTCGTCTCACCCTGAGGAGAAAGGTAGGTTCTCTGGTGGTGGAGTTAATCACCCTAAGCCAGGCCATGGGTGACAACCGGAAGAGACGCAGCCATGCCGTCCGCCTAGTGCAGATCGCTGTCCCTACGACCCTGGTAGCTACCTCAATGGCGCCATACGCTGCCCTTGCTTGGTGCCTTGCTAGCTCCAGGCCACGTTCAGAGAGTGCAATGACTTGTCTGGTTTCCTCCATGTCAGGCATCGAGACTAGGAGCTGACCTAGCTTGGACCACAGGAACCCATCGTAGGTAGCATAGTGGGCCTGATGAGCAGATACAGAAAGAAGAAACCGTGCTGAATAACATGTCCTCCTACCCCAGAAGTCAAAATCCATGGAGTCTGCATCTGGAGGCGGTCCACGGTGGAGGCGCAAGCCCATTGGGAGTATCCAGTTGCGTCCAATCCTGAGCTAGAATGAGGCAGATTACCTGGAGAGTCGGGGGAGGGTGCATAATACCTCTGGTGGAAATCCCTAAGGGCTGGGACTCTGGAAAAGGATCTCTGCCAGAAGCGATCGATGCCTCCCTAAAGGGAGCAGGCCAGGGGGCACTACAAGAGTGTCCACATTGAAATCACTCAAAAAGGCCGCGATGGGATGCTCTGGATTGTGTTGAGTGGGTGGGGTGACATGTAGGTCCTCTAACATCCTCACAAGAAGCGCTGATACTCAGCGAGATCAGCAGCTGGGGAGATGTGGACAGACAGTTCCTCACCTCCTGAAGAGGAGGATGAGGAGTCAGAGGATCTCAAAGGTTCAGAGGCTAGTTGCTCAGGGGAGGTTGAAAACCTGTCTGTCCATGGCCCTAACATAAGAGGAAATTGAGCAGCCACAGCTCTGAACTGCTCCCAGGAGAGAGGAACGAAGACCAAGGATAGCTGGGAGAGCAGGAGACCATGGCAGAGCTGACAACAGGAATCGGCTGTCCTCCGCCTGGGCTAGAGAACACACCTGGAGCCCCAAGAGAGGAGGGAGCTCCGGAAGAAAAATTACTCACCTTAGTAATGTTGTTTCTTCTAATGGAGTCTTGCTGTATTCTGACTATTGCAGTGATATCCAACCTTTGAACTGCCCTGGAAAGGAAGAGTTAACTTTCCATGCAAGGCATGGAACGCTGAGCTCGAGCTCGGTTGAGACTCTGTCTGTTGTTGTTTAAACCCAAACCGCCACATCTTCTGAGCTAAACTCACTGGGTGTCCTTTGTGGAAACTGTAAACTCACACTAGCCAATTGGCTACTAAATATAATAAAATATATATATTTTTTTTGGTTCCAAGGCAAAGACTCAAGTCAGGAAACCCAAAAATGAAACAAACACAACACACACACACACACAAATTAAGAGGGTGAGAAAAGGGGGCACCTCTAGGGTACCAACACTGTTGCTGCCACCCACATCCCAAAACCCAGGTTCTGAGAGGGGAGGCAGTGGGGAGGTCAGAATACAGCAAGACTCAATTAGAAGAAATAACATTACTAAGGTGAGTAACTTTTCTTCAAACAACATGAAGTCTTGCTGTATTCTTTTTTTATTTTCATCTTTATCCTCCTCCTTCCTACCTCCGGTGCCCCTCCTTCCGTCCGCTCATGTCCCCGGTACCTACCTTAGGGATCTGCCCTAGAGTGCCCATCCTCCTCTCCTCGCACAGTGGGGTCTGTCCTGTAGGTGGTCCGGGTGGATTTAAGGCGGCCTTCATCTAGGAGCTGCGGAGGATTTTCGTTTTCTCCCCTTACGTCCCCACTCCCCTAGGGCGCCTTGCTTGGGGACGACGTCTCTGAGTGTTACGCACGACGCAGACCCCTCAAGCGCCGCCGACATTCCTCCCCTGCCCGACAAGCTAAGCCTCCATCCCTTCCTCTGCCGGTGCTATCACTGGCTATGGAAGGAATGCAGAGCGCAATGTGCTCTTGGTAACCTGCCCCTGAGGGAGGGAGGCATCCGTTGGGGCGATCCTCCCACTCCCCGCCGACCCCGGCCACCCGAGTCCGTCCCGAACCCAGGTCGCCGGGCAGCGAGGTGTGTGGCGTCCAGCACCTCAACCTCAGCGCCACCGGGCTGGGTGTCTTGCTGTATTCTGATTATTGCAGACTACCAAGCAGTACCTCCATGGAGGAGGGACAGAACCTACTTTGGGAATAGGCTCTGAAGCACTACTGTGCCAAACCGAGCATCACTGTAGCCTACACATCTAGAGAGTAATGCTTGGTGAAAGTATGTACTGTTTTCCAGGTGGCTGCTTGACAAATCTCTAAGATAGGAATATCCCTGGCAGCAGCCAGGAAGCAGCTGTACCTCTGGTAGAGTGAGCCTCAGGCCTGAGGAAGGGATCCTACCTAATTTTTCATAGCACAATTGTATACAAGAGACAATCCACCTGGCAATAGATCTCTTAGTGGCAGGTTTTCCTACCAACCTCACCATAAGTGAGGAACAGTTGGAGGAGTCAAACCTGTGACCCTTGGTGCGCTCTATGTAGTAGCTAGGGCCCTTTTCACATCCAAACTGTGCAGCCTCCTCTCCCAGAGGAGGAATGATCAGTGAAGACAACAGGAAGAGACATAGACTGGTTAAGGTGGAAATCTGAAACCACCTTAGGCAAAAACTTCCTATTAGTCCTGAGGACCACCTTATCTCTATGGAAAGAGATAAAATCAGGCTCCACTGACAGGGCCTGTAACTCACTTATCGTCTGGCAGAAATAATGGCTACCAAGAACAGTTTTCCAAGTCAAGTACTTAAGTTCTGCTGAGGACAAAGGCTCAAAGGGGTTGCATAAGCTGAGCAATACAAACATTAAGGTCCCAAGCAGGGGCAGGGTCCCTGAAGGGAGGATTGGTATGCAGCAATCCCTTGAAGAATTTACAGAATACTGGATGAGCTGAAAGGGAAGAGTGCTTGTCTGCTGACAAGAAGGCAGAGACAGCTGGCAGATGCACTCTAAGTGCAGCTGGTCTGAGTCCCAAGCTATTGAGATGAACCATATAGTCAGGACTGTAGGCAACCCAGCAGACTGGAGAAATATGCTGCCCAGAGCACCAAATAGTAAACCTTTTCCATTTTGAGTTGTAAGTCTTTCTGGTGGAAGGCTTTCGAGAAGCCTTTAAAATATCTAGAACACCTTGAGAGAGATGCAAATCAGCAAACTCTAACTCTTCAAGAGCCAGGCCTTGAGATTGAGAGATTTGAGATTCGGATACCAGACCCTCCCTGAGAACATGTTAACAGGTTGTAATTCCTGGGGAAGAGACAGGGAAGGTGGACTGCTAAGGACAGCAAGAGAGGATACCAGGGCTGTCTGGCCCAGTCTGGAGCAATCAGAATCACTTTGCAGGGTTGAGACCTGATTTTGACTAGTACCTTGAACAGGAGAGGGAAGGGGAGGAAGCATACAGGAACTTCTCTTCCCAATTGAGAGCTAGGGCATCCAGAGGGACTGAGCCCAACACTGGGGCCTGCAGCAAAAAGAGGAAGTTGGTGATTGTCTGGGGCTGCAAAAGATCTATCTGTGGGTGCCCCATCTGGAGAAGATCACCTTCAAAATCAGGGATCTAGGGACCATTCATGATGGCCCTGAGATATCCTGCTGAGAGCATCTGCCAGGACATTGTCCTTCCCTGGGAGGTGCACTGCTATCAGAGAGGTATTCAGAGAATAGGCAGAGACCACAACTTCATTGCCTCTGTGCACAAGGCCGTAGGACCAGTGTCCCCTTGCTTGTTGATGTACCACATTGTGGTGGTATTGTCTGTCCTGATCTGAACTACTTTGTTCTGAACAGACTTGGAAAAAGCTTGAAGTGCTAGAAACACTGCTCTGAGTTCCAAGAGATTGATGTGAAGCAGAGATTCTTGAGGTGACCACAACCCTTGGGTGGTCAGATCCCCAAGTGGGCTCCCCAGCCCAAGAGGGAGGCATCTGTGGTAAGGATTAGAGAATCAGATTGAATGACAAAGGAACTCCTTGTCTTAGGTTGTCCTGATCCTGCCACCATTGCAAAGCCTGGATCAGGGTTGAGTCACTGGGATTAGTTTGGTCAGAGAATCCTTTCTCTGGGACCAGAAGGCTCTTAAGTGGAACTGAATGTCCCTGATCTGAAATCTTGCTCCTTGGACCACTGCTGTAGAGGCAGCCATGTGGCCCAGGAGCTGCAGAAAATGCCTTGCTGGTCGGGACACCTGAGGGTGAATGAAGAGGCCAGTGTAACAAGGGTCCTTGCCCTGTCCAGGGAAGGAAGGCTCTTGCCTTTTTGTATCCAGCTCTGCCCCTATGAAGGTGAGGAGCTGCACTGGCTCTAGAACTGACTTTGAAAGATTCAGAAGGAATCTAGAGAAGTGAGCAGTTGCTGAGTTATCTGTAGGTGTGACTTGACTTGGTCTGGCGACTGACTTACTATGAGCCAGTCGTCCAGGTATGGAAAGATGGAGATCTTTTCTCCTTAGGAAAGCAACCACTACTGCCAGGCATTTTGTGAACACCCTTGAGCTGAAGTTAGGCCAAAGGGCAATGCTCTGAATTGATAGTGGCCTGAGGGCAACTCGAACCTGAGGTACTTTCGGTGGGAGCTTCTGATGAGAATGTGGAAATAGGCATCCTTGAGGTCCAGGGAAACTAGCCAGTCTCCTGGCCTTAGAGAGGGTAGAATTATTCCCAGAGTCACCATTTTGAACTTTGGCTTTAAAAGGTGCTTGTTTAAGTATCTACGATCCAGGATGGGCCACCATGTTCCTGTCTTTTGGGAGTTAGGAAGTACCTGGAGTACAATCCTTTTCCCTTGTGTAGGGATGGAACCCTTTCTATGGCTCTCATAGCCAAAGGGAAGAGACCTCTGCCTCTAGGAAAGTGCCTCTGAAGGATTTGCAGGTGGAAAAGATCTGGTTCTCATCTTGGGAAATTTTTGAAGCTAAGAACCAGTCCCTGGCTTACTACTTCCGGGACCCATTTGTCTGATGTTAAAGACATCCAGTCCTGGACAAAGTATAGCCTGCCCCTACAGGTGGTGGAGAATCGGCCTGGGCAAACCCATCAGGGTGCCTGTTTGGCAGGGCTTTAGGCTGAGGGGTGGTAGCAGGCCTGCTTGTACCCGTCTGCCTCTCCCTCTGAAGAACCCCCTGGGCAAAGCGGAAGAGGAGGCCTGGGCTTGGTAGAAAGGCCTATGAAAGGCACTGCCCCTGCCCATGAATGCTGCTGCCTCTGGGGGTGGCTTGCCTTTCCTTGGCCTGAGCACTCATAGGTGGTCCTATATTCATCCATTTTCTTCATGTAGTTCTCTGTTTGCTCCCAAACAGAGAATTACCAACAACAGGAAAATCCATGGCCTTAGTCTGGGTATCCTGAGACAGGCTAGTACATCTGAGCCAAGCCATCCTACGAAGGGCCACAGATGTAGCCATGACTCTAGATGAAACATCATTGGAGTCTACTGCAGCATGAAATTACACCTTGGATGCCTCAATCCCATCTGCAGCCACCTGCTCCAGCTCCTTGGCAAGCTGGCCAGGGACCTGTTTAGCTAGAGCCATTACAGTGTCCCATCTAGACTTCTGGTATCTAGCTGTATAGGCCATATAATTAGCCTGCCTGAGTCCCAAAGATGCTGCCATGTACTGTTTCTTTGCAATGGCATCAATCCTCCTGGAGTCCTTATCTGGGGGTGTGTGAAGCCAAGGTATATTTGCCTTATCACAGGCAGCAGCCTGCACTACCCCAACATGGCTGCATTGTTGGAAAGGAACTCCGTGATCTGAGCCTGAAAGAGTATACCTCTTGTCCCTTCGCCTGTCCACATGAGGTACAGAATTAGGAGTCTTTAAAATTTTTATTGTCGGTTTCCCAAAAGACTTATGGGAGGGAATAGCCTCCTGGACTCTGGGATGTCCATCATCTCAACATAATCAGGCTCCTCCTGATCCTCTAGTGCTTCCTCCATAGGAAGCTGAAGAGTTAAAGCCACTTTTTGTAAAACACACAAATGGGAAGGGACTCAGAAAGCCGAGGAGGAGAAACCCTGAAGGTCTGTCTGAGAGATGTCCAGGTCAATGGGCACATCCAGACTTTCATAATCATCATCACTATCCTCATACTCTCCTTCCTCTTCCTCCGGTTCATAAAAATCTCTAAATTATAATCCGGAACCGGGGAACCGACTGAACCGAGCCCCTAACCGATGGTGCCGTTCGGTCGGAACCGGATAGCGACTGAACAATCCTTACCGCTTTGGCTATTTCATCAGCGGTCGGAGAAAGAACTTGTGGATCCAAACTGGCTGACTTATCCCTTCTTTTCTTTTAACCAGAACCGACTCCTCAGAGTCAGTTCTCCTTTGCCTGAAGAAGTTTTGCCCTGGTCAGAGGGCACTCCTTCTGGTTCGGTTGGAACCGAACGGGCTGGCCATCCGGTCAGCGGACATTTTGGTCTCTCTTTCCTCAGCCTACCTACTCTTTTCCAGGGTAGCTGAGGGAAAATTTTGCAAATCTGGCAGTCTGAATCGAGGTGGTCAAACCCCAGACAATAAACACAGGTGATGTGGGTGTCAGCCCTAGCAAAGGCTTCCCCACACACTACAGTGTTGAAATCCAGTGGCCCGGTTTTTCTCTTGGGTTTCTCAGACATGGCCAGTCCTAACCAAACTTACCCTTTTTCGGCAATCCGCCAGAGTAAGACACCTTTATCAGTTCCTGACCGTGTACATAGTCGTGGAAAAACGTAATGAAATCCGTTTTTTAGAACTGACAAGGACCGGTTACCACACCCTAAAAGTAGAACAAACTTTAAAAAACCTGATCGGTTCAAACCGAACCAATCCAATGTTTACAAGTTCCACACAGAAGAAACAATAATTAAACCTATCTAGTACTCACGGTACCACAGACAGAGACTGAACCGACAGGTTAAATGGATAAATTTGGTTGAAACCGAGGAGAAAACGACACTTTAATCGACTAAACTGAACCGAGCAAAGGAGGAATCTCGGAGCAACTGTTCAGTGAGGTGGAGTAAAGAATCTGGCGGTTTGGGTTTAAACAACCACAGACAGAGCTCACTGCTCCATGCCTTGCATGGAAAGTTAACTCTTTCCTCTCTGGGGCAGTTCAAAGGTTGGATATCACTGCAATAGTCAGAAAACAGCAAGACTTCATGTTGTTTGAAAACTCCAGCAGACAGCTGGTCAACCATACCGGAACTGCCTAGGCTGCACCCTGAAGAATCCCCTGTGAGGTGACCGGGCCGTAAAAGTCCAGAAGGACGGTGCCCCACCTCCATAGAATGGGGCCTCTCGAGGAAACCGAAAGGAAAGGGCGAGGGTCCGTGCAATGACTTCTCCCAGAGCCTGGGTGGGTTCCAGAAAAGGTCGCGCATCGAACCCATACCCTCCGAATCCAAAATGCCCTCCTCCTCGAAAGAGCCAGCCTAGGTAGCTGGCAATCCTGGTCGGCCCCGAAAGGCTATCCAAGGAGCAGCACCTTCCCTCCTGTGGGTGCTCTGATCGGCCCCAAAGTTGGGTGATCCAGGCACACTACTGAAGGGTACCACCACTGAGGTCAGACCCCCGAGTCCAGGCTGCAGAGCAATGGTGGCCTGCACCACTGCCTGCTGGTCAGTACCACTGACCCTGGACCCAGAGGCCACTGTCCTCTCCTGGGGGCTGGTTCCGGCCTGTCAAGGACAATACCAAGGTGTCCACGTGAGCAGCCAACTCCAAAGAGTCAGACTGCCTATCTGACTCAGAGTCTGATTCCCCTCCGAGGAGGTGGAGGTCAGTTCTGTGCCACCACGGTTTGTGGATTCCACTGCTATCCCAACTGAAAGGGCACCAGACCCAGAGACTGCACCAGAGTTGGCGCCGAGGTCCCCAGCCGCACTGTGAATGGTGCAGGAAGAAGACACGGCGCCAATGATGGCAGCAACATCGGAGCTAGAGCCCGCTATCGCATCGTCCTGACCTACGGCGCCGCAAGCGCGCCGAGGCCAGAGATGGCGCTGATGAAGACTCCGACCACGCTCTTGGAGCCACGAACAGCACAGAGGTCGGAAACCCCCACGGCGCCGTCCTGACTCACAGCGCCATGAGCGCCGCCGACGGTCCCAACCGTGCTCTTAGCGCCAAGATCCGAAACCCCTGGAGCCGCGTGTTCTGTTCCGGTGCCGCAGCGGCTCCAGAGCTGGACATGGCACCATGCTCAACCACAGCGCTGCGGACGCTTGGGGCAAGAAACAGTAAAGAACAGCACCTAGAGCCTCCCACAGCGCCATGAGCACCATCGCATCGAGCGACGGTGTCATCAGGGCCCACGGCACCGTGAATGGTGCAGAGGGCTCAAGATGGCGCCGATCCAAGCCTTCCAAGCTGAGGGGTACGACACTGGGGAGCCGTCACCCCAAGGGGCGACAAAGGCAGTGCCTCCTGCCCATTTCTCGAGGGGAACGGACTGGGCCTCCTGCACCGTGGAAGGGCTTCTGCAATGGTGAAGCTCACTAGAAGCAGAAGCCCCTCCTCTCGGTCTGTATAGAACCGAGGGGACCGGAAGAAAGGCAGTGAGAATGTGGCTTGGCCCAACGGTGAGCACCTATCCTCAAAGTCGGTGGAGCTCGTCCAACTTTCCATACGTTGTTCGATGACATGACGGTCCATGGAGAAGCAGGCGTCAGCATGAATCCATGTCATGTAGCAGGCCAAGACACGCGAAGCAGCGGTTATGTTGGTCGGTGACAGAGTATTCTACGGCCGCATGGGCACCGAAGCATAGGGGCCGTCCGTCTTCATAGTTTTCTTGCCCTGGACAGAAACATGACCTATGGAAAAACCCACCAAACAAGACCCCATGTCGCAAAATAAAAGAAAGGAACAGTCTTACTTTAATTCCAGGCAACGCCGAGTGGAGCGAAACTGAACCGGCAGGAAAGATTCAACTGAAGAGAGTCGACGGACTATGGAACGGAGCCGAAGGCTTCAAGATTAACAGCAGGCCTCTCACGCAGCAAAGCTACCCACAAGATGAAACCTCAACGGCGGAGAGATGAAGAACTGGCGGAGGTGAGTCAACAACACCTAACAGCCAACCCGCGAGCGCCACGCAGTCGTCGGCCTCGGCGGTGCTGATGGTGTCGATCCACCCATCCAAAAAAAAAAAAAAGACCTCCTGGGGTTGTGACCTCCAGACACTATACCCAAAGGTGATGAATGGTGAAGACTGGCACAGATAAGATGGTGGGTTCTCCGGTAGGTGAAAGAAATCACCCTACACCAGGCCAAGGGTGACAACTGGAAAGAGCGCAGCCATGCCATCCGACCTAATGCAAATCGCTGTCCCTACGACCCTGAAGGTACGTCACTGGCGCTAAATGCCCTCGCTATGCCTGCTAGCTCCAGGCCTTGTGCAGAGTGTGCAATGGCTTGTCTGGTTTCCTCCATGTCAGGCATAGAGGCTAGGAGCTGACCTAGCCTGGACCACAGGAACCTATCGTAGGTAGCATAGTGGGTCTGATGAGCAGATATAGAAAGAAGCAACCATGTAGGTAAAGTCCACCTACCCCAGAAGTCAAAATCCATGGAGTCTGCATCTGGGGCCAGTCATGGTGGAGGGCACGAAGCCCACTGGGAGTATCCAGTTACGTCAATCCTGAGCTAGGATGAGGCAGATTACCTGGAGACTCCTGGGGCACATACCTCTGGCGGAGATCCCTAGGGGCTGGAACTCCGGAAGAGGGTCTCCGCTAGAAGCGCATCGACGCCTCCCTAAAGGGAGCAGGCCATGGGGCTACAAGAGTGTCCCATCGGGGCTCCCAAGGGTTGTGACCTCCGATCACTATACCCAAAGGTGATGAATGGTGAAGATTGGCACAGATAAGATGGTGGGTTCTCCAGTAGGCGGAGGAAATCACCCTACACCAGGCCAAGGGTGACAACCGGAAAGACGCAGCCATGCCGCCTGCCTAATGCAGATCGCTGTCCCTCACGACCCTGGAAGGTACCTCATTGGCATCATAAGATGCCCCCGCTGTGCCTTGCCAGCTCCAGGCCTTGTGCAGAGAGTGCAATGGCTTTCTGGTTACCTCCGAATTAGGCAGGGAGGCTAGAGTTAACCTAGCCTAGACCACAGAAGACCTATCATAGGAAGCATAGTGGGCCTGATGAGCAGCAATCGACAGCAACAACCGTGCTGAGTAGAAAGTCCTCCTCCCAGAAGTCAAAATCTGAGAGTCTTGATCTGGGGCCGATCACAGTGAAGGGCACAAAGCCCATCGAGTGTCAGTTCGTCAACCTCACTGAGGGCGAAGCATACAACCTGAAGACTCGGTAGGGGGCACAATACCTCTGGCTCCGATCCTAGGGGCAGGGACCCGAAAAGGGTCGCTGCCAGGAGCGTAATGACACCTCCTGAAAAGGGACAGGCCAGGCAGGCACCGCAAGGGGGTCGCGACTGAAATCGCCTAAAAAGGCATGCGCCAAATGCTCCAGATTGTGCTGATAGGGAGGTGGGGTGATACGAAGGTCGTCCAACATCTTCACAAGAAATGAAAATTACGTACCTACCATAATTCTTGATCTTCTTGGACGAGTCTCCACCACTCATTCACACTAGTGGGATTAGGCGCCGGAGGCACTAGGACCCATCGGGCAAACTTTTTGCTGGAGGGTCGGTAGCGAGAGATGGCATGACAGCTCGAGTAATGACTATCTCGGCGACGACCTCCCAACCGCCTCAGTACCTTTTACCAAGGAGGTGCAGCGCAACTCAACGAAAGAGTAAATCTAACTCAAAACGGACATAAGATAGTCCGATGACCGTGTAAGAAGGGTCAACAAAGTCTTCACGGCCTAAAGATTTGAGGAGTGAAGACCAACGCGGTGATGCTCGGGGATGGAGGTGGGCGTGTGAATGAGTGGTGGAGACTCGTCCAAGAAGATCAAGAATTACGGTAGGTACGTGATTTTCATATCTTCCTGGACATAAGTCTCCACCACTCATTCACACACTAGTGGAGAGTACCAAGCTGATAATCCCCAAAAGGGCGGCAGGAGAGCCAGAGCTCACGCCGACTAAGACAGAAGTCCATTAAGATAGTTCTGTCAGATGCGGAATGACGCCTGGCATGAACATCCGCATAGTGCTTAACGATGGTATGCACTGAGCTCCAGGTGGCGGCGTGCAGATATCTGTAATTGGAACATTGTGAATTTCCACTAGGGATGCCGTGACCGCCCTAGTAGAGTGAGCGTACACTCTACCTTCTAATTTAACTTGAGCCATGGAATAGCAATGAAGGCATGCCACTAACCATGATGAGATGCATCTGATAGCGACAGGTTGACCCAGCTGGTGTCGCTGAAAGAAACAAACAGTTGCTGAGTTCATGAACATCCTTGGGTCTATCTAAATAGAACCGCAAGGCTCTCTTAACATCCAAGGAATGAAGAGCTCGCTCCCTTCATTTTGGAAATTAGCTAAGTAAGAGGAAGTACCAGAGGTTGGTTTAGATGGAATTCTGACACAACCTTGGGAAGAAATTTAGGATGAGTATGGAGAACTACCTTGTCTTTATGGAATACAGTATACAGAGGGTCCGTAACCAGGGCATGTATCTCAGAGACCTCTGGGCTGAGGTAATGGCCACCAGGAAGGCAGTCTTCCAGGTAAGAAATTTTAGCTCACAGGTAGCTAGGGTTCAAAGGCTTCGAGTGAGCATGTCCAGCACCAGGTTAATGTCCCAGGCTGCAACTGGACGCTTAACAGGGGGTCTGGTATGAAGAATCCTTAAGAAATCTCTTCACCATAGGTAACTGAGCCAGAGTCAAGGAAGAAACCGCTCATGGAACGCTGAGATGGCACTAAGGTGAACTTTAACTGTGGAGTATTGGAGACCTGAGTTTGATAGGTCCAAAGATACTCCAGAACCTTGTCAGGAGGACAGGAAAAGGGATTCAAGAGGACTTTGCACACCAGAGAGAAAAACGTTTCCATTTGAGAGCGTCGTTTTCGGGTGGCTGGCTTCCGAGCAGCCAGAAGGATGTCTGAGACTCTATGAGGCGTTGAACCGATTCACTTCTACCTCTTCAGGAGCCAAGCATGAAGGTGAAGTGATTTCAGGTTGGATGGACCAACGAACCCTGAGTCAAAAGATTGATTCGCAAGGGAAGTGGTCTCGAGAGGCTGGCAACATACTGTTGAGTAGAGGAAACCATAGTTGCCAAGGCCAGGAGGGAGCAATGAGAATCATTTTGGTCCCTGAGACTTGAACTTGAGGAGTACTCTCTGGATTAGAGGACGGTGGAAAGGCGTAGAAAGCGTTTGTCCACCGCAGCCTGAACGCATCCTGACAGAAAATGCCAGGCCCTAGATTTCTGGAGCAGAAGAGAGGCAGTTTTATGCTGAGTGGGGATGCAAAAGGTCCAGGTCTGGAGTCCCCACTCTTTGAACAGAGACCGAGCTACGGCTGGATCGAGAGATCACTAGTGAGGGTCTGCCTCCGTTCTGCTGAGGTGATCTGCTAGGTCGCTTTGTATACCTGGCAGATAAACCGCTTGAATCAGAGACTTGTGCTCCAAGCACCACTCCCACACCCTCATTGCTTCCCTGCAAAGGGATAAGAATGAGCACCGCTTTGCTTGTTGATGTAATACATCACAGCTTTGTTGTCCGCTTGAAGGAGAATGTTCTTGTGACAAAGGACATCCTTCAGAGCTCGGATCGCATAGAGGACCGCCTCATCTCCAAGACATTTATGTGGAGATGAGTTTCGAACTGAGTCCATACACCTTGAGTGTGGAGGGGTGACAGTGAGCTCCCATCCCATTAGCGATCGTCTGTGGTGATGGAGATCTGGTGACCCGGGGAGCAAAGGGAATCCTTCCAGGAGATTGCTCTCTTGAGACCACCAGGTGAGAGACCTTCAAGGGGCTCCCACACCTTGATGGGATAAGACTGGGGTGAGAGGTCGGAGACCACTGAGTGGAGAGCATCCACTGGGTGGTTCTCATGTGCAGCCGGGCCAGGGGTACAGTGAACACAGAGGACGCCATGAGACCCAACATGCTGCATCGAGAGAGCTGTAACCGATTGGTTCTCCCCAATGTAACGGCCATCCGAAGGATGTCGAGTCTTCTGTCCTCTGGAAGGAAAGCCTTGCAGGAAGAGGTGTCTAGAAGCGTCCCTATGAAAAGGAGCCTCTGGGAGGGCCGCAGTTGAGATTTTCTCAAATTCAGCAGAACTCCCATGGACGTGAGAAGACGAGAAGTCGCTTGCACGGCTTCCAAAGTCCCTTGGCTGGAAGGGCTTGCTAGAAGCCAATCGTCCAGGTAGGGAAACACTCGAGTCCGATCTTCCTGAGATGCGCCAAGAACTGCACAACACTTTGTAAAAACTGCAAGCGCCGAGGATAGCCCAAAGGGCAGGACTCTGAACTGATAATGCTGACCCAAAGCTACAAACCTGAGGAACTTGCGGTGGGTCGGGTGGACGGGATATGCTGGTAAGCATCCTGCATATCCAGGAGGCCAGCCAGTCGTGCTGATGCAGCAAGGGTAACAGGGTACCTAGAAATCATTTTGAATTTCTCCCGGGAGAAATTTGTTTAACTTCTGAGGTCTAGAATGGGCGCGATCCCCAGATTTCTTTGGAACCAGAAAGTAATGGGAGTAGAACCCTGTGTTTACGAGATGCGGGGCACCAGTTCTATTGCCCTGTTGTTCAGAAGGCCCTGGATCTCGGGGTGAGGAGGTCTGACTGAGGCGCGACAACCTGGGTTGTCGTCCTGGGAGGACAATTCGGGGTTCCAAGAAATTGAGAGAATAACCTCATGCAATTATCCGAAGGACCCATTTGTCCAGTTATGGACTTCACTGGTTGTAGAAGTACATCAGGCGACCTCCACGGAGGAGAAAGTTCCACCTCGGGCAGTGTGGATGGAACTTGGGCCAGCAATTCATAAGGTGGCGCTGGGGCTTTAGGCCTCGCGCTTTCTCGCGTCTTCTTTTGAGGTTGGGCAGGTTGGCTTTATGGAAGCTTCCCTGCCTCTGCCTCAAAGGACTGACGACTATGAAACTGATGTCTGTTCACATGCCCCGAGAGGGGCAGGCGGAGGTCTGGCCAATTTAATGGCCGATCTAGTCTTCCGAGTGGCCTCTAAGGCTTGCTCCACCTGAGGCCCAAAAGATAGGAGCCATCAAAGGCAGCGCCATTACCTGCTGCTGAGCATCATTCGTGAAGCCAGAAGTACGCAGCCAGGAATGGCGAGAGTACAAATCCCTCGGCTGCTGAGAGAGAAGCAGTGTCGAAAGCGTCCATGGCGGCTTTGACCTGTTGGTTATTGGACTCAATACTCTAATAACGGTCAGAAGAAGCTCTGACTTGGAGTCCGAATCTGGAAGAGCTTCAACCATTCTTTCATAGAGTGCCACAGGATATACTCATACTGAGAAAAATAGCCTTGATAACTGGCAATACGCGATACTTAGAGTGGAGGCAGCAAAGACTCTCTTACCTAATGTATCAATCTTACGAGACTCTTTGTTAATAGGTCGAGCTGTAGTAGTTGAGGAAGAACGACCTTGTCATTCTCTGCCAGGACTACAATAGGATCCATAAGGCTTGGGATGCCAAAATGGGACGATCCTTGGGAGCTGAATACTTCTTATCAATGGATTTAGCCACTGAGGGAATAAGAGCAGGATTATTCCATACCATTTGAGACAGCGCCTCAAGGAAGGCTGGATCGGAGGTCAAACCGTAGGGATCTCGAAGCATGAAGATACTGGAGTCTTAATATCTTCCCAGGATCGATGTCTGTAGTCTGAGAGAAAGAGTGGATCTCAGGTTCTTCAACAGAGACTTAAAGGACAGGTCCTCGACCACAGGCTCTGTAGCAAAGAAAGATCCTGTTTCCTCCACTTCATCACCCAACCGAAGGTCTGGGTCAGGCTCAAACATCATCTCCTGATGGTCCAGGAAGGACTGTTTGGACAGGAAAGGTAGAAAATTAGGAAGGAGCAAATAGCAGAAAACAAGGAGAGTCCCCGAGGGCTCCCCGCCGACGAACGCAAAAACAGGGTTAAGAACGCACGAGGAGGCGCATGGCGCCGAAGAGGCACGCGCCCAGAAGCGCCCGGCGGCGCCCATGATATAGCACGGCACCGCGAATCACAAGCCAGCCCCGACCTCGGTATGGGCGCCTACCGCCAGCACCGCTAGACCCAACGGCACCGCCACAAGGACCACGCGCGCCGTGGACGGAGTCAAGATCCAGTGGCACCAAAATGGCGCCGAAAGCCAACAGACCCTGCGGAAGGTGCCGAAAAGCCCCAGGAACCTGGAAAGCTAGAGAAGGAAAAAACAGGAGATAAGGGCATCGGTGTGGCCTCCGCGCCGCAGCCATGTGAGGGGGAAACACCTAAGCACGGAGTCGCTGGCACCAAGAAGGCGCCAGCATCGACTAGGAAGGTCCAACCGCCTACCTGATCGCCGGAGGAGCCCGAGGTCCCGAGGCAACCGAGCCAGGCAGAAGAACCAACCTCCGAGCCCATCGCTTCCATAAGAGCGCCCACTGATGAAACTGCTCATCTGGAGCCCTACCTATAGGCGGGAGGCCCGATGTCGAGGACGACGACACCGGAAGTTGGCGAAGACCGCAACCAGCAACGATAACCGACCGCCGACGCCAAGACATACCAGAGGGACGTACCAAGTGATGCCTTCTTTTTGGACTGGGGTCAAGAAGAGTTCGAAATCAACGGTGCCAGAATGCGACTGCTTATTTTTATGCCGACGGGGACCGCCCCATCCCCCGGCATCGGACTGACCGACTCCAGCCCGGCTGACTGAACAGCTTTTCATATCAAGTCTCCCTACCACCACCGACCTGCTCATGGTCGATCCGCCCAGTAGGCCGAGACTTCTTCAAGTAAGTTAAATTTAAAATATTAGAAAAATTTAACGAAAATAGAATAAAATTGCGTATACTACTATCGGATAATGTTACAAAAACAAACTGAAAACTATGCGCTAGTTTGAAGTTTGACTCGACAGGCAAGCAGACGTCGTCACTGAAGCGCACTGACGGCGGGAAAAAGGAACTGAGGCGGTTGGAGGGTCGTCACGAGAGACAGTCATTACCGTCACAAGCTGTTTATGGGCGCCGTATGCTCGCGGGGCGCCTATCTCCTCGCGGCCGACCTCCAGCAAAAGTTTGCTCCCGATGGGTCCTAGTGCCTCCGGCGCTAATCCCACTAGTGTGAATGAGTGGTGGAGATTTATGTCCAGGAAGATTATGCTGATATTCAGCTAGATCAGCGCAGGGGAGATGTGTCGGAAGGCTCCTCTCCTCCAGAAGAGGAGGAGGATGAGAAGCGGAAGACCTTGGAGATCCAGGGGCCGGCTGCTCGGGGGTAGGGTGGAACACCCGCTCGTCCATGGCCCTGACATAAGTACGAAGTGAGCAGCTGCATCCTGAACTGTTCCCAGGTGAGAGGCCCCTAGAACCAGAAATACCTGGGAGAGCAGGAGATGGCGTGAAGAGGAATGGGGGCCAGATCCACCACAGAAGAGGAACATCCTTTGTCCGGGCAAGAGAGCCCACGAAGTCCCCAAGGAGGAGTTCCGGAGAGCCCAACAGCCAACAGTTGATCAACCACACTGGAACTGCCTAGACCGTGCCCAGAAGAATCCCCCTGTGAGCCGAAAAGGATGTTCCTGTCCCTCTCTCTCGAGGAGACCGAAAAGGAAGGGTGGGGTCTGCGCCACGACTCCTGCCCGAACTAGGTGGGTCCCAGAGAGGGCTGCCATCTCAACCCTGGTCCCTCAACCCCATGGACTACAAGAGAGCCCTCCACCTCGAGAACACCAGCCTAGGCAGTGGACAACCCTGGGCAGTCCCCGAGGAGACCACCCAGGGAGTAGCACCCTCTCCTTCTGTGGGTGCCCTGGTCAGCTCTAAAGTTGGGTGATCCAGGCACACCACAGGAGGGGTGTTCCAGCTGAAGGAGCAGAAAATCCTCCAAGTCCAGGTTGCAGAGCAACAGTGGCCTGGACCACTGCCTGCTGGTCAGAACCCCTAACCTTAAACTCGGGGACCACTGCCCCTCCCAGAGGGAGGCTGGGTCCGGGCATCAAGTAACTACTGAGGTGCTCACGGGTTCTGCCAACTCCAAGAATCGGAAAGTGAGTCCGAACCAGACCCGGAGTCCACCTCCGAAGAAGAGGAGACCACGCCCGGTGCCAGACCACCTGCAGCCGCCTGTTCCTGTCTGGACCGAGGAGGGGCCAATCTAGGGTCGCACACCAGAATCAGCGATCTCTTCCACAGCACTGCGAGTAGCATCCAAGGAAGAGGCGGCCCGACCACGGCAGCAGAACCGTGAGTCGACTCCGACCGCGGTGCAATCCTCTCCCAGGGTGCTGACACGTGCGAAGTCAGAGATAGGCAGCGACCCCTCCATGGCACCGCGAATGGCGCTGATAGCCCACATGGCGCTGAGAGCAAGACCAAAATCTCCCACGTTGCTGTCATTAGCACGCTGCTACAAGCGGCACCGAGGCTAGACATGGCGCTGTCCCCGTCTCGCCCCTGGGAGGCGCAGAGTCAGAAACAGTCAAAGATCATGCCGATAGTACTCTCCCATGGCACAGTCAGTGCCATCGGTGCGGCAGCAGAAATAATACGGCGCGGGACCGGACGCCGACCACAGCGCCATGAACAGCGCAGAGGCCCAAACGGCACCGATGGACGTGTCGGTGATGGTGCCGGCTCAGCCTCGAGCCCAAGGACACGACATCGGGGAGCCTTCGCCCCCGAAGGGTGATTGCAAGAGCGTGCCTGCTGCCCGCCTCCCTGGGGAATGGACTGGGCCTCCTGCACCACGGAAGAGGCTTCGCCACGTCAAGGCTACTAGGTGGAAGCCCCTCCTCCTCCACGGTCTGTATAGAACCAGGAGGGACCCGGAGGAAAGGCCAAGAGACCGCGCTTGGCCCGACGAGTGTGCACACGTCCTCCAAAAGTCGATGGAGTTCGCCCATCTTTCCATGTGCGCTGCTCAATAACCGATCCATAGAAAACAAGTGTTGCATGAATCCATGTTGTGAAGTGGGCCAAGACATGTCAAACAACGATCATGTTGGTCGGTAACGAACACTTTGTGCCAGACAGGCACTGACGCATTGAGGCCGCCCCATTTTCTGTGACTTTTGGCCCCCCAACCAGACACGACTCCACGGCAAATAATGTACAAATAGACTGACGCCGCTGTAAAAGCAATAAAGGAACAGTATTACCGGTCAGTGGCGTGAGTAGGTGGCTAAATGGAACAGACGGGTGAAGTTTTTTGTCGGTTTAACAGGCCGAACAAAACTAGGCTGAAGATGCTGCGAGTCTTCAAGAAGAGCTCCTCATGAGGTGCGACCTCTGCGGCGAGACAAACTGGCGGGAGAGTGGGGCCAATGACACCTAACAGCCAACCCACGAGAGCCAAGCAGTGCGTCGCCCTCGAGGGCAGCATTGTCGGTGCGTTGACTACGCCATCCAAAAAATAAAGCTCTATGGGGTCATGACCTCTGGGCAACTACCTACATTACTACATTTGTGATGAATGGTGAAGACCTGACACAGATAAGATCTAAATAAATGTATATCAGACAAAGCCAATGTGGGCGAAGGATTATCCTGCCCCCACTTCAGCTTTGGCAGTATCCTATGAACTAAGCGAAGGAGGAAATGAGTTCAGAAAGCGCCTTGTCCACACGCGTCTGAGTGCATCCTGACAAAAACTGTCAGGATCTGGATTTCTGGAGCAGAAAGGGGCAGTTTTGAGTTGAGAGGATTTAAAGGTCCAGGACTGGACCTTCGCCAAAACGGCTGCACACTGCTGGGGCGAGCAACCATTCATGGGAACCTGCCTCTAGCCTGCTGATGTGATCCACCAGGTCATTCTGAATACCTGGCAGGTAGACTGCCTGAAATAGGTATCGTGCTTGAGACATCACTCTCACCCTTCATGGTCTCCTGCAGAAAGGGTAGGAGCGCGCATCATCCTGCTCGTTGATGTAACACATCACCTTAGTGTCTGTCTGAAGGAGAATACCTCGTGGTAGAGGACATCCTTCAGGACTTGGGAGTTATGTGAAGATAAGACTCCTACTGGCTCCACACTCTGAGTGCGGAGGTTGACAGTGAGCTCCCCATTGATCAGAGATACATCCGTGGTGATAGTGATTTGAGGTGCCAATCGGCAAGGGTAAACCTCGAAGAAGCCTGTCTTCCTGTGTGTCAGGAGTTCTGTCACCTGTATGTGGAAAGGCTGTGTATGTAGTCGAGACCACCATGTGCTGCGATCCACTGTGTGGTCCTCATGTGGAACTTCCAAAAGCAGTTATAATAGCGACAAGGGCCCCACCCCCCACCCCCGAGGCCCAGCATCTGCTACATGGATCAAACTCTGTTGTCGAGGCAAAGGTCAGGAAGCACAGGAAAACCAGGAGCAGTTGTAGAATTCACCAAAATACTTTTTACACTAGCAGTAACAAAAAAAATTAACTTGTTCAGTATAACTATTTACAAGGCCAAATAAACAGAAGATCCTTCTGAATTTTCTTCAATTTCCATGTCCATCTTCCAAGCAATTGCAGTTCAGCTCTCTTATAACTCCTTCCAATCCCCATTCTTAACAAGCATCCTGTTCTTGTATGTTTCAGGCAGGTGCTGATAGGAACACAGTATGCCTGAGCTGAGGTTCCTTTTCCACAGCTCTTCTGCAAAAGGCTTAAAACTTGCCCTCAGGTAACTTCTTGAGTTCCCAATAGCTTTTTGCAATCATCTCAAAATATATTTATATACATTTCAACAGTAACACTATATTTTTAAACTAAAGGGATCCCAATATCAGTTACATTTCCATACAATGATTTGCATATATTTTTATATCAGCAGAAATGCAGGAGAGAGAAAAAAAATAAAACAACAGACAGCAAGGAAGACAGAGACAGTGAGAGGCAAGAATTGTGAGACTGTCAGGGTGATCACATCCTAGGTCTCACAAGAAAATTTTTGGTTGTGCAACCAGACAGAGTAGAGACGGGAAAGGAGAGGACAGAACAGATTCCTGCATTCAAACTCTTTCCATAACAACTGGGACATGGTCCTATTCACCCCGTCACAAACTCATACAAGGTTACTCCTGGGAGTAATCATGTCATCTGGACAAGTTGGTCCCCTGACCCACAGGAGGAAGCCTTGCTAGGAGATGGCGGGGCTATAGGGAAGCTGAGAGACTTGAAGCTGTAACTTTGCAGGGTCAGCAGTAACTTCATGGAACGTCCTGAACATCCAGGGATGTGAAACCAGATGAGTCGCTGGGGAGGTGGTAGGAGAGCACCCAACGGAGACCATCCTGCCCTGAACAAAGACCTGTTTTGTTTCTGAGGTGAGAATAGCGTGCATGCCATCTGTTCTTTTAGGGACCAGATGACTATGAAGAAGGTCCTGAATCTCTGAAGTGAGAAGGTCTGACTGTGAAGTGGTGAGACTGTGCTGCTGCTGGGGAGGCGGGGCGGAGACAGTCTCTGATGGTTGCGGGATGACCCTTTAAGAAAATCCGGAGGGCCCACTTGTCTATTGTTACAGACTTCCCAGGTTGAAAGAGTTTTAGACAATCTCTCACACGCAGGGGTAAAGATCCACCTCAGGCTGTTGAAATGGAACTCGGACTAAGTCTCAGAAGTGGCATTTGGCACTTTCGGACTCTTTGCCTCGACTGCGTTTTCTTCACAGCTGATGTTGACTGCTTGTTGCAAAACTTTTTTGAAAGTAGTGTACTTTATTGGTATTTTGTAATACAAGAAAACACAATTACATGTTACATACAACAAATCTATACAAAAAACTAACATTGACAATATAATGACTGTAAGCCTTATTTCACAGGTTCATTTATGGGCAGTAAATACAGGTTACTCACCTGTAACAGGAGTTCTAGGAATGGTATATGTTGTTCATCCACACTATCTGGCAGGTTCCTTGCCGCTTTAAATCTTGCGGAAGGTCTTCGCTAGCTCCTCCCACCCACCTGGGTGGTAAAACTCGGCTCCGCCCATGACGCCAGATCTGGCCGCTGGAAGCTCAGGTTGTGCGTCAGCCGGGAAGGTCGGGGGGATTGGTAGGATGAACAACATATACCATTCCTAGAACTCCTGTTACAGGTGAGTAACTTGTAATTCTAGGACATGGATATGTTGTTCATCCACACTATCTGGCAGACTCCTAGCAGTTCTCCGGGAGGAGGGAGGCAAGGCGCACACCCCTATATACTTACTTGGGGAACAGAGATTGAGAACCGAGGCCCCAAAACCAGCATCCCGACGTGACTCAAGGCCGATGTGGTAATGGGTAATGAAGGTGTGTGCTGACTTCCAGGTAGTAGCCCTGCAGATTTCCTGGATAGGGACGTCCTGAAGCAGCCACCGATGCAGCAGTATGGCGGGTAGAATGAGCTCTTATCCTCTGGGAGGCTCCATGCCCGCCAACTCATACAGAGATTTATGCAGGAGGTGACCCATCTGCCTATCGTCCGCTTGGCTGCAGGTCTGCCAGGTGCGGCTTCAGCGTGGGTGACAAACAGCTGAACCTCTCCCGAATTTCAGCGTGGCTCCCTTATAATAGCGGCGCCCTTCTAGGGTCAAAGTATGGAGCCTATATTCGCCTCCGAGTGTGATTGGGGTAGAACACCGGCAGAGTCAACACCTGATTAAGGTGAAACTCCGACACCACCTTGGAAGGAATTTGGGTGGGGAGGGACAACCTTGTCCCTGTGGAAGACCAGGTAAGGAGACTGATGCTAGCGCCTGGAATTCTCCCATCCTTCTGGCTGATGTGATAGCCACCAAGAAGGCGGTCTTCCACGACAAGTGGGGAGACCACACCTGTGCATTGGTTGAATGAAGCCGCCCATGAGCTTTGCCAGTACTAGCAGTAAATCCCACGGAGGTGGGGGTTCCCGCACTGGAGGGAAATGTGATCAAGGCCTTTAAAGAAGCGCCGACCACTTCTGCTGCGCCTACGACTGGCCCACGCGTAAGCAGAAATGGCTGCCAGGTGCACTTTAAGGGTCACGACCAAGCCCTTGACTAGATAGGGAGCATAGATAGTCCAAAATGCTTCCACAAGGACACGAGAAAGGGTCCAACCCTTTATCCTGACACCAAATGGAGAACCTCTTCCATTTGAAGGCATAGCATTTTCTGGTCGACTCCTCACGGGACGCCCCAACGACGTTGAGGACCTCGTGGAAAGACCCAAGGCCTGGAACTCTCTAGCCGCTCAGGAACCAGGCCGTCAGGTGCAGGGATTGAAGGTCCGGATGGAACACCTTCCCTGATTGACTGAGAGCAGGTCCGGGCGAGCTGGAAGCTGCCTCGGAGTCCTGGAGCTGAGACTGAGGAGATCTGGGTACCAGAACTGGCGAGCCAGTCTGGGGCTACCAGAATCACCTGCGCCTTGTCCCTCCTTGCTTTCAGCAGGACCCTGTGAATCAGGGGCAGGGAAAAGGCGTAAAGAGGCCGGGGTCCTTGGCCTCGAAGGCATCCCACAGCGAGCCCTGCTGAGGGCGGGCATGAAACAGCCTCAACCCGGCGTTCTCCCTGGAGGCAAACAGATCCACCAGAGGTGTGCCCCAGCCGGAGAACAGGTCTTGTACTATCTCCGCAGGAGAGACCTCTCTGCGATGCAGCCCCTATCCGGCTCAGGGCATCGGCCAGGGTGTTGGAGGCTCCTGCCACATGAATGGCCAGGAGATCCGCCTCCAGGCTGCGCACTAGTGACCAGATCTTGGAGGCTTCCTTGCATAAGAGCATGGGCGTCCGCCCTGGCGGTTTAGATAGTACATGGTCGTGGTGTTGTCCGCCTGGACCCGGACCACTTGACCCGGAGAAACGGAGCAAAGGCGGTGAGAGCTAGGCGGACCGCATGGAGCTCCAGCAGGTTGATATGGCATGGGACTCCGTGGGGACCAGAGGCCGTGCACTCGGTGTTCCCCAGATGGGCACCCCAACCCATCAAAGAGGCGTCGGTCGTTAGAGAGACCGTTGGCTCGGGCGGACAAACGGATACCCTCCTGCAGATGGGACGGACGGTCCACCACTGGAGAGCATTCCACATCTCCTGGGTCGCCCACACACGCTGGTCCAAAGGATCGCAGCGCTGTGACCACTGGCTGGCCAGTCCCCACTGGAGGGGCGCATGTGCGCGTGCCCAACGGACTACGCTGGTACAGGCTGCCATGAGACCCAGGAGTCAGGGGGTCCGGGCAGGCGCGATTGCCCAACCAGAAATGATTGGGCAAAGGAGGTAAGAACCTCGGCCCTGTCCGGGAGCTGTGCTCTGGCTCAAGACAATCAAGCTCTGCCCGATGAAAGATATCACCTGCTGGCTCGAGTTCCGACTTGGCCTCGTTGACTAGGAGGCCGAGTTGAGAGCAAACCCGAGGGCCAGATCCTGGACCGCTCCACCTCCGACCTGGAGGGAGCTGCTATCAGCCAATCGTCCAGGTAGGGTACACCGGACCCGGGGCCGCAGGAGAATGCTGTCACCACTGCCATGCACTTGGTGAAGACCCTGGGAGCTGGAGAGAGGCCGAAGGGCATGGCCTGGAACTCGAAGGGATCCCTCCGCCCTGAAGCGGAGGAATCTCTGATGAGACGGACGGATAGGGACGTGAAAGAGCAGCGTCCTGAAAGTCCAGAGAACAAAACCACACGCCGTGTTCCAGAGGTGGTATTATCTGAGCCAGAGTGACCATTCTGAAGGTTCGAGACCTTAGGAACTTGTTCAGGTCGTGTAGGTCGAGAATGGGGTGCCAGCCCCATCCGCTTCGGGACCAGGAAGTACCGGACACGAACCCTGGTTCTGATGGAGGGTCCTCTATCTCTTTATCACCCCTTTCTGAAGGAGGAGGCGATGTCAGCTCGACGAGCCTCCAGAGAGTCTCAGCGGACCCGAAGCCCCCCTTGGGGCGACGGCTCTGAAGGGTGGAACCGCTCGAATTCAGAGGCAGGCCTCTTCCCATCACCTCCAGAACCCACCTGTCCGTGGTAACAGCGACCAGGCGGAAAGGAAGTGTTGGAGCCCTCCACGGGGAACCAGAGGCGAGGTGACGGGATGAGGGCGACACCCCTCAGCCCGTCACTGTGCAGGCTTGGAGGAAGGACCGCCGAGGGACCACCAGGGCCTTTTCCTCCTTGCTTCCTATTAGAGGAAGCTGACGCTTGGCTTGGAATACCAAAGCCTAGCCTGCTGGCCCTGACGTTGTTGGGCCGGGCGTGCAGCGGAGCAGAGGGGCGAAAGGGCTTAGGCTGAGGCTTACGGCCCTTGTCCTTCTGGGCGCGAATGAGACCGAGTCCAAGGTGGCATTGGACTTTCGATCCTCTGGAGGTGGCCTTCCACCCAGGGTCAAGAGGTCAGTTCCCAGGAAAGGAACATCCGTAGCTTGTGCTGGGTATCTGAGGTGAAAGTGGATATCCTCAGCCACGCCACCGCGCAGCAGCCACTGCGGCCGCCACTGACCGGGCACAAGAATCTCCAATATCCAGCGAGTCTGGAGCTGCTGCTTAGCTACTGCCCTGCCCTGGTCCCGCACCTGCTTAACTGTGGTCTGCAGGTCCGCAGGAAGATGAGGGACGACCGCATCCAGGGAGCCCAACAGGGCATGGGAAAATGTGCCATCAAGGCGGCCGAACTGGCCTGGCGAAGGCCGAGGAGGAGGCAGCCACTTTCGCCCCCGCATAGTCAGTTTCCTGGACTCTTTGTCGCCGGTTTGTCCACGTCCCTGGCATTTCCGGCTCGCGGAAAACACTGTCTGTGACCAACCCCTCAGCCGGAAGGGTGTTCGGAAAAGCCGGACAGAGAGCCTGTAGGGACCGAGATACTTCCTGGCCATCCTGGCCGAAGGTGCAGGACAGGAAGCCGGATGCTGCCACAATTCCAGGGCGGACCAACAATGGCTTCGGCCACCGGAAAGCCTCTGTAGGAGAATCCCTCGGTCCAGGATCTCAGTGAGGGATATCTAGCCTGCTTGGACACAGGTTGAGCTTCATCCCAGTGGATTCTGAGATGAGCCCGAGTAGTCCAAGGAAGGACGAAGGGCTATCGTTCATTGACTGCCCCCAGATGATTCCAAGTCTAGGCGCTTGGAAAACAGGGAGGGAGTAGTCGTCCGACTCAGGCGAGTCATTGAATAGCTGCCTGAGCCGCGCCACCCTCACGTGCCGAGGCTTATCGGGAGTGAGGGTGACCGACAACTTATGGGGAAGGCCATGAGCCGTCGCGAACTTTTGTCGGGCTCCGACTCGTCCACCAGTATTGGTGGGGTAGCAGGAGTAGACCCAACAACCGGCCTGAAACAGGCTCCTCGACCACCGCGAGGGGTTGTTTCGGCTGCCCGTGACAACCATTTTATGGCCGGAGAAGAGGCCTGAGCCGGCTTGTTTCTGGCCAAATTAGTTGTTGCCACATAAGTTCCTCATATTTTATCGCCAACTACGCCGAAGCCTCCCCGAGGAGGAAGATGAGGAAGAAGAGCGGCACGCCGCTATCATGGTGCCGAGACTGAGACCGCCTGTGTCGCGACGGATCGGCTAGACCGCTAAGATGTCCGAGACCGAGAATCTCGGCTAGGCCGAGGTCGGCGAGGGGAGCCGAGGATCGGCAATCCCTCGTTCGGACGACAACCGACGGCTCCGGAACCAGAGGCACAGATGAGCCGACGGTATCCACAGTCCTTGCCGGGGACACGGGAGGAGGATTTCGGCTTCTCCAGCCGACAACCCGTCCTAACGGGTGAAAAAATCTCGACCCGTCGGCCAGTCTCGGTCACCTGGCCTGGCCAGGGCACCGTGAAGCCAGTGGCGGGCTGAAATTCGACCGAAGTCGACTGTCGACAAGGAGGGGAGATCTTCCCGCTCCCAAGAGCATCGGCGATGGGACTTACCCTTACTTTTCTTCGACCGATGAAACAGTCCAGAAGAAGTTGGACCCTCACCTTTGGTCGAGAGGTCAACAAAAGCTCCTTAAAAGAAGCCGAATAGGAGGACCCGGCGAGAGCGGGACAGATACCGCAGCCGAAGATGTAGCGGCATGAGCACGCCTCCTCCTCGAGGCGATCATCTGCTCAAGTTGTTCGCAGACCCGCAGCATGGTTACCGCCAGTCGGGCCTCCTTGGATTTAACCGGAAATCTCCTTTCGGGTGCCCAAGTTGAGACGGGCAGCGATCCTCAAGGACGACCGAGAAAGATGAGCACAGTTCGCAGGCCTGCGGGTCATGCTCCTGGCCTAGGAAGTAGCACACGTGAAGTGCGGATCCGTCCAGACATCTTCTGCCCACAGGGCATCTCCGAAACCGGAGTCGTTTGTCCATCGCAGCGCGCGAGGGATGAAGACCGTGAAGGTTTTGAAGAAATTTTCAAATCAAGTTTTTAGGCCTAAAGCTTAATCGAGAGCGTTGAGGAGGGAACCTGAGCTTCCAAGCGGTAAGGAAGATCTGGCGTCATGGGGCGGAGCCGAGTTTTACCACCCGGTGGGTGGGAGGAGCTAACTGAAGACCTTCCGCAAGATTTAAAGCGGCAAGGAACCTGCCAGATAGTGTGGATGAACAACATATCCATGTCCCTAGAAACAGTCTAATGGTGTACCTTAGGAGATCAATAAGAGAGCCTCAAGAAGCCGCCATCTGTTCTGGTACACCGTAGGTGTGTGCTGCAGGTGGCAAATCATCTTTCCATGTGCAGGGGCTTCAAGTATGGTACTGTGCCATTCTTCATAAGAGAGTACCAGCTCATCCCATCCAGTGTTTGAGGATTAGTTTCTTGATTATGGCTGCTATGAGGGAGATATAGAATATCTGTCACCCCACAAGTGTGTCCAGATTAAGGCCTAGGAGACAGATCTGTGGGGTGAAGGCGTTCGAGGCTGAGAAGGGGTCCATTCGCATTTAAACTTCTTCCCATAGTGGCTAGCCTTGGGGCAGTCCCATAGGATGTGTTTGAGGATCCTCTGTCCTTTTGCATCTTGAAGTAGAGATCGCTAGCTATTCTGCCCATTTGGGAAAGCCTGACTGGGGTATAATAAAGGTTGAGAGTGATATTGTATTGCATGAGCTTAAAATAGTTGAGTTTGAGGCAACTATGGACCTCCTTCCAGGCTGCGGCCTCCACCTCTGGGGAGTCTAGTTCCTTGAATTTCGATTTCCAGTATGGACTAAGCATGATGTTAGAGGGTGAACAGTGCTCTATGAGTTTTTGTAAAGTAGGAGACTGCATGTCTCTGCGAAGCCAGGTGCAAGGAGTTCATCCCATAAAGTGAAGGCAGCAGTTCTCCAGGACTTGACCCCAGGATCAAGGCCAGCATGTGCTGTAGTTGAAGGATAGGAAGACCGATCCACTTGGGAGTTGTTCTGCATGAGAGTCAGAGGGGTATTCGGGCATCACCTTCTAGGAAGGATCCAAGGGGACCTAGTTCTATTGTGCCCATCTTGATGGGAGTGTTTTGTTTTGAATCTGAGTTGAGGTTCCTAAAGAGGGCTGGGCTGGGTTGTATCTTGGGCTTGTGTCCAGCATGTTGTATAGTTGCTTGCTGGCCAGTTGGGAGGTGCCTACTGGTGTGGTTTTCAGCAACGCTGGTAGCTTGCTGTAAGGGATGGTGATAAGGGTGGATATGTTGATTCCTGCTATATTGCAGAGTTCTAGTTCCTGCGCTTCCACTGGGGGTATAACCCCCCATGTTTAAGGCCTCTCCAGGCTGCGTGCACTAGAGAAATTTAAGTGCATGGGCTACCAAGTATTAAGTTTCCAAGTCTGGTAGTTGTAGCCTTACCCAGCTTCTTGGGTGGTGAGAATTTATGATATGCTCTGTGCGGTTGCTTCCTTCTGCTCCAAATGAAGTTTGAGAGGGTGGGTTATAGTTTAGAGAACCAAGAGTTCTGGAGTATGATGCTCGTCATGTTGAAGGCATAGAACAGTCTGGGGAGGATATTCATTTTAATAACGTTAATGCAAGCCCATAGGGTCAGTGGAAGCAGTGCCCATCAGTCCAGATCCTCGCTAGTTGTGTTAGTAGGGCGTGCAGGTTCTGTGTTAACATGGTGTTATGGGATTGGGAAACATGGACACTAGTTATTTTAGGGAGATAGGACATCAACTGCCCCCATGACGTGGTTTGGGATTTGTCTGAAGCTTGTTGAGGGACATCACATTGGTTTTCCTGGGGTTTATTTTATATCCCAAGATGCAACTGAATTCGCCAAGAATGTCGATGGCTGAGGGAATAGATTGGGCTGGGTCTTTTACATGGAGCAGAACGTTGTCTGCATAGGTAGATATTTTATACCTCGTTCCCCTATACTGATTCCCTGGATCTGCTGTTCTCCTTCTAGCCCTCTGTAAGGGGTTCTATGTAGAGGTTGAATAAGAATGGAGATAGCGGGCTTCTCTGCCTGGTGCCCTTATGTAGCCTGAATGGACTGGAGAGTAGCCCACTGCACAAGATTCTGGCCGAGGGGCTGAAGTACAATAGTTTGACCCATCCTATAAAGGCTGTGGGGCAGGTTGAACTCTAAAGGGTTTTGAAGAGAAGGGCCAGGCTACCCTATCAAAAACCTTTTCTGCATCAAGAGACAACAGGGCCACTGGGGTCTTGGATTCTTTGGCTGCAACTAGGATATGGGCTAGCTTACGTGTCTGATCAGAGGCCAGTCTTCCCGCATGAAACACAGTACCTGTTGGGGACTGATCAAGGTGGCCAGACTGTGTTTAGCCTGGATGCAAGTATTTTGGCTAAGATTTTAAAGTTCAGGAGGAGATTGGCCTATAGCTGTCCAGTTGGGTTGGGTCCTTGTTGGATTTGAATTAGGTGATGAGGGCCTCCTGCAGGGACGGTCAACTCGCTTCCCCTTTGCCTCATTGTAGAGAAGTGCCAGGGTCAGTCATGGAGCCAAGGCCTTAAAGAAGTTGGGGGAGAACTGGTCAGGGCGGGGGCTTTATCTATGGGTAGTGTGGAGATAGCTTTCCTGATCTCTCCCTCTGTGATGGGAGCTCCTATGTCGCTCATGATTGGTGTCCCTAATTTGGGGAGGTGTGCCTCCTGGAGAAACTGCCTTATATCATCGGTCGAGAATGTAGCCTTAGTAGAGTACAGCTCAGCGTAGAACTCACGAATACTGCCGCTATCTGCCTGGGGTTGGTGATCGTCTGACCTGACTTGGATCGGATTAGGGATAGATCTACGTGTCTCCTGCTGTTTAAGCTGTAGGGCTAACAATTTCCTGGCTTTCTCCCCTGATCCATGTAGCTGGTGTTGGATCTGAATATTGCGTATTCTGCCTGTTCTCTTAGGAGCTCCCAAACTTGGCTCTTTCTGAGCCAAGTTGCAGGTATCAGCACCCGTCACATCCCGGAGACTCTTCTTTGAGTGAACTAATGGAGAACATGAGAGCCTTGCAGTCCGCCTCCCCTTTCTTTTCTGAGTGGAAGCCAGAAGAATTAGTTCCCCTCTTAGGGTGCACTTGAAGACACCCCAAAGGTGTTTGTGTGTGGGTACTGAGTTGGTGTTAGTTTCAAAGAAGGTCTGAACTTTTTCTTTGATCTTAGCAAAATATTTGGGGTCTTTAAGGAGGCTGTTATTAATTCTCCAAATTCTGTCTCTCTGGTTTAGGTCAGGGGTAGGAAGACTAGGGATACCGGGAGTGGTCCAAGATGACCCTTGGGTTGATGTCACAGGTGGAGGTGACCCTGAGAATAGGTTGGTTAATCAGGAAGAAGTCTAGTCTTGAACTGGTGTTATGGACTGGGGACCAGAATGTGTAGTTCTGGGTGGATGGGTGCTATGCTCTCCACACATCCCTCACGACCAGCAGTCTTGCATTTCTCTGAAGGTTCTCTGTGTGGAGGAGAGGCCCACCTGCTTGGTGTGTGATTTATCTATTCCGTTGTCTGGGACCAAGTTCTAGTCTCCTGCCATCAGGGTGGGGAGAGTGGACATGGCTGACGATATGGACAGGAGCTGAGAAGAAAGTGGTGTTCACGATGTTGGGGCCATAGGCGGATGCAAGTATGATTTCTTGTTGTCCTAGTATGCCTCTGACCACGATATAGATCTGCCTGCAGGTCTGTGCCCTATTCAGTTGGTTGAAATGATATCTTTCTATGGGCAAGGATTGCTACCCCTGCTTTCTTTCAGCTTTCCCGGCTCACGAACACTTGTCCGACCCATTCCCTCCTCCACAGCAGGGCCTGAGAGGTTAGTGTGTTTCTTGGAGAATGCTATGTTTGCCCCAGGTTTGTTGTCGCTTTTTCGCTTGCACCCCTTTATGTTCCAGATTATCCCTTGACCTGAATAGCCATATTCTCCCAAAACAGCTGTGTGTGGGTGTGTCTGTAAAGGATCAGAGTGTGGGGAGTGGGTTTCCCGGTTGTTCGTCACTACCACTGTAACTGGATGTTTGTCGAGTCTGCCTGTGTTGTGTGGAGTCGAGGACCTCTGTACCATGAGCTGGTCCCTCATGGTCTGCATGGCAAAACACTTGAAGAATCTGCCTTGTCTGGAGAAAACAAAAGAAAAATTACTCACCTTAGTAATTGCTTTTCTTCTCATGGAGTCTTGCTATATTAGGACCATTGCATTCATTCCCACACTTGAACTGCCCGGAGAGGAAACAGTTAACTCCAGAGTGATCTGGAGTTCCACTGTGAGGGCGGCTGTTCAAAGCTCTATCTGGCTAGTTTCAAATGAAACTGTCAGGGTTCTTTACGGAGCTAAACTAACATAGCAAGTCTGTGTGGAAAAGCTCTACACTAGCCATTGGCTACCTACCATTAGTAGAATAAGAACAATCACAGAATAATAACAATATTACCTATTATTGTTAGGATCACCCCTTACAAGCACTAATAGGCCCCTCTCCCCAAAGACTCAAGTCAGAGAGGACCATCTACCATAACAAAAACAGAAATACCTAGTTCCCTAACCCAAAAAAGCGAGACTAGAGAGACTAAATGGCATGACACAGTGCTTGCACTAATTTGCCAACCCCATACCCAAGTAGGAGTTCTGAGAGGGGTAGGAGGAGTTGTTCTAATATAGCAAGACTCCATGAGAAAAAGCAATTACTAAGGTGAGTAATTTTTCTTCAAACATCATGAAATCTTGCTATATTAGGACCATTACAGATACACAGCAGTACCTCCATGGAGGAGGTCAGAACCTACTTAGGAAATAGGCTCTGAAGTACAGCTGTGCCAAAAGCAGGCATCTCTCCTGGACTGGGCGTCCAGGGAATAATGCTAGGTAAAGGTGTGAACTGTTTTCCAGGTAGCAACTTGACAAATTTCCAAAATGGGAATATCTCTAGCAGCCGCTAGAGATGCAGCTGTACCCTGGTGGAGTGAGCCCTCAGTCCTGAGGGGGTTCCCTCCTAGTTTTGGTAACAGAATTGGATACAAGAGACAATCCGCCTTGCAATTGTCCTCTTAGTGGCAGGTCTCCTATGCCAACCTCTCCTAGGTAAGGAAGAGTTGGAGGGATTGAACCTGTGACCCTTGATGCGTTCCACACAGTAGCTTAGGGCTCTTTTGGACGTCCAAGCAGTGTAGTCTTCTTTCACCCGAGGAAGAATGCTCAGTGAAAAATACTGGGAGAGAAATGGACTGGTTCAGATGAAAATCTGAAACCACTTTGGTAAAACTTTCTGTTAGTCCTGAGGACTACCTTATCCCTGTGAAAAGAAATAAAATCCTTTTCCACTGAAAGGGCTTGCAATTCACTTATCACGTCTGGCAGAAGTGATAGCCACTAGAAAAACAGTTTTCCATGTTAAATACTTGAGATCTGCAGAAGAAAGGGGCTCAAAGGAGGTTGCATTAACTGAGCAATGCAAACATTCAGGTCCCAGGCAGGAGCTGGTTCCGAAAGGGAGGTTAGTGTGAAGTAACCCCTTAAAAACTTGGACAACACAGGGTGAGAGGAAAGGAAACAGGCTTCCTCTGGAAACAAAGGCAGAAACAGCTGCCAAATGAACCTTCAAGGTAGCTGGTCTAAGGCCTAGGGAATTTAGATGGGCCAAATAGTCCAGTAAAGTGGCCAAGTCAACAGATTCTGGTACAATTTTTTCTCCGAACACCAGAAGGAAAACCTCTTCCACTTAGAATTGTAAGTGGCCCTAGTGGAAGGCTTCCTAGAAGCCTTTAAAATAACCAGGACCCCTTGAGAAAGGTGAAAATCAGCAAATTCTAATTCCTCAAGAACCAAGCCTTGAGGTGGAGGGATTTGAGGTCCGGTACCACACTCTCCCCTGTGCACAGGTCAGCAAGTCGTGGGTCCTGGGCAAGGTCAGGGAGGGTGGATTGTCAGGGACAGGAGGAGAGGATACTAGGGCTGTCTGGCCCAGTCTGGAGCAATCAGAACCACTTTGCAGGGCTGAGTTCTGATTTTTACCAATACCCTGAAGAGGAGAGGAAGGGGAGAAGGCATATAGAATTTCCCTTTCCAATCCAGCAGAAAGGCGTCCAGGGGACTGAGCCCAGCACTGGAGGCCTGCAACAAAATAGAGGAAGTTGATGGTTGTCTGGGGCTGTGAAGATCTATCTGAGGGTGCCCCATCTGACAAAGACCGACCCCAATACCTGAGGATTCAGAGACCATTCGTGATGGCCCTGGGAAATCCTGCTGAGAGCATCCGCTAGGACATTGTCCTTTCCTGGAAGGTGAATTGCGATCAGGGAGGTGTTTAGGGAGTAAGCCAGAGACCACAACTTCATTGCTTGATGCACAAGGCTGATGACCGAGTGCCCTTGTGATTGATGTACCACATTGTTGTGGTGTTGTCTGTCCTGATTTGAACTACTTTGTTCTGGACAACAGTTGAAAAAGCCTGAAGAGCTAAGCGAACAGCTCTGAGTTCCAAAAGATTGATGTGGAGCAGAGATTCCTGGGGACCACACTCCTTGAGTGGAAAAGTCGCCCAAGTGAGCCCCACCTAACAGGGAGGCATCCGTGGTGAGGGTGAGGGAGTGGAAAGCAGGTATGAAGGGAACCCCTTGAGTAAGATTGCTCTGATCCTGCCACCACTGAAGGGCCAAGATTAGGGTTTTGGTCACGGGACTAATTTGGTAGGGGTCCCTTCTTTGAGACCAATAGGACCTCAAGTGGAACTGGATGTCCCTCATCTGAAATCTTGCTCCCTGCCCGACAGCTGTGGGAAGCAGCCATATGCCCTAGGAGTTGCAGAAAGTGCCTTGCTGGTCGAGAGACCGCAGGGTAAAGGAGGATGCCAGGGCAATGAGCCTGTCCACTCTTTCCGAGGGGAGAAATGCCCTGGCTAACTTTGTGTTCAATTCTGCACCTATGAAGTGAGAACCTGAACAGGTTCCAGAACTGATTTTGGCAAGTTCAGCAGGAATCCCAGGGAAGTAGAAGCTGCTGGGTGACTTGCAAGTGGGATTTACCTGCTCTGGGGCACTGACCCACTATGAGCCAGTCGTCCAGGTAGGGAAACACAGCAATCCCTTGCCTTCTTAAATGAGCCACTACCACAGCTAGACATTTTGTGAATACCCTTGGAGCCGAGGTTAGGCGAAGGGCATTGCTCTGAACTGGTAGTGGCCAGAGAGCAGTTCGAACCTGAGGTACTTTCGGTGAGAAGGCTTGATCATGACATGAAAATAGGCGTCCCTGAGGTCCAGGAAAGCTAACCAGTCCTCTGGCCTCAGGGAAGGCAAAATCATTGCTAGAGTTAACATTTTGAACTTTGGTTTCAACAGATGTTTGTTCAGGTACCTTAAGTCTAAGATGGGCCGCCATTCTCCTGTCTTTTTGGGGTAAGAAAATATCTTGAGTACAGTCCCTTGCCCTGATGGCAAGGGGGACCCCTTCCACTGCTTTGCAATCCAGAAGGAAGAAACCTCTGCTTCCAAAGCAAGGGCTTCTGAAGAGTTTGCAGTGGAAATTGCCTGGCTCTCATCTTTGGGAACTGTTTGAAGCTGAGAACCAGACCCGGCTACTACTTCCAGAACCCACCTGTCCGAAGTTAGGGACAGCCAGTTCTGGCTGAAATAAGCCAACCTGCCCCCACTGGTACAGGAGAATCGGCCCTGGGCACCCCATCAGGGTGCCTGCTTGGCACGCTTTAGGCTGAGGGAGGCGACTGTCTACCTGTGCCCGTCTACCTCTGCCTCTGAAAAAACCCTCTGTGAAAAAGCAGAGGAGGCTTGAGATTGGTAAAAGGCACATGGAAGGCCTACCCCTACCCCTGGGGGCATGCCTTTGTGGAGTGGCATGCCTCTCCTTAGCTTGGGCACTTTTGTAGGTAGTTCTATATTCATCCATCTTTTTCATATAATTTTCTGTTTGATCACCAAACAGAGAATTTCCCCTACGGAAAATCCATAGCCTTTGACTGAGTATCTTGGGACAGATTAGTGCATCTGAGCCATGCCAACCACGAAAGCTACAGAAGTGGCCATGACCCTAGAAAACATCATTAACATCAACAGCAGTATGAAATTGAACTTTATAGGCTTCAATGCCATCACCAGCCACCTGTTCCAACTCACTAGCCAGCTGACCCTGGGCCTGCTTGGCTAACTTTAAAGTGTGTCCCATCTAGACTTCTGATATCTAGCCACATAAGCCATATAATTAGCCTGCCTGAGTCCCAAAGAAGCTGCCATATATTGTTTTTGCCATGGCATCAATCTTCCTGGAATCCTTATCAGGAGGATGTGAGGCCAGGGAATATTAACCTTGTCACAGGCTGCAGCTTGCACCACACCTACATGACTCAGTGAGGAAGTCTGTATCAGGGCCTGATAAGGTATACCTTCTGTCCATTTTCTTATCTACAGGAGGGACAGAATGAGGATTTTTTAAATCTTTGTTGTTTGCTTCCTAAATGACTTATGCAAAGGAATAGACAACCTCCTAGACTCTGGAATATCCATCATTTCAACATAATCAGGCTCCTCTTGCTCATCCACAGCCTCTTCTAAAGGAAGCTGGAGGGTTTCTGCAACCTTTTGTAAAACATAAAATGAGAGGGACTCAGACAACATAGGGGAGATTCTAAAGGTCTATCTGGAGAAATGTCCAGTTCAATGGGCACGTCCAGACCTTCCCAGTCACAAACATACTGATCAAATTCCTCCTCCCCTCATGTGGTTCATAAAATCCTCAACATCATAATCCTGAACCACTGGGACTGAACGAGCCACCCTTTTCCCAGTTGCAGGGGTTCGACAGATCCCTGAGACAAAGACTGGACAATCTGAATGGCTTTAGCTATCTCTACAGCAGTTGGAGAGACAATTTTGTACCCAGACCTGCTGATTTCTTTATCTTTTTGCTGGGACTGGTTCCTCTGAACCAGCCTTCCTTTGCCGAGAAGTCTCAGCCTGGTCAGAGGGCACTCCCTCTGGTCCAGTGGTACTGGACCGGGCTGGCCATCGGATCAGCGGACTTTTGGCCTCTCTGTTTCCTGAGCCGGCCCAATCTCTTTTCCAGGGTGGCTGCAGGGAAATTTTACACACCTGGCAGTCTGACAGGAGGTGGTCAGCCCAGACAATAAACACAAGTGGTGTGTGGGTCAGCCTTGGCAAAGGCTTCCCCACAGACATCACAGTGTTGAAACCCAGTGGGCCGGTTTTTCTTTTGGGTTTCTCAGACATAATGCCAGCCTAACCAAAAACTTGCCCTTTTGATGGCAGTGCCAGGCAAGACACCTTATCGGTTCCTAACGTGTCGCGGGTATTTGAAAAACCCAAAATAAAGTTAGGTTTTTAGAACCGATAAGAGCAGAACCGCACTCTAAAGCCCAACCAACAGTTTGACATATATATTTTAACAAACCGATCGGTTCAAAACCGAACCGATAATGAATTTCCACACAGACTTAATTTCTGTACTTACGGTTTACCAGATAGAGCTTTTAACGAAATGCGGTAAAATAAATACTTTTGCGGTTCCAATGAACCGAAAATACTCGCTGAACGAAATGAGCGAGCTGAAGGAGCTGATCTCCGGAGCGACTGTTCAGTGAGCGGAGTAAAGAATCTGACAGTTTCATTTGAAACTAGCCAGATAGAGCTTTGAACAGCGCCTCCGCGCTGTGGAAATCAGATCACTCTGGAGTTAACTGTTTCCTCTCGGGGCAGTTCAAGTGTGGGGAATGACTGCAATGGTCCTAATATAGCAAGACTTCATGGTGTTTGAAACACACAGTACAGTACATTCTACAATACATTCTATAACTACTGGTTTAAACACTAGGTGTATACAGCTGGATGGTAACCTGGATAAGAGGATGTGAAAGGAGCTCCATCTGGGCCTCGTCCCCAGTCCTTTCAGAACTTGAGTGTGGCAGGTGAGGATGGAGCTCTGGCGCACTAGATCTGTTAAGTGTCAGCGAGAACATCATGCACCTCTGTCTGTAGGACTCTATTGCACATTAAAGTGATCACCTTTAAACTGTCCTCAAGCCATCACTGGCTAATGTCCAAACTCTAACTGAGGTAGGTGGAGGGGCAGCTGGGTGGTATGGGGAAAGAGGAGAGGGTGGTCTTGGTCTGTTCCCATAGACTGGATTGTCTAGTTTCCGGTCCTTCCTGACAGGAACTGGGTGCTAAAACACTAAGCTAGAACAAGCGATTATACCAGACCAGTCTTGTGGGTAGCTAAGGGCAGACTCTCTTTAATCCCCTGCTCACTCGGGGCACTTAGCTTTCAGTCAGTTTGTATACTGGGGTACCTCCTCTATGCCCCAGAGCTCTGGGTTGGTGGTGGTCTGGTACTGTAAACAGCTTTGAGGAGTAAATTTCTCTGTCAGTTCCTGTGTCTGGCGTCTATGTTGCTATCCAACCTCTCTGGGAGCATGTTCTTGTGTGCACCTCTCCACCGCTACTGTTTTATACTCGAGATCAGATTCACCTCGCTTGCCGCCATGGTGACCCGTACCACCCTTCTCAGTGCTGGGAGGTAGGAAGCCATACACCTGTGGATAGAATAGGAAGCCATACACCTGTGGATAGAAACAATTCAGCCTGGGCTGTGATCTTCCCTTTCCTTATCTGCTCTATCCTATTGCTATATGAGATATAGCAAAAATATCATAGCATTCTAGACATTCCTGTAGCTTATTGTTCAGACAGGGTTTCTCATGGTGGGACACGGGGTTTAGCTGGCAAAGCAGAGTGAAAAGGGGTAACAAAATAGGGTAGTGTACCGATCTCCCCCAACCACCCTCACATCAAGACCCTAGGGCAAATGTAAGACTACTGTACAGGTGTGTCCTTTGTGTCACTGTACCCCCTTAAAAACAGAGTTCTGGTTTCTTCTGTGTCTAGGGAGGAGCAGCTCCTGAGTCCGGGCTGGTTAAAATGGGGGAGGGGCAGCAGCCCTCACTGCGTGGTCTTGGTTTAAGGTGTTTGTGCTGTCGGTTCCTGTTGGAGGCGGGGCTTTGACTCTGCTTATGATGCCCTGAAAGGCCTCCTAATCTTCGCCTGGATTGCTTGGATGGCATCAGTGGAGATGACTTTGAGGTAGGCAGGCGAGCAGATGGGCTGTCGTCAGCTGTTGTGAGGCGTTCTGTGCCTGTGTTCCCAATATGCTCTACCAGCGTTTATGCTATCGACCGCGGTCTAATCGCAGTGTTTTTCAATTGTGTCTGGCCTGGAGGGTCGGGTTGCTGCGGCCCGTTTTGCTAGAAGTAAGGGATGTCCCATGTGGACTCCGCAGTATGGGCTGTTTGCAGGGACCAGGTCGGGACTAACGTGGTGCCAGGTTGCGTGTCCATCTCTGCCTCCTTGGTCTGTGCCGCTGTCAGCTTAGGGGATGATTTATCTGTCAGTTTCTGGACAAAGGCTTGGGGCATGGTGGGGGAATGGTCTGTGCTGTGGAGAAGAAAGGGCAGAAAAACCAGACTGACCATCCACCATTAGCCCAGGAGTCAAAAACAGCCATATGGTTGCCCGCTGTAGGATGAGACTGAAGTGGCCCAAACACAACAATTAAAGTTACTGACCTGAGCATCTCCTTAACATGTCAGCTCCTCCAGAGTGCCTCCTTGTCCCCGTTTGCTGTGCAAACTGAGTTTCCATTGTGGGAAGATGTGTAGGCTAGTTAAGAGGAGCTGCATACCAGCATGGGGAGGGGTGTTGGGAGAGGGCTTGTAAGCTGGTCTCTTGGGCTGCTTGGAGTTGATTCCTTGGTTTGGGTTGAAGTAGACCGTCATCTGCAGGCTTGGTTCAAGGCATATCTGGAGGGTTTTAGTCTGTTCGGTAACTTCAGGAAAAGCCTGGGGTGGGATGGGGGGTGGAGTTGGTGGTATGATGGGCTCACCCTGCACTCCATGGTTGTTAAATCTTTTCCCTCACCCCTCCGTGGTTCTTTGCAGCCTAAGCTTGGAGAGCTCCTAAAGACTGTCTCGGCATGGGGAATTTTTTATTTTCTTTGGGCGTGGAGGCTATCAGGTGGACGCGGTGAAGCATCCTGTATGGGACTTTGCCTGGTAGAGTAATTTTTAATGTCCTGGTATGCCTTCTGGTGGTCTCTTACAGCGGGGTTACATTGCTATAGATGTGCATCCTCTGTCCATTCCAGTGCAGTGGACCTCTTTTCCTTGCTTGCGTTTGGATGAAAACCTTGTCCTGAAGGCTGTGGCATCGGATAAGGATTACTCTGGATTTGTCACTGTTGGGAACAAGGGTGCTTTGCGATCTGTATACAAATTCCAGCATGTAGTTTGGGGTAGACTCTGGGGACAGGCGATGTCTAGTAACAGCTTCTGGGTGATGGCTTGTAGGTTTGAGCCTTCCAAGGGTTCTGGAACCCAGACTATAACCAGATTATTTCTTGGAGTTTGCCTCTTGTTCCTCCAATCTGTCCTCCAATTTAGACATTTTTTCCATGTTTTGGCCATCTCTCTATGATCCTTATATTGGTGATCCTCCATGGAGCTTACCTTGGTCTCCACAGGAGACTCGCGTAATCAGATGCTCCACAGCGAGTTTAAAAGTTTTGAAGTCGGATGCCACATCGTTCAGTGACAACTTCATGGAGGCTAATTGGCAAACAAAAGGTACATTTTTCAGTGATTAGATCTGTGGTCGAGGTCATGGGTGCGGGCTCTGTGGCGAGTCTTGTTTTTGTCTCTTGGAGGGCAGCCCATTAGAGTGTGTGGTGACCAGAGCAAATATGTCCATGGGCTGAGTCTCCGTTTGGTCCACTGCTGCTGATTTTCTGTTTTTTTGTTTTCTGTGTGTAATTAAAAAAAGAAAAATGTGGTTCCCCAATGAAAAAGGTGTTTTGCAGTTAAAATTGCCCGTTTAAAAGTTAAGGGTCGTGGAGCTCTGGGCACGCTGCTGACTCAAGCTGAACACATCAGGTGACTGCTTGTTGCAAAACAGGCGACGGTTCCAGACCCTCTGAGGGACTGAAGGAGCCGGTCCAGTTATTCTGAAGACAGCTACTTGAGTGCCGCCAGGGAGAAACATTAAAGATTCTGATGTTCTAAGTCAGGAGAGTTGCCTGACATAGATCCCAGCAGTAGTAAGCCCTGGAGGCAGAGTCATAGGCCCCACAAAGCTTTGCAGCAGTGACTGCTCGTTTCCCTCAAGGTGTCAACCATACAAGATTCCATATTGATAGGATGAGATGGATACCCCTGAGGAGAACAGCCTCGTCACTCTCGTCTGATAACCATAGTAATTAAAAATGTCCCTCCCTGGGAGGAACAGCAAAAGAATCTGAGCTTGCCTTCCCCACAGAGCATGTGACAAAACACCAAGAAGGGTGGGTAGAGGGCACAATGTTCTTGAACCTGGGAACTTCGAGATGCAACCCCGGTCTACACTGAAGTGTAGAGGCAGGTCAAGAACCCACTGTGGCGAGCTGCCCGGCTGCTAGCCTTTATTTGTGTGCGTGTATGTATGTATGTGTGTGTATATATATATATGTATATACATATATATATATATATTTTATGTTTTTTATGTAATTATATGTACATGCCAGTGTCAGCACAAAGACACATAGGAAAAGACTAGATTTAAAAAAAAAAACGACTTACTTTTGACATGAAGGCAGCTGTTTGCCAGCAACTGAAACTACAATCCCAGTTTTTTTTTTTTTTTAACAAAGATATGCCAAAATCCATTTGTATGTCATAAAACCACACACTCGGAGCAGAATGCTTTGATCTAAGGAAGCTGTTATAATATGCTACATTTTATGAGGTAACAGGAGAGAAACATGCTTCCAGAGAACCTGTGTGAATTTTATCTTATGGGTGCCAAGGGTCTACAAGGGACTTCAAAGGGCTTAACTCTGAAATGTCATACCCATGCTAATTATAGGTCTCAGAATCCGATTTTAATATTCTTAGAAATCTTGGAAACTGTGGAACAGTGCCACGTCCTGGCCAAATGGAGTAGCTGCTCTGAACTGGAAAGTGATGACACTATTACAAGAATTACAGAGAGGTATAAATAGCCTCTGATTAGGGCATTTGAACATACATTTTGCTTGGATCCTCTCCTGACCACTGAGAACACCTGTCAGCACAGAGACTGCGTAGAACCAAAGGCTGCTACAGAAAGACAAATATTTTGCAAACCAGCAATTCTCTGGACTTTGAAAACTTCAGACCTAAGGTAGCGACTTAGCTAAACAGTGTCAGTGCGTTTTCTGTGTATTCTTCCACATTTATTTCCTATACTGTAACCTAAATTAGTATATGTTCTCTTTTAGTTGTAACTGCATTTATTTATTTTAGTAAAAACATTTGTTTTCCTGAAGAAATTCTGCCTGAGTGAGACTTTCTCTATGTGAATTGTGAAAACAAATCTGTGAAAACTTATTGCCAAGGGGTCACACCATAAGCAATTAAATTGAAAAGGGGTCTGGAAAGGGCATCTGGAAGAACAGGGAGAATACCAGAGTCTACAAAGATTTTGAACCAGGCTGTTGCATGTCCTATAGGAAAAGGCCATATCAAGCTTACACTGCTACCCGGAAGAGAGTGTGATGCCTGGATCTTCCTCCTTTGTGTAATAGCAAAGGAAAGGGTTCATATTTGGCCATAAGAACCGAGATTGGTATTGTGCCCTTATCCAGAGATAAGAGGCATGCCCTGGATCCTCATGGCAGAGGTGCAGTTGTGACCTTGGTGAGAATTCTAAAGGACGAGGAGGGTATTCCTACCCCCATCATGGACTGCACTTAAGAGTGAGCACTGTGAGCTCAGTGGGCCTGACCCTCAGGACTGGGTTTGTGACATCCATGTCCTAAGGAGAGACTGAAAGACAGCTTGGAACAGGGTTCAGTTGGGATGAGGAGTTCACGTACAGGCTGTAAAACAAGTCATCTTATTGTCAGAATGATGAGGTCCAGATCAGACTCGTCATGCTCCACATCTGCCCCAAGAAACAGGAAATGACCCAGCAAGGCCAACCTGGGCAAGGAATAGACAGGTGGGCACCTGGGTCCGGGAAGAAACCCGCCCAGGCGCCGCGCAAGATGGCACTCCACGTGACACTGAAGTCGATGGCACCACAAGCAGTGCAGAGACAGACAGCATCACACCAAAGCTAACGGCACCTCACGAGTACTGAAGTTGACAGCGCAGCACCGATGTAGACGGTATCACAGGCAGCAATTAAGCCCAGAGAATGGCCATCCCTGGAAGGTGGAGTGGTACCTGTGCCAGCCCTGGGGAAGAGTGAGGAGGTAGGCTGCAGGGTCAGCATAGGCTGCGTGGGCACTGAGAAGCCACCAAATGCAGAACCTGTACCGAAAACCCTGGCAATGACCCAGTGGTGCCTAAGCCAGAAGGCTTCAGCACCAGAACTGCCAACAAGAGACAGCGAGCCAGCGTTGAATCCACTGCTCAAAGAGCTGCCCAAAGATGAAACTGTCACGGAACCCCCAAAAAGGACATAGAAGGGCCCCAGAGACGAGAGTCCAGGTCATTGAGAGCAGAAGCCACCAGGAACCTGGATGGCTCTCGACTACCACAGACTCCCTGAAATGAATGGTGAAGGTTTTGACTCAAGGTCACTGTGGTAATGGGTAATGAAGGTGTGTGCTAACTTCCAGGTGGCAGCCCAACAGATTTCCTGTATGGGGATGTCCTGGGCAGCCACCATGTAGCGATATGATGGGTGGAATGAGCCCTTTGCCTTATGAGAGGCTCCCTACCCAGCCAACCTACAGCAGAGGTCAATTCAGGATACAATCCACCTGACAATCGTCCACTTAGCTGCCGGCTTGCCAGGTGTGGCTTCAGTGTAGGTGACAAACAGCTGGCGAGTCTCTCCCGAACTCCAGTGTGCGCTCCTTGTAATAGGCAAGCACTCACCTCAGGTCCAGAGTATGGAGCCTGGGCTCGGCCTCCGAGGTGTGGTTGGTGAAGTACACGGAGACTGATCACCTGGTTAAGGTGGAATTAGAGACAGTCTTTGGGAGGAACTTTGGGTTGGGCAAATGCAACCATGTCCCTGTGGAAGACCTGGTAAGGAGATTCCACAGAAAGCGCCTGGAGCTGATAGCCACCAAGAAAGCGGTCTTCCATGACAGGTGCGACATCTCACACCTATGCATCATTTTGAGCAGCCTGCCCATGAGCTTTGCCAATACCAGCAACAAGTCCCAAGGTGGTGGTGGTTCCACACGGAGGAAATGTGAGTCGAGGCCTTTGAAAAGCCCAGACCACCTTCTCTGCACCACCAACTGAATACCAGCCTGTGCCCGGTATGCAGAGATGGCTACCAGGTGCACCTTAGGGTCGTCGACCGAAGGCCGAATGAGAGAGGATCAAGGTAGTTGAGAATGATAGCCACCAGACAAGATAGAGTCCACACCCTTGAACTGGCACCAAATGGAGAACATTTTTGGGTCGACTCCTTCCAAAATGCCTGGATGACAGCAAGGACATTGTGACAGGGTCTATTTGTCTGTCTGGTTGCACAACCAAATTTTCTTGTGAGACCTAGTATTTGATCACCCCAACAGTCTTGCAGTTCTTTGCCTCTCACTGTCTCTCAGCCTTCCCTTGCTGTTTTCCTCCCTTGCATATCTTCTGATATAAAATATATGCAAATCATTATGTGAAAATGTAACTGATATTGGGATCAGTTGGTTTACAAAATATGTAGTGTTACTGTTGAAATGTATATAATTGTAGTTTGCGATGATTGCAAAAAGCTATTGGAATCTCAGAGGTTACCAGAGTGCAATATTTAAGCCTTTTGCAAAAAGGCTGTGGAGATGGGGCCTCTGTTCTGGGACACTGTGTTCCTGCAGTATCTGCTTTATACTTACAAGAACATTTTAGAAAAAACAGGATGCTTGTTAAGAAGGGGGTTGTTGCAAGGACTTATAAGACAGAGCTGCAATTGCTTGCAAAAGAGGAACACAGAGACTGAAGGAAAACTCAAAATCATCTTCTGTTTATTTGGCCTTTATAAATAGTTATACTACACAATTTTATTTTTAATGCTACTGCTAGTAAAAATAAAACTCTTATTCTTGAATTTACAACTGCTTCTGGTTTTCGATGCTTCCTGCCCTGTGCCTTGACGACAGATATCTTGGAGAGATCCAAACCCTTGAACTCTAGCCGCTCAGGAACCAGGCTCTCAGGTGCAGGGATTGAAGGTCGGGTGGAGTACCTTCCCTGGACTGATGGAAAGCAGGTCCGGGCCTAGGGAAGACACCTCGGGAGCCTGCTGCTGAGGAGACAGGGGTACCAGAACTGGCACGGACAGTGCGGAGCCACCAGGATCATCCATGCCTTGTCCCTCCTTGCCTTGAGCAACACCTCGTGTACCAAGGGAAATGGAGAAAAGGCATAGAGGAGGACCAGGGTCCAGGCCTCGAGAAGGCATGAACCTTCAGCGAACTTTGCTGAGGGGTGGGCACAATACAGCCTCAGCTTGCATTCACCCTGAGGCAAACAGGTTCACCAGAGGGTGCCCCACCAGGAGAACAGGCATTGCACTACCTCCGGATGGACAGACACTCGTGAGATGCCTCGTCCACCCAGCTGAGGAGTGACGCTAGCTGACTGGAGACACTAGCCACATGGATGGCCAGGAGATCAGCCTCAGGCTGGGCGCGAGGTCAAACACGTGGAAGGGAGTGCATACTGCCCTGCTTGTTGAGGTAATACCTAGTAGTAGTGTTGTCCGTCTGGATGTTAATGACCGAACCCTGTGATGAGGAGCAAGGCTGTCAGCCCCAGCAGGTTGATATGGCATCTGGACTCCTCATGGGACCAGAGCCGTGGACTCTGTGGTCCCCAGGTGGGCTCCCAGCCCATGAGGCGCATCGGTTATCAAATGACCGTCTGCTCTGGGCGGATAAATGGGATACCTATCTGAAGATGTTCTAGGACTAACCACACTGGAGTGCATTCCACATCTGCTAGGTCACAGTGACCAGCTGGTCGAAGTGACCCCTGCATTGAGATTACTGGCAGGCCAGTTCACACTGCACTGACGCATCCTCCAGCGGCCCAACGGACCATGCTGGTGCAGGCCACCATGTATTCCAAGAGGTGCAGAAAGTCCTGAGCAGTGAGTAATTGCCTAACCAGAAATGATTGGGAAAGAGGAGAGAGCCTCCGCCCTGTCCACTGGGAGCCGATCCCAGGCTCTGTGCAAATGAAATTGATCACTTGTGAGGGTACAAGTTCAATTTGGGAGGCAGTATAGTGCAGTGGTTTAAGGCTCTGAGCTGCAAATCTGGAGACCTGGGTTTGAATCCCCAGCCCCCACTTGCATACTGTGTGACCCCAAGCAAGTCACTTAACTTCCCTGTGCCCGAGGTTGCACCTGTAAACAAGCTTTCAGCTTAGTGCATCTCACCTGGTTAAACAATTGAGTAAAAAACAAAACACTTAGGCCTGGTTGACAAAGAGATACGCAGGTCTGGAGGGCCAGGTCCCTGCACTACTCCACCTCCTGCCTGGAGGGGTCAGTGATGAGCCAGTTGTCCAGGTAGAGGTATAACAGACTCCCGCGCCTCAGGTGGGCTACTGTTATGCATTTGGTTAAGACCTAGGGGCAGAGGATGGAAGCACCACTGTTTATCAACAACAAAGCTGGTGACATCCCCTACAGTGGCCAGCACAATGGCAGTAATAACTGTCCTGAAGGTAGTGATCAGAGAAATTTGTTCAGGTCATGCAGATCTAAGATGGGGCATCAGCCCCTGTCCATTGAGCACCAAGAAGTAGCTGGAGACAAACCCTGGGTGAGGTGGGAGGGCCCAGGACAGAAGCCACTACCTCCCTGGGAGGAGCTGAGCGATATCACGAAGGGCCGAGCAGATGTCGATGGACACCATGTCTTCCCATGGGCGTGGGCTCAGCTGGGTAGGTACACTTCAGACTCCAGAGGCAGACCCTGGCCGACCACTTGAGAACCCACCTGTCCATACTGACAGCGGACCAGGCGGAAAGAAGTGACGGACCGTCCCCCCACGGAGGACCCAGGGAGTCAGGACAGGCATGGGAGGCACCCCCATCCGTCATTGGGCAGACTTGGAAGCAGAGGAGAATTTGGTGGAGGGGCCTCCGGGACCTCAACCTCCAGGTTTCATGACCACTGATTTAGGCAGGGGCCGCTAAGCCTACTGCTGTCCAGCCTGGGGTGGGCAGGTTTGCCAAAGTGGTAGAGGTGGGCCAAAGGGCTTCTTCTTGGAAGGCTTAGAGCCCTTGGGGTCCTTCAGGCAGAAGAGTCCAAGGTAGTGCTGGACTTCTCAATTCTGGTGAGGTGCCCCACCACACGGGCCCAAACATGACGGTCCAGGAAGGAGCGTCTGCCAATTTATGCTGCATGTCAGCTGTGAAGTTGGAATCACGGCCAAGCCCTGCAGGCGCATGGCAACTACTGTGGCCATGGACAGGACATCTAATCGCTAAGTTCCATATTGCGTTTGGAACTGCTGTTTCGCAGCAACTTGCCCTTAAGTCCTTGACCTGTGACTGTAACCGGCAGATCTCGGGAAGATGAGGAAGCACTTTGTCCAGGAGCCCAGGAAGCGTGTGAGAAACAGGACATGAGAAGGGCTGAGCAAGCTTGCGAAGGCTGAGACAGGAGGAAGCATACACCTTTTTGCCATATGGTCCAATTTCTTGGACTCCTTATCGGAGGTTTATCAACATCCCTACATTGCCTGTGTGCCTGAAGACTGAGTCAGCCACAAGTCCCTCGGCAGAGGGATGCTCTAATTTTAACAGGGAGCTGGTAGGGACTACATACTTGCAGCCATCCAGGCTGATGGGCGCAGGGCAGGAGGCTGTGTGTTACTACAGTTCCAGGGTAGGACAGAGGACCTGCATCCTGAACGGGAAGGCTTCCATGGAGAGTCACCCAGTCGAGGATCTCGTGGTCAACGGGTACCATTCCCATTTCTGCACGGGCTCCAGCTGGAGACCTGTAGATTTGGAAATCAGGTGGAGCATGCCCATTAAAGATGTGGTACCCTGATCCGTTGACAACTCCCTTCCAACTCCATGTCCAGAGGTAGGGAGTAAGAGAGGACCATTCGAGGAATCGTGAAAAGACTGGCACAAATCTCGAAATACCTCTGTGAAGGTGGCACCAAAAGAAAGCAACCACGAGGCTGAAGCTGAAGATGCATGCTCTGCTGCCTCTTCAAATGCTGCAAGCTGTTCAACAGACCCCACAGCTGCAGAGACCACCCGACAGGTGTTTTTGACTGAACAGGAGGATCTTGTTCATCAAGGCCTACAGAATTCCAGCATGCAGGTCTTCTAGAGTGGTGGGATGCAAACTGTGACACAGGCCACACACCTGGGATCATAGTAGGTGGCATAGCCTAGGCAACAGGCAGACGAAGTGTGCAGGTCCGTCTGGGACATCATCTGCCCATGAGTTGCACTTTTAAAATCGGGCACTTGAAGACTCAAGTGGAAAAAGTTTTACGTTTTGAAAGCAAAGGGCCTACTCAAGCGCTGGCAGTAAGGAGGAACCTTCTTCTAGTGGAAAGGAAGATCTGACATCATGGGGCGGTGCTGAGGGGATACCACGCGGTGAGTGGGAGGAGCCAGCTTGAAGAAGTTCAGTGTGTAAAGGGAAAGAAAACACTGCCAAAATGTGGATAGTATATCATATCCATGTCCCAAAAATATTATTTCTTACCTTCTACTCTTGACATGGTATCCTTCACACGTTTGTTGATAGCTTCCAGTTCTGAAGTAGTGGCAGTAAGGACTGTGCCTCCTTCAGTTTCCCTTAACTCATTCAACTCCTAAAATACAAAGTAATTTCTTCATTTTATTGTACCCAATAGCACCGTATGAAGTCCGAACCATCCATTGATTCTCCTGATACAAAATGGCCACCCAGGTTAGAATGAGTTACGGAACAAAACTAAATGTCTGAACTGTACGCAGTAGCAGTTAAATCAACCTCCATCCTGCATTAGAAGCCTGAGAACTGATGGACACCATCATACCAGATTGCCAAAATGGCTCTTAGAGGAAATCCACTATGGGCTCTATAAAGGGTCTATCTGACATGTTTGCATATGTGTTATCATCCTTAATGAAAATCTGGTTTGTTTGCAGAAGTGAAAGAATAAATTTTCTTAAGAAACAAGGATCCTGTCCCACCTACTCCCATGTAGTTCTCCATGTTAAAACAAACTAATATCAGCAGATGAAAGTGGTTACTTGTTCTGTTGCACAGTGCACTATGAACTTTCAGCATGTAATAAAAGTATGTAAGTGGTTTCAAATGCATAAAAAAAAACACGTTTCAAAGGCTGGTCTGTCGGCTGCTTGACAGTGCTAACAACAACTGCGGTCCCTCCAACAACTAGAGGTCTGGTTCAGCGCTCTCATAGGCTGTTACTCAATTACATAAAAACAAATCCATGCTCCTTTCTAGCCCTCAGCTAAGAGGAGGTACCACATACTAATAGTTACCGACAACAGGTCGGCCCCTCTAGAACAGGTTCATTCCTTTAAGTACCTAGGAGTGATAATAGATGAAACTCTTTCATATGGCCAGCATATTGACCAGGTTGTAAAGGCAGTAAATACTAAACTCGGGGGTACTTTATTGGCACAAGAAAAGCCTCACTACCAATGCTCTCAGGCTCTCCATGAACAGCTCCATTCTCTCCATGGTGAGACTATGGCCTGGTGGCCTATAGAGCAGCAACTGATATCACCCTAAAGAGGGTAGGCACAGCTCTAAACAAGGCCTGCAGACTGTTACTAGATGCTGACCAGCTCTCACACACCTGTGTACTCTATGAGAAAGCAAACATATTAAGCCTCAAGAATAGAATCTCATACCAGACATGCCTCCTAGGTAGGAAAGCCATGCAAGGCCTAACTCCTCCCTGTTATCACCGACCTGATTACCTTAACCAACTCCATGTACACGACTAGGAATAAAGAACTACATCCGTTCTGTGTCCCTTTCTGAAGGATGGCTCTTGGACAAAGATCCTTCTCCTAGCAGTACTCCACTGTGGCTTAATGAGATCCCAGCTAACACTCTAAATGCTGCCAACCCTAGAACCTTCAAAGCTGAACTTCAGCAGTTTCTACTGCAAAAGACTGTCTGTGAGTGCTAAACTGTTCAGAAGCGGGTCTCCAGAGCCTGCACCAACCCTGCCTACCAGCAACTACTCATGGACTCACTCACACGGGCCACCCTCCCAACTCCCTACCTCTGCCCCAAGACTCTGGCACCTCATGCGCTGTAGCTCTTATTCTGCTAATGGTTGAGCTCTCTCGTTTGTCTGTGCCTCATCGCCTCTCTCTCTCTCCACCCTCCACCCCCTTTTCTCCATCAATCTCCACTCTCATGATAGCTCCCTCCCTGCTTGGTCTCTCCCTCCCCCTCCTCTCTCTCTCTTTCTCTCCAACCACCTTCTCCCACCTTACCACTCACTCACACATGCACTTTCCCCAGATCCTCAGCTGCAATGCAATGTGACAATGCTCCTCCTGGGCTGCTCTATCCCCACCTCCATTACTTCTTCTCTCTCCTATCCTACATTTTCCTCTCTCTCATATACTTCCTTATGCCATACAGCACTTAGTATTAAACCCTTAATAAAGCATAAGAAACTCTTAGCTGTTTTCTATGTTTTCTACCTCCTGTACTGATAATTCAACTATGTCTGTATTTGTATTGTGAATTCAGTTATGTACTGGTATTTCAACTAGGTTTGTATTTGTACTGTGAATTCAATTATGTCTGTATTTGTACTGTTTAACGGATGTGGACCCTTTGTAAAAAGTTCTTACTCAAAGGTTGTTTCCAAAATTCAATAAATAAATAAATAATGCTCATGACACTGGTAACCCGGTTCAGGAAAAGAGCTCGGGATGCCAGGAACTGGCTGGGGAGACATAGACCAAATGTCTCCAGAATGCTTTCCTTCTCTGGGGCGTGGGCAGCAGACTCACGCTGTTATACTGTCACCTGGATGGCTGCAGGTGCCAGCGCAGGAGTTGCTTGTGTGATGGCAGATGTTGAAAGATCAGCATGTTATGCATGCATGAGCATTCCCGTGTCGTAGTTGCCAGCATTTTAGGGTTGGAAGACAAGTCAAGTGGAAAAGCCCTGAAGTCAGGGGTGTTCAAATCAAAACTTTTAGGACCTGACCAGCCATTACTGTAGCTGAATTTTACTTGCTCCTATTCATTATAATGAAATTAGCTTTCTTTTTGTATTTATTTATTGAATTTTGTTGACGGGTAAGCCCACTGAGGACTAAAAGTCTCTTTCAGGGTGACCGGGGTGAGATAGAGATGGTAACCTACTGAAACTGAACCAGAGTAAGCTGTTGGTGGTATTTCTAGTGAATTAAAGAAATTTGGCCAGGACACGGGAGAATTCCCCATCTCTTTCGAGAAGTGCCATGGGATTTTCAATGACCACCTAAACAACCACCAGAACAGGCAGATGGGACCTCAGTTTAACGTCTCATCCGAAAGACGGCACCTCAGAAGTGCAGCAACCCCTCATGCTGCACTACAGTATCAGTATTGGGATATTAACCCAAGTGCCTGGTGTGGGGATAGAACGCACAGCCTTCTGATCTCCCAGCCTCAGAGGCAAGTGTGCTACCTGCTGAGCCACTGACACTACAATAGGATTTGAACACCCTGCCTGAAGTGTAGCAGAATGAGACTACCACCCTCTGCCCTCCCATCCCGACCAGCTACCACTCTTCCACAATTCAACAGACCCACCAGTGGAAAAAGAATGTGGCCCCCCACCAAAAAAAAAATCCAAACACAGAATCCACCTCCACGGCAGGAGCCCTGGGGACCATTGGAGAGTGGGTAAATGCCAAGAAGGGATAGGACCAGAAGCAGGCGAGTCATGAAGTGCACTTCCAGAGACAATAGGAATAAACCAAAAGACTGGAGTACGGTAAACCATTTTACCTGTTCTACTTGGTCCAAGCGTTTCCTCAGATTCTCATTAAGGTACGTCTCCACTCTGGTAATGATACCTTCCAATTTAATTCTTTCATTTAGCAGCTGTCTGTTTTCCTAAAGAAATAGACAAAAATGTGTTACAATGCATACATACCTAAAGTCTTCCAAAGTCCTCATTAAATGAGAGGAATTCCAATGATTATGCTATCTTTTAGAAGGCCTTTGACATCTAATTTATGGGTCACTGGTGTTGGATGTATCACTGATTTTGTCATTTTGGGTGCTTAACAATAGCGGGGAATAGCACACATGACAGGGTGTGCACTTGTGATACAAGCACTCCATTAGTTGTATGCTGAGGTACATGGCTGCATACAGAGTACTCCTTTGCACACACTGGAGGAATGTCTCCATCTCAAACAGATCCAGAAGCAAATGGTTTGATACCTTCTATTGGACCATTATGTTTTAGTTGGTCTAATAAAAGATTTCAAACCATTTGCTTTTTCAATATAGCTATCTGGTCCTCGTCGCATCCTCTAGCCAACTGGCGACAGGGACACATAGGTTGTGTATATATATTTTTTACAGTTTTTTCTCCCTTGCCCCTCGAGGCCCGGCACACGGCTGTGCGAGGCGTGTGGAGGCACACACACACCCGTGGCACCAGCTCAGCCCCTTTCACCTCTCACCAACTGTTTGCCCCACTCTCCGCCTCGCTACCACCGGGCCTCCACCCGGTGGGAGCAGAACTATGGGGGCACCAGCCCCTCTCGGGAGAGGAGAGCTGCCCATCGGCATGCTCAATCCTGCTCTGCCCTCCACCTCCTATGCTGGCACCCCGGCGACCTGAGGTGGGTTCCCTAACCAGGTCGCTAGCACAGCGTGAGGTGTCCAGTGCCTCAATCCTCTGTGCCACCGGTCAGCCCCTGGATATCTTCTTACAAGGACCAATATGGCAACAAACAATCTGCTTTTCCATCTCTCCAGACAACACAGCATCCTGGGGTTTACTACTGCACTCATAAAATGGCCTAGTATTAAATGTTTGAGGCTTATAAAAGCAACACCATGCATTCGTCAGTATGTAAGGCACTGCAAGTGACCTGGACCATCAATCAAGCTCTATTTGAGCAGCTAATTTTTGTAAAATCATATACATAATAATCCAGATATCGGTCTTGACAAAAGTAGAAAGCAGAAATCAGGGCCATTTTCTTATGATCTTAGTTAAATCTGAAGCTCATACATGTTAAAAAACAAACAAATAAAAACCTCCCAGTTACATAAAACTTTAAATAAATGAAAATTATATACTCACTGTGATTCCTGATCTTCCAGAATATCTTCACCATTCATCACTGTTTGATCTTGTATGCCGGCTAGCACTAGAGCCTTCGCGGAGCTAATGCCTTTAAATGTTTTGGAGGAAGGGGCCAATGTCGAGATGGCACCGCCCACAAGGCAGACGATGACGTGGCACTTGTGGACTGGCTAGTAACTAATGCCGCTCACCAGCCTCCTCCTCAGTTCTTTTCGCCTAGAAGAGGAAGAAAGGGTAAGAAAAAGAAGGGTTGGAGCAAAGAGAGCCCAAGGGACAGAGACAAGAATATAAAAGGAACAAATAAATAAAAACTGACCAGAGGCAGCGATGATGATTCTGGCGGAGGGACTTAGATGTGGCCAAGGATGACCAGGACAACTAGGCAGCAGAAGAGAGAGAGAGACAGTCAGACGGGGGGCAATTCTCAGTCAAAAACAAGAATGTCAGAAGAGCTGGCTTGTTCTCAGCCTCAACAAGGTAATGTCTGACCCTCAGGTAGGTGACTCCCAACAGGGAGCTTGGTCATGAATGCAGAACCAGCTAAGAAGTGGGTTGCAAGGAAAGGAGTACCTCTGAGTTGAAAAACGGGAGAAAAGCCAATGAGCTCTGGGGAAAACACACTGCTAACCTAGCTGTCCATCTGAGGAAACACGGAACAGAAAGGGTAAAGAATTATGAGTCCCATATGACCAAAAGGTCTGAAAAGGCTGACCAGGGCTCATTAGTGCCATAAAAGTTTCAGTTTCTAAAACCAAAAGATACAAGAAACTTAGAAAGAAAATGCTACCTCAGAGGGATGACTGAGAAAGGGTTCTCGCTAGAACAAAAACAGGAATAGGGATCTCCGAGAAAGGAATCCTTCCTGCGAACTCAAGTCTCTAGAAAAAATCCCAAAACAAAGGACTAAGAGAAGAGGTGTAACAGACCACAGAATAAGAAGAGGAGGTGAACTGTAACAGGAGGGCGAAATTGCAAAGGAAATGGATTACAAAACCAGAAATTCCTAGAACACCAGCTGCTCCCGAAAGGCCTTGTCCCAAGAGGGACCGGAAAAGGTAGTACAACAGCAAAAACATAGAAACATGACATAGAAGTTGGCGGCAGATAGGACCGCCAGGCCCATCCAGTCTGCCTGTTTTCTCTACTTGTATAGATCACCCTCGAGCGGGGAGGAGGAACAAGTGTTCTCTATTTCTTGGACTCTCTCTCTCTCTCTCCTTTTATGAAAGGGGAAAAAAAGACTAGAATCTTTTTTTTTTTTGCATAAAGAAACACAAAAGAAAGGACTGGACGAGACTGTCGAAAGACAAAAATTCCCTTCCCCAAAAACACTTCTTTTTTGAGGGCCAATAGGGGCATATGAGGGAACAAGTCCCTAAAGGACTTTGCCTCTTGATGCCACCCTCTCTCTCTTTTTTTTTTTACACACAAAAAGGGGGTAAGGCTGAAGGAAGAAGGAGACTGCCTAGAAGCCTGGCCATAGTGGGGAGGTGGGCGGGAGTTGCAGTGATGAATGGTGAAGATATTCTGGAAGATCAAGAATTACAGTAAATACATAATTTTCATATCTTCCAAGAATCAATCTTCGCCATTCATCACTGTTGATATGAGTACCAAGCCACCACCAAATGGCGGTGTTGGCAAATCCTGAGGAAATGGTAGTTTCTGCAGCCTCCTGTGAGGGAAGACACATAGAAGGGCCCATCACAGGTCTGGCGAGGCCCAAGACTGGTCATAGTCAGGCGGAGGCTCCCATGGCCTGGAAGCAGGAATGCACCCCATAAGTTCAGGCCTGGCCTATGGGAAAAGGAAATGGGCTCGCTGGTAGTGTGGCCATCACCCTATACGGACCAAGGGTGACAACCATGAGAGATGCAGCCATGCGGTCCACCTAATGCAGACCTATGTTCCCAATAGGCTGGAGGCTACCTTGTTGACACTGTAGGATGCCCCACCTAGTGTCTACTTAAGCTCCAGACACTGAGCAGAAAGGCGTATAGCCTGCCTGGTTGCCTTACATTCTGGCAAGGATGCTAGAGCTGATCCAGTGTCACCCACAGGTGCCTGCCATAAGATGCCTGGTATGCCTGACGTGCAGCACCACAACATGGTGCACGCTGAGAAACCCCATGACTCCAAATGTCAAAATTGGTTGAGTCTGGCCCCAGGGGACGGGTTGCGCACTGGGCATCTTTGTTAGAGGGAGCGTCCAGGAGCTGGACCCCAGAAGAAGGGTGAGGCATGGCTCTTGGAGATCCCAGGGGTGCACGTACCTGTGCCAGATGTCCCTCGAGGCTGGAGAGTGGGCAGAGGAACTAAACCAGGCGTCTCTCAACGCCTCCATAAATGGATGAGGTCATGGAGGTATGACTGTGGAGTCATGACTGTATTCCCTGGGAAAGAACAGTGTCAGATGTGCAGAACTGCAGCCAGAAAAGTGGGGCAATCGCAGCTCCTCATCAACAAAGAAAAACAGGTTTAAGAGACCACTATGGTTCTCAGCAAGGGTCAGGAAGCAGGAAGTCCCAAAATGAAGGTCTTCTATAAATACAAGAAAAAGCAGTGGGAGGTAGAATGGGAGGATTATCTACAGAAAATAAGGGAGGCCAAGCTGAGCACAGAGCTGCGTATCACGGAGGGTCAGGAATGGAGAACAACAGTTTTTCAGATATATCAGGGAAAAAAAGGAAAAAGGCTGGGGAATTGTAAGGTTAGTTGATGGTGGCAGGTGATAGAGGACAGACAAAAGGGCCATCTTAAATTACTAATTTAGCCCAGTATTCATTCAGGAGGACTGCAGGTCCATGCCAGAGTGTGGTATCAAAGTGACCACTAAGGAATTCCAGAAATGAGACAGCTATTGTTTACTAGTGAAGGGCTTGCTGCTCTTAAGATGGATAAGGTCCCAGGATCAGAATGGTTGCATCTGAGGATACTCAGGTATTATCAGCAGGAGCGGGCTGAACCACTGGTATGCCTGTTCAACAGCTCACTTAGGTCTGGGAAGTTCCAAGGGTACTTTGACTTCAGCAAGGCTTCTGACTCGGCACCTCACAAACTATTGCTTAAGAAGATGGAAGACCTGGGTGCAGCTAAACAAACTGTGAACTGGATGGGTAACTGGCTAGAGGGAGGCAGCAGAGGATGCTGGTCAATGGGGTTAAATCAGAGGAGAGGGAGGTTGTGAGCGGGTTCCACATGGATCGGTCCAGGGTCCGTCCTCTTCAACATGTTCATTAGAGAAGGACTAGGCAGGTTGTGTCTCTTTGCAGATGACACAAAACTATGTGTGGGTGGATAATGACGAGGAGTAAGGGAAATGCAGAGACCTATACAAGTTAGAAGGGTGGTCAAGTGTGTCTCTGGCAACATTCACTCAAACCCAGGCCCACTCACTTCAACGGGCCCTGGTGTTCATAAGGTTAAAGGCCTGAAAATAGCCTCACTGAACATCTGCAGTTTAACTGCAAAATTTGACCAACTACAGGCATGGATGGCCTCCATACCCCCCCCAACATCCTCTGCCTAACGGAGACCTGGTTGACCAGTAGGATTAAAGATAGCAAAGTTGCCCTCAAAGGCTTCCAAGCATACAGGATTGATAAAATAGGCAAGAGAGGCAGGGGATGCCTCATATAGCCAGGGACTCTGCAGTGCTCCGTCCCTCCCTGGAACCAGGCTGTCTGAGGACCATGAGATAACAGTGATAAAGGCACAGGTCGTTCAGAATGGCAAAACTCTCATCCTTGCCATGATCTACCTACCCCTAAGAAAGCCACAGCAGCCTTCCCAAATTATGACGTTATCAGCACCCTTCCAAAGAGGATGGAGCTTGTCAATACCGGGACTTTAACAAACTGGGATGGAAGGAGGCTGCCCTTTCAGGGATCTGATAGCCATCTCCAACCTGACAACTTGTCACCTGCCCACCAGGCAGAACTATACGACAGGAAACAGTACCCTCCTAGACTGGATCCTAGCAAGCTCACCAACCGGATCTCTGAGATCAAGGTTCTCCTGGGCACGCTAAGTGACCACTCCTCAATCACCTTCCTGTGGTCTAATAAATTTCAAAAGCCTACCCATCCTCACTGAAAGCAGGGTCTTGAGGAAGAGTAAACTTGGAGCCCTCAAATCAGCCCTTGCCCTACATGACTGGACTCCTATCGACCTGGCGCCTACCCTTGATCAGGCCCTCAGTTACTTCATTAAGGGCTTTAGCTCCATCTGTGACATCGATGCCCTGCTCACGAAAAGAAAAATTGGGGGCAGGCAAATGGCTGGATTGATGGGAGCTCCTCTCCCACCTGAAAGAAAGGGACATACTCTGAGATAAGGCCAGAGACAGGTAGCAAGCATGACTACCAGTGTTACAGAATGGCCAGGAACCGCTGCATCAAGCTAATCCGCTTGCCAAAGCCAACTATCAGAAGACCCAGCTTAGCAATTCTTGGGGTGATGAGAAAAGATTCTGGGATAACATCAAAAGCATCCTTGGAAAGGAGGACAAGAAGCACCCTCAGCTGCTCAGTATCAGTAACACCCCACTACAGACCCTCTAGCTATTGCGGAAGCCTTCAATAAGGCCTTCACCGATCCTACCACCTGACAATTTTCAACCTGGTTTGAACCATTCCAACAACATATCTACCAAGTGTTCTCACCCAACATTCCACTTTAAAGGGTGACGATGAAGGAGACCCTAACTATGGTCAAGAAAGTACTAGGTAAGACCAGACTGGGCAGTGACGGATAGACAAGAAACTTCTATCCTTCACCTTGGACATTCTTATAGTGCCCATTACCATGCTGTACAATAAGTCCTAGCCCTTGCCCAATTCCCAGCGGTTTGGAAGCAGGCCCTAGTTACTCCAGTGCATAAGGGAGGCGACAAGTCTGTGGTAGCCAACTACAGACCCATCTCAATCCTCTCCCTCCTGTCCAAGGCACTGGAAAAGATTGTGGTGGGTTAACTCATCGACTACCTCAATAAGTATAATCTACTATGCCCCAACCAGCATGGCTTCAGACAGAATCACAGTACCACCACTGCCCTGCTGGACTACCGGACTATGCACATAGGGCCCTGGATGAAAGTAAACTGGTGGGGCCCGTCTTTATTGATCTCACCAAAGCCTTGATACAGTCAACCACCCCTGTTGCTGACCCAACTCACGAAACATGGGTGTGACACCCAATGCCCTTTTGCTGGTTCCAAGACTACCTGATATAGAGAAATCAATGTGTCAAAATTGGGCAAACAGTATCCAGCGAAGAGAGGTATCATTAGGGGTACCCTAGGGATCAATACTGGGGCCCCTACTCTTCAGCCTCTTCTTAAATGACCTCTCACAGCCTGCAACACCAAACTCCTACTATATGCAGACGATGCTGTGCTCCTGAGCAGCAGCATGTCTCAGACTGCCCTAAATCTGAGCTGCAGAACTCCTCCTCCAAACTCGAGGACTTGCTCTGTAGTCATAAGTTGCTACTAAACTAAAAGAAGACCAAGGCCATACTTATATCAGCCCCACAACAAAAATAAGCACCCCCCATCATCTCCAACTCATGCAGTGAGCGCTGGAACAAGTCTCTTTGTTCAAGTATCTGGGAGTCATAATAGATGATACCCTCATGTCTGCGCACCATATTGACTCTCTGGTCAAGACAGTCAATACCAAGACTGGTGTCCTGTACAGGTACAGGCAATACCTCTCTCCGGGGCCCTCCGCTATCAGTCCACAGCTCCATCATATCTACTACTGACTAGTGGTCTACGGGCGGCAATTGATACAGCCAAGAGGGTTCAGACTGCGCTCAACAAAGCCTGCAGACTCACCCCTGGATGCCGCGCGGCAGTATCACACCTGTACTCTGTACGAGTACGCAAATTGGCTGTCATTAAGAAACAGGGTCAAATTCCAGACTTGCATCACAGGGAAGAAGGCTCTATTGGGTAAAACACCGTAGGCAATTTGATCAAGGAGACCAACTCGTTACAGGTCACCAGGGGAGGACTAGAGGGCCTTGGGTATCCCCTTCCATCACACCTCGCTTGGGCAATGTGCATTTGCCTACTGGGCCCCTGTGGATGAATAAACTCCCTGGGCACCTCTTGGCACCAACTGTCTGGCCCAATTCAAAACTGATCTCAAACAGCACCTAATAACACTAAGTGCACCTGCCCCTAAGTCCAGCCACACTCACTCTCTCTGCTAACCAGCAAGCACTAGACAGGCCTCAGATACCTCCTCCCTCTGTCCCTTCTCATGACTTGCCTCAGCAATCAGTTAGTGTCATGCTCCTCGGCACCCCCCCAACTCCCAGTCCCGTGAGTTTCCTAACAGTCACTACTAATGCAAGCTGCCTGACCATGCCCCTCGCACCTGCCATTTACTCTAGCTCTGCTCAGCCTCCCTCACCCCATTTCTCCCTATACCTTATCGCCCTTCTTCCCCACACTTCACCTCCACCGTAGTACCTACTTCTCCCTTGTACCTCCTTTCTTCACCCCACTGCCAGCTATCCCCATCCCTCTGAACTACTGACAAGGCACTTTGTGGCTGCTTACCTCTCCCCACACCCTCATAAAGTGTTTTCTTGTTATTTTAACTTGTATCTACGTTTTGAGTTATTCTGTAAGTTCTGAATCCAAGCTGTATCATTCATTATGATGTATCTTTGCTTTCTCCTATTGTACTCTGTTTTGCCATCTATGACATGGAACCTTTATAAAAGAGCTTAGCTCTACGGTCTTTTCAAATCACTAAATAAAGTAAAAATTCAGTGCTAGAAAGTGCAAGGTAATACACCTAGGAAAAATAACCCCAAAACAGAGTACTGGATGGGAGCAGAGAGACTTAGCACTACAGCCAAGGAACGGATCTGGGAGTTATCATTAGCGACTCATTTAAGCAATCAAGTCAGTGCAACAAGGCCTACTGCAAGGCTAACAGGATGCTGGGATGTATCGGTAGGAGTACTGATAGCAGAAGAAAGGAGGTAATACTCCCCCCATAGATCCCTGGTGAGGCTCACCTAGATTACTGTGCCCAGTTCTGGAGTCCTCACCTCAGAAAGGATAAGGATCGGTTAGAGACATTGCAGCGCAGAGTAACAAAAATGATTCAGGGCCAGCAGGTCAGATCCTATGAGGAGCGCCTCAAGGCACTAAATATGCACTCACTGGAGACCAGAAGGGACAGAGGAGATATGATCGAGACCTTCAAGTTCCTTAAAGGAATTAAAGCGAACTGTGGGGAACTATTTAGCTAGAATACCAATTTGTGGTCACATGGACATGAAACACAGGTTACTCACCTGTAACAGTAGTTCTAGGAGTGGTGTATGTTGTTCATCCACACTTACTGGCAGTGTCCTTTCCCTTTAAGATGTGCTGGAAAGTCTTCAAGTTGGCTCCTCCACCCACCTGGGTGGTATATCCTGGCTCCGCACCATGACGCAGATCTTGCCCGCTGGAAGCAGCGGTTGTGCGCCTGAGCCTGGGGAGGTCAGGTGGGTCTGGATGAACAAAGTATACCACACCTAGAAAGTACAGTTGCGACTTACCGTAATGGTAGATCTCGAGGGACATCTCTTGCAGCAGGTAATACAACCGGGTCATCACCAGAGGCGTTGTGGTGCATGGCAGCTCTCTTCTAGCAGTCTTTTCCAGGGACTGCCAACACATATCATCATTATTCTGCTCCTATATAACAGTTGGTGGCCTCTGGTATCCTCAGGTCCCCGCGGATTCAGCTCGCTAAGCAAGAACCGAGGAGAGCCGAGTACCACAAGTATCACTTCCATATATATTGGATCCGTTGTTCTCTTAGAAGGAGGGAATGGAAGGAGGATGGTACCTGCAGGAATGCCCAGAAGATCTACCATTATGGTAAGTAACTGTACTATTCCCCAAGTTGTTTAACCAGGAGTAGCACACTAAGCTGAAAGCTTGTTTACAGGTGTGACCTGGGAACACAGGAAGTTAAGTAACTTGCTCAGGGTCACACAGTATGCAAGTGGGGGCTGTGGATTCAAACCCAGGTCTCGAGATTTGCAGCTCAGGCCTTAAACCACTGCTATACTGCCTCCCGCATTTTCGTATCTTCAGGGGATAATCTCTTGCAGCAGGTAATACACTTGGGATGACTCCCAAGCAGTAAACCCAGGAAGGGTGGAAATTATGACAGAAGGCCTTGTAGGACAGTGCGGCCAAAGGCAGTCCCGACCGAAGCAATGTCTAAGTTGTTTTCTCTGTTAAACAACTAAGTATACTATTGTCTAATACTTTATAGTACATTGTATCTTTTGTGCAGTCTCTGATTTTTCTTCTTCTCCAATGTTTTAGAACTGTTTAGTTATTGTGGCAGAGGTGTGGTGCTGTGTTCTTCTTGTAGTTCAAGGTGCTTTTGGGACTGCTGATTTCTACTGGTTTAAAAGATTACATTTTATTTTCTATTTTAAAAAAGCTACATCAACTTGGTATGTTGTCACCTGTTTGTTGTTGCTAAGCAGCAGATGTTTTTTGCATTGTGCTCTGGTTCTGTGATAGAATCTGTATTAGTAGAAGGTAGATTATTGTGATTGTAGTTACCTTTTGATGGTAAGGGTAAAGAGCTGAGATAGAAATGTCACGTATTTTTGAACGCTCTAGAAGCCAGAAGGAAGGAAGCATATTCAATTCAATGCTTTACAGTAACTGGTAATCGCTGTTTTTCTTTAGACTTGGATTGTGGGCTTTTGGTGACACTGTACTTTCTTTGTTGTCTTTACTTAGAATTGTTTTGGGCTGTTGAGGATTTAAAAGCGTAGTGGTGGTATATTTCTTTGCTGTCTTTGGTTGCTGCAAATTTTAGCCCCCTTCCCCCAACTCTTGATTATATGCCCTGTTAAATCTGATTGACAGGGGCTAAACACTAGGTATAGTAAGGGTGTGGAGTAGGAGGGCATACCAGGAAGGAACAGCAGCAAGTGAAGAGGTGACTGCTCTCTCAGTGGAAGGAAGTAAATTTAAATCTAGGAGCTTTCATTATACGTCTTGCATTGATATTGCAATGGGGAAAGGAGGAGTAGGAGTTTGAAGCAGGTTGTGCAATGGCTACTTAAAGTCTGTTTTTGAGTGTGGATAGGAATATAAAAAGCAGTTGCTCAATATATCTAAACATGTGCAACAAAGGAGGTAAGGGAAATAAAGAAAATGATTTGCACTGATAGAAGAGGGAGAGGGAGACTTGGGGAGGTGTTTGGTATCCTGCATCTGGAAGGGTGGGGGTGGCTGGTGGGCAACGACAGCAATGGGTAGGGTAGTAGGCTGCAACAACTGTGGTGCACCAATCTTTCTACAAACTGCCTGGAGTGTGGGAGGATGTTTAGTGTGCAACCACATAGAAAAACTTAGAAAGGAGACTGAAGGTCTGCAGGAGGAACTAAGACAGGCAACGAGATTGGGGGTGGTTTAGCCCAATACTGGAGGGAGGAAGAAGGGTGATGAGGGAGGCGATTTAAGCCAACAGTGGTGAGGAGAGGGTCAGAAGAGGGAAGCAGAGACAAAAGGGCCCAGGCCAGGAAGAACATTTGCCTGGGAAAACAGGTCAGGAGACAAAAGGCAAATGGAAGGAGGAGGAGATAGGGACTTGTGAGGGGAGAAGAAGTGGCAAAAGTCATGGAGTGGAAAGGAGAGAACAGGTTACTATGAAGAGAGAGGCGGGCATTTGTGAAGGGCCTTCAGAAATAGTTGTGCACTGCTAGAGAGGAAGAAGATGGAGAGGAAATTATGAAATTAGAGGAGTAATTGATAAATGCCTGGACCAAACTGGAGCGGGGGAAGTTCTGCTGGGAGAATTGCAACAGGGTAAAAGGGAAATAATGTACAGGAGGAAGAGCTGGAAATGAGAGAGGAGATGAATGGAAGCAAGCAGGGAGTAAGAAGGGTGGAATCTTGAGTGCTGGGGACTCAATACTAGAGGAGTTAGGTGGGGTAGCAAGGGGAGAGGCATAGTCGCATTTGGGTGGAGGCCATGCCAGGAATGAAAGTGGAAAGGGTGGGACAGTCTGTTCTGAAATATGATAGAAGGGTAGGGACAAGCCTCATGTAATTATACATCTTGGGACAAACGACCTGGCTGACAAGACAGTAGATACAGTTAAGAGGAGGTCTGAGGAACTAGCACAACTATGTGAGGGTGGGGAAGATCAGTAACTTTTTCAGAGATACTTCGGTGCAAAGGCAAGCACAACAAGAAAGCTGAGAACAGAGGAATTTAACGGATGGCTAAGAACCTGGTGTTGTGCTAAAGGGTATGGACTGTTGGTGGGGTGGGGAGGGACCTGGGAGTACAGTAGTCTCTATGCCAAGGACAGACTAGACTTGAGTGAGGAGGGAAAAAGTGTTGAAACAGAGGATGGAGGAGTACATAGAGAAGTTGGGAATTTAAACTAGGAGTGGGGAGTGGCAGTTGGGGAAGAGACATGCAGAGACCACAGGTTGGGAAACCATATGAGCTTACCCCCATAACAGTGACAAAGGACAAATGGCAAGTACTGTTGGTGATGCTAGGAAAGGAGGGCAGGATGGGGGAGGGTGGAAGGTGGTTACCCATAATGCTAGGAGCCTTGGGAGGAAAACTGCAGAGTTACAGGTTCTCATGGCAGAGAGAGAGGTGGACATTGCAGCCATCACGGAAACATGGGACACCCAATACAGTGACTGGGACCTGTCTACCAGGGTACAGGTTATTTCAGAGGGACAGGGTGACTGGGAAAGGAGGGGGGGTGGCACTATATGTGAAGGAAGGACTGAAGTGTGTAAGGGAGGAAGGGAGGAGGGTAGTATGGAGTCACTTTGGATGCAAATCCAGGATTCCAAGAATAGGATTCTTAGAATGGGAGTGGTGTACAGGCCACCATCTCAGGCGGAGGAGTTAGACAGGGAACTAGCAGGACAGATCAGGAGGACCTGCGAGAAGGAAGTTGGTGATTGTGGGGACTTCAACATGCCAGGAGTGGACTGGAGCATCCCAACAACCAGGAACAGAAGGAGCAGGTACTGCTGGATGCCTTCAGGACAGCTTCCTGCTGCAAATGGTCAGTGAACCAACCAGGTTAGGAGTACCCTTGACCTTGTGCTGGCAAATGGGACTTTGTGAGAGAACTTACAGTGGAGGAACCGCTGTCAGGAGTGACCACCACTCAGTATGGCTCACATTGGATATGGGCAAGGAAGGAGTGGAATCTAGCACAACAGTACTGGACTTCAGGAGGCCGACTTTGGAAGGAAGGGGAAGTGGTAAAGGGTACCTGGCCAGAATTCAATCTAGTATGGACACTAACCAGAGGTGGGAGCTCATAAAGCTGGGGATAGTGGAGGCAACCAAAACCTGCAGCAAAGCCCAGAGCAAGAAGGCTAGGGCTAAGAAACCGATCTCGATAAGCAAGGAGGTCATGGAAAGGTAAGGAGGAAAGAGCTGCCTTTAGGAAGTACAAGAAAACAGGGAGGAGGACAGGGAGGAGTACTTGACAGAATCGAAGGAAGTGACAAGGGCAGTAAGGAGCCAAAGCATCTATGGAACTCAGGCTGGCACAAGGCATTAAGAAGGGGAAGGACTTCTTTAAGTACATCAGGAGAAAAGGAGCTGTAAGGACCACATAGTAAGGATTAGGAAGGAGGGGTTGGGTGGAAGCAGGGTGCGATAAAGGCGGAAGCACTAAATGAGTACTTCTGCTCAGTATTTACTAAAGAGAAGAGTGGGTGACACCCAAGGTGGGAGAAATGGCAGAAGCAGGGTGGGAAGTGATGACAGATGGGAAATCATGGAGAGCAGAGTTCGAGAGGGGTTTGAAGGCACTGAGGGTGGATAAGGCGCCAGGCCCAGGCACCCACCCAGGGTACTGAAGGAGCTGGCAGAGGTCCTTGCAGGACCTTTGGCAGACCTATTTAATGCCTCACTACATTGAGGTGTGTACCTCAGGACTGGAGGATGGCTCATGTGGTGCCCTCCACAAGAGTGGCCCCAAGGATGAACGGGAAACTACAGACCAGCGGAGCCTCACATCCATCGTGGGTAAACTAATGGAGACTATCCTGAAGGAGGGCTGGTGGCCCTCCTAGAGGCCAAAGGACTACAGGACAGCAGACAGCATGGCTTCATACGTGGCAGATCCTGCCAAACCAACCTGGTTGAGTTCTATGACTGGGTAACTAGGCAACTGGACAGGGGCCATGCAGTGGATGTCCTGTATCTGGACTTCAGTAAGGCATTCGACTCAGTGCCACATGGAGGCTGGGAAGGGATTAGTAGGCACAGGGTGGGTGCAAAGCTGGTGAGATGGGTAGGAAACTGGCTGCAGGAAGGCAACAGAGGGTGGTGGTGGGTGGGAGCTCTCACACCCAAGGGCAGTGACAGCGGTGTTCGGACCAGTGTTGTTTGGGATATTCATTGCAGACATATCATGGGACATCAAGAGCAAGATCAGTCTGTTTGCTGATGATACTAAGATAGGCACGGTGGTGGATGACCTAGGGGATGGCAGGGGTTGCAGGATGATCTGGCAAAGCTTGAAACCTGGTCAGACACCTGGCAACTGAGCTTTAATGTCAAAAGTGCAAGGTGCTGCATTTTGGGATGAAGAACCCAAGGAGGAGTTACCAGCTAGAGAGTGCAGCTAGCCCAGACAGAGGAGGAGAAGGATCTGGGTGTGCTCATTACAGGGTCAATGAACAACTCGGCACAATGTAGGAAGGCAGCTGCAAGGAACCAACAAAATGCTGGGTTGTATTGCAGGGTATATCCTCGAGGAGGAGGAGGTGATTCTGCCACTGTATAGGTCATTAGTTAGACCACACCTGGAGTACTGCGTGCAGTACTGGCGTCCGTATCTGAAGAGGGACATTAAGTTACTGGAGGGTGCATCATGAAGCGACAAAGATGATCAAGGGGCTGGGGACTTATCATATGAGAGAGGTTGAAGGAGTTGAACATGTACTCACTGGAGGAGGAGGAGACAGGGGTGACATGATTGAAACCTTTAAATACATGAAAGGAATAAATAAGACGGGTACAGAGGGGCTGTTCAAAGTAAGGGAGGGAGGCCACCAGGGGCCATGATATGAGACTGGAGTGAGGAAGGTTCAGGAGGGGATGAGGAGACACTTTTTACAGAGAGGGTGGTGGCTGTGTGGAATCGTTACCTGCTGAAGTGGTATGCAGTAGAACAGTGGACTGCTTCAAGCGAGGATGGGACAGGACAAGGGGAGGGTTAATGAAGGGAAGAGGGCAGCTGCAGAGATAAGGGTGCTAGCTGCACATTGAGCAGACTTGATAGACCTCTAGGCCTTTATCTGCTGGCAAATTTAGGTATGTTACGTAAGTATGTATTGTGGACCATGGCTGCATTGCAGATATCTGTGATATAAGCACCTTTGAAGCAGGCCGCTGTAGTGGCCATAACTCAGGTAGAATAGGCATGGACAGGTCCTGGTAATGGTTTGTTATATTTCTTATAACAAAGGTTATACAATGTGCCAACCAGTTGGAGAGGGTCTGTTTAGCGACTGGGAAACCTTCCCTGGTTGAAGCGAGGCAACAAAAAGCGAGGAGGTTTTCTAAGATTTGGTACAATTTATACATTATCTCAAAATACGATGGACATCTAAAGTGTGTAGGAGGTATTCTCCTGATTAGAGTGCTCAGGGTAGTAAACTGCAAATTCTATGGACTGATTTAAGGTGTGTTCGAGACCACCTTAGGTAAAAAGGAGCTTGGTAAGAAGAGGTCACTCTGTATTTGTGAAAGATTAAGTAAGGCTCTCTACACATTGGGCATGAAGCTCAGATATATCGGCGAGCTGCATGACAGCAACTAAAAATACTGTCTTCTAAGAAAGGAAGCAGAGGTATGAAGTGGCCACCGACTCGGAAGGTTGAGGTCAGCTTTTCCAATAGGAAATTCAAATCCCAGGGAGGTGTGGGCCGTCTAATGGGAGGTTTGATGTGCAACATTCCTCTTAAGAACATTTTGGCAAGATGATGTTGATAAAGTAGTCTTCCTTCTAAGGGCTCATGGAAGGCAGAGATAGAGGCCAAATTAACATTAATAGAGGAGTAGCTCAAGCCTGTCTTGGCAAGGAGGTCAGGTAGTCCACTCCGTTAGTCAGTGGACATGAATAAGGGTTCAATGACCAGGAAATGGCCCATATGGAGAAGCATTTCCATTTAGCATTATATGCTTCCCTGCAGATGGTTTGCATGAAGCCAACAGAATATTGGCCACTGGTGAGGAGACTTGAAGGTGGGCTATGAAAGTGTCCTCAGGAGCCAAGTGTGAAGGTGTGGTATCTTCAGGTTGGGGTGAAGAAGGGTTCCTTGATCTTGAGTTAACAGATCTGGCCTGATCGGCAATGGAATTGGGTCAGCTACTGAGATCTGTTGAAGTAGAGGAAACCACACCTGCAGGGGCCACAGAGGGCTATGAGGATTATGGTGGCAGATTCGAGTTGTAGTTTCAGTAGAGTTCGTTGCAGGAGTGGGACGGGGGGTGGGCATATAAGAAGAGCCCTGTCCACGGTTGGGACAGGGCATCTATTGATGGTCCTTTCTGTTCGGGATACTGAAATGGTATCTGGGGAGTCAGTAATTGCTGGGGAGGCAAAAAGGTTGAGGTGTGGGGTCCCCACAATCGAAAGATCATCTGAATAACTTTGTGATGAAGTGTCCACTCATGTGTGGAGGACTGGCGACTGAGAATGTCGGCCAGGCGTTGAGACATCCTGGTAGATGGACGGCAATCAACGATAGATGTTGAAGTATGGCTTCTTGCAAACTGCCATCTCTCTGCAAAGAGTGTGGGACTTAGGACCTCCTTGTTTGTTCAGGTAGTACACCACTGAGGTGTTGTCTGATTGGATTAGTAAAGGTCCCAGGGAGAGGTGGGAATGGAAAGCCTGAAGGGCAAGGTAGACTATCTCATTTGAGAAGATTTATATGAGGATGAATGGAGAATCGAGGCCACCTGCCCTGTGTCCTGTAGGGACCCAGGTGCACCCCAGCTGTCAAAGGAAGCATCCATGGTCAGCGTCTGCTGGGAGGTGGACTGGAAGGGCATGCAGTGAGATAGGTTGACACGATGGGTCCACCAATCTAGGGCTGAGTGTAGGATGGGAGTGACTCTGATTCTGTCTTGAAATCCCTGTTTTTGACGCCACTGATTCTGAAGTGTCCACTGGACTGGTCTCATATGAAGACGGGCAAAGGCCACCGTGGGGATGGCTGTGGCCATGTGCCTAGAAGGCATAATGAGAGCGTCTGGCTGTGATAAATTGTCGAGTTTGTATCTGGGAAACCAGAGACAGAAGCTTGTCTTGTCTGTCGGCAGGAGATAAGCCCTGGCTGAGGCGGTGTCCAGAACAGCTCCTATATACTGGATCGACTGGGTGAGTGGGATTGGATTTGGGTCAGTTGACCGTAATTTCTAGGGACTGGAACAGAGCAAGGGTCGTCTGGAGGGACAAAAGCAGAAGGTTTGAGTCTGCTTTATGAGCCAATCGTCCAGGTACGGAAGACAAATGTCGTCCCATCTCAGGGCCACCGCCACTACCGCTAGGCACTTGGTAAAGACTCTCGGGAGGATGAAAGACTGAACAGGAGAGCCCAAAGTTAGTAATGTTGTCCTAGCAGGTAAAAGCGAAGGAACAGTGGTGGGCGGGTGGATAGAGATATATAGGTAGGCATCTTTCATGTCTAAAGTGCATAGCCAATCCCTTTGTTTGAATATCGGCATAATGTACGGTAAGTAAACCATCCAGAACGCTTTGTACTGAATGTGTAGATTCTGTTGTCTGAGATTTAGTATAGGTCTGAGATCTTCAGTGCATTTCGATCCAGAAACAAATGGGAGTAAAACCCCTGATGGCACTCCAAAGGAGGAACAAGACAGATTGCATTCTTGTTAAGAAGTGCCTGAAGTTCCTCTTGAAGAATGGGAATATGATCGGGTGGGTAATGGACAGAGCAGGGAGGATGAGGGGAGGCACCAGTTGAGTTCCAGCGTGTGCCCGTCCTTATGATCTGAAGCACCACTGAGTCAGAGATTGCTGCCAGGCCTCTAAATGGAGAGCAAAGTGACCACCCACGGATTCTGAGGCCTGATCAGAAACCACGCAATGCCCCAGTTGGTTACTGGGAAGTGGCTGACCGGCTCAACCTGAGGGTGGGAGCAGGAGCCCTTAGAGGTAGGAGTAGCAGTCCTGGAAGAAGGCTGGGAACAGCCATGCAATCTGCCTCTATAGGTGCCTCTATGTTTGCCGCTTCTCTTTGATTGAAAGGAGGACTAGGAGCAGTACCAGTAAGATGGTTGAAGGTATGATATATGCCATGAACCGTATGTAAAGTCCGACCTGAGGCTTGTAGATCATCCAGAAGTTTTGGGTACCTGGACCAAAAGTTTAGATCCATTAAAGGGTCATTTACCACTTTATGCTGTATATCTGGTGTAAATCCTGACACATAACCAGGCGTGTTGTCTCAGGGTAATCCCGTAGCAGACATAGCGGGCAGAAGTAGAGGGGAAGGCTCAGAGGTAATGAGAGGAAGTATTTTTTCACAGAGAGGGTTGTAGATGCATTGAACAGCCTTCCTGAGGAGGTTGTGGAGTCAAAAACAGTGGGGAATTCAAGAATGCATGGGATAGACATAAGGCAGTTCTAGCGGGGTAAGGAGGAAGTAGGCTGTTGGTTAACTAGGATCTGCAGCTTATCCATTAAGTAGGAAAATGGGCAGCCTAGGTGGGCCAAGCGGTCCTTATCTGCCATCAAATTCTATGTTTCTATGTAAGTATCCATGGCACCATATCCTGAGGGGAGCAGGTGTCAAGAGATGGAATTGCCAGTGGAAATTGTTGGCAATAATTAGTCCTTTCCCTGAGATGGAGGATTATTGACTAGTTCGATAGCAGAGGACCAGAGGGTACATTGATATTTAACCATGTGTCCCATATAATTTAGAATTCTGAGATTCATGGTACCCGCCTGGAGACCTTCTTCCAGGGTAACTTCGTGGGACTCCTTATCAGGAGTAATGGGCTCATGTGTTTTGGTGGTTTAGTGCGATCATGAGCGCAGTGATCACCATTAAATCCAATTTGGGGAAGTAGAAAGAAAGGGATGGTCAAGAGGAACCTGGCAAAGGTAATACGCCTTTCCAGGGATGGCCGGAACAGCTAAGGGTTGGTTCCAAGCCTCCAGTACAGCATTTTGTAAGTTTGTATAAGTGGGGGTAGCACTGCTACAGGCTTTTCAGGTAGTTCTAGATAATCTGCTATATCCTTTCTTTGTTTATCATGTTCCGTAGTTGAAAATCCCATGATTTTCTGAATTTGGACCATCATCTCATAAAAGGATGGGTCATCAGGAGGACAGGCAGCTGCATGTCGGAGGCATCTTAAGTCCAAGGAGGACATAGTGGAAAGAGAGGATGGGGGTCCTAGTCCTGAAGGTTGATATCCTCTAGATGTCCGGAAAACCTTCCGGAAAGTCTGCCTCTTCTGAGAAATACTCTTCCTCATAGGAGGGAGGAGACCAGGGTGGAGAAGGCTCCCTGTTGCCTTGGAAGCGTTTTAGGTGGAGGGTGGAGAATGGGAGATGGGGAGGTTGAGCATGCCTCATCACTTCTGGAACCTGTTGTACCACTGTAGCCAAGTCCAATGAAGTAGCAGTAGAGGGCAGGGTAGGGGCTAGGAAACCAGAGTGACTGTGGAAGAAATAGGACACAAGGTATAAACCAGTCTAGCTCCTGGTGGTAAAGACCAGGTTCCTGGTCCCGGTCACTGTCCAACTGGCCCCTGTGAGAGAATGGCTGTGAAGGAGGAGGGCAGTAGAAACAGTAAAACCAGTAGTTCTCCCCATGAAAACCTGACCACCATCAAAGGGGCAGCAAAGGAGGAGGCATTAGAATGCTTAAAAGGAGATGTCTTGACAGAAGAGTCCCCGTAACTTACAACAGGTTCCACAGAAACTGCTGAAAGGGCACCAGAAAGGTCAGTCGACGAGAGGTGTAAACTCCTGTCGTGAAGCAACAGTTTTGGAGGGCACCATCGGTGGTGGAGCACCTGTGATGGTGGCAGTAGCAAGTGTCTGCATGAAGATGATGAGGATGATTTATCCTTATCACGCTTATGCTTCTTGTGTGAAGCTGTAGCAGGGGTGCCTTGGGACAGGCCCCCTCTCCGAGAGAGACCATTTCTGCTCCATGAGGGAGCTCAATCTCCTGTAGCCATTGTCGGACGAGTTGCCTGGTTGAATTCCTGGCTGTGTTTGCAGGAGATGGTGCGTGTGTGGGACCCAGACACCTAACACAAACAATGTGGCTGTGGCAGATCTCCTTCTTCAATGACATGACCGAAATAGTGCTGACTTGCTTGTAGATTCTTTTGGACATTAAGTCGATGAAGATTAGAAATAGAAGGAATGTCTGTTTCAGCTCAAGTTCTAAATGCGATGACTGCTTCTCTATGTACTAGCTGCTGCGTCGTGAGCTGAAGATGGCGGGAAAATGAACTAGGATACCAGGGACCGCCCACTCATACTGGAGCGGAATGATGATGTCATGTGGGCGGTCCCCGGAAAGAGACTGCTAGAAGAGAGAGAGCTGCCATGCACCACAGCGCCCTCTGGTGATGACCCAAGTGTATTACCTGCTGCAAGAGATTAACCTCGAGGAAGATCTACTGTTACTGGGAGTAACCTATTTTTAATAGGGACGTGGATATGTTTTTCTATCCACACTTACTGGTGGACTCTAGCAGTTCTCTGGGAGGAAGGAGCAAGCGCACACCCTACTTAGGGAACAGAGACTGGAGAACTGAGGCCCCAAAACCAGCATCCTGGGCGTGACCTGAGTCAATGTAGTAATGGGAAATGAAGGCGTGTGCAGACTTCCAGGTAGCAGCCCTGCAGATTTCCTGGATAAGGACTCCTAGGCAAGCCACCCGGCGCAGCAGCATGATGGGTGGAATGAGCCTATAGCCCTCGGGAGGCTCCTTCTCTCACCAACCTATAGCAGAGATCAAGCATGATATGATCCACCTGCCAATCGTCCGCTTGGCTGCAGGTCTGCCAGGTGCGGCTTCAGTGTAGGTGACAAACAACTGGCGAACCTCTCCCCGAACTCCAGCCATGCACTCTTTGTAATAAGTGAGCACTCACCCACGGCCAAAGTATGCAGCCTGTGTTTGACTCAGAGGTGTGATTCGGAAGCACACCTGAAAGAGTGATCACTCGATTCAGGTGAAACTCGGACACAACCTCTGTGAGGAACTTGGGTTGGGGCACAGAACAACCTTGTCCCTGTGGAAGCCAGGTAAGGAGACTCCACCGACAGTGCCTGGAGCTCACTGATCCTTCTGGATGATGTGATAGCCACCAGAAGGCGGTCTTCCATGACAGGTGAGACATGTCACACCTGTGCATTGGTTCGAATGGGTTGTCCATGAGCTTTGCCAAAACCAGCAACAAGTCCCACAGTGGTGGTAGTTCACACACATCACAACATCTGAAATTTGCCAGCAGATAAAGGCCTAGGAGGTCTATCAAGTTCACTCGAATGTGCAGCTAGCACCCCTTATCCTGCAGCTGCCCTCCCTTCCACCCTTCCCTTCATTAACCCTCCCCTTGTCCTGTCCCATCCTCGTTTGAAGCAGTCCACTGTTTTAATGCATACCACTTCAGCAGGTAACACATTCCACCCAGCCACCACCCTCTCTTAAAAAGTGTCTCCTCATCTCCCTCCTGAACCTTCCTCGCCCAGTCTCATATCATGCCCCTGGTGGCCCTCCTCCTTACTTTGAACAGCCCTCTGTACCTGTCTTGTTTATTCCTTTCATGTATTTAAAGGTTTCAATCATGTCACCCTGTCTCCTCTCCTCCAGTGAGTACATGTTCAACTCCTTCAACCTCCTCTTGTATGATAAGTCCCCAGCCCTTGATCATCTTTGTCGCTCTGCACTGCACCCTCCAGTAACAATGTCCTCTGAGATCGTGGACACCAGTACTGCACGCAGTACTCCAGGTGTGGTCTAACTAATGACCTATACAGTGGCAGAATCACCTCCTCCCTCCTCGAGGATATACCCCTTGCAATACAACCCAGCATTTGTTGGCCTTTGCAGCTGCCTTCCTACATTGTGCGAGTTGTTCATTGACCCTGTAGACAAACACCCAGATCCTTCTCCTCCTCTGTCTGGGCTAGCTGCACTCCCCCTAGCTAGTAACTCCTCCTTGGGTTCTTCATCCCAAAATGCAGCACCTTGCACTTTTTGGCATTAAAAAGCCAGTTGCCAGGTGTCTGACCAGGTTCAAGCTTTGCCAGATCATCCTGCAACCCTGCCATCCCCTAGGTCATCCACCACAGCGCCTATCTTGGTATCATCAGCAAACAGACTGATCTTGCTCTTGATGTCCCATGAATATGTCTGCCAATGGATATCCCAAACACCACTGGTCCAACACCGTCGTCACTGCCCTTGGGTGTGAGAGCTCCCCACCCACCACCACCCTCTTGTTGCCTTCCCTGCAGCCAGTTTCCTACCCATCTCACCAGCTTTGCACCCGCCCCTGTGCCTACTAACTTCCTTCCCAGCCTTCATGTGGCACTGAGTCGAATGTCTTACTGAAGTCCAGATACAGGACATCCACTGCATGCCCCCTGTCCAGTTGCCTAGTTACCCAGTCATAGAACTCGACCAGGTTGGTTTGGCAGGATCTGCCACGCATGAAGCCATGCTGTCTGCTGTCCTGTAGTCCTTTGGCCTCTAGGAGGGCCACCAGCCTCTCCTTCAGGATAGTCTCCATTAGTTTACCCACGATGGATGTGAGGCTCACTGGTCTGTAGTTTCCCGGTTCATCCTTGGGGCCACTCTTGTGGGGGCACCATGAGCCATCTTCCAGTCCTGAGGTACACACCCGAATGTAGTGAGGCATTAAATAGGTCTGCCAAAGGTCCTGCAAGGACCTCTGCCAACTCCTTCAGTACCTGGGGTGGATGCCATCTGGGCCTGGCCTTATCCACCCTCAGTGCCTTCAAACCTCTCAAACTCTGCTCTCCATGATTTCCCATCTGTCACCACTTCCCACCCTGCTTCTGCCATTTCTCCCACCTTGGGTGTCACCCCCTCTTCTCTTTTGGTAAATACTGAGCAGAAGTACTCATTAGTGCTTCAACCTTATCGCACCCTGCTTCCATCCAACCCCTCCTTCCTAATCCTTACTATGGTCCTTGCAGCTCCTTTTCTCCCTGATGTACTTAAAGAAGTCCTTTCCCCCTTCTTAATGCCTTTTGTGCCAGCCTGAGTTCAGAGATGCTTTGGCTCCTTTACTGCCCTTGTCACCTCCTTCGATTCTGTCAAGTCGCCTCCCTGTCCTCCACCCTCCCTGTTTTCTTGTACTTCCTAAAGGCAGCTGTTTTCTCCTTACCTTTCCATGACCTCCTTGCTTAGAGATCGGTTTCTTAGCCTAGCTCTTCTTGCTCTGGGCTTTGCAGCAGGTTTGGTTGCTCCACTATCCTAGCTTTATGAGCTCCCACCTCTGGTTACTGTCCATACTAGATTGAATTCTGGCCAGGTACCCTTTTACCACTTCCCCATCCTCCCAAAGTCGGCCCTCCTGAAGTCCAGCACTATTGTGCCAGATTCCCTCCTTCCTTGCCCATATCAATGTGAGCCATACTGAGTGGTGGTCACTCCTGACAGCGTTCCTCCACTGTAAGTTCTCTCTAAAGTCCCCATTTGCCAGCACAAGGTCAAGTGTACTCCTAACCTGGTTGGTTCACTGACCATTTGCAGCAGGAAGCTGTCCTGGAAGGCATCCAGCAGTACCTGCTCCCTTCTGTTCCTGGTTGTTGGGGTGCTCAGTCCACTCCTGGCATGTTGAAGTCCCCACAATCACCACACTACCCTTCTCGCAGGTCCTCCTGATCTGTCCTGCTAGTTCCCTGTCTAACTCCTCCTTCTGAGATGGTGGCCAGTACACCACTCCCATTCTAAGAATCCTATTCTTGGAATCCTGGATTTGCATCCAAAGTGACTCCGTACTACCCTCCTCCCTTCCCCATACACACTTCAGTCCTTCCTTCACATATAGTACCACCCCCTTTCCCAATCACCCTGTCCCTCTGAAATAACCTGTACTCTGGTACAGACAGGTCCCAGTCATTGTATTGGGTGGCCCATATTTCCGTGATGGCTGCAATGTCCATCTCTCTCTCTCTACCATGAGAACCTGCAACTCTGCAGTTTTCCTCCCAAGGCTCTAAGCATTAAGGGTAACCACCTTCCACCCCCTTCCAATCTTGCCTCCTTTTCTAGCATCACCAACAGTACTTCTGCCATTTCTCCTTTGTCACTGTTATGGGGGTAAGCTCATAGTTTCCCAACCTGTGGTCTCTGCATATCTCTTCCCCAACTGCCACCCCACTCCTAGTTTAAATTCCCAACTTCTCTATGTACTCCTCCATCCTCTGTTTCAACACTTTCTTTCCCTCCTCACGCAAGTGTAGTCTGTCTTGGCATGAGACTACTGTCCTCCCAGGTCCCCCCCAACAGCCCATACCCTTTGCACAACACCAGGTTCTTAGCCATCTGTTAAATTCTCTATTCTCAGCTTTCTTATGTGCTTGCCTTTGGCACCGGAAGTAACTCTGAAAAGTTACTGATCTTCCTGCCCCCTCACATAATTGTGCTAGTTCCTCAAACCTCCTCTGGACTGTATCTACTGTCTTGTCAGCCAGGTCGTTTGTCCCAATGTGATCTAAGTCTTTGAAAAAGCACCAGACCACTTTCTCCTGTGCCACTTACTGCTGACCAGCCCGTGCCTGGTAAGCAGAGATGGCTGCCAGGTGCACATTAAGGGTCATCGACCAAAGTCCCTCTTTGGAGAGGGCCTACAGGCAGTCAAAATGCTGGCCACTGGACAGGACACAGCATCCAGCCACTTGCCCTGAAACTAAATGGAGAATCTTTCATTTGAAGGCATAGCATTTTCTGGTTGATTGCTTTCAGATGCCTCCATCACAGTGAGGACATCTTCGGGAGACCCAAAGCCTGTAACTCTAGCTGCTCAGGAACCAGGCTGTCAGATGCATGGAGAAAGATCTGAGTGGGTACCTTCTCATGACTGATGGAGAGCAGATCCGGGCATAGTGGAAGACGCCCGGAGTCTGTTGCTGTGGCTGAGGAGGCAGCGTCCAAAACTGGTGTGGCCAGCACAGAGCCACCAGGATCACCTGCACCTTGTCCCTCCTGACCTTGGGCAGTACGGTTGTGGATCAAGGGAAGTGGGAGAAACATAGAAGAGGCCTGGGGTCCAAAGCCTCGAGCATCTCCCTGCAGCGAGCCCTGCTGAGGGGGCGGGCTTAGAACAGCCTCAGCTTTGCACTCCCAATACCAATACACTGTATTGGAGCCGAGCAGTGCCGAGGCGTCGACTTTATCATGAAATGGAGCTATGGAGCATGCGCCACTTTGGCTAACGCCGGACTTTTCAAAAATAAAATAAAGTGGAAAGTGACAGAACAAGGAGCTTTATTTGCAAAACCCTTAATCGGGGTGGGGTGAGGCTTGCAGAGATGGGTGATTTGGGCTAATTACATTTCTCCTTAAACACCCTTGCAGCTGAAGAGAGGCCGAATGGCAGGGTGAAAACTGATAGTGACCTGATGGGAGTCTGAACTGAAAGTATTTTCTGTGAGACTTCCTTATGGGGATGTAGAAATAAACTTCTTTTAGGGCCAGTAATGCCAACCAGTCTCCTTTTGGAGTGTTGGCAGAATCAATGCCAATGTTACCATTTTGAACTCTGGTTTTGTCTAATGCTTGTTTAGTACCCTGAGGTCTAAGATAGGCCACCACTCCCCATTTTTCTTTGTGGTAAAGAAATACCTTGAGTAAAACCCTTTCCTTTCCTTTCTGCTGAGCTGGGACAGTTTTCACTGCCCTTGACAGTAGCAGGTTCGAACCTCTGCCTCCAGCAGTGTGTTTTCTGTGAGGGAGGATGTCCTGAACACTCTGATTCTCAGAAGATGAAGGATTTGAAACACACAGTCCCTGACTCACTAACAACAGGACCCACTTGTCTGTGGTGATGTTTTGCCAAGCCTGAGGTAGTGAGCCAGCCTGCCTCCAACAGGTATAGAGGCAGCCTGTGAAAAAATGTCAGGGTGTTTGCTTAGCCTGGGGCTGAGGCAGGGTTTGACAGCCCCGCCTGGAGCCCCTTCTGCCCTACCTCTAAAAGTATCCGATGGGGATACTGTTGGTATGAGGTGCAGCCATTGTCTGGAAAAAGGGCCTGCTGTGAAAGGACCTGCCCCTGCCTCCCTTCCATAGGGCCTGGTGGATGGAGAGGCTTTCTTTTAGTGCAGAGTTACTTCTGAAGGTGGCTTTGTACCATCCACCTTCTTCATAAAAGCCACTGTTGTCTTTCCAAAAGGGAATTACCCTCCAGAGGGAAATCCATAGCCGTTGCTTGGAGTGTCCTGGGTAAGATTTGTGGCTCTTAGCAAGGTGAACCTCCTTTGGGCAACAGTGCTGGCCATCCGCCTGGCTGTTGTATCATTAGTATCAGCAGCCATCTGAAACAGATACTTGGTTGCCTCTAGGCCAAACCCAGCAATTTCTGCAATGTCATCCAACAAGGGTGATGAGGCCTCATCTGCCATAGCCAGTACAGATTGCCATAATGACTTCTGATACTGGGCCACATAGGCTTAAAATTAGCTTTGCCTGCTGGCCAAGAAAGCTGACAAATACCTTTTGGCCATACTGTCCATTTTTCTGGACTCTTTCAGGTGGGTGAGAAGCCAGGGGCACTTTAGCTTTTGTCACAGGCTGCCGCCTGCACAACCCTGGTGGTCATGGTGGAAAACAGAAACTCTGCACCTCCCTGTCCAACTGGTATTTCTTGTCCAGTCCCTTATCAAGAAGGGGGACAGAGTTGGGGTCTGTAAAGTCTTCAAAGCATCCTTTTGAAGAATTTATTCACTGGTAAGAGGAGCTTTTTGTGGGGGTTAACCCCATCATCTCGAGGTATTCCACCTCCTCATCTTCAATTTCCTCACATGTGGTGTTGTCTAAGACATTAGCCAGTCTTCTAACAAGTAAAGTGTGAGAATACCTCAGTGGTTCTAGGAGGAGAACCAAAATCCTGTTGGGAAACCTCAGGTTCAATGGGTTCCCCTTATCCACCTCCTCATCACCATAATCCTCCTTTTCAAAAATGAGGATTTGTCTGAACTGCCAGCCTGTCCAGCTGGGGCTTGTACAGGTGGTTGCTGGCCAGTGAAGAAATGGCATTGCAAGGCTTGCACCAGTTTAAAAGCCTGTTATTTCTTGAGGAGAAGGAAGAGCCAGAGCACCACAGAAGTCCCCTTTTTCCAGTACAGGGTTCTGTGTGCTTTACTTTCTTAGTCTTTTTGAGGAACCGGGAGTCAGCCGGTTCAGCAGGCCTATTAGTAATTGTAGGTATTAAGGTGGATGACTGGGTGAATAGGGAGGTGGATCAGGGAGGGCAGTGGACATGGCCTATCTGGACTTCAGCAAGGCCTTTGACACTGTGCCACATAGAAGACTATTACACAAACTGGGGAATATGGGTGTGGGCAGGACAGTAGTGTGGTGGGTAGGTAACTGGCTGGGCGGCAGGACACAGAGGGTGGTGGTAAATGGCTGTCACTCCACAGAGGGAAGAGTGACCAGTGGGGTACCACAGGGATCAGTGCTGGGACCGGTCCTATTCAACATCTTCATCAGTGACATTCGCAGCACCTAGAAGGCAGAATTTCACTGTTCGCTGATGACACAAAGCTCTGTAACATAGTAGACACACCAGAGGGTGTAGACAGAATGAGAAGGGACCTGCAGAAACTTGAAGAATGGTCAGGGTTTGGCAGTTGAAATTCACTGCAAAGAAGTGCAAGATAATGCATATGGGGCACAAAACCCTGGCACAATATGTCAGCTGGGAGGTGAGGATATAGCATGCGCCAAGCAGGAAAGGGATCTTGGGGTTATCATCTCTGATGACCTCAAGGTAGGGAAACAGTGTGACAAGGCAGCAGGTAAAGCAAATAGGATGCTGGAATGCATAGGCAGGGGCATCACCAGCAGGAAAAGGAGGTCATAATTCCACTATACAAGACACTAGTGAGGCCCCACCTGGAGTACAGTGTACAGTTCTGGAGACCTTACCTACGTAAGGACATAGACAGGGTAGAGAAGGTTCAGAGGAGGGCAACAAAGATGGTGCATGGATTGCATCACAAGTCCCTATGAGGACAGGTTGAAGGAACTGAACATGTACTCCCTGGAGGAGAGGAGGAGAGGGGATATGATAAGAGACATACAAGTATCTTACAGGGAGGAACAGGGTGCAGGAATACACTATTTTTAAGCTAAAAAGATGTTCCAGGACTAGAGGGCATGGGATGAAGTTGGAGGGAGGACTCATTCAGAGGAAACGTGAGGAAGAATTTCTTCACAGAACGGGTGGTGGACTGGACAAGTGGAACACCCTGCCAGAGGAAGTGGTGGGGCTGAAACAATTACGGGATTTAAGAATGCATGGATAGACATAAAGGAATTCTGGAGGTCAGGGCAACAGGGACTTCTAGGAAAACATAAACTGAACTGACAAGCTCAAATGGGCAGACTGGGTGGGCCACAGGCTATCTGCCGACACTGTCTATGTATCTATGTATCACCTGTCTCAGGGGTTGAATGAGTCACTGCAGTGGTTTCACCCACAGCAGAAGAGGGTGTCGGCTGGTCAGAACCTGAGGGACCCTTAGGTGGAGAAAGTTTTTCTTTAGCCGCTCCAGGCATTTCTCCACTGTTTTCTCTGGGAAGGTTTTACAAATGTCACAGTCTTCCTTCAGGTGATCATATCCAAGGCAGGCAACACACAAACTATGCTTGTCTGCCTTAGCAAACACTTCCCACAATCAGTACAATTTTAAAACCAGGTCCACTGGTTTTCCTAAGTTTTCCAACTTTTTATTGTGAACTGAAATAATATAAAAGTTTTATCCAATATTTAGTGGTTGCAGTGGTTCTGGAACTGATAAGGAACCGATCGGAACCAGGAACCAAGGAAAAAGTGAACTGGTTAAGTAACTGATAGGGCATTTACAAAATAAAAGATTTAAAATAAAATTAAACTAAACTAATGGGTTTTTTAGTCAGAAAACCCTGAAAAAGAAGTAAATAACTCGGTTCCCCACTGGTTATATTAAACTGGGAGGAACCGATAAAATACCCAAATTAACACTAAAAATAAGGTTTAGCTAAAAATTACAATAAGTAAAAGGCAGCAAACGAAAGAAAAAGATACTTATATATAAGTTTCTTCATGTCACAGGTGGAAGTTGAGGACAGGAACCCGAACACTAAACTTGCAGGCGGAGAGTGAAGTCTGAGCCGGTTTAGAACTAAGGCAGTTAGTCTAAAGCAGCATTTGAACAGTTGTCACGCGCAAAGAGTTCCATCATTTGCATGTGTTCTATCCTGTTGGGGTAGTTCAGGCTTAAAGGACACTGCAGAAAGTTAGGAATACCTGAGTATTACTGGGGTTAGAAGCGCTATTTGCTTAACGAGCTCCTGCAGGACTTATAAAAGGAGCTGCAATATTCTGCAAGAGACAGAGACTGAGATTGGAAATTGAGAAGAAAAACTCAGAAGGTCTCTGTTTTCTATGTTTCTACTGCCATTGTAAATAGTTATTCTGAACAATTTTATTTTACTGTTATTAACTCACTCACACCACAAAGCTCTTCATGAAGTTCCACCACTTGTGTCCTTTATACTCTTAACACTGCATCCTGGGCCTTACTAAGCAAAATCAAGCCATAATCAGCATGCTATGAACAAATGCTAATACCTCTTGAACTGCAAGTGCTACACACAAAGTACGAGAGGCAAAGTTGTTCAGCACAAAATTAGCTTTCAATGGTGCTATGCAATCAACTGTAATCAATTCAGGTTTTATTTTATACTAGCTGAAATATCAAACAATTGTGTTTGTTTTTCAGATTTATTCAAGGTGCTTAGGTGAGGCTTGAGAGACAAATGTCAGCCATGCACAACATACCATAACAAAGGTGATTAACCCTAAAGTACACGTGACACATAAAAGTATCAGTGGTAAAGTTGTTCATCACAAAATTACCTTTCTAACGATGCCGCAAATCAACTGTAATCAATTTTGTTTTACTTATACTTAGCTGAAATACCAAAGAACTGTTTTTCCCGGATTTATTCAAGGTGCTTAGGTGAGGCTTGAGAGACAGATGTCAGCCACCCACACCATACATAGAAACACAGACTTTGGACGGCAAGTCAGCCACTCACACTTTACCATACACAAATGCAAAACTCCTAAAGTATACGGATAGACACAAAGTATCGGCAGCAAAGTTACTCAGCACAAAATTACCTTTCTAATGGTGCTATGCTCTCAATTCCAAGCAATTCAGTTTGTTTAATATTTAGGTGAAAACCGCTGACTTCCTCAGACGCTTCTAGGCCTAAGTGAAAATTAGAGGAGTACGCCTACAGTGTTATTGGCCTGAGTGGCTATGCTTTCAGATGCTACCTATAGCCGTATCCAAGCCTGAATGAGTTAATAATAAAACTCTTGTTGCAATTTTACAACTGCTCCTGGTTTTCCTATGCTTCCTGACTTGTGCCTCGATGACAGCCACCACTGGAGGGCGCCCACATCCTCTGGGTCACAGTGACCAGCTGGTCGGTCGATCTTTTGCGCAGAGACCACTGGCTGGTCAGTTCCAATTGCAGGAAGCACATATTACAACGGACCACACTTGAGTAGGCTGCCATGTAACCCAGGAGTAGTAGGAAGTTCCGGGGAAGGCACAATTGCCCAACCCGAAATGACTGGGCAAAGGAAGAGAGAACCTCCACCCTGTCTGCCAGAAGCCAAGCTCTGCCCGATGAAGTTGATCACCCGCGAGGGCATGAGTTCCCTGCTTGGCCTTATTGACCAGGAGGCCAAGGGAGGTGCAGGTCTGAAGGGCCAGATACCTGGACTGCTACACCTCCTGCCTGGAGGGACCTGCAATCAGCCAGTCATCCAGGTAGGTACACCCGACCCTCAACATCTCAGGTAAGCTGCCACCATTGCTAAGCATTTGGTGAAGACCTTGGGGATGAGGAGAGGCCGAATGGCATGTTCCAGAACTTGTAAAGGGTCTCTCAGCTCAAAAGCAGAAGAAACTTCAGTGGGACGGATGGATTGGGACGTGAAAAATGCATCCTGAAGATGCAGGAGCAAAACCACGCCTTACTCTAGAGATGGTATGATTGAATCGAGTAACCATTCTGAAGGTGCACAACCTGAGGAACTTGTTCAGATCGTGCAGATCTAGAATGGGGTGCCAGCCCCCATCTGCTTTGACACCAGGAAGTATCAGAGGATCCGCTACTCTGACCATGACCTCTGTGCGGAGAGTTGGACTATGTCGCTCAAAGAGCCGACTGAGTGTCTGCAGATACCAAGTCCTCCCGTGGGTGCTGGTTCGACTTGAAGAAAAAATTACTCACCTTAGTAATCTTGTTTCTTCCAATGGAGTCTTGCTGTATTGTGACTATTGCAGTTAGGTCCTGCCTTTCAACTGCCCCGAGGAAAACAGGTTACTCACCTGTAACAGTAGTTCTAGGAGTGGTATATGTTGTTTATCCACACTGTCTGGCATTGTCCCTTTCCCCTTTAAATCTTGCGGGAAGTCTTCAAGCTGGCTCCTCCCACCGACCGGGTGGTAAATACCTGCCCGCCCATGACGCCAGATCTAGCCAGCTGGAAGCAAGGTTGTGCACTTGCCGGGAGCCAGGGAGGCAGTGGTGGGATGAATTAACACATACCACTCCTAGAACTACTGTTACAGGTGAGTAACCTGTTTTTCTAGGAGCGTGGATATGTTGTTCATCCACACTGTCTGGCAGACTCCTAGCAGTTCTCCAGGAGGAGGGAGGCAAGGCCACACTCCTACTTTGGAAAAGAGATTGGAGAACAAAGGCCCCAGAACCAGCATCACGCCGTGACTCAAGATCGACGTGGTAATGGGTAATAAAGGTGTTCGCTGACTTCCAGGTAGCAGCCCGACAGATTTCCTGGATAGGGATGTCCCTGGAAGCAGCCACCAGCTCAGTAGTATGGCGGTTAGAGTGAGCTCTTATCCCTCTGGGGAGGCTCCTTGCCAGCAATTCATAACACAGACTTATGCATGATGTGATCCATCTTGCAATAGTCCGCTTGGCTGCAGGTCTGCCAGAGCGGCTTCAGCGTAGGTGACAAACAGCTGGCGAACCCCGACTTCCCGCCGCTCCCTCTCCTTATAGTAGGAGAGAGCACGCCTGAGGTCCAGAGTATGGAGCCTGTGTACTGCATCCGAGGTGTAGTTAGGGTAGTATACCAGCAGAGCCAACACCTGGTTAGTGAAACTCTGACACCACCTTGGAAGGAATTTCGGTGGGGGCGCAGGACAACTTTGTCCTGTGAAAGACCAGATAAGGGAGTCCACTGAAAGCACCTGAGCTCCTGTCCTTCTGGCTGACGGATAGCCACCAGGAAGGCAGTTTTCCAACAAATGCGAGAACTCACACTTGTGCATGGGTTTGAATGGCTTGCCCATGAGCTTTGCTAAAACCAGAAGATCCCACGGAGGTGGAGGCTCACGACCGAGGGGATATGTGATCCAGGCCTTTGAAAAGCACCACCACTGTCTCCTGTGCCAATGTCGGGCTGACCGGCCCGCGCCTGGTAAGCAGAGATGGCTGCCAGGTGCACCCTATGGGTCGATGACTGAAGACCCCTTTGGAGAGGGACCAAAGGTAGTCTAGAATGTTAGCCACAGAGCAGGATAAGGGGTCCAGGCTCTTTCCAGACACCAAATGGAAAACCCTTTCCATTTGAAGGCATAACATTTCTGGTTGATTCCTTTCGAGATGCTTCCACCACGGTGTAGACATCTCGAAAAGACCCAGAGCCTGGAACTCTAGCCGCTAGGAACCAGGCTGTGAGGTGCAGGAACTGAAGGTCCGGTGGAAGACCTTCCCTGGTTCAATGATATCAGGTCCGGGCGTGTGATGCAGCTCCGGGGTCCTGCAGCTGAGGCTGAGGAGATCTGGATACCAGAACTGGTGTGGCCAATCTGGGCTACCAGGATCACCTTCGCCTTGTCCCTCATCAGCTTGAGTAACACCTTGTGGATCAAGGGAAATGGAGGAAGGCAGAGGAGGCCTGGGGTCCACGGCCTCGAGAAGGCATCCCCTGCAGCGAGCCCTGCTGAGAGGGGTGGGCATGGTACAGCCTCAGCTTGGTGTTCTCCCTGGAGGCGAACAGGTCCACCAATGGTTTGCCCCAATGGGAGAACAGATCGTAAGCTACCTCTGGATGGAGAGACCACTGTGGATGTCTGGCCTATGCGGCTGAGAGCATCCGCCAGCTGGTTCGAGACTCCTGCCACATGGATGGCTAGGAGATCCGCCTCCAGCCAGCTGGACGAAAGTCTGGATCCGGAGCGCCTCCTTGCACAGCAGACAGGAGTGCGTGCCGCCCTGTTTGTTGAGGTACATGGTCGTGGTATTGTCCGCCTGGACTTGAACCACTTGACCCCGGAGCTGAGGAGCGAAAGCTGACAGTGCCAGTCTGACTGCTCTGAGCTCCAACAGGTTGATGTGGCATCGGACTCGGGGTCCAGAACCCATGAGCTCTGTTGTCCCCCATGTGAGCTCCCCAGCCCATGAGAGAGGCATCGGTCATAAGGAGGACCGTCAGCTCAGGCGGACAAACGGGATTACTTCCCGCAATGACTCGGGACGGTCCACCATTGGAGAGCTCCCACATCCTCTGGGTGACAGTGACCAACTGGTCGAAGAGACCCTGACGCTGAGACCACTGGGCAGCCAGCTCCCATTGAAGGGGGAGCATGTGCAATCTGGCCCAACAGACCACTGAGGTGCACGCCGCCATGTAACCCAGAAGGCGCGGGAAGTCCCGGGTAGGGCGTAAGTGCCCAACCAGAAATGATTGGGCAAAGGAGGAAAGAACTCTCACTCTGTCCGGCCGAGTCGAAGCCTGGCTTGACGAGTCGAGCTCTGCCCCGATGAAGCCCATCACCTGAGAGGGCACGAGTTCTGATTTGGCCTCGCTGATTAGAGGCCCAGGTGGGAGCAGGTTCGAGGGTCAGGTCCCTGGACTCTTCCACCTCCTGTGGGGAGGAAACCCGCCAGGAGCCAATCGCCCAGATAGGGGTAAATATGAACCCCTTTGACATCAGATGGCTGCCACAATCATGACGCATTTGGTGAAGACCTGTGGGGCCAATGACAGGCCGAACGGCATGGCTCTGAACTCGACAGGGTCCCTTCACCTGAAGCGGAGGAACCGCTGATGGGATGGATTGATTGGGCCTGGTAGAACACGTCCCTGAAGATCCAGTGAACAGAACCACATGTTTCGGCCCAGAGGTGGTATGATCTGGTTCAGAGTTACCATCCGAAGGTGCGAGACCTGAGATATTGATTCAGGTCGTGAGATCTAGGATGGGGCTAACCTCAGTCTCTGGGCACCAGGAATACCTGGACACGAAGCCTGGGTCTGTGGGAGGATCCGCACTGGAGCTACCGCCTCTTGTGGAGGAGTTGAGCAATGTCGTCCCGAGGGCCGACTGAGCACCAACTGAGATCCTTTCCTCCGTGGGTACATGGGCCCGCTGGGGGACTGCTCGAACTCCAGAGGCAGTCCCTGCCCGACTACTCTAGAACCCACCTGTCCAAGTGATACCGGACCAGGTGGAAAGAAAGTGGGGAGCCGCCCCCCACAGGAGGACCCAGAACTGGCGTGGACGGGTGTAGGGGAGGCCACCCCCCGACCGCCACTGTGCAGGCTTGGAGGAGGATAAGGCACCTGGACCAGCACCTCAGCCTCAATTGCGGGCTTTTGGAAACCTTGCTTGGGCCTAGGCGCCAAGCTTAAGCCTGCTGTTGTTGCTGACCTCCCTGGAAGGAGGGCTGTCTAACCCAAGGGAAGAATGCCGAAGACTTCTTCTTTTGCGCTTTCTGTTGGTTCTTCTGGCCCAAGAACCCTTAGCAGAGGTGGCATCTAAGGTGGCATTAGACTGCTCACGCGCTTGGAGATGACCTGCCACCCCGGACCGAAAAGATTGGTGCCAAGGAAGGGCACGCCAGCAAGCTTGTGCTGAGTATCCACTGGAAAGGAAGATAACCTCAGCCAAGCCCTGTGGTGAATGGCCACCGCGGCAGCTAGTGAATGGGCACAGTATCTCCAATGTCCAGAGCCGTCTGGAGCTGTTGTTTAGCAACAGCATGGCCTGATCACGGACCTGCTTGACTATGGTCAGCAAGTCTGCTGGGAGATGAGGAGGACTTCATCAAGCGATCCAGTAGGGCGTGAGAGAAGTGTGCCACTAATCACTGCCGAGCTGGCCTGGCGGAAGGCCCAGGGATGATGCATAAACTTTCTGGGCCGAGTGGTCCATATTTTTGACCCTTGTCTGGAGGGCGGTCAGTATCCACAGAGCTTCCCTGCTGCCAAACACTGAGGCAGTCACATGGCTCTCCGTCGAGGATGCTCCAGTGAAGCCCACCAAGGATCTCATGGGCACCACGTGCTTGGAGAGCCATACAGGCAGGCGGAGCCAGGCAAGAGGCAGGCGCTGTTAAAGCTCCAGTGCCGGGCCAACTATGGCTTCGCTACTGGAAAGGCCTCTGTCGGGTATGCCCCTCAAGAATATCCGTGAGAGGATATTCCACCTTCTTTTGTATAGGCTGCAAAGGCAAACCCTTGACTCAGAAATGAGTCGAAGGAGGAAGGACCTTCCTTTAGGCCTGTCACTGACAGCTCATCATTGGGGTGTGAGTGAAGGCCAGTAGTATCCGAGTCCGAGGGATCAGGATACAGGGTCTTCCCACCTATGTCCCCCTCGACGCCTAGGGTGATCAGGAGTAACAGTAATGGACAACCTATGGGCAAGCCCGTAGTTGGCGATCCTCCTTAGAGGAGCTCCTCCCTGAGGCTGTTTAGGTGGTGGTTCCACCAAAACTGGTGGAGAGCCCGTAACAGGCCAACCAGAAATACGTGCTGGTCCCACCGGAGGGAGAACCGAGTCCTCGGAACCAAGGAGTCGGTGTCAGCTGAAGAGGCGGGCCAAGTAATGGCAAGTACAGTCGGAGTAGACGGCTTTTGACCGTCAAAGAAGTTGCTGCCACATGAGGTCCTCATAACGCCAATGGAGTTTCCGCCCAAGTCTTTCCTCGTCCGAGGAGGATGAGGAACGGCGCGGTGCCTCTTCCGGGAGTGTTTATGACCCTTTTTCGCCTTCGACCGACGGGTCCACTCGATCAGACCGCGCCGGCTCTGTCGGTTGGGAGAAGGATTCGGTGAAAACCGAGGTTCGCTCTGTCCTCGATCGGGATGCCCAGGGACGGGTCTCTTTGTCGGGAAGGAGAGGATGGGAGTCCTCGCCAAGGAGTCGCTGACAGGCGCCGGTAACAACGGCTCGATCAGGTCGAGAAATCTCGGCCGGTTCTGCTGTATCCTCAGCTTCAGTGCCCTGGCCTGACGGAAGTTCCAAAACCGGCAGCCGAGGAAGCGATCTCGACCGTGGCTGAGACCGCCTGCTCCTGAGTATCGGACCGCCTCGGTCCCAGGAAGGTTCTTCGGATAGAAGATGATGATTTGGGGTCCTTGTCCTTTTCTTGGAGCGGGAGGAGTGCGAGCCTGAAAGCGCCTCACCCTTGGTAGGGAGAGACTGGCACAACTCCAGAAAGGACCCGTGAAGGTGGAGCCAGGTTGAGTGGGACAAAAACTGCGGTTGGCCAAAGCCTGGGCAGCTTCCTCCTCGAAAGCCAGCCATCTGTTCCAGCTGCTCGGCGGATCCCGCAGCTGCGAAACTGCCCACCTGGCCTCCTCCGAATTCACGGTGGACTGCGAGCTCCGGTCCTCCCGAGCTTAAAGGCGCGCGGTCCTCCAGAACAGTGGGATGGAAGGCCAAACAGATGGTGCAAGCCGAGGTATTGGCATAGCTTCTAGGCAATAAACGCATCTAGAGGTGGGGATCAGTGTGAGACATTTTCTGTCCACAAGGACACCGGGCGAAAAACCCGGGACGACTTGTCCTCCATATCCGCCGCCTGATCCGAATCGTAAACTCTAATGAGTTTTAAAGCGAGTAAGGGCGAAACCGCCGATTAGACTCCAGGGCCTGTGGTAATTGCAAAGTAGCACAAGGGAACCTGTATCTTCCCAGGAAAGGAAGATCTACGCCATGGGACGGTCTAGGGTATTTACCACCGGTGGGTGGGAGGACCCAGCTTGAAGACTTCTGGCAAGATTTAAAGAGGAAAGGGACAATGCCAGACAGTGTGGGTGAACAACATATCCACGCTCCTAGAACAAAGAGTTAAACGCTCCATGGCCAGATGGAATGTTCACTGCGAGCTCGGTTGAAGCCCCTGTCCGCTGTTGTTTAAACTCCAACCGTCAGATCTTTACGAGCAATACTCACTAGAAGTTCTGTGTGGAAACTGTAAAACTCACACTAGCCACTGGCAACTAAATTTATTAAAAGGGTTTTGGTTTCAAAGCAAAGACTCAAGTCAGGAAACCCAAAACAAAACACAACATACACCCAAAATAAAGAAGGGACACCCCTAGGGTGCCAACACTGCTCCTGCCCACCCACATCCCAAAATAAAAATTACGTACCTACCGTAATTCTTGATCTTCTTGTATCTTCACCATTCATTACTGTTGGGGTGACAGCCAGAGGCACGCACCTCGCTTGGAGTTTTTTTTTTTTTAGAGTAGTCGGTGATCGAGGTGCCGCCTCTTGAGGACGCCTGGCGAGCGCAGGGGCTGCAGTTAGGTGTCAGAGACTCCTCCTCCATCCCAGTTCTGTTGGCCGAGAGGCGAAAAAGGTTAGAAGAAAGAGTGAGGCAAGAGAGCGGAGAGATAGAAAAGGAAAGGATATAAACTGAAAATGGAATAAGCCGATAGAGGATAGAAGGGAAAAGAAGAACTGCCTACCATAGGGATCAAGGGCCTCACTCTGGGACGGCCCTAAGGGAGGAACAGATAGGAGGAGAAAGAAGAGGGGTAAAAGAGATAAGAACAGGAGGGAGACTAGGAGTGGGGAAGACTGCCGCTGGCAATTAGTTACGGGTTATAAGCTCGGAACCACAAACAAGGGAGCAAGGATCCCATTTTGGAATTGAAAGAGAAGGTCAACTGAACTTCTGCTCAGAATGGACACCAAAGGCAGGTTCCCAACCTCCGCCACCCAGTTTTTCCCAGACTCCAGCTGGGAGCTCTTAATCATTAAGAAGGAAAAACTCTGTTTTAAACGAGAGCTGCCAGCTAGGAGGAGAAGCCCACCAGCATTTTGTTAAGTAATAACACGGTATCATGTGAGAGTGAGGGGGTGCCATGAGGCAACCTATGCCAAGAGAGAGAGCGAACTCAATCGGACTCCCTAGAGGCAAGGCAGGGAATACTCTTTAAGAAATTGGAGTGCCGGATAGCACTACACCTGTAGAGGCTGACATAATAGGAGTAAGACTTGCCAGAAGTGGTCTGGAAAGAGAAGTCGAGTCCCGAAGGACTGCCTCTTTAAACTGTGAATTGAGAAGAAATGGCTGGGAGAACCAAGAGATGCCCATTAAGGGCAGAAAGAAAGAGTTCCTCAGGACAGATAAATGAAGCCTGCTCCTCCTATTCTCAGAGGGAAAGATCCGTCTCAGAGGATCGGAAAGAGAGCATGCAAAACAATTATTTATTTATTTATTTTGGCTTAATGGCCCAGGGAGAAAAGGAGGGGGAGACGTCAAGAAGGAGGCCCTGAGGGGATGGTGGGAGGGATTCAGTAATGAATGGTGAAGATACAAGAGAAGATCAAGAATTACGGTAGGTATGTGATTTTCATATCTTCCTTGTCAATCTTCACCATTCATTACTGTTGGGTGAGTACAAGCCCCTCCCTAGAAAATGGGAGGAGAGAGAAAACTCCTGAGAACAGACCCTCAGCCTCCTACTGGTGACAAGTAGAGAGGGAGACCCTGACCAATAGACAAGAGTCAATTTAGGAGCTAAACACTGGGTATAGTAAGGGTGTTGGTAGCAGGGGCATACCAGGAAAGGAACAGCAGCAAGTGAAGAGGTGACTGCTCTCTCAGTGGAAGGAAGTAAATGCAAATCTAGGAGCTTTCATTATTATTTCTTTGCATTGATATTGCATTGGGGAAAGGAGGAGTAGGAGTCTGAAGAAGGCTGTGCAATGGCTACTTAAAGTCTGTTTTTGAGTGTGGATAGGAAGGATAGGAATATAAAAGCAGTTGCTCAATATATCTAAACGTGTGCAACAAAGAGGAAAGTGAAATAAAGAAAATGTTTTGCACTGATAGAGGAGGAGAGGGAGACTTGGGGAGTGTTTGGTATCCTGCATCTGGAAGGGTGGGGGTCGCTGGTGGGCAACGACAGCAATGGGTAGGGTGGTAGGCTGCAACAACTGCGGTGCACCAATCTTTCTAAAATTGCCTGGAGTGTGGGAGGATGTTTAGTGTGCAACCACATTGAAAAACTTAGAAAGGAGATTGAGGGTCTGCAGGAGGAACTAAGAGAGCAAGGCAGATTGGGAGTGGGTTTAGCCCAATACTGGAGGGAGGAAGAAGGGAGATGAGGAGGGGGATTTAAGCCAACAGTGGTGAGGAGAGGGTCAGAAGAAGGAAGCAGAGACAAAGGGCCCAGGCCAGGAAGAACAATTGCCGGGAAATAGGTCAGGAGACAAAAGACAAATGGAAGGAGGAGATAGGGACTTGTGAGGGAGGCGAAGAAGTGGCAAAAGTCATGGAGTGGAAAGGAGAGAACAGGTTACTGTGAAGAGAGAGAGGTGGGCATTTGTGAGAGGCCTTCAGAAAATAGTTGTGCACTGCTAGAGAGGAAGAAGGTGGAGGAGGAAATGATGAAATTAGAGGAGTAATTGATAAATGCCTGGACCAAACTGAGCGGGGAAGTTCTGCTGGGAGAATTGCAACAGGGTAAAGGGTGAAATAATGTGCAGGAGGAAGAAGAGAGCTGGAAATGAGAGGGAGATGAATGGAAGCAAGCAGGAGTAAGAGGTGGAATCTTAGTGCTGGGGGACTCAATACTAAGAGGAGTTAGGTGGGGTAGCAAGGGGAGAGGCATAGTCTTATTTGGGTGGAGGCCATGCCAGGAATGACAGCGGAAAGGGTGGGACAGTCTGTTCTGAAATATGCTAGAAGGGGTAGGGACAAGCCTCATTTAATTATACATCTTGGGACAAACGACCTGGCTGACAAGACAGTAGATACAGTCCAGAGGAGGTTTGAGGAACTAGCACAATTATGTGAGGGGCAGGAAGATCAGTAACTTTTCAGAGTTACTTCCGTGCCAAAGGCAAGCACAACAAGGAAGCTGAGAATAGAGGAATTTAATGGATGGCTAAGAACCTGGTGTTGTGCAAAGGTATGGGCTGTTGGGGGGGGAGGGACCTGGGAGGACAGTAGTCTCTATGCCAAGGACAGACTACACTTGAGTGAGGAGGAAAGAAAGTGTTGAAACAGAGGATGGAGGAGTACATAGAGGAAGTTGGGAGTTTAAACTAGGAGTGGGGGTGGCAGTTGGGGAAGAGATATGCAGAGACCACAGGTTGGGAAATCAATGAGCTTACCCCCATCAGTGACAAAGGACAAATGGCAAGTACTGTTGGTGATGCTAGGAAAGGAGGGCAGGATGGGGGGAAGGGTGAGGTGTTACCTTTAATGCTAGGAGCCTTGGGAGAAAACTGCAGAGTTACAGGTTCTCATGGCAGAGGAGAGGTGGACATTGCAGCCATCACGGAAACATGGGCCACCCAATACAATGACTGGGACCTGTCTGCACCAGGGTACAGGTTATTTCGTGGGACAGGGTGATTGGGAAGGGGGCACTATATGTAAGGAAGGACTGAAGTGTGTAAGGGAGGAAGGGAGGAGTTTAATGAGTCACTTTGGATGCAAATCCAGGATTCCAAGAATAGGATCCTTAGAATGGGAGTGGTGTACAGGTCACCATCTCAGACGAGAGGAGTTAGACAGGAACTAGCGGAACAGATCAGGAGGACCTGCGAAAAGGGTAGTGTGGTGATTGTGGGGACTTCAACATGCCAGGAGTGGACTGGAGCACCCCAACAACCAGGAACAGAGGGAGCAGGTACTGCTGGATGCCTTCAGGACAGCTTCCTGCTGCAAATGGTCAGTGAACCAACCAGGTTAGGGAATACCCTTGACCTTGTGCTGGCAAATGGGGACTTTGTGAGAGAACTTACAGTGGAGGAACCACTGTCAGGAGTGACCACCACTCAGTATGGCTCACATTGGATATGGGCAAGGAAGGAGGGAATCTGGCACAAGAGTGCTGGACTTCAGGAGGGCCGACTTTGGGAGGATGGGGAAGTGGTAAAAGGGTACCTGGCCAGAATTCAATCTAGTATGGACACTAACCAGAGGTGGGAGCTCATAAAGCTGGGGATAGTGGAGGCAACCAAACCTGCTGCAAAGCCCAGAGCAAGAAGGCTAGGCTAAGAAACCGATCTGGTTGAGCAAGGAGGTCATGGAAAAGGTAAGGAGGAAAAGAGCTGCCTTTAGGAAGTACAAGAAAACAGGGAGGGGAGGACAGGAGGAGTACTTGACAGAATCAAGGAGGTGACAAGGGCAGTAAGGGAGCCAAAGCATCTACGGAACTCAGGCTGGCACAAGGCATTAAGAAGGGGAGAAGGACTCTTTAGTACATCAGGAGAAAAGGAGCTGTAAGGACCACATAGTAAGCATTGGGAAGGAGGGGTTGGGTGGAAGCAGGGTGCGATAAGGCAGAAGCACTAAATGAGTACTTCTGCTCAGTATTTACTAAGAGAAGGGGGTGACACCCAAGGTGGGAGAAATGGCAGCAGGGTGGGAAGTGGTGACAGATGGGAAATCTGGAGAGCAGAGTTCGAGAGGGTTTGAAGGCACTGAGGGTGGACAAGGCGCCAGGCCCAGATGGCATCCACCCCAGGGTACTGAAGGAGCTGGCAGAGGTCCTTGCAGGACCTTTGGCAGACCTATTTAATGCCTCACTACATTCGGTGTGTACCTCAGGACTGGAGGATGGCTCATGTGGTGCCCTCCACAAGAGTGGCCCCAAGGATGAACTGGGAAACTACAGACCAGTGAGCCTCACATCCATCGTGGGTAAGCTAATGGAGACTATCCTGAAGGAGAGGCTGGTGGCCCTCCTAGAGGCCAAAGGACTACAGGACAGCAGACAGCATGGCTTCATATGTGGCAGATCCTGCCAAACCAACCTGGTCGAGTTCTATGACTGGGTAACTAGGCAACTGGACAGGGGCCATGCAGTGGATGTCCTGTATCTGGACTTCAGTAAGGCATTCGACTCAGTGCCACATGGAAGGCTGGGAAGGAAGTTAGTAGGCACAGGGGCGGGTGCAAAGCTGGTGAGATGGGTAGGAAACTGGCTGCAGGAAGGCAACAGAGGTGGTGGTGGGTGGGAGCTCTCACGCCCAAGGGCAGTGACGGCGGTGTTCCACAGGGCTCGGTTCGTTGTTTGGGATATTCATTGCAGACATATCATGGGACATCAAGAGCAAGATCAGTCTGTTTGCTGATGATACCAAGGTAGGCGCGTGGTGGATGACCTAGGGGATGGCAGGGGTTGCAGGATGATCTGGCAAAGCTTGAAACCTGGTCAGACACCTGGCAACTGGGCTTTAATGCCAAAAAGTGCAAGGTGCTGCATTTTGGGATGAAGAACCCAAGGAGGAGTTACCAGCTAGGGGAGTGCAGCTAGCCCAGACAGAGGAGGAGAAGGATCTGGGTGTGCTCATTACAGGGTCAATGAACAACTCAGCACAATGTAGGAAGGCAGCTGCAAAGGCCAACAAAATGCTGGGTTGTATTGCAAGGGGTATATCCTCGAGGAGGAGGAGGTGATTCTGCCACTGTATAGGTCATTAGTTAGACCACACCTGGAGTACTGCATGCAGTACTGGCGTCCGTATCTGAAGAGGGACATTAGGTTACTGGAGGGGTGCAGCGAGAGCCACAAAGATGATCAAGGGGCTGGGGACTTATCATACGAGAGGAGGTTGAAGAAGGAACATGTACTCACTGGAGAGAGGAGAGACAGGGTGACATGATTGAAACCTTTAAATACATGAAAGGAATAAACAAGACAGGTACAGAGGGCTGTTCAAAGTAAGGGAGGGAGGGACACCAGGGCCATGATATGAGACTGGAGCGAGGAAGGTTCAGGAGGGAGATGAGGACACTTTTTACAGAGAGGTGGTGGCTGGGTGGAATGCGTTACCTGCTGAAGTGGTATGCAGTAGAACAGTGGACTGCTTCAAACGAGGATGGGACAGGACAAGGGGAGGTTAATGAAGGGAAGGTGGAGGGGCAGCTGCAGAATAGGGTGCTAGCTGCACATTCAAGCAGAGCTTGATAGACCTCTAGGCCTTTATCTGCTAGCAAATTTCAGTATGTTAGTAAGAGTCTAAGGTGGGTGAGGAGGAGAAGGCGCCCCCAAGGGCTGCCCCTGAAGGCGATCTCCCTCGCCCTCATGGGAAAATAAGGCGGGTCCCAGGAAGGCAGAGCCAGTCACCCCAGCCGGGCCATGGGTGACAGTCGGGAGAGACGAGGCTATGCTGTCCGCCTGATGCAGATCGCTGTCCCTACTAGCCTGGATGCCACCTCATTGCGCCATAGGATGCCCTCGCTTGGTGCCTTGCAAGCTCCAGACCCTGTGCAGAGAGGGCAATGGCTTGTCTAGACTGCTCCGAGTCAGGTAGAAAAGCTAAGACCTGAGCCAGCATCGGCAGCAGATGCCTGTTGCAAGCAGCGTGGTGAGCCTGAGTGGGAGGAAATGCACAGTAATGCCCGACCAGAAGAAAACTCTTCGGCCCCACCGGTCTAACTCAGCAGAATCAGAGTCCGGAGGCCTGTCGTGCACTGGGCGCAGCCGAGGAGGAGTATCTAGGGACGTCAAACCGACGAGGTGGGTGAGGTAGAGAACCTACAGACTTGTGGGGGGACAATTCACGTCTCCTGCAGCTGGAGAAGGAGTGACTGGAGACTGCCAGGTGTGGATGGATGCTTCCTGGAAGGGAATCGCTAGGAAGGCACCACCAAATGGTGGGCGCTGAATTCACTGAGGAAAGCAGCTCTGCCGCTGGGTATTGTCTCTATGAACGTGGAAATACAAAGCTCTGAGACCATCCTCGAAAGGAAACGCTGATAGTCAGTGAAGTCAGCTCAGAGGAAAGGTGGACAGGAAGTTCCTCTTCCTCAGTTGAGGAAGACGAGGAGGAAGTGGAGCTCGAATGCCCAGAAGACTCCTGCAGCGGGGGGACAGGTGAAAACCTGTTCGTCCATGGCCGTAACATAGGGACAGGAAGGCCGCGCAGTAGCTCTGAACGTCTCCCAAGTTAATGGCCCAGTGGGCCCCACATGGCCTGGGAGAGAGGGGTGGTTGCAGAGGGATGGGCGAAGGGCACCTAAAGCATGTGCCTGGCCTCTGCCAGAGCTCTGAGATCCAGGTAGCGATGCCGCCAAAACTGGGGACCCTGTGATCATGCCAGGCTGCGAGGAGAAGGAAAGGATGCAACCTCGAAAGAGCCCTGCAGGGAATCTCCTGTGGCGCACCTGGGATTGCATGAGTCCAGAAGGGCAACCTCAGAACCGCCACTAGAAGGCGCTTAGAGACCTTCAGAGAGGTGAGGATCAGCGCCACGACTCCCTCCCGCACCCCGCAGGGCGGTGGGGCTGCGCCGCTGCTCTCGACCCCTACCTCTCAACCCTTCGGACTCAGCAGCCCTCTTCCTCGAAACCAGCGGTGGAGGTCCCTGCTGAGCAAGGCCCTGAAGGGCGCCTAGTGAAGCAGGGCCTCCTCCCTCTGCTGAAGGACCCGAGCAGCACTGGAAACGGCGCTGCCTGGGACCTACCAGAAGAGGGAATCCTTCTCGAACTCCCAAGGTCCATCACAGATGACTCCAGGCCACCCTAGCCGTGGAGCCATCCAGGCTGACCAGCTCCGGGAGTCCGGGAGAGGATACTGGACCGCCAGCCCTGCGGCCTACAGGAGGCTCAGAGCCAGAGGACTCTAGCTGCTGGTCATGTGTTCTCACCGAGTCGTGCCCTCCGAGGAGGGGTCGACAAGGAAAGACAGCAAACCAACCGCAGCAGGAACCTGCCCGAGGTGGCACCAGGCCTGGTACCACCGTAGGCTGCGACAGAGCAACACGTCCGTCGAGTCATCCATCCCTTGGTTCCCGGCTGCACCGCCAACGGTGCCGCCAAGTACCGACACGGCGCCAAGATCTGGTGCGGCACCATGAACGGGCGCCGAGCATGTCCCCGCACCGCGAACGGCACCGGGGCCCAGAGCGGCACCGCTGACGGCGCCGCCAGAGTCCCCGGCACCGTGTACGGCGCTGAGGCCCAAGGAGGCACTGTCACCCAAACCCATGGCGCTGCGACCCAGAGCGACATCGCCGATAGTGCTGCCAGAGTCCCCGGTGCCATGAACGGCGCCAAGGCCCAGAACGGGCGCCGCTTCACGGCCCGACCGAAGTCGCCGCCATGAAAAGCGGAAGACTCACGCCGAGGAAAGACGGTAATGAGGGCCCACCAGCGCGGGCCCGCAGCCAGGGGCCGTGACACCAGGGGAGCCTGCACCTCCGAGGAGGTGACTGCCGGACGGGCACCAACAGTGCAACCTCGGTGGTATCACGCCGCCTCCGCGCTCAAGAAGAAATTTCCTCCTCGGCAAGGCTGGAAGTGGAGGAGTTTCTCCGCCGTCGAGTAGACCCGGAGGGGACCCGGAGGAAAGGTCAAGAGATCTGGCCTGGGAAGCCCTAGGGTGACGTCGCCTCCGAAGTCGGCAGAGTTTTACCGACTCGCAACGCCGCTGCGTGTTCTGAAAACATGGCGTCCGCGGAGAAGGCCAGGCGCCGCAATGGTCCATATCATCATGGCAGGGTCCCAGGCACTCGAGAGACAAACATCATGACGGTCCGTGGAGGAAAACTGCCCGCCACAAGGGCACTCGACGATAGGGCATGGCCCGCCTTAGACTTACTCTTTGCCCCCAACCAGACATGATGCAAAATAATCAAAGCAAAACACAGAAAAAGGCTCGCCGCCGAAAGAAAAAAATAATAATGGAAAGATCTTACCAGTCGACGACATCGAAAATACCGGATGAAGGAGCCGCCGAAATAAATTTCGGCGTGGCTATGATGCAGTAAACTATCAAAACTCGCGCAGAGAGTGCAGCCTCGATGTCGGGAGAAACAGAACTGGGATGGAGGAGGGTCTGTGTCGCCTAATGGCCTCCCCTCACGCTTCTACGAGCGGCACTCCAGGGGCGCGCCGCCGACTTAAAAAAAACTCCTATGGCGGGTGCGCTCCTCCCGCTGTCACCCCAACAGTAATGAATGGTGAAGACTGACAAGGGAAGATACCAGGTTCTGAGAGGGAGGTGGGAGGTCAGAATACAGCAAGACTCCATTAGAAGAAACAACATTACTAAGGTGAGTAATTTTTTCTTCAAAACAACATGAAGTCTTGCTGTATTCTGACTATTGCAAAGACTACTAAGCAGTACCTCCATGGAGGAGGGACAGAACCTACTTTGGGAATAGGCTCTGAAGTCTTCTTGTGCTAAACTGAGCATCACTCCTAGCCTGGATATCCAGAGAGTAATGCTTAGTGAATGTAATGGACTGTTTTCCAGGTGGCTGCTTGGCAAATTTCTAAGATAGGAATATCCTTGGCGGCAGCCAGGGAAGCAGCTGTACCTCTAGTAGAGTGAGCCCTCAGGCCTGAGGGTGGAGTTCTACCAGTTTTTCATAGCAGGGTGTGTACAAGAGACAATTCACCTGGCAATAGATCTCTTAGTGGCAGGTTTGCCTTCAACCTCTCCATATGTGAGGAACAATTGGAGGCAGAGACAGCGCTAGATAGGGCAAAAGGAAAAAGTTGCAGCTTGCTCCAGAAATGACCCACTTTTCCACAGGACAGTGGGTCCAAAGTGTGCACCTGTCTCTAACAATAGCTGAAAGATGGAAAACTAAACAATAGAAAAGCATTTTCACTCAACAAATTTAAGCTTCTGTACTAGTGAAATTTCTACTTACGATTAGGTTTGGACCAGTTGTTTCTCATTTTGACCCACATTTTTACACCCATGGGTCTAATTTGACCCATGTTTTAAAACCCAAGCGCTGTCACTGATTGGAGGGACTCAAACCTGTCACCCTTAGTGCGCTCTATGTAGTAGTGAGGGCCTTTTTAACATCCAAGCTGTGCAGCCTCCTCTCCAGAGGAGGAATGGTCAGTGAAGAAAACAAGGAGAGACATAGACTGGTTAAGGGGAAATCTGAAACTACCTTAGGCAAAACTTCCTGTTAGTTCTTAGGACCACTTTATCTCTATGGAAAGAGATGAAATTAGGCTCCACTGACAGGGCTTGCAATTCACTGATACGCCTGGCAGAGGTAATGGCTACCAAAACACAGTTTTCCAAGTCAAGTACTTAAGCTCTGCTGAGGACAAAACTCACAGGGTGGTTGCATAAGCTGAGCAATGCAAACATTAAGGTCCCAAGCAGGAGCAGGGTCTCTAAAGGGGGATGGTGTGCAGCAATCCCTTGAAGAACTTACAAACAGAGGAGAGGGCTTGCCTACTGACAAGAAGGCAGAGACAGCTGCCAAATGCACTTTAAGTGTAGCTGGCCTAAGGCCTAGGCCATTAAGATGGACCATATAGTCCAGAACCGTGAGACAACCCAGCAGATTCTGGAGAAATATCCTTATTAGAACACCAAATAGTGAACCTTTTCCATTTGGAGTTGTAAGTCTTTCTGGTGGAAGGCTTTAGAAGCCTTAAGGATATCCAGAACCCTTGAGAAAGCTGCAGATCAGCAAACTCTAACTCTTCAAGAGCCATGCTTTGAGATTGAGAGACCTGAGGTTCGGTACCAAATCCTCCTCTGAGAGGATGTCAACAGGTTGTAATTCCTGGGAAGACACAGGAAAGGTGGACTGCTAAGGACAGCAAAGTACAGTTATGCAACAACTTACGTAACAGTAGATTTTCGAGAAATGAAAATTACGCACCTACCGTAATTGTTGATCTTCTCTTGTATCTTCACCATTCATTACTTCCTGGGTGTAAGCGGGCGCGCGCAAATCAAGGCTTTTTTTTTAAACTTTGGCTAACGGCACACCCTCGAGAGTACAGCGTCATCGTGCGGCTGCTAGTAGCGATCGACCTCCTCCAACTCAGTTCTGTGAGCCGGAGAGGCAAAAGCGAAAGCAGAGAATAGAGATAGCGAGGCAAGATAGCCAAGGGATAGCAAAAGGAAGAATGAACTGAAAAAGGAATAAGCCGATGGAGGAAGGACAGAGGAGATAAGAGTATCCCAACCTAGGGACTGCAGGGCCCCTTACCTGCGGACTCTAGGAGGAGAGAAAAGGAAGGAAATGAGACAGATGAAGAAGAAGAAGAGAAGAGAGATGGGATGTTGAAGGGACCAGAATGCCCAATGAGCATAGTTAGCTTATAGCTGAAGGTCACTAACAGGGAAGCAAGAATCCTCGGAGATAGAGCTGAAGAGAAGGTTCACCAAACCCGCTAGACAGACTCAGGAGGGCATAGTCCTCATCTTCAACATGCCATTGTTGTTGATACCCCTTCGGGTCCTGGCCGCAAGGCCTTTAACCGGAGGACACCCGAGGAGGAAGAATAAACCCAGGCAGTAAGAGAGCGCTGCTCAGGGTTTAGAAATGGAAATGTAAGCCTTTCTAGGTGGTAGCATAGAAGTGGGACTCAGGTGGACTCGCCAAGGCAGGCCAGAGGCTTAGGCTGGCTGGGATTGGTTATGGTCAGCACTGCTCTTCTGTAAAATTGTCCAAGAGGACACTTGAAAGGAAAAACAATCATCAAAATCTCACGAGAAGGGGTTGCCTGCCCTCTCATCTCACTTGTTTGTTTTCCCTTTTTTTTTTTTTTTACAGATAATCACTTGCAGGCTAGGAGCATGACCCCAATACCAAGAATGCCTATAGCAGTCGAAGAGAGTTCCTCAGCATTTTTTTTTTTTTTTTTTAAAAGAAAACAGACGTGCCTGCTCCTCCGCTTCTGCAAGGCAAGAATTAGAGAAGGAGGGGGTTTTGATTCTAGGGCGCAATAGCTGGAGCACGGGATTGCAGGATCAAAACTGAATAGCCTGAGCCAGGCTAAAACCCCAGAGGTATCTCGCCCGAGGGATGGCAAGATATAGTTGTGCAGTTTGATCGCCAATGCAAACCCATGAGATGGCCCAAGAATCTTAGAGTAAATAATTTTTCTGGAGAAATAAGAACCCCCAAGAAATAGATTTTTTTTTTTGGAAAAGTTGAGCAACTCTTCCTATCTTTGTATTTTTTTTTTATATTGCAGAGAGAGGAAGGAGACGGGAGGTGGAGAAGCCACAGGAAGAGGCCACTGAGGGGATGGTGGGCGGGTGGGTAATGAATGGTGAAGATACAAGAGAAGATCAACAATTACGGAGGTACGCAATTTTCATATCTTCCTTGTCAGTCTTCACCATTCATTACTTCCTGGGTGAGTACCAAGCTCCTCTTGAGGGAACAAGACCCCAGCCTTCTGCTGGTGAGAAACAGAAGGAGAAGACCCTGGCTTATTCAGAAAGCCTAAGAGGGGAAGAGCTAGAGGTGCCTCCGAGGACGAGGAGACGGAGGGAGCCCTGTAAAGTCTCCTAGCTCTAGAGAGAAAAGACGGGTCCCCGGAAGGCGGAGCGAATCACCCTACGCCGGGCCAGGGTGACAATCTGGAAAGACGAAGCCATGCCGTCCGCCTGATGCAGATCGCTGTCCCCGCAAGCCTGGAAGCCACCTCATTGGCGTCATAAGATGCCCTTGCTTGGTGTCTTGCCAGCTCCAGGCCTACCGCGGAGAGGCAACGGCTTGTCTGGTTTGCTCCGTGTCAGGCATTGATGCCAGCAGCTGGGACATCACGACCACAAATGCCGGTTGTAGGCAGCGTGGTGAGCCTGATGTGATGCAATACAGGCACTCGCACGAGAAGAATAGAACACTCTTAGCTAACGGTCGAACTGGAGAGAGTCCGCATCCGTGGGCGGTCGTAGCCAGGCAGCGGCGCCCAGAAGGAGTATCTAGGTAAACCAAACCAGATGGCGGGTTGGGAAGGAACCTAGAGACTCTGAGGGGCATAATACCTACGCTTGACAGTCAGCCGGGACTGGAGAAGAAGCTGCTGGGGACTGCCAGGACCGGATAGACGCCTCCTGGAAGGGGATAGGCCAGGAAGGTACGACTAAATGCTGGGCACTGAATTCACCAAGGAATTCTCGCCTCTCCTGCTGGTATTGTCTCTCCGAACATAGGAAATCCAAGATCCCTCACCATCCTCGAGAGGAAACGCTGATATTCGTGAAATCAGCATCGGAGGAAGATGAGCAGGGGTTCCTCTCCTCAGAGGAGGGAGACGAGGATGATGGGAGCTGGAATGTCCAGAGGATTCCTGCGGCGGTGGGAGAGTCGAAGACCCGCCATGCATGTATCTAACATATGAGGGAAGGCCACCAGAGAACCCTGAACTGCTCCCAGGATAACGGACCCGTAGGGACCGACATGGCCTGGGAGTGGGGAGAAGGCAGAGAGATGGGAGAGGGCACCTCCGGGAGGCAACTGTTTCATAGGGCTCTGAATCTGGGAAAGGAGGCCTAGTAGGAGGGATCCCGGATATCAGACCAGGCCGCAGAACGGAACTCTGGGAAAGCGGAGCCTGAAGAGCCCTGGGGAGAACCTCCTGTGATGACGCTCGAACCGTATGGATCCAGAAGGGCAGTCCGCACAAACGCGCTGTGGACACCCTAGAACCCTTGAGGAGGGGGCGACTGCACTAGCTCCTGGCCACCCCCTGAGGTGGCTAAAGAAGACCGAGTGGCAGACCCCTGCCCTCAACCCTCGGACTCCGAGAGGGCCCTCCCCACCACAGCGCCCCTGTCCCTAGAGGGGCAACAGCACCTCGGGGTAGCTGTCACCGGCCTCCAGAGGGAGCTTCCCCTCCGTCACCCCCACGCCTGCCCCCTGGGCTCCCGCCACCCCAGCCGGGAACCCCAGGAGACGACGGTGGGGACAGAGGGAGGGTCTGCTGCGCCTGGCACTGCTAGCCACCGGGGACCCAGACCTCAAGAGTGGGGTGCCAGGATGGGTCCACGCCCGAGTCATCGCCTCCGAGGAGGACGAGACCAGCTGGACCTCGATGCTGGCCACCCTAGGGGCTCGAGGCCACGAACGCCCCGGTACTAAGGGTGACGCCGCCCCACGCCGTAGCAGCCAGGCCTAATCCCAGACTCCCAATGGCGCTGCAGGCCCGCACCGCCCGGAGGAAGGACAAGGCCCACGGCGCCGCGCGGCGTTTGAGGCGAGCGGCACCGCCGACGGCGCCAGCCGATGTCCATCGGCGCAGCTGGGACGAAAGCGGCGCTCATTGATCGATTGGCGCTGGATCTAAAGCGGCGCCTTACCGATCACTGGCAAGAGGAACGGCGCTGGCTATCACCGCACCGAACGCGCCGATCCGGAACGGCGCTGAAGGCGCGCGCCGAGGTCCACCCAGCCAGGCCCAAAAGTCGAGGGCCTCGACATCGGGGAGCCTGCACTCTGAGGTGACTGCCGAGGCGGTGTCCGCCGCTGCCCTGGGAGGGACTACGACGCCCTCAACACCGCAGAAGAGGCCTCCTCCTCGGCAAGAATAGACGAGGAGACCCTCCTCCTCGGACCGTGATAGCCGGAGGGGACCGCGGAAGGGCCTAACGACCTTGCCCGAGAATCCCGAGAGCCGACGCCGCCCCGAAGTTGAGCGGGCCTTGCTGAGCTTAAACGCTGGATTTCGAGGACGCGGGCGTCCATCGAGAAACAGGCGCCGCATTTAATCCATATCGCGGTTGGGTCCCAGGTAACGGCAAGGCAAACGCTATGCCGTCCGAGACGGAGAAATGCCGCCACAGGAGCACTGGACGCATAGGCGCGTGCCTGTCTTAGAAAAGCGCTAGCTCCCAACCGGACATAACGCAAATTAAAAAGACTAAAACACAGTAGGAAACACACCCGCGCCAGATAGAAAAAGGAACAGTCTTACCGGGTCGGGCGCGAGTGCTAGAAAACCAGGAGTCGGTATACTACCACGGAGTTACGCTTCACACGCGAGCAGGTGCTGCCTCGATGGCGGGAGAAACAGAACTGAGTTGGAGGAGGAGTCGGTCGCTACTGAACGGCCGCCGCGCGCTGACGCCACTCTTAGGGCGGTGCTGGCGAAGAAGTTTTTTTAAAAAAAGCTTCGCGGACGGGCGCGTCCGGCTTACACCCAGGAAGTAATGAATGGTGAAGATTGGACAAGGGAAGATCAGCTCTTGCAGCAGGTTACACCATTAGACTGAAGCCGCCAGGTGTCAGGACCCCACGGAAATCTTCTAGCTAGCAGTCTTCAGCGGGACCGCTCCGACGCCGGTCTCGCCAGAATCCCCAGTTCTCCTGCCGGAGACTCCCGGCCGCTGGATGACATCAGAAAGGGAGAGCCGAGGACCCGCCATCAGATGGCCAAGACTAAGAACGATCTTTCTAAGCGTAGGCTGGAACTTACCTCCTCCAAGGGGCATGGTGGTGGAAGGACCTGCTGCAAGAGCTGTTCTCGAAGATCTACTGTTACGTAAGTTCTCACGTAACTATTATCTTCTTCGAGGTATAGCTCTGCAGCAGGTTACACCTATTAGACTGATTCCTGCCAATGGCGCCTTGAAAAGTCATCGGGAGGAGGCGATACTGAGATACCAACACGGCCTAAGCCTAGGACAGGAGGCCCTGCAGGACAGCAAGGCCGAAACCCGCTCTGCGCCGTGAGGCGATATCAAGGCTGTAATGCCTGATATAATGTGCACTGAGCTCAGGTGGCTGCAGCACATATGGCCGATGTGGATAATGCTTCAGTGCTGCAAAGGAGTGTAGCCACCTCTTGTCGAAAGCGGCCCTAACCACACCTGGTAAGGGCTTCTGTCGCTTGCTGTAGCAAAGGGAAATGCACTGGATGAGCTAGCGAGAAAGCGTCTGTTTTAGACTGGATCTCCCAACATCCTCTCAGTGAAAGAGACGAACAGCTGTTTGGTTTTGCGGTGCTGTTTGGTCCTGGTCAAGTAGTATCTAAGACACGGTGAACATCCAGGGTGTGAAGCAATGCTTCTCCTCGATTAAGCGTGCCAAGGAAGTACACTGGTAAATCAATGTCTTGGTTAAGAGTGAGGGCTGAGACCACCTTAGGTAGAAACTTGGGATTAGTCCTCAGGAACACCCTGTCCTGGTGAAAAATTAAATAAGGCTCCTTACACATAGGCGTGTAGTTGGAGATTCTTCTCATGAGCAACAGCAACCAAAAATAACGTTTTCACGATAGAAAACGCAGCTCACAATCTCAGTGCAGGTTCAAAGGGTGGCAGCGTAAGCTGCTCCAGGATTTAACGGTAGGTCCCAAGGAGGACAGGATTCCTGATGGGTGGCTAGGTGGAGCACCCTCTTAAGAAGGCACGGAAGTATCCAACTGTGCCACGTGTGCTGGCCTATCGGGGCGTGGTAGGCTGAGATTGCACAAAGGTGCACTTTGATCGAGGAGTAAGCCAACCCTTATTGAAAAAGGGAGAGCAGGTATTTCTTGAAGAAGAAACGGTTTTAATGGATTTCCTGATCGTCGCTAGGCTAGATACTGGACCGAAGGGTCGAGACATGCAAGTCGCACGGCAGGAAAGAATCGGGGATTCTGGCAGGACCGCCTCTTATGTACTCACGCCTGACGCCGGGGCGGACCGACGCCGAGGCGGTCTCCGCTGAAGACTGCTAGCTAGAAGATTGCGGGGTCCTGAAGCCTACTGCTTCAGTCCTAATGGTGTAACCTGCTGCAACAGCTGTACCTCAAAGATGATCAGGGGTACCAGGGCTGTCTGGCACAGTCTGGAGCAATCAGAATCACTTTGCATGGTTGTGACCTTATCTTGACTAACACCTTGAACAGGAGAGGAAGGGGGAGCAGAAATTTCCTTCCCAATTCAGAATCAGAGCATCTGGGGACTGAGCCCAAGACTGGGGGTCTGCAACAAAAGAGAGAAGTTGGTGATTGTCTGGGGCTGCAAAAGATCCATCTGTGGAGTGCCCCATCTAGAGAAAATCATTTTCAAAACTAGGGGATCTAGGGTCCATTCGTGATGGCCTGGGATATCCTGCTGAGAGCATCTGCTAGGACATTGTCCTTCCCTGGGAGGTGAACTGCTATCAGAGAGGTTTGCAGGGAATAGGCCAGGGACCACAACTTCATTGCGTCTGTGCACAAGGCTGTAGACAGAGTGCCTCCTTGCTTGTTGATGTACCACATTGTGGTGGTATTGTCTGTTCTGATCTGGACCACCTTGTTCTGTACAGATTTGGAAAAGGCTTGCAGTGCCAGAAACACTGCTCTGATTTCCAAGAGATTGATGAAGCAGAGATTCTTGAGGTGACCATAGCCCTTGGTGGTAAGATCCCCAGGTGGGCTCCCCAGCCCAGCAGGGAGGCATCTGTGGTGAGTATCACTGAATGAGACTGAGTGACAAAAGAAACCCTTGTCTCAGATTGTCCTGACCCTGCCACCATTGCAAAGCCTGGATCAGGGTTCGAGTCACTGGGACTAGTTTGGTAAGGAATCCTTCCTTGGGACCAGAAGGCTCTTAAGTGGAACTGAATGTCCCTCATCTGGAATCTAGCTCCTGAACCACTGCTGTGGAGGCTGCCATGTGGCCCAGAAGCTGCAGGAAATGCCTTGCTGGTCGAGACACCTGTAGGGTGAATGAAGAGGCCAGTTCCATAAGGGTCCTTGCCCTGTCCAGGGGAAGGAAGGCTCTTGCTTTTACTGTATCCACCTCCGCCCAATGAAGGTGGAGGAGCTGTACTGGCTTGAGAACTGACTTTGGAAAGCTGAGGAGAGGAATCCTAAGGAAGTGAGCACTTGCTGAGTTATTTGTAGATGTGACTTGACTTGGTCTGGAGACTGACCCACTATGAGCCAGTCGTCCAAGTATGGAAAGATGAAGATCTTTTCTCTTTCGGAAAGCAACCACTACTGCCAGGCACTTTGTGAAAACCCTTGGGGCTGATGTTAGGCCAAAGGGCATTGCTCTGAATTGATAGTGGCCTGAGGCAACTTGAACCTGAGGTACTTTCTGTGGGAGCACCTGATGGGAATGTGAAAATAGGCATCTTTGAGGTCCAGGGAGGCTAGCCAGTCCCTGGCCTTAGAGAGGCAGGATTATTCCTAGAGTCACCATTTTGAACTTTGGTTTTAAAAGGTGCTTGTTCAGATATCTTAGGTCCAGGATGGGCCGCCATTCTCCTGTCTTTTGGCGGTTAGGAAGTACCTGAGTACAATCCTTTGCCCTTGTGTAGGGTAGAAACCCTCTCGATGGCTCTGAGAGCCAGGAGGGAAGAAACCTCTGCCTCTAGGGCAAGGGTTTCTGATGGATTGCAGGTGGAAAGATCTGGTTCTCATCTTGGGAAATTGTTTGAAGCTGAGAACCAGTCCCTGGCTACTACTTCCAGGACCCACTTGTCTGATGTCAGAGACTTCCAGTCCTGGACAAAGTAAGCCAGCCTGCCCCTACAGGTATTGGAGAATTGCCGGGCACACCATCAGGGTGTCTGCTTGGCAGGGGCTTTAGGCTGAGGGGTGGATGCAGGCCTGCTCATTCCCGTCTGCTTCTCCCTCTGAAGAACCCTCTGAGCATAAGAAGAAGAAGAGGCCTGGGCTTGGTTAAAGGCCTGCCCCTGCCCCTGGACTGCTGCCTTTGAGGAGTGGCTTGCCTTTCTTTGGCCTGAGCACTCCTGTAGGTGGTCCTGTACTTGTCCATCTTTTTCATGTAGTTCTCTGTGCTCCCCAGACAGAGAATTACCAATAACAGAAATCCATGGCCTCAGCCTGGGTATCCTGTGATAGGCTAGTACATCTGAGCCAAGACATCCTCCGAAGGGCCACAGATGTAGCCATGACTCTTGATGAAACATCATTGGAGTCCACAGCAGCATGAAATTGCACCTTGGATGCCTCAATCCCACCTGCAGCCACCTACTCCAGCTCCTTGGCAAGCTGGTCAGGGCCTGTTTAGCCAGAGCCAGCACAGTGTCCCATCTGGACTTCTGGTATCTAGCTGTGTGGGCCATATAGTTAGCCTGCCTGAGTCCCAAAGATGCTGCCATGTACTGCTTCTTTGCCATGGCATCAATCCTCCTGGAATCCTTATCTGGGGGTGTGATGCCAAGGATATTGCCTTATCACAGGGAGCAGCCTGCACTACCCCAACATGGCTGCACTGCTGAAAAAGGACTCCGTGTATGAGCCTGAAAGGATGTACCTCTTGTCCATTCGTCTGTCCACAGGAGGTATGGAGTTAGAGTCTTAAGAATTTTATTTGTCTGTTTCCCAAAGATTTATGGAGGGAATAGACGGTCTCCTGGACTCTGGGATGTCCATCATTTCAACAAAATCAGGCTCCACCTGATCCTCTACTGCTTCTTCCATTGGAAGCTGGAGGTTTCAGCCAATTTTTGTAAAACATAAAGTGGGAAGGGACTCCAGAAAGCCTAGGAGGAGAAACACCTGAAGGTCTGTCTGGGAGATGTCCGGGTCAACAGGCACATCCAGACTTTCATAATCACCATCATCATCCCCATACTCTTCCACCCTCCTCATCCGGTTCACAAAATTCTTCTGAAGTGTAATCTGGACCGGGAATCAACCGAACCAAACCCCTGCCAGATGGTGCCGGTTCGGCGGAACGCAATAGCTGATTGCATTATTCTTATTGCCTTGGCTATCTAAGTCATGATCGGAGTATGAATTTCTGGATCGAACTGGACAATTTATCTTTTCTTTAACCAACTCCTCAGAATCGGCTCTCTCTTGCTCAAGAAGTATCACCCTGGTCACAGGGCATTCCTTCTGGTTTAGTGGAACCGAACCTGGCTGGCCATCCGGGTCAGTGGACTCGGCCTCCTTTCCCTCAGTCACCTACTCTCTTATCCAGGGTAGCTTTGGGAAAATTCTTACAAATGTGGCAGTCTGAATCGAGGTGGTCAAACCCCAGACAATAAACACAGGTGGTGTGGGATCAGCCTTAGCAAAGGCTTCCCCACACACACTGCAGTGTTGAAACCCAGTGGGCCCGTTTTTTCTTGGGTTTCTCAGACATGGCCAATCCATCCAAAACTTGCTCTTTTTTCGCAATCCTCCCTTGTCGGTTCCCGACCGTGTTACGGGTCTTGGAAACCGTAATAAAATCCATTTTTTTTTTTTTAGAACCGAGCACGGACTGGTTGCCACCTCTAAGTAAATTCAAAAGCTTTTAACTAAACTGATCGGTTCAGCTGAACCGATCCAACATTTACAAGTTCCACACAGAAACTAAATGCAAAACCTATCTAGTACTCACGGTACCACAGACAGAGACTTAAACGAAGATTCGGTAGCAGAAATTGTAGAAACCGATCGAAAACGACACTTTAACCGACTTTTTGAACCGAGCAAAGGAGAAATCTCCAGAGTAACTGTTCAGTGAGGCGAGTAAAGAATCTGACGGTTGGAGTTTAAACAACAGCAGACAGGGCTTCAACCGACTCACGTGAACATTCCATGCTGGCCATGGAAAGTTTAACTTTGTTCTCCGGGGAGTTGAAAGGCAGGGACCTAACTGCAATAGTCAGAATACAGCAAGACTTCATGTTGTTTGAAGGTACTGCTCAAATTCCAGAGGCAGACCCTGACTGACACCTCCAGAATCCACCTGTCCATGGTAACAGCGGACCAGGCAAAAGGCAGTGGCAGAGCCAGCCCCCCTCCCCAACAGGAGGACCCAGGGAGGAGTGATGGGTATGGTGGCACCCCCATCCCGTCACTAAGCAGGCTTGGAGGAGGAGGACCTGGCTGAGGAGCCACCGGTCCCTTGCCTCTGGGCTTACAGACCACCGAGGCCACAGACTTGGACCTAGGTCACCAGGACTGAGCCTGCTGGCTCAGCTGATGCTGGGCTGGTTTTGCCGCAGGAGTGGAGGACCTAAAGGGCTTTGGCTTCTGCTGCCTGAACCCTGGGATCCTTCTGCAAATGTAGAAGCCCAAGGCGGCACTGGACTTCTCGATATGCTGGAGGTGACCCTCCACACCAGGCCCAAACTGGTCTGTGCCCAGGAATGGAACATCTGCCAGCTTGTGCTGATTGTCTGCCATAAAGGTCGAGATCTGCAGCCAAGCTCTACAGCACAATGGCAACTGCGCCACTGAGGGCAGGAATCCTACCAAGATCCAGAGCTGTCTGAAGATGCTGCTTAGCCACAGCCGGCCTGATCTCAGACCTGCTCGACCATGATCTGGAGGTCCGAAGGTGGTGAGAATCACCTCATCCAAAAGAGCAGAAGAGGCATGGGAGAAGTGTGCCATCATGATGGCCGACCGAAGAAGGCAGCATGGAACTTTTAGCGCTGGTCCAATTTCTGGGACTCCTTGTCGACTCTTGTTGGCGTCCGGTATTGCCCAAGCGCTGAAAACCTGCGGTGTGCCACCAACCCCTCAGCGAGGGTGCTCGTGAAACCCGAGAGGGTGTCAGTGGGCATGCATATCTGCATGAAGCCAGTGGCAAAAGCCACGGTTTTGACCGTGGTCAAAACCTGGAAGTCCCTGAGACAGAAACCGTTGCTGGTCCCAGGAACATCGGCGGTAAGTATTTTATTTTCTTTCTTCAACTCCTTCTTGCAAGGCTATGCGAACCAGAAGGGCCCTTGTAGTCAGGAAGGCTGGCACAGCTCCTGAAGGAGCCTGAAAAGTGGAGCCCAATTGGAGAGGAGCGAAGGCAGAAGCAGAGGATAACTGTCGGCGGCCAAGCCACCTCCTAAAAGCTGTAAGCTGTTCCAACTGCTCAGCGGACTCCGCAGCCGCAGGGGACCACCCAGCGGCATCTATAGATTTCACTGCAGATGTAATTTTTCCAGGAGGCCCAACTTAAGGTGGGCGGGGCGGTCCTCCGAGGACTGTCGGGTGAAACAACTGGCAAATGTCGCATGGCTGGGTATTATGATCGTGGCCCAGGCAGTAGACACACATAGGCGTCAGGGTTGGTATACATCTTCTGCCGCATGGGCACCGGCAAAATCTGGGTGCAGTCTTATCATCCATTGCGGTCGCGATCGAACTGAAGACAGAAACTCGTAAGAGTTTAAGTTTTGAAAGTTAATTAGAAGATGATAGTGCTAGGGCCTACTCAATGCGGGAGGCGGTAAGGAGGAACCTGCTTCTTCCGCAGAAAGGAAGATCTGGCATCATGGGCGGAGCAGAGTGATATACAACCCGGTGGGAGAAGCCAGCTTGAAGACTTTCTGGCACATCTTAAGTGGAAAGGACACTGCCAGTAAGTGTGGATGGAACAACATATCCATGTCCCTAGAATGGAAATTAACAGGAGGTAGGTTCACGAGTGAGGTGAGGAAGTACTACTTTCGGAAAGGGTGGTGGAACCTTGGAACAGTCTGCAGCTGAATTGGTGGGTGCAAAAACAGTCAGAAGATTCAAGCAGGGCTGGGACACAATGAAGGGAATAGTGGTTACCAGGGGCAACAGGATCAAGTAGGAGAATAGAGAGAGGATGGGAGGGCTAGTACCCTGGAGGAACAGTAGGTTCCAGGGTTATAGGAACTTGGCAGACTGGATGGACCTTTGGTCATTTTCTGCTGTCACTGTCTATGTTTCTAACTCTAAAAGGAACTGCTAATAATGGGTGTAATCAGCATTGGAGGAGAGGAGAACCGAGGAATCCTCTTCCTCCGAGGAGGAAGATGGAGAAGAGGAGGAGGAGCTGGACTCAGGAGATGGCGTGCCAGGGTTTCAGGCCCAAAACTGGCCTGGTCCATTGCTGTCAGGTAGGTTGGGAAGGCACTTGCCGGCCCTGAACTGCTCAAGGTCAGGGGCCCTGCAGGACCACAAATTCCTGAAGGGGAGGGACAGGCAGAGGAGAGGTAGGAGGAGGAGCTGGGTCGTGAAGGACCAGGCCAGGTTCTCTTCAGAGGCTATGACAGCGAACAGGTGTCCTACCTGGGAGGAGGGCTGTGCATCTCATCCAGCTGGGTATGCCCAACCGTAGAGGCGATCTGGATGGTGTCCTGGGGGACCTCCAAGTGAGGAGGTTGGAGCCATACAGGTCCTACAGGGCAGTCCCTATCCCCACATACCACAAGCCCAGGCGGTTCCGGAGGAGTCAGAGAACCAGAGTCAACACTGCGGCTCCTGCTAGTGCCCCCAGCCACTCTTGGACGGGGTGTGGCGTGACCAGGACCTACCGCCTACCCATCTCACTGAAAGGGCTCGGGCCATTGGATTAGCCTAGTTGTATCCCCAACAGCAGAAACAAAAGCATGAAAGTACAGTCAGGCCAAAAATATTGACGCTCTTGCACTTTTTCAAATAACTCACAAGTTCCTCTAAACATAAGTTGAAATTAACAACAGTACAGTATTTGGTCTCCACAATTCTTTATTTCTCTGTTAATATTACGGAACCTTTGTTTTTGATTCAGAATTTAATATATTTTTATTTATTTATTTTAAGAATCAGTTTACAACCTTTGAGCCAGAGGCTCGTTTCCAAATGTACTCGTCACATAAAGACATACATTGCGTTTCAGTTACATAGCAAAGATTTGCAAGAAATCAATAGGCATTCACCACGGGTGCCACGTCACATCCTTTTAAATCAGAAAATGAAAAGAAATGGCATTAACAAAATTATTGACACCTAGACTTAATATTTGGTAGCACAACCTTTGGTCAAAATAACTGCAATCAACCACTTCCTGTAGCCATGGATGAGCTTGCACCTCTCTACTGGCAGTTTGGCCCACTCTTCTTGTGCAAACTGCTCCAGTTCTCCCAGATTTGAAGGGTGCCTTCTCCCAACTGCTGTTTTCAGATCTCTCCACAGGTTTTCAATGGGATTTAGATCTGGACTCATTGCTGGCCACTTCAGAACAGTCCAGTGTCTTGTCTTGAACCATTCCTGGGTGCTTTTAGAAGTGTGTTTGGGGTCATTGTCCTGCTGGAAGACCCATGACCTTGACGGAGACCCAGCTTTCTGACACTGGGTTCAACATTGCGCTCCAAAATGGCCTGGTAATCTCCAGATTTCACGATGCCATACACACGTTCAGGCACCCAGTGCCAGAGGCAGCACAGCAACCCCAAAACATCACTGAACCTCCTCCATGTTTGACTGTAGGGAAGGTGTTCTTTTCTTTGAAGGCTTAATTTTGTTTTCTGTAAACAGCGAGATGATGTGCTTTATCAAAAGCTCTAATTTGGTCTCATCTGTCCACAGGACATTCTCCCAGAAGGATTTTGGCTTGTTCAGGTGTGTTTTGGAAACCCCACTCGGGCTTTCTTATGTCTCTCTCTCAGCAGTGGGGTCCTCCTGGGCCTCCTACTATATAACCCTCTTTCATTGAGTTGGCAACAGGCGGTACAAGTTGAAACTGTTGTGCCTTGTGTCTGAAGGTCAGCTTGAATCTGTTTGGCAGTTGATCGAGGTGCTTTCTCCACCATTCGAGACAATCCTGCGCTGCAATCTTCGATCAAGTTTTCTCTTGCGGCCACGTCCAGGGAGTTGGCTACAGTGCCATGGGCCTTAAACATCCTGATAACATTACGTGCGGTGGAAAACAGGAACATCAAGGTCTCTGGAGATTAATTTGTAGCCTTGAGATTGTCCATGCTTGGCTACAATCTTCTGTCTGACCTCCTCAGACAATTCTCTGGCTTTCTTTCTTTCTCCATGCTCACTGCGGTACACACAGTGACACAAAACAGGAGAATGAGTCCTTTCTCTATTCAAACTGGTTGAATGAGTGATTTTTATATTGCAGGCACCTGCAACTCACCACAGAGTGAGTTCAATTCCAAAGTGAAGGAGAATCACCTGCTTGAAATCTAATTATTCTAACTACTTCTAAAGGTGCCAATAATTTTATCCGGTCATTTAAGGTTTCTGTGTGGAATAAGCTAAGACTTAGTAAATTTTTCTGTTTTTACGTTTTATTTCACTGCAAACCAAAGAAATATGTATGTGGATACCAAAATATTTTTAATTTCAACAATTTTCTGGAAGGAATGGTGCATTATTAGAAAAACTGCAAGAGCCAATATTTTTGTACAACTGTATATATAATATAAAGTATAATACTGTTTACTTTATAGTACGTTATATAGGAGAAGAATGGTATATAATATATAGGAGGAGGCTGTGCCTGGACAAAGCCATTCGGAATGTACTGGGTGACGGTGCAGTGCACTTAGTCTGGATGACATTTATTTTGAATGTCATCAGCTTAATGTGGAATAAGAACATTTACTCAATGTTTATGTCTGCTTACTTACAAGATGTTTGTTGGTTCTTAATTAACTCTTTTACTGCTTACTCTACTACCTTACTATTTCAGTCTCTTCTACTTATTTTTCTTTTTTCTCTACATCTTTTTCACTCAGGGTGAGGGCTGCAGCCTTTCTGACTATTCCAAATGAGAGGTATTTCCACCAGAATATTCATGCATGACTTGCTCTGACAAACTTCAATATGGCTGGAAATGATAAACTAAATTTAGTTACTTGGAACATCAGAGGTCTGAACCATCAGGCTCGGAAATTTGGTTGCCTGGCGTTCAAGTTTTCTGTTGTCCTGGAATTTTTAGGATGCAAGCGTAATCAACGTCAATGAGCTGTACTTATTTTTTAGATATCGTACTCTACTGTAACTCTCTTCACCCCATCTCTATACTTTGTTCTCTTGGTCTCTTTATGCAGATTTTCCTTTTAACAGAAGCTCGTTTTATTATTTATTTTCAAATGCAGTTAAATGTGCAGCAGCTGCTATGCTACACAAGTCTCCAGGCTCCAGCCCTCCCAGTAGTCCAGTCAAACTTTCTCTCTCTGTACTGTAGCTTGGCTGTACAATTTCTCAATAATAATAGAAAACATGTAGTTAATTTTTCTACACAGTGCATCCACTCAGCAATAGCTTGCTGTCAGCCCTCTTATGAATCTCCAGTTCAGTCTGTCCTGTTTCTGGCAGGGCAGGCTGCATTCATTCTCTGCTTTTTGAAAAGTCTAATCTCTCAACACAGTCACAGCAGCTACTGACTCCATCACTCTAGTAACTGTAGCAGTTGTGTAGACTGGAGTTCAAATCCTCCCTCCTGTCCTTTCCTTTCTGCTGCTTCCTGTTTCAGATTTACTTTTTAGTAATGTAGTGAGTTAAATTCAGCCACAGACTCTAAATGCTAGCTGCTGTTGTGGTATCGTCCTGCTTGTCTCCTTTCCACCCCTTCAGTCTCAGATTGGTGCTGGGTGGCAGTAGTCTGCAGTGGCTGTATTTAATTTGCTTTTTCTTTAAAGTCTTTATCAGATGCTGCTTGAGAGAGACTAGGACCCTTAAATATCTCCCTCTTCTTCTCCTTCAGCACAGCAGTACTCAGATCAGCATAAGTGCTGCCTCCTGCCTAGCTATATTTTCTTTCCTTTTTCCAACTATGAACTGCTTGTGACAGGGTGGAACAGGACTCTGTCCCATTTGCTATGGAGAAAGTGTTTAAATGCAAGGATCTTTCCTTTCCTGTCTCTTGTTCAATCTGGCTGCGCAACCAGATTTTCCTGTGAGACCTTGGACTTGATCAACCTGACAAGTCCAATTCTTGCCTCTTTCTGTTTCTCAGTTTTCCCTTATTGTCTGTTTTCCTCCCTTGCATATCCGCTGATATAAAAATACACATCAACAAGTGGAAATCGACCGATACTGGGATCCCTTTTGTTTAGAAAATATATAGTGCTACTGTTGAAATGTATATATTTATAATTTGAGATGATTGCAGAAAAATATTGTAAACTCTAGAGGTTACTTGAGTGCAAATCTTCCAGCCTTTTGCAAAAGCTGTAGGCGCGCTCGGTAAGCACACTGTATTCTAGCAGCTCCTGAAACTTACAAGAAATGGAAATTAGGTACCTACTGTAATTCTTGATCTTCTTGGATGGAGTCTCCACCACTAATGGGAGTTAAGCCAGAGGCGCTAGGTCAGCAGAACCAAACTTTTCATGAGGGCGAGCGCCGAGATGGAATACGAGGAGCATACGTGTGTGTGGCTATACTTGAAGCGTTGACCATTCAACCACCTCAGTACCTTTTTCCGAGGAGGTGCAGTGTAATTAATCTAGAAGGACTAGGCTAAAATCGGACATAAAAGATGGTCCGAATGACCCGTGTGAGAAGGGTCAACAATGAAATCTTCACAGTCCAGCCATTGAGGGGTGAAGACCAAAAACAGAAGTGAGCTCAGGGAAGGTGGGTGGGCGTGTGAATGAGTGGTGGAGACTCGTCCAAGAATTATGGTAGGTACGTAATTTCCATATCTTCCTGGACATAGAGTCTCCTGCTCATTCATAACAATCTCGGGCTAAATAATCCCCGAGATGGGCAGCAGGAGATGAACAGCTCACATGCTTAGGGCAGAAGTCCGTTAAGAATGGTCCTGCCAAATGACAGATGCCGTCTGGCAAGGACATCCAAAGCGTGAGTGCTTAACAAAAAGCAGGCATGGAGCTCCAGGTAGCAATTGCAAATATCTGCAATGGGCACGTTCACGGTTTCCATCAGAGATGCGCGACTGGTCGGTAGAGTAGCGTACCTCTGCCTTCCAGCTTGACCTGTGCCATAGAATAGCAGTGGCGAAGGCATGCCACCAGCCACACCGAAATGCACCTGATGGCAACAGGTTGACCTAACTGGGTCTCGATGAAGGAAACAAACATTTCTTGAGCCTTGCGAAATTCCTTTGTTCTAGCTAGATAGAACACGCAATGCTCTCTTAACATCCAGCGAATGAAGGTATGGCTCCCCTTCATTCTGGAAGTTCATAAAGGTAGGGAAGGACTAAAGGCTGGTTTAGATGGAATTCTGAGACAACCTTAGGGAGAAACCTAGGATGAGTCCTAAAACTACTTTGTCCTTGTGAAATATAATGTAGCGGGGGAGGGGGGTGTCTGTGACCAGTGCATGTATTTCAGAAACTCTACGGGCAGTGATGGCCACCAGGAAGGCCGTTTTCCAAGTGAGGAATTTCAACTCTGCAAGTAGCTAGAGGCGCGAAAGTTTTAGAGTGAGCATGTCTAGCACAAGGTTAATGTCCTAGGCTGCGACTGGACATCTGATAGGAGGTCTAGTATGCAGAATACCCCCAAGAAACCTCTTAACTACAGGTAACTGAGCCAGTGACATGGAAATTACTGGCTCATGATAAGCTGAAATGGCACAAAGATGAACTCTGACTGTAGTATTGCAGACCTGAATTTGATAGGTGGAAAAGGTCACCAAGACTTTATTTGGTGGGCAGGAAAAAGGTTCGAAGAGAGTTTTGCACACCAGATAGAAACGCTTCCATTTGGCTGTGTAGGTTTTCTATTGGCTGGCTTATGCGCAGCAAAGAATATCTGAAACCCTATGAGAAACATTGAACCTATTCATCTCTCTCTCTTCAGGAGCCAAGTGTGAAGGTATACGACCTCAGGTTGGGATGGACCACGGGACCCTGGGTCAGAAGGTCTGTCTGAAGGGGAAGCGCCTGGGGGGAGGGGGTTCCGACAGACTGTTGAGCAGTGGAACCATATTTGCCGAGGCCAAAAGGAAGCAATGAGGATCATTTTGTCCCCTGAGACTCGAATTTTATTAGTACACTGAATTAGGGAAGAGGAGGAAAGGAGTATAGAAAGCGTTTTGTCCACTGCAGCCTGAGCGCATCCTGACAGAAAATGCCAGGTCCTGGATTTCTGGAGCAGAAGACAGCAGTTTACATTGAGTGGGGACACAAAAGGTCCAGGTCTGGAGTTCCCAATCTCTGAAGAGTGACTGAGCGACGTTAAGTCAAAAGACCACTCATGAGGATCTGTCTCCGTTCTGCTGAGATGGTCTGCCAGCCCGCTTTGTACTCCTGGCAGGTAAACCGCGTGGATTAGAGCCTTGTGCTCCAGGCACCACTCTCACAGCTTCCCTGAATAATGGGTAGAGTGTGCACCGCCTGCTTATTGATGGAATACATCACTGCTTTGTTGTCTGTTTGAAGGAGAATGGTCTTGTGACTGAGAATGTCCTTCAAGGCTCGGACTGCACAGAGGGCAGCTCTCATTTCCAGGACATTTATGTGAAGCTGGGACTTGTCCTGAGTCCATGTACCTTGGGTGTGGAGATTCTGGCAAGGAGCTCCCCATCCCATCAGGGACAAATCCATGGTAATGGAAGATCAATGATCCAGAGGAGAAAAGGGCATCCTTCAGAAGGTTGTCCTCCTCGACCACCGAAGTAGTGACCTCTTCAGAGGTTCTGTCACCTTGATAGGAAAGGGCTGAGGGTGAGTGGTTGGGGACCACTGAGTACTGAGCATCCACTGTGAGGTTCTCAAGTGGAGGCGTGCTAAGTACAGTAAACACTGAGGATGCCATGAGACCCAGCATACGTTGCATGGAGATAGCTTGAACCTAGCTGTTTTCTCTGATGTAACGGGCCATCTGTAAGATATTGGTCCTTCTGTCCTCTGGGAGAAAAGCCTTCCACAGGAGGTGTCCAGAAAAGTTTCTATAAAGAGGAGCTTCTGGGAGGGCTGCAACTGCGATTTGTTGAGATTCAGCAGGACTCCCATGGATGTGAGGAAGTCTGATGCCGTGGCTCACAGCGTCCAAGTGCCTTGTCTGGAGGGACTTGCTAGAGGCCAGTCGTCCAGATATGGAACACTAGTTCTGATTTTCCTGAGATGCGCCGCGCAGAATTGCACAACACCTGTAAAAACTTGAGGTGCCAAGGATAGCCCAAAAGGCAGGACTCAACTGATAATGCTGACCCAACGCCACAAACCGTAGGTATCAGTGGTGCTTTGGATGTATAGGAATGTGTTGATAGGCATCCTGCATGTCCAGGAAGGCTAGCCAATTGTGTTGATGAAGCAAAGGTAGCAGGGAACCTGTGATATCATCTTGAACTTTTCTTGAGAAGAAACTTGTTTAACTTTCTGAGGTTCAGAAGGGGCACATGCCACAGTTTTCTTCAGGACCAGGAAGTAATGGGAGTAGAAACCTGCATTTCGTTGATGTAGCATAACTATTTCTACTGCCCTGTTGTTCAGAAGGCCTTGTACCTCAGAAGCAAGAAAGTCTGACTGTACTGCTGACAGCCTGGGCTGTCGTTTGGGGGATGATCAGGAGGGGTTCCTGAAAGACTGAGCGAATACCCTCGCGGATTATCCGGAGGACCCATTTGTCTGATGTTATGGATTTCCACTGGTTGTAGAACTGAGTCAGGCGTCCTCCCACCACTGAGGAGTCCCCTTGGACAGTTGAGGTGGGACCTGGGCCAGAAACTCAGAAGGTGGCACTGGGCGCTTTAGGGCCCTGTGCCTTCTGCTGTGTTTTCTTTTGTAGCTGAGGATGTGTTTTATTAAAATCTCCTCTGCCCGAAAGGACTGATGGTTGTAAATTGGCGCTTGTTGGTGCCCCTGGGAGGAGGTGTGGGTCTAGCCGTCTTAATGGCAGACCTAGTCTTCTGTGTGGCCTCCAGAGCTTGCTCTACCTGGGGTCCAAACAGATACATACCGTTGAAGGGTAAAGCCATGACCTGCTGCTGGGCATCATTCGTGAAGCATGAAGTATGTAGCCAAGAGTGGCAACGGTGCAGATGCCAGCTTCACCGCTCTGGAAGCAGTACCGAAGCGTCCATTGCAGCTTTAACCTGTTGGTTGTTGGATTCGATACCCCTAGTTATGGTCTGAAGTAGCTCTGAATTAGTTTCTGACTTGGGCAGAGCATCTACCATTTGTTTGAGTGAATGCCAAAGGACATACTCATATTGAGAAAAATAGCTCTGGTAGCTGGCACACGCATACCCAGGGTGGAGGCAACAAAGACTCTCTTACCTAAGGTGTCTATCTTGCGAGACTCTTTATTTATAGGCCGGGCTGTAGATGCCTGGGGAGGATGGCCTTATTCTCTGCCAAGACTACAATGGGATCAGCAAAGGCTTGTGAGGCCAAAATGGGGTGATCCTTGGAGGGCATACTTCCTATCTATGGACTTTGCCACGGAAGGAATAAGACAGGATTGTTCCATACCATTTGAGAGAGGGTCTCGAAAGAGGGTTGTACCAGAGGAGTTAAATCCATAGGGATCTCAGGACATGCAGGTATTGGAATCTTAAAAGCTTCCCAGGATCGATTTCTGTAGTCTGAGAGAGAGTAGAATTTAAATTTTAAGCAGACACTTATAGGAAAGATCTTCGACCACAGGCACTGCAGCAGAGATTGATCCCTGCTCCTTCAACAGCATCACCCAGTCGAAGATCTGGGTCAGGTTCAAAATCATCTCCTGACAGTCCAGGAGGGACTGTATGGACAGGAAAGGGTGAAAATCAGTAGGAAAGAAGAACAGGAAAGAATCAGAGTCGAGAATCCCTGGAGGCTGGACGGTGCCACACCAAGCCTGGCGCCAATGAAGAACATGGCGTCTAACACAGGAAGTCGGCACCTCGGAAACAGCCCAGCACCCGGCTCCGATGACAGCCAGCGCCCGCTGATGGCGCCGACAGACTCCCGGCACCGCAGATGGCACCAAGTGTGTCCCAAGGGTCTGAAACTCGATTTGAGGAAAAAGGAGGAAACTGGCAGGAGATAGAGGCATCGGTGTGGCCCCTGCGCCACAGCCATGGGGAGAAGGGGACACCCGGCGCAGAGTGCGGCGGCACTGAAGAAGGCGCCTCGGGAAGGTCAATCGCCCTACCCGTTCCACTGAACCGCCTGAAGGCCTCAGGTGACTGGATCAGGCAGCTGGACCAACCTCCAGGCCATTGCTCCATAAGAGCAGCCCAGTGGTGAGACTGCTCATTGGAGGCCCCTCAATAGGCGGGGACGGGCCCGATGTGGGAGGTCGGCCATCGGAGACAGAAACGGTGACTCCGACAGAGGTGGAACCGATGCCTGGCCCCAATAACCGACCGTGATGCGCAGACATACCAGAAGGCGATCTCGGTGATGCCTTCTCTTTCCGACTTGTGTGCACGAAGAGCTCGAGGTTGAACACCGCCGAGAGAGACCGTTTCCTTTTATGCTGGAGGGACTGCCCATCTCCCCGAGCATCGGACCGCCCCTGTCAGACCTCTCTCCGAGAGGGCGGCGGACCGGACCCAGCCCGGCTGACCGAACAGCTTTCATACAAAGTCTCCCTACTGTCACCTGACCCGCTCATGGTCGACTCCATCACTGGAGGGCTGAAGACTTCTTTTATAATAAGTAAAATTAATTATAATCAGTACTTATTTCGCGGTAAATTACAAAACAATAAACTGAAAACTATGCTGCTAGTTCGACTCCCGGAGAGGCAAGCGCGTTGTCACTAAGCGCACTTTCGGCGGCAGGAAAAAAGAACTGAAGGCGGTTGGAAGTCGGCAGCGAGAAAGTCTTTGCTGCACGAGCCGGGCTCGTGGTGCCACTCTTCACAGCTCCATCTCTGGCGCCAGCCCTCTCGAAAGGTTTGCTCCCGCTGGGTCCTAGCCTCCGCGTAGATACCATTAGTGTGAATGAGTGGTGGAGATTTTATGTCCAAGAAGATCCTGTTTTTTTTTAAAACCGGTTTCCAAAACATTCTTTAAATTCTCCTTTAACACTACAGTAGCTTATAATCTTTACAGTTCAGTGCATATGCAGTATAGTAAGCAGACGTTTCACCTCACATTTTCAACCTTTGAAATTCTCAATTCCCGATCCATATCTTGACCAAAGAAAAAAAAAAAAAATTCAGCATTGACATTCTCTTTCTTTTAAATCTGAGTTTAAAACATCTTGTTAATCTAGCATTCCCAGACAAATTTTAAGTTAAAACTGATGCATTTGCTATGTTTTAGTGCAGTTTAAAAGTATAGTATATGGTTAGCCTTTGTCCTGTATAAAAATCAGCTGCTCAAAAACCTTGTTGTGCACATTTTAAACTGATTACGCATTCCAAGGTGCTGTTGAAGCATTCGAACAGTTGTTCAGCACAGTTCAAAGGTCATAAAATTTTAAATTCCTCATTCACCAGCTGATTACTAACCACCCATTGCTCACATTTGTACCTTTTAACTTTTAAATAGTCCGAGTCACTGGGTGGTGGGATAGTAATAGTGTCCCCAAGGATGCAGATGACACTAGTACCTGGTCCTTTTGCACAGTGTTTTCCCAGTACTTCAGTATGCACTAGGGTCTGTCTGCTTCCCAAATCTACAAGTCCTTCACAGTCTTATCTCACCTTCATATCTGTCAAGTACTTCCCAATTTGCTAAGAAGATCTGCTCCATTGTCACTCTTCTTACTACGCAATTTCTTGGAATATGACCTGTCTTATAGTTAAAGCAAATAAAGTCTTTGGGTGCAGATTTGTTACCCCACCAGAGTTCTTCTAAGACTTGGAGCTTAAATAGGAAAGAATGTCTTACCAGTGCTTGGCTGTTACATCACTGCTGTGGCATCTGTCTGGCCATTTGGTAGTCTTCAGCCACAAAAAAGGCCTTTTCCCACTTTGGTCACTGTTATTTTACCTAAAGTTGTACGCCTGTGGGTAGGATGTTGATGAACTGCTCCATTACAAATGTTTTGATGATCTGTGGGAGTGTTTGCCCTTTGGTTGGAGTAATTTCACAAGGAGTTCTCAGAGTCGGAAGAAGGTTTCTTGAGGATAGTCAACAGAGTTGTACTTCAGTGACCAAAATCTTTGCCTGCATGTCTCTCCGAGATGTCATACCTTTTCAGGTTTACCTTTTCAGTAGGTCAGTTTTCTGACTGTACAGTGTCCATATTGCTGAAGGAAAGTTGGGCTTTACCTGTCAGGTAAAGTACCAGTCTGAATACCCACTGCTGCTTTGGCCACTGGCAGGCTGCAGCGCACTTTTCTCAAAAGTTGTCTGGTATCACACGAGGAACACAACTTTGTATGCTTAACGTATGTTAAGCTGACTGTGTCTTGTTGCTCTGCTGGACCAGTGCCAGATTCTCCAGCTTTGATAACCTGCACGGCATCCATCCATCACTGCATCTCTTCTCTTCTGCTCCGGTCACTGCATCTCTTCTCCCTTCTCGAAGTTATTGCATTTCTTCTTTTCCACGTGCTCTAATCGTTGAATCACTTTTTCCTCGGCTGCATCTCCATCTCTTTTGTTATATAGCCCACCATCTGAAAAAGGCAGTCAGGCTTTCAGGTTTTGTCACTGCCTGATCTTTTTCCATAACTGGCGCTAGCTGTACAGTCTCAGCTTGGTCTTTATTTTCCTCCGGTCGCTGCTCGCCGAGACTCCCTCAGGCATCCTAGCTTGTTCCTGCCTGCCTGAGATCCCCTTCCAGTCTCCTCCGTGGTACTCAGACCCTCTCACCTACCTGGCAGCGAGACCTCCTAGCCTTAACCCCCAAGGTGGGGCCACCACTCCCATTGGTGCTCTTAGATGACAAGTCAGCTGTAGGCAAGGCAAGGGGCGGAGAGAGAGAAAATCAGGAGACCAGGTGGGCGGGATCCGGCAGTGGGCATGGAGGCCGCGTGTCATCGTCTACCTGGCGGTGCAGGGTTTTCCTTATTTGCGCATAACCCTCCTCCCAGGCGCAGGCGTGCAATGGCGTCCAGCGCAAGGCAGGGGCGCTCCCGCACCCGTCTGCAGGACATCCACCAACGCCTCACCCCATCTTGATGTGTCCTGTCTGTGATGCACCAGCCTCCACTGGGCTTGCTAATACCAGGGTTCACAACCTCCCTACCCCCAGGGAGAGGGACAGCTGTCATGAGGCTCAATCCTCCTCCTCCTCAGCAATTCGGCAGCAACCCGAGTCTGTTCTCGAACACGGGTCACGGGGTGGTGCGAGGTGTGGCGTCTAGCACCTCAACCCTCAGCGCCACGGGCCGGCCGAGCTTGACTTCTATCTCTGCTAGTTTGGCTGCCATTCTCCTGGTAACCACTCCTGGGTTTGCTGCTGCAGAATCCATACCTTCTTCTATGCCTCCTTGGTACCAAGTCTAGTACCTATGCACAAACTCCTGGCTTAGAGTATGAACGGCATAAGTCCCATTAGGCTGACACCATCCGTCATCGAGGCATAGGTCAGGAAGCATAGGAAAACCAAGAGCAGTTTCAAATTTCAGAATAGCATTTTATTAATAACAGCAAAATAAAAATAAAACTGCTCAGTATAACTATTTACAATGGCAGTACAAACACAGAAAATAGTCCTTCTGAGTTTTTCTTCTCAATGTCAAATCTCATTCTCTCTCTCTCTCTCCCTTGAACAAGACTGCTACTCTTTTTAAGTCTGTGCCTGGGAAACTCGTTAAGAAAACAGCATGCTTCTCACACAATTGTCTTGTAAGTTTCAATGTTCTTTGCAGGTGCAGCAAAAAGAACATAATGACCCAGAACTGACCTCTTGAAGCCAGCTCTGCAGGGTTTTGCATCCAGCATTCTCAGGTTAACCCATTGAGTTCCAAATAGCTTTGTAAACATTTCAACAGTATAATTACATGCATTTTTAAACAAAGGATCTCTGTATCAGTTACAGTTACACAAAATGATTCATATGTATTTTATACCAGCAGATATGCAAAGGGAGAAAAGACAGAACAGCAAGGGAAGAGAGAGATAGCAAGAGGTGGAGAATCGTGAGACTGTTGGGACTGACCAGTTCCTAGGTCTCACAGGAAAAGCTGGTTGCGCAACCAGATAGAAGAACAGAAAGGGAGAGGACAGAACAGATCCTTGCGTTTAAACTCTTTCTGCATAACAAATGGGGCAGGGCCTTATTCAACCCTGTCACAAATACTTCACAAGAGCTCCAGGAGGAGATGACTACCTCAGACTTGGGGTCGAGGGCAGCTCTAATACTGGTCCCTCTTCAGGCACTATGACCGGGACCAGAGGACCGACCTCATGAGGCACTGCCTCACTCACCAGTATCATGCTGTGACACTAAAGTGTCCACAGGTGTAGATCAAGCATAGAGCTTTGACCTCACCACCAGTGAACAGATGTGTGTGTGCGCACTCAGCTGACCCCCTCAGAAAGAGTGAACTGTCCACAGAACCCCCACCCCCAATGTCTCGTGAGGTGAGCCTGGGTGAGGACCTGATCTTCCTTAGCCCTAGAGGCCTGGGGAAAGGCCCAGACTCCTGCACTTGGCATCACAGCGGCAATGCCTTCCCGAAAGTGGAGGGCAAACAACCCTGTCACTGACTGCAGCATCATTTTCATACTCCATTAACATTAACAGTACTCGCTCTTCAAAGGATGCATCAAGGAAATCTACCAATCTTCACTGTAAACCACTAGGTGTCCCTATAGAGAATGTACAGTTATGTGAGAACTTACAACAGAAGATCTTGAGAGAGGCTCTTGCAGTAGGTATTCACATATAGGACTGATCCTCAGGCATCAGGACCCCAGGAAAAACTGCTAGCTAGCAGTCTCTGGCAGAGGACCGCCCCGTCAGGTGACTGGCGTCATCTGACGTCAGTATAAAGGCGGTCTCACGCCCGCCTTCCAGTTCTTTCCGCCAAAGGCCAAAGAGGCAAGGCGAGAGAGAAGAGGATATTCCACCTAAGGAAATGGAACAAGAAAGCTTAGGGGACGGAGGGTGGGAAGGCAATACCTACTGCAAGAGCCTCTCTTGAAGATCTACTGTTATGGTAAGTTCTTACGTAATTGTACTATCTTACTTCAAGAAGGCTCTTGCAGTAGGTATTCACATATAGGACCGAGTCCCAAGCAGTCTGGAACAAGGAAAAGTACTCGGAAGGAGGATCGTCATCCACAGCATGGAACCTCAGGCTGAACAGATCTCAAGAAAGGACACCTTGTAGAATAGCCAACCTGAAGCCTGCTCTACGACAGAAGCAATGTCCAAACTGTAGTGTTTAAGTAAAGGTATGGACAGATGTCTGCCATTGCACTTTCTTGAAACAAGCTGTGACGCAGCTACTCCTCTGGTGGAGTGACCTCTGACCTGACCAGGCAGGGTGGTCTTGTACTTGTGTAACAGAAAGTGATACAATGAGCCAACCATTTGGATAGGCATTGCTTAGAAATAGCATTGTCCTCTCTTTGTAAGCAAGAGAGACTAAAAGCTAATTGGTTTTCCTGAGATCCTTAGTCCGAGTGGTGTAGTATCTCAGCATTCTGTGAACATCCAAAGTATGCAAGAGGTACTCCCTTGATTGGAGTGTTGCGTAAAGAAAGCGGGTAGCTCAATGGATTGATTCAGTGTAGATTCAGCCACCGCCTTAGGGAGAAACTTAGAGTTGGTGCGAGAGTCACACATTCCTTGTGAAAAATCAATAATGGATTTGCACATCAAGACCTGAAGCTCGGAAATGCACCGAGCAGACGTAATGGCCACTAGGAAGAATGTCTTCCAAGAAAGGAACTTAAATCTGCTGTAGCTGCCGGCTCAGAGGAGGCAGGGTAAGCTTCTCCAGAATGAAATTCAGGTCCCAAGGAGGAGCAGGAATGCGGACGGGGGTCTCAAATGGAGAACCCCTCTGAGGAAAGGTCTTGAGACTTCCAACTGAGCAAAGTCCCGTCTCCAAGGGAATATGGTAGGCTGAAATAGCGGCTATGTGGACCTTTAACGAGAAATGGCAGAGACCCAGATCAAAGAGGTGATGCACGTGAGTCCAGGACTATACTGTCTGGGCACAAGAAAGGTTCTATGTCTTCGAACTGGCCCAAATAGAAAATTGTTTCCGCTTCATGGCATAGGTGGACCTGGTAGAAGGCTTCCTGGCCTCTACCGAGAGAGGAGAAACTCTGAAGCGGGCTTTAGCTTCGTCTGCAGGAGCCCAGCATGTAAATGAAGGGATCTGAGAACTGTATGAACAAGGGTTCCTGATCCTGGGTCAACAATTATTGCGACAGAGGAAGAGGAAGTGGAGGTTCCTCTGAAAACTGTTGCAGAAGAGAGAACCAAACTTGCCTGGGCCAGAAGGGAGCAATAAAAATCATTCAAGGTCCCTCCGATCTGAGTTTGTTCAGGATCCTTGGAAGTAAAGGAATGGGAGGAAGGCATAAACAAATCTGTCCCTCCAAGCGAGAGACAGAGCATTCCGCCAAAAATGTCTTGCCCTGGGCGAGCGAGCAGAAGGCGGTAAGTTTTGCGTTTGGGGAGGCGAAGAGTTCTATCTCAGGTGTCCCCATCGCTGAAAGATGTACACGACCTGTTGATCTAACTCCTATTCATGGGACCTGGCTGAGGACCGCCTGAGTTGGTCTGCCAGTATTTTCCACTCCCGGAACGTGAACCACAGTCAAGTGGAGATGATGTTGGGTTGCCCAATGCCAGACTCTCATCGCTTCCGGCACAGAGGGTAGGAGACGTGTTCCTCCTGCTTGTTAAGATACCAGACTATGCACATGTTGTCACATTATATGAGGAGATAACCAGGGAGGATGAAGGGTGTAGAGCTTGAAGGGCATAAAGGACTGCTTTCAGCTCAAGCACATTTATGTGCAGATTTTGTTTGAACTTGGACCAGCTGCCCCGAGTCCTCTGAGACCCTAGGTGGGTACCCCAGCCTTCTCTTGACACATCTGTCGTCAACGTCTGGGATGGGGTTTGATGCAGAAGTGAACTAAGTTCCTGATCATGGGATTGGAAACTAGTACCTCGGTCTAGATTGTCCATGGTCTGGTCCCACTGCGACTGAAGCGTCCACTGAGAGATCCTCATATGGAGCAGAGCGAGTGGGACTGTCAGAATGTTAGCAGCCATTAGCTCAAGGAGGCAGACTGATCTGGCTCCGACCCACCTGTGACTGGACAAAAGACGGGCTCTAGTCTGAAGGGTGTTTACCCTGTCCGGAGGCAAAAAGGCTTTGCCGGTGGACGTGTCCAGAATCGCCCCTATAAATTGGAGGCGCTGGCAAGGGACCAAATGGGACTTGGCTTGTTAATGGTGATACCAGGCTGGTGAAAACCTGCAGGGTAAGGGAAAGGGAGTGCAGGGAGTTCCTCCCTGACGAGGCCGCCAGAAGCCAGTCATCCAGGTATGGGAATACCTGTGCGCCCTGTGTATACAGGTGGGCTGCTACCACAGACAGGCATTTGGTAAACACTGGAGGCAGAGGAAAGACCAAATGGGAAGGCCTTGAATTGGTAGTGGTTCCCTGAAAGCAAAATGGAAATTACATTACTACCGTGATCTCTTGATCTTCTTGACCCAAGTCTCCACCACCATTCACATTAATGGGAAATCGCCAGAGGTGCTAGGGACCCAGCGTGGCAACTTTTTTCAAGAGGGTCAAGCGCCAGAGATGGAGCCGCGAGGAAGCTGCACCGCGAGCCTCGGCTCGTGCGGTAAAAACTATCTCGAAGCGCCTACCCTCCAACCACCTCAGTACCTTTTTTCCCAAGGAGGTGCAGCGTAACTAACCTAAAATCAGACATTAGATAGTCCGAATAACCCGTGTAAGAAGGGTCAACAATAAAGTCTTAACAGCCCAGCCATTGAGGGGTGAAGACCAAAAGCGGAAAAAGTGAGCTTGGGGGATGGTGGTGGGCGTGTGAATGAGTGGTGGAGACTTCGTCCAATAAGATCAAAAATTACGGTGAGTCGTAATTTCCATATCTTCCTGGACATAAAGTCTTTTTCCGATAGACTGTTGAGTAGCGGAAACCATATTGCCAAGGCCAGAGCGGGCAATGAGAATCATTCTGCCCACTGAGACCTCAATTTAGGAAGTACCCTCCAAAAGAAGAGGAGGTGGAAAGGCACACATAAATGCCTTGTCCACCGCAACCTGAACTTATCCTGACAAAAATGCCAGGTTCTGGATTTCTGGAGTAGAGGAGGCGCAGTTTTGTGTTGAGTGGGGGACGCAAAAAGCGTCCAGGTCAGTTCCCATTCTTTGAAGAGTGACTGAGCGACAGTCGAATCGAGACCACTCGTGAGGATACGTCTCTATTCTGCTGAGATGGTCTGCCTGCCTGTTTATACTCCTGGCAGGTAAACCGCCTGAATCAAGACCTTGTATTCCAGGCACCACTCCCAACTCTCATGCTTCCCTGCATAAAGGGTAAGAGTGCCCCACCCTCTTTGTTGATGTAGTACATCACTGCTTTGTTGTCCGTTTGAAGGAGAATGTTCTTGTGACAGAGTATGTCCTTCAAAGCTCAGACTGCATGAGAGGCGGCTCTCATTTCCAGGCGCTTATGTGCAGTTGGGATTCGTCCTGAGTCCACGTACTCGGAGTGTGGAGATCTTGGCAATGGGCTCCCCAACCCATCAGGGATGTGTCTGGTAATTGAGATCTGATGATCCAGAGGGCAAAGGATATCCTTCCAGAAGATTGTCCTCCTGGGACCACCAAGTAAGTGATCTCTTCAGAGGTTCCGTCACCTTGATGAGAAAGGTGAGGGCGAATGGTTGGGGACCACTGAGTACTAAGCATCCACTGGGAGGTTCTCATGTGGAGCCGAGCTAAGGGAGCGATGAACACCGAGGATGCCATGAGGCACAGCATCCGCTGCATCGAGATAGCTAAAACCGAGCTGCGTTCTCTGATGTATCGGGCCATCTGTAAAATATCGCCTCCTTCTGTCCTCTGGAAGAAAAGCTTCAGACAGGAGGTGTCCAGAAGAGTTCCATGAAGAGGAGCTTCTGGGAGGCTGCAACTGCAACCTGTTGAGATTCAGCAGGACACCTATGGACGTGAGGAAGTCTGAGGCACGTGGCCACGGCCTCTAGAGTATCTTGCCTGAGGGACTAACTAGGAACCAGTGATCCAGATATGGAAACACTTGTATTCCAATTTTCTGAGGTGCGCCATGAGAATTTCACAAGACTTTGTAAAACTCGAGGCGCTGAGGATAGCCCAAAGGGCAGGACCTGAACTGATCGTGTTGACCCAATGCCACAAACCTGAGGTATCTGTGGTGGTTTGGATGTATGAGAATATGTTGGTAGGCATCCTGCATGTCCAGGGAGGCTAGCCAATAGTGTTGATGAAGCAAAGGTAGCAGGGTACCTAGTGATATCATCTTGAACTTTTCCTTGTGAAGGAACTTGTTTAGTTTTCTGAGATCCAGAATGGGCGCATGCCGCTAGTTTTCTTTGGAACCAGAAAATAATGGGTAGAAACCTGTGTTTCATTGATCCAGTGGAACTATTTCTACTGCCCTGTTTTTCAGAAGGCCTTGTACCGGAAGCAAGAAGGTCTGACTGTACCATTGACGGCCTGATTGTCGTTTGGGAGGATGATCCGAGGGGTTTCTGAAAGCTTGAAAGAGTATTCCTCACGGATTATCCGGAGGACCCATTTGTCTGATGTTACAGATTTCCATTGATTGTAGAACTGAGTCAGACGTCCTCCCACGCTGAGGAGGAGACCCTCAGACAGCTGAGGTGGGACTTAGGCCAGAAACTAAGAAGGTGGCACTGGGTGCTTTGGGGCCTTGTGCCTTCTGTTGTCTTTCTTTTGCGGTTGAGGTTGTGGTTTTGTTAAAACCTCCCTGCCTTTAAGGCCATAACTTGCTGCTGGGTGTCGTTCGTGAAGCCGAATGCGTAGTCAAGAGTGGCGATGGGTGTAGATGCCAGCTGCCGCCGTCTGGGAGGTGGTATCAAAGCATCCATCGCAGCTTTAAACTGTTGGTTATTGGATTCGATACCCTAGTTATGGTGTAAAGCAACTCTAAGCTAGCTTCCGATCGGGCAGAGCTTCTACCATTTGTTTGAGGGAATGCCAAAGTACATACTCATATTGGGAAAATAGCCCTGGTAGCTGGCAATGCACATCCACAGGGTTGAAGCAGCAAAGACTGTCTTACCTAAGGTGTCTATCTTACGAGATTCTTTGTTTATTGGTTGGGTCAGATCCTTGGGGAAGGACGCCTATCATTCTCCTGCCAAGATCACAATGGCATCAGCAAAGGTTTTGGAGGCCAAAATAGGACGATCCTTTGGGAGCAGCATACTTCCTATCAGTGGACTTAGCTATAGAAGGAATGAGAGCTGGATTCTGCCACACCATCTGAGAGAAGGTCTCGAAGAGGGCTGTACCAGAGGGGTTAAATCCATAGGGATCTCTGGGACATGAATATATTGAGTCGTAAAAGCTTCCCAGGATCAATCTCTGAAGCTTGGAGAAAAGGTAGAGTTTAAATTTTGAGCAGAGACTTAAAGGATTGGTCTTCCACCATAGGCTCTGCAGAAGGATTGATTCCTGCTCCGAGGGCAGCATCATCACCAGATGAAGATCTGGGTCAGGCTCAAAATCATCTCCTGACAGTCCGGGGATTGTATAGACAGGAAAGGAGTGAAAATTAGGAGGAAGTACAGAAGGAAAGAATCAGAGTCGAAGACCCACGAGGCTAGTTGGCGCAGCCAGCCCCAGCACCGAGAAAAAGGAGGAGGTGCCTGCCGGTTGAGCTCCACATGGCGCCGACAGCCCACATGGCGCTGACAGAGCCCTCGGCACTGCGCTGACAGAACTCATGTGCCGCACAGCATCGAACGAGCCCGTAGCGCCGGGCTGGACGGCACCGACCGTGTCCCAGAGGTAAAAAAATTGCGATTTGAGTAAAAAAAAGAGGAAAATGGCAGGAGATCGAGGCATTGGTAGACCCCGCGCCACAGCCATGTGAGGGGGATAAACACTGAGCGCAGAGTCCACTGCACCAAGAAGGCACCGCGCGACTAGGAAGGCCCAACCACCCTACCCATCCCTGAGTCGAATGGCCAAGGCCCTGGTGTAGGAGTGACCGCTCGGGCAACTGGATCAACCTCTGAGCCCACTGCTCCAGAACAGCAGCCCACTGGTTGAAATGCTCATCGGAATCTCCTCGGAAAGGCAGAGGCGCCAGGATGTCGAAGAGGTTGGTCATCGGAGACAGAGACAAATCAACTCCGACAGAAGTGGAGACGGTGGTCCCAACAACTGACCGTCTCTGGCGCAGACATACCAGTGGGCGGCCTCGAGTGATGCCTTTTTCTCTGTGACTTGTCGTCGAAGAGGAACTCCAAGGCCGAACAGCACAGAGAATGGGACTGTTTCCTTTTATGCTTTCGGGACTGACCCCTCCTTTCTGGGGAGGAAGGCGGACCGGACCCGCCCGCTGACTAAATAGCTTACAGTAAGTCTCCCTACCGTCACCTGACCCACCCATGGTCGATTCAGTCAATGGAGGCTGAAGACTCTTGATGTACAATTTTAAATATATAGAATATAATTGGTATTTCGAAAGAAAACTACAAAATAATAAACTGAACTATTGCTGCTAGTGAGGTTTAACTCCCGGTGGGCAAGCTGCGTCGTCACTGGTAGCGCACTCAATGGTGGGAAAAGGAATTGAGGCGACTGGAGGGTCGATGCCAAGATAGTCTTTACCACACGAGCCAAGGCTCATGGTGCTGCCTTCCTCAGCGGCTCCACCTCTGGTGCCGCCGCCCTCTTGAAAAAGTTTGCTCTTGCTGGGTCCTAGCGCCCGCAAACTCCCATTAGTGTGAATGCGTGGTGGAGACTATATGTCCAGGAAGATCGAAAGAGTTTGTGGTGGAAGAGCACATGTGGATATGCAGGTAGGCATCCTGCATGTCCAGAGCGCAAAGCCACTGTCCCTGTTAAAGAAGTGGTAGAAGGCTCTGCAAAGAGAGCATTCTGAAGCATTTGTACTCCACCGAACATGTTCAGGAAGCTGAGGTCTAGGATAGCCTCGGATCGCCCCATCTTCTTTGGGACTAGGAAGAAATGGTAATAGTAACCTGTTATCCAAAGATGGGTGGAACTGTTCTATCGCGCTCTCGAGAGAAGGGAGATGATCTCCTCTAGGACCAGAGGAAGATGTTGCGGGGAGTAAGACAACTGGGGAGGGGGGTCTTGGGGTGGTTTCTGCAGAAACTCTATTGAGTGTCCTGCTGATATCAACTGGAGCACCCAAGCATCTGATGCTATCCTCTCCCAACCTGGCAGATGGGAGAAGCATCTCCCCCACTGGTTCCTCTGGAACCTCCAGAGCAGTGGGAGGCAGAGTCGGGAGGTGTGGGGCAGCGCAGCAGCCGAGGCTCCGCAGCTTTTTGCTGGGAAGTCTTGGTTGCTGGAGGGGCCCTGTTTGTTGGCCTGCTTACCCTGTGGGTTTTGTCTTTGTTGGTTTTGTCGACTAAAAGCACGCGCTGCCCTTGAGGGGCCTGTACACAGACCTGACAGACTTAAGTGCACTGCCCTTCTTCCTGTAGTTCGCACGACGCCCTGACATCATCCCGAACAGCACTGAACCCCTGAAGGGAGCATCCTGGATAGTGGATTGCACTTCAGGGACCAAACCTGACATGCGAGCTAGGTACGACACTGTAGGGCCCACGGCGAGGCCGAAATCATATAGCTGTGTCCACTGCGCCTAAGCAGCGCCAAGCATGTGCCACTGGCCGAACGAGCAGAATGGACAAGATCCACCACTTCCTGCTTAGTCTGTGACTCAGGAAGGAGTCTAATTTAGATTCCACCTGACTAAGGATGGTCTTCTGAAAATCCCATACAGTATGTGTCACATAGTTAAGAGCCCCAATAGCAAGGGTAGAAGAGGAATAGATCTTCTTCCTATATTGGTCCAGAAGCTGGGATTTCTTATCAGGCAGAGACGAGCTGAGGTGTTTGGGATTTGGCGGAGCGGCTCTGATGAAGACCAAGTCCCTTGGGCTGGAGGCCAAGGAAGTCTACACCCTCAGGAGCCTGATATAGCCTGTTCGCCTTTCCCTCGGAAGGGGTTAATCGCAGAAGGTTGTTTCCAAATGGTGGAAACAAGATCCGTCGAAGCTCCATCCAGGGTGGAATCAGCATAGGAGCAGCCTTGGGCAGATCCAGATGAGCAGCGAGTTTCTTCACGCTGTGGGTCTGGCTCCACTGATTGCCACTGATGTACCTCCTGGATTTTCCTCAATAACTCCAGAAAGGAGAAGTCCTCTGGAGGAGACTTTGGAGGATTCCTTGGCCTAGGGCGTTCCGGAGTATGTGGCTGCGTCTTTGGGGTCAGAGCGGCCCGTCTCTGAGTCCAAGTCAGAGTATCTGATGAAGAGGAGGAAGACTCCTCCTGAAAGAGGGACGCCCTTTGGGGAGTTCCTAGGCGTATCCTCCCATCCCTCCTGGGTGCCAGAGGCTCTCCCTCTGGTGTTAGGAAGGGGAGGAGTCTCCGTCTGATGTAGGGATTCTGTATAAAGTCGGTGTGGGTGAGCTGCTCACAAGTGAGCTGAACCTTGGCTGCCACCAAGGCCAGTCTCCTTCAGATCTGCCGCGGCTGTGGAGTGGGAGCGGAGTTGGAGGAGGAGGGATATGGATACTGAGGTATCTTTAGAAAGAGTATCAGTAACCCGGCGGCGATGTGGCGTCGGGTACTGCAGCCTGGATACTATAGAGCCGGGTATTGCGGCACCTGTATTGTGGTGTTGGGTACCCGAGGCTCTGATGGAGCAGAGGATTTGACAGAGGCCCTGCTGGCGGGCCAGGGGTGGTAACACTGGCTCCGCGTGCATCAGGCCCGACGTGGGTATACCTTCGATAGGGTCCAAAGAACCTAATGGAAGGACAGGCCTATCGCCAGGTAAGAGGATGCGGATGGCGACTGGTGGGCTGGTGTCTGAGGTCCAGCCCAGAAGGAGGGTTCCCTAATGGCAGCGCCCCAGTATCCTCAATGACGACCAGCCAGTAGGAATATAATCCCGGGGGTCAGTTGTAGAGACGGGAACCTCAGAGGGCAATTTGGAATGTGCGAGAGCCTGGGGCATTGGGACTGTTCCCTGGGGTCTGGCGGTGTCGGCGGAACCAGCGCCCGACTCTACTGGCCGAATCCAGGTGGATGTCGGAGGAGCCAGTCCGACTTATTGGACTCCTGCCTGAGGAAGGCCCTGCAGGAGATGAGGCCTTGTCGGGAAGAGCTTTGGCTGGGCGGTCCCTGAAGGAGTAGCGGCTTAAGCCTTGTCGGGCGGCGTTGGTGGGACCAACGTCAGACTTACTGGACCCGCTCTGACCAAGGCCGTTGAAGAAGCTGCCTTCACGGGAGTGGTGGCCTCCTTTGCCCTGGAGGTTCCCGAAGGCCCAAGCGTGAGCCAGATGGGAGGGTGATGCCTTCTTGGTAACCACCAGGCGGCTGTCATGAGCGATCCCGGAGAAGACGTTACCTTAAGTGCCGTGACTCGGTTGGAGTAAATGGCTGCTGTGAAGTCGGTCCCGCTCCGGTGTGTCTCCTTGTCGCGTTTTTCCTGTGACCTTCAGGGAAGTGGACGCCTGCCTAAGTTTCTTTAGCTTGTCTTTCATGGAGGCCATTTTCTTCATTAGGATATGGGCTTCCAGGGACTGCTGTCTTCTTCTGGGTAGCGCAGTTAAACTTCTGGCAGTGCTGGCACTTCTCCACGGGGTGGTCTGGGCCCAAACAGAAAGACAAGGACTGGTCAGTCTTGTGTGGAAGTTAGAACTGCTGTCGCACTTGTTGTGCGATTCGAAGCATGCCACGTGATGACATACACAGCTAATCATGAAATAAAATTGAAAAATAGAGAAAACATAGGTCGAAAACTTGGAAAACATAGGGACCGATCGAATGACTGACGAGTACTGTTCTACCTCGAGGAACTTTCACAAGCTGACAGCGGAAAGAACTGGTAGGAAGGCGTGGGGACTGCCCTTATACTGACTTTGTATGATGCGGTCACCTGACATGGGCGGTCCCGGCAGAGACCGCTAGCTAGAAATTGTCTGCGGGGTCCTGATGCTCATGGTCAGTCCTATATGTGAATACCTACTGCAAGAGCTCCTCTCAAGTAAGATCTCTACTTACCAAGGCATATAATTTTAATCCTCCTCACTTCACATAAAAACCGATACCCATTCCAATGTGTAGTTCACAATTATAAAATAAGCAAAATGTATTCAGTGAATGCAACAATTTCACACTCAGCACATTTCAAACATCCTTACATACACCTAGCATTTATGAACTAAGAAAAGGATGGCATTTCACATCATTTGGGTTTCTACAGCTTGAGGTACTACTCACTTGTAATGTTCAAAGTCCCTAAAGTTAGAACTCGAGTATGGCACTGCAGTTATCACTTTTGCCCTTCCATCCCTTTGGAATACGCTCCAGAAGTCACCAAAGCTCTGCACCATTCCGGCATATCTACTCTTAAGACCCTACTATCTTCTGAGCTGAAAGAAAATTACGTATGCCATCAATAAATGCCCAAATCCTACAGCTGGCAACCCCTTGCACTTGGGCAGTCATCCTGTTTCCCACACTTCTCCTACAACCCTCCACTACCCCTTTCCTCCCTCCCCATACTCCCTCCGCCTCCCCGCACTCCTTTCTACTACCCCCTAACCCCTCCCTCCCTCACCTCCCAGCGTAAGGTACTGCATAGGCATTTTCGGGTTGCTATGTTTATTGTTTGTCAGGATTGTTTTCTCACAGAGCTGCAGAGTTCACGGCAGTCGTGAGGGCTGAAAAGAAATTGCCCTCCCACACACCCTTCGCACGGATTGTTTTTCACGGAGCTGCAGGTAGTTAATGACATGCTGCTTGCCAGGACTCAAGCTTTGCTCCACGCTGGGTCTACCCTCTAACGCCATGCGCTCGCCCCCACCGCCCCTACCCACCACCCTTGGTCGGCATCCACGCATATAGGTTGTCTTTCTGATCACATGATCAGTAAAACAACAGGCCACTTTCCATCTGCAGCTTATCTTTTCCACCACTAGAGGCCCTACACCTTTTCACTCTTTTCCTTTTTTCTGCCTTTCTACCTGCCCTGTCACATACTCTTCCTCACGTTTTCAACCCAATCATGCTCCCACTTACTTTCGCCTCCTACTCCTGCAATTTACGAACACCCACCCCTCTACTCATAACATGAAACAGGGGCATAATATTGAAACCCTCTGTCAGCATACTGGCTGGCACTCCCAGCCCTGCCCCACCCCCCTCGGCACCTGCACTACCAGCCCATACAAGCTCCCCTCCTACATCTCATATACAGATGCTGAAACCCACACCCCTGGATGTCATCCCCCGACCAATCTACCCTGTGGATCCCCCGTTCTCCTGCCAACCTCCTTCCACATCCATAATACAGCAAACCCCACCCCGTTTACTCCTCCTCTCTGCCACCTGCCTCGAAACTACGATACCCACCATCAGCCCGCACAGCATAAATGCAGAAGACCTGCTACTCGAACAAGCCGTAACCGACTCAGGTCTCTCATTCTCCTTCTTCTGCTGACAGGAAATGTCACCCAAACCCTGGTCCCATTTTACCACTCCATCCCACCCACCCCATGGAAATGGTCTGTGCATTGCCTCACTAAACATTTGCAGCCTGCAAAAAAAAAAATGAGTTCCTTTCAGGGCTGGGTAGTCCAGAACAACCCAGACATCATCGCCCCTGACTGACCTGGCTCTCCCCTCTGTCCCTGACTCGGCAGTTAACCTCCCTGGATACTGCCTCTATCGCGCTGACCGTGTGGGAAAACAGGGGGGTGGCTGTGCTCAGACTCAGGACTCCCTCAATGGCCACTTTCTCCCCTGCCCGTACTAACCCCCAGGGCACAGGCCTCACCCTTAAAATTACTCTTGGTAGGTCTACTTCCCTCTCCTCCTCCTTACCACGGCCCATGTCCCCCAGAGACCAGAAGCTAGCCTTCCAAGCCCATCATGTCCTACCTCGCCACCCTACCCTAAAACAAGAAAAAAATACTAGTGGGGATTTCAACATAAACTGGCTGGCTAAAACAGCTCGCCCTACATCAATGAGGCTGCAGCCCTTGATCTCACCCAGGTCATCAAAACACCCACCCGTCTACACACCCATACGGAACATCTACCTTTCTGGACCTTGTTTTCACAAACTGCCCCACAAAACAACAACAAGTACCAAAGTCCTCCCTGACACCCTAAGTGATCACCACCAGTACTCTGTAACTGGTCTTGTACCTCCCTCAAAACCGCGCCTAAAATAAATACACTATATAAACTAGGGCCCGGCAAAGTACCCCTTCTCACGGCCCACCTCCGAGATTGGGACGGACACCACTTACAAATACACTCGAGCCCTGACCACGCTTTCGAACTGTTTGTCAACATCTTTAACTCAGCCTGTGACAAGTTCGCCCTTCGCCAAATCTATGACCAAGGGGAATAATGCCCCATGGTTCTCGGACCACCTCCAAGACCTACTACGTCAGCGTGGCGCCCTCTGGCATCTGGCCAATGAGACCCAGCGCCCCAGGACAGGCAACGCTATCGGGAGGCCAAAACAGGTGCACCTGGGCCATTCGCACCGCCAGGCTAACCATTACAAAACTGCCTTAACCTCCGCCTGGGAAATGGGCACAAGTTATGGGACAGAACAAAGGAACTCTGTGGCAAAGGCCCAAATCTCCCACCTGACCAAATTCTCATAGATGGCAGCCTCTCCACCGACCCTGCCAGCATAGCCACTGCCCTAAATGCAGCTTTCACGGATCTCTCCCATGTGTTGCCCACAAACCTCTTTGACCCCTGCGGGACGTGCCATCCCCCCCACCCCACCTCGGCGCCTTTCTCTACGGAGTCGTTACACCGGAGACTGACGAAACCCTATCTTACTAAAGCTCTAACAAAAACAATACAGCCCACGACTCCCTAGACCATAGACTTGTCCGCCTCACCCTCCAGGAAGTTCTGACCCCTCACCCACATTCTCAATCGCTCCCTCTGCCAGGGAAATTCCCCACCCACTGGAAATCGGCCTATATCACACCTATCCATAAAAGTGGTGACCGAACTTCCACAGATAACTACCGCCCCATCTCTATCCTACCCCCCTGTCAAAGGCACTAGAACACATAGTCGCCGACCAACTCACTGAACACCTAAATAAATATAACCTCCTATCCAGACAGACAACATGGTTTACGTAAGGGCCACAGCACCACTACCGCCCTCCTTGTACCTCCACATGTCCTCGGCCCTGGACCACGGCCACCTCACGGGTGCCATCTTGTGGACCTATCTAAAGCATTTGACACAGTAAACCATGCCCTCCTACTACACACTCTGGCTAACATGGGTTTCTCCGATGATACCCTAAAATGGTTCTCCAGTTATCTCTCTGATAGAACCTTGATCAGTCAAGGTAGGCCCTGTCCTGTCACCTCGCCTCCCTATCCGATCCGGTGTCCCTAGGTATCCGTGCCAGCCCCCTACTCTTCAGTACATACTCCTCCCACAGCATGCCCCGGAAATTGCTCCACGCTGGATGACGCAGTCCTATTTGCCTCCGACCTGGCCCCTTAAACTCCACCAAACTCTCCAGCACTCCTTCCATGAAATCAAGACCGGCTCATCGCCCAGCGCTTATTATCAACTATAATAAGACTAAAGTCATGATATTCGCCCACCCTCAGAACCCACTCAAAACCTGTGCCCCAAATTTCTCACCAAATCAGACCCCCTAGAACAAGTACACAACTTTAAATACTTAGGGATCACACTAGACCCTGCCCTCAGCTTTAATCAACATATCCTACACCTAACAACCGCCTTAGCTCCAGACTTGGTGTACTCTACCGGCACAAACACTGCCTCACCCCTGAAGCACTACAGCCATCAGAACTCCTCGGTCCTCTCCTCAAGACTACGGCATCCCATATACAGTGCCGCCGCCCCTCAACCCTAAGTAAACTCCAGGCTTGTGCTCAACAAAGCCTGCCGACTCATCCTAGGATGTGATCGCTTCACTCACTCCTGCTCCTCTACAGCAGCACAAACTGGCTAAACCTGGATAGCAGAATCAGGTACCACACCTGCCTTATGACCAAAAAGGTACTACTCGGCCTCACCCCACCCTCCCTGCAATCAATTATCCGCCAAACTCCACCTGGCAAAACAACCCGTGAGCACAAGCAAGCTGCTACTATGGGTTCCCAATGGCCGACCTCCAATACCAACGCACTTTCAGTTTCAGGCCCTTCCTGGACAAACTCCTCCTATCCATATAACTGATGAAATAAGGCTGGCCCATACAAATCAAAGCTAAGGGAATATCTGCAGGCGCCAAATTTATGTGACTGCCCTTGATACCTGATCTGCCACTGCCTTCCTTCAAAAAATCTATTTAGCAGGTCAATGTACAAAAATTAATGCATTTACATAACATGACAATCAGCCTCTACAGAGTCTCTCTATTTTCTCCTTCCCTTGGCTGTGCTAAAAGTACCTAAATCTCTGCTAAACCTCCATGAAACAACATGTAACCTGTTTTTTTATTATAATTGTTACTTTGTTATGTACTGTATTTTCTGTATCATAAGTCCCGTCCCTGTTCAATTTATGTATGACGTGGAACTTTGTAAATGAGTCTCTGACTCAAAGGTCTTTCTGAATATCACAATAAATTACAGTTGTACCATGAATAACTTTGTATCCATCCTGGGACATATTATGTACTCTGTAATAGGCATGTGCATGTTGTCAGGTGTTGCAAAGTGGCGCATGAACGGATAAAAATTCTTGACCTCCTTACTTGTTTAGGTGCACTACTGTGTTTATGTATCCTCTGTATAGTTTCTCAATTGCCACTGTATTGGTAATGTCCTCTGTGTCTTCCAGGACCATCTTGTAAACGAGCCTGCTCAAAGGTGTATAGCCTGGTTAAATAAAGTTTGACTAATTGCTTACCTGCTGTAGCTGGCGAATCTCATCATTAAGTGCATCTACTCTTTTCTGATCATCTAGACTGAGCTGAGACAACAGATCTGTTCCCAGTTCCGCTTTCAAGGACTCCCGAGTTGACTCCATGGCATGCAAGCTTGCTTCTAAGCTTTGCAAACTGCGTTGCTGTTCAATTGATAAAATATGATTACATTCCAGAATACTGTACTATAACTTAGATTAATACTTAATTTTAAAATAATGGACATAACTGATACTTCATTAGTACATACAAAGGGCAACTAGAGTGTCAAAATAGGTCTAAAACAAGCGGAAGACTAGATGGACCTAGCGGTCTCCTTCTGCTGTCAACTTCTATGTTTCTATGTTACACTGGACCACTCTTCCTTTAGTGAACTGATTTATCACATTTCTGTTTTGTTGAAATTATTTCAATGACTAGATTTCTTTTTTAGTAAAATTATTTCAGTGTCTCAGTCTTTCAGCATTACTAGATATGTTAGCCATTGTCTTGGTTGTAACTGTTCTGTTTTATATATTTATATACACACACACACACATATATATAGTTAACCTAATTGCTAATGTATGTATCATGTTAAATTACTCATTGTCCCATTCCCTTCCCCAGGATCGTACCTGTGAGACTGTAGCTTCTTGCTCAGTGTAACCTTCCTGGTTAAACATTTCAATAAATAAATAAATAAATTACATTTCAAGGACTATCACTCTGTTATAGAAAAGCCAAATCTTACGGCTCCACTATCGTGAACTTTGATAAGCTCCATACTATATAAACACACACTATTTATTCATAAGTTAACAGTAGGTTTAACATACAACCCCCTGCACAATTCGGGCCCAGCTGCCTTAAAGAGCTCTATCCCAAATACTCCTCTCTCTAATCCACACTCACAACCGAAACATAGAATTTGTTGGCAGAAAAAGACAGTTGACTCATCCAGTCTGCGCTACTTTTCCTTGTCAATTACAGCTGTGCAGGACCTATTTGGTCACCGGCATCCCTCCAGCCTTCCTTTATCCTACTTAGTATGCCCATGTGCCTATCCCACACGCATTTAATCTTCCCCATGTTCTAGCCCTCCAACCAACTCTTCTGGAAGGCTGTTCCAGGCTTCCACCACCCAGCTAAGAAGTATTTCCTAACATCCTCTTAAACACCCCCTACCCCCAGCTTTACTGGTTCTGGAGCTTTCTCCTCCTCTTAAAGAGACTCTCCAAATGCACCTTGTTTGCCCCTGTGAGTTACTTAAAGGCCTCAACCATGTCCTCTCCTGCTCTCCTCTCCTCCAGAGCAAAAATGCTAAGATTCTGCAGCCTTTCTGGATCGCTCCCACCTGGCAATGTCCCTTGTGGAGGTGTGGCATCCAGAACTGGCTACACTACTTCACATAGAGTTTCATTAGTGAGCGTACAGAGGCAACAGAACCTCACTCTCCTGCCAGAAATCCCTCCTATGCACCCCAGCATCCCACTAGCCTTGTCTACTGCCTTGTCACACTGCCCTCTTACCTTGAGATAATCAGATATGATTACCCTAAGGTCCTTTTCTTGTTTAGTGACCGTTAGTACCCTCCCAATCTATACAAAAGCTCCAGGGGTTTCTCACCCCAGGAGCATGACTTGCACTTTCTAGAATTAAACTCAGCTGCTATACCTAGACCATTCCTCTAGTATTCTCAGATCCCTTTGCATTTTCTCTGCCCCTTCCTGAATGTCCACCCTGTTGCAGATTTTTGTGTCATCTGCAAAGAGGACACCCTCCCCAGCAATGTCACTTATGAAGACAATGAAGAGGATTAAGTCCAAGTGTGGCACCCCACTAGCTGCTCTCCCATTCCCGGAGTGTCTGCTGTTTACTACCACCCTCCGCCTCCTAACCTTTAAACAGTTTGATACCCAGCTTACCACTTTCTCCCCAACCTCCAAGCTGCTTAGTTTCTTATACAGTCCACAGTAACAGCACTCGTGGCAAGAAGACAGTCGCAAGAATAATGTAAGTGTTAATGCAAATTTATTTAGTGCATATCTCGAGCTGCTAGCCCTAGCCCCAGCGATTCAAGCTACTCAGCCTTTGTCAGGGGTGTGGCAGTGGGCCGTTTGTGGATTTGAGCTAGCTGCCCTCTAGACAGCACCGACCCTGCATCGCTTGGCTGCAGCAGCTACTTGTGGATCTGCTTAGTTTCTTAATCCAGCCTGTGTGGCAGTGTCAAAGGCCTTCCTTAAGTCCAGATAGGCCATCTACTGCCCTTCCTGGATCCACTACCCAGGTCACCCAGTCAAAGAAATCTATGAGATCTGTTTGTCATGACAGAACCCACCCCACCGGTGAAACCATGCTACTGGTGGTGGTCCTGCAGCCTATATTTCTCCAGGTACTAATCAGCCACTCTTTCAGCTGGGTCTCCATTAATTTCCCCACCACTGATGCAAGAATGTCCTGTAGCTGCTGGCCTCCTTCCTGCTTCCGCTCCTGTGCAGAGGGACAGCAGCTCTACTCCAGTCCTCTGGAAATGCCCCATCTCTAATGAGGAACTGAATGTTACCAGAGGGCTGCTAGAACCGTGTCTCGACTCATCTGGTTCCACCACCTTGTTCTCCTTTAGGCTTCCTATCTCTTTCGGATTCTCCTTTGAAACTGTACTGGTGTTCACTCCCATGCTGATATGTGTTGGTCTGCCCTTCCTCCTACTGTGAAGATTGAGCAGAAGTACTATTTAAAATTTTAACTTTCTCCTGAAATTCTTCTGCAAAGGCCTCCCTTGCCCTCCTAATTCTCACCATCCCACCCTTGCTTTCCTCTTTTCATTCATGTATCTGAAGAAAGTCCTATCCCTTCTATTTACCTTCTTGGCGATCCTGTCCTCTGTTTGTGCCTTAGCTGCCTTCACCCTCTTTCCTGTCTTTGCAGCTGTATTGGGATCAAGCCTTTAAAAAAATCACTGGCTCCAATAACACTTTTAAAGTCTAAATATTGCACTGCTTAACCTTAATTCAAAATGGTGTCTTAGAGCCAAGGACTTAAGTGGCTGCATCATCTGTTTAATCTGGCTTTTGCTAACATTTAATTAATGTAACCAGAGGCTGGAGTTTGAGTTATGAACAGGAAAAGTACGAGTTACGCAGAACTTGCCATAACAGCAGATCTTAGAGAAAGTCACTTGCAGTAGGCCACACCGTTAGGGACTAAGCCACCAGGCGTTAGGGATCACACAGAAGACTTCTAGCTAGCAGTCTACCTTTGGGGACCACCCTCTGCCACCAGTCAGCTGATGTCAGCATAGCCTACACAGAAGGGCAGTCCACACACCACCTCAGTTCTTCCTTGAGAGACCCCGTCAGGCAGCTAAAGGAGAACCGAGAAGGTTTCCTGAGAGCCAAAATACTGGCAGAAGTTCAACAGAAAAATAACAGCATGGGGAAGGAGGAAGCTAGGGCCTGCTGCAAGAGCTTCTCTTGAAGATTTACTGTTATGGTAAGTTCTTGCGTAACTGTACTAACTTACTTCAAGGAAGGTTCTTGCTGCAGGCCATACCGGCAGGACTGAGTCCCAAGCAGTACTGGTTATCACCAGGATAACACCACGAGTGGAGAATAGATCAACAGTCAGAAGCTCAGGAGAGAAGGCCCTGAAGAACTGCCAGGCTGATACTGGCTCTGCGCCTAGAAGCGATGTCCAGACTGTAATGCTTGGTAAAGTGTGGACAGAAGAAAAGATTACTTACCATAGTAATCTTGTTTCTTCCAAGGAACCCTACTGTATTCTGACAAATGTAGTATGGTCTCACCAGGACTGCTCCAGAGCCAATATGGTTAATAGAACCTATGCAAATGGTGAAATGCTAGGCTCGAGCTCGGTTTTTCAAACACTGTCCCTGGTTGCAGTTCCTGCAACCGCTAGATTCTTTTGAAGCATTCAGAAGCTAACTCAAACTAATCTAACAAAAACAAATCAAACCTCCTCTTAGGCATAAACACATCTTAAAAACAGAGGGCATCTCCTAAGACTCAAGTCAACAGATGCCCAAGAAAGTAGTAGGTACCCACAGGTTTCCAACATAATTTGTACAGGCAGTATGCAGTGCCCTGTAGGTCCCAGCCAGGGAGGAAGGGTGGGAGCTCAGAATACAGTAAGACTCCTTTGGAAGAAACAAGATTACTACGGTAAGTAATGTTTTCTTCAAACCCCAGGAAATTGGGTAGAGAACCTATATTAGGAAACAGGCTCTGCAGCACTGCTGTGCCAAACCTGAGATCGCTCCTAGCCTGGGGTATCCAGGCAGTAATGTTTAGTAAATTTATTAACTGTTTTCCAGGTAGCTGCTTTGCAGATTTCCAGCAAAGGGCTATCCCTTGAAGCTGCTATTGATACAGCTGTTCCTCTGGTAGAGGGCCCTAAGCCCCTGTGAGGCCTGCTTGCCCACCTTGGCATAACAGAATTTGATACACGCCACAATCCACCTAGCTATGGATCTTTCATGGCTGGTTTACCTTTTCCTACTTCCCCATAAGTCAAAATGAGTTGGGACCTGTCCTCTCTGTGGCCGTTGTGTGCTCCAAGTAGTAACTGATGGCTTTTTTACATCCAGGCTATGCAGTCTACGTTCCCCTGAGGAGGAATGGTCAGTGAAAAGACTGGTAGTGTAATGGACTGAATGATATGGAAGTCTGAAACCACTTTAGGAGAAACTTATAAATTACCCCTTATCCCTGGGAATCGATGTAGTCATTCCCCATGGACAAAGCTCAGTAACTCACCGATTCTCCTGAAGTGATAATAGCAACTAGGAACAGTTTTCCAAGTTATGTACTTCAGGTCAGCTGATGCCATAGGCTCAAAAGGTGGTGGCATGAGCTGTGCAGTACATATGTTCAGATCTCACACTGGAGGGGAGTTCTATGTGGAGGATGCAAGTGTAGCAACCCTTTAAAACATTTCCTGAACACTAGATTCAAGGTCAGAGATACTGCCTTGCCTGCTGACAGGTAAGCTGAAACAGTTGCCAAATGCACTTTCAATGTGGATGGTATCAGACCAAGGGAATGAAGGTGGGTTAAATAATCCAGGACAAATGGCAAACCCACTTGAGTATGGTGCAGGACTTTGTTCTGGCACCAAACAGAAAATCTCTTCCACTTGGGCGTGTAGGTCTTCCTAGTGGAGGCTTCTAGACACCGAAGAACCTCCATGACCCCTTCCGAGAGGTGCAGGTTGGCATACTCTAGGTCCTCAAGAGCCAGGCCCTGAGCCTGTGGGACTGAAGGCTGGGGTACAGGATCCTGCTCTGGGAAGAAATCAGCAAGTTGTGCTTCCTGGGAGGCTGATTAGTTTGGCAACTGATACTGCCAGAACCAGGGAGTACCATGGCTGCCTGGCCCAGTCTGGAGCAATGAGGAACACTGTAGCCAGCTGGGATCTCAGCTTGTTCAGGACCCTCAGCAGCAACGGGAATGGAGAGAAGGCATACAGGAACTTCTCTGTCCAATCTAGGATCAGTGCATCCAATGGGACTGAGCCCATCACTGGGGACCCGCAGCAAAATTGGGGAGCTGGTAGTTGTGTGTGGGCTATGGAGAGGTCCATCTCTGCAGTGCCCTACCTTTGAACACAAACTGCAACACCTGTCTGTTCAAGGACCACTTGTGGGGGTTCTGATTATCCTGCTCAAGGCATCTGCCAGAGACTGTCCTTCCCTGGCAGGTGGACTGCTGACAAGACAATGCCCAGACAGTAAGCCAGACTCCATATTTTCATGGCTTTGCACAGGAGGACGACCTTGCCTCCCTGTTTGCTGATGTAATATACTGTGGTCATGTTGTCTGTCCTGATCTGTACCACCTTTCCTGCAGCATGCTGGAGAATGTCTGAAGTGCTAGGAAGACTGCTTTGAGCTCCAGCAGGTTGATGTAAAGCAATGCCTCTTTGTTTGAGCCATGTGTCGAGCAATGTGCTCCCCACCCCAGTAGGGAAGCATCTGTGATTAGCACCAGGAATGTTTTTCCTGTAGGAATGGCACTCCTGCCTGAGGTTGTCCATGTCCAGCTATGACTGAAGTGCTTGTAAGAGCGTTTATGTGACTGGAACCAGCTTTGACAGTGAATCCTTTTCTGGTGCCAGTAAAGTCTGAGATGATACTGCACATCTCACATCTGAAACCTGCCCCTGACACTATAGCTGCTGAAGCTGCCATAGGTCCAACAGCTACAGGAAATGCCTGGCTGGCCTTAGGCTTTGAAACCTGAAGGTGCTTGCTAGCTGTACCAGACGGTCTGCCCTTGTCTGGGGAAGAAAAGCCTTCTCTCTCACTGAATCCAGCTTGGCTCCCTATGAATTCTAGGAGCTGTACTGGTTGCAGCACTGATTTTTCAGGCTGACCAGAAACCCCAGTGACCATAGTAGTTCCTGTGTGAGTGCCAGAGACTCAATTACTTGCAGAGGGATTGCCTACAACTAGCCAGTCATCCAGATAAGGAAGACTACCACTCCTTGTCTCCTGAGGTGTGCCACAACCACGGCCAAGCATTTTGTGAACACCCATGGAGCAGAAGTAAGTCCGAAAGGCACCGCCATGAACTGGTAATGGCCTAATGGCAGTCTGAAACTAAGGAATTTTCTGTGGGACTGCCTTATTGGGATGTGGAAATATGCATCCTTTAAGTCTACAAGATGCCAACCAATCCCCTTGTCTTGGGGTCGGAAGGATTGTTGTAAGGATCACCATCTTGAACTTTGGCTTTACCAGATGCCTGTTTAGGTGCCACAGATCCAGTATGGTCACCACTCCCCTGTTTTCTTTATGTAAGTAAGTACCTTGAATAGAGTCCTTTCCTCTGTGCCAGAGAACTTGTTCACTGCTCCTAAGGTTAGGAGGTTTAATACGTCCCTTCCAGTAAATACAGGTTACTCACCTGTAACAGGAGTTCTAGGAATGGTATATGTTGTTCATCCACACTCATTGGCAGTATCCTTGCCGCTTAAATCTTGCCGGAAGGTCTTCAAGCTTTCCTCCCACCCACCGGGTGGTATAAACTTCGCACTTCCCCATGACGCCAGATCTGGCCACGCTGGAAGCTCGGGTTGTGCGTGGCTTGCGGGAGGTCGGGTGGGTCGTAGGATGAACAACATATACCATTCTAGAACTCCTGTTACAGGTGAGTAACCTGTATTTCTAGGGACATGGATATGTTGTCATCCACACCATTGGCAGACTCCCAGCAGTTCTCCGGGAGGAGGGAGGCAAGACTATAACCCCACATATCCTACTTGGGAAAGAGAGACTGAGAACCTAGGCCCCAAAACCAGCATCCCGGCGTGACTCAAGGTCGATGTGTAGTGGGTAATGAAGGTGTTTGCTGACTTCCAGGTAGCAGCCCTGCAGATTTCTGGATAGGACGTCCCGGAAGCAGCCACCGTTGCAGCAGTATGGCGGGTAGAATGAGCTCTTATCCCTCTGGGAGGCTCCATGCCCGCTTAACTTATAGCAGAGATCTATGCAGGAGGTTACCCACCTGCTTATCGTCCGCTTGGCTGCAGGTCTGCCAGATGCGGCTTCAGCGTAGGTGACAAACAGCTGGCGAACCTCTCCTCGATTTCAGCCAAGGTTCCTTATAATAAGCGAGCCCTTCTAGGGATCCAGAGTATGGAGCCTATATTCCGGCCTCCGAGGTGTGATTGGGGTGAACCCGCAGAGTCAACACCTGGTTAAGGTGAACTGACACCACCATCTCGAAGGAATTTCTGTGGGGCGCAGGACAACCTTGTCCCTGTGGAAGACCAGGTAAGGAGACTCAAGGGAGCCTGAGCTCTCCCATCCTTCTGGCTGGACGTGATAGCCACCAAGAAGGCGGTCTTCACGACAGGTGAGAGAGAGCACACCTGTGCATAGGTTCAATGGCTTGCCCATGAGCTTTGCCAGTACCAGCAGTAGATCCCACGGAGGTGGGGGTTCCCGACTGAGGGAATGCACGCGCCTGAAAAGCGCCAGACCACCTTCTCCCATGCCACCGACTGCTTCCCGCCCGCGCCTGTAAGCAGAGATGGCTGCCAGGTGCACCCTAGGGTCGCCGACCTAAGCCCTTGACTAGAAAGGGACCATAAATAGTCCAAGATGCTTGCTGAGAACAGGAGGAAGGGTCCGCCTTGTTCCTGACACCAAATGGAAAACCTTTCATTTGAAGGCATAGCATTTTCTTGGTCGACTCCTCACGGGACGCCTCAACTACATTGAGGACCTCGTCGAAAGACCCAAAGCCTGGAACTCTAGCCGCTGGAACCAGGTCATTAGGTGCAGGGATTGAAGGTCGGATGGAACACCTTCCCTGATTGACTGAGAGCAGGTCCGGCGAGCTGAGCTGCCGCGAGTCCTGGAGCTGAGACTGAGGAGATTTGGTACCAGAACTGCTTAGCCAGTCTGGGGCTATCAGAATCACCTGCGCCTTGTCCCTCCCTCGCCTTGAGAAGCACCTTGTGGATCAAGGGAAATGGGGAAAGGCGAAAGAGGCCCGGGGTCCATTGCCTCGAGAAGGCATCCCTGCAGCGAGCCCCTGCTGAGGGGGGCGGGCATGGAACAGACGCTCGCGCTGCTCTCCATGGAGGCAAACAGGTCCACCTGAGGTGTGCCCCAAAGGGAGAACAGATGCAGCTACCTCTGCAGGGAGAGACCACTGGGATGCAGCCCCTATCCGCTCAGGGCATCGGGTTGTGGTGTTGAGGCCCTGCCACGTGAATGGCTGGAGATCCGCCTCCAGGCTGCGCACGAGTGACCAAATGCGGAGAGCCTTGCATAGAAGCATGGAGCGGCCCGCCTGGGCGGTTTAGATAGCATAGGTTGGTATTGTCCGCCTGACTCGGACCACTTGACCCCGGAGGACGGAGCGAAGGTGAGAGCTAGGGACCGCTTCGGGAGCTCCAGCAGGTTGATGTGGCATCGACTCCTGGGACCAGAGGCCATGAGCCTGTGTTTCTCCCAGATGGGCACCCCAACCCATCAGAGAGGCATCGGCGACAGAGAGAGACCGTCAGCTCGGGCGGACGAACCGGGATGCCCTCCTGCAAATGATCTGGAACGTCCACCACTGAGAGCATTCCACATCCCCTGTGTCACCGACATAAGTTGGTCTAAGGATCGCATCTAGACCACTGGCTGGCCAGTCCCCACTGGAAGGACGATATTCCAGCGTCTTAACGGACCACGCTGGCACAGGCCGCCATGAGCTCCAGGAGGCGAGGAAGTCCCGGGTAGCGCACTGTCAACCAGAAATGATCGGGCAAAGGAGGAAAGAACCTCGCCCTGTCCGGAGCCGCCAGCTTGGCTTCAAGAGAGTCGAAGCCAGCCTGATGAATAAAATCACCTGCTTCGCTCGAAGTTCACCATTTCATGATAAGGAGGCCCAGTGAGAGCAGACCTGGAGGGCCAGATCTCTGACCACTCCGCCTCCTTCCTGAGGGAGCTGCTATCAGCCAGTCGTCCAGGTAAGGGTACACCCGACCCTCGGCGCCAAGAGGGAATGCTGTCACCACTGCCATGCATTTGGTGAAGACCCTGGGAGCTGGAGACAAGTCAAGGGCATGGCTTGAATCAAGAGAGATCCTTCCGCTGAAGCGAAGGAACTCTGTGAGACGGACGGATAGGACGTGAAAAAACGCTGGCCCTGCAAGTCCAGAGAGCAGAACCATTACTGCTCCAAGTGATGGTATTATTCTGAGCCAGAGTGACCACTCCTGAAGGTTCGAGACCTAGGAACTTTGTTTAGGTCGTGTAGGTCGAGAATGGGCGCCAGCCTGGGTCTGCTTTCGAACCAGGAAGTACCTGGACACAAACCCTGGGTCTGAAGGAGTGGTCCACCACCTTCTTACCACCTCCTTCTGGAGGAGGAGAGTGATTCGGCTCGACGAGCCGCCAGTGAGGCTGGGGATCCCGGCCCGAGGGCGACGGCCTGAAGGGTGGTGCCTGCCGAATTCCAGAGGCAGGCTCTTCCCACCACCTAAGACCCACCTGTCCGTGGGTAACAGCTGACCAGGCGGAACGGAGCAAGCTGAGTCTCTCCACGGGGGATCCCAGGGCAGGTGACGGATGGGGCGAGCACCCCTCAGCCCGCCACTGGCAGGCTGGAGGAGGACCGGCCGAGGGACCTCCTGGGCCCTTCCCTGCCTCTGTTAGACAGCCGCGGCTTGGGTTTGGGATGCCAAGGCCGAGCCTGCTGGCCCCTGACGTTGCTGGGTCAAGGGCGCTGGGGCACAGAAGGACTAAAGGGCTTAGGCTGTGGTTTATGGCCTTGTCCTTCTGAGCGAAGAGAACGAGTCCAAGGTGGCATTGGACTTCTCATCCTCTGCAGGTGACCTTCCACCCCAGGGTCAAGAGGTCAGTCCTGAAAAAGGGAACATCCGCCAACTTGTGCTGGGCATCCGGGCTAAAGGTGGATATCCTCAGCCAGCTCCCGACGATAGCCACTCGCGCCGCCACCGATCTGGCACATGAGTCCTCACATCCAAAAGCAGTCTGAGCTGCTGTTTGGCCACTGTCCCTGCCCTGGTCCCGCACCTGCTTAACCGTAGTCTGCAGATCGGCGGGAAGATGAGGGATGACTCATCCAGGAGCCCAACAGGGCATGAGAAAACAAAGCATGAGGATCGGCCGAACTGGCCTGACGGGGTCGAGAGAGAGACGCATGACTTTTCGCCGGATATAGTCCCATCTCTTGGACTCTTGTCAGGAGGTTTGTCGACATCCCTGGCGCGTGGGCGTACCGGAAACGCTGTCGGTAACCAACCCCTCAGCAGAGGGTGTTCCAAAACCGACAAGGAACCTGAGAATCGTGACATTTCCTGGCTATCCTGGCTAAGGCGCAGGGCAGGAAGCAGGGCGCTGCCAAAGTTCCAGTGCCGGATCCACTATGGCCTCGGCCACCGAAAGGCCTCCGTCGGAGAATCCTCGTCCAGAATCTCCGTGAGGGGATACCTGGTCTGCTTGGAACGGGTTCGAGCTCCATCCCGTAGACTCCGAGATGAGTCGGGCAGTCCTAGGAAGGACTACGGGCTATCGGTCCATTGACTGACTTCCTGAAGACCCTAAGTCCAGTCGCTGGAGAAGAAGGAGGAATCATCTTCGGACCCTGAAGAGTCCTCGAAGAGCTCGCTTCTGGCCTGAGCCACCCTTCACCTGCCGAGGTCGGTCGGGAGTGAGGGTAACTGACAGTCCGATGGTAAACCCTTAGTCGACCGAGAATCTCTTGGTCGGAGCCCCAATTGGTGGCTGTGGAGGCGAGGTTCCACCGAATCGTGGAGCAGTTGGTTTTGGCCGAACAACCGCCTGGTATAGGCCTCGGACAAGTCGAGGGGTTAGTCGGCTGCCCGTGACAGTTGACTTAATGGCGGGAAGGCGCCGAGTCGGGCTTATTCCCGCCAGGAGGAGCTGTTACAACATAAGGTCTCTCACGCCGACGTACTTTACGCCAAGCCTCCTCATCCGGGAGGAGGAGGAGGACGAAGGGCGACGCCTGCTTATCAAGGTAGCCGAGACCGAGACCGCTATGACGGTGGGAACGGGTTGACCGGCAAGGTCCGAGATCGAGACCGAGAGTCCCGAATTTCCGGCCGGTGCGGGAGGTGTCGAACCGCACTCCTTCGGCTCGGAAGGTCCATCCGGTGGGGCTCGGAACCGAGGCACAGACGAGCCCACGGGATCTCAACTCCTCCCGGGAACCGGGAGAGGGGAATCTCGCTAAAGGCGACAGCTCCGTTCAATGGTCGAGAAAATCTCGACTTCATCAGTGGAGTCTCGGTCAACTGACCTGACGGGACACCGTGAGCCAGTGGTCAAGCCGAGCGGTCAATCGGGGCTTCATCGACGTCGGCCCGGGAGAGGGACCTTCCCGTCTCCCAAGAGCGCCGACGGAGGGGATTCTACCTTTGTCCTCTTGACCGAGAATAAGGTCCAGTAGACGCAGGCCCTCCTTTAGTGGGAGAGGGACAGACAAAGCCCTTAAAAGAAGCCGTAGGAAGAACCTAGAGAGAGAGGGATAAATGCCGCGCCGAGGAAGACACGTTCGCCCGCCTCTTCTTCGAGGACGCATCATCCGCCGAAAGCTGATCCGCCGAAAGCTGGCTGGCCAAGGACACCGCCAACCGGGCCTTGGACTTCACCGAGGGAACGCCGACGTGCGCTCCAGCGTAACCGGGCAGTACGGTCTTCGAGGGATCGAGAGGAGAAAGATGAGCACAGGTCGCAAGCCTGGCGGGTCAGTGCTCATGGCCAGGCAGTAGGACACACGGAGGTGGATCCGTTCGAGATCTTCTTCACCGCATGGGCATCTCGCAACCGGGAGTCGACGGTCCATCCAGTGCTGCGAGGGATCAAGACTGAAGTCTTTTTGCAAATTTTTATTTTAAACTCGCAAACCAGGAGAAATAGGGAATCAGTGCGAAACGCAGAGCTGCTAAGGAGGGAACCTGAGCTTCCAAGCGGTAAGGAAGATTCATGCCATGGGGCGGAGCCGAGTTATACCACCCGGTGGGTGGGAGGAGTAAGCTTGAAGACCTTCCGCAAGATTTAAAGCGGCAAGGATACTGCCAATGAGTGTGGATGAACAACATATCCATGTCCCTAGAACACTGTTTCGATGAGGAGAGGGTCTGAAGGCCCTTGCTCTCAGCTTTGGCCTGAGGTTGAGGCAGAGAACGAGGCCTTGGCCCACTATTTCCAGGACCCACCTGTCTGTGGTGATGGTTTGCCATTCCTGGAGGTAGTGGGCCAGCCTGCCTTACCAGGACTGGGGGAGGCCCTGAGCAGACACCTCAGGGAGCCTCTGCTTGGGTTCGGATGCTGTCTGAGTTCCGGGGCTAGTTTGGTTGCCACCTCTTCTGCCCCTGCAGTAACCTCTCTGCTGCTGATATTGGGGTAAGCCTGAGGCTGGAAGAATGGCCTATTCTGACCCCCTACCTCTACCTCCTAGGCTTGTTGCTTTTGGGAAGCAGACGCCTCTCCTCAGCAGCACTCTTTATATGCTGTCTTATACTCATCCATCTTTTCATGTAGTCCATCTGGTCCCCAAAAAGAGAGGAGACTCACATGGAAAGTCTAAAGCTTGACTGTGTCTCTTGGGTCAGGTTAGTAGCCCTGAGCCAAGCAAACCTCCTGAGTGACACAGAAGAAGCCATCTATCTAGTTGCAGTGTCACTGTTGTCACAGCTATCCTAAACTGGGCTTCTGAATCCTCTATACCCCTTTGCAGCCTTCTCCAAATCAGCTGCCATAGGGGCTAGGACACATTTTGTGATTTCCACAGTGTTCCAAATGTTCTCTGATATCTGACAACATAGGCCATGTAAGAACCCTGTCTGATAATCAGAGAGGATCCCAAATACACATTCTTTGCAATGGAATCAATCCTCCTTGAATCCTTGTCTGGAGGTGAGATGCCAAGGATGCCTGCCTTATCACAGGCAGCAGCCTGCACCACTCCTTCATGGCTAGGGTGCCCAAATAGAAACTCTGCTCCACCCTTAGTCACCAATACTTCTTATCCACCATTCTGTTAACTGGTGGCACAGAAGTGGGGTCTGCAGGACCTTGTTAACCTGCCTTTTCAGGGATTTATGGATGAGTAACTAACAGTCTTTGGAGACTGGTACATCCATCATTTCCATGTAGTCCTGTTCCTCCTCCTCGTTAGTCGACTCCTGGGTAGGAAGGTCAAGGGACTGCGCTACTTGTTTAATGAAGGCAAAATGAGTGGTATAGTCCTTATTCCCTTGTCAGGCGGTCAGTATGATGAGGATCAGAGAACTATCCAGTTCAATCGGTTCCCCATAATCCTCTTCCTCCTCATCATCATCAGCATCCTCACCAAAAGGCTCTCTTTGTGTTCCAAGGAACCGGGAACAGAAGTAGTGCCAGAGGTAGATAGACACGGCCGCTTCTCAACCAGAACCGTAGTACTCGTTGGAGTGCCTTGATAATTTGATAGTGTCTCTATCTCTTGCTGGTCGGAACAGATCCTTTTTCGTTGCGGTCCGACCGCTGTATGCTTTTCTTTTTCTCTTCCCTGCGGTTGTCGGTTAGCGCAATATTTGCAGGGTGCTTTTTAGAAGAGGAACCGCCGCTCTGGTCAGAGGTTGTTCCTCCAGTTCATTTTGGCTGGTAGCCGTTTGTCTTTAGCTGGGTCAGCAGCCTTTTCAGACATCTTCTCCTGCAGTCATTTAAGTCGCCTCAAGCATCGACTGAGGGAAGTTCTTACAAATTTCACAGTCCTTCTTGAGGTGGTTAAACCCCAAACAAAATACACAAACTAAATGAGGATCTGTTTTAGCGAACGGTTCTCACACTCTGTACAATGCTGGAAACCTGTGGGTCCCGTCAGTATCTTGGTCTGTGACATTTATCGGTCTGTTAAACCGATGGACCGAGAATTAACCTAGTAACTTTACAAATGTTATTAAATAAATGTATACCGCCTATCGACAGTAGAAATAACTTGGTAAAGTCTCAGAAACATTAAAATAAAGTAAACAATATTGGTTCCTTCTCGTTAAAAGAACCGATTAGTAACAGAGAAACTCACCAAAATTCACTCTAATCTAGACTAAGTCTACCTGAACCAAGGACAGTGCTTCAAAAATCGAAATAAACGGACTTTGAAAAACCGAGACAAATAAAACTCTTAGGTAAAGTGAAGGAAAGCTCTCCGAGACGCCTTACTTAGGCAAGTGGAGAAGAATCTGACGGTTGCAGGAAGTGCAACTGAGGATAGTGGTTTGAAAACCAAACTCAAGCCTAGCATTCCACTATTTGCATAGGTTCTATTAACTATTTCTCAAGCTGGGCAGTCCTATGGTGAGACCATACTGCATTTGTCAGAATACGGTAAGATTTCCTGGGTTTGAAAGAAGAGTTATGTAAGAACTTACCATAGCAGTAGATCTTCAAGGGATCTCAGTCATCAATTAACATCACAGGAACCTTCGCCACTGGTAAAGGGAATTCAAAACAGAAGATTTTCAGCAGTACAACTGGGGTCACCCACACAGTTGACGTCCTGTCACATCACCAACCCTATATAGGCATGTGGTGGGCCCGATCCCACCTCAGTTCTTTTCACCGGAGACTATGGAGCTAGGCTCTGCCTCGGACAGAGGGAGAGAAAGATGTACCCAGACCTAAGTGAAAAGCTGGATACACTAGATAGCCAGTTCCTAGACAGGAGCCCCAAGAAGGAGGATGATGGGAGGAAAATATTCTTGACGACTGAGATCCCTCGATAACCTACTGTTATAGTAAGTTCTTATGTAACTGTTCTATCTTCTTGGGCGATCTAAGTCATCAGGTAACACCACAGGAATGAGTACCAAGCAGTTACAAGTGCAAACAGTCTGGGAGAGGGCCTCCATAAACTTAAGACAGGAGTTCTATAACACATGACTGCCAAAACCTGCATGGGCTCTTGAGGCAATGTCCAAACTGTAGTGCTTGGTAAAGTATGGACTGTACTCCAGGTGGCAGCCAGACACATGCCCGTGGCTGAGACCCCTTGAACAAGCCACAGAGGTAGCCATTCCTCTGGTGGAGTGAGCTTTGACAGCACCAGGCATTCTTTGTCTAACTTGCTATAGCAACACACAATGCAATTTGCAAACCATTTGGATAAACATTGCTTAGAAACTGAAATGCCTCTACCCGGGTGAAGGAACAACTGCTTTGACTTTCTGACCCTTAGTCCTAAACAGACAGTACTTCAAAGTTCACACATCTAACATATGGAGCAGTGTTTCCCTGATTGGCAAGCTTGGGAAAATAAACAAGAAGGTGGATAGACTGAATTAGTGTGAACCTGAAACCTCCTTAGGCAGAAACTTTGGATTTTGCGCAGACACACCCTGTTTTTGGTGAAAATCAAATAAGGCTCCTCGCACCAGAGTAGCCTGAAGTTTGAAATTCTTCGAGCAAAAGTAATTGCAACTAAAACAGCTTTTTCCAAGAGAGAAAGCACAAATTGCAAGTTGTGATTGGCTAAAAGGAGACAGGGTCAACTTTTCCAAAATAAAATTCTCCCAAGCCAGGAGAGAGGAACGGACTGGAAGTTTCAGATGCAAATGCCCCTGAAAAAGGTCTGGGAGACACACAGCTGAGCAATCATGCGGACACACATGGGCTCATGAAATGAAGAAATAGCCAAAGGTAGACCTTGCAGGAAGAATACTGGAGGCCTGAGTCAGATGAGATCAGGTAGTCCAGGATATGATTCACTGAACAGGTGAAAGGGTTTGTCATGTTTGACAGCCCATATGGCAACTGCTTTCACCCCATGACATATGAGGCTCGAGGGCAGCAGGCTCTAGATAAGATTTTTTGGGATAAGTACCTGTACTCCCATTTTGAAAGAGAGGAGTAAAACGAAATTCAGATGTGTACAAATGTCTTGCTAGAGAGGACTGAGGAGTAATTTATTAAAAAATGTAGTTTTTTCTAGATAAGAATTTCAGGTGCCAACAATGCTCCAAATAATGTTGGCAGGTAGGAATTTACTCACCAGTTTTAAAACATAGTGAGTAAAACAAAAGTGGGATGCATACAAGTGTTGTAAATCTGGCAAAAGCTGTTCTTTTTGAATCACCAGTTATGTTATGAAGCACTATTCTCTGTCGTGTGGAGTATTTACAAATGTTGGGTGAGTACTGGTACTCACTAAAAAATTTCTGAAGAGTATTTCCTAAAATGAGTAGTAAAATAGGCCGGTACACACCTTATCTGGAGCCCTGAGTGGAAGGATTCCAAGTAGCCACAAGGATGTCTGCCACCCTGTTAAAGACCCCAAACCTGGCGATGGCTGTGTTCTCGAAGCCAGGTAGATGGAGGGACCCGAGGCTGGGATCGCACCAGGGTCCCTGATCCTGGGTCAGCAGATTCCTGCAAAGAGGAAGAGGGACTGGAAAGGTTCCTCCGCCATCTGCTGAAGGAGAAAGAACCATGTCTGGCAAGGCCAGAATAGAGCCACTAGAATCATGCTGGCCCCCTCCATCTGCAACTTGATTAGCACCCTGTGTATCAGGGGAAACTGAGGAATGCATAAAGAAACCTCCCGCTCCAAGAGGGACAACGCGTCTCATCAGAAAACTCCAGGCCCAGGACTGTGCAAGCAAAAGCAGCAGTTTTATGCTGAGTGGGGACGATAAAGGTCCAACTCTGACGCACTCTACCTGATGAAGAGATCTTCGACCTCTGAGGTTAGAAGCTCCCACTTGTGAGCCTGTGACCTGGAGCAGCTGAGACTGTCGACAAAGACATTTTGGACGCCTGGAACATGAATGGCTAAGAGCTCCAGACAATGCTTGATGGTCCAATACCAGACTTTCATCGCCTCCGACACAAGGGTAAGAATGCCCCAACTTTGTAATACCCAGGCGGCGCAAAACACGACACACCGCTGTCCATTTACACCAGCAGTGGACCAGGAAGAATGACCTGAAAGGCCTGCAGGGTGTAAAGAACTGCTCGATCTCCAGGACATGGATAAGGAAGACCTTGTTCGACACGTCCAGGTACCCTGGGTCCGTGATTGGCCAGATGAGCACCCCAACACAGGCCGGTTGTGTCTGTCGCAAGAATCTGACCGGGGGCGCCCGAGAGCTGAAAGGAGACTCCCGAAGGAGGTTGGCTGGATCCAGCCACCAAGACAGAACCCTTCGGACTGAGTCAGAAACCAGGACCAACTGGTCCAGGTCGTCCTGAAGTTGGTCCCACTGGACCTGCAAGGTTCACTTAGGAACTTGTATGTGCAGGTGGGCAAGGGGAACCATGGCAACTGCTCCTATCATACGGCCCAGGAAAACCCTGGCAGGGATCTGTCGACTGGAGGAAACCAGACGGAATGCTCCATCAGTTTCTCCGCCTGTCCATGGACAAAAGACCTTGCCCTGGGTAATGCCCAGAATCGCTCCTATGTATTGAAGGCGCTGGCAAGGAGAGAGGTAGGACTTTGGCAGACTGATGGTGATCCCCAAGACCTGGAATAGGCGAAAGGTGTAGTCCAGAGTCTGAACCAGGCGGTCCCTGGAGGAGCTGTTAGCAGCCAATCATGCTGGTAAGGAACATGTAGAAGCCTCCTTCCTCAGATCTGCTGCCACAACCGCCAGGCACTTGGTAAACACCTTGGGGCAAAAGAAAGGCCAAAAGGAGGGCCTGAATTGAAAATGGGCTCATTTAAAATGGAAATGGATGAAGCAACAATGGGTGGTAAAATCTGAACGTGCAGGTAAGCATCCTGCATATCCAGAGAGCAGAGCCAATCTCCTGGTGCAAAGGGGTAACGGTCCCTGAAGAGGACCATCTTGAAGTGTTCATACTCTGTACAGATTCAGATGACTCGGGTCCAGGATGGGCGAAGATCCCTGATCTTTTGGGGACAAGGAAGAAGTGGGAGTGAAAAAACCCTGTCCCACTGAGTTGTAGGGATGGGCTCTATGACTCTCTTTTGTAGGAGAGCCTGACTTCCTCCCAGATGAGGGCCAGGGGTAAGAGGAGTTTACTGGAGGATTTTCTGGAGGCCATTCCAGAAACTCCACTGTGCACCAATGCTCTATGATCTGGAGCACCCAGTGGTCAGTAGTAACTCCCACCACCTGGAGGAGAACTGAGCACCTCCTCTAGAGTCTTGGCCAGGGGGTGGGTGGGGGTTGGCTAAGGAGTCTGAAGGTTGGGGCAAGCATCAGCAAGGCTGCCACAGGTGCACGAGGGGCTCTGGGCATTAGCTACTGGGGCCACTGGGGTCTTTTGCTTGTTCTGGCCCTTGAAGGACTGGTTTCGGGCTGCTTGGAGAGGACCAATGAAAGGACTGACAATGGCTCACTCTAGGCCAAGTACAGAGAGCAAATGAACTGACTTAAGGGCTCGCCTCAACTCCTGCAGGGTGGAGACGATGACCTGGACATCCCCACCAAAGGACAGAGCCCCGGAAAGGGGCGCCCAAAATACTGGGTTGCACATCCGAGGCAAAGCCAAAGACCCGGTTAGGAATGGTGCCGGAGGCAGACTTCAGCACCCGCCCCCACACCCAGAGGCGCCCATGGCGGCATAAGCAGCCCGGAGAACATGACTGCCAACGTCCGAGCCTGACTTCAAGAGTTAGGTGAACTGCGCCTTGGTGGCGGTGGTGGTGGGGGTCCTCTGCAACACCTGCACCAGGGTCTCTGGCATGATCCCAGAGGACATTCTGATATTGGATCATATGAGCCAGGTAATTAATGGCCTGGATAGCCAGGGTAGTAGACAAAACAACGCTTACCCAGATGGTCCAACTGCCGAGACTACCTGTCTGGGGAAAGGGCAGTAAGGTGCTTGGGTATAGTCACGCACTGCATTTATGACCACTGAAACAGCCTTGGGGTAACTCCCTAATGAGTGTTTACCAACAAGGGCATGGTAAAGACGGTCTGCCTTCTTGGGCAATGGAGAGGTGGAAGAGGGGTGATTCCATGTCACCCTTGTGACATCCTTGTAGGAGTCCATCATGTGTGGCACTGCCACAGGAAAGCATCCCACTGTCTTAAATATATGTCCATGTGACGCCGCTCTGGGTCCTGTCATCCATTTCTCCCGCCATAATGGCCTGGATGTGGCGAGATGTCCACAAACGTGAGGTCACTGGGGTAGAATGGATTTAGGGACTTCCCTAGGAGGGTCCACCCCATCCAAAGACTCCCGGGTGAGGAGGAGACCTGGAACAGTTGAGTCATCCGCATTTTCTTGCTATCTGGGTCTGATGCTGGTGGCATACGCTCTTCCCAGTGATGGCCAAATAGGCCTGGAAGACCTCAACGTCCGGGTTCACTTAGGCCAGCCCAGCCCAGATTCTGAGGCAGTGTGTCCTAGGGCGGATGCTGGGGACACCGGAGGCGGACCTTGAGGAGTGAGGGTCTGTCTCTGGACACAGGACCACTAAGCTGTAAACAGGGCATTATAATCCACCAGTGGTGGGAAATTATACACAGTGGGTAAGGACAGGAAGGCGCTGGCTAAGGGTATGACGGCTGGGTCCGTGTTGGTACTAGGACAGGGCTGCCTGGCACTGGCCAACGGGCACTGACTGTGGCATGGGTTGTGGCAGGGCAACGCTGGCATTGGGCCCACAGGCTGGTGCTTCAGTACTGATGATGGTCCAGTGGGCATTGGCCAGGAGTGTCTGGAGGAAGGATCCACTGGTGCAAGCCTAGCTGGTGAAGCAGGCACTTGGGAGGGAAGAAGACCCCTTGGCAGAGGCAACACCAGAGAAAAGGCGGCGTAGCCTGCTGCTGGTGCTGCCTAGAAGGACTAACGCTTGGTTCCAGAGGCAGGACCGACGACTGCAGTGCCATGGCCGGGGTGGGGCGGTGGAGGAATTGACACTGAACCAACACTGGCCAAGCCATCTGGCAGAGAGCCCTTGGAAGATATGGCCTGAGCATCAGGAGACAAAGTCCCCTGTCCTGAGGAGCAGACGCCCAAAATAGCAATGAGGGCATGTGGCTAAGCCACTGGGAGCCCATTAGAAGAGAGGGCTGGCAGGGCTGAAGAAGTCGCCTCCCCACGGGAGGATGACCCTGTCACGTGAGGTGATCGCAAGCACGAAGCAGACCAGTCCCGTGTTTGTGCTTCCCACTAGATTTCTGAGAAGAGAAGGCCCTGGAGGACTGTGCCGGTGAGGCCAAGAGCTCCTGGCCTGCAGCTCCTTTCCATCGCGACCAACTTCTGCTTCAAAAGGTGACTCTCCAGGGGAGCACCAGAGAGCCATCTTCCAGGTTGGAAGCACTTCAGAAGAGCTCCTCCACTAGAGATAAAATATCGCTTAAAACAGCAAAAAGTTGTATCCAGCTTATAAGATACTACCAAATTTAGATTTCAAGACTTTTGGGGTCGAACGAGCAAAAAAGCAGTTTTATGTTGAGTGGGATGCAAAAGGTCCAACTGTGGTCGACCCCATCTGTCGAATAGATTTTCCACCACCAGAGTCAGAAGCTCCTAATTGTGAGCCCTGTACCAGAAGCGGCTTAGAGTGTCTGCCAGGTTGTTTTGGACGCCTGGAACATGGATGGCCAAGAGCCCAGACCATGCTCGAGTAGCCCAATACCAGACCCATGAGTCGCCCTCTGCTTGTTAATGTAATACGCCACGAACATGCCTGTCATCGAGGCATAGGTCAGAAGAAAAAATTACTCACCGTAGTAATGTTGTTTCTTCTTATGGAGTCTTGCTGTATTCGGATTATATGCGGTTAGCCCCAGCACTTGAACTGCTCCGGAGAGTAAAGGGTTAACTCTATGCAAAGGCATAGAATGTTGAGTGCGAGCTCCTCGGTTTCAAACCTCTGTCTGTGGTACTCTGAAGTGTAACTGTCAGATTCTTACCAGCACTAAGCTAACTAACTCAAAGGAAGAAATTGTTTCTAAAATTTTGAAAATGGCAAAACAAAGCTTTAGGGTCAGAAGACAAGTCGAGAAAACCCAAAAAAGAACACAACAGGTAGTGGTTTACAAAAATGCTTAATAACGAACCAAAAGAAAACCCCATAAGAGATGGAGGACATTCAGTACTGTGCCTGCCCCACCACATCCCAAACTACTAAGTTCCAGGAGGGGAGGTGAGGGAGGAAACAGAATACAGCAAGACTCATTAGAAGAAACATTACTAAGGTGAGCAATTTTTCTTCAAACATGAAGTCTTGCTGTATTCTGACTATATGCAGACTACTACAGTACCCCTGGCGGAGGGAGTTGGAGAACCTATTTTGGGAACAAGTTCTGCAGCACAGTCAGTGTTAAACCTAGCATCACTTGTGACAGAATGTCCAAAGAGTAATGCTTGGTGAAGGTGCAAACAGATTTCAGGTAACTGCTTTACATGTCTCCACTAATGGTATATCTCTAGCTGCTGCAATAGAAGCAGCTGTACCTCTGAAGAGTGAGCCCTCAGGCCTGAGGGAGGCTCCTTCCCAAGTTTAGAGTAGCAGAATTGAATGCAAGAGACAATCCACCTGGCAATAGACTTCTTGGTAGCAGGCTTGCCCTTTTCCACCTCACCATAAGTGAGAAATAATTGAGAACAATCCTTCCTATGGGCTTTAGTATGCTCAATATAGTAACTGAGAGCCCTTTTCACATCTAGATCATGTAGCCTTTCTCTCCAGAGGAAAATGATCAGTGAAAAGACAGGCAGGGACATGATTGGTTCAGATGAAAGTCTGACACCACCTTAGGAAGGAAAGGAAAATTACGCATCTACCGTAATTCTTGATCTTCTTGGACGAGTCTCCACCACTCATTCACACTAGTGGGATTTGCCGGAGGCACTAAGACCCATCGGGAGCAAACTTTTGCTGGAGGGTCGACGAGAGTGACGCCAGCGAGACCGCGAGGCAGCGCTTGAGCAATGTAATGACCATCTCGCGACGACCCTCCAACCGCCTCAGTACCTTTTTACCAAGGAGGTGCAGCGCACCAACGAAAAAGGGTAAACTCAATATTAAAAACGGACATAAGATAGTCCCATGACCCGTGTAAGAAGGGTCAGCAAAGAAGTCCTCACGGCCTAAAGATTTGAGGGAGGAAGACCAATACAGCGTGAGCTCGGATGGAGGGAGGGTAGAATGAGTGGTGAGACTCGTCCAAGAAGATCAAGAATTACGGTAGGTACGTAATTTTCCTATCTTCCTGGACATAAGTCTCCACCACTCATTCACACTAGTGGGAGAGTACCAAGCTGATAATCCCCAAAGGCGGCAGGAAGCCAGAGCTCACGCGTCAGATAGAAGCCCATTAAGGATAGTTCTGCCGAATGCGAATATGCGCCTGGCATGAACATCCAGTGCATAGTGCTTAACAAAGTATGCACTGAGCTCCAGGTAGCGGCGGTATTATATCTGCACTGAAATTGCATGTAATTTCGCTAGGGATGCCGCGATCACTTCTAGTAGAGTGAGCGACACTCTACCTTCTAATTTAACTTGAGCCATGGAATAGCAATGACGAAGGCATGCCACTAACCATGAAGAGATACATCTAATAGCGACAGGTTGACCCAGCCGGTGTCGCTGAAAGAAACGAACAGTTGCTGAGTCTTGCGAACATCCTTGGTTCTATCTAAATAGAACCGCAAGGCTCTCTTAACATCCAAGGAATGAAGAGCCTGCTCCCTTCATTTTGGAAATTAGCGAAGTAAGCGGAGTACCAGAGGTTGGTTCAGATGGAATTCTGACACAACCTTGGGAAGAAATTTAGGATGAGTAATGGAGAACTACCTTGTCCTTATGGAATACAGTATACGGAGGGTCCGTAACAGTGCATGTATCTCAGAGACCCTCTGGCTGAGGTAATGGCCACCAGGAAGGCAGTCTTCCAGGTAAGAAATTTTAGCTCACAGGTAGCTAAGGGTTCGGAAGGCTTCCGAGTGAGCATGTCCAGCACCAGGTTAATGTCCCAGGCTGCAACTGGACGCTTAACAGGGTCTGGTATGGAGAATCCCCTAAGAAATCTCTTCACCATAGGTAACTGAGCCAGAGTTAAGGAAGAAACCGGCTCATGGAACGCTGAGATGGCACTAAGGTGAACTTTAACTGTGGAGTACTGAAGACCTAAGTTTGATAGGTCCAAAAGATACTCCAGAACCTTGCCAGGAGGACAGGAAAAGGGATTCCAAGAGGATTTTGAACACTAGAGAGAAAACGCTTCCATTTGGAAGCGACGCTGGGTGGCTGGCTTCCGAGCAGCCAGAAGGATGTCTGAGACTCTACGAGACGTTGAACCGATTCACTTCTATCTCTTCAGGAGCCAAGCATGAAGGTGAAGTGATTTCAGGTTGGGATGGACCAACGAACCCTGAGTCAGAAGACTGATTTGCAAAGGAAGTGGTCTCGAGAGGCTGCCAACATACTGTTGAGTAGAGGAAACCATAGCTGCTTGAGGCCAGGAAGGAGCAATGAGAATCATCTTGGTCCCCTGAGACTCCGAACTTGAGGAGTACCTCTGGATTAGAGGAAGTGGTGGAAAGGCGTGAAAGAAAGCTTTGTCCACCGCAGCCTGAACGATCCTGACAGAAAATGCCAGGCCCTGGATTTCTGGAGCAGAAGAGAGGCAGTTTTATGCTGAGTGGGGATGCAAAAAGGTCCAGGTCTGGAGTCCCCACTCTTTGAACAGGGACCGAGCTACGGCTGGATCGAGAGACCACTCGTGAGGGTCTGCCTCCGCTCTGCTGAGGTGATCTGGTTAGGTCGCTTTGTATACCTGGCAGATAAACCGCTGAATCAGAGACTTGTGCTCCAAGCACCACTCCCACACCCTCATTGCTTCCCTGCAAAGGGGATAAGAATGAGCACCGCCTTGCTTGTTGATGTAATACATCACTGCTTTGTTGTCCGCTTGAAGGAGAATGTTCTTGTGACAAAGGACATCCTTCAGAGCTCGATTGCATAGAGACCGCCTCATCTCCAGGACATTTATGTGGAGATGAGTTTCAACTGAGTCCATACACCTTGAGTGTGGAGGGAGACAGTGAGCTCCCATCCCATTAGCGATGCATCTGTGGTGATGGAGATCTGATGACGGGGAGCAAAGGGAATCCTTCCAGGAGATTGCTCTCTTGAGACCACCAGGTGAGAGACCTTCAAGGGGCTCCGCACCTTGATGGGATAAGACTGGGGTGAGAGGTCGGGGACCACTGAGTGGAGAGCATCCACTGGGTGGTTCTCATGTGCAGTCGGGCCAGAGGGACAGTGAAGACCGAGGCGCCATGAGACCCAACATGCGCTGCATCGAGAGAGCTGTAACCGATTGGTTCTCCCTGATGTAACGGGCCATACGAGGATGTCGAGTCCTCTGTCCTCTGGAAGGAAAGCCTTCGCTGAAGAGGTGTCTAGAAGCGTCCCTATGAAAAGGAGCTCTGGGAGGGTTGCAGTTGAGATTTTCAAATTCAGCAGAACTCCCATGGACGTGAGAAGACGAGAAGTCGCTTGCACGGCTTCCAAAGTCCTTGGCCGGAAGGGCTTGCTAGAAGCCAATCGCCCAGGTAGGGAAACACTGGAGTCCGACTTTCCTGGAGATGCGCCGCAGAACTGCACAACACTTTGTAAAAACTCTGGCGCCGTAGGATAACCTAAAGGGCAGGACTTGAACTGATAATGCTGACCCAAAGCTACAAACCTGAGGAATTTGCGGTGGGTCGGGTGGACGGGATATGCTGGTAAGCATCCTGCATATCCAGAGAGGCCAGCCAGTCGTGTGATGCAGCAAGGGTAACAGGGTACCTAGGGAAATCATCTTGAATTCTCCTGGGGAGGAATTTGTTAACTTTCTGAGGTTCTAGAATGGGCGCATCCCCCAGATTTCTTTGGAACCAGAAAGTAATGGGGAGAACCCTGTGTTTTCGAGATGCGGGGCACCAGTTCTATTGCCCTGTTGTTCAGAAGGCCCTGGATCTCCGCGGTGAGGAGATCTGATTGAGAGGCCGACAACCTGGGTTGTCGATGGGAGGACACTGGGGTTCCAAGAAATTGAGAGAGTAACCTCTGAATTATCCTAAGAACCCATTTGTCTGAGGTTATGGACTTCCACTGGTTGTAGAAGTACATCAGACGACCTCCCACGGAGGAGAAAGTTCCACCTCGGGCAGAGTGGATGGAACTTGGGCCAAGCGACTCATAAGGTAGCTTGGAGCTTTGGGTCCCCGCGCTTTCTCTCTTCTTCTTTTGAGGTTGGGCAGGTTGGCTTTATGGAAGCTTTCCCTGCCTCTGCCTCAAAGGACTGACGACTATGAAACTGGACGCCTGTTCACATGCCCCGAGAGGGGCAGGCGGAGGTCTGGCCAACTTAATGGCCGATCTAGTCTTCTGAGTGGCCTCTAAGGCTTGCTCCACCTGAGGGCCAAAAAGAAAGGAGCCATCAAAGGCAGCGCCATCACCTGCTGCTGAGCATCATTCGGAAGCCAGAAGTACGCAGCCAGGAATGGCGCCGAGTACAACCTCGCTGCTGCTGAGCGAGAAGCTGTCGAAAGCGCCCATGGCGGCTTTGACCTGTTGGTTATTGACCTAATACCTCTAATAACGGTCAGAAGAAGCTCTGACTTGAACCGAATCTGGAAGAGCTTCAACCATTCTTTCATAGAGTGCCACAGGATATACTCATACTGAGAAAATAGCCTTGATAACTGGCAATACGTATACTTAGAGTGGAGGCAGCAAAGACTCTCTTACCTAATGTATCAATCTTACGAGACTCTTTGTTAATAGGTCGAGCTGTAGTAGTTTGAGGAAGAACGACCTTGTCATTCTCTTGCCAGGACTACAATAGATCCGCAAAGGCTTGGATGCCAAAATGGGACGATCCTTGGGAGCTGAATACTTTATCAATGGATTTAGCCACTGAGGAATAAGAGCAGGTTATTCCATACCATTTGAGACAGCGCCTCAAGGAAGGCTGAATCGGAGGAGTCAAATCCGTAGGGATCTCCAAGCATGAAGATACTGGAGTCTTAATATCTTCCCAGGATCGATGTCTGTAGTCTGGAGAGAAAGAGTGGATCCTGGTTCTTCAACAGAGACTTAAAGGACAGGTCCTCGACCACAGGCTCTGTAGCAAAGAAAGATCCTGTTTCCTCCACTTCATCACCAACCGAAGGTCTGGGTCAGGCTCAACATCATCTCCTGATGGTCCAGAAAGGACTGTTTGGACAGGAAAGGAGTGAAAATTAGGAGAGGAGGAAATGGCAGAAAACAAGGAGAGTCCCTATAGGCGCGGCGCCGAGACGGCAAAACGGGCTGAAGACGGCATCGAGGAGGCGACGGCGTCAAGAGGCACGCTGCCTGCAACGCCGCGGCGCCGCTGACGACGCTGCCGCTAACGGCGCCACGACGACGCACGCTAACGGTCATCGGCAGACGACGCTGCTAACGGCGCCGCTCGACCAACGGTACTACCGGGGGCGCTGCTGATAACGGCGCTGGCTAACGGCGCCGAGAGACCCACGCGCCGCAAGCCCGGGCGTTCCGAAACGGCGCCGACACGGCCACAGACCCTGCAGAAGGCGCTGAAAAGCCCCGGAACCTGGAAAACAAGAGAAGGAAAATACCAGGAGATAAGGGCATCGGTGAGGCCCCCGCGCCGCAGCCATGTGAGGGGAAACATCTGAGCACGGAGCCGCTAGCACCGAAGAAGGCGCCACTGACTAGAAGGTCCAACCGCCTACCTGATCGCCGGAGGAGCCCGAGGGCCCGAGGTAACCGAGCCAGGCAGAAGAACCAACCTCCGAGCCCATCGCTTCCATAAGAGCGGCCCACTGATGAAACTGCTCATCTGGAGCCCTACCTATAGGCGAGGGGTTCGATAACTGAGGACGACGATTATCGGAAGTTGGCGACTCAAGAAGGAGACCGGCAACTAGCAACGATAACCGACTGCCGACGCCGCAGACATACCAGAGGGCGACTTCGAGGATGCCTTCTTTTGACCTGTGGGTCAAGAAGAGTTCGAACTGAACGGCGCCGAGAATGCGATCGCTTATTTTATGCCGGCGGGGACCGCCCATCCCCGGCATCGGACTGACCGTAGTCGGAACCCCCGCTGAGGAGAAGGAGGCTGACCGACCCAGCCCGCTGACTGAACAGCTTTCATAGTAAGTCCCCTACCGCCACCTGACCTGCTCATGGTCGATCCGTCCAGTAGGCCGAGACTTTTTGAGAGTTAAATTTAAATATTAGAAAAATTTTACTAAAAATAGAATAAACTAAGCGATACTACTATCGTGATAATGTTACAAAACAAACTGAAAACTATGCTTGTTTGAAGTTTGACTCGACAGGCGAGCGACGTCAGCCACTGAAGCGCCTCGACGGCGGGAAAAAGGAACTGAGGCGGTTGGAGGGTCGTCACCAGATGGTTGGTCACTGCCGAATGCTGCTCAAGGCCGTGTCTCGCGGGCGCCGCTCTCGCCGACCCTCCAGCAAAAGTTTGCTCCTCGATGGGTCTTAGTGCCTCCGGCGCCAATCCCACTAGTGTGAATGAGTGGTGGAGACTTATGTCCAGGAAGATCTTTCTATTGATACGAAGGACCACCTTATCCCTATGAAAGGAAATTAAATCAAGTTCCATTGATAAGGCCTGTAGTTCACTGGTCCTCCTAGCTGAGTGTAATGGCTACCAGAAATATAGTTTTCCAAGTCAAATATTTCAGCTCAGCTGAAGATAAAGGTTCAAAAGGGGTCTGTATAAGATGTTTGTTGTTTGTTTGTTTGTTTATTCGCTTAACGGGTAAGCACACTGGAAACAAGTTCCCTTTACAGGTGCGACCCACATATATTGCATACAGACAATACATAATCAAACATACATATACAATGCAGCAAATTGCAGACAAAAATGTCTTTGTTACGTATAAAATTCATAAAAAAAATTCATAAAAAACAGTTACAATTAAATTGAGATTCAAATACATCCTTAATGCATCGGCAAACTTTTGACAGAACACAACCACCTAATATCTTGAGGAATTTCATTCCAAATGAATGGAGCAATATAAGCAAAGGATCTTTGTCCACTTTTAGATTTCATAAAAGGAATCTCGAGAAACCTACTGTCTGACCTATGTCTAGAATAATGACCATCAATATATGGTCTCAAAACTTTGAAATACTATGTGGAATTCCAGAGTCCATAACTTTATATATGAACTTGGCCACACAGTATTGGAAATTTAATGAAACCGTAACCAGCCCATTTCTTTCAAAATCACACAATGATGAGATGACTTAGAACAATTTAAAGCAAACTTAGCTATCAAGTGAAGTAAAGTGGATTTCTTTGAAATCACTGTCGCGAAGCAGTGTCAGTAATCATAGCTGCATAGTTCACAATAGGAAGTAAGCAGCAATTTGAAATAACCAGCCTAGACTCAGGAATAAGAAATGAACGGATTCTGTACAAAGAACCTAATCTACAATGTATTCTTGAGGTAACCTCAAAAATGAGATTCATAACTTAGATGAGAATCTAGTAATACCCCAAGATATTGAAATGTATCAACATAGTCAAACAGTAATCCATCAAGAGATTTAACTTCCAAAGTACCAACCTCAGATCTCAGTCTAGGTGGGGTACCAAAACCATCACCTTTGTCTTAGATTTGTTTAAGAGTAATTTACAGGCCATAAGTGAAGACTGAAAATTGCATATTTCCTCTGTTAAAGAAACACCTAGATCTCCAAATGACAAACCCTCATGATAAATTACTGCATCAGCCAGCGTAAAGTGTTAAAGAAGCATTATTAATCACACTTACTAGTTGATCAAAAACAAAGAAAACAAAAGTGGCCCCAAAGTAGAACCTTGTGAACCCCACACTTAACCATTACAGAGTCTGATACAGCACCTCTATATTTAACCCTTTGAAACCTATTTGTTAAATAATCCCTCGTCCAGTCCAAGAAAGACTCACCAACTCCCAATGACCCAAGTCTAGAAATCAACAATTGGTGATCAACTGAGTCGAATGCTTGGTCAAGTCCACGAACACGGCATCTGTCAGACACCCTTTATCCATGCTATTAAGTACCGCTTCGTGAACTCGACTAAGGCAGTCTCAGTACTCCTTCCCTTTCTAAAACCATGTTGGTTCTGAGACAATAATCCAAAACGATCCACATACCCAATCAACTGATTATAAACTATTCTTTCCTGAACTTTAGCTAAAGCAGACAAGATAGAAATAGGTCTGTAGTTACAAAACTCATGTTGTGAACCAGATTTAAATATAGGAGTGACCAAAGTATGTTTCCATATATTAGGTATAGTACCTGTAACAAAAGACAAGTTGAAAATAATACTAACTGGAAGTGCTATAACCGAGGCAGCATCCGCAAAAACTAGGACATAAGCCATCAGAACCAGCTGAGCTGTCCCTCTTAATACAACGCAACAACATCTCTCACTTCCTTCGAGTAGTAGTCCTTAGTACAGTTTAGGATTAACTGTAAAATCTTCAGTCAATCCCAAGTAGTTCACCTTGACTGGTCACTAAAGGAATCAGACAATGTAGTAAATTTCAAATTAAACTCGTTAGCTATCTTCAGTGGACAAGACAACAAGTCACCATTCAACCTCATTGAACCTGGTTGACAAACATTAGGCCTTATGAAATTATTAATTGTTTTCCAAAAAGTAGTAGCGTTAGATAACCCTTCACATTGTTTATGACTTAATATAGTCTGTTTTAGCCTTCCTTATCTTAGCCTTACATTGGTTCCTTAAAGTCCTATACGCATGATAACCAGAAGCAGAATGGTTCATTTTATACGCTTTCCAGGCCTTGTCTCATAAGTTTAATCAAAGGAGGTGTTAACCACCCATAAGTTTTCCTCAACCCTTCTTTTAACAAGGGAGCTAACTGGTCCAAAACATGTGTAAACTCAGTAATGAAAAATGCAATGCAGAATCCACATCAGGGATAGAATATAAAAAGACCAATCTATTTTACCCAACTCTGTACAAAAGAATGTACATCAAATTTAGAAAAGATCTCGAAATCCTTATAATTGGCTTAGACTTCTTCAGTCCCCCATGCTTCCAAATACAGAAGACTGGATGATGATCACTTAACTAATCAGAGGTCAAACCACATTTTATCATATTAATAGGTCTATTTGTTAATATCCAGTCCAGCAATGTGTGATTTCTGATCTATTATTGTGTCGAGAGGGCAAAGTAATAATCTGTTGTAAACCAGACTGAGACAAGACCGTATTTAACTTTGTTATATCTGAACCCATCCAATTTAAATTAAAATCCCCAGTAGTATTAACTCTGTAGAAACCCCAGTATTCAAAGCATTTACAAGTTCTTGTAAGCCTGATTTGCTACCATTAGGTGGAAGATATACACAACAAATAGTTAATTTTTGACAAATCCAACAATAACTGAATAGTAATATGTTCACAATATTCCAAATTACTGTTAAATATAGTGGTCTCATTTACCATTAAATATTCCTTAACATAAAACAAAACCCCACCCCTCTACCAGTGGCACGATCCTTTCTAAAAGTTTATAAGCAGGTATACAAAGTTCAGTATCAAGAACAGGTAAGGTTAACCAGGTTTCAGTCAGTGCCAGAACATCCGGATTATATAAACTAATCCATGACTCCACCTCATGAAATTTAGATGTTAAGCTTAATACATTAAAATGCATAATTTTGAGGCCATATGAATGCTGCAAAATCACTATCTGCTATATCGCTTGCTAAAGGACCAGGGTTGCTTTCAACATTGCCAGATCGAATTAGCAAGAGAAAGCAATGTAACCAGGTTCTTATGCAAACAGGCAGAACACATTTCCGTGTCTTATATTTCCTAACACTGTAACCCAAGTTATAACACATGTATTTAACCTTTACACCAAATAAATGACTATAATTAGAAATAAACAGTTGAGTCTGAACTCCAGAATCTGATTATTTTCATCGTTCAAAGTCATTATTAACACACATAGAACAAAATAACCCATCAGTAACAAAACACAAAGTGTATAGACTACACACAACAATATCCCTCTGTTAATCATAACTAATCTATAGGTACAAACCCAAAAGAAATGATTAACTCTAAGCAAGATATTACAAACCTAGTAGCCTAGTCCGTCCCTCGTCTGACTCGATCAGACTCTCTTCACTTTGTCGTCTCCACTTAGCTGCTGCCGCTTGATGCTGCCGCTGTGTAGAAGGCAGCCTTTATATTGAAATCCCTCCACTTCCCAGAGCTGCCACCATCTGGAAAATGTGGAGACCAGAACAGAATTCAATGAAAGCAGGTGATGGCAAAAATGCTGCAAGCAGGTCAGGTACTGTGCTATTACCTAGCAAACCCAAGTCAGTCACAGCTCCACAGAACTTTAGCATATACAATTCTCAACAACAGATGACTCATGTGCAGACTCAAACAGCAGTCTATGCAGCACACTTCAGGTCCTGTAGCAGCTTCAATGTGATTAAAGTTAAAATCAGTCTACGAGTTAAGGGGAGGGGTAAACAGGTCAAACACAGCAATTCAGGTTTCACTCACAGGCTTGCAGGCTGTGAAATTGTAATTCACAGCAGTCATTGGTAACTCACAGATGGCAACACTGACAGATAGAGTGTTATCAGCAAAAGATAAGAGGAAATAGCCAGTCACAGAACCTGCCACACCCGTCAGACTCCTCTCTTCACTTTGTCATTCCCAATTAGCTGGGCTGCTGCTTTGATGCTGCCGCTGTGTAGGCAGCCTTATTGAAATCGCCCTCCACTTCCCAGAGCTGCCACCATCTGGAAAATGTGGAGACCAGAACAGAATTCAATGAAAGATGTACAATACAGATGTTCAGATCTCAAGAAGGAGTAGGTTCGTGAAGGAAGCCTTTGAAGAACTTCTTGAAAACTGGATGAGAAGCTAGGGAAGAGGCCTTGCTAGCCGAAAGAAAAGCAGACACAGCTGCCAAGTGTACTTTAAGAGTAGTAGGCTGGAGGCCAAAACTGTTAAGATGTACCAAATAGTCCAAAACAGTGGCACTGGCCAGCCAGCTCTGGCTTAATGTGCCTACTGGAACATCAGAAACCAAACCTCTTCCATTTGGAGTTGTATGTCTTAGTGGCAGGCTTCCTGCTAACTTTTAAAATATCCAAGACTGATTGGGACAGATGCAAACTTGCATATTCTAGCTCTTCAACAGCCAGGCTTTGAGCCAGCGAGTCTGAAGGTTAGGTACACAATCCTCCCGAGAGGAGGCGAGGAGATTGTACTGCCTGGGAAGACACAAGGGCAGTGTTACGGACAGTGACAACAGAAGAGGATACCAAGGCTGTCTGGCCCTGTCTGGAGCCACCAGAATCATCTTGCAAGGCGGGAACTAATATTTATCAGGACCCTATCAGAGGAAAAGGAGGAAATGCATACAGATACTTGTTTGTCCAATCTAGTAGAACAGCATCCTGGGGAACAGAACCCAGAAGAAAAATTACTCACCTTAGTAATGCTGTTTCTTCTAATGGAGTCTTGCTGTATTCTGACTATTGCAGTTAGGTCCTGCCTTTCAACTGCCCCAGAGAACAAAGAGTTAACTTTCCATGGCCAGCATGGAACGCTCAGCGCGAGTCGGGTTGAAGCCCCTGTCTGCTGCTGTTTAAACTCCAACAGTCAGATCTTTACGAGCAATACTACTAGAAGTTGTGTGTGGAAACTAAAACTCACACTAGCCAACTGGCAACTAAATTTATTAAAAAGGGTTTTTGGTTTCAAAGTAAAGACTCAAGTCAGGAAACCCAAAAACAAAACACAACACACCCAAAGTAGAGGACTGCTTCTGCCCACCCATATCCCAAAAACCAGGGTCTAGAGGAGGCGGAGGTCAGAATACAGCAAGACTCACTAGAAGAAACAACATTACTAAGGTGAGTATTTTTTTCTTCAAACAACATCAAGTCTTGCTGTATTCTGACTATTGCAGACTACCAAGCAGTACCTCCATGGAGGAGGGCAGAACCTACTTTGGGAATAGGCTCTAAGTACTGTTGTGTTAAACCGAGCATCACTCCTAGCTTAGATATCCAGAGAGTAATGCTTGGTGAATGTATGGACTGTTTCCAGGTGGCTGCTTAACAAATTTCTAAGATAGGAATATCCCTGGCAGCAGCCAGGAAGCAGCTGTACCTCTAGTAGAGTGAGGGTGGGGTTCTACCCAGTTTTTCATAGCAGAATTGTATACAAAAGACAATCCATCTGGCAATAGATCTCTTAGTGGCAGGTTTGCCCTTACTGACCTCTACATATGTGAGGAACAACTGAGGGACTCAAATCTGTGACCCTTGGTGCGCTCTATGTAGTAGCTGAGGGCCCTTTAAACATCCAAGTTGTGCAGCCTCCTCTCTCCAGAGAGGAGGAATGGTCAGTGACAAAAACAGGAGAGACACAGACTGATTAAGGTGGAAATCTGAAACCACCTTAGGCAAAACTTCCTGTTAGTTCTTAGGACCACTTTATCTCTATGGAAAGAGATGAAATCAGGCTCCACTGACAGGGCTTGCAATTCACTGATACGCCTGGCAGAGGTAATGGCTACCAAAACACAGTTTTCCAAGTCAAGTACTTAAGCTCTGCAGAGGACAAAAGCTCAAAGGGTGGTTGCATAAGCTGAGCAATGCAAACATTAAGATCCCAAGCAGAAGTAGGGTCCCTAAAGGGGATTGGTGTGCAGCAATCCCTTGAAGAACTTACAAAACACAGGATGGGCTGACAGAGTAGAAGGCTTGCCTACTGACAAGAAGGCAGAAACAGCTGCCAAATGCACTTTAAGTGTAGCAGGCCTAAGTCCTAAGCCATTAAGATGGATCATATAGTCCAGAACTGTAGGCAACCTGGCAGATTCTGGAGAAATATGATTATTAGAGCACCAAATAGTGAACCTTTTCCATTTGGAGTTGTAAGTCTTTCTGGTAGAAGGCTTTGAGAGGCCTTAAGGATATCCAGAATCCCTTCAGAAAGGTGCAGATCAGCAAACCTTAACTCTTCAAGAGCCATGCCTTGAGATTGAGAGACTTGAAGTTTGATACCAAATCCTCCCTGAGAGGATGTCAACAGGTTGTAATTTTGGGAAGAGACAGGGAAGGTGGACTGTTAAGGACAGCAATAGGGGTACCAGGGCTGTCTGGCACAGTCTGGAGCAATCAGAATCACTTGCATGGTTGTGACCTGATCTTGACTAACACTTTGAACGGGGAAGCAGACAATTTCCCTTCCCAATCCAGAATCAGAGCATCCAGGGGACTGAGCCCAAGACTGGGGGTCTGCAACAAAAGAGAGGAAGTTGGTGATTGTCTGGGCTGCAAAAGATCTATCTGTGAAGTGCCCCATCTCGAGAAAATCACTTTAAAAACTAGGGATCTAAGGTCCATTCGTGATGGTCCTGGGATATCCTGCTGAGAGCATCTGCTAGGACATTGTCCTTCCCTGGGAGGTGAACTGCTATCAGAGAGGTTTGCAGGAATAGGCCAGGGACCACAACTTCATTGCATCTGTGTACAAGGCTGTAGACCGAGTGCCTCCTTGCTTGTAGATGTACCACATTGTGGTGGTATTGTCTGCTCTGATCTGGACCACCTTGTTCTGAACAGATTTGGAAAAGGCTTGCAATGCTAGAAACACTGCCTGAGTTCCAAAAGATTGATGTGAAGCAGAGATTCTTGAGGTGACCACAGCCCTTGGGTGGTAAGATCCCCAGGTGGGCTCCCCAGCCCAGCAGGGAGGCATCTGTGTGAGTATCACTGAATGAGACTGAGTGACAAAGGAACTCCTTGCCTCAAATTGTCCTGATCCTGCCACCATTGCAAAGCCTGGAACAGGGTTCGAGTCACTGGGACTAGCTTGGTAAGGGAATCCTTTCTTTGTACCAGAAGGCTCTGGAACTGAATGTCCCTCATGTTAAATTCTGCTCCCTGGACCACTGCTGTAGAGGCTGCCATGTGGCCCAGAAGCTGCAGGAAATGCCTTGCTGGTCGAGACACCTGAAGGGTGAATGAAGAGGCCAGTTCCATAAGGGTCCTTACCCTGTCCAAGGAAGGAAGGCTCTTGCCCTTACTGTATCTAGCTCTGCCTAATGAAGGTGAGGAGCTGTACTTGGCTCGAGAACTGACTTTGGAAGGTTGAGGAGGAATCTAAGGAAGTGAGCACTTGCTGGAGTTATTTGCAGATGTGACTTGATTTGGTCTGGAGACTGACCCACTATGAGCCAGTCGTCCAAGTATGGAAAGTTGGAGATCTTTTTTCCTTAGGAAAGCAACTACTGCCAGGCACTTTGTGAACACCCTTGGGGCTGATGTTAGGCCAAAGGGAATTGCTCGAACCGATAGTGGCCTGAGGGCAACTCGAACCTGAGGTACTTTCTGTGGGAGCACCTGATGGAATGTGAAAATAGGCATCTTTGAGGTCCAGGGAGGCTAGCCAGTCCCTGGCCTAGAGAGGCAGAATTATTCCCAGAGTCACCATTTTGAACTTTGGTTTTAAAAGGTGCTTGTTCAGTTATCTTAGATCCAAGATGGGACGCCATTCTCCTGTTTTTGGGAGTTAGGAAGTGCCTGAGTACAATCCTTTGCCCTTGTGTAGCGAGGACCTCTCTATGGCTCTGAGAGCCAGGAGGGAAGAAACCTCTGCCTCTAGGGCAAGGGTCTCTGATGGATTTGCAGGTGGAAAGGATCTGGTTCTCATCTTGGGAAATTTTTGAGCTGAGAACCAGTCCTAGGCTTACTACTTCCAGGACCCACTTGTCTGATGTCAGAGACTTCCAGTCCTGGACAAAGTAAGCCAGCCTGCCCCTACAGGTATTGGAGAATCGGCCGGGCACACCCATCACGGTGTCTGCTTGGCAGGGGCTTTAGGCTGAGGGGTGGAAGCAGGCCTGCCTCATTCCCCATCTGCTCTCTCCTCTGAAGAACCCCTCTGAGCATAGGAAGAAGAGGAGGCCTGGCTTGGTAAAAGGCCTTTGAAAAGGCCTGCCCCTGGACTGCTGCCTTTGAGGAGTGCTTGCCTTTCTTTGGCCTGAGCACTCTGTAGGTGGTCCTGTACCCGTCCATCTTTTTCATGTAGTTCTCTGTCTGCTCCCCAAACAGAGAATTACCAATGACAGGGAAATCCATGGCCTTAGCCTGGGTATCCTGTGATAGGCTAGTACATCTGAGCCAAGCCATCCTCCAAGGGCCACAGATGTAGCCATGACTCTAGATGAAACATCACTGGAGTCTACAGCAGCGTGAAATTGCACCTTGGATGCCTCAATCCCATCTGCAGCCACCTGCTCCAGCTCCTTGGCAAGCTGGTCAGGAGCCTGTTTAGCCAGAGCCAGAACAGTGTCCCATCTGGACTTCTGGTATCTAGCTGTGTAGGTCATATAGTTAGCCTGCCTGAGTCCCAAAGATGCTGCCATGCACTGCTTCTTTGCCATGGCATCAATCCTCCTGGAGTCCTTATCTGGGGGTGTGATGCCAAGGAATATTGCCTTATCACAGGGAGCAGCCTGCACTATCCCAACATAGCTGCACTGCTGAGAAAGGAACCCATGTCCGAGCCTGAAAGGGTGTACCTCTTGTCCCTTTGTCTGTCCACAGGAGGTATGGAGTTAGAGTCTTCAGAATTTTAATTGTCTGTTTCCCAAAAGATTTATGGAGGGAATAGACAGTCTCCTGGACGCTGGGATGTCCATCATTTCAACAAAATCAGGCTCCTCCTGATCCTCTACTGCTTCTTCCATTGGAAGCTGGAGGGCTTCAGCCACTTTTTGTAAAGCAAAGTGGAGGGGACTCAGAAAGCCTAGGAGGAGAAACACCTGAAGGTCTGTCTGGGAGATGTCCGGTCAATAGGCACATCCAGACTTTCATAATCACCATCATCATCCTCATACTTCTCCTCCTCCTCCGGTTCATAAAATTCTTCTGAAGTGTAATCTGGAACCAGGGGAACCGACCCCCGCCAGATGGTGCTGGTTCAGCCGAACCGGTTAGTGACTGCACTATTCTTATCGCTTGGCTATCTCATCAGCGTCGGAGTATGAATTTCTGGATCCGAACCGGATGATTTTTCTCTTCCTTTTAACCGAACCGACTCCTCAGAATCAGCTCTCCTCTTGCCCGAAGAAGTTTCGCCCTGGTCAGAGGGCACTCCTTCTGGTTCGGTTGGAACCGAAGCAGGCTGGCCATCGGGTCAGCCGGACCTCTGGCCTCCTTTCCCTCAGTCTACTCTACTCTTTTATCCAGGGTAGCTTGGGAAAATTTACAAATTTGGCAGTCTGAATCGAGGTGGCAAACCTCAGACAATAAACACAGGTGGTGGGAATCAGCCTTAACAAAGGCTTCCCATACACACTGCAGTGTTGAAACCCAGTGGGCCCGGTTTTTTCTTGGGTTTCTCAGACATGGCCAATCCTATCCAAAACGCACTTTTTCGGCAATTGCCAGGCAAGACTCCTATTGGTTCCTGACCTTGTTATGGGTCTTGGAAAAGCTAATTAAATCAGTTTTTTTTAGAACCGATACGGACCGTTACCACACTCTAGTAAATTCACAAACTTATTTTAAGATTAAACTGATCGGTTCAGCCGAACCGATCCGAAATGTACAAGTTCCACACAGAAACTAAATGTAAAACCTATCTAGTACTCACGGTACCACAGATAGAGACTTAAACCGACAGATTCGGTAGCAGAAATTGGTACAAACCGAGCAAAAAGCGACACTTTAACCGACTTTTTTGAACCGAACAAAGGAGAAATCTCAGAGCAACTGTTCAGTGGTAGATAAAGAATCTGGCGGTTGGAGTCTAAACAGCAGCAGACAGGGCTTCAAGTGAGGTCGCTGAACGCTCCATGCTGGCCATGGAAAGTTAACTCTTTCTTCTCCGGGGCAGTTGAAAGGCAGGACCTAACTGCAATAGTCAGAAACAGCAAGACTTCATGTTGTTTGAAGGGTGGTCTGCAGCAATACAGAAGGAGTTGATGATTGTCTAGGGCTGCAAAGAGATCCATCTCTGGGGTGCCCCATCTTCTGAAACTGACTAAGAATGACAGGATTCATGGTCTATCGTGGTGACCCTGAGAAATCCTGCTGAGAGCATCTGCTAGAATGTTGTCCTTCCCTGGAAGGTGCACCGCCATCAAGGAAGCCTGTAGGGAATAAGCTAGAGACCAAATTTTCATGGCCTCTGTGCACAAGGCCAAGGACTGAGTGCCTCCTGTTTCTTGCCCTGTTTGTTGATGTACCACATGGTTTGTGGTATTGTCTGTTCTGATCTGCACCACTTTCCTTGGACAACTGTTGAAAATATCTGAAGTGCGAGAAAGACCGCTCTTAATTCGAGAAGATTTATATGTAGAAAGGACTCCTGGTGTGACCAAGTTCCCTGAGCTGTGAGATGATCTAGGTGAGCCCCCACCCCAAGAGAGAGGCATCTGTAGAGAATCACAGAAGGGACCTGACTTACAAAGGGAACCCCTTGTCGAAGACTGTCCTCGGCCCAACCACCACTGAAGGGCCTGGACCAGGGTTTTGGAGACTGGAACCAGTTTGAGAGAGGGTCCTTTTCTGAGACCAGAAAGATCTGAGATGAAACTGAATATCCCTCATTTGAAATCTTGCTCCCTGAACTATTGCTGTAGGCGCTGCCATGTCTCCCAGCAGCTGTAGAAAGTGTGTGACGGACGAGCCACCAGAGGACTGGAAGAGGAGGCCAGAGTGACCAGAGACTAAACCCTTGAGAGAGGAAAAAATGCTCTTGCTTGAACTGTATCTATTTCCACTCCTATGAAGGTGAGAAGCTGGGCTGGCTCTAGAACAGACTTCTTTAAATTCAGAATGAACCCAAGGATTCTAGAAGTCTTTGTGTGACCTCAATGCTGACTTGACTTGGTCTGAGGACTGTCCCACTTGAAGCCAGTTGTCCAGATATGGGAACAGAAGGATGCTCTGCCTCCTGAGGAATGCCACCACCACTGCAAGACACTTGGTGAACACCCTTGGAGCAGATGTTAGGCGAAGGGCATGGTCCTGAACTGGTAATGGCCTGAGGCAACTCGAGCCTGAGGTGTACTGTGGGAATGTCTGATCGGTATGTGGAAGTAGGCATCCTTGAGATCCAGGGAGGCTAGCCAGTCTCCTGGTCTCAGAGAGGAAGAATTACTCCCAGAGTCACCATTTTGAACTTTGGTTTTGTCAAATGTTTGTTCAGGTACCTTAAATCCAGTATGGGTCGCCACCCCATCTTTTTGGGGTAAGGAAGTATCTTGAATACAGTCCTTTTCCCTGTGACACCCTCGAGGCAAAAAGGTCTGATTGTATTGTTGACAGCCTGGGTTGTCGCTTGGGGATGATCCAGGGGTTTGAAAGATTGAAGGAGGCCTGACTGGATTATCCGGAGGACCAATTTGTCTGATGTTATGGATTTCTACTGGTTGTAGAACTGAGTCAGACGCCCTCCCACTGCTGAGGAAGAGTCCCCTTGGACAGCTGAGGTGGGACCTGGGCCAGAAACTCAGAAAGTGGCACTGGGTGCTTTAGGCCCTTGTGCCTGTTGCGATTTTTTCTTTTGAGGCTGGGGTTTTTGTTTTTTGTTAAAACCTCCCCTGCCCCTGCCTCGCCAAAGGACTGACGGTTGTGAAATTGACACCTGTTGACACCCCCCACCCCGAGATGGGGTGGGAGCAGGTCGAAGCTATTTTAATGGTAGACCTAGTCTTCTGTGTGGCCTCTAGAGCTTGCTCTACCTGAGGTCGAAAAAAGAAACATACTATCAAAGGTTAACGCCATGATCTGCTGTTGGGCATCATTCATGAAGCTCAAGTGCGAGCCGGTGGAGTGCGATGGTGCAAATGCCTCATTAAGCCGTCAGAAGCAGCATCAGAAAGCGCCCATAATGCTTTAACCTGCTGGTTGTTGGACTCGATACCCCTGGTTATGGTCTGAAGTAGCTCTGAACTAATGTCCGACTCGGCAGAGCTTCCACCATCTGTTTGGAGTGAATGCCAAAACATACTCATACTGGAGAGAAATAGCCCTGGTAGCTGGCAATACGTGTACCCAAGGTGGAGGCAGCAAAGACTCTCTTACCTAAGGTGTCTATCTTGCTAGATTCTTTTTATAGGTCGGCTGTAGATGCTTGAGGAAGAACGAGCATTATCATTCTCTGCCAGGACTACAATAGGGTCTGCAAAGGCCTGGGAGGCCAAAATGGGTCGATCCTTGGGAGGAGCATACTTCCTGTCTATGGACTTAGCCACAGAAGGGATGAGAACAGGATTATTCCATACCATCTGAGAGTCTCAGAGGATGGTTGTACCGGAGGAGTTAAATCCATTGGGATCTCCGGGACATGTAGGTACTGGAGTCTTAAAAGCTTTCCAGGATCGATATCTGTAGTCAGGAGAGAAGAGTAGAATTTAAGTGTTTTAGCAGAGACTTAAATGACAGGTCTTCAACCACAGGCTCTACGGCAGGATTGATCCTTACTCCTTCAACATCATCATCCAGTTGAAGATCTGGGTCAGGCTCAATATCATCTTTGACAGCCCAGGAGGGACTGTATGGACAGGAAATGAGAGAAAATCAGCAGGAAAAGAAGAAGAGAAGGAATCTGAATCGAGAACCCCTGAAGGCTGGATGGCGCTGCACCAAGCCTGTGGCGGAAGGCAAGGTAGCTGGCGCTGTCTTAAACAGCCCAGCCACGGCACTGACAGAGACCACGGTGCTGAAGAAGCCCACGGCGCCGGGATGGCACCAACACCGCAGCACCAAGGACAGCGCCAACAGGCATCGGTGCCGAGAGACCCATCGATGCCAGAGCATCCCTGACTGCTAAAAGCAATTCAGGGACCTGAAACTGCAATTTGAAGAAAGAGGAGGAGGAATACCAGGAGACAGGGACATCGGTGGCCCCTCGCGCTGCAGCCATGAAAGGGGAAAACACCTGAGCGCAGAGTCAGACGGCACCTGTGACTAGGAAGGTCCCACCGCCCTACCCACTCCTCGAAAGCCCAAGGGCCTCGGGTGACCAGGCCAGGCAGCTGTACCAACCTCCGAGCCCATTGCTGCAAACAGCGCCCACTGATGAAACTGCTCATCAGAAGCCCTTTAAAAGGCGGGAAGGGCTCTGATGTCGAAGAGGTCGATCACCGGAGACAGAAACCGCCACTCCGAGAAGGAGACCGCACTTGGCCCCAATGACTGACTGTCGACACACAGATATACCAGAAGGTGACCTCGATTGATGCCTTCTCTTTGTCACCTGTGGGCGAAGAAGAGCTCGAGGCGAGCAGTGCTGAAAATGCAACAGTTTTCTTTTATGCATTTTGGGGACCGCCCATCCTCGAGCATCAGACAGTCTGCTGTCGGCCCCCCCTCCGGAGGGCAGCGGACTCGACCCAGCCTCGCTGACTGAACAGCTTCATACGAAGTCTCCCTACCATCACCTGACCCGCTTCATGGTCGATTTGGTCAATGGAGGGCTGAAGACTTATTTTCTTAATAAGTGTAAAAGTAAATGGTACTTATTTGAGATGGATTAAAAACAAACTGAAAACTATGCTGCTAGTTTGAAGTTTGACTCCCAGCAGGCGAGCTAGGTCACTGAAGCGAACTCAATGGTGGGGAAAAAGGAACTGAGGCGGTTGGAAGGTTGACGCTTAGATAGTCATTGCCAGACGAGCTGAGGCGCGTGGTGCCGCTCCTCGTGGCTCCATCTCTGGCGCCAGCCCTCTTGCAAAGGTTTGCTCTCCTGGGTCCTAGTGCCTCCAGAGTAGATCCCATCAGTGTGAATGAGTGGTGGAGACTTTATGTCCAGGAAGATCAGGCACTTGTACCTAGTGGGTCATACTCTGTTACCCAAAAAGACTAAGACTAAAAATATTAAAAAGTGCGAGTGTCAGGGTGATTTTGTTTTCTCTTGTTTCCCCATTTCCTTAGCTTTTCGCTCTTCTTACCTTGGATTCATCTTTTCATCAGTCTTCTCAGCATTCTTTCATTCTTTTCTGCCCAACAGTTTTGCTCATTTGACTATGCCCTTGCTGTGAATTTTTTTGGGGGTTAATCTCCTGCCATTTACCCAGCCACCCACCTAACCATGGGCCTGACATTTCTGAATGTACTACCACTGGCCACTATCTGATCAGTGTGGCAAGTCTTTCCTGTGTACACTTTTCCTCCTACCACTGGACTTTCTACTGCATTAATCTTCCTCACATTCCACATAGAGGATGTCCCCAGTTTTAACACTTACTCCAAACCTTCTTATGTGCAGTAACAACAGTTTAAAATAACCTGACAGCAAAGCTCCTACCCCAGACTTAATGGCAACAAACACTACCCCTACCCCAAACATAATGGCACTGGCAGCAAAGCTCTCATCCTCCAGCAGGTGGGTGGACAGTGGACAAATGAAAATTATGTGCCTACCGTAATTATGACCTTTTTGTGTATCTTCATATCTTCACCATTCATCACTGTTGGGTATCTGGACCCATGGAGCTTTTTTTTTTTTTGGTGGAGCTGACGACGACCATCGGGCGCCTACCGAGGCCGATGCACTGCGTGACGCCGCGCTGGTTGGCCCATTAGGCTGCATCGACTCTGCCTCCTGCCAGTTCTGAGTCGCCAAAGAGGTAAGAGAAGGAGTGGAGGGCGAACAAGGAAGTCCAAGGGACAGAAAAAGGAAAAGATATATGAACCAAAGGAGAAATAATGACTGAGAGGACAGAAATGGGGAAGAGTCAGAAACTAAAGGATTGGGAGCGCCCCATCTCTGGAAAAAGAAGAGGGAGGTAGGGTGGGTAAAGAATTCAGGAAGAGAGGGAGAAGGTTAACATATCCCAGACCCTGGTCCGTCTCCAGACTGTATAGAAACTGCAAGGAGTAGCAAAGGCTTTCTGCCAGAATTCAAGGCACGGAATAGCTGGCAAACACTCCAGATAAGCAGAGTCGGCTATTCTGGAAGAAGGACAGGGTACAGAGAATTAACACCTTTCAAGGAAAGATTATTGGTGAAAAAAAAAAAAAGGGAAAAAATTAATTTTTTTTAATATAAACAAGGAGAAATAGGTTGGACAGGAACAGGGAGGAGGAGAGAAAGGAGGGCAACTGTCAACTCCCACCCACAGGGGTGGAGCCAAGCACTGGAGAAGGAGTGCCCCCTCCGCTGTCCACTCTCCCGAATATTATCTCTGTGTGCCCTGTTTTACCCCACTCCTAAAAAGGAGAGAGGGAAGGATGGGCACAGAGAGGAAGGGACCCAGAGACTGAGGCCCCAGGGGGATGGAGGGCGGGATCGTGATGAATGGTGAAGATACACAGAAAGATCATAATTACGGTGAGTGCGTAATTTTCATATCTTATCTGTCAATCTTCACCATTCATCACTGTTGGGTGATACCAGCCCCCGAAGAGGGGTTTCTTAACACCCTAAGGGACAAAGTCCTTTAGCTCTCAGTGGGTGACACACTAAGAGGAGAACCTTCAGGGCCTGGAGAGGCCGAGAGGCGGGAGAGTGAGCGGGGAAGGAGTTGCCCGACAAGCGCCGGCTCATCACCCTACGCCGGCCAAGGGTGACAACTGGGAAAGACGCAGCCATGCCGTCCGCACGACCCTGGTAGCTACCTTGCTGACATCATAGGATGCCTCGGGCTAAGGTGCCTTGCTAGCTCCAGGCCACGCGCAGAGAGTGCAATGGCTTGGCTGGTTTGTCTCAGACAGGCAATGAGGCTGAGGCTGACCCAGCCTGGACCACAAAAACCTGTCATAGGCTGCATAGCAGGCCTGATGTGCAGAAATGGAAAGCAATAACCGTGCAGAGTAGAAAATGAAATTACGTACCTACGTAATTCTTGATCTTCTCTTGTACCTTCACCATTCATTACTGCTTGGATTAGTGCGGGGGCGTGCACCGCTACGGGAGTGTTTTTTTTTTGAGTCGGACCCGGGCTCGCCTCGAAGTGTGACGTGACTGCGTCATGCGCGAGGGGCGGCTGTTAGGTGCCGCAGACTCCTCCTCTATCTCAGTTCTGTAGCCGGAGAGGCGAAAAAAAGGGCAAGAAAAGGAAGCAAGGCAAGAGGCGATGGACAGAAAAGGAAGGATATAAACTGAAAGGAATAAGCGGTAGAGAATAGACAGAGAGAGAATTTCTACCCTAAGGGACCATGGGGCCTCTTTTCGAGGCGGCTCTAGGGGAGGAACAGAGAGGGAAGAGAAAGAAGAAGAAGGAGAAGAAGAAGGAGGCATGTTGAGAGGGAGAATAGTGCCCATCGAGCATTGGTTGAGAGGCTTATAGGCTCGAGACTAACAAGGAGCAAGAATCCCAGTTGCTAGGACTGAGGGAGGTTCAACCGCACCACCTGAACAGATCCGAATGAGGGCAACTTCTCTGAACTCTCAGCATGCCAAGTCCCTACATCCTAGCTGAGGGCTCATGGACTGCCCGGGCAGAACCTGTTCGGAAGAGCGCCCACCCAGGAAGGGACTAAGTCCCTTAGCACCCTGTTAAGTGCTAACACAGCCGTGTATGGGAAGATTATGCCTTTCCGAAGGCAGCTTTGTATGAAGGATAGAGTGGGAACTCAATCAGACTCCTAGGCAAGGCAAGCAGGCGCTCAAGGCTGACAAGTTCAAGCAGCAGCTAGAATGAGCTCAAAGATAATACCTGCCAGGATTCTAAATGTTGCTGAGGCGAGGTTAGAGCATGGTCTCTTAAGCTGTGAAACTGCATAACCTGAAGAAGGTATTTAGAAGTCACACCTAAGGGTGGTCAGAAAGAGTTCCCTCAGAATAAGAGAAAGTGCAAACCGTGCTCGTTCCTCCTTACCTTGAGGAAAAAAGGAACCGTTCATTAAGAATGGAAAACAGAATTTTTTTTTTGGCATAAGCCAAAGGAAGGAAGAAATGAGGACGGGAGGAGAGCGCCACAGAAGGGAAGGTGGGAGGGTATCAGTAATGAATGGTGAAGATCAAGAATTACAGAAGGTACGTAATTTTCATATCTTCCCTTGTCAATCTTCACCATTCATTACTGCTTGGGTGAGTACCAACCCACTCCCCTATAAAGGGGGGTGAACCCTGAGGGAACAGACCCCAGCCTCCTGCTGGTGAGAAACAGAAGGGAGGACCTGGGCTAATCTAGAGAAAGCCTATGGGAGAAAGAGCTAGGAGGTGCCTCCCGGGATGGGGAGGAGGAAGCCCTGCAGTAATCGCCTAGCTCTGGAGGAAAGAGGCGGGTCCCCAGGCGGGCGAATCACCCTACGCTAGGCCAGGGGTGACAACCTTGATAGGCAAGCCATGCCGTCCGCCTAATGCAGATCGCTGTCCCCGAAGCCTGGAAGCCACCTCACTGGCGTCATAAGATGCCCTTGCTTGGTGTTTTGCCAGCTCAGGCCTATAGCAGAGGGCAATAGCCTGTCTGGTTTGCTCCGTAATAGGCATTGATGCTAAGAGCTGAGAGAGCATCGACCACAGATGCCTACTGTAGGCAGCTTGAGCCTGATGTGACGCCAATGCAAGCCATCGCATGAGAGGAAGAGAGCACTCTCGCCCCCACGGTCAAACTGTAGGGAATCGAATCCGGTGGATGGTTGTCACGCAAGGCGGCGGGCCGGAAGAGTCTCTAGGTATACCAAACCCGAGGCGGGTTGGGAAGTGTACCAGGGTTCGAAGGGGCACAATACCTTCGACGACAGTCTGCGGGGCTGGAGAAGGGCGGCTGGCGACTGCCAGGAGCGGATAGATGCCTCCTGGAGGATAGGCCAGGAAGGTACCACCAGGTGCTGGGCACTGAATTCTCTAAGGAATTCACGCGCTCCCATTCGGTATTGTCTCGCCTAACGAGAGATTCAAGATCCTCACCATCCTCGAAAGGAATTGCTGATATTCAGTGAAATCAGCATCAGAGGAGATATGAGCAGAGGGTTCCTCTCCTCAGAGGAGGAAGACGAGGATGATGGAGAGCCGAGTGTCCAGAAGATTCCTGCGGCGGTGGGGAGGGTGAAAGAACCGCTCATGCATATACCTGACATATGAGGGAAGGCCGCGAGAGAACCTCTGAACTGCTCCCAGGATAACGGGCCCGTGGGATCGACATGGCCTGGAAGAGCGGGGGTGGCTGCAGAGGCACTGGAGATGGGCACCTACAAGGCAACTGACCTCTGCTAGGGCTCTGAAATCCGGAGAAGCGGAGCCCGAGCTGGCGGGTTCGGACAACAAACCAGGTATAAGCGGAACCCTAGGGATCCGAAACCTGGAAGAGCCCAGAAGGGATCCTCCTCTGGCGAACCTGGGACTACATGGATCCAGAAGGGCAGTCCATGCCGCACACGGAGGGGACCCGGGGTCCAAGAGGAAAGGCGGGCCCAGCGCTCACTCCTAGCCACCCCCGAGGGTGGCCGGAGAGACCGCGACGACTGCACCCCCCTCGACCCTCGGACTCGAGAGCACCCTCCTCCTTGACCCCAGCGTTCTGCCACCCGAGTGGCGGTAACAGCACCGGAAGGGTAGCTGTCACGAGCCCCAGCAGGGAGAGCCCTCCTCCGCCCCCGGGACCCAGGACCACCCTAGCCGAGGGCCCTCAGGGGAGGACAGTGGGGACAGTGGGAGAGGCCCGCTGTGCCTGCTAGCACCACGTGGCACCGAGGACCCTGACTCAAGAGTCAGGTTGCCAGGATGGGTCCACGCCTGAGTCATCGACTCCAAGAGGAAGAGACCAGCTGAACCACAATGCTAGCAACCCCGGGGTCCCTGGAGAAAGCGGCGCCGTGCCAGAGACGGCACCGGACGACCCTGGCCCACCCGCTGAGGCCCGACCCCGGCTCCCGCGCATCTCCCTCGCGCCAGAACCCAACCCGCGCCGCCGAAGCGAACCGGCCTGCGGTGCTGCGAGCTGCCGTGGCAAGCGTGCTGGCCCAGCAGGCGCTGGCCTCGACACTGGGAGCCTGCACCTCCGAGGAGGTGGACTGCCGAGGCGGTGTCCCCGCCGTGGCCCCGGAAGGGACCACGACGCCCTCCTCCGACACCGCGAAGAAGCTTCCCCGTCTGCAAGAGAAGAGGAGGAAGCCCTCCCTCCACGGACCGTGATAGGCCCGAGAGGGGACCCGGAGGAAGGGCCTAGGAGACCTTACCTGGGAATCCCTGAGCGACGCCGTCCCTCAAGGTCAGCGGGCCTTGCCGATCTTGGAACGCCGCGACTTCGAGGACATGACGGTCCATGGAGAAACAGGCGCGACGCGTCCATATCGTGGTTGGGTCCCAGGCAACGGAGACAGACATCATGCTGGTCCGAGGCGGAGAAATGCCGGTCACAGGAGCACCGATGCATAGAGCACGGCCGCCTTGATTACGCTTTGCCCCGACCTGACATGATGCAAACTAAACAAGGCAAAAAGCAGCAATAAAGCACTTGGCGCCCGACAGAAAATAAAAGAACGGTCTTACCGGGAGACGGCGTCGAGCGAGTCACTGAAGAAAACGAGGAGTCTTGACGTATAACCGTTAACTATCGCTAACTACCGGCAGCAGGTGCAGCCTCGACGGCGGGAGAAACAGAACTGAGATACAGGAGGAGTCTACGGCACCTAACAGCCGCCCCTCGTATGTTATTCGCACTCTAAGGGGCGCGTTGGAGACGACTCCAAAAATAAAAAATCCTCAGAAGGGTGCGTGGCCCGCACTAACCCAAGCAGTAATGAATGGTGAAGATTGACAAGTAAGATGTCCTCCCTACCCCAGAAGTCAAAATCTGAGAGTCTTGATCTGGGGCGGTCACGGTGAAGGGTGCAAAGCCCATCAGGAGTATCCAACTGCATCAATCCAGACTGTGGATGAGGCATGGAACCTGGAGACTTAGAGTGCAATACCGCTGGCTGAGATCCTTGGGGCAGGAACTCAGGAGAAGAGCCTCTGCCAAGAAAGAATGACGCCTCCTGAAAGGGAGAGGCCAGGGCGGCACCACAAAGGTGGCCTCGCCTAAAATCCCTAGAAAGGCATGCGCTGAGTGCTCAGGATTGCTGATAGTGGTAGGAATGAGGTGCAAGTCCTCCAACATCCTCACGAGAGCGCTGATACTCAGCGAGATCAGCAGCTGGAGAGATGTGGACAGAAGGTTCCTCTCCCCAGAATGGGGGATAAGGAGCTGGAGGGCACAGACTGTTTAGAGGGTGGCTACAGGGGGAGGTTGAAAAACCTGGCTGTCCGTCGCCCTAACGTAAGCAGGGAACCCGAGCTGCCACCGCTCTGAACTGCTCCCAGGAGAGAGGCCCGCTGGGACCAAGGATGCCGGGAGGCGCAGGAGAATGTGGCAGAGGGATGGGCACAGAGCCGAGAACAGACGCCTGCTGACCTCTGCCTGGGCTAAGGAGGCGGACCGGTAGCACCCACGGAAGAAGGGTGCCCGAAGAGCCGACAACTGAACAACCATTTCGGTACTGCCTTGCTGCGCCTGAAGAATCCCCCTGTGAGGCGACCAGGGCTGTATAGATCTAGAAGGACGGTCCCTACCTCAAAAGAATGGGGCTCTCTCAAAGAGACCGAGGAGGAAGAGTGGAGATCCGCACTATGGTTTCTCCCAGAGCCCAGGTGGACTCGACAAAAAGTCGCGTGTCACCCCATGCCCCTCGGATTCTAAAGAGTCCTCCTCCTTGAGAGGCCAGCATAGGTAGCTGACATCTCTGGGCAGCACCCAAAGGAGCTATTCAGGGCACAGTACCCTCCCTCCCCTCCTGTAGGTGCTCTGATCGGCCCCAAAGTTGGGCGTTCTAGGCACACACAGGTGGTGGTACCACTACTGAGGTCAGTGAACCCACCAAGACCAAGCTGCAGAGCTATGGCGGCCTGCACCACTGCCTGCTGGTCAGCACCCCTGACCCCACCTCAGAAGGGGCTGACTTCAGCTTGTCGAGGAGACTACTGGGCTGCTCACCTCAACAGCCAACCCCAAAGGGACAGACTGTCCATCTGACTCAGAGCTCGACTCTGCCTCCGAGGAGGTAGAGGCAGAGGCCTGTGCCAAACCGTAGGAGGTGCCCACTGCCATCTTTGCCAAAGGGCCCCAGAAACCAAAGCTGTGCCGGGCAGTAACAGTGCCCCCCGCAGCACAGCAAGCTGAATCCATGAGGGGCGGCTCCAGCCGAACAGGAGCTCAGAGCCGGGATCAGTCATGGCGCCATCTGGCCCCATGGGCGGAGGACAAAGATGGTGCAGATAGCGGCCCCGAAGGCTCCATCCCGGCGCCGCCCGGCTCCATGGCCTGGCCGGTATCGGCACCAAGGACTGCGCTGCCCGGCTCCCAGCGCCACAAATGGCCGACGAGGGCAGAGGTGGCGCGACAACGGTGCTGATGGAGGAATCCGAAGGCCCCACGTGCCGAGCCCCGATGACATGGCACCATGCTCAACCTCGGCAAGAAAGAGCGGCGCTGTAGCAGCTCCCATGATGCCGCTAGCAGTGTCAGCGCCGCGAATAGGCAGGCGGAAGCCGCGGCGCTGCGCAACAACTCAAGCGCCCGCCCGACTCCATCAGGGCCTGACGCCACGAACAGCGCAGAGGCCCTGGCAGCGCCAACCGACAGTGTTGAGGATGGCGCCGACCGGCCTTGCAACCACGGGTCCGCACCAGGAACCTTCAACTCGGCGGGGCGACACATGGCGGGCGCCCCGCCTGCCCCCGGGAGGAGCGGACGGGCCTCCTGCGCCGTGGAAGAAGCCGCCGCAATGGCTAGGCTACTAGTAGCGAGGCTCCTTCTCCTTGGTCCGTACAGAACGGAAGGGGACCGGAGGAAAGGCCGAAGGCGTGAGCGGCGGAGAGTGCACCCCGACCCACGAAAGTCAGTGGGCTCGCCCACTTTCACAGCGTTGCTCGATTACCCAGCGGTCCATGGAAAAACAGATGTCGACGAATCCACGTGCGTGAAGCGGCCAAGACACTAAAGACACTGGTCGCTGGTCGGTGACGGAATACTTTCGGCCGCAGGGCGCTGGTCGCATGGGGCCAACCCATCTTAGAAGATTTCTTGCCTCCCGAGACATGACCTACAGAAAAAAAACACCAAAACAGACTCGATGTCACGGAAATATAAAGATAAGGAAAGATCTTACAGGCAACGTTGAGTGTTGGCAGAAACAGAACCGGCAGGAGGACCGGCGGACTTACCGAAGAAGGATTCGGAGAAAAAAAGACTGCGGAGCACAGCCTAGGATTTCTTCACAGCTTCCCACAAAGGCAACCTCTATGGCGGGAGGCGAAGAACTAGCAGGCAGGCGGTCGGCCCCGCCTTCTTGGCCAACCCATGGCGCCACGCGGTGATCTGCCCTCGAGGGATCGGCGCCGATGGTGCGTTGGCCCTGCCTACCAAAAAAAAAAAGGTTCTCGTGGGTCCTGACCTCGGCCAGATACCCAACAGTGATGAATGGTGAATACTGACACAGATAAGACCTATGCTTATAGTCACATGCCCTCATTCTCTACTTTGTTTGCATCCCTCCCATGGCACCTCCTTTTCTAAGGGTGTTTGGCTTCCCTTCCCACCACAGGATGTACTGCAATAGAAGAGACATCAACTCCTCCCAGTGTTGGAGCATGGTACAAACAGGTCACAGGCAACATTTTACCAACTCAGGGCTAGGAAGTCAGGACCAAGACAGGTGTCAGCATGTCTTGGTTTGGCAGCACATTCATCTCCTGGCCAGGAGGTTGTGGGTTTCTAATCCCACACCATGATTCAGCACATACCCCTGGGCCGGAGCACGTATTAAGGGGATGCTGTACTATTGGGGCATGCAGTCTCTTAGATGAGACATGAAATCAAGGTCCTGTCTGCCTCTTCTGGTGGTTCCCATGTTTCGTCCTTTAACTAAAATACCACAAACAGCTTAATCTGGTGCAATTTCAGCTGGTTTGCATCCCTTCCACCCACCTTCAGACAAGGCTGAAAAGAAGCAGCTGTCGAGGCACAGGTCAGGCAGCATAGGAAAACCAGGAGCAGTTGTAAATTTTCACAAGTGTCTTATTATTAACAACAGTAAAATAAAAATATAAAATTGTTCAGAATAACTATTTACAATGGCAGTACAAACACAGAATGCAGAGTGCTTTTTCTTCTCAATTTCAAATCTCAGTCTGTTTCTGTCTCTCTCTCTCTCACAAAACACTGCAGCTCTTTTAATAACAAACCTTTCCATGAGCTCATTAAGAGAACAGTCTGCTTCTCAGTGTTGTTAGTTTCAGTAGGTGCAGCAAAAGAACAGTTACCCAGAACTGACTTCTTGTTTACATCTCTATAAGAGGCTTAAAAACTGCATTATAGGTTAACCCTTCAGTTCCAAATAGCTTTTTGCAATCATTTCAACATTATAACTACATACAGTTTTAAACAAAGGGATACAGTTTCCAACAAAGGGATCCCAGTATCAGTTACATTTCCACAAAATGCTTCACATGTATTTTATACCAGCAGATATGCAATAGGGAGGAAGACAGACAGAAACAGGAAATGAAGACAGAGCTAGCGAGGCGCAGAATCCCAAGACGGAGTGATACAGTTCCTAGGTTTCACTGGAAAAGTAGGTTGTGCAACACAGAGAAGAGACAGAAAAGGAGAGGATAGAACAGATCCTTGCATTTAAACTCTTTCTGCATAACAAATGGGGCAGGGCCTTATTCAACCTTGTCACATACCCTCTTTAAGAGGGCCGGTTTAAAAACAATAAGCAGGTTTCCAAAGCATTCTTTAAATTCTCCTTTAACATTACAGTAGCTTATAACCTTTACAGTTCAGTGCACATGCAGTATAACAAACAGAGTTTCAACTCATAGTGCATCACTTTAAATTTAAATGGCTGTAGTACCAGGTACCACCGTGTGATTTTAGAATTTTATTCTTCATTTGATTAAGCCAACAGAGAGGACTGATCTGTTACAAGTAGGAGAGTCAGCTTCTAGTAAGTAAAACTTAAAGGACTCCATGGCCCACTTTGACTCAAGGCATTCCTTTTTAATGGTGGCGTACCTTTTCTCTCTGTTGTGCAATTTCCTACTTATGTATAGAAATGAAAATTATGTACCTACCGTAATTATGATCTTTCTGTGTATCTTCACCATTCATCACATTTGGTATATGGCGGAGGCCATGACCCCTCTTGAGACTTTTTTTTTTTTTTTTTGGATGTCGGAGTTGAACTACCATGAGCGCCGCCCTCAGAGAGCAGATTCACTGCGCCAAGCTCATGAGTTGCCGTTAGGTGCTGTTAGTTCCGCCTCCTGCCAGTTCTGAGTCGCCGAGAGGTGAGAAGAAGGGTTGAGAGGGTGAGACAGAAAGTCCAAGGGACAGATAAAGGAAAAGATATATAACATAAAGGAGAAATAACGAGTGAGAGGACAGAATAAGAAGGAAGTCTAGGGGATTGGGTAGGGGCCCCAATCTCTGGAAATGGGAAAAATGGAAGAGGAAGGATTTAGGATAAGCGTGAGGAGGGAGGAGGGACAACCATACCCCAGACCTTGACTTATCTCCAGATTGTATAGGAACTGCAAGGAGTAGCCAAAGGCTCACTGCCAGAATTCAAGCACGGAATCACTGGCAAAACTCCAAATGCAGAAAACAACTATCCTGGAAGAAAGACAGGACACAGGAAATTCTCCCTCTCAGGGTAAAAAGTTTTGGTGAAAGAAATTTAGTTTTTTTTTAAATAACGATATGTCCACTGGACAAGGAGAATTAAAGATGAATGGGAACCAAGGAGGAGGAAGAATGGAGGACAAATGCCAACTCCCACCCCACAGGGTGGAGCTAGAAACACTGGAGAAGAGTGCACCCCCATACTACCCCACTCTCCCTTTAGAAACAACATCCCCTTATGTGTCCCTGTTTGCCCCCACTCCTAACAAAAGAAAGGAGAGGCGAGGCTAAGCAGAGAGAGGAGGGGGGACCCAGAAACTGAGGCCCCAGGGGATGGAGGGAGGATTGTGATGAATGGTGAAGATACACAGAAAGATCATAATTATGGTAGTACGTAATTTTTTCATATCTTATCTGTGTCAATCTTCACCATTCATCACATTTAGATGATGCACCGAGTCCCCGAAGGGTTTCTTTTAACCTAAGGGACAGAATCCTGAGCTCTCAGTGGGTGACACACCAAGAGGGAGAACCTTTGGGGCCTGGAGGGCCCGAGTGGGGAGATTGAGGCAGGGGACCCCGGAGAGGGAAAAGCTGCCTCGACAAACTCCGTCTCGCTCTACAGGAGAAGAGATAGGTTCTCTGGTGAGCAGAGTTAATCACCCTCACGCCAGGCCAAGGGTGACAACCGGGAAAGGCCACCAGCCTGCGGCTGCCTAGTGCAGACGCTGTCCCCACGACCCCGTAGCTACCTCGCTGGCACTGCACGATGCCCTCACTTGGTGCCTTGCTAGCTCCAGACCACGTGCAGAGAGTGCAATGGCTTGTCTGGTTTGCTCCGTGTCAGGCATTGAGGCTAGGAGTTGACCGAGCCTGGACCACAGGAGCCTGTCATAGGTTGCGTAGTGGGCCTGATCTGCTGCGATAAGAGAGCAACAACCATACCGAGTAGAAGTCCTCCCACCCAGAAGTCAAAATCTGAGGAGTCTTGATGGGGTCCAGTCACGTGAACGGAGAAGCCATCGGGAGTGTCCAGTGCGTCAATCCTGACTGAGGATGAGGCATGGAACCTGGAGACTCAGGGGGCACAATACTGCTGGCAGAGATCCCTGGGGCAGGAACTCCAGAAAAGGTCTCTGCCAGAACGTAACAAAGTCTCCCAAAGGGAGTAGGCCAGGAGGCACCACAAGGTGTGTCCTCACGAAATCGCTTAAAAGGCGTAGCAGAGTGCTCCGGATTGCTTTGAATGGGAGGGTGATACACAGGTCCTCCAACAGCCAAACAAGGAATCACTGATACTCTGCAAGATCAGCAGCTGGGGAAATGTGGACAGAAGCTCCTCTCCCCAGAAGAGGGGGATGAGAGTCAGAGGACCTAGGCTGTTCACAGCATGGCTGCTCAGGGAGGTTGAAAACCCTGTCTGTCCATGGCCCTGATGTAAGCGGGAACTGAGCAGCCACGGCTCTGAACTGCTCCCAGGAGAGAGGCCCAGAAGGACCAAGAATACCTGGGAGCGCAGGAGAATCGGCAGAGGGATGGGGACAGAGCCGAGAAGAGTAGTCGACTGACCTCCACCTGGGCTAGGAGTGAACCAAGAGCTCCAGAAGAAAAGAAGGAGGAGCTCCGGAAGACTCCACAACTGACAGCTGAACAACCATTTCGAACTGCCTTGGCTGCGCCGGAAGAATCCCCCGTGAAGTGACCGGGCTGTGTAGGTCCAGAAGGAGCGGTCCCCTACCTCAAAGAACAGGGCCCTCTTAAAGAAACTGAGGAGGAAGAGTGGAGATCCGCACTACAGCTCTTTCCAGAGCCCAGGTGGGTTCAGAAAAAGGCCACAGACAGTACACACCCCACAGAATCCGAGAGTACCCTTCTCTCGAGAGAGCCAGCCTTGCAGCTGGCAACCCTGGTCAGCCACCCAAGGAGCTATCCAGGAACACTGCCTCCCTCCTGTGGGTGCTCCGAATGGCTCCAAAGTTGGGCAATCTAGGGCACACCACTTGAGGGGGTATCACCACTGAGGGGTCAGGCAAACCCTCTGAGGCCAGGCTGCAGAGCAATAGTGGCCTACACCACTGCCTTGGTCAGCACCCTGACCTTAGCCCACGTAGCCACTGTCCGGTCCTCCAGGGGGCTGGTCACGGCCTGTCGAGATACTACTAGAGTGCCCACCTGGGCAACTAGCTCCAAGGAGCCAGACTGCCCGTCTAACCCAGGTCTGATTCCTCCTCCGAGTAGAAACAGTCCTGTGCCAGACAGTGGGTGGGCGCTCTGCGCCATCTCGACCAAGCAGGGGCACCAGAAAAGGAGACTGCACCAGAGGCGGTTCCAGTGGCCCACTCAGCACGCTGACGGTGTCAGAAGGAAGCACGGCTCTAACAAGAGCAGCAATCCGGTGTCAGAACCTGACATGGCGCCATCTGGCCTCATGGCACCATGAATAGCTCCGGGACAGAGCGATATCGAAGTTGGCTCCGACAGCCCCATCAGCGCGAAGCGGGCGCCAAAGGGCAGAAAGTGGCACCGACAGCGGTCTCAGCGCCACAAATGGCACGAGATCCGGAACCCCCGCGGTGCTGTGACCCCGCTCGGCGCGAATGAAGCCAGAGGAAGACACGGCACCGTGCTCCCAGCACTTAGTGCAGCGGGCGGCACTGGTGAGAGAAAGAAGAAGACGGGCGCCACTAGCACTATCGGCGCCGCCAAATGGCGCCGACAGCCGCCCGGCGACTGGCCGGCGCCGGCGACCTGGTGCCATCAGGCCCACGGCACCGAGAGCAGCGCCAGAGGCCCAAAGCGGGCGCCCGACCGGCGGTGTCGAGGACAGCACCGACCCAGGCGTTCAAGCCGTGGGTCCGACACTAAGAGTCTTCACCCCCAAAGGCGCGATTGCCATAATCGGTACCTCGTCCGTCCCGGAGAACAGACTGGACCTCCTGCACCATGGAAGAAGCCTGCACCACCACTAGGCTGGGAAAAGCTGAGGCTCCCTCCTCCTCGGCTTGTACAGAACAGGGAGAGACCTGGAGGAAAGGGCAAGAGTATGTGGCTTGGCCTGATGAGTGCGACCAACCCCGAAAGTTGGCGAGCCCGCTCCACTTTCTCACACGTGTTGTTCAATTACTCTCCGATCCATGGAGAAACAAGCGTCGCACAAATTCATGTCGAGAAGCGGACCAAGACACACAAGGCAGCGGTCGTGCTGGTCGGTGATGGAACATTGCGGCCGCATGGGCACCGTCGCATGGTGGGGCCATCCCATCCTGGAAGTTTCTTGCTCTCCGACTGAGACATGACCTCACGGAGAAAAAACCCCACAAAAACAGACTCAGCGTCTTGAAAATAGAATAACTGGAAAGGTCTTACTGGGCAGCGTCAGTATGGCAAAACAGAACCGGCAGGAGGAACCGGCGGACTTAGACACCGAAGGTAAGGAATGGCGTAGTCGAGAAAAATTCTGAAGCAGGCCTCAAAAATCTTCTTCCAGTGTCCCACAAGGTGACTTCGATGGCGGGAGGCGAAGAACTGGTGGGAGGGCAGACAGCACCTAACGGCTAACCCCGCCATTCAGTGCGTCGGCCTCGAGGGGCAGGCGCCCGATGGTGCGTCCAACTCAAATCCGATAAAAAAAAATTTAAAAAAGCTCCCACGGTCACGACCTCTGGCCATATACACCCAAATGTGAATGAATGGTGAAGACTGACACAGATAAGATTAGGATGTTCTTTCCCATCAATGTTTTGACTCAGGACTGCACCTAGGCCTACCTCTGATGCATCTGTCTATAACAAAATGGTTTCTCAAAGTCTGGGCTTCTTAAAACAGGGCTGAACATAATGCAGCCTTAATGGCCTGAAAATCCTCGTCATACTCTTGGGTCCATTTCAATTACTTGGGAACCATTTCTTTGTGAGTTCAGTGAGGGGTAGCTAACTCGGCAAAGCTGGGAACAAATCTCCGATAATAACCAGCCAGCCCTAAAATGACCTGACATGTTTTTGGTTTGGGGACAGGACTGTTAGCTACAGCTTCTATCCTGGAAACCTCTGGCTTGACTTCTCCATTTCCCAAAACATAGCCCAAATATCTTGTTTCCTGCATGCCCAATGCACACTTGGTAGGATTAAATGTCAGACCTGCCTTTTCATTGATCTTAGCACTTCCCAGTCTGTCCACCAAATCATCTATTCTGGGGAAAGAATAACTGTCAAATTCTGACACTTTAAGTTTCCTAAAATCAAGGCAGATTCTTACACCTACTTCTTTTTGTTTACAGTCACTATTGGTGATGACCAATCACTTCTCAACTCTTCTAAGATACCCAGTTCTTTAATTTATTTGTATTTCCTTAACCATGTCAGCTTTTAACCACTCTGGTAATCTGTATGTCTTGTCTAATAAGAGTGAGCATTCCTTGTCACTATTACATACTCAACCCCTTTTCCTCGGTGTGGTACTGTGGTAAAGTACTGTTAAATGTCTTTAGCAAGTTGCAACTTTCTGTGGTTTGTTTGGAGGTTAAGGAAACACTCAGAGATTACAGTTTGTTCCAGTCCATCATAAACCATATCAATATCTTCTTTATCAGTTTCTAGTACAAGTAGCAGAACAGCTTTGGAGTTTTTCAACCCATTTCTTGAGGAGGTTAGCATGGTATATCTTAGTAGGATTTGTCCTATGGGGGTCTCAATCCCATAGTTAACTGTGCCAATGCGTCTAAGCACTTTATAAGGCCCTTGCAACTTCATTAACAGTTTATTTTCTGTAGTGGATAACAATAGCAAGGCCTTTTCACCTGGTTCAAAACCTTTTCTTTTACCCCATGGTCATAATACACCTCCTGCTGGTTTTGGGCCTCTTCCTAGTTACTATGGGCAATTTCAACATATTTTGCCAGCTTCTTTGTCAGGAACACATATAAGATGTAATAGATGGTTTCTGATGGGGGTCATCTTCCCATGTTTCTTTTACTACATCTAGTGGCCCTCTAGGTTGTTTACCACACAGCATTTCAAATGGTGAAAACCCGTGAGATGCCTGTGGCACGCCTCTGTAAGCAAAAAGCAGGTAAGGTAAGTACTGATTCCAGTCTTTCCGTTCCCCTTTACAAACCTTTTTACATTGTGTTTTAGGGTTTGATTAAAATGCTCAACAAGGCCATCTGTGTGAGGGTAATAAAAAAAAATTACTAACCGTAGTAATCTTTCTTCCAAGGTGTCCTTTAGCATCAGTAGCAATATGTAGCTAGTTGATAAGGTAGTACTGCCCTAGCACACCTCTTAACCCCTGCCTCATAAATCAGGGACAAGGCTTACAAAAATCAGGGACACGTCTTAAAATTGGTGATATCCACACAGGAAGCTGGTAGAATAAGTGGTGTAGTGTAAAATGCATTTTCTAAGGAAGAACACGTCTGTAACATTAATGTGTGACATTATATTATGCTTATAACCCCAAAGAAGTGCAAAATAATGCACCTGGGAAACAAGAACCCAGGGAAGAATAACACAATGGGTGGGAGGTAGTAACAACAAAAAGGAAAGGGACCTGGGGTAATCATATCAGATGACCTTAAGGTTAGCAAGCAATGTGAGAAGGCAGTAGGGAGGGCTGGGGTATACTGGGATGTATAGGAGAGGCATCATCAGCAGAAAAACAGAAAGTTGTTATCCCTCTGTACAGACAGTTGGTGAGACCCCATCTGAGTACTGTGTCCAGTTCTGGAGACCCCATCTCCATAGGACATAGACAGGATAGAGGCAGTCCAGAGGAGGGCAACTAAAATGGTGCAGGGTCTGCAAGAGAAGCCATATGAGGAGAGACTAAAGGAGCTAAATATGTATACCCTTGAGGAAAGAAGGGAGGGAGGGACATGATAGAAACTTTTAAGTACCTCAGTGGAATCAACAAAGTCCAAGAGGGTAGCATCTTTCAGAAAAGAGACTTGCAGAACAAGGGGACACAATTTAAAAGATAGAAGGAGGGCGATTCAAGGGCAATATGAGGAAGTATTATTTCACAGAGAGGGTAGTGGATGCATGGAACAGCCTTCCTGAGGAAGTTGTGGGGTCTAAACCTGTGGGAGAATTCAAGAATGCATGGGACAGACATAAGGCAATTCTTGTGGGGGTAGGAAGAAATAGGCCGTTGGTTAACTAGGATCTGACCTATCCTGTAAATGAGGAAATGGGCAGACTGGATGGGCCTTGCGGTCCTTATCTGCCGTCAAAGTCTATGTTTCACTGTTTGGTCATGGAGACACAATTTGTAGGAGGAACAGAGTAAATTGCTGAGGTAAAATCCAGGGACTGTTGAGAGGTATGTGCCCCAGAGGTGTGGTTTATACTAATAAATTAGCATAGCCAATCAAGAGACAGCTTGAGGTGTGCTGAAGAGAGCATGCCTGGATGCGGCATCAGAATTTTTCAAGACAGATGGGCATACACCCAAAGATATGAACCAACAGTTATTAAAAACATGCAAAGGCATGAACAATATTAATAAAACATTAACAAAGCTTTGTTTTAGACAAAGAAACAGAGAACACAGCAAATTTGGGAGAAGGCAAAGGCAGAGTCCTATTCTGAAAGATTATCAGGGAGGAAGGGTGGAGCTTACTGATGCTAAAGGACGCTTTGGAAAAAGAATATTACTATGATAAATAATTTTTTCTTCTCACCTCAGGGTCCTTTAGTATCAGTAACAATTTGCAGATTATAAAGCAGTGCAGTTGAGAGCGGGTAGAAATGGAAATTACATTACCTACCGTAATTCTTGATCTTCTTGGGCGAAGTCTCCACCGCTCATTCACACTGATGGGATCTCGCCAGAGGTGCTAGGACCAGCGGGAGCAACCTTTTGCAGGAGGTCGGCGCCAGAGATGGAGCCGTGAGCCTCAGCCAGGCGGCAATGACTATCTCGGCATTGACACTCCAAACTGCCTCAGCACCCTTTTTTCCCCAAGGAGGTGCAGCGTAACTAACCTAGAAGGACAGTCTAACAAAACCGGACATAAGATAGTCCAGAAGACCCGTATAAGAAGGGTCAAGAAAAAGTCTTCACAGCCTAAAGATTGAGGAGTGAAGACCAACAACAGAAGGAGCTTGGGGATTGTGGGTGGGCGTGTGAATGAGTAGTGGAGACTTCGTCCAAGAAGATCAAGAATTACAGTAGGTCCATATCTTCCTGGACATAAAATCTCCACCACTCATTCACACTGATGGGAGAGTACCAAGCTAATAATCCCGAGAGGGCGGCAGGAGAGACCAAGAGCTCACACATTTAGAACAGAAGTCCATTAAAGATGGTTCTGCCAAACGAAATATGCCACCTGGCTTGGACATCCAGGGCATAGTGCTTGATGAAAGTATGCACTGAGCTCAGGAAGCCGCATTGCAAATATCTGCAATGGGCACCTGCGATATTTCCGCAAGGATGCATAACCACTCAAGTAGCGTGAGCGTACACTCTGCCTTCCAGCTTAACCTGCGCCATGGAATAAGTGGCGAAGGCATGCTACCAGCCATGCTCAAATGCATCTGATAGCAATAGGCTGACCCAGCCAGGTCTCGCTGAAGAAACAAACAGTTGTTGAGCTTTGCAAATTTCTTTTGTTCTATCTAAATAGAAGCAGAGCTCTTTCAACGTCCAAAGACTGAAGATGCGCTCTCCTTCATTTGGAAGTTCGCAAAGTAAGTAGGAAGGACCAAAGGTTGGTTTAGTTGGAATTCTGAAACAACCTTAGGGAGAAACTTAGGATGGTCCTAGAACTACCTTGTCTCTATGAAACACAGTATACGGAGGGTCTGTGACCAAGGCATGTATCTCAGAGACCCTGTGGGCTCGTGTAGACCACCAGGAAGGCTGTTTTCCAAGTGAGAAATTTCAGCTCACAGGTAGCTAGAGGCTCGAAAGGCTTTCGAGTGAGCATGTCTAGTACAAGACTAATGTCCCAGGCTGTGACTGGACATCTGATAGGAGGTCTGGTATGCAGAATTCCTTGAGAAACCTCTTAACCACAGGTAACTGAGCCAGTGACAAGGAAAGTACTGGTTCATGATAAGCTGAAATGGCACAAAGGTGAACTTTGATTGTATTAAAGACCTGAATTTGAGAGGTCTAAAGCGTGCTCTAGAACTTTATTGGGTGGACAGGAAAAAGGATTCAAAGAATTTTGCACACCAGAGAAAAAGCAGCTTCCATTTGGCTGTGTAAGTTTTCTAGTGGCTGGCTTCGTGCAGCCAGAAGAATATCTGAAACTTTATGAGAGACACTGAACCTGTTCACCTGTATCTCTTCAGGATCCAAGCGTGAAGGGTGAAGCGATCTCAGACTGGGACGGACCACAGGCCCCTGAGTCAGAAACAGAAACATAGAATGTGACGGCAGATAAGGACCCCTTGGCCCACCTAGTCTGCCCATTTTTCTACCTAACAGATAAGCTGCAGATCCTAGTTAACCAACAGCTTACTTCCTCCTACCCCCACCAGGACTGCCTTATGTCTGTCCCATGCATTCTTGAATTCCCCACTGTTCTTGACTCCACAACCTCCTCAGGAAGGCTGTTCCATGCATCCACAACCCTATCTGTGAAAAAATACTTCCTCACATCACCTCTGAGCCATCCCCTCTATCTTCAAATTGTGCCAACTTGTTCTTGCAGAATCTCTTTTCTGAAAGAGCTACCCTCTTGGACTTTGTTGATTCCCTTGAGGTACTTGAAAGTTTCTATCATGTCCCTCTCTCCCTTCTTTCCTCAAGGGTATACATATTAAGCTCCTTTAGTCTTTTTCGTATGTCTTCTGGTGCAGACCCTGCACCATTTGGTGCCCTCCTCTGGACAGCCTCCACTCTATGTCTTTGAGATGGGGTCTCCAAAACTCCAGAAGGTTAGTCTGAAGGGGAGCGCTTTGGAGAGGGTTCGACATATTGTTGAGTTAACAGAAACCATATTTGTCGAGACCAGAAGGAGTAATGAGGATCATTTTGTCCCCTGGGACTCAAACTTAGAAGTACCCTCTGAATTAGAGGAAGAGGCGGAAAGGCACATAGAAAGTGTTTTGTCCACTGCATCCTGACAGAAAATGCCAGGCCTTGGATTTCTGGAGCAGAAGAGAGGCAGTTTTGTGTCAGTGAGAATGCAAAGGGTCCAGGTCTGGAGTTCCCACTCTGCGAATAGTGACTGAACTACGGCTGAGTCGAGAGACCATTCGTGAGGATCTGTCTCTGTTCTGCTGAGATGGTCTGCCAGTTCATTCTGCACTCCTGGCAGGTAGACCGCTTGAATTAGAGCCTTGTGCTCCAAGCACCATTCCACACTCTCATCGTTTCCTGCATAAAGGGTATGAGTGAGCACCGCCCTGCTTGTTGATGTAATACATCACTGCTTTGTTGTCTGTTTGAAGGAGAATGTTCTTGTGAGAGAGAATGTCTTTAAAGCCGGACTGCATAAGGGCGGCTATCATTTCTAAGACATTTGTGTGAAGCTGGGACTCGTCCTGAGTCCACGTACCTGGGTGTGGAGATTCTGACAGTAAACTCCCACCCCATCAGTGATGCATCTGTAGTAATGAAATCTGATGATCCAGGAAGCAAAGGGATACCCTTATAGAAGATTGTCCTCTTGCGACCACCAGGTGAGTGACCTCTTCAGAGGTTCTGTCACCTTGATGAGAAAAGACTGAGGTGAGTGGTTGGAGACCACTGAGTACTGAGCATCCACTGAGAGGTTTTCATGTGAGGCATGCTAGAGGTACAGTGAACACCAGCGATGCCATGAGACCCAGCTTCCCGCTGCATCGAGATAGCTCGAACCGAGCTGTTCTTCTGATGTATCGGGCCATCTGTACGATATCGCCTCCTTCTGTCTCTCTGGTAGTAAAAGTTTTCACACAGGAGGTGTCCAGAAGAGTTCCTATAAAAGGAGCTTCTGGTAGCGCTGCAACTGTGATTTCTTGAGATTAGCAGGACTTCCATGGATGTGAGAAGTCTGAGGCCGTGGCTACAGCGTCGAGGTTCCTTGCTAGAAGCCAGTCATTCAGTTATGGGAACACTTGTATTCCAATCTTTCTGAAGTGCGCTGCGAGGAATTGCACAACACTTTGTAAAACTTGGTTTGGCAGGCGAGGGTTCTGTGTGTTTTAATTTGTTTTACTTTTGTTAGAAGGAAGCGGGAGTCAGCGGTTCATTTTTTTAGTGACATTTCGCCTGTCTCTGAGGCAGGCACAGAAGCAGATGTGGGTTCAGCCACAATATCTTGGGGGTATCAGCTGGTCAGAGCCAGAGGACCCTGTGTAAACTTCATCTTAAACCTTTCAAGGAGTTTTTCTAACGTTTTGTCTGGGAATGTTTTGCATACTTCACATTCCTTTTTCAGATGGTCAAAACCCATACAAACCACACATAAAGTGTGTTTATCTGCTTTCACAAATATTTCTCCACACTGAGAACAGTTTTTGAATCCGAGTTCACGGTTCTCTTTTGGATTTCTCAGACATGATGTAAAATAAGAGTGACACCACAACCGCTAAACAGCAAAAGCTTTTTTAATTAAAAGGTCGGTCCTGGAACCGATGGAACCTAACAAATGTAGCGGTATGGAACCAGGTCAGCAGTTCTGGTAACCAGAATTATAGGTTACAAAATTTAAATAAAAACAAGTTTTGAAAAGATTAACTAGGCAGTTCTTTAATCAGAGAACCCCAATTTTAACAAAAACTAACCGGTTCCCAACAGTTATACCGAACCGAGAGGGACTGGGAAAAGAAAAATTTTAACTGTAAACTAGATTAATAATACAAAGCAATTAGTAGTGGCAGTAAATGAAAAAATATATACTTATATAGAGTATTTGAAGTTTTAGTCACGTATGAAAGAAGTGGACGAATGGGACTCTGAGCGACCAGACTTTTCAGGAGGAGAAAAAATCTGAAGAGGTTAGAACACAGGCAGTTAGTAGAAGCAGTGTTTGAAAGATGATCACGTGCAAATTGTTCCATCACTTGCATGTGTTCTGTCTCTCTGGCAGTTCAACCCTCAGGCTTACTGCATAAAGTCAGGAATATCCTGAGCATTATTGGGGTTAGAAACTCTATACAGCAATCTGGCAAGGTGCGATCCTCCCGAATGACCAGCCACAGGACTATCATGTGCTATCTGTAACAACTCTGTTCTATACTTCTGTGAGGAACCAATTGTTCTGTCTGATCCTTTGTCTGAGGTTTAACCCAAACTCTGTACAGTAACCCATTTCATTATTTAAACATTGGTCCACCCTGTTTTGGTTTCACTCCAGCTGCTTAAAATAATCCTGGAGAGAAACATTGTTAGCTTGCTCTGCAAGAAAATCACAATCAGTTATCAGCTTAGTTTCAGCATTTTCATAGTTTAACCTTCATGTCCATCAGTCATTTGCTGCCACAGTTTCTTCAGACATCGTCTTTTTCCCTTAGTTCCGGATCTTGGAGCTGTGTTCAAACAAGTCTGAATCAAAATCACTGAAAGGAAAAGTGTCCCCATTGTCTGAAATTTCCTTTGCCTGAACTCTTGTCACCACAGCTGCTGGAATATCAGGATTTACTCCTTCGTTGATCAGCATAATATATCCTGGAAAGTAATTTCCAATAATCACAGGTACAAGTAACTTAGGTACTACCCCACTTTCATTTGGTGTGACAAACCCTTAACGGTCAGAGTCACTTAGATGGTGGGATACTATCGAGTGTCCCCATGGATGCAGATGACACCAGTACCTGGTCGCTTTGCACAGTGTTCTCCCAGCACTTTAACATGCACTAGGTCTGTCTGCTTCCGAATCAATGAGTCCCTTCACAGTCTTATTCCCCACCTTCACATCTGTTAAGTGCTTGCCCCAATTTGCCAAGGACAAATCTGCTCCAGTGCCACTCTCCTTACTATGGCAGTTTCTTGCAAATGGCCCGACTTATTACAGTTATAGCAGATAACGTCTTTGGGCCCAACTTTGTTACCCCCACAGAGTTCCTATCAGGCTTAGAGTTTTAATGGGAAAAGTGTCTTATTGGTGCTAGGCTGTTACCTTGCTGCTGTGGCGTCTGTCTGAGCCATTTGGTAGTCTTCGGTCAAAGAAACAGCCTTTTCCCCACTCTCTGGTTGGTGTTCCTTTACCCACAGCTGTACATCTGTAGGCAAGATGTTGATGACCTGCTCCATGGCAAATGTGTCGATCTGTGGGACTGTTTTGCTCTCTGGTTGGATCCATTTTATTAGGAGTTCTCCAAGTCGGCTGAAGGCCTCTCGAGGACTGTCGGACAGAGTTGTACCTCAGAGATCGAAATCTCAAGCCTGTATGCATCTCTGGAGAGGTCATACCTCTTCAGGATTTCGCTTTCACCAGGTCATAATTTTCCTACTGTGCAGTGTCCATACTGCTGTAGGCAAGTTGGGCTTTCCCTGTCAGTTAGGCTACCAGTCTGATTGTCCACTGCTGCTTTGGCCATTGTCAGGCTGTGGCAACTCTTTCAAAAGCTGTTAGGTATGCCTCAATATCACCTGAGGACATAACTTTCTAAGTTTAATGGCTTTTAAGTTGCTTGCATTTTGTTGCTCGTCTAGATCTATGCGGATCCTCTGCCTGTGATAGCTTGCAAGGCATCAAGCCATTGCTGCTCTCATCGCGGCATCTCCTATTTCATCTGATGCTTCTGTCGCTGCATCTCTTCTCTCCTCTGTGCTTCTAAATGGTGAAGCTTTTCTCTCTCTGCTTCTCCGTCTCTTTTTGTTCTATAGCCCACCATTTGAAAAAGTCAATCAGGCTTTTAGGTTCTGTCACTGCCTGTTCTTTTCCATAACTTGTGCTGGCTGTACAATTTCAGACTGGACTTCTGTCTCTGCTAGTTTGGCTGCCATTCTCCTGGTAAAACTGGACTTGCTGCTACAGAATCCATACCTTCCTCTGTGCTTCCTGGTACCAGATCCAGTACCCATGCACAAACTCCTGTCTTAGGGTATGCATGGCATAAATCCCACTTAGGCTGACACCATCTGCCGTTGAGGCACAGGTCAGGAAGCATAGAAAACCAGGAGCAGTTGTAGAATTCACCAAAAATTATTTATTTACACTAGCAGTATCATCAAATAAACTTGTTCAGTATAACTATGTACAAAGGCAAAATAACGTTTTCTTTCAGTCTCTGTGTCCCTTGTTAGCCTAATCTTTCTTGCAGTTGCAGCTTAGCTCTTTTAGAAGTCTTTGCAACCCCATTCTTAGCAAGCATCCTGTTTTGTGAATATCAGGCAGGAGCTGCTAGAACACATTGTTTAATTTTCTGAGGTCCAAAATGGGAACATGCCCCGGTTTTCTTTGGAACTAGAAAGTGATAGGAATAGAACCCTGTGTTCCGTTGATCCAGCGGAACTACTTCTACTGCCCTGTTGTTCAGAAGGCCTTGTATTTTGAAGGCAAGACTCTGACTGAAGTATTGACAGTTTTGGCTGCCGTTTGGGGGACAATCAGGAGGGTTCTCTGAAAGACTGAGGAATATCCTCGCGGATTATCCGAAGGACCCATTTGTCCGATGTTATGGACTTCCACTGGTTGTAGAATTGAGTCAGATGACCTCCACGCTAAGGAGGAGTACCCTCGGGCAGCAGAGGTGGGACTTGGGCCAGAAACTCAGAAGGCGGTACTGGGCATGTTGGGCCCTTGTGCTTTCTGTTGCATTTTCTTTTGAGGCTGAGGGGCTTGGTTTTTATTAAAACCTTCTCTGCCTTTGCCTTAAAGGACTGACGGTTGTGAAACAGGCGTTTAACACCCCAAAGAAGGGCAGAGAGCAGGTTGGGCCAATTTAATGGTTGACCTAGTCTTTGTGTGGCCTCTAGAGCCTGTTCTACTGTAGGACAGAAGAGATACACGCCGAAGGGCAATGCCATGACCTGCTGCTGGGCATCATTCGTGAAACCTGAAGTGCGCAGCCAGAAATGACCGCGTACAAAATGCCCGCCATTGGAAGGCAGTATCGAAGGCATCCATAGCTACTTTAACCTGTTGGTTGTTGGACTTGATACCCCTGGTTATGGTTTGAAGAAGCTCTGAATTAATGTCCGACTCTGGTAGAGCTTCAACCATTTGTTTGAGTGAATGCCAAAGAATATATTCATATTGAGAGAAATAGCCCTGGTAACTGGCGATACACAGACCCAGGGTGGATGCAGCAAAGACTCTCTTACCTAAAGTATCTATCTTCTGAGATTCTTTGTTTATAGGTCGAGCTGCAGTAGTCTGAGGAAGGGCGACTTATCATTCTCTGCCGAGACTGTCTGGTCCATAAAGGCTTGGCGGCCAAAATAGAGTCGATCCTTGGGAGCAGCATAATTCTATATATGGACTTAGCCACAGAAGGAATGAGAGGAGGATTATTCCATACCATTTGAGAAAGTGTCTCAAAGGAGGGCTGTACCGGGGAGTTAAATCCATAGGGATGTCTGGAACATGAAGGCATTGGAGTCTTAAAGCTTCCCAGGATCGATAGCCATAGTCTGGAGAGAAAGAGTGGAATTCAAATTTTTCAGCAGAGACTTAAATGACAGGTCTTCGACCGCGAGGCTCTGCAGCAGGATTAGATCCTGTCCCTTCCACATCATCATTCATCCTAAGGTCTGGATCAGACTCAATATCATCTCCTGACAGTCCAGGAGGGACTGTATGGACAGGAAAGGAGTGAAAATCAGAAGGAAAATAGGAGGGTAAAGGGTTGGTCAAGGAGCCCTGAAGACTGGAAGGGTCTCACCAAGTCTTGGCACGAAGAGCATAGTGCCACCTGGATCAGCGGCGCACAGCACCGAGGCCCTTGGCACCGAGGCGGTGCCGAAAACCCACACGGGCGCTGAGGGGTGGCAATGAGCCCAACGGCACCGAGGATACCGCCGATAAGCCCAACGCTCCAAGGCGGTGCTGATAACCTAACGGCGCTTTAGACGACGCCAACAGACGCCGAGGACGGCGCCTTAGCTACCCACTGACGCTAACTGTGCCGAAACCAGCAGGGCCCCTAAACTAAGATTTGAGGAAAAGAAGGAAAGGTAGCAGGAGATAGAGGCATCGGTGTGGCCCCTGTGCTGCAGCCATGTGAGGAAGAAAACCTGACGCCAGTCTGGCACAGAAGAAGGTGCAGCGTGACTAGGGAAGGCCAACTGCCCTACCCGATCTCACGAAGGGTCCCAGGGCCCCTGCGTGACCGAGCCAGGCAGCTGGACCAACCTCGAGCCCATTGCTCCATCAGAGCGACCCACTGAAGAAACTGCTCATCTGAAGCCCTACGAGAAGGTGGGAAAGGGCTCCGATGTCAAAGAGGTCGGAGACCAGCAACTGACCCCAATGACCGACCGTCGCAGCAAGAGACAAACCAGAAGGCTACCTCGAGGGATGTCTTCTCTTCTGGACCTACAGGTCGAAGAAGAGCTCGAGGCTGAGCAGTTGCAGTGTGCGACCGTTTTCTTTTATGCTTCGGGGAACGCCTCCCCCTGGGCACTGGACTGTATGCTGTCAGACACACCCCCTCCAGAGAGGCGGTGGACCAGACCCAGCCCAGCTGACTGAACAATTTTCATACGAAGTTTCCCTACTGTCACCTGACCCGCTCATGGTCAACTCCATCAATGTAGGTTAAGACTTCTTTCTTGTAATAAATTATAGTAAGCGAACTTTATTCAAGAAGTACTACAAAATAAAAACTGAAAACTATGCTGCTAGTTTGAAGTTTAACTCAGCGAGTGGCGTTGTATCACTGTAAGCGCACTCAACGGCGGGGAAAAAAGGAACTGAGCGGTCGGGGTCAATGCCGAGATAGTCACTGCCACATGAGCTGAGGCTCGTGGTGCCGCTCCTCGCAGCTCCATCTCTGGCGCCGACCCGCCTACAAAAGTTTGCTCTCGCTGGGTACTAAGCGCCTCCGCGTAGATCCGATCAGTGTGAATGAGTGGTGGAGACTTTATGTCCAGGAAGATCAAGGTGCTTGATTCTAGCAATATTCCTCAGATGATAAAGGATAACTAACAACAGCCGACACCTGAGATGAAGTGTCAGCCCTTCATCAAGTATCACCCTAGGTCTCGCACCTGTTCAGGGCAGGGAGCTCAGAATCCCCAGGAATAATCCCGTGGGTTGACCTGCCCCAAACCCCCATCCGACCTGGATCCACAATCATCACCTCAGTCTTCCCTGGGTTCAACTTCAGCCAGCTGGACTCATCCACTCCTGGATTTCAGCGAGGCAGTCGTTAAATACTGAGAGTGCTCCATCCTGGTCGGGCACAAAGACAGGCAGAGCTGGGCATCATCGGCATAGCAATGAAACCTCAGCCCATACCGCCTTACAATGTCTCCGAGGGACAGCATATACACAGCAAACAACATGAGGGACAGCACCGAGCCCTGAGGAACCCACATGACAGAGAGATAGGCTCAGAGGAACAGACCCCAGACACCACCCTCTGAGTTCTGTCAGTGAGAAATGATGTAAACCATCTGTGGACTAAACCAGAAACACCACAGATGAATCTCAGGCACTCGAGCAGTATCCCATGGTCCACGGTGTCAAAAGCTGATGGCAGATCAAGAAGTACCAGAATGGACCGTATTTTCTGCTCTCTCACCATCAGGAGATCACTGAGCACCGAACCAGAGCAGTCTCGGTACTGTGCCTCTTCGAAAACTGGACTGGAGAGGTTTGTAGATGTTATGGATGGTCAAATGGTTCTCCAGCTGTACAGCCACTACTTTCTCAATCACCTTCCCCACAAGCGGAAGGTTAGAGATAGGTCTGCAGTTTGCGAGTGTCTGGCTCAATGAAGCTTTCTTCAACAGAGGTGTCAGATGTTTGCAGGTGGAAAAGACCTGACCTTCAGCTTTGCAAATTTTTTGAAACTGAGGCCAGTCCCTAGCTTACTACCTCCAGGACCCACTTGTCTGGGTAACAGACTTCCAGGCCTGGAAGCAGTAAGCCAGCCTGCCTTCTACAGGGACTGTGGAGTCGACCTGGGCTGACACCTCGGGTGTCTGCTTGGCAGGAGCCTCAGGCTGGAGGTGAATGTAGCCCTGCTCATCCCCTCCTGCCTCTCCCTCTAAAGAACCCCTTCTGGGAAAAAGAAGAGGTGGCCTGTGCCTGGTAGAAAGGCCTGTGAAAAGCCTGCCCCTAGCCTGCTGCTTCTGAGGAGTTGACTGCCTTTCCTTGGCCTGTGCACTCCTATAGGTGGTCCTGTACTCATCCACCTTTTCATATAGTTCTCTGTTTGCTCCCCAAACAGAGAATTACCTTCAACAGGCAAATCCATGGCCTTAGTCTGAGTATCCTGTGAGAGGCTAGTACATCTGAGCCAAGCCATCCTCCGAAGAGCCACAGATGTAGCCATGAGTCGTGATGAAACATCACTGGAGTCCACAGCAGCATGAAACTGAACCTTAGATGCCTCTATCCCATCAGCAGCCACCTCCTCCAGCTCCTTGGCTAGCTTGGCGGGGAGAGAGAACAGGGCGCCTGCTTAGCCAGATCCAAAACAGACTCCCACCTGGACTTTTGGTATCTGGCTGCAGAGGCCATCAATTAGCCTGTCTGAGTCCCAGAGAAGATGCCAAGTACTGCTTCTAGCTATGGCATCTATCTTCCTGGAGTCCTTATCTGGTTGGGGGTGTGAAGGCAAGGGTATGATAGCCTTGTCACAGGCTGCAACCTGCACTACACCAACATGGCTGCAATGCTGGTACAGGAACTCCGTAGTTGAGCATGACAGCATGTACCTCCTATCCACTCGTTTGTCCACTGGAGGCAATGAATTAGGAATTTTTAGAAGCTTGTGAGTCTTTTTCCCAAAAGATCTGTGTAGTGGTATAGACAGTTTCTTGGACTCTGGGATGTCCATCATTTCTACAAAATCAGGCTCCTCTTGCTCCTCCACAGGAGCTGGAGGGTATCAGCCACTTTCCTGTAAAACATAAAATGGGAAGGGACTCAGAAAGCCTGGGAGGAACCTCCTGAATGTCTATCTGGGGAGATGTCTGGTTCAATGGGCTCATCCAGACCTTCCCGCCGTCCTCATCCTCATCAAACTCTTCTTCCCCTCCCATTCCGGCTCATAATATTCTTCAAAGAATAATCAGAAACCGGGGAACCAACAAACGGCGCCTACCGAGAGGTGCGGATCGGTCGGAACGAGCGGAGGCGATTCCACAATACTAATCACCCTGGCAATTTCCTCGGTGGTTGGATGGTGGGATCCGAACCCGAACCGGCAGACTTTCCTTCTTCCGTTTTGCAGGAACCAACCCCTCAGGTTCAGCTCTCCTCTTGCCGAGCAAGTCTAGCCCTGGTCAGAGAGCACTCCCTCAGGTTCGGTCGGAACCGAACCGGGCTAGCCATCGGATCAGCGGACTTCTCAGCCTCTTTCTCCCTAAGCCAGCCCAAACTTTTTCTGGGGTGGCCTTAAGGGAAATTTCTGCATATTTGGCAGTCTGAATCAGGTGGTCAAACCACAGACAATAAATACAGGTTACTCACCTGTAACAGGAGTGCTAGAAATGGTATATGTTATTCACCCACACTTACTGGCAGGTTCCGTGCCACTTTAAATCTTGCGGAAGGTCTTCAAGCTGGCTCCTCCGACCCACCGGGTGGTAAAACTCTTAGCTCCACCCATGGCCATCATCTAGCCCGCTGGAAACCAGGTTGTGCGTCGAAGCCAGGGAGGTTGGGTGGGTTGTGTGGATGAACAACATATACCATTCCTAGAACTCCTGTTACAGGTGAGTAACCTGTATTCTAGGAAGAATTGATATGTTGTTCTATCCACACTTACTGGCAGACTCTAGCAGTTCTCCGGAGGAGGGAGGCAGGCGCACCCCTACTTGGAAAATAAGGACTGGAGAACTGAGGTCCCAAAACCAGCATCCGGCGTGACTCAAGGTCGATGTGGTAGTGGGTAATGAAGGTGTGTGCTGAATTCAGGTAGCAGCCTGCAGATTTCCTGGATAAGGGCGTCCCTGGAAACAGCGGTATGGCAGGTAGAATGAGCTCTTATCCCTCTGGGAGGCTCCATGCCCACCAACCTATAGCGAGATCCATGCAGAGGTGACCCACCTGCCTATCGTCTGCTTGGCAGCAGGTCTGCCAGGTGCAGCTTCAGCGTAGGTGACAAACAGCTGGCGAACCTCTCCCGAACTTCAACCGTCCGCTCCTTATAATAAGAGCGCTCTTCTAGGGTCTAAGTATGGAGCCTATATTGGCCTCCGAGGTGTGATTGGGGTAGAACACCGCAGAGTCAACACCTGGTTAAGATGAAACTCCGACACCACCTTCGGAAGGAATTCGGTGGGGGCGCAGGACAACTTTGTCTCTGTGGAAGACCAGATAAGGAAACTCGATGGAAAGTGCCTGGAGCTCTCCCATCCTTCTGGTAGGCGTGATAGCCACCAAGAAGGCAGTCTTTCACGACAGGTGAGAGATGTCACACCTGTGAATCGGTTCGAATAGCTTGCCCATGAGCTTAGCCAATACCTGCAGTAGATCCAGAGGTGGGGTTCTCACACTGGAGGATATGTGATCAAGGCCTTTGAAAAGCGCCCGACCACCTTCTCCTCGCCACCGACTGCTTCTTGGCCTGAGCCGGTAAGCAGAGGCGGCTGCCAGGTGCACCTTAGGGTCGTCGACCAAAGCCCTTGCTGAGAAGGGACCATAGGTAGTCAGAATGCTGGCCAAGGAACAGGAAGAAGGGTCCAACTCCTTATCCTGACACCAAAAGGAGATCTCTTCCTTTTGAAGGCATAGCATTTTCTGAGTCGACTCCTACAGGATGCCTCAACAACGTTGAGGACCTCGTCCGAAAGACCCAAGGCCTGGAACTCTGCAGCTCAGGAACCAGGCCGTCAGGTGCAGGGATTGAAGGTCCGGGTGGAGTACCTTCCCTGGTTGACTGAGATCAGGTCTGGGTGGGCTGGGACGCCTCGGGAGCCTGGAGCTGAGGCTGAGGAGATCTGGATACCAGAACTGGCAGGGCCAGTCTGGGGCTACCAGAATCACCTGCGCCTTGTCCCTCCTCGCCTTGAGAAGCACCTTGTGGATCAAGGGAAATGGGGAAAGGCGTAGAAGAGGCCAGGGTCCACAGCCTCAGAAGGCATCCCCTGCAGCGAGCCCTGCTGAGGGGTGGGCATGGAAACAGCCTCAGCTCGCATTCTCCTGGAGGCAAACAGGTCCACCTGAGGTGCGCCCCAGTGGGAGAACAGATCGTGTACTACCTCCTGCAGGAGAGACCACTTGTGAGATGCAGCACCTACCCGGCTTAGGGCATCGTCCAGAGTGTTGGAGGCTCCCACCACATGGAAGGCTAGAGATCTGCCTCCAGTCTGCTCACGAGGGACCAAGTGCGGGAGCTTCCCTTGCGCAGAGGCAAGCGCGTCCCAACCCTGGCGGTTTAGGTAGTACATGGTTGTGGTATTGTCCGTCTGGACCTGGACCACTTGACCCAGTACAAATGGGGTGAGGGCTAGTCGGACGCTCGAGCTCCAGCAGGTTGATGTGGCATCGAGACTCCTGAGGTGACCAGAGGCCATGCGCTTTGTGCTCCCCAGATGGGCACCCCAACCCATCAGAGGCGTCGGTCATTAGAATGACTGTCAGCTTTGGGCGGACAAGCGGGATGCCCTCCTGCAGATGAGCTGGAGCGATCCACCACTGAGGCGTTCACATCTCCTGGGTCACTGCCACTGGCTGGTCCAGAGGACTGGGCGCTGTGACCATTGGCAGGCCAGTCCCCATTGAAGGATGCATGTGCCATGGGCCCAATGGACCACACTGGTGCAGGCCACCATTAGGCCAGGAAGTCCCGGACAGGGGTGCAATTGCCCAACCAGAAATGACTGGGCAAAGGAGGAAGATCTCGCCCCTGTCCGCTGGGAGCCAGCTCTGGCTCGAAGAGAGTCGAGCTCTGCCCGATGAAATGAATCACCTGCGTTGGACGAGTTCCGACCTGGCCTGATATGATGGAGGCCAATCTGAGAAGCAGACCTGGAGGGCCAGATCCCTGGACTGCTCCACCTCCAGCCTGGAGGGAGCTGCAATCAGCCAGTCGTCCAGGTAAGGGTACCCGGACCCTTGATTGCCACAGGAATGCTGTCACAACTGCCATGCATTTGGTGAAGACTCTAGGAGCTGGAGAGAGGCCGAGCGGCATGGCCCGGAACTCCGTAAAGGGAGGAATCGCTGGTGGGACGGACGATTGGGACATGAAAGAACGCAGCGTCCTAGAGGTCCAGAGAACAGAACCACATGCCTCATTCCAAGGATGGAATGATCTGTGCCAGAGTGACCATCCTGAAGGTTCGAGACCTTAGGAACTTGTTCAGGTCGTGTAGGTCTAGAATGGGCGCCATCCCTTGTCCGTTTGGGACCAGAAATACCTGGGCACAAACCCTGGGTCTAGTGGAGGACCGCCACCTCCCTGATCAACTCCTTTGGAGAAGCAGAGCAATGTCGGCTCGATGAGCCGACAGAAAAACTGGACCCCAGAGCCCTCCCGAGGCGGCGGTTCGATAAGGTGGGGCCTGCTTGAATTCCAGAGGCAGACCCTTCCCTACCACTTCCAACACCCAGCGGTCTGCGGCGATAGCGGATCAGGTGGAAAGGAAGTGGCGGAGCCATCCCTCACGAGGGAACCCAGGGGAGTGACAAGGCAGGGGACAACACCCCTCAACCTGTCACTAGGCAGGCTTGGAGGAAGGACCGGCCGAAGGACCTCCTGGGCCTTTTCCTCCCGGCTTCCTGCTGGAGGAAGCTGCAGGCTTGGCTTTGGGGTGCAAGAGCGAGCCTGCTGGCCCTGATGCTGGTGTTGCTGGGCCGGACGTGCCGCGGGGGCAGAGGGGCGAAAGGGCTTACGCTGCTGCTGGCGGCCTTTGTCCTTCTGGGCAGGCGTGACCAAGTCCAAGGTGGCACTGGACTTCTCGATCCTCAGCAAATGACCCTCCATCCTGGGACTGAACAAGTTGGTACTCAGGAAGGAATGTCTGCCAGCTTGTGCTGGGTATCCCCGTGAAGGTGGAGATCCGCAGCCAAGCTCTGTGGCGCATGGCTACTGCGGCCGCTACTGACCGGGCACAAGAGTCCCAATGTCAAGAGCAGTTTGGAGCTGTTGCTTTGCCACCGCCCTTCCTGATCCGCACCTGCTTGACCGTAGTCTAGAGGTCAGCTGGGAGATGAGGAATCACCTCATCCAGGGGCCCAAAGGCGTGAGAAAAGTGTGCCATCAGTATGGCCGAACTGGCCTGCGAAGGCCTAAGGAGGGCGCAGCATAAACTTACGTCGAGTATCCAGTTTCTTGGACTCTTTATTAGGTGGCTAGTCCATGTCCCAAGCGTTTCCAGAGCATCGGAAAATACTGTCGGTCACCAACCCCTCCGCAGAGGGTGCTCGAGAAATCCGGAGACTGAGCCGGTGGAACGGCATACTTCCTGGCCATCCTGGCCGAGGGGCTGGACAAGAAGCTGACCGCTGCCATAGCTTCCGGCTGGGCCAACAATGGCCTCTGCCACAGGAAAGGCCTCGAAGGAGAATCCCCTCGGTTCAGTATCTCCGTGAGGATACTTGGCCACTGACATGGGTTCGAGCTTCATCCAAGTTTATTCTGAGATGAGCCAAAGTAATCCCATGAGCGAGGATGGGCTCTAGTCACCGACTCTCCCCAGAGGACTCCAGGTGAGAGGCCTGGAGAACAGGGAAGAAGTCATCGTCAAACTCCGAGGAGTCTGCAAACAGCAGCCGGGGCCTGAGCCACCCTCCACCTGCCGAGGATGATTGGGAGTGAGGTGACCGATAATCGATGGGGCAACCCATGACCAGACCGAGAATCCTTGGTCGAGCCCCAGTGTTTGTTGTGGAGGTGGGGTTCACCACAATGGGTGGTGCAGCTGGTTTCGGCTGAACAACTGGCGCCAGCTCGGCTCCTCTATGATGAGGGGTTGTTTTGGCCGCTCAGGTGACAGCCACTTAATGACCGGGGAAGCAGCGGAGGCTTGCTCCTGGTCAAAAGGAGCTGCTGCCACATCAGATCCTCGTAGCGCCTTGACAACTTGCGCGAGCCTATCCTCGAGGAGGATGATGATGAGATCATGAGTGCTGCCGCTTCCTCGGTGCCGAGACGAGATCGCCCGATATCGGCTGGATCGAGAAGAGGTCTTAGACTGAGACAAGACCTTCGGTGTTTCGAGGTGGGTCTGGAAGGGAGCAGGGAAACCCGTTCCTCCCGGCTCTGGAACCTTAACCGGGGACCCTGGCACAGGAGGCACAGGCAAGTCCTCGGTTTCCACCAGGGGAACGGTGAAGAAGGGATGTCGGCTTCTCAGTCGACAGCCCGTCAACAAATCGAGAAAAATCTAGACTACAGCCGAGCGTCTCAGCCGGCTGACCGATGGGGACACCACGAAGCCAGCGGCCTTGGCGCAACCTCGACCAAAGTCGGTGTCGACTATCCAGGGAAGGGACCTCTCCTGCTCCCCAAGCGTCGACGGTGGGACTTACTCTTTGAGTCCTTTTTCTTGATGGAGAGGAATATCGATGGCCCCTTTCCCATGGGAGAGGGACGACAAAGCTCCTTAAGTAGGCAGTGGGAGGAGCCCAAGGAGGAGGCGGGATAAATGCCGCGACTGAGGAAGAAGAAGAAGATACGGCCTGGGCCACCTCCTCCTTGAGGGTGATCATTTGCTCAAGTTGCTCAGCCGAGTCCACCACCGTGGACACCACCCAATGGGCCTCCTTGACTTTACGGAGGAATATGTCTCTTAGGGGTGCCCAAGTTGAAGTCTGGCAGCACATCTTGAGGAAACGTTGACCAAGAAGGACTTGCACATTCGCAGGCCTGCGGATCGTGATCGAGCCCAAGGCAGTAGGCACGTGGAGTGCGGATCAGTCCGAGACATCTTCTGCCCACAAGGGCACCGCGAAATCCGGAGTCGATTTGTCCATCGCAGCCGTGAAGGAAAAAAGACTGAAGTCTAGTAAATTTAAGTATGAGTTTCAGTTTAACCGACGAGGTAGGATCCAGGCCTAAAGCTTGAGCGCAAAGGGGGCCTGGTTTTCTTTTGGTTTCTCAGACATGGCCACAGTAAAACAAAGAACTTACCCTTTACATGGCTTCAGGCCAGGTAAGACAGACTTATCAGTTCTAACCGTGTCATGGGTATTTGAAAAAAAAAAAAAACGTTTCTTTTTAACTGATGAGCACGGAATCACCATAGAATCAAGAGTGATCGGTTCAGCCAAACCGACCATAACAATTTCGTTTACAATTTCCACAGAATTTACCACAGTCCACTACCTCTACTACTTACAGTACCACAGACAGGGATCTGAACCGAGGAAAGTATAAAATTTCAGACTAAACCCTCGATTTTCACTACAGCGAACGAGGCGACAGGAGAAACTCCGGGTGACAGTTCAGTTAGGCGGAGTAAAGAATCTGACGGTTACACTTGAAAGTGCAGCACACAGTAGTTTGAACCGAGCACAAGCTCAATGTTCTATGTGCTTAGCATAGAGTTAACTCATCTCCAGAGCAGTTCAAGTGCTGGGGCTAACTGCTGCATATTGTCAGAATACAGCAAGACTTCATGTTGTTTGAAACAATATTTCCTGAGTTAAAGTATGTTCCTCTATCATGTGCTAATTCTTTGACCCAAGTATGACTATCAGTTCTGATATAAGGAATCAAAAATAAAGTAAAAAAAAAAAGTCACTTGGCTGGTGGGATAGTATCGAGGGATGCCTGTGGATACAGAGGACACCAGTACCTGGTCCTTTAGACACTGTTTTCCCAGCACTTCAACATGCACTAGGATCTGCATGCTTCCCGAATCTATAAGCCCTTTCACAGTCTTATCTCCCACCTTGACATTTAAGTACCTGCCCCAATTTGATAAGGAGACATCTGCTCCAGTGTCACTCTTCTTACCACAGCACTTTATTGCAATATGATCTGGTTTATTACAATTATAACAAATAAAGTATATGGGTGCAGATTTGTTACCCCACCACAGTTCTTATCAGACTTGGAGTTTAAATAGGAAAAGTGTCTTACCCACTGCTGTAGGGGTCTGTCTAGCCATTTGGTAGTCGTTGGCCAAAGAAATGGCCTTTTCCCCACTTCGGTCGGTGTTCTTTACCCAAAGCTATATGTCTGTAGGTAGGATGTTGATGAACTGCCATTACAAATGTTTCAATGATCTGAGGGAGTGTTTTGCCCTCTGGTTGGAGCCATTTCATCAGGAGTTCTCAGAGTCGGGGAAGGTTTCTGGAGCATTGTCGACTGAGTTGTACTTCACTGACCAAAATCTCTGCCTGTAGGTCTCTCCTGAGATGTCATACCTATCAGGATTTCACTTTTCACCAGGTCATAATTTTCCGACTGTGTAGTGTTCATATTGCTGTAGGCAAGCTGGGCTTTCCTGTCAGGTAAGGTACCAGTCTGATTGCCATTGCTGCTTTGGCCACTGGCAGGCTACGGCAACCCATTCAAAAGTCGTCAGGTATGCTTCTATGTCATCCGAGGGACACAACTTTGTAAGTTTAATGTATTTTAAGTTGTTTGTGTCATGTTGCTCTGCTGGATCAGTGCCAGATCCTCCAGCTTTGATAACTTGAAGGCATCCCTCCATAGCTGCATCTCTTCTCTTCTTCTCCTGTCATTGCATCTCTTCTTTTCTCTGTTGTTTGAGTTGTTGCACTTCTTTTCTCTGTGCTTCTAAACATTGAATTCTTTTTTCTCTCTCGTCTCTAAAACATTGAATCTCTTTTTCTCTGCTGCATCTCCTCTCTTCTCTGCTTCTCCGTCTCTTTTTTATTGTATAGCCCACCAGCTGAAAAAGGCAGCCAGGTTTTCAGGTTCTGTCACTGCCTGTTCTTTTCTATAACTGGTGCTAGCTGTACTGATCTCAACTTGGACTTCTGTCTCTGCCAGTTTGGCTGTCATTCTCCTGGTAACCACTCCTGGGATTGCTGCTGCAGCATCCAAACCTTTCTTCTATGCTCCCGGTACCAGGTCTAGTACCCACCACAAAACTTCTGGCTTAGAGTATGCATGGTGTAAATCCAACTTAAATTGACACTGTCTGTCATCAAGGCACAGGTCAGGAAGCACAGGAAAACCAGAATCAGTTGTAAAATTCGCAACAAGTGTTTTACTAATAATAAAGTAAAAAATAACATTTTCAGAATAACTATTTACAATGGCAGTACAAACATAGAAAGCAGAGTCCTTTTTCTTCTCAATTTCAAATCTCAGTGTGTCTCTTACAAAACATTGCAGCTCTTTTTATAACAAGCCTTTGCAGGAACTTAAGATAACATTCTGCTTCTCACACAGTGTTCTTGTCAGTTTCAGCAGGTGCAGCAAAAGAACATTATTACCCAGAACTACCCTCTTGTTTACATCTCTGCAAGAGGCTTAAAACTGCATTCCAGGTTAACCCCTTCAGTTCCAAATAGCTTTTGCAATCATGTCAACATTATAACTACATACAGTTTTAAACAAGGGATACAGATTCCAACAAAGGGATTGCAGTGTCAGTTACATTTCCACAAAATGATTCCATATATTTTATACCAGCAGATCTGAAACAGGGAGGAAGACAGACAGAAACAGTAAGTGAAGGCAGAGAGCTAGTGAGAGGCAGAAAATCCCAAGACCATCAAAGTGATCAGTTCCTAGGTTTCACAGGAAAAGTTGGTTGCGAGACAAAGAAGAGACAGAAAAGATCTTTGCATTTAAGCGCTTTCTGCATAACAAATGGGTCAAGGCCTTATTCAACCCTGTCACAGCAGTACAGTCTAGCCCTCTTGTCTCAGTCAGAAATAAACAAATATATAAATAACACGTAAGCCAGGCTATCACATGTGGCAGTGCAGCACAAGCTGAGATGAGTGGGAGTATTGTTAATGGCTGCGCATTCAGGGATTACATTTAAGCCCAGACAGAGACATACTGCCTTAGTGGCGAAAGGTGGACACAAGGCAAAAGTCACCACCAGCCTGAACCCACACTTTTAGCAGCTTTAAACACAGAAACATAGACACTGATGGCAGAAAAAGACCCGTGATCCATCCTGTCTCTCTAGCTTTCAGACAAGAAAAATGTGTACAACAAATGGAGTTCACATAATGTAAGGGCAGTGTGCATCACAGTTTAAAAGGCACAGTCTTTCAGTTCATGAATTGCCTACTAGATGTCACTCGCATCCCCATTCCTGTCTAGCCATGTACTAGGCCTAATGCATTTCATACATATGCTTTGACAAATTCTGCTGGCAAAACAGGACAGAAGTTTAATTTGACCTCAATCCATTAAAGGAGGCAGCAGTATTTGTTAGTCATCATGTAGTTTTTAGGCATGTTTGTCTGGCAAAAATATCAAGATACCCATTTTGTTTCTTTCAATCCTGAACCAAGATATGGGATTTTGATGTTTTAAAAGTTCCAATTCCATGCCATGCAAGAAACTTAAATATCTTGGTACACTGCTATGGTATTTACCATCAGAAACACAGTAACACCATCCTAATATAGCCACAGTATGAATGTTAAAAGGTAACCTGAACAGAAAAGATTTTTAAAAACAGTGAGTGGCAGCCATCTTTAATGATGTGAGTCATTATTACAAAATTAGTTATAAAAACTGTCTAATATCTGAGAAAACTAAAAACACCAAAGATGTCAGAAATCGTTTTTGCTAGAAAACTACATAATGAATTTTATTTTGCAGAATATATATACTGCTGCTTTAAAGTAATGAGTCCAAGTGAGTTGAAAACAAATTATTTTAAATTAAAAATACATCATCTACAACAACATTCAGTAAGAACACTTAGCGCTCAATACCCTATGCTTAGTCTATAATTCCTGGAATTAATATTTGGTTACTGTATATGTATGCCTGCTCTGAGAAACTCAGAAAGTATATTTGAAAAAAAAAGGGGCTTTTATTTTGTAGGAAGTCCTGATTACAACTCTTACCACCGTAACTCCTTGACACAAAGCTCAAAAATATCTGCCTCCACTATATTCAAAGAACATTCTCAATTTTAAATAAAGCAAGCCTGAGTGGTATGTAGTCTGTGATACCAGTAAGAGCAGACATGGACTGAGAGACTGTGCCTTTTAAATTGTGAGATTACTGTTGCCACCATGATAGGTAATGGAATCAGCACATATCAGGTAAACTTTTGTTGTGCAAGCTTTCCATTCTCTGAAAGCTGTTAAAAGTGTGGGTTCCGACAGATGCCGTCTTTACTTGCCCTGTATCCACCTTCCACACCCAGGATTAGGCCTCTCCTGGACTTAAAATGTAATTCCCGAATGACTGGCCAGCAACAGCACCTCCACCCATCTCAGCTTTCCCACAGTACTGTAAGCCTTCTCTCCCTTTCAGCAACTGAAGTTTGCAGCAGGCAAGCCCACCCTGCCCACTGTCAGTCTAAACTTCACATCTGCTGATGAATACCACCATTCAACAGACAGTCACTCATGCAAGTTTATCAATAATGCAAATGTAACCTCTGTTTTACCCATGAGGTTGATAAGCAAGAACAGACGACCTCCTGGTTTAACCCTCCTAATAAACACCTCCTCTGCACTTTAGCAACCCTGGTAGCTTTAGAAAGATACAAAGAAAAACCATAAAACAATAGGTCCCTGCTAGCTTGCCCTCATTCATCATTCATATGTAATAAAACCTGTTGTTGGACTCTCCCTCTTTTGCTCTCTGCTTCAGCTCTGGGCTGCTGTTGAGTCCTGCTCATATGTTTCACTCCTCAGGTGGTAGCCCCCAGAGCACCAACGGTCAAGAGGAGGTCCAAAGAGCTCAGCTGACCAACAGAAAACTCATCCCAGCAGCCTCCAATACCACCACCACTAGACACTGCACACACAGTCTCTCCATCCTCTAGACTGGACCCTGCGCCATCAGTCAATCAGTCTGTAATAGGAGGGGACCGGCTAGCTAGTTGCAACCAACTCCTGTCTCTTGACTCTTGCTCCTCGCTTCATATAGGACTGTGCTGCAGGTCCTGTTCCAGCCAGCCACATCAGAGGAACAGATGAAGCATTTTAATGTGACAATTTAAATATATAGCCCATATTCTTCTCCCAAATGTTTCTCAATTTGTATGCCCATACTGATTCCAGTGACTTTGGCACCTATGGCACACTGGTACTCGCCTCTCAATAATGATCCCTTTACAGAAGTTGAGATTTCTTGTTATTTTGTATCTATTAGACAAGGCAAACCCCCTCTCAGAAGGTTGGAAAAGGCACTCTGGGATGGATACAGAAGAGCAGATGAAAGTAGCAATCCTCTACTTATTACATTACAACCCGTGTTGCTGTAGAAATGATTATGGTATCCCAACACATGATTATTACTTCAGGGCAGGTTAAGGCAGGAGGACCAGGTGGCAAACATAATAAGAAAATTGAGGAAAAATACATGTTTTTTCACCTTTAAAAAGCATATGTTCTGAAATATGTCCTAGTGTCAAAATGCCCAATGAAAACTTTTCTACCTCAACATTTCTGTGCTATGTTTGTTCCAGGTGTAGCCAACACACATTCTTAGAGAAAGAGCACTCTAAGCAGGATAAGATCGCATGTTCCCTGAAGAACAGGATAAAATCAGTGCTACTGGACGGAACAGGCACTCTCGACTGATACAAAGAGGAAATAAAAGGGTCTCAGACACAACAAACAGGTGGCAGCTTGCCCCCGAAGAAAAGGAGATTAAAAAAAATAACGGTCAGCACAGAAGGCTGCATGCCATCCACCCCACCTCAAGACAGAGCAAATGAGAGGACCGAGGTCCCAGGGAAGGATGACACGTGCAGCCTGCTGCTTACCTCCAGTTTTGTTAGGATTTCATGTTTGACTGCCAGAAAAGAATCCATTCATGAGTAATGTCCCCCAATCCACCGCCTTATCGTCCCTCTCATTTCTCTTCAGCCACAATCAGGACATGTCAAGCCACAGTGGGCTGGGGCTGGGGGTGAGCAGATTCCATTCCGATGAAATAGTGGAAGGGACCAGAATGGATTTCCATGAAGGCAGCAGTCAGGGCAATTGGGGAGGGGTGCGGCAAATAGGTAGTCTAAAACCCAGCAGCTGTCAACACTCAAAACAGGCTAGCAGTTGCAATAATTTAAAAACACACCAGCCTTGTGTAACCCCCCACCCACCAATCTGGGGTTTATTATAATGTCTTCCTGGGCTCCTTAATGCCCATTGTCAGGCTGGTATCCTGTCTTAAGTAGTCCTGTTCATCTGTGTGAGAGTGCCCTATTGAGCCTCCGTGCCTGTCCCTTTAAGAACATAGCTAATTTGTGTTTAGGGAATGGTCTGTGCTGGTCTGACTGATTTAGGAGCTTATGATAGGAAAGACAGTGTGTTGTTCTGTCCATTCTGCAGTAGCTACTTGGGCAGAGGAGACTATGTAGGAACTGTGCTCATTTACTGTTTTCTGTTATATTTGAGACAGGGATGTTTGTCTAACCTGCTTTAATCGCAGCTTGATCATTTGGATGGAAGCTACCATGTTATGTCCAGGACTTCCAGTAACTGGACCAACTGAACCACTAGGGACCTAAAATGGATCAGACCCCAGTGTCCTGTGGGAAGAAAAATTCTGTAGTTTTGTAGTTTTCTTCATTTGGCGCCTAAATGGACCTAGAGGAGGAGTCCTTACTGTCAGCTTCTTCAGCCAACCAAACCTTTGGATTAACAAGGAAATGCCCTGTTGACCGAGAGACAGTGGATTAGTTAGAGTTGGAGATTGAAGTGTGAACAGCTCGAGCTTTCAAGCTGCTGCTCTCTGAAGCGAGTTCAGAGGAATTGTCGGGAAGAGGCCCAACTTTTCTTAGTTTGACGTAACTCTGGAATGTTCCCCCTCAAGCCTGCCCCCAGTTTTAACATGTATTGTTCTACTACTAGCAGTCCTGGCACATTTGCCTTTAGCAGCTAAAATTTTAATGTAGTGATGCATGGTTTATGAGTTCTCACACTGTTTTTTATCTATTTATTTATTTGCATGGATTAAATCTATGTACACAATTTACTGTATATAGTCACTTCGTATTTATTTCTCTGCTGTTTATGGTTGTAACATGTTGCTTTTGACTTTGTGTATTTTCAGTTGTACTCCCCAGGATGAATCTGAAATGAGCTCTTGTTAGTTCAGTATGTCTTTTCTGGTGAAACATTTAAATAAATAAATCCACATAAGTTGATACACAAGGAAACAACTTGCCTCCCTACCACAGGTGCTTATTCTTGAACTGCCTTTAGCAGAAGTCAGACTTGTCGATTCCAGCCTGGAACTGCGGCAGAAAGAAGTGTTACTGCAACTTGCAATATGGACCAAAGACTTGCTCCTGAAGCAATTGGCCCAGCTTGTGTGACGAGATACAGTCGGATCAGAAGGTTTGCTCAGTAAATCTGCTGAATTGCAACGGACTAAATCGAATGGTTTCCACAGTTAAGTATTACTGTAAATGTGCTGAATGTGTTTCGTGGTGGAGACCTGCTCTCCCATCGAAGAAACCCATGTTACGCCAGCTGGAGGCTTCACCATGCAGAAGATCACAAACTTTGCCAGACTGCTCATCTTGTCTAGAACCTGCCACTTTGGCCCAGGACGCTACTCCATCATCAGAGACTATCACGGTCAGAGACCATCTCGGGATCCGCCCCTGCACAGAAACAATGCACAGGCTTGCCACCTGGAGGAAAGGCCAGAAGAGGAGGTGTGTCGTGGTTGGCCCTGTTTCCATGTTTTCTTCCATCATCACCAAAAGGTCTCCATATCGCCTGCCCTGCAACAGATTCCTGGTAGCATGAGTACAATCACAGTAGCTCCTGCAACTAAAGTTCAAATCATTTGTGGTACCATCTAACTGTCTCAATTTCTTGAGTTTACAAAGACTGAGCCCACTGGCTCGGATTACAAATAATCTGGGTGTTTTGCATGTTAAAGTACAGCTATGTAAGAATTTACCGTAACAGTAAATCTTGAGAACAGCTCTTGCAGCAGGTTACACCATAAGGACTGAAGCCGGCAAGCAGAAGGACCCCACGGAAAACTTCTAGCTAGCTATATACAGCGGGGAACGGCCCCAACATCTGCCACGCCCCTGACGCCAGATACATCATGAAATGGGGCGGTCCCCAGTATACCTCAGTAGTCCCGCTGGAGACTCCCAGCGAATGATGCGATTCAGAAGGAAGACAGAGGATCTGCTTCCAGAGGAAGACTAATAATTCTGATGCGTCCAAATGCTATGAAATAGAACCAAACCTCCTGAGGGGAAGGTGGGAGAAACTACCTGCTGCAAGAGCTGTTCTCGAAGATCTACTGCTACAGTAGGTTCTTACATAACTGTACATATCTTCAAGATACAGCTCTTGCAGCAGGTTACACCATAAGGACTGATTCCCAAGCAGTAAGGGTGTTTCGCTAACCCAGTCGGGAAGAGGATAGAAGAGATCGAAGAAAGAGGGACCTCTCAGGACAAAAGTCCCTGGAGGACTGCCAGGCCAAAGCCCACTCTATGCCTGGAGGTGATGTCCAAACTGTAGTGTCTAGCGAAGCGCACTGAACTCAAGTAGCAGCTGCACAAATGGCGGATGTTGCCATGTTCTTCAATGCAGCGAGAGGTAGCTACCCCTCTCATAGAATGGCCCTTAACCACTCCTGGTGAGGGCTTGTTGCTTCTGATAACAGAAAACAATGCAGTTTACAAGCCACTTGGAGAGTTTGTTTCGATACGGGTGCACCCATCATCCTTTGAGCGAAAGATAAAAACAGTTGGTCGGACTGTCTGTGTGAATGGGTTCTGGCCAGGTAAACCTCAAAATCCTGTGCACATCTACAGTGTGCAAAAGGGCTACCCCGTTAGCATGGCTGAGGAAGTACACCAGAAGGTCAATATCCTGGTTTAACGTTAAGGCTGAAACCACCTTGGGAAGAAACTTAGATTAGTCCTTAAGGACACCCTGTCCTATGGAAAATTAAGTAAGGTTCTTTACACATGAGTGCCTGGAGTTCGGAAATTCTCCGTGCGAAGTAACAGCAACTAAAAATAACGCCTTCCACTAGAGAAGGCGAAGCTAGCAATCTGCAGCTGGTTCAAAGGAGGCAGCATAAGCTGCTCTAAACAAAAAGGAGGTCCCAGGGACGAACTGGGTCCTTTATAGGGGGTCTCAGATGCAATACACTGCACAGAAATGCAGGAAGCCTCTAATTGGGCTAGTGAACGCTGGCTGACCAACGTGTGTGGTATGCCAAAATGGCACAGAGCGCGCATTTCTTAGGAGAGAACACGCCAATCTCGGACTGGAAAAGGGATAGGAGATAGTCCAAAATAGACTTCTCAGGGCATCAAAGTGGATCGAGGTATGAGCCTCAGACCAGAATAAAACCTCCGCCATTTCAGAGCGTAAGTGGTGTGAGTAGATGGTTTCTAGCTGCCACCAGGATATGGGCAACCCTTGTGAGACCCTCGCGCTCTAGTAATGGCTACGCCTTTAGAGCCAGGCGTGCAGGTTCAGAGATTTGAGGTCTGGATGGACCAGGGAGCCGCCCTCTTGGGACAGCAAATGTGAGCTGACCGTAAGGGTAAGGGAGGCTCCAGTAGCTGGTGAAGTAGCTGAAACCAAATCTGCCTGGGCCAAAAGGGCGCCACTAAGATCACTGACGCTCCTTCTGATTGGAGCTTGAGAAGAACCCTCTGGATCAAAGGAAGGGTGGGAAGCATAGAGGAACCTGCCTGTCCAAGAGAGGGACAATGCATCTCACCAGAAAACACCAGGCCCTGGATCTAGCGAGCAGAAATCGGGCAGTTTTGAGTTGTATGGGGCGTGAATAAGTCTACGCCTAGTGTCCCCATCGTAGGAACAGGTCCTCGACAACCTCTTGTAACAATTTCCATTCTTGAGCTCTGGCCTTTGACTGGCTCAGGAGATCCGTGACAGTGTTGTCCACACCGAACATGCACTGCGGTAAGTGTGGCGCCGTGTTGTAGTACAGAGTCCCACACCTGCTTTGGCTCTCTGCAAAGGGGGGGTAGGAGTGACTGCCTCCTTGTTTACTGATATAATACACCACCAAGGTGTTGTCTGTTTGGACTAACACGTGACCCGTGGGATCTCTGACTGTAAGGTCTGTAAGGTGACAGGACCGCCTCATCTCTAGAACACTGATGGAGGTGAGCCTCCAGGGGCAACCAGGTTCCCTGGGTCCTGGTTCCTTCCAGGTGAGCTCCCAACCGGACACCGAAGCATCGTGGTGAGAGTCAGGATGGGGCAGGCGCCTCAAGGGGACTCCCAGGAAAAGGGTGTCTGGACAAGCCACCACTGCATGTCCTGAATGACTGGGCCTGTGATTCTGACTAGGTGGTCTAAGTGATCCTGCCTCTGGTCCCATTGGCCTCAATGTCCACTGAGTAACTCTCATATGGAGGCAGCGAGGGGACTGTGGCGATGGCAGCCACCATATGTCCGAGCAGACAAAGTATGGCCAGAGCGAACCAGATTTCAGGTTGTGATGGTCCTTATCAGTAACCTGATGCTTTATGCCCTGTCCTCGGGCAGGAAGGCCTCTCCTTGACAGGTATCCAGAACTGCGCAATGAACTGTAGTCTCTGTGAGGGAATGACAGATGACTTCTCTTGGTTGATGGTGATCCCTAGAGACTGGAATAGGCAGTAGGTGTCATGAATGGCCCTCTCCAGTGCTTCTGGGTAGGGAGGCCATCAGAAGCCAGTCGTCCAGATAAGGGAAAACATAATAGCCTTGTCTCCTGAGGGCTGCTGCTAGTACTGCCATGCACTTGTAAAGACGCTGCAGCCTCAAGACAGACAGAATGGGAGTGCTCGTGAACTGGTAATGGCCATGCCCCAAAACTCAAGCGCAGGAATTTCCTGTGCGACCAGGTGATGGGAAGATGAAGATATGCTTCCTGAATGTCCAGAGATGCTTGCTATGCACCTTGCTTGAGCATGGGAATGAGACCCGTAGAGGGTGACCATGCGAAAGCGTTTGTACATCACAAAGATGTTTAGGTAGCTGAGGTCTAGGATTGGGTGTAAGTTTCTGGTTTTCTTTGGGACCAGGAAGAAGTGGAATAGTATCCTTCTCTGGTTCTTCGGTACGACCTTGATGGCATCCTTGGTAAGGAGTGCCGAGATCTCCCGCTAGATGAGCAGGCATGCTGTCCTGAGTAATGCAGAGGAGCTCTTGATGGTAGGGCTGTCGAGGAACTCTATAGAGTGTCCCCGACTGATAAGCTGAAGAACCCACCGGTCGGAGGTGATCCTCTGCCACCCTGACAGGTGGAGACTCGACCCGACCCTCTCTTCCCTTTGATCCAGAAGGGAGGCTGGGGCAGGGGCAGGAAGGAGTTATGCTGTAGCGGTGCTGGCTCTGGTAGGTTGAGTAGGCTTAGTGTGTCTCTGGCCCTGACCTCTGGAGAATCTTTTTGGTTCTTACGGCCGAATTGCCCGTGTTGCTGTTGGCCTGACCGAGGTTGTTGCTTACTCTGTTGGCCATGAAAATGGTTCTGTGTTCTGTGAAAGGAATCAGGCCTTGATTTATACATTGCCTGTACTGCTCTGACCGCCTACCGGCATTTTGAAGTCTGGTGATGACCTTTCGGAGTCTTCACCAACAACACAACCATATAGGGGACATCCATGATTCCTTTCTGGACGCTGTAGTAAATCCAGAGACCTCAACCAGGAGTGTCTCCGAGGCAAACACCTGTTGAGGCACCTTCTTGTTGTTGAGTCCGCTAAGCCATACATGCGCTTGGAGGACTTGGGTCCCAACATCAGAGCCCGTGCAAAGGAGGTTTAAGAGCTCCTACTACTTCTCACCATCTGGGAAGTCCTTGAGCAGGTCTTGCCCTTGGTCCCACAGTGCATTTTGAAATTGTACCATGTATGCTGATGTAGTTGAGGGACCTAATACAGCATGTAGTGGCGCTGATACATGCAACGACCGAGAGAGTCCAACTGTTTGGATTCCTGGTCAGGTGCTGGGTGCTGAGGTGTTGGGGCCTTTGGGAGCCGACTGTGCAAGGCTGTAATGACTACTGAGTTAAATAAGGAGCGTCCAGGGGCCCTATAAAGCCTGTCTGCTTCTTTGGGACCGCTGGGGTGGAATGAGGATGCTCCATGTAGCCTTGGTAGTGTCCTGGAAAGTATCCACCAGGGGTGGAACCACCACAGGCTTGGGGTCTTTTGCCTCAAGTAATGTGCCAGGTGTTGCCGTTCAGGGTCTAACTCTTCTGTCTCCCATCCCATGTTCTCCTGAATGTGTCTTATAATATCAGAGAACGATGAGTTGCCAGGTGGCGACCTAGGGAGGTCGTGAGGATCTGGAGATGGAGGCTCAAAAGGAGAGGGTGACCGAAGGGTACCTGAGGAATCAGGATGCGAGTCGTCGCCTGACTAAGAGTGGGACCTTCTTCAGGGTCTCTTACTCTATGGTCGCTAGGGACCCTGAGGGGGTCCTGGAGTGTGGCGGTCTCCTGGCCTCTGAGCGCCTGTCTTTGGACCTACCCAGGTGGAGATGCAGGATCCTCAGGCTCAGGTGTTACTGCACTGGGAGGCGCCGTGAGGTGGGGCCTCTCCGGGGTTTGGTGGGTACCACGCCTTTTAATGGTATCCCACCAAAATGAGAAAAGTTCTTTGACTTCTTGGATATTAAGGCCGGATGAAGGACCTGACGCCGGTGTCTGCCTGGCGCTGAGGTCAGGCGCTGGTGGCTGGGGAGTCGTCCGTCATTGGGCAGGCCGACATCTTCAGCGGTTGTTGGTGGCGGAGGTGGCGTTGGGTCCCTGGGGCGCGGATGGATGATGGCTCCGGGCGTCCGCTAGCCTCTGTCTGTCGCCCATTTAAGAGACGCACGCTTCCTAAGTCTTTTGTAGGGATGTCTGAGCCCCTCGGAGGTTGGGAGACTGAACGATTGGTGTTCCAGTGTCAGTCCTGTGCGTGGCACTGGCCTGAGTCGCCGGCTTGGACTGAGGGTCTGGCAGTCGGAAGCCTCCGACCTGGGGCAGCTGTCTTTAGACTTGGTTGCAAAGACACTGAGCTAGCGCCTCCTGAGGCCCTAACCTTAACGGGGTGCCTGAGATCTAGCCCAGGATGGAGAGGGGTTCAACCGGGCGGAGCTGGAACTGGCCCAGGAGACAGGCCCGACTCGGGATCAATTCTATCCTTGTCCTGGTGCTTGTCCTTGTGCTTCCGATTTGTGTGAAGGTTCCTTCGAGGATGGATCTTTCTCCATGGCTTTACGATAGACTTGCCCGACTCCTGGAGACGAGAGATAAGGGACTCTGTTCTCCCTACCCAAAGAGGACGGAACCCTGGAACGGAAGGTACTGGATTCGGACTGCAGGTCCTAGTGAAAGCCGGAGACTCTCAACCAGGCGTGGTGCTGGAGGCAGACACCTGACGCTGCTGCTCTTTTACTGTATTTGCGGTATTGTACAAGGCACCGAGAACATGCGTGCCTACGTCCGAGCCGATTTTAAGATGTCCAGGAGAGCAGTCTTTTTGTGGAGTCTGGCAAGGCATTAGCAAGCTCCTGTCCTCTCTCCCATAACTCATTCTGGTACTGGACCATATGAGTGAGGAAGTTGAGGGATTTAATGGAGCAGGTGGAGGCAGAGTAAACCTTCTTGCCCACCTGGTCCAAGTAGTGGGATTCTGGGTCAGGAGGCTGGGAGCTGAGGTGCTTAGGCCGCTTAGACTTGTCGTGGGCAGCTGTGATGACCGATGAGTCCGCCTGAGGGTGTTCTGCCAGGAAAGGCTCATCCCTCGGGCTCTATACAGCCTAACTTTTGGGAACCGCGGGACTGAAGCTGGGTGCTTCCAAGTTATTCTGGTGAGATCCTGGAAGGTATCCACTAAAGGAGGCACCACTAGAGGTTTGGGCTCCTTCTGCCTCAGGTATTTAGCCAGTCAGTGATGCTTGGATCCAGGTCCTCCATCTCCCATTCATAGGAGGCTGGATGTGCCTCATGACATCCATGAAAGTAGGACTGTCAGGAGGCGAGTGGGGTAGGTCCTTCTCTCGGGAACCCCCGACCTCCAAGAGGGATGAGGAAGAAGGTGTGGTAGACGACCTGCTACTGGGCCTTGAACGGCCTGAGCTGCGCCTTGGACTACTCCCCGCCCAATCGCCTGGACCGGGCGCTATTATGGGACCGACGACAGTCGGGAGACCGATGTCGGGAGTGGGACTGGGCCCACCTAGAAGAGAGGGAACGGCCCTGGACCGGACAGATACTGACGATGGCTGCCCAATCTGTAGGGGTGCCGTGGCAGATCACAGACCGAGACTGGGAACGAACCCCTGAGGGCGGGAGCGTAGCGCCACTCAGGGATCTTCCACGGGAAGGCCCTCGATCAACGTTGTCCTGTCGGCTTAGGGTCTGGCTTCGTGGAGACTGTTCTTTCTTCACCTGACTCCACCAGAAGGTGAAAAGCTCCTGTAGGTCGCCTTTAGAAAAGACCGAGCCTGACGAACCTGGAAAGGGAGGCGGGAAGCTGGGTCAGGTAGTTCATGGGAGGGGACTCTCCCATAGAAACCTGCGAGGTGGAAGACTTAGAGGAGTCCCCGAGGCTGCCCTGCCGTGGGGTCTTCCACCGCAATAGTCTCTACAGGCGCGGTGTAGGGTCCGGTGTCGGTTTCACGGGAGTCGGGTGACTCTCACCTGGTGGCTTGCCCTCATCGTGCAAGATCGAGACCTTCTTAGGCGGGGCTGTAGCTTGCGCCGAAGAGGTCAGGGGATAACTCTTAGAGGAGCCACCTAGGTTTTGACCCCCCGACATATACTTGCCTTGGCTTGTGCCAGTTTCTTGGCAGGTTGGCTAAGCACCATGGAGCCTTCTGGTGCATGCAACGGTCCTAAGCCCAAGAGGAGGAGGCCTTCTTGGGGAAAGAGTGAGAGCGGAACAAAACTGGGAGCGATGACAGGACTGGCTACGGTCCTTGTCATGGAGGCACTTGTGGGACTTGTCCCTATGCTTGCCCTTATCCCCCAGGATGCGCAGGACATCCATATTCTTCTCCAGAAGATGGGCCTTGAGAGTCTTCAGGCACCTGAATCTTGTCCTGCTGGTGAAGCCCTGACAGATGGTGCAGGTCACGCTGTTGTGGTCTGGGGCCAGGCAGAAAATGCACTTAGTGTGGCCATATTGCAAAGGGATTTGATGCCATAGTGGCACTTATTCCTCTTGGGCCAGGAGGAAACCGACGACGGTGATGACATACGCCGGAATGAAGTCGGGGTGAGGCGATAAGAAACTTGTCGAAAAACTTGAAGAAGGGAATAAATTTGTCCAAAACTGCAAAATTCAACTTTGCTGGGCTGGATAGCCAGAACTTTCCCAATGTGAGCGGGTCACAGCGGGAAAAGAACTGGGGTGGAGCTGGGGCACCCAGTCAAGAGGTGGTCCTGCTGGGTACGGCTAGTTAAGAATTTTTCCGCGGGTCCAAAGGCCTGTGGCGTTGGTCCTAATGGTTATAGCCTGCTGCAAAAGCTCCCACTGGCGTAAGATCACCCCACCCCGGGTGCCCTGGGCTGTCCCAACTCAGACTGTCCAAGCACACCAAGGAGGGCGTGCCCCAGCTGAAGGAGGAGATGCACCAGTGGCCCCGGGTTGCACATCACTGGCCACCTGGACCACTGCTGGCTGGTCAGTACCTACTGACCCCAGAACCGCCAACAACGCCCAACCCACAGAGGGAGGCCGAGGTGCTGGACACCGAGGGATCGGAAGATTCTGAAGATCCGAAGCCAATCCAACCAGACCCGGAGTGCCCTCCGAGGAGGTGGACACAGAGGTCCGATGCCAGATCACTCCCGATCCCTACCAGTTCCTGGACCGTGAGCCGACCACCTCAGCCCTGGCACTGCAAGCTGTACTGGAGCCAAGCGAGGCACCGTGCCCGCGCTGTGAGTGACGCCGGAGTCAGAAACAGCACCGAGTGTGGTGCCACACTGCCCCAGAGCAGCAAATGGCACTGGAGTCGAAGCGGCACTGATCGCAGGGCCGCGAATGGCACCGGAGTCAGAAGCAGCTCCGACCCCAGTCCTGAGCCATCCTGCAGCACCAAGGCCAGAAACAGAGACAGCACCTCCCACATCCCCTGCCACCACGAATGGTGCCAGAAGCGAAAGTGGCACTGAGGGACGCCCTGGCCCGGAGGCTCCAGGACATGACATGCCTCCTGTCTGCCCCAAGAGGGTCAAACTGGGCCTCCTGCACACTGCTGAAGGAGCCCTGCCGCGGAGGCTAGAAGAGGCTACCAGACAGGACCGGGAGGGGACCCGGAGGAAGAGTCAAGAGTCCTGACCTTAGTTCTCTGACTGCAACCTGCCCCTGAAAGTTGGCGGCGATGTCCAACTTTAAACGTAGCATCTCAAGAACTCTATGGTTCATCGATAAGCAGACATCGAGTTGTCCATGTCGTGCGGACCGAGGCAGAAAAGGCAACGATCATGCTGGTCCATCATGGAATAAAGGCCACAGGACACCAACGATTGGTGGTCACCTGCCTTCGATAACTTCTTGCCCCGGACGAGACATGACTGGATGGTAAAAACAACAGTAAACAGTACCTGACGCCGCTTGAAAATAATCTGAAACTGTCTTACCAGCACCAGGAGCGACGTCGAGCAGGGCGAAACAGAACCGAGAACTAAACTGGCTAAACTAGGCCACGAAACACAAAGTACACACTTGCTTGTAGTCTCCACTCGACGGCAGGAGAACTGAGGATAGGGCGGAATCGACGACAGATAACTGCCAACTCGAAACGCCATCGTGGAACGCCGACTTCGCCCATAGGAAAAAAAAAAAGTCTTTGTGGGGTCCTAACTCTGGCGGAGTACCCAGTAGTAATGAATGGTGAAGATTGACACAGATGAGATCCACATGTTTTGCTCGAGGGATGATATGATCCGGGACAGAGTTACCTATCCGAAGGTGCGCACCTGAGAAACTGATTCAGGTCGCAGATCTAGAATGGGGTGCAAGCCCCCATCCGCTTCGGGACCAGGAAGTACCTGGAAACGAACCCTTGGTTGACCAGTGGGTCCGCGACTCTGACCATTACCTCCTTGCGAATGAGTTGAGCGATGTCGCCTCTGAGAGCCGACCGAGTATGGGTGGATACCTTTTCCTCCCATGGGGTGCGGCTGCCTTGAGGCACTGCTTGAATTCCTGAGGCAGACCCTGGCTGACCACCTCCAGACCCACCTGTCCGCTATGACAGCGGACCAGGCAGAAAGGAAGTGGTGGAGCCGCCCCACGGAGGACCCAGAGTGGTTGTGGCGGGTATGGGGTGGCTGCCTCCATCCCATCATTGCACAGGCTTGGGGGCTTACGGTTCGCTGAAGTCCTGGACTTGGGCAGAGGGCACCAAGACTGAGCCTGTTGCCACTGCCCAGTTTGACACTGGGGCTGCTTGGTCACAGGGCAGAAGATCTAAAGTGCTTCTTCTGTGATTTCTTAGAACCTCTGGGTTCTTTCTGGACGGAAGTAACGGAGTACAAGGTGGTGTTGGACTTCTCGGATATGCTGAACTGACCATCGACTCCTGGACCTAACAAGTCGGGTACACAAGAAGGGACGTCCGCCAGTTTGTGCTGTGTCTGCCGTAGTTAAGACCCTCAGCCAGGCCCTGGGGCACATGGTGACTGCAGCTGCTACTGTTCGGGCACACGAATCTCAGATATCCAAGGCTGTCTGGAGTTGTTGTTTAGCAACGACGCAGCCCTGATCACGGGACCTGCTTGACCATGATCTGAAGGTCGGCGTGGAGATGAGGAAGCACCTCATCCAGGGAGCCCAAGGGGCATGGGAGAAATGTGCTATAAGCTGAACTCGCCTGTTGGAGACCAAGCGAGGAAGCAGCATAAACCTTTCTGGCTGTATGGTCCAATTTTTGGACTCTTTATCCAGAGGTCTATCCATGTCTCCGAACTGCCCGAGCCGAGCACAGATTCGTCACCAATCCCTTGGCTGAGGGATGCTGTGTAAACCCTGAAGGGGCACTGATGAGAGCCATGTATTTGCAGGCCATATGAGCGGAAGGTGTAGGGCAGGAGGCTGGTGCTGCCAAAGCTCCAGGGCGGACCAACTATAGCCTCGGCCACTGGGAAGTCCTCAGACGGGGAATCCCTTTCCTGAGGATGTCAGTCAAGGGTATTTGACCAGTTTTCGACGGGCTCTAACAGCATCCCTGTTGACTTGGAGATGAGGAGGATGATGCCCATGAAGGATGTCGGATCCTCCTCCACTGACTTGACTTATCGAATCGCTGTCACAGGGACGCAAGTGAAGGTCTGAATCCTTGTATCCTGAGTCCAGGTAAAGCAGCTGACCACCTGAGTCGCTTCCCGACCTGCCACGGACAGTAGGGAGTGAGGGGTGACTGACAGCCTGCACAGGAGACCCTGATCGGGTCTAGACTCCTTGGCAAGAGCCCCTGAAGGAGGCGGAGGAACGGTGTTGACTGGCTCTGGAGGAGCTGGCGTCAGCCTAGAAGGCAACAGCCAGGTGATGGCCGGAGGGGAAGCCGGGTCGACTTCAGACCAGCTATCATTAGCTGTTGCCACATGAGATCCTCGTAATGACGACGCAACTTGTGTCGAAGCTTCTCCTCACCCAAGGAGGACAAGGATGAATGGCGGCGCTTGCCGCCTTGGAGCGCCCACTGTGGGACTTCCTTGGCCTATCGAGGGGACCGAGATCTAGAAGACTACCACCGGGGACAGACAAGGCTTCTGAAGGAGCCTGTGAGAACCGTGGCTCCTCCAGATCAGGGACTGTGACCAAGGGTGGAGCACCAGCTGGCTGGGTCTCCTCGGTTGGTAGGACTGGAGTCCCTAAATAAGGAATTGTCGGCCTCATCAGTCCCGACATCGGGTGGATGGGGTCGGCGATACTTCGACCTGGTTGTCATCCCAAGCGCCTGAGTCGCCTGGCCTGACGGAGTACCATGAAACCAGCAGCCGAGGTTGCAATTCGACTGAAGTCAAGATAGGAGACTCCTGTGACCGAGATCTCTATCTGTCCCAAGAGCGTTGACGTGAAGATTCTCCTCTTGGCTCTATGTCCTTTTATGGGACCGGGAGGTGTGCAAACCCAATTTGGCCCTCCTCTCGTAGGGAGAGACTAGCACATCTCTTTGAAAGAACCGGAGAATGAGGTACCCAGTTTGAGCAGAACAAAACCGACAATGAAGTGGATTGTTGGCATGGCAGAGCTGCCTCCTCCTGGAAGGCTTTCTTCTGCTCCAATTGATTCGCGGATGCTGCAGCCGCAGAGGTCACATGACAGGCATCCTTAGATCTGATCTGGGGTGCCATTTTTCCAGTCGTCCAAGCTGTAGACATGCGAGGTGATTGTCCAGCATCTGATGATGGAAGGTACGACACAGATCGTAGGCGAGGTCATCGCTTGGCCCAGGCAGTAGACGCATGGAATGCGGATCAGTGTGGGATATTTTCTGTCTGCAAGGACACCGGCAGAACCTGGGCAGGACTTGTCCTCCACTGCGGTCATGATCACGAACTGTCATGGAGAAACTCAAATGCGTTATAATTTGGTGACTTTGTCAGGTTCTGAACGCCAGGGCCTACTCAACGCGGACCAGTAAGGAGGGAACCTGAATCTTCAAAGTGGAAAGGAAAATCTGGCCATGGGCCGAGGCATATACCACCTGAGTGGGTGGGAGGAGCCAGCTTTAGACCTTCCGGCAGGATTTAAAGGAAAGGGACATGCCAACAAGTGTAGATAAGAAAACATATCCACATCCCTAGAATGACATTTACTGAAATAAAGCCTTTGAGTTAGACATTAGAGTGAACACGGAGGGCTGTAGCGGTCGATAAAAAATGGTCCTGGATTCGGTTTCTAAATCGATGACTAGGTATTAAATACACAAGAGATGCACAGCTACTGTGTGCAGCCGACAGGTGGCCCCCTACAGTTGTCTCTCCTGGCCCTGCTCCCTTTAACTCCTCTACTCACCCATATCTGTATGCCCCCATCAAACCATCCACCCTCAACCAAGGACAATGTCTTCTTGGCTGCTCCAGTAGCCCCTTTCCCCTCACGAAAGGTCTCTTCCTCCTTTCTTTTGCTGCTCCCACCCTAGCCTGACTCCTATAACTGTTTTATTATGTCTGCATCTCATTTAAATTTTCTGCTAGATTCTCTGTAATCACTGTATAGATACATAGATACATAGACAGTGTCGGCAGATAAGGGCCTATGGCCCACCAGTCTGCCCATTTGAGCTTGTAAGTTCAGTTTGTTTTCCTAGAAGTCTGTTGCCCTTACCCTGACCTCTAGAATTCCTTTATGTCTATCCCATGCATTCTTAAATCCCTGATTGTTTCAGCCCCACCACTTCCTCTGGCAGGGTGTTCCACTTGTCCACCACCCGTTCTGTGAAGAAATTCTTTCTCATGTTTCCTCTGAATCGTCCTCCCTCCAACTTCATCCCATGCCCTCTAGTCCTGGAACATCTTTTTCGCTTAAAAATAGTGTTTTCCTGCACCCTGTTCCTCCCTGTAAGATACTTGTATGTCTCTATCATATCCCTCTCTCCTCCTCTCCTCCAGGGAGTACATGTTCAGTTCCTTCAACCTGTCTTCATAGGACTTGTGATGCAATCCATGCACCATCTTTGTTGCCCTCCTCTGAACCTTCTCTACCCTGTCTATGTCCTTACATAGGTATGGTCTCCAGAACTGTATACTGTACTCCAGGTGGGGCCTCACTAGTGTCTTGTATAGCGGAATTATGACCTCCCTTTTCCTGCTGGTGATGCCCCTGCCTATACATCCCAGCATCCTATTTGCTTTAATTGCTGCCTTGTCACACTGTTTCCCTACCTTGAGGTCATCAGAGATGATAACCCCAAGATCCCTTTCCTGCTTGGTGCATGCTATATCCTCTACCCCAACTGATATATTGTGCCAGGGATTTTGTGCCCCATATGCATTATCTTGCACTTCTTTGCATAGAATTTCAACTGCCAAACCCTTGACCATTCTTCCAAGTTTCTGCAGGTCGCTTCTCATTCTGTCTACACCCTCTGGTGTGTCTACTATGTTACAGAGCTTTGTGTCATCAGCTAACAGTGAAATTCTGCCTTCTAGATCCCGCAATGTCACTGATGAAAATGTTGAATAGGACCGTCCCAGCACTGATCCCTGTGGTACCCCACTGGTCACTCTTCCCTCTGTGGAGTGACAGCCATTTACCACCACCCTCTGTGTCCTGCCACCCAGCCAGTTACCTACCCACCACACTACTGTCCTGCCCACACCCATATTCCCAGTTTGTGTAATAGTCTTCTATGTGGCACAGTGTCAAAGGCCTTGCTGAAGTCCAGATAGGCCATGTCCACTGCCCTCCCTGATCCACCTCCCTAGTCACTCAGTCAAAAGTTCAACGAGGTTGGTCTGACATGACATCCCCTGGTGAAACCATGCTGCCTTGGGTCCTGTAGTCCATTGACAACCAGATGTTCCACATATCTCTCCTTCAGTAGTGCTTCCATGATCTTCCCCACTACCGAGGTGAGGCTGACTGGTCTGTAGTTCCTGCTTCCTCTTTGTTCCCACTTTTGTATAAGGGGACTACATCTGCTGTCCTCCAGTCTTTGGGTACCTCCCTGTTTCCAGTGATCGGCTAAACAGGATAGCCGGAGGTTCAGCCACCACCTCTCTTAGTTCTTTAAGGACCCTGGGGTGCACCCTCCTGGCCCCATTGCTTTATCAACTCTTATTACTTCCAGTTCCTTCAGGACCCTTTCTCGTGTAAAGGACTTGTGTCCATTTCTGTACCATTCTCACCCTTGTACCCCTTCAGACCCATTACCCCCTCTTCCTCAGTAAAGACTGAGCAGAAATACCTGTTCAATATGTCAGTTTTACTGTTGTCATCCTCCACGTGGCTCCCATCCTCCCCTTCAGTCTCACTATCCCTCCTTTGTCTTTCTTTTTCACTTATGTACCTGTAAAAGGTTTTGTCCCTCTACCACTGATTTTGCAATGTGTTCTTCTGTCTGAGCTTTGGCTTCCCTTACTGACCTCCCTGCTCCCTTTGCTTCTCCTGGTACTTCTCCCTATCCCTTCTGCCTGTGTCTTTTGTATTGCCTGAATGCAATCTTTTGGCTTTCACTTTCTTTGCTACCTCTTTGGAAACCATAATGGTCTCCTCTTCCTTTTCCTCTTGCTAACCTGCTTAATGCATAATTCTGTTGTTCTTGTAATCCCCATTTTAAATACTGCCCACTGTTCCTCAACCCCTGATTCCTGTCCCATTCCCTTAATGCCTCTTTCAAGTATCTCCCCATTTTCCCAAAGTCTGCCCCTAAAATCCAGGATACGCTTTTTGTGTGGTTTGGTTCTGCTCTTTCTGTGATTTCAAACCACAATGACTGGTGGTCACTGTTACCCAGGTGTCCCCCACTGTTACCCCCATCACACTGTCCCTGTTTGTGAAGCAAGGTCCAGTATTGCCTTCTGCGAAGTTGGTTCCATGACCAGTTGCTTGAGGAAGGCACCCTGAAGGAGTCCAGGATAAATCTGCTCCTAGTTGATGCTGCTGCTGGGATGCTCCAGTCCACGTCTGGAATACTGAAGTCTCCAACCAGTACTACCTCACCTTGTCTGCCATCCTTTGGATGGCTAGTATCAGCTCCTATCTGTTTCTTCCTCCTGGGCTGGTGGTCTATAGACCACACCTGTGTGGATGGCTGTCCCCATTTTCCTTTCCAGCTTAACCCACAGTATCTCTCCCCATTTTGTTCCTCCTGGACTCTGTGGCCTATGTCATTTTCACATACAGTGCCACCTCCTCCTTCCTGCCTGCTCTGTCTCTTCTGAATATGTTGTAGCCAGGTATGGCCATCTCCAGTCATGGTTATCATTACACCAGGTTTCAGTGATGGCCACAATGTCCAGGTCTGACTGTACCATGACAGCCTCCAGATCTTCCATCTTGTTGCTAAGGCTCCTGGCATTTGCACATGGCTTTCCATGATTTGACCTCCCTAGACTGTTTCACTGTTCTACTCCAGCCCCTTCCTTGGTTGTCATTTATCCCTGGTTCTCCTTGCTGTCTGCCCTTCTGCTGAATTTTGCCCCTTTCTGCTTATCCACCTCTTGGGCACTAATCTCATCTTTTGCACATGCTCTGCAGAGATAGCCACCCTCTGGTTCACTGGTTCCACTGCTAGCTGTGGGGGTGAGCAAGAGGACCCTCCTTGCTGGCCTGCCACCCTTTTGCTAGTTTGAATGCTTGTCAATGTAGCATTTAAACTTATCATTGAGTGCTTGGATTCCTCCAGGATGGATGCAGGCCGTCAGGCTTGAACAAACCTCCATCCCTCCAGGTGGGTCCCCAGTCACCAATGAATCCAAACCCTTCCTCACAGCACCAGTTCTTCAACCATGAGTTAAAGTTCCTGGTGCATGCACTCCTATGCTCTCCTTGCCTCTCACAGGTAGTACTTCTGAAAGTGACAGAAGCAGCTACTTGTTTGAGACCTCCCCAGTTTCTTAAACTCTTCCTGAACTTCCTTTGGCTCCCCATTTGCACCTAGGTGGATAATGACATCCAGCTCACCCTCCTGCCTTGCCTTCCCAGTGATCCCCAGGATCTTCCTTCCATCCCTCCATGCCGTAGCACCTGGTAGGCACCTCACCTCCCTGTCCTCCCCTCCTGTGTTCCTAGCTGGATCCTCTTATGATGGAGTCCCCCACCAGGATTCGCTCCCTCCTCCTCCTCTGGGGTCCACTGCTTTCCCCGCTGAGGTCACCTCCTGGCTAACCTCCACATCCTTTCCTTCCACTTCTCTGGGTACCTCTATTCTGTTGTCCCTCGTTTGCCAGTGTGGCATATGAGTTCTTGAGTGGAATAGGATCTGGGATGTGCCTCTGCCTGACTGCTCTAACCCTCCCTGAGCCCACTGTCATCCAAGTGCTCCTCGCTCGGCATCCTTTGAGGCAGCTGCATTGGACTGGGTGGTCCCTGGATAGGGTGATTGCACTCCAGACCCAGTTTACTTCTGCTCTGAGTCTGGCTACCTCATCCCGCAGTCGGAGAGATGCATGCAGATAGGCAGCACCTCAGTGTCCAGAAGGTCTGCCTGAATATGGCTGCCCCACAGCCACTGCATTGCACCACTCCCCACATTACACTGCAGTTCCACTACTTGTCTGCTACTGAAGCTCTCCTAGTTCTTTTTATTAATTTACTGTACTAAAATCCTGTCACTAATCCTCAGATATTTTTTTTTTAAAGGAAAAAGAAACCAATAAATAAATAAATGAGTCAAAACACTTGTTGTGCTGAGGGTGGGCTTCTTCCCCTTATGCCCTCCTACTTCACACCCTTACTATTCCCTGTGTTTAGCTCCTGTCAATCAGATTTATCAGGGCATATAATTAAGAGTTGGGGAAGGAGAGGAGGGGGTGAAATTGCAGCAATTAAAGACAGCACAGAATTACACCACCACTATGTTTTAAATTTTCAACAGCCCAAAACAATTATAAGTAAAGACAACAAAGAAAGTATAGTGTCACTAAACGCCCACAATCTAAGTTTAAAAGAAAATAGCAATTACCAGTTACTCCAAAGCACTGAATTGAATATGTTTCCTTCCTTCCCTTCTGGCTTGTATGACTTGCCCAATATGTCTATTGTTTTCTTGTGTGTCATGATGTGGAATCTTTGTTAATGAGCTTCCAGCTCAAAGGTTGTAACTCTGAGACTCCAATAAATAACTAAATACATCAATAAAAATCAGCAGTTAAAAGAACAATATATTAAGGCCCAAAGGTTTGTCTAAAAGGTGCACTTTCAGACCCATTTGAAGACTTCCACCGAGGAGGCCCTCCTCAGAATTCTGGGAAGAGAGTTCCACAGGACCAGCGCACCACCTCAAACGCCAGATGTTTTCAGCCATGCCATGGGAACCGCTAGGAGGCCCTCGCCAGAATGGAGAGAGCACAAGGGAGGCAGAAGTCAGGAGGTCTCATAATAGACCGGATCCAAACTGTATAGGGCCTTGTGGGTGAGTAAACCCACCTTGAAGAGAGATCATCCACCTTACCTGCAGCCAGTGCAGGCTCACGCAGCACCAGGGTCACATGACAGGACCTCAGGATGCCCGCTAGCAGCCTGGCTTCCGTGTTCTACAACAGCTGCAGGCGGAACAGGACCCCTCTACTAACCCCGAGATATACAGCATTGTAGTAGTAGAGTCTGATGTCACAAAGGCATGTACTAGTGATGGTAGGTCACCAGGAAGGATTAAGGCTTAAATCGATATTCCTAAAATGCTAAAACAATCTGGACAACAGATGACACCTGAACCTCAAGTGTCAATCTGCTGTCTAGATCATGCCCAGATTTTCACCTCTGCAGATGCCAAAGAGGAACCTCCCAAGCATTAAACCCGTTTCAGCCCTCATATCGTCCACTCCCTCACCAGCACCTCCGTCATACCCTGGTTGATCCTCAACCAGTAAGAGGACATCCAGTCCCCTGGATCTCAGCCAGACATTTGTTTAGCACTGTCACTTCATCACATGTCCCAGGCATAAAACGACATGTACAACTGGGTATCATCTGTGTAGCAGTGAAACTCCACACTAACATCTAGTGATCTCACCACAGGGCAGCATGTATGCTGTGAACAACATGGGTAGAGGACAGACCCTTGGGGAACTCTCTAAGTAAGGACCTAGGGTGGGAGGAAAATTTTTCATCGCCACCCTCTGAGTCCTGCCTGTGAGGAGGACTCCAACCTGCTGATGACAGTGGTGGTGAGTCCACATAGCCCCTTCAGGCGATTCAATATCACCACATGGTCCATACAGTGTCAAATGCTGATGAGAGATCGAGGAGGAGCAAAGTATTGACCGCTCTCCTCTATCTCTAGCCCTCAGATGATCATTTTTACCTTGACCAATGCAGTTTCGTGCTATGTCTGGACCTAAACCTGAATGGAGAGGAAAATAAATGTCAAGACCATGAGTTGTGACTCAAGATATAGAGCACAATTTTTCAATAACTACCCAGAAAGGGAAGGTTAGAGACTGATCTATAATTCGCCAAGACATCTGAGTCTAGGGATGTTTTTTCAGAAGGGTTTTACCAATGCCTCTTTCAGGCATTCGGAAAAAGCCCTCTGAAAGCAACACCGACTATCTCTGTGAACAGGAGACTGCCTTCTGATACTCACCATAGTGAGTTCTCAGAATCAGCTTGTCCTCCTCTGACTGCGACTTATGCCAACGACGCTCCATTCTCTGAGCTATTCATCTCCTTGGCTCCACATCAAACCAGGGGACCTCAAGCAAGAAGACCTAGGTCATATATGGACTGGTGCAACAGAATCGAGCGTCAAGGTGACAGCCCTATTATAGGCCAGCATTGCCAAGAGGTCCACTGCATCCACATTAAGCCAACTCCACAGGGAAGGGCCAAATGAGAAAGAGAGAAGGGAGAGGGATATGATGGAGACTTTCAAATATTTTAAAGGAATAAACAGGGTACAGGAGGGAGCATACTTCAGAGAAGAAAGTGCACAAAGACAAGGGACGAATATGAGGCTGGAGAAAGGAGACTTAGGGGAATGCTAGAAAGTATTTTTTCACAGAGAGGGTGGTGGATACATGGAACAACCTACCAGCAGAGGCGTGGAAGTGAAAACAGTCATGGGAATCAAAAGTGCATGGGATAAGATAGAAGGCACCCTGCTGTACAGCACAGCAGGGAAAGGCATTCCAGATAAGAGTAGGGATTACTAAACTAAGTAGGGAAATGGCCAGACTAGGTGGGCTGTATGGTCCTTATCTGCCGACAGATTCTATGCTTCTATGAGAGTCAGACTATGCAATGACCCCTAAAAACTGGATCAATCTTGAGATCACAAATCTCAAGTCTCAGTGAGAATACTTGGTCCAAGGCATGATCGTAGCTATGGGTCATAGAAGCAAATGCTTGTGCAAAGCCCAGCGATGTCATCAGCTGGAGGAAGTCATGTCCAAACTGCAAAGATCTGTCACTGATCCAAGCACTGATGTCACTCACAATCAATTACATGGGTGACTCAATGCCTCTCGGTGACGATTTCTACAATTTCCTGGACCCCAGCATGGCCACGATTCAGACAACAAAGCAGATCCCACTGGGTGCATAGAAGTTCTGGTTGGCTCTAAAACAGATGGCTATACCCGCTCCTCGTTCCCTCCTTGGGCGGTGTACCATAGAGAACCCAGTTGGGATGGACACCTCAGAACTGGACTTCGTCATCTCCCAACTAGGTCTCTGTGGCCGAAGCCAGATCGACCAAGGAAATTAAGTCCACTATAACTGCGGTCTTGTTCCTGATCGATCTCGCATTACACAACACACTGATAGTAGGATAAACAATTCTCTGCATAACATCCAGCTATGACTCTGCATCTACTTTTACGATCTCCACGCTCCAGTGGGTCTGACCTACAGAAATTCTATAACTATATGTACAACTATTCAGTTTTCTTCTGTTAAAAATATAAAAATAAGTAAATTACTACTGTCAACAATCTTCCCAAACACCACTGTGGGCGCTAGTGTTTTAAGCGGCAACTTGCAAATGCTGATACCATTTAGCACTTTTACAAACTTTTTACTACCGTAAGAGGGTGTTAACCATAATGTATTCAGACTATATCTCATTCTGTCTTTGATAGTTTGTGATGTACATGTAGGGATGAAGCTGCTAGTATTACCTTTCACAGAACAGCTCAAGGGGTTGCATTTTTCTCTGCCAGTCAGCCTTTAAATATGTGAAAGTAAAACTGGGACCAATTTGGCAGAATGTGAAGCTCAGGGCAGATTTTTCCATTTCTTTCTGTGGACCCAAGTTCACGCTACATTCGATTTCAGATGCTGGATTTTTGTCCTTGCATCCAGGAGATGTCGACTAAACTAATTTTCCTCTTGTTTATCGCGGCTTGTATGCAATGTTGAATACAAGCCTCATGGCATTTCCAACTGATGCTGCCAACAATATCAGGCTCAACTGCATCTAACGAACAAGAGGCAACAGCAGCATCTAAGTTCAGAGGACACATGATGTGATAAAAATTGAGCCGCAATTATTTGATACTATATTTTTAAAACTGAAGCAGAATTATGTATACCTTAGGCATGAAGGTTTTCTCAGACTGCAGCCTTTTTTCCTTCAGCATCTTCATCTCTGAGAGAATACTATCTCGAGAAGCCTTGAACTTACGCTGCTGGGTCTCAATCTGTTGCATCTGGTTCATCAGCTGGTCAATCTCGTTATTGATCCATACACTGCGCTAAGGAAAACATTCTATGCACTCACAATACTAAACATATCATGACCAATCACTGGAGAGAAAACAGAGCAAACACCACATACTATGTTAAAACTGCAGGAGGTATATCTGATCTACTGAAATGTTTGATTAGCTGCAGATTTAGCTATAATGTATGGGGAAAAAGGTTACTTGCAATGGAAGTTCTATTACCAGTGCTCAGTTTACCTCGACACCTAGTTAGTATCCACCACGCTCAGTCACCGCGGTGAAAAGTCTTCAGGTTTGACTCCTACCATCCAATCATGTGTCCTTTAGCTCCACCTCCACTGCCCTCAGATCTGGAATCTAAAACATAGAACTGAAAGGAAAGACTTGCTGGGGAGGTTTGATGGGTCATGGGGACGAGAACTGAAGACGAGCAGTAGAAATGAAAATATATACTCACCGAGCTGCTAATCTTCCAGAGTATTTTCGCTATTTATTCCACACTTATGGGTCTAAGCCAGAGGTGCTAGGACTAGCAAGAGCAAAGCCTTTTGCAGCCTAAGGAACTGGCGCTGGTGCCAGCACCACCCACGAGGCAGATGTAGCGACGTCGTGCTCCCCGGTTGGTCAGCAACTAACTCTAACCCCTCTCTTCCTCAGTTCTGTTTGTCACCAAGAAGGAGGTTTTCCACGACAGGTGTGACATTCCACACCTGTGCACAGCTCACAAGGCTCGCCCATGAGCACTGCCAGAACCAGCAACAAATAAGGTGGTGGTGGTTCATGCACGGGTGAGTACAAGGGGCCAAGGACCTAGAAAAGTGCTCACCCTCCTTCTGCACACTATTAGCATACCAGCCTGTGCCCGGTATGCAGAGATGGCTGACAAATGGGACTCCTTCCTCCACATATCTCTGGGACCAGCCACCACTGGATGGCTTCCTACATCGGTTGGTCACCGATACGGCTGGTTCAGGTGTCCTAGGTGTTGGAACCACTAGCTGCACAGCTCCCACTGAAGGTGATGCATATGCCTGCGGGCCCATGCTGGTGCAGGACGCCATGTACCTTAGAAGCCTCAGGAAGTCCCAGGCAGGCGAAACACTCAACCTGAGAATGAGCAGGCAAAAAGGTAAGATCTAGTGCTTAGTCTGTAGAGAGTCAGGCCTGGCTTGAGCGAGTCTAGCTCTGCCCTGATGAAGTGGATGACCTTCAAGGGCGAGTTTGGACTTTGTTGGACTGACCAGTGGTGGTGCCTCCCAGTCCGTGAGACAGAACAAAAGGAATACCTGGACCTTGGCCTCGACTGTCCCTGGACCTCCTCAGTGAGACCAGACAGGACTGTGGTCCAGGAAAATGGAAATTATGTACCTACTGTAATTCTTGATCTTCTTGGACAAAGTCTCCACCACTCATTCACACTAATGGGAGTACGCTGGAGACGCTAGAACCTCACGGGAGCTAAAAATCTTGAGGAGGGCTGGCACCTGAATAGGGCGCCGTGAGACTAGCTCGCTCCATATAGGCTATCTCGGTGTCAACCCTCCAACCGCTCTCAGTACCTTTCGACTGAGGAGGTGCAGTGTAAACAACTTAAAAACCCAACCCTAACTTCCGGCATATGATGGCCCGGATGACCCATGTAAAAGGATCGAAGTCAACAGTGTCTTCACAGCCCGAACAACAAGGAAGTGAAGACTAAAACAGAATGAGTGAGCACGGGGATGGTGGGAGGCGTGCAGGATGAGTGGAGACTTTGTCCAAGAAGATCAAGAATTACGGTAGGTATGTAATTTCCACATCTTCCTGGACCAAAAGTCTCCACCTGTCATTCACACTAATGGGAGTACCGAGCTAAAATCCCCCCCAAAGTAGGGCGGCAGGAGACAGAGCACACTCGGGACAGGAGTCCATAAGGGCTGTCCTGCAGAAGAAAGTGAACTGTCTGGCATGGACATCCAGAACATAGTGCTTTACAAAGGTATGCATTGAGCTCCCAACTGCCTTGCAGATGTCTGCAATGGGTACTTTACTAATCTTCGCCAGGAAGCTGCAACCACTCTAGTAGAGTGGTGTGAACCCGCCTTCCAACTTGACTCCGCGCCCATGGATTAGTAGTGTTGAAGACATGCTACTAACCATGCAGAAATATATCACACGGCAACAAGCTGACCCAGCCGAGGCATGCTGAAAAATACAATAGTTGCTCGGATTGTGCATCTCTTTTGTTCTTTCGATGAAGAATTGCAGAACCCTCAACATCCAGAGGAATGAAGGGAGCTCTCATTCATTCTGGAGTTAATGAAGTAAGTAGGGAGAAGCAAAACTTGACTAACGGTAACTGAGCCAGTGACATGTTCTCTACTGGCTCCAAGATAGACCGAAAATGCATAGAGGTGTACCTTCACTGCTGAGTATTGCAGACTCTCGCTCAACAGGTCCAAGAGGCACCCAACACCTTACTTGGTGGGCAAACCGAAGGATCAGACAGGACTTTGCACACCAGATGGAGAAGTGTTTCCACTTCATCGTGTAAGCCCTCCTGGTGGAAGGCCTATGCACAGCTAAGAAGATTTCTGCATTGTCTGGGAAACCTAAAACTTGACCATTTCCATTTTCTCAGGAGCCCAGCATGGAGATGAAGGAGCGAGGTTAGCATGGACCAAAGTCTCTGTGTCAGAGGGTCCGCCGTAGAGGGAATCGCCTGGGGAACTTCTAACAGACTGCTGATCAATGCGAGGCCAGTCTAGGATGATGAGAATCATCCTGCCCCGTGCCTACAACTTCAGCAGCACCCTCTGAACTTGGGGAAGTGTACAGGAAGAGTCTTGTCTACTGCAGTGAACATGTCCTGACAGTAAACACCAGGGTCTGGATTTCTGAACCAGGATAGAGGCAGTTTTGTGTTGAGAGGAGACGCAAAAAGGACCGGTCCTGGCTGCCCCACTCGCTCTAATAGTGACTGTACGACATTTGAACTGATGCATCATGCTCGAGGTACCACTCACATCCTCACGGTCTTCCTGCAGAGGGGTAGGAGGGCGCTCCACCCTGCTTGCTGATGTAAAACATCACAGCTTTGTCGTCTGTCTGAAGTAGGATCACTTTGTGGCAGAGGGCATCCATCAGGATTGTATAAGACAGCTCTCATCTGAAGATATTTATGCGAAGATGAGCGTCCTTCTGGCTCCACATTTGAATGTGGAATAATTTTGTATGGGGATTACGGATGCGTGGTCGGAGACCACTGTTTGCCTACGGATGACGCCATGAGCCCCAGCATCCACTGCATTAAAGGGGCCTGAATAGAGTGAGTTTTCCGTGATGTAACAAGTCATCTGAAGATGTCGTTTCTCCAGTCTTCTGGAAGGAAAACCGACACCCTGAAGTATCCAGGAGGGCTCTAAGAAGAGGAGCTGCTGGGAAGATGAAACTGGCACCTTCCCCAAATCAGAAAACCCTCCTGGAAGACAATAACTGAGAAGCTGTGGCAGCTGTTCTTGTGTCTCCTGCCCAGATGGGCTGGCTAGGAGCCAAATGTCCAGGAAATGAAGACTTGAATGCCGAGGTTTTAGTGAACTCCTCCTGAACAGGTAATTGTTTAACCTTCCAAGACTGACAAATGGGAGAATGTCACTGTTATCTTGGAACCAGAAACAATGGAAATAGAAACCTGTGCTCCTTTCCACTGTGGAACAACTTCTACTGCCCAGTTCCAGAGAGGCCCTGTATCTCAGAAACAAGAGCGTGACTGAGAAGCGGACAGACTGGGCTGCTCCTGTGTGGAAGGTCTGGGGAAATCTCAGTAAACTGGGAGAGCATTCCCTCTCGGACAATCCTGATGACCCATACGTCCACTGTAACTGACTTCCACTGGTTGTAAAATCGGATTAGACACCCCTCCTACGCCAGAGGCGCCCACCTCAGACAGCTGAGGTGGGACCTGAGCCAGATCCACAAAGTTCAAGTTCAAGTTTATTGCAGGAAAACTCCATTGAGCAAGCTCATTCACAAGGAGGTCCTGTGACATAAACAAAGTACAAACACAGATAGGTAATAGTATATACATGAAATGCACGTTACATGATACAGGCTGGATATACATACAAGAGTACTACACAGGGTGACCGCAGGTGGTAAACATTGATATGAGACAGGGAAGCTGACATACAGGTTGCATACTGATAAATGAAACATGATGACTGGTGTGTGCAATACATATACAGTATTTTGGCAGCTAGAACAAACAACAGTCTACAACTGATATGGGGAGGAGGATTTGATAGAGTAGCAGTGGAGCGTAAGCAAAGATTGGTATAGGGCGCTTTGGGCTTTGGTGTTGAGGATTTTGTTTTATTTAACTTATCTGTTTCTACCCCGGGTCGGCCCTCATCACCAGCCACCCGTCCAGCCCCATACCCTGAGAGCAGGCAGCATCCTTCTCCCATGGATTACCCCCATAAGCTCACTCACCTCAAATCGGATCCAGTTCAGAGAGTGCCATTCAGGGTCGGGGCCTGCGGTGGGTGGCTGCTTCACTCTGCGTGAATGGCGAGACCATTTTTCCACATTTGCTCCTTACGTGAGAAGGGCATGCAATGATGCCAGTGGAGGGAGCGTGCATGCATCCGCACGCACTCTCCCAGTGCCTGACCCATCTCAGCCCCCTTTGAAAGTGTCAGCTGCACTGCCCCCTAGCCTCTGCTAGGAGCCAGAAGCGCACCGACCACTGGAGTTCCCCTCCTCGGAGAGAGGGAGAGCAGAGCATTGGGACACTTGATCCTCTCCTCCCTCCCTGCTGACCCCGTGGCCTGTGATCGAGGTTGCTGGCGAGTGTGAGGTAAGGCACTCATGCCTCATCCTCAGCGCCACCGGCCGGCCTGTGGTTGAGGAATTGGTTCCTGATAAAGGCACTTAAGCTTCTACCTTGAAAGGACTGCCTGTTATGGAGAATGTCGACGGTTCCCATCCCTCTGAGAGGCAGCAGGCGCCGCCTGTTGTTTAAATGGCAGCCCTATTGTTCTGAGCGGCCTCCAGAGCTCAAGCTGAGGACCGAACAGATAAGCACCGGCCAAGGAGATGTTAACCTGCTGCCAGCGGGCAGCTGCCCAAGAGGCAGTCACAGGAGTGCATAAAAGCTACAGCACATTATTGGGCTATATGCCCCTAGCAATGGAGCGTCGATTCCGGGAGGCTCTCGACCACTGAATTGAGTGTGTTCCACAGGGTGTACTAGTACTGAGGAATGTAGGAACTCAAGATTTAGAAGTCTGCTTTGGTCTACAGATGAAGACTGAAATGTTATGGGGACCCCATATCCCTGAAAAAAAAACTGGAAAGAAGATCTTCCATCATACTGATACAGAAGGCTTGCATTCCAGCCCATAAATGAGTCATCTGCTGTGTCTTGACAAAGCAGGACAGGAAGAGACTCATTCAGATCCACTTCTACCCCAGAGTAACCTCCAAAAGACAGGTCTAGGCCACGAACACGGGAGACGCTGCCACTCAGATCGGTATCGAAGAGTTCAGCGCCATACGCGACGCTGGCACCACCCGTGGCACCAGTACCGCTGCTGGCCCTAGACCTGAAGAAAAAGATAAGGAGCGGTATCCATGCCAGCCCCTGCAGGGAAAAGGTGAGGGGTTAGGCACGTGGGGTCGGTGTCGATGGCGCTGGCACTGGAGAGGCCTCACGACATCCTGGCCCGACCGACCCGGCAGGCTCAGAGGCCCCAGAACTGGGTCCACTGGCCAGATCAACTCAGGCAGATGCTGCACTCGCCTCAAAAGAGCGCCCAGAGGTGAAACTGCTCACCAGAGCCCGACGAGACAGAGATGCGGCTGCTAAGAACGGAGCACAGAGGGACCCCTCTGAGTCGGGTCAGGCCTACCACTCTCTACCACTGACTATCTCTCGCACAGACGCACGAGTAAGTGGTGACCTTTAACGATACAGTTTCTTCCTCCACTGACAGGAGGAAGGGCTCGAGCAGTGCTGGGTCCCTGATCGAGGTCGGGAACAGGCCTGCTACTTTTGTGCTTCAAGCGGACTGCCCGTGGTCGACCCCGCAAAGGGGCAGACCGGACACAGCCCCACTGTCATCACAGCTTTCAAACGAAGTCTCTACCTTCTAAGGTTGACTCTGTTGATGGCAGGTGAGAATTTCTTCCTCTTCCTTCTTTTTCATCTTTTTAAATAAGAAAAGAACACTAAGAGTAGTAAATTAATCGAATACTGAATGGCTATAGCTGCTGTCGATAGATGAAGATTTGACTCCCAGCAGTCAAGTGACAGTCATCGAGCGCACTCAAGAGAAAAGGAACTGGGACGGTTGAAGGGTCGACACCAAGATAGTCATATGGCGCAAGCTAGTCTCGGTAATGTCGCATGGCGCAGTCCTACCCCAGCGCATGAGCCCTCCTGAAGATTTCTGGCTCCTGTGGGGTTCTAGCACCTCCGTGTAATCCCATTAGTGTGAATGAGTGGTTGAGATTTTAGTCCAGGAAGATCATAGAAACTGACGGCAGATAAAGACTGCTAGACCCATGTAGTCTGCCTATTTTTCATACCTATTGCCATACCACAGACCTTACTTGATCTCTGGCTTTCCTGTCACTAGGTTTTGAATTCCCTACCATTTTGCCCCCCACCATCAACACCACTACTACACCTCCGCTGGGAGACTGTTCCATGCATCCAACACCGCTCTGTTTAAAAAAAACTTCCTCACTTTACCAAAGTCTACCCTCCAGCCTCATATCATGACCCCTTGCTCTTGAAAATCTGTTTCTCTGAAAGATGTTACCCTCTAGTACATTATTGATGCCCTGAGGTATTTGAAAGTCTCTATCTTACCCCCCTTCCAGGGTATACATATTAAGTCCTCAGTCTTCTCCTCATATGACTTTTGGCACAGACCCAGCACCATTTTTGTTACCCTTCTCTGAACTGCCTCCACTCTGTCTACATCCTTCGGAGGTACGGCCTTCAGAACTGGACACAATACTCCAGATAAGGTCTCACTAATCATCTGTACAGTGGCATCAACTTCTTTTTCTGCTGGTGATACCTCTACCTATGCAACCCAGCATCCCACTGGCTTTCCCCACAGCCTTTTCACATTGTTTGGTCACCTTTAGGTCATCAGATATGATTACCCTAGGTCTCTCTTGTTTGGTGGCCGTCAGTACCTCGCCTAACCCCATCATGTATTCCTCCCCTGGCATGATTTTGCACTTCTTGCATTGAATCTTAGCTGCCACCTCTTAACCACTCCTAGCTTACTTAGGTCCCCACTCATTTTTCTATCACCCCGAGTGTCCACCTTGCTGCAGATCTTAGTGTCATCTACAAAGAGACATACCTTCCTTCTAGCCCCTCTGAAATGTCGCTATGAAGACATTAAAGAGGACTGGCCACAGAACTGATCCTTGTGGCACCCTGCTGGTCACCCTCCTCTCCTCAGATTGAATTCTGTTTTACCATCACCTCTGTGTTCCATCACTCAACCAATTTCTGACCTAGTATACCACACTGGGACCCACTCCCAGGCTGCCAAGCTTGTTTACAAGCCTCCTATATGGAACAGTGTCAAGGCCTTTGCTGAAATCCAGGTAGGCCATATCCAACGCACTCTCCCTGATCTAATTCATTGGTCACCCAGTCAAAGAAATCTATCAGATCTGTTTGACATGACCTTCTGCTGTGAACCCATGCTGCCTCTGATCCTTCGATCCGCTAGATTCAAGACAGACTCGCATTGATCCTCTGCGACAACAGGTTGACAGGGTTGAGAAAATATCAACTGCCTGCTCAACCTGTGTCGAGAATGAGCTTGATGGGGCACCATGGAGCTAGCGACCTGTCTCTCAACCAACGTGGCTTTGGCCAAAGCCGAATGCTTGACAGCTGTTGGGCAGTTGGAGGTGTCAAAGGAGTGGGAGGTGTGTGCCCTTCCCAGTCCCACAACTGACAGGAGGAATTTATTTGACTTCTTAGATTTGCCATGGTGGGCAGGGCTCTCCCAAGGTCTGGAGGGTCCTACACATTTCATAAAAGTTGCCAGTGAAGGACGGCCCAATGCTAGCTCCCTATGGGAGCAGCGCCAATGCCGATGAAGTACCCACCACGGCCTTGGCTGCCGCCTCCAATGCCTGCCATCTGGGTCACGGATCCCACAGCTGCGAGAGCTATTTTACAAGCCTGCTTGAAGTCACCAAGAGGTCCTGTTTGGAGGACCAACTGAGAGGAAGACTGGTGTAGCAGTCTTCCAGGATGTTTGGAAGCATGGCCTGCAAAGGTCACATGTGGTGACGTCGTGCTCTTCCACAAGGTAATAAATGCATGACACATGCAGATCTGCCAGAGACATCTTCTGGTTGTACTGGACGTGTTGCTTGAAGCGGAGAACCGGCTTAGAATCCCGTGATCTGTGAAGTCGATGTTTAAGACAAAGATTGAACAGAAGAAACTACAAAGAAAAAGGACTGCTTTGAAAATGAAGCCAAATGGTGTATTTAGAGCAGGGCTCTCAGCTACGATGGGTACCCGTGTCCTTTAAGCCCATTTTCACCCTTGGGACACTTGTAAATTTCAGCAGCAAGTCCCTGAGATGCTCGCATTACAGAACTCAGGAGTCCATTCTAGCAGCTCTCTTCTACAGTGCTAAGAAGAGAAGGGCATGACAGAGCTCGACAGCGAGTGAGTCAGACAGCTGAAATCTGAGTCAAGAGCAGAAGAGGACGCCGGCCTGGTGGCATTGAGGGTTGAGGCGCTGGATGCCACACGGTAACCTGGGTTCAGGGGCGGACTCGGGCTGGGGGTCTCGGCAGGAGGTGGATCAAGGCGTTCGAGAAGGACTGCTCTCCTCCCTCTGGGGTGGGTCTGTGGAGCAGCATCGTGTTCAGCAGCCCCTGGGATGACTGGGGGCAGCACATGTGCGACAGCACTGGGGAGCTTGGCAGATGCCTGAGTCAACGCGCTGTGCGACACTGCACTGTCACCCAAGGGGCTACTGAGGAAAATGGCTGGGAGCGACCGTGCAGCTTGATGGTCATGCTCCGCCGACCTGGAGGCCTGATGAGGAGTCGCGTCGGGAGGGTCTGGGCCAGTTCGGAGTGGAGAGGTGAGGAGACCTCAAGCTGGGCTGGGCGCATCCGTGCGGACCCCTCGTGGTATCGAGTGAGCCCAGATGTTGTCTGGGTTGGTGGGGACGATAGCTGGATGCGCCCGTGTGCCGAGTGGAGTGCAAAATAAGAAGAATATTAAAAAAAAAAAAGAGCAGAGGAGAAGGGGCATGAGGTATGCAAATTACATACTTCATTCCCTTTCCTTCACGACTGGCTTTGATTTCAGCTGTCTGAATAATTCATTGTTGAACTCCGTTATGCCTCTCTTCCCAGCACGTACAACAGAGCTGCTGTGGAACCGGACAGTTTAACTCTTTTGACCAAGTCTGAAAATGACTGAACTGCTGTGTGAGCTGCTTTATCCTGCAATACAAAGACTCTCATACCTCTCAATCTTCTGCAGTCACATCAAGGACAGGGCTTTAAAAATTAGTGACAAAAGATCAAAATCGGGACAAATGTTACAAAATGATACTGTTAGCTCAAGAAGCTGCCTACAATGTGTTGCTTAATATAATAAGCATGTGCTGATAGAGAACTGGATTGCAACACCAACGTCTGTCATTACTTTATGCTGTAAATCAGCACACTTTTGTGTCAGGAATGCCAGTTTTAGGAGGGACAAAGGATATTTTGAGGCAAAATCAGTGACAGTTGAGAGGTATGTCCTCTAGTGTGTGAAAGAGTTCTGCCCTGCTTTAGATTTGACCTCCTCTTATTGTGTGATCCACTAAAACCTGTCTTGGTACACAAATGACTGCTTACCCTGTGAGCTCTTCCTGTACTGTGTTGTCTGACCTGTAGCCCAGGTTGCCAAACTGACAGTGCCTTATAGGGAATCAGCCTTGGTCTAGCTTGCTTAAATCTGTGAAGTGCCTGCTAAAAACTAAGTACCTACAGTATTTTAAATGAACTGTGTTAGGGAAAGGGAAATTGTTTAACCAGGAAAGGCACACTAAGCCAAAACTTGTTTCAAAGTGTGACCTGGGAACACACAGAAGTTAAGTGACTTGCTCAGGCCACACAGTATGCAAGTGGGAGCTGATGGGATTCAAACCCAGGACTCCAGGGTTGCAGCTCAGTGCCCTTAGTACTTTAACTTAATGACCTTGACCCTTTTGTAGCCAAGTTATCACAAATCTGCTTGTGGGACAGTGGCACTGCAGCAAGATGGAATTTTCAAGTTAGCACAGGCAGAATGACTGAAAAACTTGTTCTAGTCATAGATATTGTCATATCTGCATTCCTGACTCAGGAATAGCCTGCACAGTGTAAAAAATACTTGGGAAATAAAAGCACACTGGAAATGCACTTATCCAGACTTGTTCCATTCATTTCAATGGGACTTCCAAATTTTAGCTCAGGACCTCCATTTTTTCTCCAGAAAGTCCGGGACTCCCAAACAAAAATCCTATAGAGGGACCTGTTAGAAGTTTTGGGCCCACACCACTTGTAGAGCTACGAAGGAGGAGATCTGACTTTTCCAGCGGAAGGGAAGATCTGAGGTCATGGGCGAACAGAGGGCTATACCACTTGGAGTGGTCGGAGGAGCCTAAAGACATTCGCAATTAGGCCTCTTAAAGGAAGACTGCCCAAGTTTGGATAAATGAACCACATCCATGTCCCCAGAAAAAAGGCTACTCACCTGTAACCGGAGTTCTAGGAGTGGTATATGTTGTTCATCCACATGCTGGCATGTCCTTTCCCTTTAAATCTTGCCTGAAGGTCTTCAGTTGGCTCCTCCCACCCACCGGGTGGTATAACCCTGGCTCTGCCCCATGATGCCAGATCTAGCCGCTGGAAGCCAGGTTGTGCGTCGCGGCCGGGAGGTCGGGTGGGTCAGTGTGGATGAACAACATATACCACTCCTAGAAAGTACAGTTATGTAAGAACTTATCGTCAACAGTAGATCTTCACGGACTGTCTCTTGCAGTAAATCATTACTTATGGGAGTATCCACCAGCTGGCGCTGTCACACGACAGCTTCTTCCAACAGCTCAGTGAGGGCTGCCCACACTCCACATCACTTCCCGCGGATGTATACAAGTGGGCGGCCCCCAGTACCTCTGTTCACCGCCGGCTCGGCGAGCATGGCCTGGACCAAGGTAAACGAGGGCCAGAAAACAGAGAACAGCAATCACACCCAATGTCCTGAGTTGCAGATTCGAGGCAACAAGGCAGGGGATGAGGAACTTACTGCAAGAGACAGTCCTCGGAAGATTCACTGTTATGGTAAGTTCTTACGTACTGTACTATCTTCTATGGACTGGTCTCTTGCAGTAAGTCATTACTTATGGGAGATTACCAAGCAGTAAAATCCAAATGGGAGGAAAGGCAAAGCCAAAGATGTAAAAGCACAATAAACGTCACCTTCAACAGCACCACCAGAGGCAGATAGGCTGGGATGGAGTAAGGACTAAATGTTTGATAAGTAACAGAAATGTCCAACTCAAAACTTCTTCCTTGCAGGCAGATAGGCCAACGATTAGGTAAAGACATTTGGCATGAAACCATGAGAAATGTCCAACTCAAACCCTTACTGGATTTACTGGTTGGATTGGGACAAAAGAAGGCACAAGGCCCATCGAGATCGTCCCCTCAACAGTGGATCATTGGTTACGACAATATTGAGAGTTGAGCCATAAATCTAATTGGAATTTAAATGATTCAAAGCTAGCTATATTAATCAAATCTTGTGGTAATAAATTCCAATGTTTGGCAGCTCTGTTAGAAAATAAATTATCGTTTTTTGTATTCGCCAGTCTACTACTAATTGCTGGTTATGGTGTCTACCCACGATGCATTTGTCAGCTAAGGTAAGTCCACATTGTTCCATTAAGATGGGGAATTTAAGTAATTTGCAAACAAAGAGAATATCCCCCTATTTCTATGCATATCTAGGGAGAGAGACCCGCTTCTTAGTCGAGAGTCATTACTGAGAGAATTGAGCTGTGGTACCATTTTAGTAAACTGTCTCTGAATTTGCTTCAGACTAATAATATCTCCTTTAAAATAAGGGCTCCAAAATGGTGATCCATAGTCCAGTTGAGGTCTAATATAAGCCCTATAGAGAAGTAGTAAGCAGTCCTCTGACTTACTGACAAATGTTCTCTTGATTTGTTTGAATAGAACATTAGCTGATCTAACCACCTTGTTATAGTGATAATTTACGGATAACTTAACAATTATGATTCCTAGATCTCTTTCATTAGTGGTGGATTTTAACATAATATTATTAAGGTAATAATTAATCTGTGGGTTTTAATACCAAAGTGAAGGACCTAACACTTGTCAATACTGAAAAGCATTGAATTATTCTGTGCCCAAGATTCAATACAAAGAAGATCGTTTCTAAGAGATCTTATGGCAGATATAGAATCAACCCTACCAGCCAATTTTGTATCGTCCAGAATTTAGATAGATGACTATTTGGGAGAACGTGCATGACACTTAAAGATGTTAAATAATAAGGAACCCACATAGAGCCATGTGGGACTCCACGAGTAACTTGACCCGATACTGAAAAGGAACTGTTAATTTTACTGTTTGGGTCCTATTTTGCAACCAGCTTGTGGTCCAGTTAACAAGACAAGATTAAAACCGAATTTAAGTAATTTATTAATTAGAATAGAGTGTGATAGTTTATCAAAAGCCTTGATAAAGTCAAGCAATATGACATCAGATGGAATTTTAACGTCCAGATATTTACTTATATGATTATAAAGGAAATTAGATTAGTGGAACACGAATGGCCTTTTATAAAGCCATGCTGTGTCCTATCCTGGATACCTAAGTTGTCCATTTCTTTTTCAAACAATGCCTTAAACGCTCCATTACTTTCCTTATTATTGATGTTAGACTAATAGGCCTGTAATTTTGTACAATAGATTTATTTCCTTTCTTATAAATGGGAACAACAGTGGCAGAACGTCAGTCATCAGGGATGTCTTTCTCAAGCAAGGACTTATTAAACAACAATATTAGTGCAATGGCCAATGATTTAGCTGTTTCAAGTATAAACCTTGGGTTTATATTGTCAGGGCCTGGACTTGAAGTTTTGTTTAACGATAATAAAGCCTGAAGAATCTCATCATAAGTAAACAAAGGAATTTGGAACGTATCATTAACTGTTACAGGAGTGCATCTGGTGGATTAAAAACTGAGCAAAATAGGTGTTAAAATGATTAGCTGTTTCAACATCAGTTGTGATTGGGTTCCCATTATTCAATATAGGCCTAAGGTTTTATTATTACCTTTCTTACTGTTAATATATGAGAAAAGTGATTTATGACTTGTCTTTGAATGAGCTACATTAAATTCAATTTTAATTGTGCTTGTTTAATTGCTGATTTAAGGAAGAAAAGTACAGTTACGTAAGAACTTACCGTAACAGTAGATCTTCGAGAACAGCTCTTGCAGCAGGTTACACCATTAGGACTGAAGGCGTCAGGTGCCAGGACCCCTCGAAATCTTTCTAGCTAGCTATCTTCAGCGAGGACCCTTGACGTCGGTCCGCCACAAAAAGGCGGTCCCGCCAGAGAATCCCTCAGTTCTCCTACCGAGACCCCGGCCGCAGGATGACATTAGAAAGGAGACCGAGGATCCACCGTCAGAAGGCAACCAAACTCAATTCACTCTTCCCAAGTGAATATCTGACTTCTACGCTGTTCAGCCGCTCGAGGAAAAAAGGTCCCCCTTTTTTTACTTGCTCCTGATATGTTGTTTGTTCTTGTTGTTTTTTTTTTTTTTTTTTAAAACAGCCACGAGCCATCCTTCCTCAGGGAGACACGGAGGGCGGAGGTATTTGCTTGCAAGAGCTGTTCTCAAGATCTACTGTTACGTAAGTTCTTACTAACTGTACTATCTTTACTGAGATACAGCTCTTGCAGCAGGTTACACCATTAGGACTGATTCCCAAGCAACAGTGCTTGTCCCACAAACATCGGGAGGAGGAAGAGGAAGAAACGGAGAAGGACCAACCTGTTCCCGATTCAGGATAAAGAGGCCCTGCAACACGGCCTGGCGAAACCAGCCCTTCGCCTAGAGGCGATATCCAGACTGTAGTGCCTGCTAAAGGTATGCACAGAGCTCCAAGTAGCAGCAGCAAATAGCTGAGGTTGAGACATTCTTGAGGGCTGCAAAGGAAGTGGCCACGCCTTAGTGGAATGGCCCCGGATGGAACCCGGGAGAGGCTTTGCTTGGATTGATAGCAATGAGAGATACACTGCACGAGCCAGCGGATAAGGATTGCTTAGACACTGGCCGTCCCTCTCATTCTCTGTGCGAAAGAAACAGAGTTGATCAGAAGCCCGAAAGGGCTTAGTCCTATGGAGGTAATACCTCAGGCCATGTGAACATCCAGAGTGTGGAGCAAAGCCTCCTCTATTTGAATAGTTCGAGGAAGACCGGAAGGTCGATATCCTGATTCAAGGTGAGAGCTGAGACCACCTTAGGCAAAAACTTAGGATTTGTTCTCAGAGACACTCTGTCTCGTGAAAACCAAATAAGGCTCTTTACACATGAGGGCATGAAGCTCAGAAATCCTTCTGGCTGAAGTAACTGCAACTAAAACAACGCCTTCCATGACAGAAAACGAGCTCGCAATCCGCGGCTGGTTCAAAAGGAGGAAGCATGAGCTGCTCCAGAACAAAAAGGAGATCCCAAGGAGGGACCGGATCCTTGATAGGAGGCCTAAGGTGTAACACCTCTCAGGAACTCCCGAGAAGCGTCAAGTTGAGCAATAGTGCGCTGACCCACCGGCAGGTGATAGGCCGAAGAAGCAAAGATGTACTTTAATAGAGGAGTAGGCTAACCCCGAGTGAAAAAGGGAAAGGAGGTAGTCCAAGACTGCCCCTCACAGGGCAACCTAGTGGGGAGAGGTCACGGCTCGTGACCACAGACAAAACCGCGCATTTCATGGCGTGGCAGCGTGTGTAGCCGCTTCTTGGCTGCAGAGAGAACTTCCGCAACCTCTTGCGAGACCCATGTCGCATGATGGCTACGCTCTAGGAGCCATGCGTGCAGGTTCAAAGAACGCAGATCCGGGTGCAACAACGAACCTTGCTCCTGAGACAGAAGGTGAGAACTGCCAGCAGCAGGGAGGCAGAGCTCCCGGGATAGTTGAGCCAGCAATGGGAACCAGATCTGTCTGGGCCGAATGGGCCACCAGAATCAACCGCGAGGCGCCTCCTGCGCAGTTTGAGGAGAACTCTCTGATCAAAGGGAAAGGAGGGAAAGCGTGAGGAACCTGTTCTCCCAGGAGAGGGACAACGCGTTTCGCCAGAAAACTCCAGGCCCTGGATCTAGCAAGCAAAAATTGGGCAGTTTTGCATTGGATGGGGATGCGAATAAATCTAGCTCTGGAGTTCCCCATCGAAGGAACAGATCCTCTGCTACTTCCTGAAGAAGTTCCCACTTGTGGACTCTGGCCTGAGTGCGACTCAGACCGCCCGCGATCGTGTTGTCCACTCCGGGAACATGCACCGCGATTAGGCTTGCGCGCGTGTCCGATTACCCAATCCCACACTCCTCATGGCCTCCCTGCAAAGGGGTGCAAGAGTGCGCGCCTTGTTTGTTGAGGTAATACATCACCGCCGCGGTTGTCCGCCTGGAGCAGGATGGTACACGGTGGGATCATGGACTGGAAAGCCTGGAGTGCATAGAGGACCTCTCATCTCCAGAACATTGATGTGAAGATGAGCTTCCAGTGGGCTCCATATGCCCTGAGACTTCACCCCATCCAGGTGAGCTCCCCACCAGAGACCTGGAAGCGTGTCTGGTGAGGGTTATCTCCGGGACGGCGCTGCAAAGGGACGCCTTGGAGAGTGACCTGGGGCTAACCACCATTGCCAGTCCTGAACCACCGTCTCGGTGATTCTGACTGGGTGCTGCAAATGGTCTTGCCTGATCCCACTCGCCTTGAGCATCCTCGCACGATTATCCATGTGGAGTCATGTGAGGGTACCGTGGGAATACGCAGCCATGTGACCCGAGCAGACGAAGGACCGACCTGGCCGGAGCGGCTGGTCTGGCTGATAGGTCCTCTGTAGGGACCTGATGCGCTCCGCCCTGTCGACTGGGAGGAGCTCCTCCCCTGGACCGTGTCCAGCACTGCACCTATGAACTGCAGGTTCTGCGGCGGTACCAAGACGGACTTCTCGTGTTTATTAGAATCCCAAAGCGATCCGAACAGGACCTGAGTGTCCTGGATCGCTTGTAGAGGCGCCTCTGGAGACGGCCATGAGAAGCCAATCGTCGAGGATCGGAACACGAGGGCCTCTGCCTCTCCAGAGCAGCTGCCACGACTGCCATGCATTTGGTGAAACCCTTGGAGCGGATGACAGTCCCAAGGGAAGAGCTCGGAATTGAAAATGGTGGCTCAAGAACTTGAAGCGCAGGAACCTCTGATGCGCTAGAGCTATGGGATGTGCAGGTAGGCATCCTGCATGTCTAGGGACGCTAAATAGGCGCCTTGTTTCAGCATGGGAATTAGACCCGGAAGGGTCACCATGTGAAATCTTTGTATGCGACTGACAAGTTGAGGTCGCTTAGGTCCAGAATAGGACAGAGGTCCCTGTCTTTTTGGGAACCAGGAAGAAGTGAGAATAGTACCCTAGTCCTCTGGTTTCCTGGGACAGGTTGAATCACCCCTTGTCCAGGAGTGCGATCACCTCTGCCAAATTAAGCGGTGCTGACCCAAGACCGGGAGAGCGGAGGAGGCCTCGAGGGTCTCTCTGCAACTCTAAAAAGTAGCCTATGCTGACCAGCTAGAAGTACCCACCTGTCGGTGGTTATCGCCTGTCATCCCGACAGGAAGTTCGCAATCGCACCCCACCGAAACATCCCGTTGATCCTGAGGGGCGGGCCGAAAGGAGTTATGCTATGCGGCTGAAGGACCCGCCGGCTGGTGGCTTGGAAGTGCGCTGACCCCTGCTGGCGGGCTGTTTCCCCGGGTCCTTCAAAACCAGAGCTCCTGTATTGTGTGGCGAACGGGCTGTTGCCCTGAGTCCGTCTCACGAAACGGCCTTGCTCCTACGAAGGAGCCAAGCCTCGCCGGTACATCGCCTGGACTGTACGGACCTTTCCAGCCTTCTTGAAGTTTGTAATTATCCGTTTGGATAGATTACCAAAAGAACCTCACCTTCAAGGGCGCCCATGATGTTTTTCTGGATGTCCGGGGTGAAACTGGAGCACGGAGCCATGAGTGCCTCCGGAGGCAACGCCTGATGCAGCCACTCTGGCTGAAGAGTCCGCAGAGTCATATGCGGTCCTCAAAACTTGGGTCCCCACGTCTTGAACCCGTTCGAGAAGCTGAAGCATCTCCTCTTTCTGCTCACCGTCCGGCAGTCTCTCGGTCGCCTCTGGGCCCTGCTGCCACAGGGCGTTCTGGAACTGCACCATGTGGGTAAGGTAGTTAGGGACCTAATGGTGCAAGTCAGCGAAGCGTAGGTGCGCCTACACCAAAGAGTCCAACTGCTTGGACTCGGGGTCCAGTGCTCAAATGCTGCGGCCTCTGAGACCGGGTCATGTGAGGCTGTGATTACCAGGAATCAGCCAGAGGGTGCTGTGACAGGTACTGGTCCCCTTGGGGCCCTGTACAACCGGTCAGCCTTCTTCGCACCGCCGGCAGGGCAATGTAGACGCTTCCACGCAGCCTGGTGACGCCCATACTTAAAGTGTCCACCAAGGGTGGCACCACCACAGGGTTAGGGTCCTTTTGCCGGAAGGTACGGCCAGGCGTGAACTCTCGGGTCCAACTCTTCTGCTTACCATCCCATGTTCTCCTGGATATGCCTCAAGATATCCATGAAGGATGGATCGTCCGAGGGAGACCGTGAGTCTCACGTGGGTCCGCGAGGAAGCGAGACCGGAGGCGGGATCTAGGACGTAGAACAGGATAATCCCGTTCTCCGTCCGACGGTGACGGCCGTCGCCTTCTGGACTCTTAGGGCTGGGTGATCCAGAAGGCGAAGATCTGGACGGAGGTCTCCGCTTGGAATGCCGGCCCCTGGGAGGAGTTTCAGGCTCCCTGGGACAGAACGCCAGCTGACCCCACAGGTGAAGGTGGGGCCGGGGCTGGAGTAGGAGGAAGAGGAGGAGGAGGAGGTGGAGGAGGAGGACTGGGGTACCACGTCCTTCCTAATGGTGTCCACCAGTAAGTAAATAGGTCCTTCACCTCGCCAAAGACAGTCCCGCGTCGGCTCCGTGGCAGGGCGGTCGTCGGGTCACCGGCGAGCTCCACGGGGCCTCGGCGGTGGCGAGGGACCCTGGGAGACTGTTCGCGGCGGGAGACGCCTCCTGGTCTTCGGGCTGGGCCGAACTCTCCTCCGTGAGGGACTCCTGTCCGACCCGCCGGAGGCGCAGGAACCCTTGGCTCAGGCGGCGAGACGCCGGACCCCCCACCGACGTCCGATGCGCTGGCGAGGCCGACGACGGCTCAGAGGAACGGTGGCGTATAGCCGACGACGGTCTGGCCGTACGCGATCCACCGGCTTCCTCAGCGCGGCGTGGTCCAAGGTCTTCGGGGACCGAGGAAGACCGAGTCGGGGGGCCGAGGAGCGGGAGCCCGACTTGTGATGGTGGTGCGCCCCTGACTTCGCCACGGCCTTCTGGGCAGAGGTGATGACGACGCCTGGTGGAAGAGGCCTGAGCAGGCTTGGCGACTGGAACCGCAGCCGGGAAGAGATGAGGCTGGACGGAGACCGGTCTGACCGAGAACGGAGCTGCGGACTGGAGGCCGAACCGGCGACGGGAGGATCCTCTGCTTCTTCTTCTTTTCTCCGTGTGTCTGTGATTCCACCTTGGAAGACATTGCCCGGAGCTGCTCTTCCAACAAATAAGCCTGGAGGGCCTTCTGCCGGCAGATCCTCGTGTGACTGTTGAACCCCTGGCACAGGGAGCAGGCCTTGATGTCGTGGTCTGGGCCCAGGCACGGACGCACGCGGAATGCGGGTCTTTAAAGGATCTGCTTGCCGCATGCGACTTAGATAAATGACCGAGGTCGGAGAGGACATCAGATGTCTGAATAATTTTGATTGAAGAAAATTCTTGAAGGAAATTCTGTACCACGTCGTAGGCGCTAGGCCTAGAACCGAGGGTCGAGGCATGCAGTTCGGCCGGGCGGAAAGAACTGGAGATTCTCATGGGACCGCCTCTTTTGTACACGCCTGACGCCGGAGGCGGGACCTGACGTTGGGGCGGTCCTCGCTGAAGATAGCTAGCTAGAAAGATTTCCTAGGGTCCTGGCGCCTGACGGCTTTAAGTCCTAATGGTGTAACCTGCTGCAAGAGCTGTATCTCAAGTAAGATCCACAGTTTGTATTGATGCTTAATATAAGGATGAGTTGTTTTTTTTTAAGTTTTTAAACAAGATATCCTTTCTTTTAATTAATTTATTAATAGTTTTGTTGAACCAAATAGGAATTTGTGCAGGCAGATAGGCCAGCGGTTAGGCGAAGACACTTGGCATGAAACTAGGAGAAATGTCAACTCAAACCACACCCACTCAGGCAGAAAGGCACAAAGGTGGGTGAGGACAGCATGCAGAAGGCATGATGTAGAAAGAACTGTAAGTGGCCAGGCACAGTGATTCATTCTGACGAGGCAGAGGTCGACAGGCCCTGGCATAAAGTCAAAGTCAGTAAATAGACAAGAAGAGTGGATCAGATAGTAGAAAAAGGAGCACCAGGAAAAACATCCCGGATGGTCATAGGAACGAACAACTGAAGGGCTCCAGAGAGTGGCAGGAGTTAAAATCAGATCCGGTGGAGGAGTGAAGCGTCCCTGTCCTGAAGCAAGCCTTCAAGAAAGGTAAAAAGATATGAAAATTACGCACCTACCGAATTTTTGATCTTCTTGGGACGAGTCTCCACCACTCATTCACACTATTGGGATCTGCGCCGGAGGCACTAGGACCGACGGGAGAAAACTTTTGCGGAGGGCCGGCGCCAGAGATCGAGCCGCGAGGGGCGCACCATGACCTCAGCTCAGTGCGGTAATGACTATCTCGGCCGACCCCTCCAACCGCCTCAATACCTTTTTTACTGAGGAGGTGCAGCGTGAATTAACTCCTAGAAGGATAGTTGAAACAAAACCGGACATAAGATAGTCCGGACGACCCGTATAAGGAGGGTCAACAAAGAAATCTTCACAGCCTAAGATTTGAGGAGTGAAGACCAACAATAGAGTGAGCTCGGGGATGGAGGGTGGATGTTGAATGAGTGGTGGAGACTGCGCCCAAGATCATCAAGAATTACGGTAGGTATGTAATTTTCATATCTTCCTGGACATAAGTCTCCACCACTCATTTACACTATTGGGAGAGTACTGATTAATAATCCCCTGAGAGGGCGGTGAGGAGAGACCAAGAGCTCACGCTTTCTAGGACAGAAGTCCATTAAGGATGGCTCTGCCAAAGGAAGAATGTCGTCTGCATGGACATCCAGGCATAGTGTTTAACGAAGTATGCACTGAGTCTAGGTATCGCATTGCAAATATCTGCAATGGGCACGCTATGCACTCCGCCAGAGATGCCGCGACCATTTAGTAGAGTGAGCACAGACCCTGCCCTCCAACTTAACCTGTGCCATGGAATAGCAGTGGCTAAGGCATGCCACTAACCATGCTGAGATACATCTGATAGTGACAGGTTGACCCAGCCGGTCTTGCTGAAGGAAACAAACAGTTGTTGAGCTTTGCGAAAGTCCTTGGTTCTATCTAGATAGAAACTCAAAGCTCTCTTAACATCCAAGGAATGAAGAGATCGCTCTCCTTCATTTTGGAAGTCCACAAAGTAAGAGGGAAGGACCAAAGGTTGGTATAGATGAAATTCTGACACAACCTTAGGAAGAAATTTAGGATGAGTCCTAAGGACTACTTTGTCTTATGGAACACAGTATACTGGAGGGTCTGTGACCAGGGCATGCATCTCAGAGACCCTGCAGGTGGGAGGTAATGGCCACTAGGATGGCCGTCTTCCAGGTGAAATTTTTAGCTCACAGGTAGCCAGAGGTTTGAAAGGTTTCCGAGTGAGCATGTCTAGCACAGATTAATGTCCCAGGCTGCAACTGGACGTGCCTTTGTAGGAGGTCTGTATGCAGAATTCCTTTAAGAAACCTCTTAACCACAAGTAACTGAGCCAGAGATAAGGAAAACCTACCATGATACGCTGAAATGGCACTAAGGTGAACTTTGACTGTAGAGTACTGTAGACCTGAATTTGAGAGGTCTAAGAGGTACTCAGAACTTTATCTGGTGGGCAGGAAAAGGATTCAAAGAGGACTTTGTACACCAGAGCGGAAACGCCCATTTGGCTGTGTAAGTTTTCCTAGTGGCTGGTTTCCGTGCAGACAGAAGAATATCTGAAACCTTCGAGAGACATTGAACCGTTTACTTCTCACCTCTTCGGAGCCAAGCGTGAAGGTGAAGCGATCTCAGGTTGGGATGGACCACAGGCCCCTGAGTCAAGAGGTTCATCTGAAGGGGAGTGGTCTCGGAGGAACTGCCAACATATTGTTGAGTAGTGGAAACCAAAGCTGTCGAGGCCAGAAGAGAGCAATGAGGATCATTTTGTCCCCTGGGATTCGAACTTGAGGAGTACCTCTGAATTAGAGGAAGAGGTGGAAAGGTGTAAAGAAAGCGCTTTGTCCACTGCAGCCTGAACGCATCCTGACAGAAAATGCCAGGCCCTGGATTTCTGGAGCAGAAGAGAGGCAGTTTTGCGTTGAGTGGGGATGCAAAGGTCCAGGTCTGAAGTTCCCACCTCTGAACAGTGACTGAAATATGGTTGAGTCAGAGACCATTCGTGAGGATCTGTCTCTGTTCTGCTGAGACGGTCTGCCAGTTCGCTCTTGTATTCCGATCGTAGACCGCTTGAATTAGAGCCTTGTGCTCCAAGCACCATTCCCACACTCTCATCACTTCCCTGCATAAGGGTAAGAGTGAGCACGCCTTGCTTGTTGATGTAATACATCACTGCTTTGTTGTCCGTTTGAAGGAGAATGTTCTTGTGACAGAGAATGTCCTTCAGCCGGACCGCATAAAGGACGGCCTCATTTCTAGGACATTTATGTGAAGCTGGACTCGACCTGAGTCCACGACCTTGAGTATGGAGAGTCTGACAGTGAGCTCCCACCCCATTAGGGACGCGACTGTGATAATGGAAATCTGATGATCCAGAGGAGCAAAGGATACCTTCCAGGAGATTGCTTCTTGAGTCCACCAGGTGAGCGACTTCTTTAGAGGTTCTGTCACTTTGATGGGATAGGATCATGCGGGTGAGTGGTTGGGACCACTGAGTACTGAGCATCCACTGAGTAGTTCTCATGTGCAGACATGCTAGGGGTACAGTGAACACCAAGGATGCCATGAGGCCTAGCATCCGCTGTATCGAGAGCTGGGACTGAGTTGTTTTCCCCGATGTGACAGGGCCATCTGAAGGATATCGCCTCCTGTCCTCTGGAAGAAAAGCCTTGTACAGGAGGCGCCCAGAAGAGTCCCTATAAAAGGAGCCTGTGGAGGGCTGCAACTGCGATTTTTGAGGTTTAGCAGAACTCCCATGGACGTGAGGAAGCGAGAAGCCATATCTACGGCGCCCAGAGTTCCCTGCCTGGAAGGACTCTGACAGAAGCCAATTGTCCAGATAAGGGAACACCTGTATTCCAATCTTTCTGAGGTGTGCTGCGAGAACTGCACAACACTTTGTAAAACTCACGGCGCCGAGGATAGCCCAAAGGGCAGGACTCTGAACTGACAATGCTGTCCCAGAGCCACAAACCTCAGGAATTGTGATGCCTTGGTGAATAGAAATGTGCTGGCAAGCATCCTGCATGTCTAGGGAGGCTAGCCAGTCGTGTTGATGAAGCAAAGGTACAAGGTTCCTAGAGAAATCATTTTGAATTTCTCCTTGGGCAGAAATTTGTTTCGCTTTCTGAGATCCAAATGGGCGTATGCCCCAGTTTCTATGAAACCAAAAAGTAATGGGAGTAGAACCCTGTGTTCTGTTGATGCAGCGGCACTACTTCTCTGCCCTGTTGTTCAGAAGGCCCTGAATCTCGGTGGCGAGAAGGTCTGACTGAAGGGCTGACAGCCTGGACTGTCGCTTTGGGGATGTATCCGAGGGTCTCCACAAGATTGAGTGAATACCCCTCGATTATCCAGGGGACCCATTTGTCTGAGGTTATGGACTTCCATTGATTGTAGAAGTGCATCAGACAACCTCCCACCGCTGAGGAAAAGTCCACCTCGGCAGTTGAGATGGGACTTGGGCCAGCAACTCATAAGGTGGACGCTGGGCGGGGCCCTTGCGCTTGTTGAGTTTTCTTTGAGGTTGGAAGTTTGATTTTATGGAAACTTCTTCTGCCTCGAAAGGACTGACGGTTATGAAACTGACGCTTATTGACACTCCCTTGAGAGGGACAGGAGGAGGTCGAGCCAACTAATGGCTGACCTAGTCTTTTGCGTAGCTTCTAGAGCCTGTTCTACTTGAGGGCTGAAAAGATACACACCATCAAAGGCAACGCCATTACCTGCTGTAAAGCGCCATTCTGAAGCCTGAAGTGCACAGCCAGGAATGACGGTGTTACAAATACCAGTGACGCCGTGATCAGGAAGCATCCATAGCTGCTTTAACCTGCTGGTTATTAGATTCGGATACCTCTGGTAATGGTTTGAAGAAGCTCTGGCTTTGTATCCAATTCGGGTAGAGCTTCAACCATCTGTTTGACAGAGTGCAAAAGGATATACTCATATTGAGAGAAATAGCCTCGTAGCTGGCGATACGTATACTAGGGTGGAAGCAGCAAAGACTCTTACCTAAGGTGTCTATCTTCACGAGATTCTTTTGTTAATAGGCCGAGCTGTAGTAGTTTGGGGAAGGACTTTTATCATTCTCTGCCAGTACTACAATAGGATCCGCAAAGGCTTGAGACGCCTAAATGGGTCGATCCTTGGCTGCTGAGTATTTCCTATCTATGGATTTAGCCGCGAAGGAGTGAGAGCAGAATTATTCCATACCATTTGAGACGAAGGCCTCAAGGAAGGCTGAACCGGAGGAGTCAACCTGAGGGATCTCTGGAGCATGAAGGTACTGGAGTCTTAAATTCCCAGGATCGATGTCTGTAGTCTGGAGAGAAAGAGTGGAAATCAAATTTTCAGCAGAGACTTAAAGGACAGGTCCTCGACCACAGGCTCTGCAGCAGGAATAGATCCTGCTTCATCCACTTCCATCACCCAGCCGAGGTCTGGGTCAGGCTCAATGTCATCTCCTGACAGTCCAGGAGGGACTGTATGGATAGGAAAGGAGTGAAAATCAGAGGAAAAGGGACGAAGGAAAAAGTAAAGGAGGAGTCCTGAAAGCGGAAGACGCCTAAGAGCCCCGGCACAGCGAGGCGACAGTGCAAGAAGCGCACGGGCACAGAGAACGGCGCCTGGTGGAGCCACACGGCGCCGCGACGCTGGGACGGACTGCCAAGACGCTGCCGAACGTGCTATCAATGCCGAGGGCGCCTGAAACACCCAAGACTCCAAAAACAGGATTTGAGGGTAAGGAGGAAGGAAGAGCAGGAGATAAAGGCATCGGTGTGGCCCCTGTCGCAGCCATGTGTGTGGGGGAGACAATTAGCTGGCTGAGCCCATCGCACCAAGATGGTGCCGCGCGATCAGGAGGTCACCAACCGCCCTACCTGGTCTCCCGTTAGCCAGAAGGCCTCTGAGTGACCGAGCCAGGTAGCTGAACCAACCTCCCGAGCCCACTGCTCCATAAGAGCGGCCCACTGATGAAACTGCTCATCTGAAGACCTACCAGTGGGGGTGGGCGCCGATGTCAAAGACATCAGCTACCAGAAACTCAGAGCAGGTGACTCGAGGAGGACGACAGTAACCCCTAATAACCGACCGTCCTACGACTGAGACATATCAGAGGCGACCTCCGAGTGATGCCTCTTTTTGACCTGTGGGCGAAGAAGAGCTCGAGGCCGAACGGGTGCCGAGAATGCGATCGGTTATTTTATGCTCAAGGGACCGCCTTCCTCGGCATCGGACGACCATTGTCAGACCCCCTTCCAGAGAAGGCGCGACGGACCCAGCCCGACTGACTGAACAGCTTTCATATGAAGTCTCCCTACAGTCACCTGACCTGCTCATGAGTCCGACTCCGGTCAAAGTAGGCTGAGACTTCTTTTTTAAAATAAGAATAAACAAGCGATGCTTATTAGAGATATACTACAAAAAACAAAACTGAAAACTATGCTGCTAGTTTGAAGTTTGACTCCACCTGGCGGGCGTCGTCACTGAAAGCGCACTCGATGGCGGAAAAAAGGAACTGAGGCGGTTGGAGGGTCGATGCCGAGACAGTGATTACCGCACGAGCTGAGGCTCAGCTGTGCCCCCTCGCGGCTCCATCTCCCATGCCGGCCCTTGCGCAAAGTTTGCTCCGCTGGGTCCTAGTGCCTCCAAGCAGATCCCAATAGTGTGAATGAGTGGTGGAGGTCATGTCCAGGAAGATCCTGGGCGCCTCTGAGGCCTGTAAGAGGAGGCGGGGGATACCCGAAAAAGAGGTTAAAGCGCAGAAGTGGGTCTTGCCCCACGTGAGGCAGGGGCGTCGCGGAGGGGCAGACTGAGTCACCCCTGGATGCCCTACCGCTGTCCTGAGAGGCACCTGGTAGGGGCCGGGCAGGAGGCGGTCCGCCTGAAAGCGCAGGGGTGGACCTGGGGAGTGACAGAGGTCCTGAACAGATTGCAGAGTATGCCCTGAAGCCTGGAAGGGATCTAGGATGGACTAGAACACTTGGTCCAACAGCAGGTTCCCAGAAAAAGGGGGCATCGGCGACCGACAGCTGGGCCTGGGCAGCAAACCAGCAGCCAGGCGAAGTGCCGAAGGACAACGCCAGAAGCCGAGAGCGGGCGATGCATCAACCACATCTAAGCACGCATGGAGCGGGTGATCGGAAAGGAGGGCATGGCAGACAGCGACTGAGTTGATCAGGGCCATGAGGGGCAGGCTGAGCGGGAAGCAGGGCGAGACCAAACATGAGAGGTGCATGAAAATACACAGGAATCAAGGCGGGACAACCATGGCAACTTCCTCGGGAACCTCGAGGTAGGCAGCCATGTCCGATGAAGAGTCCTGATCCGCAGCAAGGAAGTCAAGCGTGCCGGATCCGCGGCATGGCGCCATGGAGGAGGGATCTGGGGTGAGGAGGAGCAGGGGGCTCAGGCGGGGTGGCCTCCAAAAGGAGAATGCGGACCGGGGGCAAGGTCCCCATGGTCCGAGAGGTCCCTGCCAGAACACCCCACTAAGGATCCCACATCCTGGAATTCTCCATAAAGGAGTCCACATGAATGGGGGAGGCGGAAGCACCGGATCGAGGCCGGACCCTGGCCCATGGACGTAGAACCTCCAGCACAATGCAGGCGTGCCCGCGCCTTTAATAAGGGCAGGTCCAGAAACAGAGGGCACCAAGAGCAGGCGCTAGGAGGAAGGCGAGCCAGTTCGGGAACGCCGACCCCAAATAAGGGGAAAGGTACTCCAACTCCTGTGGTCTGGCAAGGGGTAAGGGACTCAGGGTTGTGTCCCTCAGCGGGCCCGCCCGGGAAAAGTCATGTCAAATGGCGCCAGCGGAAGACAGTGGGAGACCCCCGAGCAGCTGAAACAGGTGCCGGGGCGAGCGGGGAGGGGCACGGAGCAAAGCCCCGAGCAGGGGTCTCCTGGCGTGGGAGGCCCTCATCGCCAAGGAAGCATCCTGTCGAGGAGGGAAGGAGGAGAGGCCCATTATCGACAGTGGGATCAGAAACAAGGCCGTTGAAGATAAACAAGCCAGCAGGCTCGGTCGCGGGGAGCAGCCCTGACGACCAGGAATGCTCACGTTGGCGATGAAGGCCACAGTTGATGGAGGTAAGCAGAGGAGCGTGAGGAGTGTAAATCCTGCTATGTCTGAACGAAGTTCCTTGACTGGAGCCTTTAATGTGCTCCCCTCCCGAGATCCGTTCCGCCTGGCTGGATGATCAGCTATGAGCAAGTCACAAGGTCCAGCAAGACAGCCTGGGCCAGAGAGCAGCAGCGGTGCTATGAGGAGCACAGGCCTGGCCTAGTGGAGTAGAAGAGCCAGAGCCTGGGAATAGTACACATACCCAGGACCAGAAGCAGGGCCGGGATGCAGCGAGTGATGCACAGGCCCGGTCCTGGAAGCAGAAAGCCAAGGCCTGGGCGTGTTCCACAGGCCCGGCAGAGAGAAGGAAAACTGGGCTGGGCTGTTAGCAGCATCCCTAGTGAATCCCAGACCCAGCAAGAGTGCCTGGGCCAGGGAGCAGCAGGTGTACTGGGAGCTCTAATGGAACACCGGCCTGCTGTAGAAGAAAGAAAATTCAGGCTAGAAGAAGCCCCAGACTCCGGCAAGAGAGCCGGGTCTGGGAGCAGCAGAGGCACTGTGAGTGGGTCACAGGCCTGCTATGGAAGTCCGGGGTGCTGAGAGCAAGTCCCAGGTCCCGGACCCAAAGGTAGAAAATCGGTCTCAAGTTCGAGTCGAAGATTGCAACCCTACGAGGTCAGGAGAGCAGAGTGTGCGAGCTGAAGCCAGCAGGAAAATGAACCGAGGGTACTGGGGCTGTCCACTCTTATACACATCCACAGGAAGAGATGTCGTGTGGGTGCCCCCACGGAAGACTGCTGGAAGAAGCTACTGTGTGACAGCGCCACCTGGTGGATTCTCCTACAAGTAATGACTTACTGCAAGAGACCAGTCCTAGAAGATCTACTGTTACAGGTGGTAACCTGTTTTTCTAGGGATGTGGATATGCTGTTCTTATCCACACTTGTTGGCAGACTCTAGCAGTTCTCCGGGAGGAAGGAGGCAAGAAGCACACCCCTACTTTGGGAACAGAGATTGGAGAACTGAGGCCCCAAAACCAGCTTCCTAGCGTGACTCAAGGCGATAGTGGTAACGGGTGATGAAGGTGTTTGCTGTCTTCCAGGTAGCAGCACGGCAAATTTCCTGGATAGGGATGTCCCTGGAAGCAGCCACCGACGCAGCAGTATGCTGGGTGGAATGAGCTCTTATCCCTCTGCAGTGCTCCTTGCACGCCATCCTATAGCAGAGATCAATGCATGATGTAATCCATCTGCCAATCGTCCACTTTGTTGCAGGCCTGCCGAGTGCGGCTTCAGCATAGGTGACAAACAGTGGCGAACCTCCCCCGATTTCCGCCATCCACTTCTTATAGTAGGAGAGAGACGCCTCAGGTGCAGAGTATAGAGCCTGTACTCGGCATCGGAGGTGTAGTTCAGGTAGAACACCAGCAGAGTCAAAACCTGATTAAGGTGAAACTGACACCCTTCGGGAGGAATTTCAGGTGGGGGAGAGACAACTTTGTCCCTGTGGAAGACCAGATAAGGAGACTCCACCAAAGTGCCTGGAGCTTCCCAGTCCTTCTGGTGGATGTGATAGCCACCAGGAAGGCCATCTTCCACAAAGTGTGACATCTCACACTTGTGCATTGGTTTGAATGGCACCCATGAGTTTTGCAAAAACCAGCAGTAAATCCGTGGAGGTTCACACACGGAGGATATGTGATAGAGTCTTTGAAAAGCATGGAACACCTTCTCCTGTGCCATCCTCTGCTGACTGGCTTGCACCCTGTAAGCAGAGATGGCTACTCAGGTACATCTTATGGCAAGACTGAAGAGACCCCCTTTGGACAGAGACCAATGGTAGTCTAAAATGCTCACCCAGGGCAGGACGAGACGGTCCAGGCCCTTGCTCCTGGCAACAAATGGAAAACTTTTCCATTTGAAGGCTAACATTTTCTGGTGGAATTCCTTTCTGGATGCTTTCACTACTGTGAGTACATCCTCAGAGTGACCCAAAGCCTGGAACTCTAGCCGCTCAGGTACCAGGCTGTCAGGTGCAGGATTGAAAGATAGGATGGAATACCTTCCCCGATTGACTGATGTCAGGTCCAGGCATGCTGGAAGACACCGTGGGAGCCTGTTGCTGAGGCTGAGGAGATCTGGATACCAGAAGTGGCGGGGCCAGTCTGGGGCTACCAGGATCACCTGCGCCTTGTCCCTCCTCACCTTTAGAAGCACCTTATGGATCAAGGGAAATGGAGGGAAGGCGCAGAAGAGGCCTGGGGTCCACGGCCCCAAAAGACATCCCCCTGCAGCGATCCTCAAGAGCGGGTGGGCATGAAACAGCCTCAGTTTGAGTGTTTCCCTGAGGCAAACAGGTCCACCATTGGTTTGCCCCAGTGGGAGAACAGGCTGTCAGCTACCTCTGGATGGAGAGACCACTGTGGGACGTCCTCGCCTATGTGGCTGAGGGCATCTGCCAGTTGATTTGAGGCTCTTGCCACATGAATGGCTGAGAGATCTGCCTCCAGTCAGCTCACGAGGGTCCAGATGTGGAGCAATTCCCTGCACAGCAGCTGGGAGTCGTGTCGCCCTGTTTGTTGAAGTAGTACATGGTCATGGTATTGTCCTGTCTTGACTTGAACCACTTGACCTTGAAGCTGCTAAGCATATGATGACAGCACCAGTCTGACCGCTCTGAACTCTAGCAGGTTGATATGGTATTGGGATTCCTGGAGGTCTGAACCTGGGGCCCTGTTGTTCCCCATGTGGGCTCCCCAGCCCATGAGAGAGCATCGATGTCGTGAGGATGACCGTTGGATCAGGCGGACAAAAGAGATTCCTTCCTGCAACTGTTCTGGGCGGTCCTTCACTGGAGGCGCCCCCATCTTCTGAGTCACAGTGATCAGCTGGTCGAAATGACCTAGGCACTGAGTCCACTGTGCAGCCAGCTCCATTGAAGGGGTGCATATGCCATCAGGCCCAACGGACACGGTGGTGCAGGCCACCATGTAACCCAGAAGGCACAGAAAGTCCTGAGTAGGCGACGTGCCCAACCAGAAAATGACTGGGCATAAAAGAAAGAACCTCCGCCTCTGTCTGCCGGGAGCCTGGCTCTGGCTCGGCAAGAGTCAAACTCTGCCCCAATGAAGCATATCACCTGAGAAGGCACAAGCTTCAACAGCCTCGTTGATCAGGAGGCCAAGTTGAGAGCAGGTCTGGAGGACAGGTCCCTGGACCTCTCCACCTCTTGCTGGGTGGAACCTGCCAAGAGCCAATCATCGAGGTAGGGGTACACTCTGATCCCTCAACACCTGAGATGGGCTGCCACCACTGCAATGCATTTGGTGAAGACCCGTGGGGCCGATGACGGGCGAAGGCATGGCTCGGAACTCGTATAGAGTTCCCTCTGCTCTGGGCGGAAGAACGCTGGTGGGGCAGACAGATTGGGGCGTGAAAGAATGCATCCCGAGATCCAGTGAGCAGAACCACGTTTTGCTCCAGGGATGGTATGATCTGGGACAGAGTTACCATCCTGAAGGTGCGCAGCCTGAGATACTGATTCAGGTCGCAGATCTAGAATGGGGCACCAGCCCCATATCCACTTCAGGACCAGGAAGCACCTGGAAATGAACCCTGAGTTGACTGGAGGATCTGTCACTCGAACCACTGCCTCCTCGAGGAGGAGCTGGGCTATGTCATCTCTCAGAACTGCCGAGTGTGGGCTGACTCTCTCCCTCCCGTGGGAGACGCGGGCAGAGCTGGGAGGGTACTGCTCTAATTCCAGAGGCAGACCCTGACCGATCACTTCTAAGACCCACCTGTCCGTGGTAACAGCAGACCAGGTGGAAAGAAAGTGGAGAGCCGACTCCCGCAGGGAGGACCCAGAGCTGCTATAATGGGGACAGGGGTGGCAACCCTATCCCATCACTGAGCAGGCTTGGAGGAAGAGGGTCAGGACCTGAACCCTGACCTCCCTGTCTGCGGGCCAGTGGAGGCCTGGACTTGGGCTTAGGTGCCATGCCTGTGCCTGCTGTTGCTGCCCACCATGAAAGCAGGGTGCTGAAAAGATTTTTCTTGTTCTGCTGTTTCATGGTGCCAGGGGCGTGCTGAGCAGGAAGTGGCTGAGTCCAAGGTGTCCCTGGACTGCTCGGTTGCTGAGCTGACCATCCACACCTGGGCTGAAGAGATTGGTACCCAGGAAAGGAACAACAGTGAGTTTGTGCTGGGTATCCACTGAAGGTGGAAAGCCTCAGCCAAGCCCTGCAGCGTGATGCAACCGTGGCTGCCACCGAACGGGCGCATAGTCCCCAAGTCCAAAGCCATCTGAAGCTGCTGCTTGGCAGCGGCATGGCCCTGGTCCCCGACTTCCTTGACCATAGTCTGAAGGTTCACGGGAGGTGCGGGAAAACTTCATCTAAGCAGCTCAACAGTGCATGGGAGAAGTGCACCACGACGGGCCGAGCTCGCCACAGAGGCCCAGAGAGGAGGCTGCATAGACCTTCCTGGCCGTGGTGGTCCAGTTTTTGGACTCCTTGTCCAGAGGTCTATCAGTGTCACCAGAGCTGCCTGAGCATCTGAACACTGAGGCATTCACCATCCCCTCGGCGAGGATGTTCAGTGAACCCGAGAGGGACCCAATAGGCACCGCATACTGAAGGCCATCCGGCAGTCGGGCGCTGGGCAGGAGGCAGGATGCTGCCAGAGCTCCAAGGCCAGGACAACAATGGCTTTGGCAACAGGAAAGGCTTGTGGTGTATCCCTTCGTTTAGAATATCTCTAAGAGGGTACTCCACCCTTTTCTGGACAGGCTCCAGGGCATCCCTGTGGATTTGGAGATCAGGCGGAGGATCCCTGAAAAGGCAGACCCTCCTCCACCGACAGACTACCGATAGACTCATCGAACCGAGGTGAGAATGTAAGTCAGTGTCTTACGTATCCAAAGAATCCGGATAGATTGGTCGGCCACCAGGGTCCCCTTCAACATGCCTGGGGTGATCAGGCGAAGGGCAATGCCCTAGAATTCTGCAGCCGTAGAATTTTGTGCAGAACTTCTGCAGTGCCGAGAATTCACTGTTCTTGGTAATTATTAATATTTCAGTTTATCCATAGAACCTGGTTCCTTTCCCTCTTTTTATATCCAAAACCCTCTGTGCTCAGAATGTGATGTTATCAGTGCTGTGTCATCATACATTAGCTAATGAAATGGCTGCATTCTGCCACAGAAATGAATAATCACTTATCTACCACAGCTCCCACTGCCAGAGGTGGTGGCACAGCACATCAGGCATGGTGATATTTGTTCAACCTGCACTACAGCCTAATACAATTTTCAGTCTTACATCATTACACTAGGGCCAACTTAAACAAAACCTTGACAATAGCATAGACCTGTTAAGTCCATATCTTACTTTGTACAAACTTATTTGTGCCTTTAAGGTATAGAGATGCCATCTGAAATGAATAAGTGGTAAAATTAATTAACCTGTCATTTTTAAGAAAAATAAAGTAATTATGCCCAGAAAAGTGGAATATAATAATTTGTAGACCTGCTGAAAGAACAGACCCGTTAAATAAATAATTGCGCTGGTCACATTTTGACAGGGTTATTGATTACATATTGTCATTGGTTGATAAAGTCACCTAAAAGTTATGGAGAAATGTTGTGTGCAGGGCCAGCAGTTGGGCCAGAGGGTAGAATGTTGTGTCCTTGTGCTGGCAACTCAGGTTCAGAGATGAGCTCTGGGAGCTGGCTGGGCAGCACAAGGACTGAGGGAACACATCACTGCTCTGAGCCTGGGAAGGTATGGCGCAGTGTTCTGTCAGACGGGGGACACATTGTGATGGGTTGGAGAGTTTCATCTCACAATGGGTTCACATGCATGTCATGGCCTGATGGTGTTACGTAGTGTGTCAGGGGAAGCAGGTTGGCATGAAAAATGAGTTTTGCAATATCTCCTCTATTCTGTTTATTCCATTTAAAGGGACCTGTATGAATGAGGATACAATTTCATGGAAATTAAGAAAATATATATATACACACACACACATATACATACATACATACAGTATCTCTCTCACTATAGATATGTATACACACACACACACACACACACACACACACACACACATTTATGTGTATGTTACAGATTGCATATAAATATATTAGTGATACACAGTGGGGACCTCATGAGTGGTGTAGAAAACACATACAAATATATAAGTGATGGACAGCGGAGACCTCATTAGTGGGAAAGATAGCATGCGTATAGAAATACCTCATCTATCACATAAGGTCCTGTCTGCATATTTCATTTTATGCAACAGGCTAGGACCTTAAGGGATAGATTTTTTTTTGTTGTTGTTGCCTTTTTAGGCATAAAATTATTTCTGCAAGTCTGTTATTTTTGAACTAGTGTTACAGTGCTTTCCCCTTCCTGATTGCTATAACCATTACCATGGAAGTGTAGTCAGGATGACAAGCTGACACTGTGATGCGAGTGGTTAGATTAGTGCATGAACTTCATAATATAAACCACTGCACGAGAATTCTCTGCAAATGGTAATCCAGCTGCAGAACTTGGTCCCAATGTGCTGTAGAAAAGTAGGGCCTTGCGTAGGTGACCGACAACCTATGTGGGAGTCCTGGAACAAGTCCGAGAATCCTTTGTATGAGCTCCTCCCGAAGGCTGTTTAGGCGGCAGCTCCACCTACATCGTGGAGAGACCGATTTGGCGAACTGGAGCGGGTTTCACTGGCTCCAAGGGTGGAGGAACCAATTTGACTGGTTTCAAAGGAGTCTGCTTCGCCCTGGAGGCGAAAGCCAAGTAATGGCCGGAGTAGAAAACCATGGCCGGCTTCTGTCCGACAGAATCAGCTGCTGCTACATTAAGTCCTCGAAGCGTTGACGGAATTTCCGCCAGCCTCTCTCATCCAAGGAGGATGAGATGACCAGTGGCGCCGCTTCTTTTGGAGCGCTTATGTGCCTTCCTCAGTCTGTCGGTTGAGAAGTCCTAGATCATCGAACTGATCGACTGGCCGATTCAGTCGCTTGGGAGACACCAGGGAAACCGTGACTTGCCCAGATCCAGGACTGGTTCCTCGATGGAAGTCCAGCTGGCTGGTCTCCTCATCAAGAAGAGGCAGGACTGGATTCCTAGTCAAAGAGTTGTCGGCCTCGTCGGTGACAATGGGTCCGGACCTCGGTCGACTGTGACGGCAGGGGCCGAAGAAGCAAGTGGCCAAGTAAGAATTTCGACCAAAGTCGACATTGCCGCCCCTGGGATTGAGATAGCTCAAGATCCCAAGAGTGTCTTCCCGAGATTGGCGTTTCAATCCTTTCCTTCACCGACCGAGAGGAATGCGAGCCTGCAGGTCCCTCGCCTTAGTAGGAGGAACTGACACAGCTCGGAAGGAACCCAAACGTGGAGCCCAGGTTGAAGGAACAAAAATCGACCGAGAAGATGATTATGCGGCCCGTGCCACTTCTTCAAGGCCTGTATCTGTTCCAGCTGCTTGGCGGACCCCGCAGCTGGAGACTGCCCACGGGCCTCTTTGGATTTCACCAGAGGATTCAGTTTCGGGCCTGCCAACTTGAGGGTGTGAGGCGATGCAGCCGAGGGATGTTGGCAGATGGCTTGAGGCACACACAGAAGTCTGGGTGTCATGGCCGACACCCAGGCAGTATATGCACGCGGTATGCGGACAGGTGCATGACATTTTTGGCTGCATGGGCACCGTGAAATCCAGGGAAGATTTGTCTTCTATGACCGAGTAGCAAAGAGCACAGTCGCTAGCTCGAACGAGCCAAAGTTTAGGAATAACCAAGGGTTAGAAGCCAGGGCCTACAAAAGCGATAGCAAAGAGGAGGCAACCTGAATCTTCCAGTGGAAAGGAAGATCTGAGCGCCATGGGTGGAGCAGAGGGTTATACCTCCGGTGGGTGGTGGAGCCAGCTTCTGGCAAGATTTAAAGGGGAAAGAGACATGCCAACAAGTGTGGATAAGAACATCATATCCACATCCCTAGAAATAAGATTACACATTTGTTTCCTCTCTGTGGAGTAGTAAGAGAGGATATTTCCACTTCCTACTTTGGAGGTCTTGCAATTTTTTCCAACTCCTCCAATGGGAGGGACCAAATAAACTTTGCAAAATTGTGAGGGTCAAAATACGGTTAACCAAATTTATTTATTATTAATTTTATTTATGTCTAATTACTGGGTAAGTGCACTGATTCAAAGGACCGCTTTCACATGACCTGGGCCACAAGATGGCATAGAACACATACAATGCAAATTTATAAGAATACAGTAACATACAACAATTAAAATACAAATCCAACACAGTTACTAATAAAAATGCAAGCATACAATGTTTATAGATCACCCAACAGAATGGGGTGCCAACAATGGTGGGTACAGGTGCATAGCTTATAGTGCAACAGGGGGTCAGGTGCCCACATACAGCAGAGCAAGCGAGACAAGATGCAATAGGTAAGTAAGTTGCTAGCAGGTAGGATACAACAGATGCACAAGAAAAATTTAAGAATAATACCAGGGCAAACACAAATAAATAGGCTCGGTTACTCGCCTTAAAGCTGGGGTATGTGCACAGGGGAGTGGATTGGGAAAAGCACCCGGTAAAGGGCTAGAAGCAAGTAAAGGATTAGAAACAAGTGGAGGGTGGGGTGAACCAGAGAAGTGGGGGGGTGGCGAGGTTAACCTGATGAACAGCAGCATCTGACTTCCGCCAACAGTCAGGCTTTCAGGTGGGATTTGAAACTGAGGTGAGTGTCAGACGCACCAGAGGGACACGGAATCTATTCCACAGAGAGGGGCACTGACAGATAGGGCTTTACCTCCATGTTGGTGTAGACTCTAGGACCTTGGGGAGGGGAGACATGTTTCATGGAGACTCATGGGTACAGTTCTAACCTTGAGAAGAAGAGAAGAGTATGGGGACACCTCCTCTTAGGGTATTATCAACAATACAGCCGAGGGCATAATCAAATCGTCCTTGTAGAGGAAGCCAAGCAAGCAACCTGCAAAAAGTCAAAGTGATGGGTTGAGTATGGAGCTAGAAGAGCCAAACGGCAGACACTATTGTAGACTGATACTAGTCTTGCATGGAGGCGGAGGACATGCGTGGAGTAGATGGGGAACAGTAATCAATTATGGGGAGCAGATTACCTTGGCGACAGCTAGGCGGGCCTCTGGGGTCAGGTAATGTTTCTGACGGTAAGTGGCCCCGAGCTTTGATTAACCCCATGCATTTATGAGGTTGATGTTCCGTGTAGGGAGTGGAAGGGCAAAGGGTCACACCCAAGTGCTTAAAGGTACTGACATTCTCCAGGGCAGGACCATTAGGGAAGGAGAGAGAGAGAGAGAGGGAGGAATTGGATTTCTGAATGTTAGCAAGGTAGGGTTTAGACCTAAGAATCATGGCTTTGGTCTTCTCTCCTTGTGCAGAAGCAAATTAGATATGAACCAGTGGTGGGCTGGATCCATAGTTTGGATAAGAACAGTGGATATATTAGATAGGGACTTGTCGCTGTGAAAGAGGACAAGATCATCCATGTACAGGAGTGCTTTGCTGCTGAGGCTGTCAGTGGGATGCAAGTTGATAAAGATGGAAAATAGTAGGGGGCCCAGAATAGAGCTCTGGGGGCCCTGTGGAGAAAGGCAGGTCAGGGAAATGGCAGTACCAATGCACACTGTTTGGGAGCAGCCGAGAAGTAGCTCCAAAACCATAAGGAGCGTCTCATTAGAGCAGCCCTAGCAGGTGGAGTTTAGTGTTCAGAAGGGAGTGGTTGACAAGGTCAAAGGCCTTGGTCAGGTCCACAAATACAGCACCAGCGACTCTCCCCAGTCCACATTCCTAAGTATGTGGTCTGTAAAAGTGCGCCATGGCAGTTGTGGTGCTGTGGTTTTGCAGAACCCATGCTGCTGACTGCACATTAGGTTGTACTCTTGATATGACTGGACAGTTGGTGGTGAACTATTTTCTCAAGAAGCTTGCTTAGGTGGGGAAGGATGGAAATTGGCCTATAATTGTCCGAGGAATATAGGTAAAGCATGGCGGTCTGCATGGAGGAGGTGGACATGTCAGACCGAAAATAAATGGAGGGGGTTTGAAGATGGCTGGGAAATGAGCTTGAGCAGGGAGAAGTAGAGAACGCCTGAGCTAGGGAGAACTTTATAAGTTTGGTGATAGCTTTTGGGAGCTAGCCATGAAGGAGAAGGGGGGGGCAGTAGCAATGGGAGAGGAGGAAAAGGGTGGGCCACCTGGGCTGGGTCCTACACTAGTGTGTTGACCGATGGGAAGTTTATTGAGGTGAGCAGTAAGGTCTGTGAATTCCAGGTTGAAGGCCTGGGCAACTTCAGACGGATCAGACAGAGGGGCCAGTGGGGAGTTCAGTTGTACAACAGGGTTATTAGTGCAAGGACTGAGATATGGAGCTAACGGAGCCCCAGAAGCACTGGGGATTACCAAGGTTTTCCCTCTGAAGGCTATGGTAAAATTCTGTTTCTGGGACTTGGCCATTTGTTTGCATATAACCTTCAAGTTATTGTTTTGTTTATTGCACAGCTGTTTACATACAGGGGCGCTTGCCTGGTGTCCAGAATATACTAATTTGTGATGCAGGTGCTTGTTATATGTCTATGTTTTTCTTGAAAATGATCAGTCAGAAACAAGATAGGACAATACTACAGTGTTCTCAAAGGCAGAAGATTACACTAATATAGGCCAAAAGGTATGAAGCTCCGTGCTGGGTGGCCTTCATCCACCCGGACGTTGTCTTGTGTTCTGCCCTATGGGGCAGATGTCTGGGCTGATGGGACCCGGCAGCTTCTCCACATGGATCAATGAGCTACTTTATATTTTAACCTTAAGGACTGGCTACCAGTATAACCCTCTGAGAAAATACAGGTCATGGTGGTTTCCCAGTAAAGTATGTTCACAAAACATTAATAGATTAAATAATACAGTGACATGTACCAGACATTTCCAGTACTTATGAAAAGAAACTGCAGAAGTCATTTATTTACAAGAAACACATCTGAACCCCTCCCCATCTGAAACTAACCTTAAGAGGTTGATATCAAGTATATGCTTCTTCCTATACTCCAGGAAGAAGATGAGGTACAAGTCATTCTACTCCATTTATAACTCCTGTCTCCCTGATCCAGGAATATATCAATCCCTATGACCAGCACGTTATGACAGGACGATTATATGACTCTGAAGGACATTAGAGAAATACAGGTTACTCACCTGTAACAGGAGTTCTAGGAATGGTATATGTTGTTCATCCACACTCATTGGCAGTATCCTTGCCCTTAAATCTTGCCGAAGGTCTTCAAGCTTGCTCCTCCCACCCACCGGGTGGTATAACTCGGCTCCCCCATGGCGCAAGATCTGGCCGCTGGAAGCTCAGGTTGGCGTTAAGGCCGAAGTCGGGAGAATGGAGGAAGGATGAACAACATATACCATTCTAGAACTCCTGTTACAGGTGAGTAACCTGTATTTCTAGGGACATGGATATGTTGTTCATCCACACTCATTGGCAGACTCCTAGCAGTTCTCCGGAGGAGGGAGGCAAGACGACACCCCATATACTTACTTGGGAAAGAGACTTGAGAACCGAGGCCCCAAAACCAGCATCCCGGCGTGACTCAAGGTCGATGTGGTGGTGGGTAATGAAGGTGTTTGCTGACTTCCAGGTAGCAGCCTGCAGATTTCCTGGATAGGGACGTCCCTGGAAGCAGCCACCGTTGCAGCAGTATGGCGGGTAGAATGAGCTCTTATCCCTCTGGGAGGCTCCATGCCCGCTAACTTATAGCAGAGATCTATGCAGGAGGTTACCCACCTGCTTATCGTCGCTTGGCTGCAGGTCTGCCAGATGCGGCTTCAGCGTGGGTGACAAACAGCTGGCGAACCTCTCCCGAATATCAGCCGTGCGCTCCTTATAATAAGCGGCGCCCTTCTAGGATCCAGAGTATGGAGCCTATATTCGGCCTCCGAGGTGTGATTGGGGTAGAACACCGGCAGAGTCAACACCTGGTTAAGGTGAAATCTACACCACTTCTCGGAAGGAATTTCGTGGGGAGAGGACAACCTTGTCCCTGTGGAAGACCAGGTAAGGAGACTCGATGGAAAGCGCCTGGAGCTCTCCCATCCTTCTGGCTGACGTGATAGCCACCAAGAAGGCGGTCTTCCACGACAGGTGAGAGAGAGCACACCTGTGCATAGCTTCGAATGGCTTGCCCATGAGCTTTGCCAGTACTAGCAGTAGATCCCACGGAGGTGGGGGTTCCCTGCACTGGAGGGGAAATGTGATCAAGGCCTTTGAAAAGCGCCCGACCACCTTCTCCTGCGCCATCGACTGCTTCGCCCGCGCCTCGGTAAGCAGAGATGGCTGCCAGGTGCACCCTTAGGGTCGCGACCTAAGCCCTTGACTAGAAAGGGACCATAAATAGTCCAAGATGCTTGCCAAGGAACAGGAGGAAGGGTCCAAGCCCTTGTCCTGACACCAAATGGAAAACCTTTTCCATTTGAAGGCATAGCATTTTCTGGTCGACTCTACGGGACGCCTCAACTACATTGAGGACCCCGTCGGAAAGACCCAAAGCCTGGAACTCTAGCCGCTCAGGAACCAGGCCGTCAGGTGCAGGGATTGAAGGTCCGGATGGAACACCTTCCCTGATTGACTGAGAGCAGGTCGGGCGAGCTGGAGCTGCCGTGAGTCCTGGAGCTGAGACTGAGGAGATCTGGGTACCAGAGCAGGGCCAGTCTGGGGCTATCAGAATCACCTGCGCCTTGTCCCTCCTCGCCTTGAGAAGCACCTTGTGGATCAAGGAAATGGGGAAAGGCGAAAAGAGGCCCGGGGTCCATTGCCTCGAGAAGGCATCCCCTGCAGCGAGCCCTGCTGAGGCGGGCATGGAACAGACTCAGCCGTTCTCCATGGAGGCAAACAGGTCCACCTGAGGTGTGCCCCAAAGGAGAACAGATGCTGTACTACCTCCGGCAGGAGAGACCACTGTGGGATGCAGCCCCTATCCGGCTCAGGGCATCGGCCAGGGTGTTGGAGGCTCCTGCCACGTGAATGGCTAGGAGATCCGCCTCCAGGCTGCGCCGGTGACCAAATCACGGAGAGCTTCCTTGCATAGAAGCATGGGCGCGTCCCGCCCTGGCGGTTTAGATAGTACATGGTCGTGGTATTGTCCGCCTGGACTCGGACCACTTGACCCCGGAGGAACGGAGCAAAGGCGGTGAGAGCTAGGCGGACCGCCGGAGCTCCAGCAGGTTGATGTGGCATCGGGACTCCCGGGGACCAGAGGCCATGAGCCCGTGTTCCCCAGATGGGCACCCCAACCCATCAGAGAGGCATCGGGTCGACAGAGAGACCGCCGCTCGGGCGGATTAACGGGATGCCCTCCTGCAAATGATCTGGAACGGTCCACCACTGGAGAGCATTCCACATCCCTGTGTCACCGACACAAGCTGGTCCAAGGGATCGAGCGTTGTGACCACTGGCTGGCCAGTCCCACTGAAGGGACTGTGTTCCAGCCGGGCCCAACGGACCACGCTGGTACAGGCCGCCATGAGACCCAGGAGGCGCAGGAAGTCCCGGCAGGGCGCAATTGCCCAACCAGAAATGATCGGGCAAAGGAGGAAAGAACCTCGGCCCTGTCACGGAGCAGCGCTCTGGCTCAAGAGAGTCGAGCTGCCCGATGAATAAAATCACTGCTTCGCTCGGTTCGACTTGGCCTCGTTGATAAGGAGGCCCAGTTGAGAGCAGACCTGGAGGGCCAGATCTCTGGACCACTCCGCCCCTTCCTGGAGGGAGCTGCTATCAGCCAGTCGTCCAGGTAAGGGTACACCGGACCCCTCGGCGCAGCAGGAATGCTGTCACCACTGCCATGCATTTGGTGAAGACCTGGAGCTGGAGACAAGCCAAGGGCATGGCTTGGAACTCAAGAGAGATCCTTCCGCCTGAAGCGAAGGAATCTCTGGTGAGACGGACGGATAGGGACGTGAAAACGCGCCCTGCAAGTCCAGAGAGCAGAACCACACGCTGCGTTCAAGGATGGTATTATCTGAGCCAGAGTGACCATCCTGAAGGTTCGAGACCTTAGGAACTTGTTTAGGTCTGTAGGAGTCGAGAATGGAGGCGCCAGCCCCGTCCGCTTCGGAACCAGGAAGTACCTGGACACAAACCTGGGTCTGAAGGAGGGTCCACCACCTCTCTTACCACCTCCTTCTGGAGGAGGAGAGTGATGTCGGCTCGACGAGCCGCCAGTGAGCTGGGGATCCCGAAGCCCCAGGGCGGCGGCTCTGAAGGGTGGTGCCTGCTCGAATTCCAGAGGCAGGCCTCTTCCACCACCTCAAGACCCACCTGTCCGTGGTAACAGCGGACCAGGCGGAACGGAGTGCGGAGCCGTCCCCACGGGGACCCAGGAGTGGTGGCGGGGATGGGGCGACACCCTCAGCCCGTCACTGGGCAGGCTTGGAGGAGGGACGGCCGAGGGACCTCCTGGGCCCTTCCTCCCTGCCTCCTGTTAGAGGAAGCCGCGGCTTGGGTTTGGGATGCCAAGGCCGAGCCTGCTGGGCCCTGACGTTGCTGGCCGGGCGCCACCGGGGCACAGAAGGACGAAGGGCTTAGGCTGTGGTTTGCGGCCTTTGTCCTTCTGAGCGGAAGAGACCGAGTCCAAGGTGGCATTGGACTTCGATCCTCTGCAGGTGACCTTCCACCCCAGGGCCGAAGAGGTCAGTCCAAAAGGGAACATCCGCCAACTATGCTGGTATCCGGAGTAAAGGTGGATATCCTCAGCCAAGCCGCTCACTTAAGACAGCCACTGCGGCCGCCACCGATCTGGCACATGAGTCCCCTACATCCAAAGCAGTCTGGAGCTGCTGTTTGGCCACTGCCCTGCCCTGGTCCCGCACCTGCTTAACCGTAGTCTGCAGATCGGGCGGGAAGATGAGGATGACCTCATCCAGGGGCCCAACAGGGCATGAGAAAATGTGCCATGAGGGGCCGAACTGGCCTGGCGAAGAGCCGAGAGGGACTGGCGTAGACTTTTCGCCCGACATAGTCCAATTTCTTGGACTCCTTGTCAGGAGGTTGTCCACATCCCTGGCGTTGCCGGGCGCGGGCATGTGTTGGCTCAACCCCTCAGCAGAGGGTGTTCAAAACCGGACAAGGAACCGGTGGGACCGTGATACTTCCTGGCCATCCTGGCCAGGCGCAGGGCAGGAAGCAGGCGCTGCCAAAGTTCCAGTGCTGGACCCACTATGGCCTCGGCCACCGGAAAGGCCTCGGCCGGAGAATCCCCTCGTCCAGAATCTCCGTGAGGGGATACCTGGCCCGCTTGGAACGGGTTCGAGCCCATCCCGTAGACTCGAGATGAGCCGAAGCAGTCCTAGGAAGGACTGACGGGCTATCGTCCATTGGCTGACCTCCTGAAGACTCCAAGTCCAGTCGCTTGGAGAAGAAGGAGAATCATCTTCGGACTCGGAAGAGTCCTCGAAGAGCTGCCTCTGGCCTGAGCCACCCTTCACCTGCCGAGGTCGGTCGGGAGTGAGGGTAACTGACAGCCGATGGGGTAAACCCTTAGCGACCGAGAATCCTTGGTCGGAGCCCCAATTGGTGGCTGTGGAGCGGAGGTTCCACCGGAATCCCAGTGGAGCAGCTGGTTTTGGCCAACAAATCGGCCTGGGTATGAGCCTCCCGGACAAGTCGAGGGTTGTGTCGGCCGTTCGGTGACAGCCACTTAATGGCGGGAAGGCGCGGAGTCGGCTTATTCCGGCCAGGAGGAGCTGTTGCAACATAAGGTCCCCGTACACGTCGACGTAATTCAACCGAAGCCCCCCTCATCCGAGGAGGAGGGCCCAGGAAGGGCGGCGCCGCTTACCGAGTGCCGACCGAGACCGCTTCTAGGACGGTGGGAACGGCTGGACCGCGAAAGAGGTCCGAGACCGGGAGAGTCCCGAATTCCCGGGTCGGCGAGGAGGTGTCGGCCAGAACCCGCCTCCTTGACTCGGAAGGTCCATCCGAGGGCTCCGGAACCGGGCTAGGCACAACCCACAGGATCCTCAACTCCTCCCGGGGAACCGGGAGAGGATCTCGGCTGCTAAAGCGACAGCCGTCAATGGGTGAAAATCGACAGCTTCATCCAGTGGGAGTCTCGGTCAACTGACCTGGCGGGGACACGTCGAGGCCAGTGGCGGAAAGCTTGACCGATCGACAGCTTGACGGTCGAGCCCGAGAGAGGACCCTCTCACATCCCAAGGCGTCAGCGGACTTACCCTTGTCCCTCTTTTGGACCGAGAAAAGGTCCAGCAGGCATGAGCCCTTCTCCTTTAGTGAGAGGGACAGACAAAAGCTCCTTAAAGGCCATTGTGGGAAGAACCCAGAGAAGGCCCAGGGATAAATCGCGGCCGAGAAAGAATACAGCCTGTGCCTCCTCTTGAGGCGACCATCCGCTCGAGCTGATCCACAAGAACCCGCCGCAGGGGCAGCCAGGGCCTCCCGGGACTTGCGGAGAAGCGCGCTTCTCGGGGCGGGCCCAGTTACCGTCAGACATACGGTCTTCGGGGCGTGGGCGAGAAAGATGACACAGGTCGCCACAAGCGCAAGGGTGGTACCAAGGCCTAACAGTAGACACCGATAGGTGTGGATCAAGTCGAGACATCTTCTGCCGCATGGGCATCTCGAAATCAAGGTGGGATTTATCCATGCGGCCTTGAGGATCGAAGACTGAAGTCTTTTGCAAAATATTATTTTAAATCCATGAAAGCAGAAACAGGACCAGTCGCATAAGCGCCAAGGCGTTAAGGAGGAACCTGAGCTTCAAAGCGGTAGGAAGATCTGGCGTCATGGGGGCGGAGCCGAGGAGTTATACCACCGAGTTGGGTGGGAGGAACAAGCTTGAAGACCTTCGGCAAGATTTAAAGCGACAAGGATATACTGCCAATGAGTGTGGATGAACAACATATCATGTCCTAAATACAGGTTACTCACCGCAACAGGGAGCTCTGGGAATGGTATGTTGTTCATCACACTGTGTGGAGTTCTGCTAAGCCTTGAAGATCTTCAAGTATCCACCCACCAGAAACAATGCAAACTCTCGGCTCTGTAACATCAGATAACCTGCGGAAACCAGGTTGTCTTGTCGAGCCGGGAGGCGGGTGGGTCATGTGGATGAACAACATATACCATTCCTAGAACTCCTGTTACAGGTGAGTAACCTGTATTTCTAGGGACATGGATATGTTGTTCATCCACCACTAATTGGAACTCCTAGCAGTTCTCCGGAGAAGGGAGGCAGGCGCCACGCCCTTACTTAGGTAGAAAGACAGGAGAACCGGGACCCTTGCCTATCAGCGTGACCCAAGGTCGATGTGGGAGGGAAACAATAAGCCTGCTTCGGGCAGAAGCCCTGCGGATATCCTCGACCGAATATTCTCGGAAGCAGCCACCGATGCAGCGGAAGGGTGGGTAAAATGAGCACTTATCCCTCTGGGAGCTCAATGCCCGCCCACCCATAGCGGAGACCTATGCAGGAGGTGACCCACCGCTCGTTGTCCGCTTGGCTGCAGGTCTGCCAGGTGCGGCTCCAGCGTGAATGACAAACAGCTGGCGAACCTATCCCGAACTAGCCTTACGTCCCTGGGTAGATGAGCGTTAAATAGGGTCCCATAGAACCTATATGACCTCTGAGGTGTGATTTGGGATGAACACAGCAGAGACAATACCCAGATAGAGAAGACTCCGCCCGCCTCGGAAGGAACTTGTGGGGCACAGGACAACCTTGTCCCTGTGGAGACCAGACTAGGAGATTCAAAGGGCGCCTGGAACTCTCCCCTCCTTCTGAGATGGCATAGTAGCCCCAAGAAGGTGTTCTTCCACAACAGGTGGGGGAATCGCACCTGTGCAACCGGTTCGAGCAGCTTGCCCAGTGAGCTAAGCCATACCAGCGCGGGTCCCACAGAAATGGGGATACTCTCCCAAAGGGAGATGTGATGCGAGCCTCAGAGAAGGCCAGACCACCTCATCTGCAGCCACCGACTGCCTTCCAGCCCGTGCCCGGGAGAGACAGGGGCTGATCACAGAAGCACCTAGAGGGTCAGGCTGAAGCCCTAGTTCAAAGAAATGGACCCTGAGACGGTCCCGGAATGCTCGCCCGGGGACAGGAGAGGGCCAGACCCTATCCCATCATCAAATGGAGAAAGGCAGCATGTTGGCCAACCTCTAGCAGGACGCCTCAAGAACGACAGGGACCTTGCCGGGACCAAGGCCTGGCCCCTAGTGGCACAGAGACCAGGCCTTCAGGTGAAAGGGATTGAAGGTCCAGATGGAAAACCTTCCCCTGAAAAACAGAAATCAGGACTGGAAGGGACTGGAGTCGCCTCGGGAGCCTGAGGCTGAGACTGAGGAGAGCTGGATACCAGAGCTGGAATCCAGTCTGGGGCTACCAGCATCGCCTCGCCTAGTCCCTCCTCGCCTTGCCCGTGGGTCAAGGGAAATGGAGAGGCGTGGAAGGGCCCGGGGTCCGGTGGCCTCGGGACATCCCAACAGCAACCTTGCTGAGGGGCGGGCATGAAACAGTCTCGGCCTCGTATTCTCCTGGAGGGAGGAGGGAGAAGATCCTGTGCTACCTCCGACAGGGGAGACCACTCGGAGGCGCAGCCTATGTCCAGCTAGGGCATCAGGCCAGATTTGGAGGCTCCCGCCATTAAATGGCTGGGAACCGCCCAGACTGCGCCGAAAACCCAATGCGGAGAACCTCCTTACTACCGAGGCAAGGGGCTCGACCGAACCTGGCGGGGTAGGTAGCACATGGTTGTGGTGTTGTCGCATGGACTTAAACCACTAGACCTCACACAAGCGGAGCGAGCGTGCAGCTTGCCGGACCGCCTGGAGCTCCAGCGGGTAGGAAGGACATCGGGACTCCCGAGGAGGACCAGAGGCGAAGCACTCTGTATTCCTCTAGATGGGCACCCCACCCATCCGAGAAGCATCGGTCGGAGAAGACCTCGACTCAGGGCGGACAAACAGGATGTTCTCCTGCAGGAGCTGGAACGGTCTGAGGGGAGCGTTCCCTAACTCCTGGGCTGTAGTCACGAACTGGTCCGAGGGAACGAGCACTGTGACCGCTGGCTGGCCCGTCCCCACTAGGGGAACGCATGAACCAGCGGGTCAAACAGACCACGCTGGAGCCAGCCGCCATGAGGCCCAGGAGGTGCAGGAGATCCCGGCAGGGCGAACTGCCCAGTCAGACCTGACTAGGTAAGGAGGAAGAACCTCAGCCCTGTCCGCCCAGGAGCCGAGCTCGGACTCAAGACTCAAGCCTAGTCCCAAAGAAGCATCACCCGCTAAGACACGAGTTCCAACATGGTCCGGTAAAGGGAGACCAGCCTGAGCCTGGAAGGGTCATAATCAGGCCGCCATCCGGGTGGGGCTAGCCGACCCTCAATGCCGCAGAAACTGCTGAGCAGAGAACTAAGGGCCTGCCAGGAGAACCTCGAGGGAGAGATCTCCACTTAGAAAAGGGAGGAGTCTCCCAAGAAACTGACGGAACGAGGAGGGCACATCCTGGAGACCCAGGAAGAGTCAAGCTCGCCCGAGGATGGGATATCTGGTAGAGACACCATCCAGGCATGCAGAAGGATGGGGCAAGCCCCCATCCGCTTGACACCAGGAATACCTGGACACGAACCCAGGGTCAGAAGGAGGGTCCACCACCTTCCTGATCACCTCCCAATTAGAGGGCAGGCAAGTCGGCCCAGCGGGCCGGTGAAGAGGCTGTGGACGCACGATCCCGTGGGGCAACGCTCAAAAGGAAAAACCTGCTCGCAACCCGCAACAGGACTACCCTAAGCACCACCCAAGTGGAAGAGGGTGGAGCCGCCTCACCGGGAAACCCGGGCAGGATGACGGGCCGGGGACAGCGCCCTCAGCCGTGGCCACTGAGCAGGCTTACGGAGGAAGAGGCCGAGGGGCTCTGGATACCTACCTCCTGCTTCCTTTGAGGAAGACGCTGGTCTGGTGACAGGCTGCCCAGCGCACCTATGGCCTTGTGCTGGGCGGCCACAGCAGGGGCCGGGGCAAAGGGCTCACGCAAGGCTGTCAGCTGCCCTGTTCCTCCGGGCGGCAGTGACCGAAGTCTGGAGTGGCATCGACTTCTGGCCCCTGGAGGTGTCCCTCCACCCAGGGCTGAAAAGGTCAGTCCCCAAGAAGGAATGTCCGCCAACCGTGCTGGGTTTCCAAAGAGAAGGAGGATAACCTCAGCCACGCCCCGCGCGCATGGCCACTGCTGCCGCCACCCCATCTGGCACAGGAGTCGCCCAGATCCAGAGCCGCCTGGAGCTGCTGTTTCTCGCCACCGCCCCTACCCTGGTCCCGCACCCGCCGGACTGTGGTCTGCAGGTCGGCTGGGAGATGAGGGAGGACCTCGTCCAGGAGCCCAAAGGGCGGGAGAAGTGTGCCATTAGTGCCGCCGAGCTGGCCTGTCGGAGGCCAAGGAGGACGCAGCGTAAACCTTGCGCCCGACATAGTCCATCCTTTTGGATTCCTTTGTCAGGGGCCTATCCACATCCCTAGCGCTTCAAAACATTGAAAACATTGTCGGTAACTACCCTTCAGCCGAGGGGTGTTCCGAAACCGGCAGAGAACCGACTAGGGACAGGGTACTTCTGGCCACCATGGCCGAGGCGCAGGGCAGGAAGTAGGCCGCCTAGAGCTCCAAGGCTGGGCCAGCGATTGCCTCAGCCAACGGGAAGGCCTCCGAGGTGAGCCCCCGGTCAAGAATCTCCACAAGGGCCCGCTTGAAAATGGGCTCGAGCTGCATCCGTGAATTCTGAGATGAGCTGGAGCAGACCCATAAAGGACGACGGGCTGTCTCCCACAGAATGTTCCGGGAAGACCCTGGGTCCTCCATGCTAGGAAACACAGCGGAGTCGATTTCGGGCCCGAGGGGTTGCGTAGCCGCCGAGGCCTGAGTCACTCTTCGCCTGCCGAGGGCGGGCGGGAGTGAGGGGAACAAATAACCCGCGTGGACAGGTCATGGCCCGCCTGGGTTCCACCGAGGACAGTGGGGCAGCAGGGATCGGACGAGCAACCGGCTCTGGAGAGGGCACCTCGACTGCCTCGGCGGCTGCGTCGGCCCGACCTGGCAGCGGTTGCTTACTAACCGAGAATGAATCGGGCCGATTGATTCTCGGAACAACAGCTGCTGCCACATAAACTCCTCGGAATGTCGACGCAAACCGGCATCGAAGCCACCTCATTCGGAGAGGAGACGAGGAAGAACGGCAATGCCACTTGACTCGGTGCCCTTAACTGAAAACGCCGAGGTCGCGGAGCGGCTAGACAGAGAGGAGGACCAGACACGAATCCTCAGGGGAACCGAGGGCAGGCCTGGGAAGGAGCGGCGCCCGCTCCTCCTTCGCTCGAAGAAAGGCCGAGGACTGCCGACCCGAAGGTACCGCAGAACCGCGGCGGGATGGTGACACTAGCAGAAGACAGCCCAGATGACGGGTCAAGAGGCTCGGCACGCCCACGGGGTCCTGGCCGCTGACCTGACGGGACACCGTGAGGCCAGTGGTCAAGCAGCATCCTCGACCAAGTCGGCGTCGGCTGGCAGGGAGGGAACTCTCCCGCATCCTCTGGAGCCGATGAAGGGACTTAGCCTGCGGCTCCTAGACTTGGGCGAGAGGCAGGTCCCAAAGGTCCCTCTCTTCAAGGAAAGGGACTGGCGAAGCTCCTTGAATGAAGCTGCATGAGGAGAACCCAAGAGGCGGGATAGGCGCGTGACCGAGGAAGAGGGAGGAAGGCCACCCTCCCCGAGGAAAGAAGATCGAGCTGCTCAGAAACAGCCAATGCAGAAGCTGCCTGATGATCCGAGGAGCCGGAGCGAAAATTACTGGTGCCCGAGCCCGAACGGGCCGCCATGGTCCATCAGAGAGCTGGTCGAAAGAGCACACAAACCTCGCAGAGCTGAGGATCATGATCCAGGTCAAGGCAGTAAACGACATGGAGTGCGGGTCTCTCCTGGAGGAATTGACCGGCGCCTCTCGGGCCAGAAAAGAATGAGCCATCAGCATAGCGAAGAAGAAAGGATCAGTTTAAGAAAACTTCCAAATGATTTCAAGACCGAAATTTCCAGGAACCAGTCGAAAACGCAGAGCGCTAAGGAGGAACCTGAGCTTCCAAGCGGTAAGGAAGATCTACGCCATGGGGCGGAGCCGAGTTTTACCACCCCGTGGGTGGGAGGAGCCAGCTTGAAGACCTTCCGTCAAGATTTAAAGCTGCAAGGAACCTGCCAATAAGTGTGGATGAACAACATATCCATGTCCCTAGAAAGTGTATTTCCAGCGATGGTAAACACGCTTAGTACTCAAAAGGTTCCTAGCCAAACTCCTTGGTTTGCTCCAAGGATATCTTATTCTGGATGAAGATTTTAATGTCACTATGACCCCAGAACTGGACCTCACATCCTGCCCATCATAGAGCAACAACAGCACAAACATATATTCAAACCCAGCTAAAACAGCTGGGACTGGTAGATGTGGAGACAATTTTTTCCCCACAGCAAGGGCATATACTTATTACTCACCCTGATATGTGACATATTCTCAACTAGATTAATTTTCACCACCTATGAACATTTTCACACAATACTAGACCTCACATATGACCCAACAATTCTCTCTGACCATAACTCATTATGTTTAAAATTAATCTGGGAAAATCTAAGCATTTCTGCTTCTGTTGATTAAATACTTCCTAATCAGGAAGAGAGTTTCTGAACCCCAAATTAATAACTGTCTAGCATAGACAATAATACGGAGAAGGTATCTCCAATGATATTGTAGGATACCGTAAAACAGTAATTAGAGGGATATAATAAAATATATGACATTATAAAAAACAAAGAGAACATAACTATAAGTAACTCATGGAGGTAGTAGGGACACTGCAAAGTTTATACCTTCTGGGAGATGGGAATACAGTCTCGCATTAATACACTCAAAGCGGAAATACAAAAGATAGTGGATGACAAGGTACAACAAGCCCAGCATATTTAAAGCATGATTTTTATGAGTAAGGAGCTCCGGTACCCGATTATTTGCTCGATGACTACAAAGATGGATGCTCAATTCTTCTCCCCTGATCGCCCAGGACGATCCTGAACCTGGGTTGCCAGTGTGATGGCAGAAAGCCGAGACGCCATGCTAATCACCAAGCAGTAAAAGCACATGTTGTGGAGGTCCATGCTGACACTTTCTGCCTGCACCAACTGCAGAATTAAAACCGGTTTCTTGCCTTCCATCATCGAGCATGACCACGAGTGGAGTTAGAAGGTGCAGGAGCAACTGTGGTGTAGAATATAGACCGGAACAGTTGATGAGTCATCTGAAAAGTGCAAGAAAACTCAAATACCTTCAACCCTGCACAGCTGTGAAGGAGAAAGTACAGTTATGTAAGAACTTACCGTAACAGCAGATCTTTGAGAACAGCTCTTGCAGCAGGTTACACAATTGGGACTGAAGCTAGCAGGTGGCAGGACACGAAACTATCTAACTAGCCACATACAGCGAGAACCGCCCGGCTTCGACGCCGCCACTCTGACGCTCCTTACATCATAAAAGGTGGTCCTCAACATCCCTCAGTTCTCCGCCAGAGACTCCGCATAGCGATATAGATTCTGAAGGAGACTGAGGATTTGCTTCAAGGGAAGACCAATAAATGTCAATGCAATTACAGATGACCTCCTGAGGAAGGTGTGTGGAAAGCCTGCTGCAAGAGCTGTTCTCGAAGATCTACTGTTACGGTAAGTTCTTACGTAACTGTACTATCTTACTTTGAGATACAGCTCTTGTTGCAGGTTACACCATTAGAACCAAGTCCCAAGCAGTGTGTGTTAGCCTGTAAAAATGGGAGGAGGACTGGAGAAGGTGAAAAGGAACCCTCATGAAATGAGCCCTGCAGGATGGCAAGGCCAAAGCCAGCTCTGCGCCTGGAGGCAATGTCCAGACTGTAGTGTCTCATGAATGTGTCCACTGTACTCCAAGTAACTGCTGCACAGATGTCTGAAGCTGAAACGTTCCTCAGGGAGGCAAATGAGGCTGCTATCCCCCTGGTGGAATTACCATTTACCAGTCCCAGTAAGGGTTTGTAACCATTTTGAAAGTGTCTGGATACAGGTACCCCTAACATCCTGGGGCAAATGAAACAAACAACTGATCTGACTTTCTGTTCTGTTTGGTTCTACTCAGATCATATACAGCTCTTGCACATAAGTGCCTGGAGCTCTGAAATCCTTCTAGCAGAAGTTACTGCAACTAAAAATAACGCCTTTCAAGAGAAAGGCTGAGCTTGCAATCGCGGCTGGTTCAAAAAGGGGTAGTGTGGAGGGTTCCAAAATGAAAAGAAGGTCCCAAGGAGGATCGGGTCCCCAGTTGGTGGTTTCAGGTGGAGGATGCCATGCAGAAAGGTGCGTGACAGGTCCAAATGGGCTAAAGATTTGTCTCCAAAAGGAGCACGGTATGCAGATAATGCTGAAAGATGCACCTTTATTGATGAATAACTTACCCCTGCATCTGACAGGGAAAGAAGGTACTCTAGTACCGAGTTTATCGGTAAGTTATGGGTCCAGGTCACGGGCCGAGACCAAAGGGAAACCTGTGCCTTATCATGGCATATGTGGCTCTAATAGAGGTTTCTCACTGCCACAAAGATATCATCAACTCTGTCTGAGACTCCACGCGAGAAATCGCTATGTCCTCAGGAGCCAGGCGTGCAGGTGTAAGGATGGCAAGTTCATGTGGACCAGTGATCCGTTGTCCTGTGACAGTAAGTGCCCTCATTTCTAGGACGTTTATGTGAAGGGCTCCTTCTGTGCTGGACCATAATCTGGGTCCTTTATCACCAAGGTGAGCACTCCAACCTGATCCTGACGCATCTGAAGTCAGGATATGGAAATTACGTACCTCACCGTAATTCTTGATCTTCTTGGATGAGTCTCCACCACTCATTCACACTAATGGGATCTGCACCGGAGGTACTAGGACCCAGTGGGAGCAAACTGTTTTGCTAGAGGGTCGGCGCCAGAGATGGAGCAGCGAGGAGAGGCACCATGAGCCTCAGCTCGTGTGGTAATGACTATCTTGGCATCGATCCTCCAACCGCCTCAGTACCTTTTTTCTGAGGAGGTACAGTGTGACTAACCTAGAAGGATAGCTTAATCCAAAACCGGACATAACATAGTCCGGACGAACTGTATAAGAAGGGTCAACAAACCCGCATAAGAAGGGTCAACAAAGAAGTCTCCACAGCCTAAAGACTTGAGGGAGTGAAGACCAACAATAGAGGTGAGCTCGGGGATGGAGGTGGGATGTGAATGAGTGGTGGAGACTCGCCCAAGAAGATCAAGAATTACGGTAGGTATGTAATTTCCATATCTTCCTGGACATAAAGTCTCCACCACTCATTCACACTAATGGAAGAGTACAAGCTGATAATCCCCGAGAGGGTGGTAGGAGAGACCAAGAGCTCACAGTTTGAAGACAGGAGTCCATTAAGGATGGTTCTGCCAAAAGAAAGATGTCGTCTGGCATGGACATCCAGGGCATAGTGTTTGATGGATATGCACTGAGGCTCCAGGTAGCCGCATTGCAAATATCTGCAATGGGCACGCTAGATTTCCGCTAGGGATGCCAACGACCGCCTAGTAGAGTGAGCGTGACTCTTACCTCCAGCTTAACCTGCACCATGGAATAAGTGGCGAAGGCATGCCACCAGCCATGCTGAAATACATCTGATATGACAGGTTGACCCAGCCGGTCTCACTGAAGGAAACAAACAGTTGAGCTTTGCAAAGTCTTTTGTTCTATCTAGATAGAAATAAAGCTCTTTTGCCATCCAAGGAATGAAGAGAACGCTTCCTTCATTTTGGAAATTGCAAAATAAGTAGGAAGGACCAAAGGCTGGTTTAAATGGAATTCTGAAACAACCTTAGGGAGAAACTTAGGATGGGTCCTAAGAACTGCTTTGTCTTTATGAAACACAGCATACGGAGGGTCTGTGACCAAGGCATGTATCTCAGAGACCCTAGTGGCTGAAGTAATGGCCACTAGAAGGCCGCTTTCCAAGTGAGAAATTTTAACTCACAGGTAGCTAGAGGCTCAAAGGTTTTTCAAGTGAGCATGTCTAGCACAAGATTAATGTCCCAGGCTGCTACTAGACGCCTTATAGGAGGTCTGGTATGCAGATTTTCCTTAAGAAACCTCTTAACATATGTAACTGAGCCAGTGACAAGGAAGGACTGGCTCATAAGCTGAAATGGCACAATGGTGAACCTTAACTGTAGAGTATTGCAGACCTGAATTTGAGAGGTCTAAGAGGTACTCAAACTTTATTTGGTGGGCAGGAAGAAGGATTTTGCACACCACAGCAAAAACGCTCAATTTGGCTGTGTAAGTTTTCCAAGCTGCTGGCTTTGCGCAGCAGCCAGAAGAATATCTGAAAGCTCATGGAGACATTGAACCTGTTCACTTCTATCTCTTCAGGAGCCAAGCGTGAAGGTGAAGCGACTCAGGTTGGGATGGACCACAGGCCCTGAGTCAGAAGGTTCATCTGAAGGGAAGCGTTTCAGAGAAGCTCCGACATACTGTTGAGTAGTGGAAACCATATCTGTCAAGGCCAGAAGGGATCAATGAGGATCATTTTGTCCCCTGGGACTTGAATTTGAGAAGTACTCTAAATTAGAGGAAGAGGCGGAAAGGCGATAGAAAGAGTTTTGTCCACTCGCAGCCTGAATGCATCCTGACAGAAAATGCCAGGCCCTGGATTTCTGGGAGCATAAGAGAGGCAGTTTTGTGTTGAGTGGGGATGCAAAAGGTCCAGGTCTGGAGTTCCCCACTCTGCGAATAGTGACTGCGCTATGGCTGAGTCGAGAGACCATTCGTGAGGATCTGTCTCTGTTCTGCTGAGACGGTCTGCCAGTTGCTTTTGTACCCCGGCAGACAGACCGCATGAATTAGAGCCTTTGCCCCAAGCACCATTCCCACACCCTCATCGCTTCCTGCATAAGGGGTAAGAGTGAGCACCACTCCTGCTTGTTGATGTAATACATCACTGCTTTGTTGTTTGTTTAAAGGAGAATGTTCTTGTGACAGAGAATGTTCTTCAAAGCCCGGACTGCATAAAGGACGGCTCTCATTTCCAAGACATTTATGTGAAGCTGGGACTCGCCCTGAGTCCACGTACCTTGAGTGTGGAGAGTCTGACAGTGAGCTCCCACCCCATCAAGGATGCGCCTGTGGTAATGGAAATCTGATGATCCAGAGGAGCAAAGGATACCTTCCAGAAGACTGTCCTCTTGCAACCACCAGGTGAGTGATCTCTTCGAAGTTGTCACCTTGATGAGAAAGGACGGAGAGTGAGTGGTCGGGGACCACTGAGTAATAAGCATCCATTGAGAGGTTCTCATGTGCAGGCGTGTTAGGGGTACAGTGAACACCGAGGATGCCATGAGACCTAGCATCCGTTGCATTGAGAGAGCTGAAGCCGAGCTGCTCTCTCTGATGTATCGGGCCATCTGAAGGATATCACTCCTCCTGTCCTCTGGGAGAAATGCTTTGGCACAGGAGGTGTCCAGAAGAGTTCCTATGAAACGGAACCTCTGGGAGGGCTGCAGCTGTGATTTGTTGAGGTTTAGCAGGACTCCATGGATGTGAGAAAGTGTGACAGTGGCTATGGCATCTAGAGTTCCCTGCCTGGAAGGACTTGCTAGAAGCCAATCGTCCAGATATGGGAACACCTGTATTCTGATTTTTCTGAGATGCGCTGCATGAATTGCACAACACTTCAGAAAACTCGCTGGCGCCGAGGACAGCCCAAAGGGCAGAACTCTGAACAGATATCGCTGTCCCAAAGCCACGAACCTTAGGTATTTGTGATGCTTTGGGAATAGGAATGTGCTGGTAAGCATCCTGCATGTCCAGGGAGGCTAACCAGTCGTGTTGATGAAGCAAAGGTAACAGGGTTCCTAGTGATATCATTCTGAATTTCTCTTTGGGAAGGAATTTGTTTAGTTTTCTGAGGTCCAAAATGGGGCGATGCCCCGTTTTCTTTGGAACCAGAAAGTGATGGGAGAAGAACCCTGTGTTCCGCTGATCCAGCGGAACTACTTCCACTGCCCTGTTGTTCAGAAGACCTTGTATCTCGGAGGCGAGAAGATCTGACTGAAGAGCTGACAGCCTGGGCTGTCGCCTGGGGGATGAACCAGAGGGATCTCCAAAAGATTGAGGGAATACCTCTGGATTATCCGGGACCCATTTATCCAAGGTTATGGACTTCATTGATTGTAGAAGTGAGTCAGACGACCTCCCACTGCTGAGGAAGAGTTCACTCGGCAGCTGAGGTGGGATTTGGGTCAACAACTCAGAAGGCGCACTAGGCGCTTTGGGTCCTTGCGCCTTCTGCTTGCTTTTTGAGGCTGGGGGCTTGGTTTTATTAAAACTTCCCCTGCCTTTGCCTCAAAAGGACTGACTGTTATGAAACTGGCGTTAACACCCCTCAAGAGGACAGGAGGTCGAGTCAATTTAATGGCTGACCTAATCTTTGTGTAGCCTCTAGAGCCTGTTCTACTTGAGGGTCAAGAGATACACACCATCGAAAGGCAACGCCATTACCTGTTGCTGTGCATCATTCGTGAAACCTGAGAGCTGCAGCCAGGAATGAAAGTGGGTACAAATGCGCCGCTGCCGCCTGGGAGGCAGTATTGAAGGCGCCCATAGCTGCTTTAACCTGCTGGTTGTTGGACCTCGATACCCTGGTTATTGCTTGAAGAAGCTCTGAATTAGTGTCAGACTCGTAGAGCTTCAACCATTTGTTTGAGTGAATGCCAAAGGATATACTCATATTGAGAGAAATAGCCTTTAGTAGCTGGCAATGCGCATACCTAGGGTGGAAGCTGCAAAGACTCTCTACCTAAAGTGTCTATCTTACGAGATTCTTTGTTAATAGGTCGAGCTGTAGTAGTCTGAGGAAGGATCTACCTTATCATTCTCTGCCAAGACTACAATAGGATCCGCAGCGCTTGGGATGCCAAAATGGGTCGATCCTTGGGAGCAGCATATTTCCTATATATGGACTCAGCCACTGAAGGAATGAGAGCAGGATTGTTCCATACCATTTGAGGCAGCGCCTCAAAGGAGGGCTGTACCGAGGAGTCAAATCCATAGGGATCTCTGGAAGATGGAGGTACTGGAATCTTAACAGTTTCCCAGGATCAATATCTGTAGTTTGAGAGAAAGAGGGAATTCAAGTTTTGAGCAGAGACTTAAAAGACAGGTCCTCGACCACAGCCTCTGCAGCAGGAATAGATCCTGTTCCTTCCACATCATCACCCAGCCTAAGGTCTGGGTCAGGCTCAATGTCATCTCCCGACGGTCCAGGAGGGACTGTATGAAAAGGAAAGGAGTGAAAATCAGAAGTAAAATGAGGAAGGAAAAGGATTAAAAGAGGAGGAGCCCTGAAGACTGGATGACGCCCTAACAGGTCTCCGTGCCCAAGAAGACATGGCACCGAAAACACGCACGGCGCAGAGTAGCTACACGTCACCGAGGATGGCACCGACGAGGCGCGCCGGAGAAACTCAATGGCGCTGACAGACGATCCGCTCTGAGCGGGCAGCATTGACGCCAAGGGCATCAAAACATCCTAAGACCCAAAACAGGATTTGAGGAGAAAGAAGGATGAATACCAGGAGATAGAGGCATCGGTGTGGGCCCTGCGCTGCAGTCGGTGGGGGGGAAACACCTAGCTGCTGAGTCGACGGCATCAAGACGACGCCCAAGGCACTAGGGAGGCTCAACCACCCTATCTGATCTCCCAAAAGCCCCAAGGCCCCTGAGTGACCGGGCAGGCAGCTGGACCAACCTCCGAGCCTATTGCTCCATAACTGCAGCCCACTGATGAAACTGCTCATCTGAAGACCTACCAGAGGGCGGGTAGGGGTCGATGTCAAGACGCCGGCTATCAGAAACAGAAACCCGTGACCAAAGAGGAGACCGCAACTAGCCCCAATAACTGACCGCTCATGCACAGACATATCAGAGGGCTACCTCGAGTGATGCCTCTCTTTTGACCTGTGGGGTCAAGAAGAGCCTGAGGCCAACGGTGCAGAGTGTGTGACAGTTTACTTTATTTGCCGAGCGGACTGCCCACCCCTTGGGCACTGGACTGTCCGTTGTCAGACCCTCCGGAGAAGGCAAGGACCGGACCCAGCCCGCTGACTGAACAGCTTTATATGAAGTCTCATCATCGTACCTGACCTGCTCATGGTTGACTCTCAACGCAGGCTGAGACTTCTTTAAATAAGAATAAATAAACTATGCGATATTTATTCGAGATATTACTACAAAACAATGAAACTGAAAACTATGCTGCTAGTTTGAAGTTTGACTCGGCGAGCGGCGTGTCGTCACTGAAGTGCACTCGGCGGCAGGAAAAAAGAACTGAGGTGGTTGGAGATTGACGCCAAGATGGTCACTACCGCAGCGAGCCGAGGCTCGTGATGCTGCTCCGCGGCTCCAACTCTGGCGCCGACCCGCTAGCAAAAAGAGTTAGCTCCCGCTGGTCCTAGTGCCTCTGGCTCAGAGCCCATTAGTGTGAATGAATGGAGGAGACTATGTCCAGGAAGATCTGTGAAGGCGTGGTCGATAGGAAAGACTCCTGGTCAGGTGCTCTGGGGCAAGCCACCATTGGAGGACTCTGTGAATGGAAGGGACCGAGATAGGCTGATCAAGGTCGTCCTGGCGTTGGTCCCACTGCACACTGAGCATCTACTGAATGGTTCTCATGTGAAGATGTAACTGGGAACCATGGCTATGGCAGCTGCCATGTGGACTAAGAAAAATTACTCACCTTAGTAATGTTGTTTCTTCTAATGGGAGTCTTGCTATATTATGACAATTGCAGTTTGTCCCACCATTAGAACTGCCCGGAGGTGAAAGAGTTAACTCCCATTCTAAGAATGGAACTTGGAGCGCGAGCTCAGTTAGAGAAGCTCTGTCTGGCTATTTCAAACCCAAACTGTCAGATCTTTACGAGCAAAACTCACTAAGGTCTGTGTGGAAGCTGTAACCTACACTAGCCAACTGGCTACCTGACTATTAACACATATTCCTGGTCCCAACACAAAGACTCAAGTCAGGGGACCAAGTAGTAATATAATATAGGCACAATATAAGATAAAATAAAAACACCACACCCCAAAACCCCAAGAAGGTGGAAAACATATAATGGGCATAACTAGCGCCCACACTAGGCTGCCCACCCCATACCCAAGTAGAAGTTCTGAGAGGGCAGGCTGGGGAGGTTGATATATAGCAAGACTCCATTAGAAGAAACAACATTACTAAGGGGAGTAATTTTTCTTCAAACAACATGAAGTCTTGCTATATTATGACAATTGCAGACTACACAGCAGTACCTCCATGGAGGAGGGACAGAACCTACTTAGGGAATAGGCTCTGAAGCACAGCTGTGCTAAACCGAGCATCTCTCCTGGCCTGGACATCCAGGAGTAATGCTTGGTGAAAGTGTGTACGCTTTCCAGGTAGCTGCTTGACATATCTCTAAGATAGGGATGTCTCTGGCAGCAGCTAGAGACGCGCTGTACCTCTGGTAGAATGAGCCCTCAGGCCAGAGGGGGAACTTTCCCAGTTTCTGATAACAAATTGGATACAAGAGACAATCCACCTGGCAACTGATCTCTTAGTGGCAGGTCTCCCTTCCGACCTCACCATAAGTGAGAAAAGTTGGAGGATTCAACCTGTGACCCTTGGTACGTTCTATATAGTAACTTAAGGCCCTCTTAACATCTAAATTGTGCAATCTCCTCTCGCCAGAGGAGGAATGCTCAGTGAAAACACTGGAAGGAGATAGATTAAGATGGAAATCTGAAACCACCTTAGGCAAAACTTCCTGTTAGTCCTGAGGACTACCTTATCCCTGTGGAAAGAAATAAAGTCAGTTTCTACTGACAAGGCTTGCAACTCACTTATACGCCTGGCAGAAGTGATAGCCACTAGAAAAACAGTTTTCCAAGTTAGTACTTAAGCTCTGCAGAAGACAGAGGTTCAAAAGGCGGTTGCATTAACTGGGCAATGCAAACATTAAGGTCCCAGTCAGGGCCGGATCCCTAAAAGGTGGATTAGTATGAAGTAATCCTTTAAAAACTTGGAAAATACAGGGTGAGCGGAAAGAGAGGAGGGCTTCTGCTGACACAAAAAGCAGAGACAGCTGCCAAATGTACTTTCAGGGTAGCTGGTCTCAGGCCCAAAGAATTAAGATGGACCATATAGTCCAAAACAATGGGCAAATCAGCAGATTCCGGGAAATGTTTCCCAGAACATCAAATGGAAAACCTTTTCCACTTAGAATTATAAGTAGCTCTAGTGGAAGGCTTCCTAGAAGCCTTTAGGATTTCAAGAACACCCTGAGAAAGGTGTAGGTCAGCAATTTAACTCCTCAAGAGCCAGGCCTTGAGGTTGAGGGATTTGAGGTTCGGATACCAAACTCTCCCTGGGCACAGGTTAACAGGTTGTGATTCCTGGGAGATACAGGGAAGATGGACTGCTAGGGACAGAAGGAGGGTACCAGGGCTGCCTGGCCCAATCTGGGGCAATCAGAATCACCCTGCAAGGCTGGGATCTGATTTTGACTAGCACCTTGAATAGGAGAGGGAAGGGGAAAAGGCATAAAGAAACTTCCTTCCCAATCTAGGAGAAAGGCATCCAGGGGACTGAGCCCAACACTGGGGCCTGCAACAGAACAGTGGAAGTTGGTGATTGTCTGGGGCTGCAAAAGATCTATCTGAGGGTGCCCCATCTGGCAAAAACTATCCCAGTATTTGAGGATCCAGAGACCATTCGTGATGGCCCTGGGAAATCCTGCTGAGAGCATCTGCTAGACATTGTCCTTTCCTGGAAGGTGAACTGCTATGAGGGAAGTGTTCAGGGAATAGGCCAGAGACCACAACTTCATTGCCTCGGTGCACAAGGCCGAAGACTGAGTGCCCCTTGCTTGTTGATGTACCACATTGTTGTGGTGTTGTCTGTTCTGACTTGTACCACTTTGTTCTGAACAGACGAGAAAACACTTGAAGTGCTAAAAGACAGCTCTGAGTTCCAGCAAATTGATGTGGAGCAGAGATTCCTGAGGGACCACATTCCCTGAGTGAGAGGTCGCCCATGTGGGCTCCCACCCCAGGAGGGAAGCATCCGTGGTGAGGGTCAAGGAGTGAGACAGAGGAATGAAGGGGACCCCAGTCTTAAATTGCTCTGATCCTGCCACCACTGGAGGGCCTGATCAGGGTTCGGTCACTGGGACCAACTTGGAAAGGGGGTCTACTCTGAGACCAAAAGGCTCTCAAGTGAAACTGAATGTCCCTCATCTGAAATCTTGCTCCTTGCACTACAGCTGTGGGAGCAGCCATGTGCCCCAGGAGCTGCAAAAGTGTCTTGCTGGTCGAGAGACCTGCAGAGTGAGGAGGAGGCCAGGAGCACCAAGCCCTTATCTCCTAAGGGTAGGAAGGCTCTGGCCTGCTTTTGTGTCCACTCTGCACCTATGAAGGTGAGCACCTGAACTGGTTCCAGAACTGACTTTGGAAGATTGAGCAAGAAGCCCAGGGAGGTGAGCAGCTGCTGGGTAACTTGCAGGTGAGATTTTACCTGTTCTGGGGACTGGCCTACAATGAGCCAGTCGTCCAGATAGGGAAAGACAGCAATCCTTTGCCTTCTTAAATGAGCAACTGCTACTGCCAGACATTTTGTGAATACCCTTGGGGCAGAGGTGAGGCTCAAGGGCATTGCTCTGAACTGGTAGTGACCTGAGGCAGTTTGAATCCGAGGTACTTTCGTGGGAGCTTCTGATTAGGATGTGAAATAGGGCATCCTTGAGGTCCAGGAGGCTAGCCAGTCCCTGGCCTTAGAGAGGGTAAAATCATTGCCAGAGTTACCATTCTGAACTTTGGTTTCAAAAGGTGTTTGTTCAGATATCTCAGGTCTAAAATGGGTCGCCATTCTCCTGTCTTTTTGGGTAAGGAATATCTGGAGTACAGACCCTTGCCCTGGTGTAGGGGAGAAACCCTTTCACAGCTCTGACAGCCAGGAGGGTTGAGACTTCTGTTTCTAAAGTAAAGGTCTCTAAAGAGTTTGCAGGTGTGAGATCTGATTCTCATCTTTGGAAACTTTTTGAAGCTGAGAACCAGACCCTGGCTTACTACTTCCAGGACCCACTTGTCTGAAGTTCGAGACACCCAGTTCTGAACGAGTAAGCCAACCTGCCCCTACAGGTAAAGGAGAATCGGCCCTGGGCACCCCATCAGGGTGTCTGTTTGGCAGGTGCTTTAGGCTGAGGGTGGATCAGGCCTGCCCACACCCGCCTGCCTCTCCTCTGAGCATAAGCAGAGGAGGCCTGGGTTTGGTAAAGGCCTGTGAAAGGCCTACCTCACCCCTGGGGTCTGCCTCTGAGGAGTGACTTGCCGCTCCTTAGCCTGAGCACTCTTATAGGTAGTCCTATATTCATCCATTTTCTTCATATAATTCTCTGTCTGCTCCCAAACAGAGAATTTCCAACCACAGGAAAATCCATAGCCTTAGTCTGGGTATCCTGTGACAAGCTAGTACACCTGAGCCAGGCCAACCTACTAAAAGCTACAGACGTAGCCATGACTCTAGAGGATACATCATTAAAATCCACACCAGCATGAAACTGCACCTTAGATGCCTCAATGCCATCAGCAGCCACCTGTTCCAGCTCATTAGCAAGCTGACCAGAGGCCTGTTTGGCAAAAGCCATGACAGTGTCCCATCTAGATTTCTGATACCTTGCTACATAAGCCATGTAATTTGCTTGCCTGAGTCCCAAGGACGCTGCCATGTATTGTTTTTAGCCATGGCATCAATCTTCCTGGAATCCTTGTCAGGAGGATGTGAAGCCAAGGGAATATTAGTTTATCACAGGCTGCAGCCTGAACCACACCAACGTGACTGCATTGCTGTGAAAGGAATTCTGTATCAGGACCTGACAGAGTGTACCTCCTGTCCATCTTTTGTCCACAGGAGGCACAGAATTAGAGTTTTTAAATTTTTATTGTTTGTTTCCTAAATGATTTATGCAAGGAATAGACAACCTCCTAGACTCTGGAATATCCATCATTTCTACAAAATCAGGTTCCTCTTGCTCATCCACAGCTTCCTCCAATGGGAGCTGAAGGGTTTCAGCAACTTTTTGTAAAACATAAAGTGAGAAGGGACCCAGAGCGAAGGGGAGATTCAAAGGTCTGTCTGGGAGATATCCGTTCAATGGGCACACCAGACCCTCCAAGTCACATTCATACTGTTCATAATCATCCTCCTCCTCTGGTTCATAAAACTCTTCAACATCATATTCCTGAACCGTGGAACCGACTTTTACCAGACAGTGGCGGTTCGACGGAACCGGAGAAAGTGACTGGACAATCTGAATAGCTCTTGTTATCTCTGCAGCAGTTGGAGAAGGAATTTTGGGCTCCACACCTGCTGATTTTCTGTTTTCTTTACTGGAACTGGCCCTCCGAGCCAGCTTTACGTTGCCCGAGGAAGTCTTGCCCTGGTCAGAGGGCATCCCTCGTTCGGTTGGCACGAACCGGCTGGCCATCCGGGTCAGCGGACTTTTTGCCTCTGCTCCTGAGCGGCCAACTCTCTTATCCAGGGTGGCTGCAGGGAAATTTTTACAAATCTGGCAGTCTGAATTGAGGTGGTCAAACCTCAGACAATATACATGTGGTGTGGGTCAGCTTTGGCAAAGACTTCCCACAGACATCACAGTGTTGAAACCCAGTGGTCCCGGTTTTTCTTTTGGGTTTCTCAGACATAATGCCAGCCTAACCAAAACTTGCCCTTTTAAGCGGCAGTGCCAGGCAAGACACCCTTATCGGTTCCTAACCGTGTCACGGGTCTTGGAAAAACTGTAATGAAATCCGCTTTTTTAGAACCGATAAGAACCGGAACCGCACTCTAAAACCTTCAATTTCAAGTTTTAAACAAGCTGATCGGTTCAAAACCGAACCGATAACATTTACAAGTTCCACAGAAAAATAAACTGTAATTACTTACGATATCACAGACACAGCTTGAACCGGACGGTTTTGGCGGTTAAAATAATAATATTCTCGGTTGATTTGAACCGAGAAAACACTGTTTAAACCGAGAAATGAACCTGAGCAGTAGGAGAAATCTCGGAGCGACTGTTCAGTGAGGCGGAGTAAAGAATCTGACAGTTTGGGTTTGAAATAACCCAGACAGAGTTTCTAACCGAGTCACAGTCTAAGTTCCATTCTTAGAATGGGAGTTAACTTTTCACCTCGGAGCAGTTCTAATGGTGGGACAAACTGCAATTGTCATAATATAGCAAGACTTCATGTTGTTTGAAAAGGCGCAGCATGGTCTGTGCTGTGACCTGTTTCTGCTCCAGGATATGTCTGGTTAGGCCCTCGGAGGTGATCTGCCCTGTCCTCTGGCAAGAACGCTTTCCTCTGTTCGTATCCAGGACTGCACCAATGAACTGTAGCCTTTGGTATGGCATGAGAAGAGACTTTGGTAGGTTGATAGTGACACCCAGTGCATCGAATATCGAAAAGGTGTCTTGTAGTGCCTGGTTTAGTCCTATTCTGGACGAGGCCGTGAGAAGCCAATCATCCAGATAAGGGAAGACGTAATGGACCATCCTCCTGAGGGCCACGGTTACCACTGCCAGGCATTTGGTGAAGACTCTTGGTGTCAATGACAGGCGAAAGGCAGTGCCGGATTGGTAATGTTGTCCCGAATTTGAACTGCAGAAACCTCCTGTGGTGTTTCATTGACTGGAATGTGGAGCTCGCATCTTGCATGTATCTAGTGATGCAGCCAAGCGCCTGGTGGAGCATTGGGATTAATCCTGGCAAGGTGACCATCCTGAAGCATTTGTACGCCACAAAGGTGCTGAGATTGCTGAGGTCCAGGATGGGGCGTAAGTCCCTTGTCTTTCTGGGTACTATGTGATAGTACCTTTTCTTTCTTTGAATCCACGGACTTGTTCTATGGCCTCCTTCACTAGAAGGGCCTGGATCTCTTCTTGTATCAGTGTGGCGGTTGGTTGGGATACTGTGAAAGAAGGGGTGACCTGGTCCATGGTTGCCCCGTGAACGGATAGAGTGGCCTCTTTGAACTAGCAGAAAATCCATTGGTCAGAGGTAATTTGCTGCCATCCTTCTAGAAGTTTCACATGCGACCAGACAGCCCCCCGGCAGGTGGGAGAGAGGGCTCTGCAACGAGTCAGGCTGTGGACAGAGAGGGAGGTTTGCCTGAAAGGGTCTGGCATTCCTCGCTCCTGCGCCTCCTGTTGCTCGAGAGGGGCCTTTGCGGTTAAAGCCACCTCTCTCTGCTGTCTCCGAACTCTACACTGCTGCCCCTGTTTCCACGAAACAGTGCTGCTGTCTCCAAATGGTTTTGGTTTGTACATTGCTTGTACAGAACGGGCCGCCTTTGCTGGTGTCTTGTAGTTTTGTTATGATCCTTTTCAGAATCCTCTCTGAAAAGGACTGAGCCTTAAAGGGAACGCCTAGGATGCCCATCTGGACGCTCTACAGGAAGCCCGAGACCCTCATCAAAGAGTGTCTTTAGGATCCGTGAGAATCATAGGCTACTCTGAGTACCTGGTGTGCCCTACATCAGAGCATGTCTGCAAGAGTTTGACCAGCTCTTCTTTTGGTCTCCTGCCTGGTAGGTTTATGACCACGTCTAACCCTTGTTCCCACAGGACATTCTGAAACTGAATCATGTGGGTTAAAAAGTTCAGTGAGTGGATGGCACATGTAGCAGATGCACACATTTTCCTTCCCAGGGAGTCGAGCTGTTTCGATTCTCAGTCCAGAGGCTGAGTGCTCAGGTGCTTTGGCCTTTGGGACCTGTCATGTGTGGCGGTGATGACCACTGAATCTGCCACGGGTTGTTCTCCCAGATAAGGGTCTTCTAGCGGGGTCCTATATAGGCGATCAGCCTTTTGGGGACCACAGAAGAAGTATAAGGGTGCTTCCAAGCAGCCTTAGTCACGTCCAGAAATGCATCAACTAGTGGTGGGACCACCACTGGTTTTGGATCATTTTGGTGTAGATATTTCGCTAGATGGCACCGTTCTGGATCCAGGTCCTCTGTGTCCCACCCTATGTTATCTTGGATACGACGCATTATAGCCATGAAAGTAGGGTCATTTGAGGGGACCTTGGCAAATCCTTTGGATCTGGAGAAGGAATGCTAAAGGTGAGCTCGATCTAGAGGAAGAGCTTGATGAAGAGGAATAGGATTCTTCTGAGGAATCTGACCTCCTATGGTGCTTTTTCTTCTGCACACTTGGTGAGCAGGAAGGGGTCTTGGAAAGAGACCTCTGCCGCTTCTTGTCTTTTGAATGCCCTCTAACTGGTGTAGGGCTTTTGTCCTTAGGAGGAGGTCTGACAGGATTTTTTTTCTTTCGGGCGGAGGACCAGAAGACTGTGGCGGAGGTTGGTCAGCTGGAGGTGCTTTAGTGGAGACTACATCCTTCCGGATTTTCTTCCACCAGTAAGCAAATAAATCTTTCACCTTGAAGATCCTCAGACCCAAGGTTTGACCTGTCGTCGGCTGAGATGTCTGACCTGAGGTTTGGCCTGTCCCCAGCCGAGGATGTCTGATCGTCTCCTGTATATACTGGTCTGTAGTATGATGCACCCGTCATTTGGTCTTTGGGTGTTGCTGGCTCCTGTAAGAGGTCTGCATCCTCTAGACCAACCGATATCTGGTGAAATCGCTCAGCATCCGACCCCAACGGTGTCTTCACCATACATCAGGACTTGCAGGCCTCTGGTATGGTGGAGGTGTCGTCGTCCGTCATTGGGTGCGGGCTCTGCTGGAGGCCGCTGGTCCTTGAGTCTTTTAGCGGATGTATGGTCTGAAGTCCGTGTAGGGTCCATGGTCCGCTTAATGAACGCCTGCTCTGCAGTCCATTTAGCGGACGCCCCCAAGGACGTGAAGGCTTCGTGGGCTGAGAGGTCAACCGCAACTGGTTGGAGCCCCGCGCCGGTACAGGGAATTCAAACCTGTAACAGATGCTGACTTGGACGGCGCTTTGACAGAGTGGTCTGCAGAAGAAGACCGGCCTACAGAGCCTGAAGACTGGCTCGTGGAGTGAAACTGAGGCTGGACTTTCAGGGGCTGATGAGTGGTTTCTGAACCAGAGCCACCCGATGTCTGGATCTTGGCAGGCATTTTTGGGCCTTAAACGGAGATGGAGATCTGGTGGAGGGCTGGTCGAGTCAGAGCTCCCCTAGGTCAGACGCCCTAGATGGGGAGCGCGCTTCTCCCTTTCCTCCTTTTTCCTTGTGCTTCCCGACTTAGGAGGACCATTCCCTTGAGGAGGTATTCCTCTGCATTGCTGCTAATGTTTGTTCGAGGAGGAAGGTCTCCAAAACTTTAGCGCGGATCCTCATTCTGCTACTGAAATTTTGACAAATAGGACAGGCCTTGATGTCGTGCCTGGGCCCAGGCACCGCACAAAGGCCACGCGGCTGTCCTTAAATGGAATCTGTTTGCCGCAGGCACACTTGGATGAGTGCCCTTCTAAGGAGGACGTCGGGAAGAAGACATACAGAAATAGAAAATGGAAAATAATAGCGAACTTTTCAAAAAATAAAGAAAATACTTAAGTGATGGCGTCGGTTCGGTTGCTGTGGAACCAATGCTTGTGAGTCGGCGAGGAAAAGAACTGAGGGATGCTAGGGGACTACCTCTTTATGATGTAAGGGACGCGGGCGGAGACGCCAGTGGGCGGTCCCTCACTGTACGCAGCTAGCAAGAAGTTTCCGTGGGGTCCTGCCACCTGACTACTTCAGTCCTAATGGTGTAACCTGCAAGAGCTGCATCTCTAAGTAAGATTCACCTGTTCCTTCCAGTTGAACGAAAGTCTGGCGTCACAGGGTGTGGAGCTAAAGTCATATATCACTCCAGGCAGTGAGACGAGCTCAGCTTGAAAACATTCCAATGACTCAGTTGTCTCCAGGAATACTGCCAGTGTGTGGATAGTGAATCCTGCCCTTAGAAAATGCTGTGCTTCAACAGCAGGAAAAGGAACCTAGCATAGGGTGGGCACCTCTGTATACTAGTGGGCATGAGCACACTGCATTTGTGTGGGCCATACCCATGCCACCAGCCCCCAAAAAGTTAAGTTACGCAAGAACTTCATCAAACCGTAGATCTTCAAGAGATATCTTGCAGCAGGCCACACCTATAGAAATGGAAATTACGACTTACTGTAATCCTTGATGTTCTTCGATAGTCTCCACCAATCATTCACACTAATGGGAAAATGCAGGAGGCGCTAGGACCCTCAGAGTCAAAAATCTTCAGGAGGGCGGTGCCAGGATAGGACCACGTATGTGCACCGCAAGACTAGCTCATGCCAGTATAGGCCATCTCAGCGCCGACCTCCAACTGTCTCAGTACCTTTTCAACAGAGGAGGTGCAGCGAAACTAACGAAAGAAAACTTAACACTAACTTCCGGCATATGAAGGCCTCGGATGGCCCATATAAGAAGGGTCAATTCAAAATGTCTTCATAGCCTGAACAACAAGGAAGGAAGACCAAAACAGAGCTAATGAGCTCGGGAGTGGGTGATGGTGAATGAGTGGTGGAGACTTTGTCCAAGAAGATCAAGAATTACGGTTAAGTACGTAATTTCCATATTTTCCTACACTAAAAGTCTCCACTACTCATTTACACTAATGGGAGAGTACCAAGCTAAAAATCAACCCCAACTGAGTAGGGTGGAAGAGAAAGAGCTCACTCAAGACAGGAATCCATAAGGACTGTCCTGCCAAGAAAGTTAGCTGTCAGGCATGGACACCCAGAACATAGTGCTTTACAAAGGTATGCACTGAGCTCCAAACTGCCGCCTTGCAAGGTCTGTAACAGAGTATATGAATCTCCACTGGAAAGCTGCATTACGCTCCAGCAGAGTGGTGAGACCCGCCTTCCGACTTGAGCTGTACCATGGACATGCCAAGACATGCTACTAACCAAGCAGAAATACATCTCGTGGCAACAGGCTGACCCAGCCAAGGCATTTGGAAAGATACAATAGTTGCTCGGATGTATCTCCTCGCTCTGTTGATGTAGAATCGCAGGAACCTCCTCAACATTCAGAGAGATAAAGGAACGCCTGCCTTCATACTGGACTTAATGAAGTAAGGGGTAGAAGCAAAACTTGAGTAACAGTAACTGAGCCAGTGACATGTTGTCTATTGGTTGAAGATAGTCCAAACGAAGAGGTGAACATTCTGCCAAGAAATGCAGACCTCAGCGCTCGACAGGTTCACGAAGCACCCCAAAATTTTACTTGGGGCAAATTAAAAAGGATCCAGATGAAACTTTGCACACCAGAAGATGAAGTGAAACCACTTAGCTGCCAAAGTCCTCCTGGTGGATGGTCTATGGCAGCTAAGAAAATCTCTATGATTGTCTGAAACTAAACTTGTACACTTTCATCTCCTCAGGAGCCCGGCATGGAGATGAAGGGAGCGCAGGAAGGATGGACCAAGTCCCTGTGTTAGAGGGTTCGTCAGAGAGGAGTCACCTCGGGGAACTCTGACCGAATCGCTTACGCAAATTATTATCTGCTGAGGCCAGTCTGGGATGATGAGAATCATCCTGCCTCCGTTGCTCTACAACTTGGGCAGCATTCTCTGAACCAACAGCGAATATGATCCTGACAGAAATACCAGAGTCTGGATTTCTGAAGCAGGATAGAGGCAGAATTGTGTTGAGAGGGGATGAAGAAGGACCAGGTCCGGACTGCCCCACCTTGTCGAATAGCGACTGCACAAATGACTGAACTGACGAATGTGCTCAAGATGCCACTCACTTCCCCACAGCCTTCCTGCACAAAGGGTAGGAGAGTGCTCCACCCAGGCTGTTAATGAAAACATCACAATTTTGTCATCCGTCTCAAAGTGGAATCACTTCGTGGCAGAGGGCCTCCTTCAGGACTTGGAAAGCGAGAAGACAGCCCCTCATGTCATTTTATGAGAAGATGATGCTCCTACCCTGGCTACACATTTAATTAGGAAGGTCTTGACAATGAGCTCACCAACCGATCAGGACAGCGACCGTGGAGATGGAGATCTGGGATTTAGAGGGTGGTGTCCCTCGGGGCAGCAGGAGTCTGAGTGCCCTCCAGAGCTTAATCTGAGGGCCAATCCAATAATCACTGCTAACAGTAGCCCCCCTAGGGAGTGTGCCATAAGGGTCTATAAAAGCTTTAGCTGATTATTGGGCCATAAGCCCCTATCAATGGAGCGGCAGAGCCCAGAAGGCTCTCACCACTGAATTTAAAGTGTTCCACAGGGTGTTCTTGTACTAAAGACTGAAGGAACTCCAGATGTAGAAGTCTGCTTTGGTCCACAGAAGAGGTCTGAAATGTTATGGTGGACCCCATATTCCTGAGCTAAAACTCCATCACAGGCTCTGCTGATATAGAAGGCTCGCCTTCTAGCCTCTAAAATGCGTCATTCTACCGCGCTCCGACAAAGCAGGACAGGGAGAGACTCATCCAGATCCACTTCTACCCCATAAAGACCTCCAAAAGGCAGGTCCAGGCCAGAATCACAAAAGACTCCACCATGGAGAAAGGTGTCGAGGAATTCGCCCATTCACGGAGCCGCATTAGTGCTGTTACGGAATGGAATTCTACCGACGGAATCAGCACGGAATAACAATTCTGCCAGCAGAAAGTCAGCCAGAATTTCACTGGTTCTTCCATGGAGTCCCACTACTAAAATCTGGCGCTCTGCAAAATGTTCTGGAAACTGAGATCTCGTGGAAGAGAGAATTCTGCAGAACTTCATTCCTGGAATTCAGCACAGCACCAGTCGGCACCATTTGCGCTGCACCATGCACCGCAGGTGTCAGGCATCCTGGCCTTAAACCTGAAGAAAGAGGTAGAAGGAAAGCGGTACCCATGCCAGCCCCTGCAGAAGAAAAGGTTAGGGGTAGGCATGAGGGATTGACGCCGGCGACACTGGCACCAGAGAAGGCACTGCACACATCCTGCCCGCCTGGCTGTGGACCAGTGGCTCCAAGGCCCCTGAACCGGGTCCACTGGCCAAATCAACTGGGCAGACGCCAAACCCCATGCTCTAAAAGAGCAGCCCCGAGATGAAATTGCTCACTGGAGCCCCATCGAGACAGGATAGGTCCGTGTCAAGATCGTGGCCATTAAGAATGGAGCTACAGAGAACCCCACCGTTGGGTCAGACCTGCTGCTCGCCACCACTGATTACTTCAGGCAGACGTATTCAGAGGGCGACTCGAGCGGTACTGCTTTCTTCTTCCACCAACAGGAGGAAGAAAAGCTGAGGTCAAGCGGAGCCGAACTGCTATTTTTGTGCTTTTGCGGACTGCCTCTCCTCCCGAAAGCACCGGACTGCCCGTGGTCGGACCGGACACAGCCCCACTGCCATCACAGCTTCAAACAAAGTCTTCCTACCGTCACCACTATCGCTCAAGGTCGACTTCGCTGATGGCAGGTGAGAATTTTCATCATCATCTTCTTTTAAAACAAGAAAAGAACACTAAAATGGTAACTTAAACGAATACTGAACGGCTAAGCTGCTGTCATGATAGACGAAGACTGACTCTAGCTAGTAGTTTACGTTGACATCAAGCGACTGATGGCAGAAAAAGGAACTAAGGCTGCTGGATGTAGAGATAGCCTACAGGTGCAAGCTAGTCTCGTGGTGCCGCGATTCGTGGTCCTAATCCCAGAGCTGGCCCTCCTGAAGATTTTAACTCCCTCTGGGTCCTAGTGCTCCGTGTACTCCCATTAGTGTGAATGAGTGGTGGGACTTTTAGTCCAGGAAGCTCTACAGCCGACAGGCACTAGGGCCACCTGAAATGTTTCTAGCTAACAGTCTACTCGGGTTGGCCTGCTGGCATCACATGCCAACAAAATCCTACCATACAAACGGCCCTGTGTCTTCTCAGTTCTCTGAAACCGAAGCAGAAAATCACCAGCTGGTGAACCGAGGAGAAGCCAGAGATTCCCACCAACAGAAGGAAAACAGAAGGTTCACAAACAGGGATGAAGGAAGACCAACACGAGAGCTCCCCAAGTCAAGGAGGAAGGAGGGAGGGATGGCATGGTCATTGCAAGAGATCCTCTCAAGATCTGTTTCGCTAAGTTCTTACATGACTGTACTGTCTTCATCGAGGGTATCTCTTGCAGCAGGTCACACCTATACAACGAGTCCCAAGCAGTTCTGACAGCAAAGAACCAGTCTGGGTGGTTGGAGACTACAAGCCTAAGAAAGAAGGTCCTGAGGCATAGCTAGGCCAAAACCGGTCGACATCTCGAGGCAATGCCCAGACGGTAGTGCTTGTAAAGGTGTGGATAGTACTCCAAGTGCAGCAGCACAGATCTGAGCAGCTGACACATTCCTGAAACAGATAACAGAGGTAGCTATGCCTTAGTGAAGTGGCACAGAACAGGTCTAAGAAGTTCCTTACCGTACTTCCTATAACAAAAATAATACAGTTGGCCAACCATTTTGACAGGCACAGTTTAGAAACAGGGACGCCTCTTTCCCAGGGACGAAGAAACAGCTGCAAGGACTTTGCAGTCCTTGTGTGGATGAACATAATATTTTAGTATTCTATGGACATCCAAAGTATGGAGCAATGCTTCCTCTGGATTGGCATGCTCTGCATAATAAACAGGCAGGTGATAGTTTGATTTAGTGTGAACTCAGACACTACCTTAGGAAGAAACTAGGACTCGTATGTCAAGACACCCTGTCTTTGTGGAAAATCAAATAAGGCTGCTCACACATGAGAACCTGCAGTTCTGAAATCCTTCAGGCAGAAGCAACAGCAACTAAAATAAAGTTTTCCATGACAGAAAGCATAGCACACATAGTGCTGGGCTGGCTCAAAAGGAGCCAAAGTCAGTTTTTCTAACACAAAAATTCAGGTCCCAAACTGGGACAGGATTGTGAAGGGGGCAGATAAAAATGCCCTCAGAAAGGTACGGGACACCTCTAGTTGTGCAACTCTACGGCCATCAACAGGCACATGGAAAGCTGAAATAGCAGACAAGTGCACCTTAATGGAGGAGTACTTCAGACCAGAGTCTGAGAGGGACAGCAAGTACTCCAGAATCTGATTCATGGGACAAGTGAAAGGTCTAGCCAGTGGGCAGTCGCCCACAGAGCAAAGTGCTTCCACTTAATGGAATAAGTAGCACTGGTGGATGGCTTCCTAGCAGCCACCAGAACATCAGCCACCCTTGGTACTGCTTAAGGAAAGGATTGGTGAACACCTGAATCCAACGGAGCACAGGATCCAAAGTAGCATGGATTACAGCAGGAAGGTTATGTCAAACAAATCTGATAAATGTTTTGACTGGGTGAAGGAGGTGGATCAGGGGAGCAGTAGATGCCGCCAACCCCATTTCCAGCAAGGTCTTCAACACCATTTCATAAAAGACTGGTAGATAAGTTGGGAAGCTCATGGGGCTACAAGGTGGTGAACTGTTAGAAACTGGTTGGTGAAAAGGAAGCAGAGCGGGTGGTGGTAAATGGCATCCAATCTGAGGAAAGAGGAGTGACCAGTTGGGTACTCTCAAGGATCAGTCCTGGGGCCAGTCCTTTTAATATCTTTATTAGTGACAGTGTGGAAGGGCTAGAAGGAAGTTCTGCCTGTTTGCAGATGACACCAAGATCTGCAACAGGGTAGACACTCCAGATGGGGTGAAAAATGAGGAGGGACCTAGAAAAGTTGGAAAAATGGTCTGAAGTGTGGCAACTGAAGTTCAATGCGAGGGAAGTACAAAAATCATGCACCTGGGGTGGAAAGCCTGTGGAAAGTTACAGGATTGGGGGAGAGGAGTTGCTGACAGTCACCAGGGAGGAAAGGGATTTGGGATTATCATCTCAGATGACCTAAAGGTGCCAAGCAGAGTACAAAGGCTGTAGGGAGGGCCAGTGGCATGTTGGGGTTCATAGGAAGGGGTATCACCAGCAGAAGGAGGGAGGGTGGTGATACCACTATACAAAACACTGGTGAGGTCTCATCTAGAGTACTGTGTACAGTTCTGGAGGCCCTCATCTTTGTAAGGACGCCACAGGTGGAGGCGGTTCAGAGAAGGCGACAAAGATGGTGCAGGGCTTGCAACAGAAGACTTTTGAGGAGAAATTAAAAGATCTCAATATGTATACACTGGAAAAGAGGAGGAATGGAGATATGATAGAAACCTTCACGTATCTTAAGGGCATAAGCAAGGTGCAAGTTGAAGACATCTTCGGTACAGGAGAGGTACAAAGGGGTACAATGTGAGATTGAGAGGGCAGGATAAGGGCAATGTTAGGAAGTCTTTTTCATAGAAAGGGTGGGTGAGATGCATGGAATAGCTTGCCCCAGGAGGAGATAGAGGACAGTAGCTAGATTCAAACATGCATCGGATAGGCATAAGGTAACCCCTAGAGGTGGGAAGGAGAAGCTAAAGCCAATGACCAAGTAGGGTCAGCAGCCTCTGATACAGGTAGGTATAAGGGCAGACTGGATGCTCAGCAGTCCTTATCTGCCCTCAACATTTATGACTCTATGTTTGGGAAAACCATGAATCTAGCTAAGGCTACGCCTCTCAGGAGCCAAGCATGAAAACGCAGAGGCCTGAGGTCTGGATGGACCAGGGTGCCCTGTTTTTGAGCGCAAGCCTGTGCACGGGTAGTGGCACTGGAGCTTCCACCGTCAGCTGCTGCAGTAGAGGAAACCAGATCTGGTGAGGCCAGAAGGAGACGATAAGGATTACAGTGGCTCCTTCTATCTGAAGTTTGATCAACAGCCTCTGAATTAGCGGGAAGAGAAGGAAGGTGTAGAGAAACCTCCCTTCCAAGAGAGGGACATTCTTAACAGAAAACTCCAGACCCTGGAGCGAGTGAGCAGAAATGCAGCAGTGTTATGCTGAGTGGGGACCAAACAGGTCCAACTCTGGACGACTCACTTGTTGAACAGGTCTTCTGCGACTAGGTCAGCAGCTCCCACACGTGTACTCTGGACTGTGACTGGCTTTGCCTGTCCACCAGACATTTTGGATGCCTGGAACATGGATGGCCGAGAGTTCTAGACTTTATTCTAGAGCTCAGTACAAGACCCCATGGCTTCCCGACACAGAAGGTATGAGTGGGTCCCCTTGCTTGCTGGAGGTAATGGACTACAACTGATTATGTCTGTACCAATAGATGACCTGGGTACAGCCGATCTGGAAGGCCTGCAACGCATACAGAATGGCCCCATCTCCAGGATATGTATGTGAAGGGTGGTCTCCACTTTGGACCACGCCCCCGAGTCTAATGAGGACTCAAATGAGCCCCCAGTCTAAACCTGAGAATTTGCTGGGGAGGGAATGAGAAAGGAACCCTTTCAACAGGTTGCTGGGTTCCATTCACCAAAGTAGCACCTTTTGACTGTGAGAGACTAGACTGGTTGTTCTAGGTCACTGGTGTGCTGATCCCACTGGTTCCCTCAGTGTCCACTAGTGAATCCTCATATGTAGCCTGGCCAGAGGAACTGTGATAATGGTTGCGCCATCAGGCCCAAGAGCCTGAGGAAGGATATGGCTGAAATGTATCTGCTGTTGTAAAGCAGGCGGGCTTGAACTATGAGGAGGTCCTGCCCTGTCCTCAGGCAGGAAAGCCATACCCTGAGCTGTATCCAGTACAGCCCCTATGTACTGCAAGTGCTGACATGGGGATAAAAATGATTTGAGCACATTTTTCAGTGATCCCCAGGTCATTCAACAGTTGTGTTGTACGTGCAGGACTGGAGCAATTGATCCCTGGACTGTGCTTGAGGAGACAGTTGTCCAGGTAGGGATGACAAAGTCCCTCCCTCCTGAGAGCGCCACTACTGCCAAGCATTTGGTAGACTCCTGAGGAGCCGAGGACAAGCCAAATGGCAAGGCACAGAACTGGAAGTGTGCTCCTGGAACTGAAATCTGAGGTACTGTCGGTGGGAGGCACACACCTTCATATGCAGGTATGCATCTTGCATGTCGCGAGCATATCCAGTCTCCCTGATGCAGGTGGCAGCAGCCCTTGAGGGTCACCATCTGGAATTTCTTGTACTGGATGTAGAAATTTAGACTGGAGGTCCAGGATGGCAGGTGATACCCCATGCATTTGGGAACCAGAAAGGAATGGAATAGAACCCCCATCTCTGATCCTCGGAGACAGCTTCTACAGCCTCTTTCTCAGTAATGTGAATCTCTCTAGAACACTGGATGGTTTTGCTGGGGATCACTGCAATGAACTGGAGGTTGTTCCTGAGGCCACTCCAGGAGTTTCAGAGTGGTTGTGCTCTATGAGCTACAGAACCCAAGCATCTGTACTGAGCTACTGCCACCCGCTGAGGTGTAGGGAGAAACAACCTCTTCAACCGCCTCCTCGGTATTTGGGGAGGAGTAAGGAGTCAGGGTTGGAAGTGGCCCCTGTGGTCGAGAGCTGCCCTCTCCTCTAGGGGCCTTCCCAGAGGAGGAGGAGGAGAAGGTGGGTAGGGCGAAGACTGCTCTCATGCTTGCCTCAGGCACAGGGCAAGGACTAGTCTGTGGAGGGAGAAAGGGCTCTCTGCCCAGTTTTGGGTTGGGTGTGATACAAACAGTGTATCTACTTTTAAAGTCTGGCCAGAGGCTTGCATATCCGAAAGAATGTCTTGCACATCAGCCCCAAAGAGATTGTGACTTCTAAATGGGGCATTAAGGATGGACTGTTGCATGTCCAGGGCAAAGCCTGACACTCTAAGCCAAGAATGACTCCTGAAGCAAATGTCAGCTGCAGCAGCATGAGCGGAGGCATCCGAAGCATCGTAAGTTGATCTTAGCAAGTGCTTACTGACGTTGGCCCCAGACCAAAGGACCTGAAGCAACTCCTGCATCTGAGGGTTCTCTGAAGAGCCTTGGCCGCTTCTTTGGTCTGTCTCCAGAGCTGGTTTTGAAACTTGACCATATAGACAATGTAGTTTAAAACCCTAATGGCCAGAGTAGCGGAGGCAAAGTCCTTTGCCAATCAGGTCCAGCCTTCTGGACTCCTTATCCAGAGGAGAGAACTGAGATACTTAGGCTTATTGGTCCGATCATGGCAGCACTGATGACCGCCAACGTGGCCTGGGTTGATCAGCAACAAATGGATTCTGCAGGGCCTGGTACAACTTGTCCACCATTCTGGATGTGGCGGCCCAGGTTGGGTCTATATCAGACAGCCATGGTGGCATCCTCGAAAGACTCCATCAGAGGGGCATGATAAGAGGAGTGTCTGGCAACTACAGGTAGTGGGACAAAGGCGCCTGGCAGGGTCCTGTTCCTCTGCCTCAACCCCACAGTGGCCTGCAACTGCCTCATGATTGAGACAAATAAAGGGTCATCCGAGAAGACCGAGGATATACTTTGGGGTCTCAGCGCCTCAGAAGACACCACAGAAGTAGAATGTGAGGGGCTAGCAACCCCTATCCTAGTCGACACCTTCTCACCGTCATTGGGAGGAGGAAGGTCAAGGTTATATTTCATCATCCCCCGCCCGGATGAGGTAGAGGCTACTGGGTAATGTGGGCCCTGAGGGGCGAGAAGGCACATGGGCTATACAGAAGGCCCCTGTGGCACGGCAAGTCGAGTTTGCATAATGTCACATAGGGAATACAACATACATTGAAGTCCACCAAATCGGCATTGAGGCGCTGAATGGAGGGGGGGTTGGAGATGGGGCAAGGAAGGGCGATGGAGCAGGCTGAGGCGCTGGCATCGGCCCTACGGTCTGTCTGGCTGTTGGTTTCCGAGAAGGAGAAGATGACTAGAGAAACAGCCTGGGGTGACACTGGTGGTGACTGGGACCAAGGCCAAAACCTGTTGGAGAAACAGCTGACGGCATCGAGAATAGGCTGAATGTCCGAACGCATCGAGCTGGCGTTGGCAAGGCAGAACTGGCAGAGCCACTTGACTGATGGCCCACGGAGAATAAGGGCCTAAACAGCAGGGGTTGAAAGGTTGGCGAGGCCGAGGAAGCACCGACACAGACGGACCCGCACTCCATCAGAGTAAGACTGGAGAGGGAAGGGCTGCCACAGTGAACCCTGTAGAGGAGAGGCGCTGGTGGCAGGGGCAACCTCTCCTGAAGTGGAAGACGGACCCACTGTGGTCCATGCTCAATGTGGTGACCAGGAACGATCTGTGGTTAACTACCCTAGCCCGGTTCCTTATGCTTCCTAGCTGACTTATCTCAAAGCCTTGGATGACCGGGAACCCAAGACAAGACTAGCTAAGTGAGGAACACCAGGCTTGAAGTCTTCTTCTCCACGCAGACAACCTTCTGTTGGAGCAGGAAGGTGTCTAGGGTCTAGCGGCGCCTTCTGGTAGCCTGGTTGAAGCGGCGACAGAGATCTCAGTCCTGCATATCGTAGCCTGGGCCTAGGCAGTGAATTCGGGTTTCTTGGCAGTCCTTCTAGAAGATGTTCTGCCCTGCAGGCACAGATGCAATCGAGCTTCTCAGAGGTGGTGTTTGGTATAAACGGTAGTAAAATCCAAGTGATTTTGGAAGCTATGGAGAGAAAACGAAAATAAGAAAAAAAAGGCGATCGACTGAAGCTGGTGGTATCTTCCATGAAGTCTGACGTGAGATGGTCAATGGTGGGAAAAGAACTGAGGAGGGCATAAGGTTGCCCATATTCATATGGTAAGGACATTGTCAGCGGTAATGTCGATGTTGGTGGCCCCTGGTAGACTGCTATCTAGAAAAGTTTTGTGTGGTCCTAGTACCTGGCAGCTGTAGTTCTATAGGTGTGGCCTGCTGCAAGAGATACCCCGATGAAAATCATCTGCCTTTCACATAGTCATAGTGCTTCACAGCTCAGACTCAAATGGGACCCTATGGAGAAGAATGATTCTTGAAGATCTATGGTTACAAGTAACCTATTCTTATCGCTAATGTCACGATCTGCACTAACTTTCTATGGAAACAGACAAACAATCTTGTTTCCAAATGCTGAAGTTATTTAAAGTAAATTTTAGCTTTCAAATCATCATTATTGTGGACGGTCACTGAACCATTCTTTCATTAATGAAATATGTTGATTTAAAAGTAATACCATGAAAACAGTTTAAAGTTGAAATTAGCCATTACTACTAGACTTCTTACCACCTCTCCAAAGACTACATTACGGAAAGGATATTTTCAATATTTCTAGAGGTTGTCATTAAGTTTTGCTTCAAGTTCTACTAATTCCTCTTCTGTTTTTCTGACGTCCTTTTGAAGTTCCAGTCTGGATTTCCTGGTGTCATAGTAACCACCAGTCAGAGCACCACGGTGGCTTACCTGATCACCTAAAAAAGAAAAATACTAAACTGAGTTATCTCACAGAGAAGAAGTCATATTTGTCCCCAGTGAGGATGCTCCTGATGGGAAGGAATGTTTGTTAGTACAGAAGTTTAAAAACTGATGGAAATGCCTCTGGCCCATCAAGACAGCCCAGCCCTTCCTTTAGTAGGATGCTAATGCCCAAATGGTCTTTCACTCCCTCCCCAATGTCATACTACCCTGCTATCCTCACCAGGCCCATGTCTGTCCCACAAAACAAAACCGCCCAATGCTAGAGAGGTGCAGGATAAAAATGTAAAAGCAGGAAAGCAATATCAGCACTACTCAGGCTGTACCTCACAAAAAGCTTTATTTAATATAAAAAAACATACCACTGGATAGCAATTCCAACAAACAGGTTGTAGCAGAGTGAGACCCTGACCGGTTTTGTACCTAGTGCATCATCGGGGATGGTCTCATAAGATTAGAAACAGTCTTAAAAGTATAAAATTTAAAGAGACAACCCTGTCTTTTTCGGGACCAGAAAATAATGGGAATAGAAGCCTGTGTTACGTGCTCAAAAGGCGACTATTTCCACTGCCCTGTTTCTCAGATGGCCCATTATCTCCAAGTGAGGAGAGCTGACAGAGCATGCTGCCGCTTGGATGGACAGTCCGGGATTTCTGAAAAACTGAGAGTACCCTCCAGGATGATTCTCAACACCCACTTCTCTGAGGTGATGGACTTTCACTGGCTGTAGAACAGAGTCAGATGCCCCCCCTCCCGCTGAGGAGAGGTCCACCTCGGGCAGCTCAGGTGAGACCGGGGCCAGAGTTTCAGAGGGTGGCAATGGGCTTTCAGGGCCTGTGCTTTGCAGCTGAGAAGACTGGTGCTTGTTTGGGGCTCCTCTGTCTCTTCCACGAAAGGACTGTATGTTACGAAGAACTGACAGTTTTCCACCTTACGGATATGAAGGAGCTGGTCTGACTGATTTGATGGTCGTTCTGGTTTTCTGAGAAGCCTCCAGGGTTTGCTCCATCTGTTGGCGAACAGGTAGCTACCATCAAAGGAACTTTTATCTGCTGCTGGGCATCTGAGGAAAATCCCCAAGTCCAGACCAGGAATGCCTTCTGATACAGATTCCAGCGCGCCAGCTCAAAAGCAGTATCATAAGTCTCCACAGCTGCCTTCAATTGATGGCTGCTGGATTTAATTCCACGGTAACAGTCTGAAGAATTTTGAGCTTGGAATCAGATTCTGGTAAAGACTCAGTGAGAGACTTAAGGAAGTCCAAAGGGAATACTCATATTGAGAGAAGTGCCCTGATAGCTGGCTATACGCATGCCCAGAGTGGCGGCCGAAAGTCCTCTTCCCATGGTGTCAATCTTCTGAGATTCTTTATTGATAGGTGTACTGTGACTTCCTGAGGTAGGACAGCATCAGCACGCTGGGAGGCTAAAATAGGCCTCCTTTACTTGAAGAACTTGATCCTGTCTATGGACTTGGATACTGAGGAATAGATGCAGACCTAGCCCACACAGCCTCAGAAAGAGTTTCAATGTGGAGGGAACAGGAGGCGTAAGGTTAACCAGAATGTTAGGAACATGGAGCCAGAGTTGCCTGCATGTTTCTCAGTAAAGACTGAAAGTAGAGGTCCTCCTGAGGAACAGAAGCAGGAATTGAAGGTTGGTCTCAAGCTGTAAAAGTGTCGCCATCGCTGTCCTCAGCTAGATGAGGTTGGGGTCAGACTTGTCCCTCCAGATCCCCCTAGAAGGGAAGCTGGAAGAGGTGCAGCCAGCGAGTCCAATTCCGGGCCTAGGGAGTGAACAGACAGGCGACACTGGACCGAGCAGTAATCGGCATCAGAGGTGGCGCTGGACCCAAAGGAGACAGCACCAGAAGCGCATCAAGCAATCAGCACCAAAGTGACCAGAAAAGTTACCTGTGCCGTCCCTGCAAAAAAAACAGAGGGAGGAAGTTGGATGTGGAACTGCTTCGCAGCCCTTCATCGCAAAGGATCAGGATCCGCTGACAGAGTCAACACTCTACCTGGTCCAAAGGCCCCAACGTAGCCCCAAAAACACAGCCCAAGGCCCTGGTAATGGATTCGCAGGAAGAGGCAACTGGGCCAGACGCTGTACCCACTGCCCATAAGAGCTGCCCTGTGATGAAACTGCCCCTGGAAGCCCACAAGAGGACAGAGAAGGGCTATGGGCCCCAGATCTTGAATGAACGTGGGCAGAAACTGTCGGGAAACAAATGGTTTCAGGGAAGGCCTCCTGCTCATAGAAGTAGGAAACCTCTTAGCAGACATATTAGAGGGCGCTCCTCGAAGGTAATTGTTCATCCCCTTTCAACAGGAAGAGAAGAACTTGAAGTTTAACAGTGCCAAATCCCCGACTTGGATTGGGAATGGGACCACTTCTTTTGTGTTTACAGGAGGACAGTCCTTCCTCCCAAACACTGGACTGCCTGTGCTCGATCCCCCACCCTCCATAGAGGGCGGCAGACCGGACTCAGCCCAGCTGCCAGGAGCAGTCCTCCAAAGAGACTCCTTACTGTCACCGCTCATCGTCCATGGTCGACTCCATTGTCCAGTAGAGCTGAAGATCTGAAGAAACTGAAGTTTGAAAATAACTTTTTTTCCCACAGAGGAGAAAAACAGCTAAACTAAATGAAACTGAACATTGTCATACAGACGTGAAGATCTAACTCCCAGCAGGCAAGCGTCGTTGTCACTGAAGCAGACTCGACGGCAGCAAAAAGGAATGGAGGCAGTTGGAGGGTCGATGCTGAGATAGCCTACATGGTGCGAACTAGCCTTGCGGTGCTGCGCATTCATGGTCCTACCTCAGCACCTCGCCCTCCTGAAGATTTTGGGCTCATGCAGGGTCCCAGCACTTCCGGCTTGAACCAAGCTGTATGAATAAATGGTGCAGACTTAATTCCAGGAAGATCCAGGCTGTGAGGTGCAGGGAGGGAAGGTCCAGGAACAGGTCCATCCCATGATGTCTGGTCAGTAGGTCTAGGTGAAGAAGCAGTCTCCACAGAGGCCTACTGCTGAGGTTGAGGCGATCCGGTACCAGAACTGCCGTGGCCAGTCTGGAGCTATCAGGATCATCGCTGCTCTCCTGCTGGGCCTCGACAACCACCTTGTGAATCGGGGAAAGGAAGAAAGCTGCACACGAGGCCTGGGATCCAGGGCCTTGCAAAGGCATTCCCGTAGTGTCCTGCACTGACAGGGTGGGCACAAAATTATTCCTCAGTATGGTGTTCTCCTGGAAGCAAACAGGTCGATCAAGGGTAAACCCAGAAGACAGAACCAGTGGTTCACCACCACCACACACAGGGACCACTCATGCAACGTCTCTTCTACCTGGCTGAGAGTGTCCGCCAGCTGACTGCTCTCTCTTGTGACAATAAGCACCAGATCTGCACCCAAGCTGCACACAAGCGTCCAGGTGCGGAGTGGATTTTGACAGAGGAAGGGCGTGAGTTCCTACTCTGCCTGTTCAGGTAGAACACGGTTGTGGTGTTGTTCATCTGAACTCATACATCCCGACTCCCCTGACTAGCGGGTTGATTCAAGTGTCACGAGAGGTCAGTAAGCATAAGGAAAACCAGGAGCAGTTGTTCATAATAACCATTTACAAAGGCAGAATAAACAGAGAAGATCCATCTGAGTTTTCTTTCAATCTCTGTCTCTCTCTCAAAACATTGCAGAGCTCTCTTATAAGTCTTTGCTACCCCTCCTTAACAAGCATCCTGTTTTTCTAAAATGTTCTTGTAAATTTCAGGCTGTGCAACAAGAAATGAAAATTACGTACCTACTGTAATTCTTGATCTTCTTGGGCGAGTCTCCACCACTCATTACACTAATGGGATCTGCACTAGGACCCAGTGGGAGCAAACTTTTTTTGCTGGAGGCGGCACCAGAGATGGAGCCGAGGCGGGACCGTGAGCTCAGCTCGTAAGGGATGACTATCTCGGCGAAACCCTCCAACCGCCTCAAGTACCTTTTTACCGAGGAGGTGCAAGTGAACTAACCTAGAAGGAAAGCTTAACCAAAACCGGACATAAGATAGTCCAGGCAACCTGTATAAGAAGGGTCAACAAAGAAGTCTTCACAGCCTACAGATTTGAGGGAGTGAAGACCAACAACAGAGGTGAGCTCGGGGATGGAGGGTAGGGGAGAATGAGTGGTGGAGACTCGTCCAAGAAGATCAAGAATTACGGTAGGCAAGTACTCTTCATATCTTCCTGGACATAAGTCTCCACCACTCATTCAGCCTAATGGGAGAGTACTGAGCTAATAAACTCGAGAGGGCGGCAGGAGAGACCAAGAGCTCACAGTTTAGGACAGAAGTCCATTAAGGATGGTTCTGCCAAAGGAAAGACGCTGCCTGGCATGGACATCCAGGGCATGTGTTTAACGAAGTATGCACTGAGCTCCAGGTAGTCTACTGCTGGAAATATCTGCAATGGGCACGCTGCAGATTTCCACCAGAGATGGCGATCGCCTAGCAGAGTGGGGCGAAACCTGCCTTCCAGCTTAACCTAAAGCCATACAATAGCAGTGGCGAAGACATGCCACTAGCCATGCTGAGATACATCTGATAGAGACAGGTTAACCCAGCCGGTCTCGCTGAAGGAAACAAACAGTTGCTGAGCTTTACTAAAGTCTTTTGTTCTATCTAGATAGAAATGCAAAGCTCTCTTAACGCCCAAGGAATGAAGAGATCGCTCTCCTTCATTTTGGAAGTCCGCAGGTAAGAGGGAAGGACCAAAGGTTGGTTAAGATGGAATTCGACACAACCTTAGGAAGAAATTTAGGATGGATTCTAAGGACTAATTTGTCTTTATGGAACACAGTATACAGAGGTCTGTGACCAGGGCATGTATCTCAGAGACCCCATGGGCTGAGGTAATGGCCACCAGGAAGGCCGTTTCCAAGTGAGAAATTTTAGCTCACAGGTAGCCAGAGGTTCGAAGGTTTCAAGTGAGCATATCTAGCACAAGATTAATGTCCCAGGCTGCAACTGGACGCCTTGTAGGAGGTCTGGTATGCAGAATTCCTTTAAGAAACCTCTTAACCACCGTAACTGAGCAGTGACAAGGAAAGTATCAGCTCATGATAAGCTGAAATGGCGCAAAGGTGAACTTTGACTGTAGAGTACTGCAGACCTGAATTTGAGAGGTCTAAGGGTACTCTAGAATTTTATCTGGTGGGCAGGAAAAGGATTTAAAGAGGACTTTGCACACCAGAACAAAAACGCCCATTTGGCTGTGTAAGTTTTCCTAGTGGCTGGTCTCGCGGCAGCCAGAAGAATATCTGAAACCCCGCAGAGACATTGAATCTGTTCACTTTATCTCTTCAGGAGCCAAGCGTGAAAGTGAAGTGACCTCAGGTTGGGATGGACAACAGGCCCCTGAGTCAAGAGGTTCATCTGAAGGGGGAGTGGTTTCATGGAACTGCCGACATATTGTTGAGTAGTGGAAACCACATCTGTCGAGGCCAGAAGGGAGCAATGAGGATCATTTTGTCGCCCTGGGATTCGAACTTGATAAGTACCTCTGAATTAGAGGAAGGGCGAAGGTGTACAGAAAGCGCTTTGTCCACCGCAGCCTGAATGCATCCTGACAGAAAATGCCAGGCCCTGGATTTCTGGAGCAGAAGAGAGGCAGTTTTGTGTTGAGTGGGATGCAAAAGGTCCAGGTCTGGAGTTCCCACTCGCTAATATTGACCGAACTACGGCTGAGTCGAGAAACCATTCGTGAGGATCTGTCTCTGTTCTGTTGAGGTGATCTGCCAGTCTGCTTTGCACTCCTGGCAGGTAGACCGCTTGAATTAGAGATTTGTGCTGTAGGCACCATTCCCACACTCTCATCGCTTCTCTGCATAAGGGGTAAGAGTGAGCACCACCCTACTTTGTTGTCCGCTTGAAGGAGAATGTTCTTGTGACAGAGAATGTCCTTCAACGCCCAGACCGCATAAAGGACGGCTCTCATTTCTAAGACATTTATATGATGCTGGGACTCGACTTGAGTCCACGTGCCTGAGTGTGGGGAGCCTGACAGTGAGCTCCCACCCCATCAGGGACGCGGCTGTGGTAATAGAAATCTGATGATCCAGAGGAGCAAAGGGATACCTTCTAAGATTGTTGTCTTATGACCACCAGATGAGTGACCTCTTAAGAGGTTCTATCACCTTGATGAGAAAGGACTGCGGGTGAATGGTTGGGGAACACTGAGTACTGAGCATCCACTGAGAGGTTCTCATGTGAAGGTATGCCAGGGGTACAGTGAACACCGAGGATGCCATGAGACCTAGCATCCGTTGCATCGAGAGAGCTGGAACAGAGTCGCCTCCTGATGTGACGGGCCATCTGAAGGATATCGCCTCCTGTCCTGTGGAAGAAAAGCTCTCGACAGGAGGTGTCCAGAAGAGTTCCTATGAAAAGGAGTCTCTGGGAGGGCTGCAACTGCTATTTTTGAAGTTTAGCAGGACTCCCATGGACGGAGAAAGCGAGAAGCTGTGGCTACTTAATCCAGAGTTCCCTGTCTGGAAGGACTGCTAGAAGCCAATCGTCCAGATAAGGGAACACCTGTATTCCGATCTTCCTGAGGGCGCCATGAACTGCACAACACTTTGTAAAACTCAGGCGCCGAGGATAGCCCAAAGGGCAGGACTCGAACTGATAATGTTGTCCCAGAGCCACAAACCTCAGGAGTTTGTGATGCTTTGGGTGAACAGAAATGTGCTAGTAAGCATCCTGCATGTCTAGGAGGCTAGCCAGTCGTGTTGATGAAACAAAGGTAACAAGGTTCCTAGAGAAATCATTCTGAATTTCTCCTTGGGCAGGAATTTGTTTCGCTTTCGCCCAAAATGGGGCGATGCCCCAGTTTCTTTGGAACCAGAAAGTAATGGGAGTAGAACCTGTGTTCCGCTGATGCAGCGGCACTACTCTACTGCCCTGTTGTTCAGAAGGCCCTGAATCTCGGCGTAGAAGGTCTGACTGAAGGGTTGACAGCCTGGGCTGTCGCTTGGGGATCGATCCGGAGGGGTCTCCACAAGATTGAGTGAATACTCTTTATGGATTATCTGGAGGACCCATTTGTCTGAGGCTATGGACTTCCATTGATTGTAGAAGTGCGACAGACGACTCCCACCGCTGAGAAGGAGTCCACCTCGGCAGCTGAGGTGGAACTTGGGCCAACAACTCATAAGGTGGTGCTGGGTGCTGGGCCCTTGCGCCTTCTGTTATGCTTTTCTTTTGAGGCTGGGGAGTTTGATTTTATGAAAACTTCCTCTGCCTCAAAGGACTGATGGTTATGGAACTGGCGTTATTAACACCCCCGAGAGGGACAGGAGGAGGTTGAGCCAACTTAATGGCTGACGTAGTCTTTTGTGTAGCTTCTAGAGCCTGTTCTACTTGAGGGTCAAGAGATACACACCATCAAAAGGCAACGCCATTACTGCTGCTGTAGCGTCATTCGTGAAGCCTGACATGCACAGCCAGGAATGACAGGGGTAGAAATACCAGTCACCGAATGGGAAGCAGTGTCAAAGCATCCATAGCTGCTTTAACTTGCTGGTTGTTAGATTCGATACCACTGGTAATGGTTTGAAGAAGCTCTGGCTTTGTACTCGCTTGAGAGAGTGCCAGAGGATATACTCATATTGAGAGAAATAGCCTTGGTAGCGGCAATACGCATACTAGGTGGAAGCAGCAAAGACTCTCTTACCTAAAGTGTCTATCTTACGAGATTCTTTGTTAATAGGCCGAGCTGTAGTAGTTTGGGAAGGACAGCTTATCATTCTCTGACAATACTACAATAGATCCGCAGGCTTGAGACGCCAAAATGGGTCGATCCTTGGGGCTGAGTATTTCTATCTATGGATTTAGCCACCGAAGGAATGGAGCAGGATTATTCTAAACCATTTGAGACAGCTGCCTCAAAGGAGGGTCGCACTGGAGGAGTGAAATCTGTAGGGATCTCCGGAATATGGAGGTATTGGAGTCTTAGCAATTTCTCAGGATCGATGTCTGTAGTTTGGAGAGAAAGAGGAAATCAAATTTTCAGCAGAGACTTAAAGGACAGGTCCTCACCACAGGCTCTGCAGTAGGAATAGATCCTGTTTCATCCACTTCATCACCCAGTCTAAGGTCTGGGTCAGGCTCAATGTCATCTCCTGACAGTCCAGGAGGGACTGTATGGACAGGAAAGGAGGAAAATCAGAGGAAAATGAAGAAGGAAAGGAGTTAAAGGAGGAGTCTCAAAGTGGCTGACGCCTAAGAACCCCCGGCGCCGTGGAGGTGCACGCACCGAGAACGGTGCCGGAAGCTCACACGACGCCGAGAGGTTAGACGGGCCAAGAAGTCACACGGGCGCCGATGTCGAAGATGCATCGCGCCGAGCGTGCTCTTGACGCCAAAGGTGCCGAAACACCCCAAGACCAAAACAGGATTAGAGGGAAGGGAGGAAGAAGAGCAGGAGATAAAGGCATCGGTGGCCTCGCGCCGCAGCCATGTGGGGGACACTCAGCACGGAGTCGACTGCATCAAGACGGTGCCGCGACCAGGAGGCTCAACTGCCTTACCTGGTCTCCCAAGAGGCCCAGGCCGCTGAGTGACCGGCCCGCAGCTGGACCAACCTCCGAGCCCATTGCTCCACAAGAGCGCCCACTGATGAAACTGCTCATCTGAAGACCTACCAGAGGGCAGGGTAGGACTCCTGCGTCAAGACGCTGGCTACCGGAACAGAAACAGGCGACTAAAGAGGAGACCGCAACTAGCCCCAATAAAGTACAGTTAAGTAAGAACTTACCATAACAGTAGATCTTCGAGAACAGCTCTTGCAGCAGGTTACACCATTAGGACTCAAGCCAGCAGGCCAGGACCCCACGGAAAATTCTAGCTAGCTATCTTCAGCGGGACCGCCTCGACGCCGGGTCCCGCCTCCGACGCCAGACATAGTACATAAGGGGCGGTCCTCCCGATTCCCAGTTCTCCCACTGAGACTTCCGCCGCAGGCTGACATCGAAATGGGAGACCGAGGATCCACCATCAGAAGTCAAAAGGAAAATCCCTGATAGTAAAGGCCTAAGTCATGCCTCCTCCGTGGAGATTTGCTGCAAGAGCTGTTCTCGAAGATCTACTGTTACGGTAAGTTCTACGTAACTGTACTATCTTACTTTGAGACACAGCTCTTGCAGCAGGTTACACCATTAGACTGATTCCAGCAGTAATGCTGCCAACATTCTGGGAGGAGGAAATACAGGTTACTCACCTGTAACAGGAGTTCTAGGAATGGTATATGTTGTTCATCCACACTGTCTGGCAGGTATCCTTGCCGCTTAAATCTTGCCGGAAGGTCTTCAAGTTGGCTCCTCCCACCCACCCGGTGGTAAACCTCGGTTCACCATGACGCCTAGATCTGCCCTCCGCTGGAAGCTCAGGTTGTGCTGAAGCCGAGGAGGTTTGGTGGTCGTGGGATGAACAATATATACCATTCCTAGAACTCCTGTTACAGGTGAGTAACCTGTATTTCTAGGGACATGGATATGTTGTTCATCCACACTGTCTGGCAGACTCCTAGCAGTTCTCCGGGAGGAGGGAGGCAAGACGACACCCCGATACTTACTTGGGAAAGAGAGACTGAGAACTGAGGCCCCAAAACCAGCATCCCGGGTGAGACTCAAGGTCGATGTGGTAATGGGTGATGAAGGTGTGTGCTGACTTCAGGTAGCAGCCCTGCAGATTTCCTGGATAGGGACGCCCCTGAAGCAGCCACCGATGCAGCAGTATGGCGGTAGAATGAGCTCTTATCCTCTGGGAGGCTCCATGCCCGCCAACTTATAGCAGAGATCTATGCAGGAGGTGATCCACCTGCCTATCGTCCGCTTGGCTGCAGGTCTGCCAGAAGGGGCTTCAGCGAGGTGACAAACAGCTGGCGAACCTCTCTCCCTGACTTCAGCCGCAGCCCTTATAGTAAGCGAGCACCCTTCTAGGGTCCAAAGTATGGAGCCTATATTCGGCCTCCGAGGTGTGATTGGGGTAGAACACTGGCAGAGTCAACACCTGGTTAAGGTGAAACTCCCGACACCACCTTCGGAAGGAATTTCGGTGGGGGCGAGGACAACCTTGTCCCTGTGGAAGACCAGGTAAGGAGACTGATGGAAAGCGCCTGGAGCTCTCCCATCCTTCTGGCTGACGGATAGCCACCAAGAAGGCGGTCTTCCACGACAGGTGAGAGAGTTCACACCTGTGCATTGGTTCGAATGGCTTGCCCATGAGCTTTGCCAGTACCAGCAGTAGATCCCATGGAGGTGGAGGTTCTCGACTGGAAGGGAAATGTGATCAAGGCCTTTGAAAAGTGCCAGACCACCTTCTCCTGCATTACAGACTGCTTCCCGCCCGCGCCTGCAAGCAGAGATGGCTGCCAGGTGCACCTTAAGGGTCGCCGACCTAAGCCCTTGCTGAGAAAGGGACCACAGGTAGTCCAATATGCTCGCCAAGGAACAGGAGGAAGGGTCCAGGCCCTTGTTCTGACACCAAATGGAAAACCTTTCCATTTGAAGGCGTAGCATTTTCTGGTCGACTCACGGGACGCCTCAACTACATTGAGGACCTGCCGGAAAGACCCAAGGCCTGGAACTCTAGCCACTAGGAACCAGGCCGCCAGGTGCAGGGATTGAAGGTCCGGATGGAATACCTTCCCTGACTGACTGAGAGCAGGTCCGGCGAGCTGGAAGCTGCCTCGAAGCCTGGAGCTGAGGCTGAGGAGATCTGGTACCAGCACTGGCGGGCCAGTCTGGGGCTATCAGAATCACCTGCGCCTTGTCCCTCCTTGCTTTGAGCAGCACCTTGTGCATCAAGAGGAACGGAGAAAGGCAAGAAGAGGCCCGGGGTCCACGGCCTCGAGAAGGCATCCCCTGCAGAGAGCCCTGCTGAGGGGGCGGGCACGAACAGCCTCAACTTCGCATTCTCCTGAGGCAAACAGGTCCACCTGAGGTGTGCCCCAATGGGAGAATAGATCTCGTACTACCCGGAGGAGAGACCACTCGTGGAAGGCAGCCCCTATCTGGCTTAGGGCATCGGCCAGGGGTTGAGGCCCCGCCATGAATGGCTGGGAGATCCGCCCAGACTGCGCACGACGTGACCAGATGCGGAGAGCTTCCTTGCATAGAGCATGGAGCTCCCGCCCTGGCGGTTTAGATAGTACATGGTCGCGGTATTGTCCCCTGACCCGGACCACTTGACCCCAAGAAATGGAGCAAAGGCGGTGAGAGCCAGGCGGACCGCCGGAGCTCCAGCAGGTTGATGTGGCATCGACTCCGCTGGGACCAGAGGCCGCGGCGCCGGTGTTCCCCAGATGGGCACCCCAACCCATCAGAGAGGCATCGGTCGATAGAGAGACCGCCTGCTCGGGCGGACGAACGGGATGCCCTCCTGCAGATGAACTGGAACGTCCACCACTGGAGAGCTGCCCACATCCCTGGTCACCGCCACTAGCTGGTCCAATGGATCGCACATTGTGACCACTGGCTGGCCAGCCCCACTGAAGGGGGGCGATGTTCCAGCGGGCCCAACGGACCATGCTGGTACAGACCGCCATGAGATCCAGGAGGCGAGGAAGTCCCGGAGGCTGAATTGCCCAACCAGAAATGATTGGGCAAAGGAGGAAAGAACTCGCCCTGTCCGCCGGAGCCGTGCTCTGGCTCAAGAGAGTCGAGCTCTGCCCCGATGAAAAGAATCACCTGCTCGCTCGAGTTCTGACTTGGCCTCGCTGATGAGGAGGCCGACGTGAGAGCAAACCTGGAGGCCAAGTCTCTGGACCGCCCACCTCCTGTCTGGAGGGGCTGCTATCAGCCAATCGTCCAGGTAAGGGTAAACCCGACCCCTCGGCAACGAGGAATGCTGTCACCACTGCCATGCATTTGGGAAGACCCTGGAGCTGGAGATGTCAAGGCATGGCTTGAACTCAAAAGGAATCTTCCGACGAAAGCGAAGGAACCTTTGATGGGACGGACGGATAGGGATGGAAAGAACGCTCCTGTAGGTCCAGAGAGCAGAACCACAGCCGTGTTCCAAGGATGGGATTATCTGAGCCAGAGTGACCATCCTGAAGGTTTGAGACCTTAGGAACTTGTTCAGGTCGTAGGTCGAGAATGGGCGCCAGCCTCTGTCTGCTTCGGAACCAGGAAGTACCTGGACACGAACCCTGGTTTGAGGGAGGGTCCGCCACCTCTCTTATCACCTCCTTTCGAGGAGGAGAGCGATGTCGGCTCGGGCGAGCTGACAGCGAGGCTTCGGACTCTCGAGGCCCCCAAGGTGCGACGGTCTGAAGGGTGGGGCCTGCTCAACTCTACAGGCAGACCCTTTCCTACCACCTTCCAACACCCACCTGTCTGTGGTAATAGCAGACCAGGCGGAAAGGAAGTACTCAGAGCCGCCTCCCACGGGGAACCTGGGGTGAGGTGACGAGGTTGGGGCGACACCCTCAACCCGTCACTGTGCAGACTTGAGGAAGAACCGCCGAGGGACCGCTTGGGCCTTACCTCCTGCTTCCTGGAAGAGGAAGCCGAGGCTTGGGTTTGGGACGCCAAGCGTGAGCCTGCTGGCCCTGGTGTTGCTGGGCCGTGCCGCGAGACGGACGAAAGGGCTTGTGGAGGTCTGCGTCTCTTGTCCCTCTGAGCGGATGATACTGAGTCCAAGGTGGCATTGGACTTTTCGATCCTCTGAGGTGGCCTTCCACCCAGGGCCAAGAGGTCGGTCCCCAAGAAGAGGACATCCGCCAATTTGTGCTGGGTATCCGCCTGTGAAGGTGGATATCCTCAGCCATGCCCGACGGCGATAGCCACTGCAGCCGCTACTGACCTGGCGATGAATCACTGATGTCCAAAGCAGTCTGAAGTTGCCGCTGGCCACTGCCCTGCCCTGTCCCGCACCTGCTTGACCATGGTCTGCAGGTCAGCCGAGAGATGAGGACCACTCGCTCAGGAGCCCAACAGGGCGTGAGAAAATGTGCCATCAGTACGCCGAGCTGGCCTGACAAAGGCCAAGGAGGACGAGGAGACTTTTCGCCCGGCATAGTCCAATTTCTGACCTTGTCGGGAGGTCTGTCCACGCCCCTAGTGTTTCGCACGCCGAAAATGCTGTCGGTAACTCAACCTCGGCCGAGGGATGTTCCAGAAACCGGACAGGGAACCGTAGGGACCGTGATACTTCCTGGCCATCCTAACCAAGGCGCAGGACGCTCAGAGCTCCAAGGCCGGGCCCACAATGGCCTCAGCCACAGGGAAGGCCTCCAGAGGGAATCCCCTGGTCCAATATCTCCGTGAGGGATACTTGGCCTGCTGGATACGGGTTTGAGCTGCATCCCGTGGATTCCGAGATGAGTCTGAGCAACCCCAGGAAGGACGGCGGCTGTCAGCCCAGCGACTGACCTCCAGAGGACTCAAGTCCACCCGCTGGAGAGAAGAAGGAGGAATCGTCGTCGAAGAGTCCGCAAAGAGCTGCCTCGACCTGAGCCACCCTCCACCTGCCAAGGGCGATCGGGAGTGAGGGTGACCGACAGCCTATGGGCAGACCCTGAGCCGACCGAGAACTCTTGGTCGGAGCCCCAAACCGTGGCTGTGGAGGCGGAGGTTCCACTGGAATCGGTGGAGCAGCTGGTTTGCCGAACAACCGCCTGACAACAGGCTCCTCGGTAAAACGGGGTTGTTTCGGCGCCCGTGACAGCCACTTAATGGCTCAAAGGCGCACGGCGCCGGCTTATTCCTGGTCAGAAGGAGCTGTTGCCACATGAGGTCTCGTATCACGCCGACGCAATCCAGGCTGAAGCCTCCCTCATCCGAGGAGGAGGAAGAGACCGAGTGGCGGCGTTGGCATCACAGGTGCCGTGACCGCCTGTGATGGCGGATCGGCTGGACCGCCAAGAAGTCTGAGACCGAACCTCGGCTTTTCCGAGGACGGAGCGGAGAGGGGACGGTGGAACCGCCTCCTCGGCTTGGAGGAACACCAAGGGCCCGGAACGGCACTGGCAAGCCCACGGGATCCTCAACCCCACCGGGAGAGGGGATTGCCGCTGGTCGACAACCCAGCCAACGGTCGAGAAAGATCTTGACTGCGCCGACGGGAGTCTCGTCAACTGACCTGACGGGACACCGTGAGACCAGTGGTCGGATTTAACGATCGATCAAGTCGATGGCCGACAACTCAGGGAGAGGGACCTTTCCCGCCTCCCAAGAGCGCCGACGAAGAGACTTACCTCGCCTTTCTTCTTGGACCGAGAAAAGAAGGTCCAGCAGACGCTGGTCCTCTCCCAGTGGAGAGGGACAGACAAAGCTCCTTAAAAGAAGCTGTGTAAGAGGAACCCAGGGAAAGCGGATTAAAAGCTGCGGTCGAGGAAGATGCGTCCCGCGCCGCTTCCTCGAGGGCGATCATCTGCTCTAGCTGATCCGGCCGAGCCCGCCGCCGGAAACCGCCGACCGGGCTCTTTGACTTAACCGTGGAAAACGCTTTCAGGCGCCCTAGTTGTAAACTGGCGGCACGGTCTTTGAGGACGAGGCTGAAAAGGAAGAGCACAGGTCACAGCCTGCGGGTCGTGCTCGAGGCCTAAACAGTACACACATGTGGAGTGCGGATCCGTCCGAGACATCTTCTGCCCACAAGGGCACCACCGCCTTAAACTGAGTCGATTGTCCATCGTAGCTGCGAGGATAGATGACCAAGTCTTTAAGCAAAAACTTTTTAAATTCGGAAAACCAAGAATTAGGAACCAGTCTTATACGCAGAGCGCTAAGGAGGAACCTGAGCTCCAAGCAGTAAGGAAGATCTAGGGCCATGGGTGGAGCCGAGTTTTACCACCCGGTGGGTGGGAGGAGCCAGCTTGAAGACCTTCCGCAAGATTTAAAGCGCAAGGATACCTGCCAGACAGTGTGGATGAACAACATATCCATGTCCCTAGAACTAGAATTACATTCCAGGTCCTGAATCTAGGACAGAAGACCCTGTAGCACCGCCAGGCCGGAGCTGGTCACGAGAGGCGATGTCCAGGCTATAATGCCTGATAAATGTATGCACAGAGCTCCAAGTGGCTGCAGCATATGGCAGAGGTGGAGACGCTTCGAGTGCTGCAAAGGAGGTGGCCACACCCCTAGTGGAATGACCCCGGACTGCTCCCGGAGGGGCTTTTGTTTGATATCATAACAGTATGAAATACACTGGACAAGCCAGCGAGACAGGGACTGTTTGATACTGGTTGGCCCTTCATCCTTTCAGAAAAGGAAACGAAAAGTTGCTCTGAACTACGGTTGTTTAGTTCTGTTGAGGTAATACCTCAAGCTGCGTGAACATCCAGGGTGTGGAGCAGTGCCTCCTCTGTTAGAGTAATTGGAAGTAGACGGCAGGTCAATATCCTGATTGAGAGTGAGTGTAGAAACCACCTTAGGCAAAAATTTAGGATTCGTCTCAGGGATACTCTGTCCCGTGGAAAACTAAATAAGGGTCTTTGCACATGAGAGTGTGAAGCTCAGAAACTCTTCTCACTGAAGTAACAGCACCAAAACAGCGTTTCATGACAGAAAACGCAGCTCGCAATCCGCGGCAGGTTCAAGGGGGGACGATGAGTTGTTCCAGGACAAAAGCAAATCCTATGAGGCACTGGGTCCTACTGGTGGCCTAAGGTGCAACACCCTCTCATAAAATTCCCGAGAGGCATCTCACAGTGCCATTCAGCGATGTCCCACCGGAAGGTGGTAGGAGATGGCACAGAGGTGCACCTTGATAGAGGAGTAGGCTAGGCCTCGAACGGAAAAGGGAGAGCAGGTAGTCCAACACCACCTCACCAGGCAACCTAGAGGGGAAAATCGCGTGCTCGCCTAATAAACAACAAAAACGGCGCCATTTCATGGCGACGCCGATGCGCGTTGTCGGCCTCTGGCTGCAGAAAGAACTTCTCGCAACCTCTTGCAGACCCCGTGACGCAAGATGGCTATGTCTCTAGGAGCCATGCATGCAGTTCAGTGAGCTTAAGTCCGGGTGACCAGTGAACCTTCCTCCTGAGACAAGAGATGGGAGCTGAATGGCAACGGAGCGGAGGTTCCTGGGATAGCTGAATCAGTAAAGGGAACCATATCTGTCTGGGCCAAAAGGGGCCACAAGGATCATGGTTGCTTGCTCTTCGCGCAGTTTGAGAAGAACTCTGGATCAACGGAAGGGAGGAAAGTGTAGAGGAATCTGTCCACCCAGGAGAGGGACAACGTGTCTCGCCAGAAAACACCAGGTCCTGGATCTAGCGAGCAAAATTGGGCAGTTTTATGCTGGATGGGGATGCAAAGTCCAACTCTGGAGTTCCCCATCAAGAAACAGATCCTCTGCTACCTCTTGAAGAAGTTCCCACTGTAGACTCTGGCCTGGGAACGCACTCAGGCCGCCTGCAATCGTGTTGTCCATCCCGGAACATGTACTATGATCAGATTCGCTACCGTGTCGGATTACCCAATCCCACACCCTCATGGCCTCCTGCAAAGGGGTAGAGGCGCCCTTGTTTGTTGAGGTAATACATCACCGCTGTTGTCTGTCTGAAGCAGGAGAGTACTGCAGGATTTCTGACTGAAAGGCCTGCAGGCATAAAGGACCGCCTCATCTCTAGGACATTGATATGGAGATGAGCTCCAGAGGTCCACGCATCTGGGACTTCACCCGCCCAGGTGTGCTCCCACCCAGACCTGAGGCGCCTGTGGTGAGGATTACTCTGGGACGGCGCTATAAACGGGACGCCTGTGGAGAGTGACCCTGGGTCTAGCTACCACTGTTAGTCTCGAATCACGGTGTTCGTGATTCTGACCGGATGCTGCATGTGGTCTTGCCTTTGATCCCATTGCACCTTGAGCATCCACTGAGTTACCCGCATGTGGAGCCTGCAGAGGGATGGTAGGAATGGCCGCAGCCAGTGTCCGAGCAAGCTAAGGACCAACCTGGCAGGGACGGTCTTGTTCGACTAAAACTCCCTGATGAGGGATCTGATGCGCCCGCCTGTCGCCTGGAAGAAATGCTCTTCCTGAACGGTGTCCAGTACTGCGCCTATAAATTGCAGCTTCTGCGACGGTACCAGGAGAGACTTTTCGTGTTGATTAGGATGCCCAGAGATCGAACAGGTCCTGGGTCTCTGGATCGCTGTAATAACGCCTCTGGAGGCGGCCATGAGAAGCCAATCGTCCAGGTACGGAACACATAATGGCCCTGTCTCCTTAGAGACGCTGCCACGACTGCCATGCATTTGGTAAAGACCCTGTGCGGATGACAGTCCGAATGGAAGGGCTCGGAACTGAAGGTGGTGGTCAGAAACTTGAAGCGCAGGAACCTCTTTGCGCCTGAGCTATAGGGATGTGCAGATATGCCCTCAGATGTCTAGAGACGCTAAGAAGGCGCTTGCTTCAGCATGGGAATGAGACCGGAAGAGTCACCATGTGGAATCTCTTGTAGGCGATCGACACGTTGAGGATGCTGAGGTCCAGAATCGGATGGAGGTCCCTGTTTTCTTTGGAACCAGGAAGAAGGGAATAGTATCCTTGTCCTCTGGTTCTCCGGGACGACTTATCACCCTTTGCAAGAGCGCAGTATTTTGCCAGATCAGTGACTTGTGCTGACCCGGTACCGGAGAGCAAAGGAGGCCCGAGGGTGGCTTCTGCTAATTCTATAAAGTGGCCTTTTCCGATCAATTGAAGAACCCACCTGTCGGTGGTAATAGCCTGCCATCCCGGCAGGAAGTTCGCAATGCGACCCCGACCATGATTTCCCGTTGATCCTGAGGGGCGGGGCCGGAAGGAGTCAGGCTGTGGCGGCTGAGGGTCTCAGCTGGCTGGACCGGTTGAAGTACGCTGGCTACGGCCCGCGGGTTGTTTCTGGCTCTGCGGAAGCTGGAGCCCTCTGTTGTGGAGCGGGCGGACTGTTGTCTTCATGGCCTGTCCACGAAATCGGCTTTGGTTCCTACGAAGGAATCTAAGCTTGGGTCGGTACATGACCTTAACCGACCTCACCGCCTTCCTGGCCTCTTGAGTTTGGTAATAATCTTCTGAGGGCTTACCAAACAAGACTTCTCCTCAAATGGAGCGCCCATGATATTCTTCTGACGTCCGGGTAAAACCGAGACGCTAAACCAAGAGTGTCTCCGGATGCATACGCCTGAAGCTGCTGCTCGGGCCGAGGAGTCACACGTGGCTCGTAGCACTTGGGTTCCACGCCCAAAACTCCGTATGAAGGAGCTGAAGCATCTCCTCCTTCTGCTCACCTTCCGCAGTTTTCAGCCGCATCCAGACCCTGTTCCCACAAGGCATTCTGGAACTGCACCATGTGGGTCAAGTAATTAGGATCTGATGGCGCAGGTAGCGAAGTATACGCGCCACCCATAGCGTCCAGCTGTTTGGACTCTGGGTCCGTGGCAGGGTGCTCAGATGTTGGTCTCTGGGACCGGGTCATGTGAGGCTGTTATGACCAGAGAGTCGGCCTGAGGATGCTGAGTCAAGTACTGGTCTTCCTGGGAGCCTTGTACAAGCGATCAGCTTCTTCTCGGCATCGCTGGAGCGATGTGGACATTTCCACGCTGCTTCCTGGTGACGCCCACCTAAAGTGTCTACCAAGGGTGGCACCACCACAGGGTTTGGGGTCCTTCTGTCAAGATACTTTGCAAGGCGTAGCCTTCGGGTCTAGCTCTTCCGCATCCCATCCCATGTTCTCTTGGATGTGTCTCATAATATCCGAGAACGAAGGGTCATCCGGAGGAGACTTTGGCATCTCGCGGGATCCGGAGAAGGGATGGAGAGGGAGATGGGGATCTGGATGTTGAGAACTCTGATCCCATGTCCTCCATCGAGGCGATCGCCGGCATCTTCTGGATCTCTTAGGGCTGGGTGACCTGGAAGAGGATTTGGATGGAGGTCTCCATTTGTCTGGTCTCCTTGAGGTGTTCTGTGCTCCTGGGGAGGAGGTGTCGGCCTGCCGACCCCGATGGAGAGGGGGGCGAGGAACCGGAGGAGTAATCGTGTAGGAGGAAGAGGAGGTGAGGGAACCATGTCCTTCTTTATGGTGTCCCACCAGTAAGTGAACAGCTCCTTCACTTCTACCATGGAAAGGCTCCGACGACGGGTCCGGGCGCTGGTGGACGGTTGTCGGGTCTCCGCGCTGGCTCCACAGGGCTCGGTAATGGCGGTGGTTCCTCATGCCTCGACAGGACCGGGTCGCCTGTCTGGTCCTTGGGCTGAGTCAATTCCTCCTCGGTGATGATCTCCCGACCGACGCCGGTCGGAGGCGCCGGGGTCCTCTTTCAATAGGAGCGGGCGCCGGTCCCCCACCGTCCGATGATGCGTTGGACTGTCCGGGCGACGGCGTGCCTGGTCGACAGGCCCGGGATCTAAGGTAGAGGACGACGGGCGCACGAAGGCCGGGTCCTGCGGCCTCTTCAGAGAGGTAAGCTCCAAAGTCTTGCGAGAGGGCAAGGAAGTCGACCTGACGCCGGGTTCAGAAAGGTGGGAACCCGATTTATGGTGATGGTGGCGATCCCCAGACTTGACCAGGGTCCTGGAGGACGAGAAGATCTGGCAGTCTTGGCCTGAGAAGAGGATGAAGACTTCTTGACCGCAGCAGGGGAGGCTGAGAGCTGGCCCGGGAGGGGGAGCCCGGACCTGGAACCAGAGCTCGTGAGTCTGAGGCCCTAGACGGGGACCTGGAAGGGCCTTTTCCCACGCTTCTCAGCGTGCTTGTGGGCCTTCTTTGAAGAGTCCCCTGGAAGACATGGTCTTGAGTTTTTCTTCCAGCAAAAATGCCTGAAGGGCCTTCTGGCGACGGATCCGGTTCTGCTATTAAACCCTGGCAAAAAGGAGCAGGCCCGGTGTCGTGGTCTGGGCCTAGGCACCGGACGCAGGCCGAGTGAGGGTCCTGAAGGGACCTGCTTCCCACAAGCACACTTCGAGGAGGACCGGAGGTCGGAGAGGACATCAGAGAAAGACTTGATGGTAGAGAATCCACTTCCCGTGAGGAAAAACTTAACCACGCTGCAGTGCGCTAGAGACTGAACCAAGGGTCGAGATATGCAGTCGACGGGCGGACCGACGGCAGGCGTCCCCGCTGAAGATAGCTAGCTAGAATTTTTCTGGGGTCCTGACACCTGCCGCTTCCAGTCCTAATGGTAACCTGCTGCAAGAGCTGTGTCTCAAGTAAGATCCTACCATCTACATGCAGACATATCAGAGGGCGACCTCGAGTGATGCCTTCTCTTTTGACCTGTGGGCTGAAGAAGAGCTCGAGGCGAACGTGCTGGAGAATGCGACTGCTTATTTTATGCTTCCGAGGGGACCGCCCGCCTCGGGCATTGGACTGACCATTGTCAGACCCCCTTCCGGAGAAGGCGTGGACCGGACCCAGCCCGACTGAACAGTTTCGACAAAGTCTCCCTACCATCACCTGACCTGCTCATGGTCGCACTGGCCAAGTAGGCTGAGACTTCTTTTGTAAATAAGAATAAACTTGCCGATACTTATTCGAGATATTACTACAAAATAACAAAACTGAAAACTAAGCTGCTAGTTTGAAGTTTGACTCTGGTGGGCTTAGCCGACGTCACTGAAGCACTGACGCTCGGGAAAAAGTGAACTGAGGCGGTTGGAGGGTTGACGCCGAGATAGTTTATTACCGCATTTGTGCTGAGGCTCTCTCGCAGTGCCGCTTCCTCACGGCTCCATCTTCTGGCGCCGCCCCCGCAAAAAGTTTGCTCCTCATGGTCCTAGTGCCTCCGCAGATCCCATTAGTGTGAATGAGGGTGGAGACTTATGTCCAGGAAGATCACAATGTCCCAGAACTGAGGCAACGCTCCACAGCTTCTGAAAATGGGCTTATAAACTGCTCTCCGGTTAACCCCTTGAGTTCCAATAGCTTTTGCAATCATCTCAAACTAATTATATACATTTCAACAGTAACACTATATCATTTCTACACAAAGGCATCCCACTATCAGTTTTATTTCCACATAATGATTTGCATGTATTTTACACCAGCAGATATGCAAGGAGGAAAACAGAAACAGCAAGTGAGGGCAGAGAGCTAAGGGCAAAGAATTGCAAGACTGTCGGGAGATCAAACCTAGGTCTCACAGGAAAATTTGGTTGTGCAACCATACAGACAAGAGACAGGAAAGGAAAGAACAGATCCCTGCATTCAAACTCTCCATAACAACTGGGACAGGGTCCTATTCAACCTGTCACATCAGTCAGAGCCAAACACAGTGTATGGAAGCTCCAGCAGGTTAATATCGTAATGGGACTCCTTGGTGACCAGAACCTGTGGGCTTACACGTGACCCCACCCCACCAGAGACATGTCCATTATGAGTGTGACATTTGGTTCTGGGCAGAAAATGGGATTCCTCTCTCCTCCAAGTGTTCTGGGACTAGCCACCACTGGATAGCATCCCACATCGGTTGGGTCACTATAACCAGCTAGTCCAAGTGGCCTAGGTGCTAGTCCACTGATGGCCCAACTCCTAATGAAGGTGGAACATCTGTCACCAGTCGGGCCCAGAAGACCACGCTGGTGCAGGACACCATGTACCCTAGCAGCTGCAGCAAATCCCAGGCAGGGCGAAGGCCCAACCTGAAATGATCGCGAAAATGGAGGTATGGGCCAGTGCCTGGTCCAGGGTGGCGGGCCTTGCCCCAGAGAGTCTGGTTCTTCCCTGATGAACCTGATCACCTGCTTTGGTACCAATTCAGACTTGTCTGGGCTGACCAGCAGGCCCAAGTTTCAACATGTCTAGAGATCCAGATCTGTGGATCTCTCCATGGCCTCTGGAAGGACCGTCAATATCCAGTTGTCTAGTCAGGTACTCTGACCCAAGGTACTGTAGATAGGCTGCAACCACTACCATGCATCTGCAGAAGACCTGGGCGCTAAGGAGAGACCGAAGGGCATGACCTGTAACTGGTACAGGACCCCATCCACACAGAACCAGATATACTGGCAGTGGATCCACAGACGGAATGTGGAAAACACCTTCTGAAGGTCTAGGCAGCAGACCTACATGTTCTGTTCCAAGGATGGAATAATCTGTATCAGAGTGACCATCTGAAAGTACAGTAACGTAAGACCTTACCATAACAGTAGATCTTTGAGGATTGTCTCTTGCAGCAGGTAATACACTTGGGTCGTCGCCAGAGGTCGCTGTAGCGCACGGCAGTTCTTTCTACCAGTCTTTTCTGGGGCTGCCCATATATGACATCAGCTTCCTGTTTCCTATATAAGTGTGGGCGGTCCCTGTATATGGAAATTACGACCTACCGATTCTTGATCTTCTTGGGGCTAAGTCTCCACCACTCATTCACACTGATGGGATCTACGCCTGAGGCGCTAGGACCTAGCAGGAGCAAACTTTTTGCAAGAGGGTCTTGGCAGAGATGGAGCCGGAGCTTTTGCTGGTGGTAATGACTATCTCGTGTCGACCCTCCAACCACCTCAGTACCTTTTTTCCCAGAGGAGGTGCGCGAACTAACCTAGAAAGATAGCTTAACAAAACCGGACATAAGATAGTCCGGCGACCCATATAAGAAGGGTCAACAAAGAAGTCTTTACAGCCTAAAGATTCAGGAGGAAGACCAACAACAGAGGTGAGCCGGGGATGGTGGGAAGGAGATGTGTGGTGGAGACTTCACCAAGAAGATCAAGAATTATGGTAAGTATGTAATTTCCACATCTTCCTGACATAAAGTCTCCACCACTCATTCATACTGATGGGAGAGTACCAAGCTAATAATCCCCAAGAGGGAGGCAGGAGAGACCAAGAGCTCAGAAATTTATGACAGAAGTCCGTTAAGGATGGTCCTGCCAAACGAAAGATGTCGACTGGCATGAACATCCAGGGCATAGTGCTTGACGAAGTATGCACCGAGCTCCAGGTAGCCGCATTGCAAATGTCTGCAATGGGCACGCTATGGATTTCTGCTGGGATGCTGCGACTGCCTAGTAGAGTGAGTGCACTCTGCCTCCAGCTTAACCTGTGCCATGGAGTAGCAGTGGCGAAGGCATGCCACCAGCCATGCTGAAATGCATCTGATAGCAACAGGCTGACCCAGTCGGGTCTCGCTGAAGGAAACAAACAGTTGTTGAGCTATGTAATTTGTTCTGTTCTATCTAGACAGAAATGCAGAGCTCTTTGACATCTAAAGAATGAAGGGTACGCCTCCTTCCTTTCGGAAATTGCAGTAAGTAGGTAGGACCAAAGGTTGGTTTAGATGGAATTTGAAACAACCTTAGGGAGAAACTTAGGATGGGTCCCAAGAACTACTTTGTCCTTATGGAACACAGTATACAGAGGGTCTGTGACCAAGGCATGTATTTCAGAGACTCTATGGCCGAGGTAATGGCCACCAGGAAGGCAGTTTTCCAAGTGAGAAATTTCAGCTCACAGGTAGCTAGAGGCTTGAAAGGCTTTCAAGTGAGCATGTCTAGTACAAGATTAATGTCCCAGGCTGTGACTGGACGCCTGACAGGAGGTCTGGTATGCAGAATTCCTTTAAGAAACCTCTTAACTATAGGTAACTGAGCCAGTAACAAGGAAAGTACTGGCTCATGATAAGCTGAAATGGCACAAAGGTGAACTTTGACTGTAGAGTATTGTAGACCTGAATTTGAGAGGTCTAACAGGTACTCTAGAACTTTATTGGGTGGAAGAAAAATTACTCACCTTAGTAATTATGTTTCTTCTATTGAGTCCTGCTGTATTCTGACAAGTGCAGTTAGCCCCAGCCTTTAAACTGCCCGGAGAACAAATGGTTAACTTTCTATGCAGCGCTTCGAATTCTGAGCTCGAGCTCGGTTGATGTCTCTATCTGCTTCCCTTTGAAAGCTAACTGTCAGATTCTTACGAGCAAAACTCTAATAGCTATTCCATGCGGAAACTGTAAAATGTTTAATAGCCAACTGGCAACAAAAGTTTTGGATTCCCAAAGGAAGACTCAAGTCAAGAAACCCAAAACCAAACCAAACAAGAATAGTAATCAAACAACACCCAAACAAAAGATAAGGGTGTAAAGGAGCACTCTTGAGGTGCAACACTGCACCTGCCCACCCACTTCCCAAAACCAGGTTCTGAGAGGGAGGGAGGTCATAATACAGCAAGACTCAACATAAGAAACATAATTACTAAGGTGAGTAATTTTTTCTTCAAACAACTTGAAGTCTTGCTGTATTCTGACAAGTGCAGACTACTAAGCAGTACTCTCTATGGAGGAGGGACAGAACCTACTTTGGGAATAGGCTCTGAAGTACTGCTGTGCCGAACCGAGCATCATTCCTAGCCTGGATATCCAGAGAGTAATGTTTGGTAAAGGTATGGACTGTTTTCAAGGTGGCTGCTTGCAAATTTCTAAAGAGGGATATCCCTGGCAAAAGCCAGGAAGCAGCTGTACCTCTTGTAGAGTGAGACCCTCAGGCTTGAGGTGGAATCTTCCAGCTTTTCATAGCAGAATTGTATACAAGACACAATCCACCTGGCAATAGTTCTCTTGGTGGCAGGTTTGCCCTTTCCCACTTCTCCATAGGTGAGAAACAACTGGAAGGAGTCAAACCTGAGACCCTTGGTACGCTCTATGTAGTAGCTAAGGCTCTTTTAAAACCAAACTGTGTAGCCCTCTCTCTCCCTGAGGAAGAATGGTCAGTGAAGAAGACAGGAAGACAGACTGATTCAAATGGAAGTCTGAAACCACTTTGGCAAGAACCTTCTATTGGTTCTAAGGACCACTTTATCCCTGTGAAAGGAGATAAAATCAGAATCCACTGACAGGGGTTGCAACTCAATGATACGCCTGGCAGAGGTAATGGCTACCAAGAACACAGTTTTCCAAGTCAAGTCCTTAAGCACTGCTGAGGACATAGGCTCAAAAGGAGGTTGCATAAGTTGAGCAATGCAAACATTCAAATCCCAGGCAGGGGCAGGGTCTCTAAAGGGAGGATTGTGTGAAGCAACTTTAAAAATTTACAAAACAAGGGTGAGATGACAGTGAGGAAGACTTCCCACTGACAGCAAAATAGAAACAGCTGACAAGTGTACCTTGACAGCAGCTGGTCTGAGGCCTAGGCCATTAAGATGGACCATATAATCCAGAACCGTAGGCAATTCAGCAGTATCTGGAGAAATATGTTTTGGAACACCAAATGCTGAATCTCTTCCATTTGGAGTTATAAGTCTTTTGGTGGAGGGCTTTAGAAGCTTTGAGAATATCCAGAACCCCTGAGAAAGATGCAAATCTGCAAACTCTAACTCCTCAAGAACCATGCCTTGAGATTGAGAGACTGAAGATTGGGATACCAAATTCTCCCCAGAGAGGAGGTTAACAGGTTGTAATTCCTGGTAACAGACAGGGGAAGATGGACTGCTAGGGACAACAACAGGGGTACCAAGGCTGTCTGGCCCAATCTGGATCACTTTGCAAGGTTGTGACCTTATCTTGACTAAAACTTTGAACAGAAGTGGGGAGGCATACAGAAATCTCCTTCCCAGTTCACAATCGAGCATCCAGGGGACTGAGCCCAAGACTGGGGTCTGCAACAAAAGAGGAAGTTGGTGATTGTCTGGGGCTGCAAAAGATCTATCTCTGGAGTGCCCCACCTTGAAAAAAACATCACCAAACTTGAGGGTTCAGAGACCATTCGTGATGGCCCTGAGAGATCCTGTTCAGTGCATCTGCTAGCACATTGTCCTTCCCTGGAAGGTGAACTGCTATCAGAGAGGTTTGCAGGAATAAGCCAGGGACCACAACTTCATGGCTTCTGTGCACAAGGCTGTGGATCGAGTGCCTCTGTTTGTTGATGTACCCATGGTGGTGGTGGTGTCTGTTCTGACCTGAACCACCTTGTTCTGCACTGATTGAGAGAAAGCTTTCAGGGCCAGAAAAACTGCCCTGAGTTCTAGTAGACTGATGTGGAGAAGGGATTCCTGGGGGACCACAGTCCCTGGGCAGTGAGGGCCCTCAGATGGGCTCCCCATCCCAAGAGGGAAGCATCCGTGGTAAGGACCACTGAATGAGACTGAGTGACAAATGGGACCCCTTGTCTTAAATTGTCCTGATCCTGCCACCTCTGAAGGGCTTGGATCAGGGTCAGGTCACTGGGATCAGTTTAGTGGAATCCTTCCTCTGAGATCAAAAAGCCCTCAGACGGAACTGAATATCCCCTATCTGAATCTTGCCCCTGGGACCACTGCTGTTGAAGCTGCCATGTGGCCCAAGAGCTGGAGGAAATGCCTTGCTGGTCGAGATACCTGAAGGCTGAAGGAAGAGGCTAGTCCTATAAGAGCCCTTGCCCTTTCCAGGGGAAGAAAGGCTCTTGCTTTGACTGTACATACGTAACATACGAATTTTTGCCAGCAGATAAAGGCCTAGAGGTCTATCAAGTCTGCTCGAACGTGCAGCTAGCACCCCATTCTGCAGCTGCCCCTCCCTTCCACCCTTCCCTTCATTAACCCTCCCCTTGTCCTGTCCCATCCTCTTTGAAGCAGTCCACTGTTCTACTGCATACCACTTCAGCAGGTAACGCATTCCACCCAGCCACCACCCTCTCTGTAAAAAGTGTCTCATCTCCCTCCTGAACCTTCCTCGCCCAGTCTCATATCATGGCCCCTGGTGTCCCTCCCTCCCTTACTTTGAACAGCCCTCTGTACCTGTCTTGTTTATTCCTTCATGTATTTAAAGGTTTCATTCATGTCACCCTGTCTCACCTCTACTCCAGTGAGTACATGTTCAACTCCTTCAACCTCCTCTCTGTATGATAAGTCCCCAACCCCTTGATCATCTTTGTCGCCTTCGCTGCACCCTCCAGTAACTTAATGTCCTCTTCAGATACGGACACCAGTACTGCACAGTACTCAGGTGTGGACTAACTAATGACCTATACAGTGGCAGAATCACCTCCTCCCTCCTCGAGGATATACCCCTTGCAATACAACCCAGCATTTTGTTGGCCTTTGCAGCTGCCTTCCTACATTGTGCCGAGTTGTTCATTGACCCTGTAATGAGCACACCCAGATCCTTCTCCTCCTCTGTCTGGGCTAGTTGCACTCCCTAGCTGGTAACTCCTCCTTGGGTTCTTCATCCCAAAATGCAGCACCTTGCACTTTTGGCATTAAAGCCCAGCTGCCAGGTGTCTGACCAGGTTTCAAGCTTTGCCAGATCATCCTGCAACCCCTGCCATCCCCAGGTCATCCACCACCGGGCCTACCTTGGTGTCATCAGCAAACAGACTGATCTTGCTCTTGAAGTCCCATGATATGTTTGCAATGAATATCCCAAACAACACTGGTCCCAACACCGAGCCCTGTGGAACACCGCCTCACTGCCCTTGGGTGTGAGAGCTCCCCACCCAGCACCACCCTCTGTTGCCTTCCCTGCAGCCAGTTTCTACCCATCTCACCAGCTTTGCACCCGCCCCTGTGCCTACTAACTTCCTTCCCAGCCTTCCATGTGGCACTGAGTCGAATGCCTTACTGAAGTCCAGATACAGGACATCCACTGCATGGCCCCTGTCCAGTTGCCTAGTTACCCAGTCATAGAACTGCCCCTATAAAGGTAAGAAGCTGGACTGGTTCGAGAACCGACTTGGGAAGGTTGACAAGAAATCCTAGAGAAGTGAACACTTGCTGGGTCACTTGCAGGTGTGACTTGGCGTGGTCTGGAGACTGGCCCACTATTAGCCAGTCGTCCAGATATGGAAAGATGGAGATCTTTTGCCTTCTTAGAAAGACAACTACTACTGCCAGGCACTTTGTGAAACCCTTGGGACTGAAGTTAGCCAAAGGGCATTGCTCTGAATTAATAGTGGCCTGAGGACAACTCTCAACCTGAGGTACTTTCTGTGGGAGCACCTGATGGGAATGTGAAAGTAGGATCTTTGAGGTCCAGGGAGGCTAGCCAGTCCCCTGGCCTTAGAGAGGAAGGATTATTCCCAGAGTTACCATCTTGAACTTTGGTTTTAAAAGATGTTTGTTTAGGTATCTTAGGTATAGGATGGGTTGCTACTCCCTGTCTTTTGGGGTAAGGAAGTACCTGGAGTATAGACCTTTGCCCCAGTGTAGGGTAGGTACTCTCTCTATGGCTCTTACAGCCAGCAGAGATGAAACCTCTACCTCTAAGGCAAGGGTTTCGGAGAGACTTGCAGGTGGAAAGACCTGGCTCTCATCTTTGGAAATTTCTTGAAGCCGACAACCAGTCCCTGGCTCACTACTTCTAGGACCCATTTGTCTGATGTAATAGACATCCAGTCCTGGACAAAGTGAGCCAGCCTGCCCCTACTGGAATAGGAGAGTCGACCGGGCAGACCCATTAGGGTGACTGTTTGGCAGGGGCCATAGGCTGAGGAGTGGATGCAGCCCTGCTCATCCCCTTCTGCCTCTCCCTCTGAAGAACCCCTCTGAAAAGGGAGAAGAGGCCTCTGCTTGGTAAAAGGCCTATGAAAAGGCCTGCCCCTGCCCCTAGACTGCTGCCTTGAGGAGTTGCCTGCCTCTCCTTGGCCTGAGCACTCCTGTAGGTGGTCCTGTACTCATCCATTTTCTTCATGTAATTCTCTGTCTGCACTCCAAACAGAGAATTACCCACTACAGGAAAATCCATGGCCTTAGCCTGGGTATCCTGTGAGGCTAGTACATCTGAGCCAAGCCATTCTCAAGAGCCACAGATGTAGCCATGACTCTTGATGACACATCATTGAGTCAACAGCAGTATGAAACTGAACTTTGATGCCTCAATCCCATCTGCAGCCACCTGCTCCAGCTCCTTGGCTAGCTGGGGGAGGCCTGTTTAGCCAGTGCCAGTACAGTGTCCCACCTGGACTTCTGGTACCTGGCTGTACAGGCCATATAATTCGCCAGTCTGAGTCCAAGGAAGATGCCATATACTGCTTTTTGCCATGGCATCAATCTTCCTGGAGTCTTTGTCTGAGGGGTGAAGCCAAGGGAATGTTTGCCTTGTCACAGGCAGCAGCCTGCACAACCCCAACGTGGCTGCACTGCCCATATAAAAACTCTGTATCTGAGCCTGAAAGTGTATACCTCTTGTCCATTCTTCTATCCACAAGAGGTATGGAACTGGGAGACTTCAGATTTTTTGTCCATTTCCCAAAAGATTTGTGGAGGAACAGACAGTCTCCTGGACTCTGGGATGTCCACAATTTCTACATAATCAGGTTCCTCCTCATCCTCCATTGCCTCCTCCATAGAAAGCTGGATGGTCTCAGCCACCTTTCTGTAGAACATAAAGTGGAAGGGACCCAGAAAGCCTAGGAGGGATACACCTGAAGGTCTGTCTGGGAGATGTCCGGTTCCAAAGGCACATCCAGACTTTCACCATCACCATTATCATCCTCAAACTCCGGTTCATAAAATTCTTCAGGGTATAATCGTGAACCGGGGAACCGACCGAACTGAGCCCTGCCAAAAGGTACCGGATAGGTCGGAACCGGTGAAGCGATTCCACAATCCAAATCGCTCTGGCTACTTCTTTGGCGGTCGAACATGGACTTCTGGATCCAAACCGACGATTTTTCTTTTATGCTTTTGTCGGAACCAACCCTCGGGATCAGCTCTCCATTTGCCTGAAGAAGTATCGCCCTGGTCAGAGGGCACTCCTTCTGGTTCGGTCGGAACCGAACTGGGCTGGCCATCCAGGTCAGTGGACTTCTTGGCCTCCTTTCCCTCAGTCTACCTAATCTCTTTTCAGGGTAGATCTGGGAAAATGTCTGCAGCAGTCTGAATCGAGTTGTTCAAACCCCAGACAATAACACAGGTGGTGTGGGGATCAGCCTTAGTAAAGACCTCCCCACACTCACTGCAGTGTTGAAACCCAGTGGGCCCGGTTTTTCTTGGGTTTTCACACATGGCCAACCTAACCAAACTTTATCCTTTTTCGGCAACCACCAGGCAAGACTCCCTTATAGGTTCCTGACCGTGTCATGGTCTTGGAAAAAAACATACCAAACACGTTTTTTTTAGAACCGATAAGGACTGGTAAACACACACTAAAGTTTAAACACAAGTATTACAAATGATCGGCTCAGCCGAACTGATCCGCACTTTTACAAGTTCCACACAGAAAAACAGAACAAAACCTATCTAGTACTCATGGTACCACAGACAGAGGCTGAACCGACTATCCGGAAAAATTTTCCATTAAAACGACGGAAAACTGACACTTCAACCGACTTTGAACCGAGCTGCAAGAGAAATCTCGGAGCGACTGTTCAGTGAGGCGGAGTAAAGAATCTGACGGTTAGCTTTCAAAGGAAACAGACACATCAACTAAGCTCGAGTTTCAGCATTCTATGCTCTGCATAGAAAGTTAACCATTTGTTCTCTGGGGCAGTTTAAAGGCTTGGGCTAACTGCACTTGTCAGAATACAGCAAGACTTCAAGTTGTTTGAAAAGTACTCAAAGAGGATTTTTGCACACCAGAGAGAAATAAGCTTCCATTTGGCTGTGTAAGTTTTTCTGGTAGCTGGCTTGCACGCAGCCAGAACATCTGAAACTCTCAGAGACATCGAACCAGTTCACTTCTATCTCTTCAGGAGCCAAGCATGAAGGTGAAGCGATCTCAGATTGGGATGGACCACAGGCCCCTGAGTCAGAAGGTTCGCCTGAAGGGGAAGCGCTTTTGGAGGGTTTTCGCATATTGTTGAGTAACGGAAACCATATCTGTCAAGGCCAGAAGGAAGCAATGAGGATCATTTGTCTCCTGGGACTCAACTTGAGAAGTACCTCTGAATTAGAGGAAGAGGCGGAAAAGCGATAGAAAGCGCTTTTGTCCATGCAGCCTGAATGCATCCTGACAGAAAATGCCAGGCCCTGGATTTCTGGAGCAGAAGAGAGGCAGTTTTCTGTTGAGTGGGGATGCAAAATGTCCAGGTCTGAAGTTCCCACTCTGCGAATAGTGACTGAACTATGCTTGAGTCGAGAAACCATTCGTGAGGATCTGTCTCTGTTCTGTTGAGATGGTCTGCCAGTTCGCTCTGCACTCCTGGCAGGTAGACCACCTTGATTAGAGCCTTGTGCTCCAAGAACCATTTCCACACTCTCATCGCTTCCCTGCATAAAGGGTAAGAGTGAGCACCGCCTCTACTTGCTGATGTAATACATCACTGCTTTGTTGTCCGCTTGAAGGAGAATGTTCTTTGACAGAAAATGTCCCTTAAAGCCCGGACTGCATAAAGGACGGCTCTCATTTCAGGACATTTATATGAAGCTGGACTCGCTTGAGTCCACGTACCTTTGGTGTGGAGATCTTGACAGTGGGCTCCCATCCCAACCCATCAGGGACACGTCTCTGTAATGGAGATCTGGTGATCCAGAGGAGCAAATGGATACCCTTCCAAAAGGCTGTCCTCTGCGACCACCAGTTGAGCGACCTCTTCAAAGGTTCTGTCACCTGATGAGAAAGGACTGAGGTGAGTAACACCCCGAAGGGGCGGGGCAAACAAGAGACAATTTAATGGCGATCTGTTCTTTTGCGTGGCCTCTACAGCTTGTTCTACTTGAGGACCAAGAGATGCACACCGCTGAAGGGCAACGCCATGACCTGTTGCTGGGCATCATTCGTGGAAGCCTGGAATTGCGAGCTAGGAATGATGGCGGTACAAATGCCCGCCGCTGCTCGGAGGCAGTATCGAAAGTGTCCATAGCTGCTTTAACCTGTTGGTTGTTGGACTTGATACCTTTGGTTATGGTTTGAAGAAGCTCTGAATTAGTGTCCGACTCCGCAGAGCTTCAACCATTTGTTTGAATGAATGCCAAAGAATATACTCATATTGAGAGAAATAGCCCTGGTAGCTGGCAACATGACCCAGGGTGGATGCAGCAAAGACTCTCTTACCTAAAGTATCTATCTTACAAGATTCTTTGTTTATAGGTCGAGCTGTAGTAGTCTGAGGAAGGACGACCTTATCATTCTCTGTCAAGACTACAATAGGGTCCGCAGGCTTGAGAAGCCAAAATGGGTCGATCCTTGGAGCAGCATACTTCCTATCTATGGACTTAGCCACAGAAGGAATGAGAGCAGGATTATTCCATACCATTTAAGCTGCCTCAAAGGAGCGCTGTACCGGACAGTTAAATCCATAGGGATGTCCGGAACATGAAGGTATTGGAGTCTTAAAAGCTTCCCAGGATCGATATCCATAGTCTGAGAGAAAGAGTGGAATTCAAATTTTTCAGCAGAGACTTAATGACAGGTCCTTGACCACAGGCTCTGCAGCAGGATTAGATCCTGTTCCTTCCACATCATCACCCAGCCTAAGGTCTGGGTCAGGCTCAATATCATCTCCTGACAGCCCAGGAGGGACTGTATGGATAGGAAAGGAGTGAAAATCAGAAGGAAAACAGGAGAGAAAAGGGTTCTGAGTTGAGGACCCGAGACGCACACCAAGTCTCGGTGCCGAAGAGCACTCGCCGCCTGGCCCAGCACGCACCAACAGAGCCCGGTGCAGAGGACAGCGCCGACGCCCAACAAACCTAACTGCGCCGAGGTCGGTGACCAACAGATGGGTCGACCGAGGACGGCACCCAGCACCCATCAATGCCAAAACCAACGCAAGGCCCCAAAACTAAGGTTTGAAGATAAAGAGGAAAAATACCAGGAGATAGAGGCACCGTGTGGCCCCCGCGCCGCAGCCACGGAGGGGAAACACCTGAGTGCGGAGTCGACGGCACCAAAGAAGGTGTCGCGAACTAGGGAGGCCCAACCATCCTCACCCGATCCCCTCAGGGTCTGAGGCCCCTGAGTGACCGGGCCAGGCAGCTGGACCAACCTCCGAGCCCATTGCTCCATCAGAGTGGCCCACTGATGAAACTGCTCATCTGAAGCCCTACCAGAAGGCGGGAAGGGCTCGATGTCGAAGAAGTCGGAGACCGGACACAGAAACAGCGACTTTGGAGGAGACTGGCAACTGACCCCAATGACCGACCTCGACACGGACATACATACCAGAAGGCGACCTCGAGTGATGCTCTCTTTCTTGACCTGTGGGTCGCAGAAGAGCTCAAAGCTGAATGGTGCAGAGTGCGACCGCTTTCCTTTATGCTTCTGGGGACTGCCCCTCCCTTCTGGCACTGGACTGTCCGTTGTCAGACCCCACCTCCGGAGAGGGCAGCGGACCAGACCCAGCCCGGCTGACTGAACAGCTTTCATAGGAAGTCTCCTCCGCCACCTGACCCGCTCTTGGTCGACTCCATCAATGTAGGCCGAGACTTCTTTCTTGTAATAAAAATTAAATTATAGTAAGCAGTACTTATTCAAGAAATACTACAAAATAAGAAACTGAAAACTATGCTGCTAGTTTGAAGTTTGACTCAGGCGGCGGTGACGTCGTCACTGTATTGCACTCGATGGCGGGAAAAGCGAACTGAGGCGGTTGGAGGGTCGGCGCCGAGATAGTGATTGCCGCACGAGCCAAGGCTCGCGCGCCACCTCCCTCGCTCCATCTCTGGCACCGACCCTCTTGCAAAGTTTGTTCCCACTGGGTCCTAGCGCTCTGGCGAGATCCCATCAGTGTGAATGAGTGGTGGAGACTTTATGTCCAGGAAGATCCTCAGTTTCCCCGGCAGTTCTGCTCGCTAAGTGAGGACCGAGGAGGCCGAGGTACCATAGGTATCCCAACCCATAAGTCATTGGACCAAAATTTGTTCTCCTAGAGAAGGAGGGGATGGAGGGTGGATCGTACCTGCTACAAGAGACACTCCTCAAAGATCAACTACTACGTAAGGTCTTACGTAACTGTACTATCTTCCATGCAGTGGTCTCTTGCAGCAGGTAATACACTTGGGATGAATCCCAGCAGTAAACCCAGAAGGGTGCAATTAAGACAGGAAGCCTTGTAGGACAGCTCAGCCAAAGGTCGTCCCTAAGGCGTGAAGCAACATCTAAGTTGTAATGCATTGTGAAAGTATGAATCGTGGACCAGGTAGCTACACTGCAGATATCGGTGATAGAGGCTCCTTTAAAGCAGGCTACAGTGGTGGCCATAGCTCTGTAGAATGGGCTTGGACAGGTCCTGGTAATGGCTTGTTGTATTTTGAATAACAAAACGTTATACAGTGTGCTAGCCAATTGGAGAGGGTCCGTTTAGTGACTGGGAGACCTTCCCTGCTTGAGGTGAAGGTAACAAAAAGTTGAGGTCTTCCTAATTGATTTAGTTCAAGTAGTATAGTATCATAGCATATAATGAACGTCCTAGAGTATGTAAGAGGTATTCTCCTCGACTGGAGTGTTCAGGATAATATACTGGTAACTCCAGGGACTGATTTAAGGTGTGTTCAGACACTACTTTAGGTAGGAAGGAAGGGCTGGTACTAAGTGACACTCTGTCTTTGTGAAAAATCAAGTAAGGTTCTCTACACATGAGAGCATGAAGCTCAGGAATACGCCGAAGCAAAGTGACAGCCACTAAGAACAGTGTTTTCCAAGAAAGAAAACAGAGGTCACAAGTGGCTCAAGAGTTAATTCTCTATTAGAAAATTGAGATCCAACGGAGGCGTGGGTCTTCTGATAGGTGGCTTAATATGTAACATGCCTCTTACAACCATTTTGGCTAGATGATGTTGATACAGTAATCTGCCATCCAGAGGTTCATGGAAGGTCAAATAGAGGCCAAATAGACTTTGACAGAGGAATAGCTTAATCCTGTCTCGGCAATCGAGGCCAGGTAATCCAAGACTTTCATCAGTGGACAGGAATAGGGATCCAATGACCGGAAGCAGCCCAGATGGAAAAGCGTTTCCATTTAGCATTATATGTTTTCCTGGTCGCTGGTTTACGTGAGGCCAGTAATATACTGGCAACAAGGAAGGACACTTGTAAACGCGCCTATGAAAGTGTCCTCAGGAGCCAAGCATGAAGCTGTATGCCTTCAGGTTGGGATGTAGACGGGTTCCTTGATTCTGAGCAAAGAGATCTGGTCTGATTGGCAACAGAACGGGTTCCTCCACTGAGAAGTGTTGAAGGAGTGGGAACCACACCTGCTGAGGCACAGAGGGCAATGAGAATCACGTGGCAGGTTTAAGTTGTAGTTCGTAGAGTCCACCGCAGGAGTGGGACCGGGGGCATTAAGAAGAGTCCTGTCCACGCTGGACAGGGCATCTACAGACCGTCCTTTTTTTTTTTTTTTCGGGATAATGGAACAGTATCTGGGGAGACGTGGTTGACTGGGGAAGGCAAACAGATCCAGTTGCAGGGTCCCCACAGATGAAAGATTTTCTGAAGCACTTGCATGAAGTGTCTATTTGTGTGTGGACGACTGGCAACTGAGAAGGTTGGCCAGGAGGTTGGACGTCCTGATAAAATGGATGGCTGTCAATACAAGCATGTTGCCGAATGGCCTCCTGCCAGACTGCAAGCGCCTCTTTGTATAGAGTATGGGACTTCACTTTCCTTGTTTGCTGAGGTAGAATACTACTGCGGTGTTGTCTGGAATGAATCAGCAACAGTCCCGGAGACAAGTGAGGTTGAAAAGCTCTCTGCCTTGTGTCCTGTAAGGACCCAGGTGCACACCCACCCTTCCAGGGATGCATCCGTGGTCAACGTCGCTGGGGTGGGGGAGAGACTGAAACAGCATGCCTTGACATAGGTTGGCTTGGAGGGTCCACCACACTAGGGTGGACCGCAGCATGGGAGTGACTGATTTTGTCTTTGAAATTTCCCATTCTTGAGACCACTGGTTCTGGAGAACCCACTGGACTGGTCTCTTATGAAGACGGGTGAAAGCTACCATAGGATGGTAGCGGCCATGTGACCTAGGCGACATTAGCATGCATCGGCTGTGACAACTTTCTGGGTTTGTATCTACAATGCCAGAGACAGAAATTTGTCTTGTCCATCGACAGTATCTAGGACCACTCCTATATATTGGAGTGACTGTGTAGGGTCGACTGGACTTCAGCCAATTGACCATAATCCCTAGAACATGGAACAGAGTTACGGTTGCTTCTAGGAGATGAGCAGAGAGGCTTTGGACTCTGCCTTGATGAGCCAGTCATCCAGATATGGGAAGACAAAGTGCCCATCCCGTCGTGGACTCTGCTACTACCGCTAGGCACTTGGTAAACACTCTTGGAGTGGATGGGAAGCGAGCGGAGTGCTCGAAATGGAAGTGTTGACCCAACAGGTGAAAATGAAGAAAGGGCAGGATGGATAGGATATGTAGGTAGGCATCCTTCATATCTAGGGCACATAACCAATCCCCTTGTTTCAATATTGGCATGATGGAGTTTAGGGTGACCATGCGGAACCTTTTGTACTGGACGATAGGTTCAAGTTGTCTGAGGTCCAGTATTGGCCTGAGATCTCCAGTTCATTTGGGTACCAGGAAGAAGTGGGAGTAAAATCCCTTTGGTGTTCCGTAAGGGGTACCAGGTAAACTGCCTTTGGGTTAGAAGAGCCTGTAGTTCCTCCTGTAGAATAGGAATATGGTCGGGTGGGTAATGGACAGAGCTGGGGATGAGGGAGGTTTGGAAAGTAGTTTCAGAAACTTACCCCTCTGAATGATCTGAAGAACCCACTCATCTGATGTGATCGCTTTCCAAGCATCCAAATGGAGGGCAAATGACCACCCATGGCTTCCGAGGCCTAGTTGAGGAAGCATTGACAGAATCCCAGTTGGTCACTGGGAGGTGGGCTGACCAGCCCCACCAGGAGGGTGGGAGTGGGGTTACTGGCTGCAGAGGTGTTGGTTCTGGTACACTGGGAGCGACCACGGAATCCACCCCATGTGAGCCTTTGTATTTTCCATCTCTTTTGGAATAAGAGGACGACTGAGGATGGTATGATGGCTGGGAAGTATGGTACATGCCATGCATCGTGGGAGAGTTCTTCCTGAAGACTGGAGATCATCTATGAGTGTTTGGGTACCTGACCAATTGTTTGGACCCATTAAAGGGGCATTGACCACTCTATACTGTACATCAGGTGTGAAGCCTGAGATGCGAGGTCGACATGGCGATGCAAGGTAATGCCAGCTGCTAACCATGCGGGCCAAAGGATCGATCGCATCATATCCCAAATGAAGTAGGGGTCGGAAATGGAATTGCCAGTAGATATTGTAGCCAGTAATTGTTCCTTTCCTGTGAAGGAGGGAGTTCATTGACTAATTCAATGTCAGAGGACCACAGTGTATGCTGGTATTTGACCATATGTCCCATATAATTAAGGTTCTGAGATTCATGGTACTTGATTGGAATGCTGGTACCTTCCCAGATAGTCTATTCTTCGGAATCTTTATCCAGAGGTAAGGAGCTCATGTGTTTCAGTCATTTAGTATGATAATGAGTGGTAGCAATCACCTCTGAATCCGCTTCAGGGGCGGTGGATAAAAGGGGTGATCCAGAGGAGCCTGGTAGAGCGATCCGCCTGCGAGAACAGCCGTAACAGAGGAAGGCTGATTCCAGGCTGCAAGCATAGCATTTTGGTATGTTTGGATTAGTGGGGTTACCACTAAGACCGGATCCTCTGGTAACTATAGTCTGCCATATCCTTACGTTGTTTGTTATGTTCGGTAGTAGAGAATCCCACCACTTTCTGAATTTGGACCATCATCTCATGGAAGGATGGGTCATCTGAAGGAGAGGCAGCCACCTACCTGTATAAATCCTCATTTAGTGAGGAGATCTCCCATAGTGGAGACGGGCTGGAAATCCATATCCTGGAATTCTCCTCGTCCAGATCTCCTGTAAAATCTACGAAATTCAGGTTCATCTGATAGGTAGACATTCACATCGAGGGAGATGACCAGGGTCCCTGTCACCCTGAAAGCATTTTGGCAGAGGTGTAGGGAACGGGATGGGTAGCTCGCACCCTGGATCGGAGGGCTGGGCATGCCACATGGCATGCAAGACGTGCTGTACTACTGAAGTACCATCCAGTTGAGAATTTGGGGGGCAGGAAAGGTGGGTTTCTGGGAAATCAAGTGGATGGTGGAGGGACTGGATGTGTAGCCTAAGCAGGTCTTGCTCGGGTGGTAAAGTCCAGGGTCCGATCCCTGTCTGCCTGGCCCTATGAGTACACACCTGTGAGGGTGGAGGGCAGTATGCGTCAAGGTATGGTAGGTTTCCCTGAGGGAATGCGGTTCGTCGACCTAAACCGCTGGGGAAACTATTATGCAGTGAAAATCACATCCTCGTTGATGGGAGAAGAGCCCCGCCGATGGAATCCATAAAGGGTTCATCATAGACTGCCGCCATGCGCTGGAAAGCGCCTCGACAAGAGGTATAAACTCCCGCTGACAAGGAGGCAGTCTGAGAACGATCGCAATGGTTGGGCACCTGTAACAGTGGCCGTCACAACGAGCACTTCGGCACGAAGCTGAGAGGGCTTCTTCTTTGTGCCACTTATGAGAATCAGTAGATGGGGAGTTCTTGGGACGAGCACCCCGATTCTCCATGAGAGACAATTTCTGCTCCATTAAATGATTGATTTCCTGCAGCTGTCGCCGACGGGTTGCCTGGTTGAAATCCTGGTAATGTATTCAGTAAGTGGTGTCGTGTGTGGGTCCGGACACCTTACACATATGGTGTGGTTGTCAAGCGGTAGACTTTCCTACCGCAATGGCAGGAAACGGAATAGCTTATCTTGCTTGTAGAGTCTTTGGACATTCGCCATTTGCTCAAATTCTCATCGATGACTGTTGTGTCTGAAGTTGGTTTAGCTGCTGCGTGCGGGCTGAAGGCAGTGAGGAAAATGAACTGAGGATATCGGGGACCGCCCACACTTATATAGGAAACAGGAAGCTGATGTCATGTGTGGTGACCATGGAAAAGACTGCAAGGCAACTACCCGTCTTTGCCTCAGCCGACCTCTGGCGACGACAGGGTGTATTACTTGATGGAAGATCTTATGCTTCTGCATGAACTGTTCAAGACTATGCAAATCTGGTATGGGGCCAGCCCCATCTGTTTTGGGACCAGGAAGTACCTGAATACATATCCCTGACTGGTCAGGGTGTCAGGGACATGGGCTATCGCACTTACGCAAAGAGTGGAATGATGTCCACTCTTCAGATGGAAAGGTGTCCCTTGGGACTCCTGGACTCTCAAAGAAACACAGAAGTTGACGGCAGATAAGGACCACCAGGCCCATCCAGTCTGCCCATTTTCCTACCTGCATCACAGTCCACTTCCTACTTGGTCATCTGCCTTAGTTTTTCCTTCCTATCTCTATGGTTCCCGATGCCTATCCATGGATGTTTGAATCCTGTCACCGCGTGCCCCCATCATCTCCTGGGACAGGCTATTCCATGCATTCACCACCCTCTCAGTGAAAAATAACTCTCACATTTCCCTTTGTGGCCTCCTCCAGTCTCGTACCACGCCCTCTTGTTCTAGTGTTGCTTTTACACTGGAAGATATTTTCCACTTTTACTTTGTTCATGGCCTTGAGGTATTTGAATGTTTTAATCATATCCCCCGCTCCCTCCTCTCAACGTATACATAGTGAGGTCCTTTAACCGGTCCTCATGTGTTTTGTGCTTTAGACCCTGCACCATCTTAGTTGCTGTCCTCTGCACTGTCTCAATCCTGTCATGTCTTTTCCTCATGCGGCCTCCAGAACTGCGCACAGTACTCCAGATGAGGCCTCACCAGAGTTTTGTATAGTGGAATCATTACCTCCCTACTATGGCTTGTGATACCCCTTTCAATACAACCCAACATCCCACTGGCCTTCCCTACCGCCTTTGCAGTCTGCTTGGTGGGCGTTCAGGACATTTGTGAAAATGACCCCAAATCTCTTTCTTCCCTGGTGACTGTCAGCAACTCCCACCCCCATCCTGTAGCTCTCCCAGGGTTCCTACTCCCCACATGCATGATTTTGCATTTCTTTGCATTAAACCCCAGTTGCCACACTTCAGACCATCTCTCCAACTTTTCTAGGCCTTTTCTCATCTGTTCCACTCTCTGGATTATCTACTCTGTTGCAGATATTGGTGTCATCCACAAACAGGCAAACCTTCCCTTCGCCCATCTGCAATGTTGCTGATGAAGACACTGAAGAGTACAGGCCCCAGAACCGATCCCTAGGTAACCCACTGGTGACCCCAATTTCTCTGACTGGGTTCCACTAACCACCACCCTCTGCTTTCTGTCCCTTAACCAGTTACCAACCCAGTTTACTACCTTTGACCCACCCCAGACTGCCCAGCTTGTTGACCAGCTTTCTATGTGGACTGTTCCTAAGACCTTGCTGAAATCCAGGTAGGCGACATCTACTGCACTCCCTTGGTCGATCATGTTTGTCACCCAAAGAAATCTATCAGATTAGTTTGACAGGACCTTCCTGCTGTGAATCCATGCTGCCTCGGATCATGCACTCCTATGGATTCCAAGTGTTCCACAATCCGTTCCTTAAGGAGTGCCTCCATGATCTTACCCACTACTGATGTGAGACTGCTGGCCTGTAGTCTCCTGCCTCTTCTTTGTTGCTATTGTTTTGAAGAGGCACTACATGTGCCTCTCCAGTCCTCCAGGACCACCCCAGTGTTTAGGGACTCACTGAAAATGAGTGCCAGTTCCATCCTCAGTTCCTTTAGGGTCCTGGGATGTATGCCATCTGGACCCATTGCTCTGTCCACCTTTAGCTTTGTAAGCTCCTCTAACGCCCTCTCCTCTGTAAAAGGACTGGTGTTCACCTCCTCCCTCTGTGCATCTTATGTCTAGCTATGGACCATGTCCCTCCCCTTCCACTGTTAAAACTGAGCAGAAATATCTGTTTAGGATTGAGGCTTTTCTAAGTCACCATCGACACACTCACCCTTGTACCCTCTCAGCTTAGCAATACAGCCTTGCACTTCCTTTTTCACTAATGTGCCTGCAGAATGTCTTGTCTCCTTTCTTTGCGATTGAGGGTAATATTTCATCAGTTCGTGCTTTTGCATTTCTTACAGCTTTTCCTGCCTCTTTTATACCTCCCTATCCTTATCTCTTAGGTAGCCTTATATTTCATGAGGCCAGCTTTTTCGGCCTACCTTTTCTGCTACAGCCTTTGAGAAGCAGAGTGGTTTCCTCCTCCTCTTACCTTTGTTTCTCACCCCTAACACACTGGTCTGTTACCTCAACAATGGCCTCTTTAATGCACACCGATTGCTCCTCAAAGCCCTCTCCCACCTCCTTCTTTGCCAGGGCTTCCTTAGCACCACATTCCCATTTTGCCAAAGTTGGCCTTTCTGAAATCTAAGATGTTTGCTTTTGTATGACTTGCCTGCATCTGTGTCCAATTTGAACCATACCACATGGTGCTCGCTCAACCCCAGGTGACCTTCCACATGGAGATCTGTGATTCTGTTTCCATTGCTCAGTACCAGATCCAGATTGCCCTGTTCCTGGTGGGTTCCACACAGAGTTGCTTGAGGCCTGCCCCTGTGGGGAGACCACGATGGCACATGGAGGCTGTAAGACGGAGAGTCTTGATGTCTAGAGACAATCCTCTGCCCACTACATCCAACACCCATAGACCAACGTGGTAAGAAGTGACGCAGCTGGCCTCTGACAGGGAAAGCAGAGAGCAGAACAGGTGGAGGGGCACATCTCCAACCAGCTATGGGGCAGCTTTTGCAAAGGCACCAATGGCTGCTGCCGGAGGGGGCACCAGTACCTCTGCCACCCCAGGTGGACCCCTGGCCTGGGACTGCCCCTACTGGGCTGCTGGCGTGCACCGCCACGGATTTTTGGAGAGGAGTCGGGGCTGCCCCAAGAGTACGCACTCACGTGAGTACGTGAGGGGCGCCATTAGGGCCAGGAACCTCCTCCATTCCAGTTCTGTTAGCCGGAGAGGCTAAATAAAGATGAGAAAAAGGAGAGCGAGGCAAGAGAGCCGAGGGATAGATAAAGGAAAGGATATAAACTGAAAAAGGAATAAGCCGATAGAGGACAGGAAAGAGGAAGAACTTACCCTACGGGACTGCAGGTCTCACTCCTGGGGCGGCTCCAAGGGAGGGACAGATGGGGCGGAGAGAGAGAAAAAGGGGGATGTTGGGAGGAGGGAGAAGTTCTGCCCAGTTTTAAAATTTTGCTTGTAATCTGTAAGCTCGGAACCAAGGTGAGGGAGCAAGAATCCCATTGAGTAAAACTGGTGAGAAGGTTCAACTGAACCTTTTGCACAGCTTAGTACACAAAAGGCAGACTCTCTGTACCTCCCATATCCCCAACCTCTTACACTCCAGCTGAGAGTCACAAACTGCCAAGGCAGAATCTGTTTTGAAGGAGAGCCCAGCTAGAAAGGGAAACGCTGTTATGTGCTAACACAGATGTGTGTGTAGAGAGGGGTGTATTTGAAGCCCTACAGAGGGCACCCTCACGGAAAAAGAAGTGTGGGAACTTAGTCTGACCCCTCAAGGCAAGGCAAGACCACCAGCTCAAGGCAACTGAAGTGTCAGGACAGCGCCTAATAGCAGAGGCTGTCAAAACCGAGATTCAGACATGCCAGAGGGGACCTAGAAAAGGAACCGAACCATTTAAGGAAAGGTTTCTTTAACTGTGAATTGAACAACATGGCTTCGGAAGGAGCCAAGAGGTCACCCAGGGGAATCAGAAAGAGTTCCCTCAGGAAAGAGATAAATTCTCAGGTTGAAACCTGGCTGTCCAAATCAACTCCTGACTCATTTGTCTCCCTCCCAGGCTATACCTTATACCAGGAGGGGACAGGTAGGCAAGCGAGGGGAGGCTGTGCAATCTACACCAGGGACACAATGCCTGACCACGCACTCCCCACCCCTGCCCTTATAAATGGGGCCCAGGCCCTCACCCTCAGACTCACCCCAGACCCCTCTAGGAGTCCTCTCTATCTCACCACAGCCTACGTTCCCCAAAGAACCAGCACCCAGCCCTGGTATCTTTAACGGACTACCTGGCCACCCTCCACCATAAGGCAGAACAAATCCTAGTGGGGACCTTAATGTAAATTGGCTCAGCACCTCCTCATCCCGCGACCAGAGACTCATTTGCCGCCAAGATCTGGCGCAACTCGTCACCCAGCCCACGAGACTTAACCCTAAGAGTGGTACCAGCACCCTTCTGGATGTTATTATAACTAACCACCCCATAAAATCCAAAACATCCAGGTCCTCCCAGACTCCTAAGTGACCACTCCCCTATCCTATTTCATTAGGTAGCCCCCAATCCCAAACCCAAAGCCCAGACCACCCTCCATGGGCGCCTCCGCCTGGTGGGCTGAAAAACTAAGCACTCCTCACCCAGATAAACTGGTCCCCCATTCAGCATGCAACCAACATTGACACTGCCCTCGCCTTCTTCACTCACACCTTCAACATGGCCTGTGATCTTTTGCACCTTAACCAAAATCCGGTCCAGAAAACAGAACGCACCCTGGGTTAGCCCAGCCCTCCTACAATTACTTAGAAACCGGGATAACCTCTGGCACCTTGCCACTGAAACAGGTCGTCTGTCTGATAGGCAAGTCTACAATGCAGCCGGAATAAGTGCTCATGGGCCATCAGGAAAGCCAAGGCAGACCATTATCAGGCCTCCCTACCTCCTCCTGGGGCTCAGCCCGACCTTCTGGGATAATATTAGCAACTTAATGGTAAAGCTTGCTCCCCTGCCCCATCCCAGCTCACTAGAAATGGCACCACCTCCACCGAGCCTGCCACCATAGCTAACTGGTTCAACACCACTTTCACTGACCTTAGCTCAGCCCTCCCTAGTAATTTCTTTGACCCTCCCCCAGCCAACCTCCCCTGTCCTCCAGCACCCCAGCTTCCACCTCAGAAAGATTTCCACCGGGAAGCCAGACCCATCTAATCAAAGCTCTCTATGGCAACAATCCCGGCAGTGACTCACTGGACCCCAGCATCCTCAGGCTGGTGCTAGATGAAGTCCTTGCCCCACTCACCAGCCCTAATTAACCAGTCACTCTGCCTGGGACAATTCCCCACAGCTTGAAACAGCCATTATCACACCTATTCATAAAGGGGGCGACAGGTCATTGGCCAACAACTACCGGCCAATCTCCATCCTCCCTCTCCTCTCTAAAGCCCTGGAGAAAGTGGTGGCCATTCAAATCACTGATTATCTGGCTAAGCATAACATTTTATGCCCAGAGCAACATGGCTTCCGTGACGGGTCACAGTACCAGCACTGCCCTTATTGAATTCTCCAACTTTATACCTCCTCCTTGGATACCAGCTCCCTAGCTGGTGCAGTGTTCATCGACCTCTCAAAGGCTTTCGACACCGTCTCCCATCCACTTCTGCTGAATGCACTCTGCCACACTGGTCTCTCGGCTGGCCCCTGGCATGGTCGCTAGCTATCTTGACACTCGATCTCAGTGTGTAAAATTAATAGCACACTCTCCGATACCCGTCCCATTCTCTCTGGGGTCCCCAAGGCTCCATCCTGGGCCCCTCTCTTCTCACTCTATCTGAACACCCTGCCCAGTGCATGCCCTGGCAAAATTCTACTGTATGCAGGCAGCTGTCCTTTTGCCACCCACTGCAATCCCATCTCCCTACAGGACTCCCTCAGCAGTCTTTCAACAGTGCGAGGCTTGGTTTAAGGAGCGCAGACTGTCATCAATCTTAATAAAACCAAAGCTATGCTCTTTCCCACCCCCAAACAAAGCTAGCAACCACCCACTCTATATCCTTCCAAGTACCAATCAGCCACTGGAACAAGTCTGCTCTACAAATACCTTGGGGTTACCTTCGACTCAGCCCTCACATTTCACAACCACATCGACGCCTAACATCCGCCACTAACACACGTGCTTGGCATCCTATTCGCCATAGAAACTGCCTTCCCCAAATGCTCTCCGGCTAGCTGTTACATCATCCGTTCTGTCCCTTGTAGACTATGGTCTACCAGTATATGGTGCTGCCGACACCACTGCACTCAACAAAATTCACCTAACCCTGAATAAAGCCTGCAGATTGATTACTGGTGCCCCCAGGCTCACACACACCTGTCAGCTGTATATCGAGGCTAACCTGCTTACCCTGGATGAATGGCTCCGATACCAAACCTGTCTCCTCACAAAAAACCCTACTCGGCTCTCCCCGGGTAACAGCATCCATCCACCAGAGCCCTCCCACTATTGCAACACGGTCTTCCTACAAGACCACTCTAAAGGTCCCCAGATCAAGAACCAGCCGCTGCCAGAGGTCCTTCTGCTATAGAGCCCCAACCTGGTTTAACTCTCTCCTGCCCCCATCACCAATGCCACCACCATCTCCAAGTTCAAAACCACACTTGAACCACATCTTCAGCACTTGTAACTGCTCCTGTCTCTGAACATAGCCTCCACCTCTGCTTCTCTTGACAATGCCCCGGGCAGCTCTCCACCTAACCATCCCCTCCACCACTTCCTGTACACGTGCCTATGTTTAACCTGGCCAGTGTCAGCTGTTTCAGTGTTTACCAACTAGATTGCTCACTTGATACCAACTTGTGGCAACACCTGTTATCAATTACATGTACCCTGTACCCAATTGTATTTGTCTGACCACAATGTGTGAAGCCTCTGTTGACGCCCTATTGTTTTGCAAATCTTTGCTATGTAACCAAAAACACAATGTATGTCTTTATGTGACTAAGCACTTTTGAAACGAGCCTCTGGCTCAAAGGTTGTAAACTGATTCTTAGAAATAAATAAAAATAAATAAATAAATAAATTCTACTCGTCTCCTCCTTTCCTAAATAAATGGATCCGTTCTGAGAGAAGAATGGAAGGCTCAAAAGTCTTTTTTTTTTTTTTAAAATAGGCTTTAAGGCCAGAAAAGAAGAGAGAGGAATGAGCAGGGAGGAGCAAGCGCAGAAGAAGGAGGCCCGGAGGGAAGGTGGGGGGTATCAGTAATGAATGGTGAAGATACAAGAGAAGATCAGAATTACGGTAGGTAATGCACTTTATATCTTCCTCACAATCTTCACCATTCATTAATGCTTGGGTGAGTACCAAGTCCCCCAATTGGGAATAGGAAAACCCTGAGGAACAAGACCCTCAGACTCCTATTGGTGACAAACAGAAGGAAGGGACCCTGGCCTTTAAAGACAGGAAGCCTAAGGCAGAGGACAGCTAGGAGGTGTCCCTCGGAGACGGAGGGAGCCCCTGTAGAAGCCTCCTAGCCCTGGTAGAAAAAAGGTGGGTCCCTCGGAAGGCAGAGCGGATCACCCTACGCTGGGCCAGGGGTGACAATCTTGACAGATGAAGCCATGCCCGTCAGCCTAATGCAGATCGCTGTCCCCACAAGCCTGGAAGCCACCTCATTGGCGTCATAGGATGCTCTTGCTTGGTGCCTTGCCAGTTCCAGGCCTAGCAGAGAGGGCAATGGCTTGTCTGGATTGCTCCGTATCAGGCATTGATGCTAGAACTTGAGAAGCATCAACCATAAGTGCCTGTTGTAGGCAGCATGGTGAGCCTGATGTGATGCAATGCATAACATCGCACGAGAGGAAGAGAACACTCTTCGCCCCCACCGTCAAACTGTAGGGAATCTGAGTCCGTGGATGGTTGTGCGCCAGGCAGCAGGGCCTGGAAGGAGTCTCTAGGTACACCAATCCCGAGTGGGTTGGGGAGAGTACCTAGAGATTCCAATGGGGCACAATACTCCTCCTGCAGTCTACTGGGGCTGGAAAAGGAGTGGCTGGAGACTGCCAGGTGTGGCTAGGCGCGAAACAGAACTGGAATGGAGGGAGTTTGCAGCCTAATGGCAGCCCTGGCGCACCACGTGGTGCGTCACTCCGAGGTGGCACCATCGGCTCAGACTCCTCTCCAAAAATAAAAATAAAAACTTCCGTGGCGGGTATGTGCTCCGCTTACACCCAAGCAGTAATAAATGGTGAAGATTGACAAGGGAAGATTGGACACTGCCACAGCACGGTTGCAAGAATCGCTCATGTCCAAGGCTGTATGGAGCTGGTGTTTAGCTGTTCTCTGGCACGTTTCACTGCCAACTGTAAGGCAGGACTACGTCCCACTCAATAAGGAGACAGTATAGCACTGTGGTTTAGGGCCCTAAGCGGCAAACCTGGAGACCTGGGTTTGAATCCAACAGCCCCCACTTGCATACTGTGTGACCCACCTGGAAACAAGCTTTGGCATAGTGTGCCTTCCCTGGTTAAACAATTTCCCTTTCCATCCCCATGTCAAAACTCCCATCAGGGAGTGACTAGCACAGCATAGCTGGTCTGTTGGAGACCCAGAGACGCCGCAGCGCACACTTTTTAACGACACGGTCAACCTCCACAAGACTCCTTGTCCATGTCTCTCTGGTGTATGGATTTAGGAACACCGAATCCATGACAAGTCCCTCTGTGGAGGACAGCCCTGAAAGGGAACCATGGGGACAGCATACTTGCAGACAATGTGGGGCAGAGAGTGCCATGCAGGATACTGGATACTGCCACAGCTCCAGGGCGGTCCCAAAATGGCCTCAGCCACAGGGAAGGCAACTCCAGGATTTGTCCCAGTCCAAAATTCCCAATGGGGGTATGTAATCTTTGGGGCTGGGTCAAACGGGAACACCATGGACTTAGAGATAAGCTGGAGAAGCGCCCTGAAGGACACCGGCCATGCTGGGTTGAAAGTTCCTTTATTTATGGATGATGCAGTTTTATTATGTATTGGAGATTCTTGTCAAAAGGATTTTAGCTTACTGCATAACTGGTTTATTGGGCATAATTTAGTGTTGAATCATGTTAAAACAAAATGCATTGTTTTTAAAAATCCTAGATCTAAAGTAAATTTTGAGCTGACCTTGAATGATAATTATGATAAAATCGAAAGGGTTTCTGAAATATGTTATTTTGGTTTAGCTACTGATTGCAACTTATCTTTTGAATTACACATAAAGAAATTAATAAATTACATCAATGATTAGGAATGTTGTATCGATTAAAAGATATCTAACATATGAGACTAGGGCAACATTGGCACATAGTTTGTTGTTTTCAGTTATTGATTATGGGTTATTAATATATATTTTTTCCTCTGATAGAATGCAAACCAAGCTTACAACAACTTATCATAATATCATTCGATTTGTTACTGGTCAGAATAAAATAACTCATCATTGTTCTCTTTACAGTACTTTAGGGTGTCTGTCCTTTGTTGATAGATTTAGAATCGTGTTGCAGTATTTCTGCAAAAATACATCTAGGATTTTACCAGGTATTATTTGTAAGACGTTTCCAAGATTGTTAAATTCTGTTCGGACAAGGTCACAGGTTAGCTTTAAATTTCTTTAAAAACTTTAAAGAGGCAGTATAGCGCAGTGGTCTCAAGGCTCTGAGCTGCAAATCTGGTGACATCCAGCAGACCAGACCTGGGTTTGAATCCCACAGCTTCCACTTGCATACTGTGCGACCCTGAGCAAGTCGCTAACCTTTGTGCTCCCAGGTCGCTCTCTGTAAAAAGCTTTCAGCTTAGTGTGCTATACCTGGTTAAACAACTAAATAAAAAAAAATCCTTTTTATAAAGTACAATGGCTCAAAATTCACTTCAATTTTATGCAGTTAAATTATACAATGATTTGCCTTGTAATATTACAAATTATGTTACTATTTCATTATTTAAGTGTGTTCTAGTAAATTTATGACAAATGAAGCAAAATGTTGTTTTAATTAACACATTTTTGTATGATTTTGTATGTTTTGTATTATACAGTATATTGTGTTGTAATTATGTTATGACTGGGCACCAGTGAAAATGGGCATTTTATGCTCACTGGTTATACAGTATAAAAATAAACAAACAACTGCAGTAGAAGAGTGGCATCTCAGAGATGACGATGATTCATGATCTGAGTAGTCGAAGGACCCTCTAAAATGGCCCCTAGCCGGCTCTGGCACACTGGTGATCCGGGTTCATGCCCCGAGCCTGGATGATGGCACTGCTCTGGCATGCTGGCGATCTGGGTTCGTGCCCGAGCCCGAATGTCAGGAGTGGAAACTGGCACGGAGGGAGTCAAAGCGTCACTTTTGGGGGAGTTGCGCAGCTTGCAGTTCTTGGAGGCGGCTCCTGGTGGTGACTTAGTGGAGGTATTCTTCGTGGCATGGGTGATCACACACATTGCTAAGCACTCCTGCCTTCAGGATGCCGCACAGCGCTGCATGAATGTGGGAGGGTAGGGCCCCAAAGACGGAAAATCCAACCCTCAGCAAACCAGATGACAGACACCTTGTCCCACCACTCCACTTGTCCCCTTAGTGCACCACCTCATCCCCACAAGCTCCGATGGTTTAGCAGGACCCATGGCAATGGTTCCACCTTCTCGGGTCTCCAGGGGAGCCTCCACCCCCACAGGGATACGCCAGTTCCATGTGAGCCATGGGGAGAGCACTGGGGATGTCACAATGTGATGGAAGCTGGCAGCAGAGAAGAGACTGGAGGGCATCAGAGATATTGACATAGCCTGAAAGAGTGGTATGGGGCATAGCAGAGGTAGATAAAGAAGATAATACAAAATGGCCCTTGCCTATTTCTCACCTCAGACCTCCCAGGAATCCTCTCCTGAGTGATCCTCACCAACAACCGGCCTGGTAAGTTGGTGGCAGAGCGACTGGCCTCCTTAGTTGGGGCACCCACCTTTGGCTACAGTGGTGGTGGCTCCATTGAAGACGTGGAGAAGCAGCTGTGAGTTGGCCCTGCGTGGTGTGGACGCAGGGGTACCAATGGCAATGGCCAGTAGACCAAAAGTCCAGGGGTAGAGCCCTACCCTACCCTGCAATGGCCCCACTGTTGCCATAGGAGCTCCTCACAGCACCGACACCATCTTGCCACAGTGCCTCTCCTCAGCTAAGGATGAAGAGGACAAGCAATTCTGACAATGACACCTACTGATCGAGCAGGATCAAGAGCGGAACATCTCAACCAGCCAGTCGGACGGCAAGTAGGGCCTTCAGGCAGGTTGCTGTACACCACCTGCCTGCCCACGCTCAGCAACACTGGCACAGAAGATCTGAACTCTTATTGAAGCTGCGCCTGCCCTGGGTCCGATGGGGACACCGACTGGACCACATCCTCCTGGGTGAGGACTGGAATCACTGGGGTCTACCAGATTGAATCCTTGACCTCGTCCAACAGTTGGTTAACAGGCTTAATAAAATCTCAGCAGCCTGCTCAACCAGAGGAGATGTCGACTGGCTCGACAGGTAAACCGAAGAGCCCCGACCTGCCCCCCGTGAGCTGAGGGCCACTCTATACCTGTCAAACAACTGGGCGAGTCGTGGACTGAGAGGATCCTGATTGTTCCCTGTCCCAAGACTGGCACCAGCAGTGCTTGCTTTCCGCACCTCAGGGGCAAGGCTCTCTCCCAAGGTCTGGAGGTCAAACACATTTCAAAGAATTCTCCTGTGAAAGATCCTCCGATGCTGGCCCCAGGAACAGTGCACAAACCAAGGAGGTGACCACCACAGCAGCCACTGCTTCTGCCTCAAGGGCCGCAAGCTGTTCAGTTGACCTAGCAACAGCAGAGGCCATGTTGCAGCCCTTAGGCGTCCTTCGTGACCAAACCGTGAAGACGACCCAGCAGAGCTAAGGCTTCTGTCCTTGAGGGACTCAGGAAGCATGCTTTGACAGAGAACACAACTGTCCACATCATGCTGCCTGCCCAGACAGTGTCGTATGGATCTGTGATCGACACCTTTGCTGGCACCACACACAAAATTTGAAGCCTGGCTTCCGTTGGTCTATTGTCAGTTGCTGAATGGAGTTGAAGGAACTGCAGAAACAGCGTTTGAAAAGTTTCTAGGTGGCCCGTCGGCGCGGCGGATGGATTTCCGCTGCGGCGCCCGGCGACCTGGTTTGAAGCGGACTCGGGTCGCTGGAGGGCGGCCAGGGAGAAGACTTGGACGTCCCACGACAGCTCACCTTCTCCGGGGAGGGAGGAGGCCATAGGCTGCAACTGGCGTGACCCCGAGCGGAGGCTCGAGGTACGGCAAGCCCCAATTTGCAGGGGAAGGCTGGCCATGACGTGTGGTGGATCGCCGGCACACGTGCTCTAGACATCAGGGCGCACACCACATGTGGGGAGAAACTAGGGAGGATAACAACCTCCATCTCCGGGAAGACGGGACACCAGCAGCGTGCCCTCGCTTTGCCTTTCCCCACTCTCGACCACCTTGCCCAATGAGACAAGTAAGCATAGGGGTGTAATGGGCCCCACCTCGCTACCCGCCTGAGGCACAGCCGCTGCTCTATGGGGCGAGGGTGGCTCGGAGGGTAGGGTGATTGGCAGAGGGATGACTTCCAGGTGCCCCTGAAGAGTCAAAGACTGAGCGAAGGAGGAAAAAAAAAAATGCAAAGTAAAAAAAAAAAAAGAAAAGTTTGAAATCCTTGAAGAAAAGAGTTTGTCTATAGCGCAGATAACCTAAGTTGGGAGCTTGGAAGGAAGTAATCTATTCTTCCAGCAGAAAGAAAAATCTGCCATCGTAGGGGCTAAATTAAAAAATTACTCACCTTAGTAATGTTGTTTCTTCTAATGGAGTCTTGCTGCATTCTGACATAAGCAGTTAGGTCCTGCCTTTCAACTGCCCTGGAGAACAAAGAGTTAAACTTTCATGGCCAGCATGGAATGTTCACCACGAGCTCGACTGAAGCCCCTGTCTGCTGCTGTTTAAACTGCAACCGTCAGATGTTTACGAGCAAAGACTCACTAGATGTTCTTTGTGAAACTGTAAAATTTTACTAGCCAACTGGCAAATATATCTGTATAAAAAGGTTTTGGTTTCAAAAGGAAGACTCAAGTCAGGAAAAACAAAAACATCCAAACACAACCCCTCACCCAAACCAAAAGAGGGTGAAAAAGGACACCCCTAGGGTGCCAACACTGCTCCTAGCCACCCACATCCCAAAATCTAGGTTCTGAGAGGGGAGGCTGAATACAGCAAGACTCCATTAGAAGAAACAACATTACTAAGGTGAGTAATTTTTTCTTCAAACAACATGAAGTCTTGCTGTATTCTGTTTTATACTGAACTACCAAGCAGAACCTCCATGGAGGAGGGACAGAACCTACTTTGAAAACAAACTCTGAAGTACTCTGTAGCCAAACTAAGCATCACTCCTAGCCTGGATATCCAGAGAGTAATGCTTGGTGAAAGTATGGACTGTTTTCCAGGTGGCTGCTTAACAAATTTCTAAGAGAGAATATCCTGGCAGCAGCCAGGGAAGCAGCTGTACCTCTAGTGGAATGAGCCCTCAGGCCTGAGGTGGAGTTCTACCCAGTTTTTCATAGCAGAATTGTATACAAGAAACAATCCACCTGGCAACAGATCTCTAGTGGCAGGTTTGTCTTACCAACTTCTCCCTACGTAAGGAACAACTGAGGATTCAAACCTGTGACCCTTGGTATGCTCTATGTAGTAGCTAAGAGCTCTTAACATCCAAGCTGTGTAGCCCTCTCTCCCGAGAAGGAATGGTCAGTGAAGAAAACAGGAAGAGATATAGACTGAGTTGAGGTGGAAATCTGAAACCACTTTAGGTAAGAACTTTCTGTTAGTTCTAAGGACCACTTTATCTCTATGGAAACAGATGAAATCAGATTCCACTGACAGGGCTTGCATCCACTGATACACCTGGCAGAAGTAATAGCTACCAAAACACAGTTTTCCAAGTCAAGTACTTAAGCTCTGTTGAGGACAAGGGCTCAAAGGGAGGTTGCATAAGCTGAGCAATGCAAACATTAAGGTCCCAAGCAGGAGCAGGATCTCACTATAGGGGGATTAGTGTGAAGCAATCCCTTGAAAACGATAAAATACAGGATGGGATGATAGAGAGGAAGGCTTGCCTACTGACAAGAAAGCAGAAACAGCTGCCAAGTGTACTTTAAGGGTAGCTGGTCTGAGGCCTAGGCCATTAAGATGGACCATATAGTCCAGAACCGGAGGCAATTCAGCAGAGTCTGGAGAAATATTCTTCTTAGAACACCAAATGCTGAATCTTTTCCATTTGGAGTTGTAAGTCTTCCTGGTAGAAGGCTTTCAGAAGCTCACGGACATCCAGAACCCCTTGGGAAAGATGCAGATCTGCAAACTCTAACCTTCAAGAGCCATGCCTTGAGATTGAGAGACTGAAGATCGTACCAAATCCTCCCTGAGAGGATGTCAACAGGTTGTAATTCCTGGGAAGAGACAGGGAAGGTGGACTGCTAGGGACAGCAACAGGGGTACCAGGGCTGTCTGGCCCAGTCTGGAGCAATCAGAATCACTTTGCATGGTTGTGACCTTATCTTGACTAACACTTTGAACAGGAGAGGGAAGGGGGTGGATACAGAAATTTCCCTGCCAGTTCAGAATCAGAGCATCCAGGGGACTGAGCCCAAGACTGGGGTCTCAACAAAAGAGAGGAAGTTGGTGATTGTCTGGGGCTGCAAAATGATCTAACTCTGTGTGCCCCATCTCGAGAAAATCACTTTCAAAACTAGAGGATCTAGGGCCCATTCGTGATGGCCCTGGGATATTCTGCTCAGTGCATTTGTAGGACATTGTCGTTACCTGGGTGGTGAACTGCTATCAGAGAGGTTTGCAGGAATAGGCCAGGGACCACAACTTCATTGCTTCTGTGCACAAGGCCGAGACCGAGTGCCTCCTTGCTTGTTGATGTACCACATGGTGGTGGTGTTGTCTGTTCTGACCTGAACCACCTTGTTCTGTACAGATTTGGAAAAGCTTGCAGTGCCAGAAACACTGCTCTGAGTTCCAAGAGATTGATGTGAAGCAGAGATTCCTGAGGTGACCACAGTCCTTGGGTGGTAAGATCCTCAAATGGGCTCCCCAGTCCAGCAGGGAAGCATCTGTGGTGAGTATCACTGAATGAGACTGAGTGACAAATGGAACCCCTCGCCTCAAATTGTCCTGATCCTGCCACCATTGAAAGGCTTGGATTAGGGTTCGAGTCACTGGGACTAGTTTGGTAAGGAAATCCTTTCTTTGGGACCAGAAGGCTCTTAAGTGGAACTGGAATCTTGCCCCTTGGACCACTGCTGTGGAAGCTGCCATGTGGCCCAGAAGCTGAAGGAAATGCCTTGCTGGTCGAGACACCTGAAGGGTGAATGAAGAGGCCTGTTTCATAAAGTTCCTTGCACTTTCCAGGGAAGGAAGGCTCTTGCCTTTACTGTATCCAGTTCTGCACCTATGAAGGTGAGGAGCTGTACTGGTTCGAGAACTGACTTTGGAAGGTTGAGAGGAATCCTAAGGAAGTGAGCACTTGCTGGGTCACTTGCAGATGTGACTTGACTTGGTCTGGAGACTGACCTACTATGAGCCAGTCATCAAGTATAGGAGATCTTTTCTTCTTAGGAAAGCAACAACTACTGCCAGGCACTTTGTGAAAACCTTGGGGCTGATGTTAGCCAAAGGGCATTGCTCTGAACTGATAGTGGCCTGTGGGCAACTTGAACCTGAGGTACTTTCTGTGGGAGCACCTGATGGGAATGTAGTAGGCATTTTGAGGTCAGGAGGCTAGCCAGTCCCTGGCCTTAGAGAGGAAGGATAATTCCCAGAGTTACCATTTTGAACTTTGGCTTCAAAGGTGTTTGTTCAGATATCTTAGGTCCAGGATGGGCACATTCTTCTGTCTTTTTGGGGTTAGGAAGTACCTGGGTACAATCCTTTGCCCTTGTGTGAGGGTGGAACCCTCTCTATAGCTCTGAGAGCTGAGAGAAGAAACCCCTGCCCTAGGGCAAGGGTCTCTGAGAGATTTGTAGGTGGAAAGGATCTGGTTCTCATCTTGGGAAATTTTTGAAGCTGAGAACCAGTCCCTGGCTTACTACTTCCAGGACCCACTTGTCTGATGTCAGAGACTTCCAGTCCTGGACAAAGTAAGGCAGCCTGCCCCCTACTGGTATGGGAGAATCGGCCCGGCAGACCCATCAGGCGCCTGCTTGGCAGGGGTTTAGGCTGAGGGGTGGATGCAGGCCTGCTCACCCCTTCTGCCTCTCCCGCTAAAGAACCCCTCTGTGAAAAGGAAGAAGAGGAGGCCTGAGCTTGGAAAAGGCCTTTGGAAAGGCCTGCCCCTGCTCCTGGACTGCTGCCTTTGAGGAGTTGCTTGCCTTTCTTTGGCCTGACCACTCCTGTAAGTGATCCTGTACTCATCCATCTTTTTCATGTAGTTCTCTGTCTGCTCCCAAACAGAGAATTACCAATTACAGGAAAATCCATGGCCTTAGCCTGGGTATCCTGTGAGAGGCTAGTACATCTGAGCCAAGCCATCCTCCAAGAGCCACAGATGTAGCCATGACTCTTGATGAAACATCACTGGAGTCCACAGCAGCATGAAACAGTACTTTCGATGCCTCAATCCCATCTGCAGCCACCCGCTCCAGCTCCTTGGCAAGCTGATCAGGGGCCTGTTTAGCCAGAGCCAGCACAGTGTCCCACCTGGACTTCTGGTATCTAGCTGTATAGGCCATATAGTTAGCCTGCCTGAGTCCCAAAGATGCTGCCATGTATTGTTTCTTTGCCATGGCATCAATCTTCCTGGAGTCCTTGTCTGGGGGTGTGATGCCAAGGGAATATTTGTCTTATCAAAGGCAGCAGCCTGCACTACCCCAACATGGCTGCACTGCTGGAAAAGGAACTCCCGTGTCGGAGCCTGAGAGAGCGCATCGCTTTGTCCATTCGCCTGTCCACAGGAGGTACAGAATTAGAGACTTCAGAATTTTATGTGTCTCTGTTTCCCAAAGGATTTGTGGAGGGGAACAGACAGTCGCCTGGACTCTTGGATGTCCATCATCTCAATATAATCAGGCTCTTCCTGATCCTCTACTGCTTCCTCCACAGGAAGCTGGAGGGTCTCAGCCACTTTTTGTAAAACATATAGTGAGAAGGGACTCAGAAAGCCTAGGAGGAGAAAGACCTGAAGGTCTGTCTGGGGAGATGTCCAGGTCAATAGGCACATCCAGACTTTCATAATCACCATAACCATCCTCATACTCTCCTCCTCCTCCGTTCATAAAATTCTTCCAAAGTATAATCCGGAACGCGGGAACTGACGAACCAAGCCCCTGCCAGATGGTGCGGTTCGGTCGGACCAACTAAGCGACTGCACTATCCTTATTGCCTTGGCTATCTCATCGGCGGTCGGAGTATGAATTTCTGGGTCCGAACCGACGATTTACCTTAAATAAACAAAACAAGACGATGTAAGAAACCACTATGGTTCTCAAAGGAAGTGGCAGTGAAGGTTCAAGAGAAAAGAAAGCATCAGGAAGTACAAGGAATTGCAGAAGGAGCAGGACAGAGAACTGTATCAGTTAAAGCAAAAGGAGGCTGGGAAGGCAGTCAGAACAGCAAAGGCCCAAACCGAGAAAAGATAGCCAACTCAGTTAAGAGGGGGATAAAACCTTTTATAGGTACATCAGGGAGCAAAGGAAGACCAAGGGAGGGATAGTGAGGCTTAATAAAGGGGAGGAGGGTGGCAGAGGAGACTGTGAAGAGGCAGAGATACTAAACAAATATTTTTGCTCAGTATTTACTAAGGAAGAGGGGAGATACATAAAACAAACAGTAGTAACACTCTGGATACAGAAGTTGATACCGCCCATTTACAGAAGAAAGGGTTCTGAAAGAACTCTTAAAACTGAAGGTGGACAAAGCAAGGGGACCTGATGGGATTCATCCCAGAATTCTAAAAGAACTAAGGGTAGAACTAGTGACACCACTGACTACCCTTTTAACAAATCATGGGAGGATGGGGTGGTACCGAGGACTGGAGAAGGGCAGATGTGATTCCCTTCACAAAAGTGGGAGCAAGGCAGAAGCAGGAAACTATAGACCTGTTAGTTTAACCTCAGTGATAGGGAAAATGATGGAATCACTTCTAAAGGAAAGAATTGTAGAGTATCTAGAGGCCAGAGGGGCACAGGACCCTAGGCAGCATGGATTCACAGCGGGAAGGTCATGCCAGACGAATCTGAAAGATTTCTTTGACTGGGTGACCAAAGTAGTAGATCAGGGAGGGGCTGTGGACATGGCCTACCTAGACTTTAGCAAGGCATTTGACACAGTCCCACACAAAAGATTAATATACAAGTTAGCCAGCCTGGAAGTGGGTCCCAAGATGACAGCCTGGGTAAAGAATTGGCTGGAGAATAGGACACAGAGAGTTATAGTAAATGGAGTCCACTCAGAAGAAAGGAGGGTTACTAGTGGGGTACCGGAGTTCAGTATTAGGACCGGTCCTCTTCAATGTCTTTATAGCGACATTGCAGAAGGACTGGAAGGAAAGTATGTCTCTTTGCAGATGACACTAAGATCTGCAACAGAGTTGATGCACAGGGTGGGGTGGAAAGGATGAGAAGGACTTGCAAGGTTAGAGGAATGGTCAAATGTATGGCAGCTTAGATTCAATGCTAAGAAGTGCAAGGTAATGCACCTGGGAAACAAAACCCAGGGAAGAGTACACAATGGGGGTGAGATACTAACAACAACAAGAATGGAAAGGGACCTGGGGTAGTCATATCAGATGACCTAAAAGTGGGCAAGCAATGTGAGAGGGCAGCAAGGAGGGTTGGGGATACTGGGATGCACAGGAGAGGCATCACCAGTAGAAACGGGAAGTTATTATCCCTCTGTACAGACAGCTGGTGAGACCCCATCTGGAGTACTGTGTGCAGTTCTGGAGACCCAATCTCCATAAGACAGACAGGATGGAAGCTGTCCAGAGGAGGGTAATCAAAATGGTGCAGGGTCTGCACCGGAAGTCATATGAAGAGAGACTTAAGGAGCTTAATATGTATAGCCTCGAGGAAAGGAGGGAGAGGGGGACATGATAGAAACTTTCAAGTACCTCAAGGGAATCAACAAAGTCCAAGAGGGTAGCATCTTAAAAAACAGGTGTGCAAGAACAAGAGGGCACAATTTGAAGATAGAGGGGCAGCTCAGAGGTAATTTAAGAAGTATTTCTTCACAGAGAGGGTTGTGGATGCATGGAACAGCCTTCCGGAGGAGGTTGTGGAGTCAAAATCAGTGGGAATTCAAGCATGCATGGGATAGTCATAAGGCAATTCTGGGGGTGGGGGTAGGAAGAAGTAGGCTGCTGGTTAACTAGGATCTGCAGCTTATCCAGTAGGTAGGAAATGGGCAGACTGGGTGGGCCAAGCGGTCCTTATCTGCCGTCAAATTCTATGTTTTTTCACCAGAACCAACTCCTCAGAATCGGCTCTCCTTTGCCTGAAGAAGTATCGCCCTGGTCAGAGGGCACTCTTCTGGTTTGGTCGAACCGAACCGGGCTGGCCATCCGGTCAGCGGACTTCTCGGCCTCCCTTTCCTCAGTCTACCTAATCTCTTTTCCAGGGTAGATTTGGGAAAATTCTTGCAAATTTGGCAGTCTGAATCGAGGGTGGTCAAACCCCAGACAATAAACACAGGTGGTGGGGATCAGCCTTGGCAAAGACTTCCCACACACATTGCAGTGTTGAAACCCAGTGGGCCCAGTTTTTTTCTTGGGTTTCTCAGACATGGCCAATCCTATCCAAAACTTACCTTTTTTGGCAATCCACCAGGCAAGACTCCCTATCGGTTCCTGACTGTGTCACGGATCTTGGAAAAAATGTAATAAAATCCGTTTTTTAGAACCGATATGGACCGTTACCACACTCTAAATTGAATTACAATTTTTTTTTTTTTTTTTACCTCAAACTGATGGTTTAGCCAAACGATCCACAATTTACAAGTTCCACACAGAAACAAAACAACAAACCGATCTAGTACTCACAGTACCACAGACAGAGACGTGAACCGACTAAGCGGTAACAGCAATTCAGTAGAAACCGACTGAAAACTGACACTTCAACCGACTTTTGAACTGAGCAGCAGGAGAAATCTCCAGAGCACTGTTCAGTGAGACAGAGTAAAGAATCTGATGGTTGCAGTTTAAACAGCAGCAGACAGGGGCTTCAACCGAAGTCATGGTGAACATTCCATGCTGGCCATGGAAAGTTTAACTCTTGTTCTCGGCAGTTGAAAGGCAGGACCTAACTGCATATGTCAGAATACAGCAAGACTTCATGTTGTTTGAAGGAGTATTACGAAAGACTGAAATTTAGAAGACCAAGTGTCAGGACTCAGAGACTGACTGCCCGAAGCGTGGAATCCTGACACTCGGTGAGCTGCCTGCGGTGGAGTCTGTTCTACTAGTGGTGAGGGGGCCAAAGTGCCCCCTCCCGAAACATGGAAAAAAACTGCCGAGGCAATTACCAATGTTGGAATTTCGAGGTTTTGGGCAGTCAGTCCAGGACACTGACACTGTCTTCTAAATTTCGGTCTTTCATAGTAAATCCAGGAGGAATCGGGACATACCGCCTGGGTGATGGGAGGAGCTTAACTAAAAGACATCCAGTCAATAACATTGTTCCAGTGGAACTGCCAGAGTCTCGCGGCACCATCAAGGTATGTGCTGTACCTTAAGGGGCAGGGGTAGCTGGAGGACAGGTAGGGTCTGCAGTGACAATATAAGTAGTAAGAATGTCTCTTTGCAGACGACACAAACAGGGTTGATACACAAGGTGGGGTGGAAAGGATGAGAAGGACTCTGCAAGGTTGAAGGAATGGTCAAATGTATGGCAGCTTAGATTCAATGCACTGAAATGCAAAGTAATGCACCTGGGAAACAGAAACCCAGGGAAGAGTACAATTGGGGGTTGGTGAGATACTGACAACAACAAAATGGAAAGGGACCTGGGGTAGTTATATCAGATGACCTAAAGGTGGGCAAGCAATGTGAGAAGGCAGTAAGGAGGGTTGGGGGATACTGGGATGCATAGGGAGAGGCATCACCAGTAGAAAACAGGAAGTTGTTATTCCTCTGTACAGACAGCTGGTGAGACCCCATCTGAGTACTGTACGCAGTTCTGGACACCCCAGTTCCACAAAGACAGACAGGATGGAGGCTGTCCAGCGGAGGGCAACTAAAATGGTGCAGGTCTGCACCAGAAAACATATGAAGAGAGACTAAAGAGCTTGTACACCCTCGAGGAAAGGAGGGCGAGGAGGACATGACAGAAACTTTCAAATATCTCAAGGAATCAACAAAGTCCAAGAGGGTAGCATATTTCAGAAAAGAGATGTGCAAGAACAAGGGGCACAATTTGAAGATAGAGGCATGGGGGACAGCTCAGAGGTAATATGAGGAAGTATTTTTTCACGAAGAGGGTTGTGGATGCATGGAACAGCCTTCTTGAAGAGGTCGTGGAGTCAAAAACAGTGGCAGAATTCAAGAATACATGGGACAGACATAAGGCAATTCTAGTGGGAGGTAGGAGGATGTAGGCTGTTGGTTAACCAGGATCTGTAGCCTATCCATTAGGCAGGAAAATGGGCAGACTAGGTGGGCAAAGTGGTCCTTATCTGCTGTCAAATTCTATGTTTCTATTAGACAGAGACAAATGGACAGACTGGGTGGCCTAGAGGTCCTTATCTGCCATCAAATTCAAATTCTATGGAGAAGAGCAGTCCTCTGAAGTGTACGTCTGCCTTCAGTGGTACTTTGCTCCCTATTTTATACACAGGCTGTTTACAGGAGGCACACTTAAACTGCTGTGGAATCTGGTGCAGACAAAGCTCAATGTTTATTTGCCCTTTTCTTCATTTTAGGGCAGAAAACTTTGCAGATTTCACAATTCTTATGATCTGGGCTAAAAACATGTTGAAAAGGTTGTGTCCATTTGCTTTTGACAAACAAAATCCACAGGATGTACACCAAGTCCCTCGAGATATATATATATTTTTTTGCATTCATGTCGCACCAATTTGACTTAAAAAGACAATATTCATTTATGGGACTGCATTTGAGGAAAAGGTACAACTGTTTTAAAATAAAGTCCAATTTAAAGAACATACTTTTATTTGCTTTGGAACTAAGAACCCAAACCCAGAACGGGTTAAAATGTAGCTCTCCGATTCATGGGAGCAGGTGCAAAATAAATTTAAATAAAACTAAGAAACTACCGCAGAGTACTGAATAGACTCAAAAATGTTACAAAATAATAAAACAGTAGTCAGAGGAAAAAAAAATCAACGGCTTGAACATCATGAGGTTCCAACACTGTAGAGTTTCAACTTTAACATTCTGAAGCTCCATCTCCGAGGCAACACTTAAGGGCTGAGATACTGCTATTTGTATCACATCACAAATATACTTTTGTTACTAGAAATACTGTTTTTTAAACCAACAATTGTAAAAATAAAATATAGGGAGGTATGCATTTATTAATTCATTTTTGAAAGCTGTAAAACACTGAGTATAACACTGTCACAGGCACAGGTCAGGAAGCATAGGAAAACTAGGAGCAGTTGTAGAATTCACCAAAAATTATTTATTTGCACTAGCAGTATCATAAAATAAACTTGTTCAGTATAACTATTTACAAAGGCAAAATAAAATAAAGTTTTCTATCAGTCTCTGTGTCCTTGTTCTCCTAATCTTTCTTGCAGTTGCAGCTTAGCTCTTTAGAAGTGTGTTCAACCTCCATTCTTAGCAAGCATCCTGTTTTGTAAATATCAGGCAGGAGCTGCTAGAACACAGTATGCTTGAGCTGAGAGGTCCCCTTTATGGCTTTGCAAAAGGCTGGAAGATTTGCAAGTCAAGTAAATACAGGTTACTCACCTGTAACAGGAGTTCTAGGAATGGTATATGTTGTTCATCCACACTCATTGGCAGTATCCTTGCCGCTTAAATCTTGCGGAAGGTCTTCAGCTTGCTCTCTCCACCCACCCGGTGGTATAACTCTCGGCTCCGCCCCATGACGCCAGATCTGCCCGCTGAGAGCTCAGGTTGTGCGTCGAAGCCGGGAAGTCGTGAGGGTCGTGGATGAACAACATATACCATTCCTAGAACTCCTGTTACAGGTGAGTAACCTGTATTTCTAGGACATGGATATGTTCTATCCACACTCATTGGCAGACTCCTAGCAGTTCTCCGGAGGAGGGAGGCAAGACCACACCCCAATACTTACTTGGGAAAGAGAGACTGAGAACCGAGGCCTCAAAACCAGCATCCCAGGCGTGACTCAAGGTCATGATGGTAATGGGTAATAAAGGTGTTTGCTGACTTCCAGGTAGCAGCCTGCAGATTTCCTGGATAGGGACGCCCTGGAAGCAGCCACTGACAGCAGTATGGCGGGTAGAATGAGCTCTTATCCCTCTGGGAGGCCTCCATGCCCGCTAACTTATAGCAGAGATCTATGCAGGAGGTTACCCACCTGCTTATCGTCCGCTTGGCTGCAGGTCTGCCAGATGCTCTGTGTGGGTGACAAACAGCTGGCGTAACCTCTCCCACTCTCCCAGCCGGGCGCCCTTATAATAGGCGAGCGCCTCTAGGTCCAGAGTATGAGCCTATATTCGCCTCCGAGGTGGATTGGAGAACACTGCAGAGTCAACACCTGGTTAAGGTGAAACTCCCACACCACCTTCGGAAGGAATTTGGGGCGCAGGACAACCTTGTCCCTGTGGAAGACCAGGTAAGGAGACTCGATGGAAAGCGCCTGGAGCTCTCCCATCCTTCTGGCTGATGGATAGCCACCAAGAAGGCGGTCTTCACGACATAGGTGAGAGAGAGCACACCTGTGCATAGGTTCGAATGGCTTGCCCATGAGCTTTGCCAGTACCAGCAGTAGATCCCACGGAGGTGGGGGGTTCCCGCACTGGAGGGAAATGATCAAGGCCTTTGAAAAAGCGCCAGACCACCTTCTCCTGCGCCACGACTGCTTCCCGCCCGCGCCTGGCAGCAGAGATGGCTGCCAGGTGCACCCTTAGGGTCGCCGACTCCAAGCCCTTGACTAGAAAGGGACCATAAATAGTCCAAGATGCTTGCCAAGGAACAGGAGGAAGGGTCCAAGCCCTGCTCCTGACACCAAATGGAAAACCTTTCCATTTGAAGGCATAGCATTTTCTGGTCGACTCCTCACGGGACGCCTCAACTACATTGAGGACCTCGTCGGAAAGACCCAAAGCCTGGAACTCTAGCGCCAGGAACCAGGTCATTAGTGCAGGGATTGAAGGTCCGGATGGAACACCTTTCCCTGATTGACTGAGAGCAGGTCCGGGCGAGCTGGAAGCTGTCATGAGTCCTGGAGCTGAGACTGAGGAGATCTGGGTACCAGAACTGGCGAGGCCAGTCTGGGGCTATCAGAATCACTGCCTTGTCCCTCCTCGCCTTGAGAAGCACCTTGTGGATCAAGGGAAATGGGGAAAGGTAAAGAGGCCCGGGGTCCATTGCCTCTAAAAGGCATCCCCTGCAGCGAGCCCTGCTGAGGGGGCGGGCATGGAACAGACTCAGCTTCGCTCCGTGGAGGCAAACAGGTCCACCTGAGGTGCCCCAAAGGGAGAACAGATGCTGTACCACTCCGCAGGAGAGACCACTGTGGGATGCAGCCCCATCCGCTCAGGGCATCGGCCAGGGTGTTGGAGGCTCCTGCCACGTGAATGGCTAGGAGATCCGCCTCCAGGCTGCGCCACAGTGACCAAATGCGGAGAGCTTCCTTGCATAGAAGCATGGGAGCTGGCCCCGCCCTGGCGGTTTAGATAGTACATGGTCGTGGTATTGTCCGCCTGGACTCGGACCACTTGACCCCGGAGGAACGGAGCAAAGGCGGTGAGAGCTAGGCGGACCGCTCGGAGCTCCAGCAGGTTGATGTGGCATGGGACTCATGGGACCAGAGGCCATGAGCCGGTGTTCCCCAGATGGCACCCCAACCCATCAGAGAGGCATCGGTCGAGCAGAGACCGCTGGCTCGGGCGGATTAACGGGATGCCCTCCTGCAATTGATCTGGAACGTCCACCACTGAGAGCATTCCACATCCCCTGTGTCACCGACACAAGCTGGTCCAAGGGATCGCAGCGCTAGCGACCACTGGCTGGCCAGTCCTCACTGAAGGGACGATGTTCCAGCGGCCCAACGGACCACGCTGGTACAGGCCGCCATGAGACCCAGGAGGCGAGGAAGTCCCGGCAGCGATTGCCCAACCAGAAATGATCGGGCAAAGGAGGAAAGAACTCTCGGCCCTGCTGTCCGCCGGGAGCCGCGCCTGGCTCAAGAGAGTCGAGCTGCGCCCGATGAATAAAATCACCTGCTTCGGCTCGAGTCTCGACTTGGCCTTGACAAGGAGGCCCAGTTGAGAGCAGACCTGAGGGCCAGATCTCTGACCACCCGCCTCCTTCCTGGAGGGAGCTGCTATCAGCCAGTCGTCCAGGTAAGGGTACACCCGACCCTCAAGCGCCAGAGGAATGCTGTCACCACTGCCATGCATTTGGTGAAGACCCTGGAGCTGGAGACAAGTCAAGGGCATGGCTTGAATCAAGAGAGATCCTTCCGCCGAAGCGTAAGGAATCTCTGGTGAGACGGACGGATAGGGACGTGGAAAAACGCCCCTGCAAGTCCAGAGAGCAGAACCACACGCCGCTCCAAGGATGGTATATCTTGAGCCAGAGTGACCATCCTGAAGGTTCGAGACCTTAGGAACTTGTTTAGGTCGTAGGTCGAAGAATGGGGCGCCAGCCCCCGTCTGCTTCGGAACCAGGAAGTACCTGGACACAAACCCTGGGTCTGAAGGAGGGTCCACCACCTTCTTACCACCTCCTTCTGGAGGAGGAGAGGATGTCGGCTCGACGAGCCGCCAGTGAGGCTGGGGATTCAAGCCTGAGGGCGATACTTGCCTGAAGGGTGGTGCCTGCTCAATTCCAGAGGCAGGCCTCTTCCCACCACCTTTCCAGACCCACCTGTCCGGTGGTAACAGCGACCAGGCGGAACGGAAGTGCCGGAGCCGCCTCCACGGGGGACCCAGGGGTAAGGTGACGGGATGGAGGACACCCCTCAGCCTGCGCCTGGGCAGGCTTGAGGAGGGACCGCCGAGGGACCTCCTGGGCCCTTCCTCCCTGCCTCCTGTTAGAGGAAGCCGGCGTTTGGGTCAGATGCCAAGGTCGAGCCTGCTGGGCCCTGACGTTGTTGGAAGCCGGGCGCTGCCGGGGCACAGAAGGACCTAAAGGGTTTAGGCTGTGGTTTATGTGCCTTTGTCCTTCTGAGCGGAAGAGACCGAGTCCAAGGGCATTGGACTTCTCGATCCTCTGCAGGTGACCTTCCACCCCAGGGCCGAAGAGGTCAGTCCCCAAAAAGGGAACATCCGCCAACTTGTGCTGGGTATCAAGTAAAGGTGGATATCCTCAGCCAAGCCCGCCGACGACAGCCACTGCGGCCGCCACCGATCTGGCACATGAGTCCCCTACATCAAAGGCAGTCTGGAGCTGTGTTTGGCCACTGCCCTGCCCTGGTCCCGCACCTGCTTAACCGTAGTCTGCAGATCGGCGGGAAGATGAGGGATGACCTCATCCAGGAGCCCAACAGGGCATGAGAAAAATGTGCCATGAGGACGGGCCGAACTGGCCTGACGAAGGTCGAGAGAGGACGCAGCGTAGACTTTTCGCCCGACATAGTCCAATTCTTGGACCCTTGTCAGGAGGTTTGTCCACATCCTGGCGCGTATGCCGCCTGAAAACGCTGTCGGTAACCAACCCCTCAGCAGAGGGTGTTCAAAACCGGACAAGGAACCGTAGGGGACCGTGATACTTCCTGGCCATCCTGGCCAAGGCGCAGGGCAGGAAGCAGGGCGCGCCAAAGTTCCAGTGCTGGACCCACTATGGCCTCGCCACCGGAAAGGCCTCCGCTGGAGAACCTCGGTCCAGAATCTCCGTGAGGGGATACCTGGCCTGCTTGGAACGGGTTCGAGCTCCATCCCGGTAGACTCCGAGATGAGCCAAGCAGTCCTAGGAAGGACGACGGGCTATCGCCCATTGGCTGACCTCCTGAAGACTCCAAGTCCAGTCGCTTGGAGAAGAAGGAGGAATCATCTTCGACTCGAAGAGTCCTCAAGAGCTGCCTCTGGCCTGAGCCACCCTTCACCTGCCGAGGTCGGTCGGGAGTGAGGGTAACTGACAGTGCATGGGGTAAACCCTAGCCGACCGAGAATCTTTGGTCGGAGCCCCAATTGTGGCTGTGGAGGCGGAGGTTCCACCGCAATCGGTGGAGCAGCTGGTTTTGGCCGAACAACCGCCTGGGAATAGGCCTCGGCAAGTCGAGGTTTGTGCTGCCGCCGTGACAGCTACTTAATGGCGGGAAGGCGCCTGGAGTCGCTTATTCCCGGCCAGGAGGAGCTAGTTGCAACATAAGGTCCTCGCACTCGCCGACGATTTACGCCGGGTTCCTCCTCATCCGGAGGAGGAGGACGAGGACAGCGGCGACGCCGCTTTACCGAGGGTGCCGAGACCGAGACCGCTTTATGACGGTGGGAACGGCTGGACCGCTGGAAGAGTCCGAGACCGAGACCGAGTCCCGGAATTTCCGGTCGGTGCAGGAGGTGTCGGCCGAACCGACACTCCTTCTCGCTCGGAAGGTCCATCCGAGGGCTCCGGAACCGAGGCACAGGCGAGCCCACGGATCCTCAACTCCTCCCGGGGAACCGGGAGAGGGGAATCTCGGCTGCTAAAGGCGACAGCCGTCCAATGGGTCGAGAAATCTCGACTTCATCAGTGGAGTCTCGGTCAACTGACCTGACGGGACACCGTGAGGCCAGTGGCCGGCCGAGCGGTCGACCGAGGCCGACGGCCGACGGCCCGGGAGAGGGACCTTTCCTCCTCCCAAGAGCGCCGACGGAGGGACTTACCTTGTCCCTCTTTTGGACCGAGAAAAGGTCCAGCAGACGCAGGCCCTTCTCCTTTAGTGGAGAGGACAGACAAAGCTCCTTAAAGGAAGCCGGTAGGAAGAACCCAGAGAGCGGGATAAATGCGGCGTCGAGGAAGACTCTGACCCAGCGCCGCCTCCTCGGCGCACACCATCCGCTCGAGCTGATCCGCCGAGACCGCCGCCGCGGACACCGCCAACCGGCCTCCTTGGACTTCACCGGAGGGAACGCTTCGGACGCCCAGTGCAATCGGGCAGCACGGTCTCGAGGACGTAGGCCGAGAAAGATGAGCACAGGTCCAAGCTCCGCGGTCGCTCAAGGCCTAAGCAGTAGACACAACGTGAGTGTGGATCCGTCCGAGACATCTTCTCCCCGCATGGGCATCTCCAAATCGAGTCGATTTATCCATCGCAGCGCGAGGGATCAAGACTGAAGTCTTTTGCAAAATATTATTTTTAAATCCGCAAACGGAGAAATAGGAACCAGTCACAAACGCAGAGCGTTAAGGAGGGAAACCTGAGCCTCAAGCGGTAAGGAAGATCTACGCCATGGGGCGGAGCCGAGTTATACCACCGGTGGGTGGAGGAGCAAGCTTGAAGACCTTCCGGCAAGATTTAAAGCGGCAAGGATACTGCCAATGAGTGTGGATAGAACAACATATCCATGTCCCTAGAACCTCTAGTTTCCAACAGGGTTTTGCAATCATCTCAAACCACAATTATATACATTTCAACAGTAATACTATATATTTCTAAACAAAAGAGATCCCAACATCAGTTTCCTTTCCATACAATCATTTGCACATATTTTTATATTAGCAGATATACAAGGGAGGAAAAACAAACAGCAAGAGAAGACTACTACAGTAAGAGCCAAAGAATTAGAGATTGTCGGGGTGATCAAATCCAAAGTCTCACAGGAAAACTGGGTTGTGCAACCAGAGAGAGAAGGGTCAGAAAAGGAAAGAACAGATCCTTGCATTTAAACACTTTCTCCATAAAAATTGGGTCAGGGTCCTATTCCACCCTGTCACATACACCTCCCTCAAGAGGGAACCTGTTTTATCAGACAGGTTTCCAAAACTTTCTATTAATTCTCCAATAACATTTGCTGCTTTCAGAAATTAAGCCCATGTACATCATGTTTTTGTAACCATACAGCAAGCAGTAAAGTTTAAACCCATACATTTGTTTTCAACCTTCAGAACCCCTGATCCATATCTTGACAGAAAATCAGCACTGCTATTCTCTTTATCAGATGTGTGTATTACCGTGAATTTAAATGGCTCAAGTGCCAGGTACCACCTGTGATTCTGGAATTTTTATCTCATCTGGTTACGCCAACAGAGAGGATTGTGATCTGTTATAAGCACAAATTCAGTTCCTAGTAAATAATACTTCAGAGACTCCATGGCCCACTTTGTTGCTAAACATTCCTTTCGATAGTGGAGTACCTTTTCTCTGTCGTGTAACTTCCTACTTATGTACAGAATAGGATGTTCTGTCCCATCTACATTTTGACTTGGTACTGCATCTAGGCCTACCTCTGATGCATCTGTTTGTAAAAAAATGGTTTCTCAAAGCTTCTTAAACAGGGCTGAACATAATGCAGCCTTTATGGCTTGAAAAGCTTCACACACTCTGAGGTCCATTTCACATTATTTGGGTACTGCTTTGAGAGTTCAGTGAGGGAGTAGCCAACTCTGCAAAGTCGAGAACAAATCTCCAATAATAACCAGCCAGTCCTAAAATGACCTGACATGTTTCTTTGTTTTAGGGACAGGGCTGTTAGCTATAGCTTCTATTTTAGAAACCTCTGGCTTGACTTCTCCATTTCCCAACACATAGCCCAAATATCTGGTTTCCTGCATGTCCAATGCACATTTGGTAAGACTAATAGCCAGACCAGCATTTCTGATAGCTTGGATAACTGCTAGAAGGTGTTCCAAGTGGCTTTTCCAGTCTGGGGTTGTACACCAGACATCATCCAGGTACACAGCACAATAACCAGAGTGACGGGATAATATGACATCCATGTACCGTTAGAATGTAGCTGGCAAACCATGTAAACCAAATGGCATGGTGGTGAACTGACAGAATCCTATAGGGGTGACAAATGCAATTGTCTCTGGATTCTTTAGCTAAAGGTATTTGCCAGTAACCCTTGGTGAGATCGAGGGTACTGATATACTTTGCACTCCCAGTCTGTCCACCAAATCATCTATTCTGGGCATAGGATAACTGTCAAAATTTGACACATGATACAGTCTCCTATAATCAAAGCAGATTCTAACACCCCTTCTTTTTGTTTACAATTACCATGGGAGATGACCAAGCACTCCTTGACTCCTCTATGATACCCAATTCTTTCATTTTTCTATTTCCTTAACCACATCAGCTCTTAACCGCTCTGGCAACCTGTATGTCTTCTGCCTAATAGGACAGTATTCCTTGTCACTATTACGTGCTCAACCCTTTTGCTCAGCCTGATACCATGGTAAAAGTACTGTTACATCTTTAGCACATTACTAATGTCTGCAGTTTGTTCTGAAGTTAAGGAAATATTCACCTTTACAGAATCAGCATTTACAGTTTGTTCCAGTCTATCATAAGCTACATCAATATCTTCCTTATTGGTTTCTGGTAAAACCAGCAAAGCAGCTTTGGCATTTTTCAACCCATTTCTTGAGGAGGTTAGCATGGTATATCTCAGAAGGATTTTTCCTGTCAGGGTCTCAATCTCATAGTTAACAGTGCCAGTATGTCTAAGAACCTCAGTGGAATCAACAAAGTCCAAGAGGGTAGCATCTTTCAGAAAAAGAGAGTGCAAGAACAAGGGACACAATTTGAAGATAGAGTGGGGTCGGTTCAGGGGCAATGTGAGGACTATTTTTTCCACAGAGAGGTGGTGGGTGCATGGAACAGCCTTCCTGAGGAGGTTGTGGGGTCTAACACTGTGGGAGAATTCAAGAATGCATGGGACAGATATAAGGCAATTTTGTGGGGAGTAGGAAGAAATAGGCTGTTAACTAGGATCTGCAGCTTATCCTGTAGGTAGGGAAATGGGCACACTAGGTGGGCCAAGCAGTCCTTATCTGCCATCAAAGTCTATGTTTCTATGTAACTTTATAAGGCCCTTGCCACTTCATTAACAGCTTATTTTCTATTGTGGGTAACAGTAGCAAAACCTTTTCACCTGGCTCGAAAACTTTATTTTACCCCATGGTCATAATATACCTTCTGCTGGTTTTGGGCCTCTTCCTGATTACTATGGGCAATTTCAACATATTTTGCCAGCTTCTTTCTTAGGGCACACATATAAGAAGATATAGATTGTTTCTGGGTGGGTTATCTTCCCATGTTTCTTTTATCACATCCAGTGGCCCTCTTGGTTGCCTACTGTGTAGCATTTCAAATAGTGAAAACCCTGTTGATGCCTGTGACACTTCTCTGTACACAAAAAGTAGTTAAGGTAAGTACTGGTCCCAGTTTTTCCTTCCCTTTACAAACCTTTTAACATGCATTTTAGGGTATGGTTAAAATATTCAACAAGACCGTCTGTCTCAGGGTGATGGGGAGGTTCTTATGGCAGTGATACCTAGTAGTCTGTACAGCTCCTTAAGTAATGCAGCACCAAAATTACTACCCTGATCAGTAATAATTTCTTTAGGTATATCCATTCTGCTGAAAAGTTTGGCAAGCGCTGCTGCCACTTTTGAGCTGTAACAGCACGCATTGAACTGCTTCTAGGTACACAGTCGCATACTACCAGTATAAATCTATTGCCCTTTTACTTTTGTCTAAATGACCAACCACATCCATTGCAATTCTCTCAAAAGGCACATCTATCAAGGGTAGGGGCACCTTGTCTTTTCTAGTGACTGGGGCTACTTTCTGACATTCAAGGATGGAATTACAATAGGTAGCAACATCTTCATGAATTCCAGGCCAGTAGGGAAAAATTACTTACCATAGTAATCGCCTTTCTTCCCAGTGATGCTCAAGATATTCATAACTTTATGCAGTAAGCCTGAGGGTTGGACTGCCTGGAGACAGAATACATGCAAATGATGGAACACTTTGCACGTGAGCATCTTTCAAACACTGCCTCTACTAACTGCCTGTGTTCTAATCTTTTCAGATTTTGTAAAAGGAGCCTGGAAAGTAGGCGCAAAATAAAATAGTACTATAATTTTATTATTAAAATTGGAGTTTTCCCAACAATATAAATTTGTAAAACAAAAACTCCAATTGGAGAAATCAACAATTCAACAGAGTTAGAACACAATGCCAGAGAAATGCCAAAAAAAGGTAGAAAATACAGTGAACCCTGTTCACCTTAACTATTAACAGGTGCAGGGTAAAAAAAAAAACTCCAAGGATGTGTAGTGATAATGGTGGCACCAGCATGCAGAGTGCAGAGGCTTAAGTTCTGGAAGGAGGTTGGGAGGAAGTTATGAATATCTGAGCATCACTGGGAAGAAAGAAGATTACTATGGCAAGTAATTTTTCTTCTAACCCCAGTAATGCTCACTATATTCCTAACTTATGCAACCAATACCAAGCAGTACCACTGAGGTAGGAACAAAACTTATTTTGGAAACGGACTCTGCAGGACTGCTGTGCCAAATCTAGCTTCACTCCTGGACAGAATATCCAGGTTGTAGTGTTTTGTAAAAGTGTGTACTGTTTTCCAGGTAACTGCTTTACAGATATCCACTAGTGGAACATCCGTGGCAGCTGTTCCTCTTGTGGAATGGGCCCTCAATCCTTATGAGGGATCCTTACCAGCTTTAATATTGCAGAATTGGATACACTGGACTATCCACCAAGAAATGGACCTTTTGGAGGCTGGATTACCTTTCCCACATCCCCATAGGTCAGTAACAACTGTTTTCTGTCCTGTCTATGGCCTTTGTGGCTGTCATGTAGTAACTGAGAGCCCTTTTATATCCAAACTGTGGAGTCTTCTTTACCAGAGGTAGTATGATCAGTGAAAAGACAGGGAGAGTGATGGACTGGTTTAAGTGGAAGTCCGAGATCAACTTGGGAAGAAATTTTCTGTTTGTTCTAAGGATTACCTTATCCCTATGAAAGGAGATATTGTCCTGATCTATACAGAGGGCCTGAAGCTCACTAATCCTTCTTGCAGAAGTCACTGCCACAAGAAAAACTGTTTTCCAAGTGACATATCTTAGGTGAGCTGTAGCCATGGGGTTCAAAGGGACAGCCCATGAGTTTAGCTATACACACATTCAGATCCAAGCTGGCACTGGTGCCCTGTGATGGGGATGCAAATGATATAGGCCTTGAAGAATCTTTTAAAACAAGATCCGGCTTAAGGTTACCCTTGCCCCAGCAGAAAGGTAAGCAGACACAGCTGCCAAATGAACCTTCAAGGAACTGGATTGCAAACCAGAGGAATATAAATGAGCAATAATCCAGGACAACTGGAACTCCAGCCTGGCCTGGTATCAGAGATTTACCTGAGCACCAAGTAAAATTTTTCCATTTAGAGGAATAGGTTTTGTAGTAGGTTTTCTGTAAGCTCTTAAAATGCTTTACACAGATTCAGAGAGGTTCAATTTAGCATATTCTATGTCTTCAAGAGCCAAGCCTTGAGGTTGAGGACTTGAGATTCGGATACAACAGAGTTCCCTGGCTGGAAGTTAGTAGGTTGTGCCTCCGAAGGAGGTGTATTGGTTAGGTGACAGACATGGAGAGCAGAAGAGAGTACCATGGCTGCCTTGGCCAATCTGGAGCTATCAAGATCAGTGATGCTGCATGCACCCGAGCTTGAGCAGTACAATGTGAACCAGAGGAAAAGCATACAGGAACCTCCCTGACCAATCCAGATCCAGGGCATCCACAGGGAATGTTCCCTTGTCTGGAGGTCTGCAACAATATTGAGGCAGGTGGTGGTTCTGGTGGGATGCGAACAAGTCTATTTGTGGAGTACCCCACCTTCTGAAAATAACCTGTACCACCTCTGTCTGTTCTGGGTCCATTCATGATGGGCCTGATCGATTCGACTAAAGGCATTTGCCAGGATGTTGTCTTTCCCTGGCAAGTGGACTGCTTGCAGGATATTCCCAGAGAATAAGCTAGAGTCCAGATTCTTATGGCTTCTGTGCACAGGAGGCATGACCTGGTGCCTCCTGCTTGTGTATGTAATATATTGTGGTGGTACTGTCTGTTCTGATCTGCACCACCTTGCCTTGTACTAAAGGAGAGAAAGCTCTAGAGCTAGTAAACTGCTCTGAGTTCCAGCACGCTTATGTGCTGAAGGACTCTGCAACTGACCAGGTGCCCTGGGTGGTATGCTGCCCTAGATGGGTGCCCCAGCCCAATAGTGATGATCTGTTGCGAGAACCACTGAGGGGTTCTCCTCTGAAAGGGATTCCCTGTCTTAAGTTGGAGTCCTCTTTCCACCACAGGAGGGCCTGTAACAGTGCCCTTGTTACTGGAATGAGTTTTGAAAAGGGTCTTTTACTGACACCAGTGAGTCCTAAGGTGGAACTGGATGTCTCATGTGGAATCTGGAGCCCAGCACTGTGCCTATGGAAGCAGCCATGTGGCCCAGTAGCTGAAGAAACTGTCTTGCAGTTTTTGGTTTGTGTAACCTGAAGGAATTTGCCACTGATTGAAGGCTTTTACTCTTTCCAGAGGCAGATAGGCTCTGGCCTGCAAGGTATTTATTTCTGCCCTATGAACTGCAACACTTGTGTAGGGTGAAGGCAGACTTTGTGATTGATCAGAAATCCCAAAGACTCTAGAAGGTCCTGGGTGACTTTCAAATCCTGCTGTACTTGCAGTGGGGATTTTCCCATCACTAACCAGTCATTCAGATAAGGAAAACAGTGATTCCTTGTCTCAAGATGTGCTACTACAGCAGCAAGATATTTTGTGAATACCCTGGGGCAGAAGAAAGACCAAAAGGCAGGGTTGAAAAGTGTAGTGGCCTGAAGGGAGTCTGAATCTGAGATATTCCTCGACAAGAATCCTTGTGGGGATGTGGAAATGGGCATCCTTTAAGTCCAGTGATGCCAGTCAGTCTCCTTTTGGAGCACTGGCAAAATCACAGCTAGAGTTACGATTTTGAACTTCCATTTCTTCAGTTGCTTGTTTAAAGCTCTGAGATCCAATATAGGCCGCCACTCCCCACTTTTCCTTGTTGTTAGGAAGTATAGTAGCAGCCACAGACACTGCCAGCTATTTCCTGAAATTTCTGTGATATTTCCAGAAATATCTCCTGCTTTCTGCATTTCCACAGTAGGGGCAGAGAGAAACTCTTCAGAAATTTCATGAAATATCTGGAAATAGCTGGTAGTGTCTGTGGCTACTACTGTATCTGGAATAAAAACCCCTTCCTCTCAGAGACTTTGGAACTGGTTCTACTGCTCTTAGCTGTAGCAGGTTTGAACCTCTGCCTCTAGCAGCGTTTTCTCTGCTAGGGAGGAGAACTGAAAACTCTGATCTTTTGACAAGGAGGGATTTGAATTCCAGAGACAGACCCTGACCCACTACCTCCAGCACCTATTTGTCTGCGGTGATGTTCAGCCAGGCATGGAGGAAGTGAGACAGTCTGCCTCCTACAGGTAGGGAGGAAGCAGCCTGTGGCTCAGGGGTCTGTTTTGATTGTGGCGGAGGCTGAGCTTGGGATCCTCGCCTCAAGCCCCTTCTACCCTACCCCTGGAGTGTCCCTGCTGTGGATACTGCTGGTACTGGGGTAAGGCCGCTGGCTGGAGGAAGGCCTGATATAAAAGGACCGGCCCGGCCTCCCTTCCATAAGGCCTGGTGGATGGAGAAGCTCTCTCTGGCAGAATTGCTTCTGTAAGTGGCCTTATACTCATCCACCTTCTTCATGTAGGCCACAGTGGATTCCCCAAAAAGGAATTTCCCTCAAAGGAAAAAATCCAAGGCCTTAGACTGGGTATCTTGAGTAAGGTTTGTGGCCCTGAGCCATGCAAACCTTTTCTGTGCCATCGATTCGCCATCCATCTGGCTGCAGGTCATTTGTGTCAGCAGCCATTTGAAATTGGTACTTAACTGCTCTAACCCAAACCTGGCAGTTTCAGCCAGTCACATCATCTGACAAGGGCGAGGAACTTTTGGGACATAGCCAGGACTGACTGCCACAGTGACTTTTGATACTGGACAGCATATGCCTGGAAGGTAGCCTGATGCATAGCCAAAGAAGCTGACAGGTACCCTTTTGGCCATACTGTCATTCTTTCTGGAGTCCTTGTCCAGAGGAGGTGAGGACAAAGGGACCTGGCCTTGTCGCAAGCAGGTTGCTGAATAACCCCTGGTGATCTGAATGGGGAAGAGAAGTCATCTCCCTCTCCAATTAGTATTTTCTATGCATCCTCCTGTCTATGGGAGGAATGGAATTTGGTGTCCGTAAATCTTTAAGGCATCCTTCTTAAAGAATTTGTACACTGGTAGGAGGAGAGCCTTTGTGGGTGTCAGCCCCATCATCTTTAAGTAGTCTACCTCCTCTTCATCCTCAACTTGCTCAGTAGTAGAGATGTCTAATGCATCTGCCATCTTCCTGATGAAGGTAAAGTGGGATGGAAAATCCTCAGTCACCCTTGGAGGAGAAACCAAAGTCCTGTTCAGGGACACTTCTGGTTTGATTGGTCTCTCCTCCTCATTTTAATCATCATCATCAAATCTGATCCCTCTGTCTTGAGGGGGTGCATGAACATTGCTGCCAGCCTGGGGAGGGGTAGGAGGCTGCTGAGGAGGAACTATGCCTATAAGGATTGAATTGTTTTAAAGGCCTGAGCAATTCTTGGCCATTGGTACAAGCAGAGCAGGCACAGAAGTCCCCGGTTTGGCAGGCGAGGTACTTAAGTTTTAAATTTTTTTTTTTTACTTTTATAAGGAACCGGGAGTCAGCTGGTTCATTTGTTTTTTTAGTGCGATTTTCGCCAGTCTCGGGCAGGTACAGAAGCATATGTAGGTTCAGCCACAATATCTTGGGGGTATCGGCTGGTCAGAGCCAGAGGGACCTTTGTAAATTTCATCTTGAACCTTTCAAGGAGTTTTTCTAACGTTTTGTCTGGGAATGTTTTGCACACTTCACATTCCTCTTTCAGATGGTCAAAACTCATACAAACCACACATAAAGTGTGTTTATCTGCTTTTGCAAATACTTCCACACTGAGAACAGTTTTGAATCCGGGTTCACCGGTTCTCTTTTGGGTTTCTCAGACATGATGTAAATAAGAGAAAACCACAACCGCTAAACAGCCAGTTCGGAACCGATGGAACCGAATAGATGTAGCGGTATGGCACTAGGTCAGCGGTTCTGGTAACCGAGAATTATTGGTTACAAAATTTAAATAAAACAAGTTTTTAAAGATTAACTTAGGCAGTTCTTTAATCAGAGAACCCCGATTTTAACAATCTAACCCGTGTTCCCAGCGGTTATACTCAACCGAGAGGAACCGAAAAATAAAAATTTTAACCGTAAACTAGATTAATAATACAAAACAAATAGTGGCAGTAAATGAAAAAATATATACTTATATAGAGTATATGAAGTTTCGTCACATAGGAGAAAGTGGACTAATGGGACTCCGAGCGACCAGACTTTTCAGGTGGAGAGAAAATCTGAAGAGGTTAGAACACAGGCAGTTAGTAGAGGCAGTGTTTGAAAGATGATCACGTGCAAAGTGTTCCATCACTTGCATGTGTTCTGTCTCTCCGGCAGTTCAACCCTCAGGCTTACTGCATAAAGTTAGGGATATCCTGAGCATTACTGGGGTTAGAAAATCTATACAGCAATCTGGCAAGGGTGCGATCCTCCCTGAGTGACCAGTCATAGGACTATCATGTGCTATCTGTAACAACTCTGTTCTATACTTCTGTGATAGAACCAATTGTTCTGTCTGTTCCTTTGTCTGAGGTTTAACCCAAACTCTGTACAGTAACCTATTACATTTTTAAACATTGGTCCACTCCTGTTTTGGTTTCACCCCAGCTGCTTAAAATAATCCTGGAGAGAAACATTGTTAGCTTGCTCTGAAAGAAAATCACAATCAGTTAATCAGCTTAGTTTCAGCATTTTCATATTTAACCCTTCATGTCCATCAGTCATTTGCTGCCATAATATCTTCAGACCTTGTCTTTCTTTCTTTCTTGGATTTCCGGATCTTGGAGCTGTGCTCAAACAAGTCCGAATCAAAATCACTGAAAGGAAAAGTGTCCCCATTGTCTGAAATTTCCTTGCCTGAGCTCCGTCACCACAGCTGCTGAAACATCAGGATTTACTCCTCTTTGATCAACTCAATATATCCTGGAAAGTAATTTCCAATAGTCACAGGTACAAGTAACTTAGGTACTACCCCCACGCTCATTTGGTGTGACAAACCCTTAACGGTCAGAGTCACTTGGGTGGTGGGATAGTACCGAGTGTCCCATGGATGCAGATGACACCAGTACCTGGTCACTTTGCACAGTGTTTTCCCAGCACTTTAACATGCACTAGGTTCTGTCTGCTTCCGAGTCAATGAGTCCCTTCACAGTCTTATTCCCCACCTTCACATCTTTTAGGTACTTGCCCCAATTTGCCAAGGACAAATCTGCTCCAGTGCCACTCTCCTTACTATGGCAGCTTCTTGCAAAATGGCCCGCTTATTACAGTTATAGCAGATAATGTCTTTGGGCCCAGATTTGTTACCCCACCAGAGTTCCTATCAGGCTTGGAGTTTAAATGGGAAAAAGAGTGTCTTACTGGTGCTTGGCTGTTACTTTGCTGCTGTGGCGTGTGTCTGGCCATTTGGTAGTCTTCGCCAAAGAAACAGCCTTTTTGCCCACTCTCTGGTCGGTGTTCCTTTACCCACAGCTGTACATCTGTAGGCAAGATGTTGATGACCTGCTCCATGGCAAATGTGTTGATCTGTGGGACTGTTTTGCTCTCTGGTTGGATCCATTTTATCAGGAGTTCTCAGAGTTGGCTGAAGGCCTCTCAAGGATTGTCGATCGAGTTGTACCTCAGAGATCGAAATCTCAGCCTGTATGCATCTCTGGAGATGTCATACCCTTCAGGATTTCGCTCACCAGGTCATAGTTTTCCTACTGTGCAGTGTCCATACTGCTGTAGGCAAGCTGGGATTTCCTGTCAGGTAGGGCACCAGTCTGATTGTCCACTGCTGCTTTGGCTATTGTCAGGCTGTGGCAACTCTTTCAGAAGTTGTTAGCTATGCCTCAATATCATTTAAGGGACACAACTTTGTAAGTTTAATGGCTTTTATGTTGCTTACATTTTGCTGCTTGTCTGGATCTATGCTGGATACTCTGCCTGTGATAGCTTGCAAGGCATCCAAGCCATCGCTGCTCCTGCTATGCATCTCTTCTCTCATCTGCTGCTCCTGTTGCTGCATCTTTCTCTCCTCTGTGCTTCTAAACGCGAGCTCTTTTTCTCTCTCTGCTTCTCTGTCTCTTTTGTTCTATAGCTCCACCATTTGAAAAAGTCCATCAGGCTTTTAGGTTCTGTCACTGCCTGTTCTTTTTCCATAACTTGTGCTGGCTGTACAATTTCAGACTGGACCCTGTCTCTGCTAGTTTGGCTGTCATTCTCCTGGTAAAACTTCTGGACTTGTTGCTGCAGAATCCATACCTTCCTCTGTGCTTCCCTGGTACCAGGTCCAGTACCCACGCACAAAACTCCTGTCTTAGGGAATGCACAGCGTAAATCCCACTTAGGCTGACACCATCTGTCGTCGAGGCACAGATCAGGAAGCATAGGAAACCAGGAGCAGTTGTAGAATTCACCAAAAATTATTTATTTACACTAGCAGTATCATCAAATAAACTTGTTCAGTATAACTATGTACAAAGGCAAAATAAAGTTTTTTCAGTCTCTGTGTCCCTTGTTCGCCTAATCTTTTTGCAGTTGCAGCTAGCTCTTTTGAAGTCTTTTCAACCCCCATTCTTAGCAAGCATCCTGTTTTTGTGAATATCAGGCAGGAGCTGCTAGAACACATTGTGCTTGAGCTGAGAGGCCGCTTTTGCAGCTTTTTGCAAAAGGCTGAAAGATTTGCACTCAGGTAACCTCTAGTTTCCAACAGCTTTTGCAATCATCTCAAACCACAATTATATATATTTCAACAGTAATACTATATATTTTTTAAACAAAGGGATCCCAACATCAGTTTCCTTTCCATACAGTGATTTGCACATATTTTTATTTTAGCAGATATGCAAGGGAGGAAAACAAACAGCAAGGGAAACTGAGACAGTCCAGCCAAAGAATTGTGAGATTGTCAGGGTGATCAAATTTGAAGTCTCACAGGAAAATTGGTATAACGAGACAGAGAAGGGACAGAAAAGGAAAGAATAGATCCTTGCATTTAAACACTTTTCTCCAAACAAATGGGACAGGGTCCTATTCCACCCAGTCACAGACACCTTAACAAACTACTCAATCTTTGCTGGTGTGGTTTATGAGGGTTTCACAAATCTTGGGCGTAAACAACTCGATGCACACCTGGCCATACATTATTTTATATGGGCTCCACTAAATGACCTACAGTACAAGTCTTTATGTGGACTGGAGACACCTTAGCTTGTTGTCCTCCTCAAGCCTCTGAACCCAGCCGGCCCTTGAATTTAACAGAGCACTGATACACGTCCCTTGGAAGGTATGAATTGTTTTTAGTGTTGTTATTTTATTTTATATCTGTACTTCTCCCTGTCACATACACACTTCCACTCCTCCAGGTCGAAACAGTAATTGAGACTGATGTTCTCTGTAATGTTACCTGCTAAAATGATTTCCAGTAGATAAACTTCTGAAGACAGTTGAGGATAGAGCATCTGCTTCAACTGCCAACTCGTTTATGGAATCCTGTTCCACTGAACTTGAAACTGTCTCAAAATAGAAACTTGCATCTGGAGATGAAATTAAGTTGCATCATTTGTGCTATGTATTGTTATTTTTATGACTGTAAGGGCTCTGAATGACATGCCAAGAGAGTGTAGATAAATAAAGGAATTAATGAGCTCATCAGTTTTCTGGACTGCATACTGTAGTGCCCAACAGTCTAAACACAGACACACACAGACACACTGCATCGTATACCTTCCAATGTAATACAATCCATGGTGAAAGCTCGGGCCAGCTGAGTAGATACCTCCATACTACGGCAGATTAACGTCTTTCCCAACACATGTTTAAATGCTTTGTCAAACCTTGGGATGTACTTCAGCTTACTGATCATAGGAATAGCGTCCTGCAAATGCAACAAACAGTACACAACAATCAGGTAAGCTCCGCTTTAGGAAATAAAAACACTATTTTATATCAATTATAAGAAATACAAATAATTTTATGAAAAAAAATTTTAAAGACCAGTTTAACACTAACAGTTTGGGGAACAACTCCCATTAGCCCCCTACAATAATTTTCTATCATTTACATACAATTAGCAACATAGTTAGGATGCTTTCTCCTTTAAAGGAGTAAAGATGTAAAAATATTAACTATGTTTCTCTTCAATATAAAATACAATAATATTGCTAGACATTAAATTAATGGCAAATTTCACTGAGCACCAGTTTTTGAATTTTATAACGACTTTTTCTGTCTTTGGATTGTAAGCCCCCGTCCCATTTGCTCAACACGTGCCTCGGTTTACCATGTCTTCTTTGGCTCTGTTGTGGGACCCACCAAGCAGACATCACAAGTGAGAAACATGGAGACAGGCCCTGCTCTTCCTGCATGGCTAGGTGTTTTACCCTGTAAGCCCTCCCCAACCCAAAGACACTGGATACCACAGCTCAATGCAAGCATTCTGCTGGAGTTGTAGAGACTACCACTGTTTTCAGCAGTGAACCACACCTTCCTACCACTAGGGCTCTGTGACTTTCCAGCGCAACATAAATGTAGAAAAGTGGCAGAAAAAAAGACCTGAACAGTCCATCTAGTCCGTCACAGTATTCCCAACTCTGAGACACTCTAGTCTCCGCCCTTCCTTCCAAGCCCCCCACTTCTTGTCTGATAATTCCTTTATACAGTATGTCTCCCAATTTATTTAGTTTACATTTATCTGGAAAATACCTTTGTGCACACGTGCTCTTTTGCAACTGTTCCACATCTGAGTACAGACAGAACAGCTGTTTACTCAACAGAAAGTACAGTTACGTAAGAACTTACCGTAACAGTAGATCTTCGAGAACAGCTCTTGCAGCAGGTTACAGCATTAGGACTGAAGCGGCAGGTGCCAGGACCCCACGGAAATTTTCTAGCTAGCAGTCTTCAGCAGGGACCGCCCCGACGCCGGGCGAGTACATAGGAGGCAGTCCCCCAATAATCCTCAGTTCTCCACTGGAGACTCCTGGCCGCTGGATGACACTGTGAAGGGAGACCGAGGATCCGCCATCAGATGGCAAAACAAGGCAATAGGAAAGTCCCATCTTATGAGATGGATGCTTGACTATGACCTACCTCCAGCGGGATGGTGGGAGGAAGTACCTGCTGTTCTCGAAGATCTACTGTTACGGTAAGTTCTTACATAACTGTACTATCTTACTTCGAGATACAGCTCTTGCAGCAGTTTACACCATTAGGACTGATTTCCAAGCAGTAATGGCAATCATGCACCATCGGAGGAGGAAAGGTAGAGACCTCGAGATATCTTGAGCCTAGGACAGAAGTCCCTGAAGGAGAGCTAGACTGAACCCCGCCTTCGCCTTGATGCAATGTCCAGACTGTAATGCCTGATAAAGGTATGCACAGAGCCCAAGTAGCTGCAGCGCAATAGCTGAAGTGGAGACGCTCTTCAACGCCGCAAAGAAGTAGCCACCCTCTAGTGAAATGACCTCTGACCGCCACCAGTAAGGGTTTACTGCGCCTGATAACAGAAAGTAATGCACTGGATGAGCCACCTAGATAGTGACTACTTAAGAGACAGAAGCTCCCTTCATCCTGTGGGCAAAGGAGATGAAAATTTGGTCTGACTTTCGGTGCTGTTTGGTTCTGGTCAGGTAGTATCTGAGGCACCTATGTACATCTAAGGTGTGCAGAAGGGCTTCTCCTCGATTAGAGTATTTAGGAAAATACACTGGTAGATCGATGTCCTGATTAAGGGTGAGAGCTGAGACCACCTTAGGCAAAAATTTTAGGTTAGTCCTTAGGGATACCCTGTCCTGGTGGAAACCAACAAGGCTCTTTGCACATAAGAGCCGGCATTTCAAATTCTCTGGCAGAAGTAACTGCACCTAAAAATAACGCTTTCCAAGACAGAAAATGTAGCTCGCAATCCGCTGGCTGGTTCAAAAGGTGGCAGCGTGAGCTGCTCCAGGACAAAGGGTAAGTCCCATGGAGGGATTGGATCCTTAATTGGAGGCCTAAGATGGAGGACGCCTCAAAAGGTACGAGTCATGTCCAGCTGGGCCACAGTGTGTTGGCCTATGGGGCATGGTAGGCTGAAACGGCACAAAGGTGCACTTTAATCGAGGAGTAAGCCAAGCCGGAGTGGAAAAGGGAAAGCAGGTAGTCCAGTACCAGCTTTTCTGGACAGTCCCAAAGGCGGAAAACCCCGGCGCTTGAGCCACAAGCAGGGCAAGCCATTTCATGGCATAGGTTAGTGGGTGGGCTGGTTTTCAAGGCAGAAAGCACATCTGCCACTTCTTAAAGACCCTGTATCACATTACAGCTATGTCTCTAGGAGCCAAGCGTGCAGGTTCAGTGAACGTATGTCTGATGGACTAAGGAACCCGCCTCCTGAGACAGTAGATGGGAGATGACTGGCAAAGGCACTGGAGGTTCCTGGGACAGCTGATGCAAGAGAGGGAACCAGATCTGTCTGGGCCAGAAGGGGTGCGATCAGGATGAGGCCGCTTGCTCCTGGCAAAGTTTTAAAAGAACTCTCGATCAACGGGAAAGGAGGAAAGGCATAGAGGAATCTGCCCGCCCAGGAGAGGGACAATGCGTCCTCGCCAGAAAACACCAGGCCCTGGATCTAGCTAGCAAAAATTGGGCAGTTTTGCTGTGGCGCGGGGCACAAGAGGTCCAACTCTGGAGTACCCCATCATGGAAACAGATCTCTGCCACCTCCTGGAGTATTTCCCATTCAGGACTCTGGCCTGAGTGTGGCTCAGGCTGTTCATGGCGATGCTGTCCACTCCGGGAACATGAACTGCAATGAGGTTTGCTGTGTTGCAAGACCCAATCCCACACTCTCATGGCCTCCTGCAAAGTGGGTAGGAGTGAGTGCCTCCTTGTTTGTTGAGATAATACATCACCGCGGAATTGTCTGTTTGTAACAGAAGTGTACCCAGTGGAATCTCCAACTGGAAGGCCTGCAGAGCATAACAGACTGCCCTCATTTCTAGTATGTTTATGTGGAGATGAGACTCTGGGCTGTCCACAGGCCCTGAGACCGAACACCATCGAGGTGTGCTCCCCACCCGAGCCCTGAGGCGCCTGTGGAGAGAGTCACAGTCAGGGACGGCGCTGAAAGGGACTCCGCCAAGAGGTTCCCCAGATGTAGCCACCATTGCCAATCTCAATTACGGTCTTCGTGGATTCGGATTAGATGCTGCAGATGGTCTTGCTTTGGTCACATTTTACCCGTAACATCCATTGGGTTACCCGCATGTGGAGACGGGCTAGAGGGACTGTTGCAATGGCCGCAGCCATGTGTCCGAGCAGGCAAAGGACCAGTCTGGCTGAGACGGTCTTCCTCGCCGATAACTCCCTGATGAGGGATCTAATGTGTTCTGCTCTGTCCGTGGGAAGGAAAGCTTTCCCTCTGACAGTGTCCAGAAAGGAAAATTACGCACTCTACCGTAATTCTTGATCTTCTCTTGTATCTTCACCATTCATTACTTCCTGGGTGTAAGCCCGGGCCGTCACGAAACTTTTTTTTTTTTTTTTAAAGTTGCCCTACTGGCCCGCCCTCGAGGCGGCGTCATCGTCATGCGGGGGCGGCCGTTAGTAGCGACGACTCCTCCTCCAACTCAGTTCTGTGAGCCGGAGAGGCAAAATGAAAGCAGAAAATATAGATAGCGAGGCAAGATAGCCGAGGATAGCAAAGCAAGGAAGAATGAACTGAAAAAGGAATAAGCCGATGGAGGAAGGACAGAGGAGATAAGAACATCCCTAGCCTAGGGAGTGCAGGGCCTCCTTACCTGGGCGATTTAGGAGGAGAGATGAGTAAGGAAATGAGAAAATAGAAGAAGAAGAAGAAAGAGAAGAGAGATGGGATGTTGAAGGGACCAGAAGGCCCAACGAGCATAGTTAGCTTGTAGCTGAAGGCTCGACTAAAGGGGAAGCAAGACTCCCGGAGATAGAGCTGAAGAGAAGGTTCACCAACCCGCTAGACAGACTCAGGAGGGCATAGTCCTCATCTTCAACATGCCATTGTCTTGACACCACCTCGGGCTCCCTGGCCGCTGAAGGCCTTTAACTGGAGGACAGCCGAGGAGGGAAGAATAAAACCCAGCAGCATGAGAGCGCTGCTCAGGGGTTTAGAAATGGAAAATGTAAGCCTTCGGGCGTTCCAAGATAGAAACGGGACTCAGACTGACTGGCTAAGGCTTAGGCTGGCTAAGATTGATATGGTCAGCAGAGTTCTACTGTAAAATTGTCCAGGAGGACACTTAAAGAGAGAAACCACTTAGCAAAACAGCGAGAAGGATAGCCTACCTTCTCATTTGCCTTCCTGTTTGATTTCCTCCTTTTTTTTTTTTTTTTTTAACAGATAAAAGTTTTTTAACTAGATGCATGACCCAGATACCAAGATGCCTATAGCAGTCGGAGACAGTTCCCTCAGCATTTTTTTTTTTTTAGAAAGAAAGGAACAGACGCATTGCTCCTCTGCTCTGCAAGGCAAGAATAGAGGGGGATTAGATTTCAGGGCAACTATCTGAACATCGGGATTGCAGGATCAAAACTGAATAGCCTGAGCCAGGCCAAACAACCCCAGAGGTATCTTGCAATAAGAATAGCAAGAGATAGTGTGCAGTCTGATCGCCAATGCAATCCACGTAGATGGCCCATGAATCTTAGAGTAAATAATTTTTCTGGATTTTAAACCCCCCAAAGAAGATTTTTTTTTGAAAATGAAGCAATTTTCCTATATTTTATATAAATGCAGAGAGAGGAAGGAGACGGGTGGAGAAGCCACAGGAAGAGGCCACTGAGGATGGTGGGATGGTAGTAATGAATGGTGAAGATACAAGAGAAGATCAAGAATTACGGTAGGTACTGTAATTTTTCTATCTTCCTTGTCAATCTTCACCATTCATTACTCCTGGGTGAGTATAAGCTCCTCTTCCTGGAGGGGAAGAGGCCATACCCTGAGGGAACAAGACCCCAGCCTTCTGTTGGTGAGAAACAGAAGGAGAAGACCCTGAGCTTATTCAGAAAGCCTAAGTGGGAGAAGAGCTAGGAGGTGCCTCCCGAGGACGAGGAGACGGAGGGAGCCCCTGTAAAAGTCTCCTAGCTCTGGAAGAGAAAAGACGGTCCCCGGAAGGCGGAGCGAATCACCCACGCCGGGCCAGGGGTGACAACCTGGAAGAGACGGGCCATGCCGTCCGCCTGATGCAGATCGCTGTCCTCGCAAGCCTGGAAGCCACCTCACTGGCGCCATAAGATGCCCTTGCTTGGTGTCTTGCCAGCTCCAGGCCTACCGCTGGAGAGGGCAACGGCTTGTCTGGTTTGTCTGTATCAGGCATAGATGCCAGCAGCTGGGACATCATCGACCACAGATGCCGGTTGTAGGCAGCGTGGTGAGCCTGATGTGATGCAATACATGCACTGCATGCAGAAGAAGAGAACACTCTTCGCCCCCAACGTCGAACTCGAGAGAGTCCGGAACTGTGGGCGGTCGCCAGGCAACGGCGCCCAGAAGAGTATCCAGGTATACCAAACCTGAGGACGGTTGGGAAGGGAACCCAGAGACTCAGAGGGGCACAATACCACGCTTGGCAGTCCGCCGGGTGGGGAAGAAGCGCAGGGACTGCCATGACCGGATAGACGCCCCTGGAAGGGATAGGCCAGGAAGGTACCACCAGATGCTGGGCACTGAATTCACCAAGGAATTCACGCTGCTCTGCTCGGTATTGTCTCTTCAACGTAGGAAACTGGAGATCCCTCACCATCCTCGAGAGAAACGCTGATATTCTGTGAAATCAGCATCGGAGGACAGATGAGCAGGGTTCCTCTCCTCGAGGAGGGAGACGAGGATGATGGGGAACTGGAATGCCTGGAGGATTCGTGCTGTGGGAGAGTCGAAAGACCCGCCATGCATGTATCTAACATATGAGGGCAGTCGCGAGAACCCTGAACTGCCCCTCAGGATAACGGACCCGAGGGACCGACATGGCCTGGGAGCGGGGTGGTGAAGGCAGAGAGATGGGAGAGGGGCACCTCCGCGGAGGTAACTGCTTTCTGCGAGGGCTCTGGAATCCGGGAAAGGAGCCCTGGAAAGAGGGATCCCGGATATCAGACCAGGCCGCAGAACGGAACTCTGGGGAAGCGGAGCCTGAAGAGCCCTGGGGAGAACCTCCCCTATGACGACGCCGACTGCATGGATCCAGAAGGGCAGTCCGCATAAACGTGCCGGGAGGACACTTAGAATCCTCTGGAGGGAGGGGCAAGGCTCTGCACTGCTCCTGGCCACCTCTGGGTGGCCAAAAAGACCGAGCAGCAGACCCCTGCCCCTCAACCCTCGGGACTCCGAGAGGGCCTCCTCCCACCACAGCGTCCCCCTGTCCCTAGAGAGGCAACAGCACCCCATAAGGTGGCTGTCACCGGGCCTCAGAGAGGGAGCCTCCCCGCGCCACCCCACGCCTGCCCCCGGGCTCCCGCCACCCCCAGCCGGGAAACCCTCAGGAGACGACGGAAGGGGGACAGAGGAGGGGCCGCTGCGCCGCCTGGCACCTTCTAGCCACCGGGACCCAGACTCAAGAGTGGGGGGTGCAGGATGGGTCCACGTTTGAATCATCGCCCCGAGGAGGACGAGATCAGCAGGACCTCAACGCTGGCCACCCCAGGGGTCCTGAGGCCACGGGCCGCAAACGGCCCCGGCATACTCGCGAGGCGCCGCCGCCTCTCTTCACGCCGTAGCAGCCAGGCTCTAGCCCACACCCCAACGGTGCCGCCGCGAGGAAGGACAAGGCCCACGGCGCTGCGCGCTGGAAAGCGGGCGGCACCGCCTTTGTCCATCGAGGCCTAAAGCGGCACCGCCAACGGTGCCGCTTCATCACCGGCGCCCGTGAACGGCGCCGATCTAAACGGGCGCCAGAGTCGATCACCGGCACCGCGAACGGTGCCAGGATCCGAACGTGCCGAAGGCGGCGCCGAGGGTCCACCCGAGCCAGGCCCAAAAGTCGAGGGCCTCGCCACTGGGGGAGCCTGCACCTCCGAAGAGGTGATTGCCGAGGCGGGTGTCGGCGCCGCTGCCCCGGAGGACTACGACGCCCTCGACACCGCTGGAAGGGGCCTCCTCGGCAAGAAAAGATGAGGAGACCCTCCTCTCAGATCAGATAGGCCCGGAGGGGACCCGGGAAGGGCCTAGAGACCTTACCTGAGAATCCCTTGAGCGACGCCATCCCCCAAGGTCGGCGGGCTTTGCCGAGCTTGAACGCTGGACTTCTCGAGGACACGGGCGGTCCATGGAGAAACAGGCGCCGCATCTAATCCATATCATGGTTGGGTCCCAGGCAACGAAGACAAACGCTTGCGTCGGTCCGAGACGGAGAAATGCCGCCACAGTAACACCGATGATAGGGGCGCGCCCGTTCGAACACGCTAGTTCGAACCGACATAACGCGAAATCAACAAGAAAACAGTAGGAAAGCACACCCGCGCCACTTTAGAAATAAAAAGAACGGTCTTCACGATGACGCCGAGGAGCGGGAAAGAGGAGTCGCTGACACAGTCAAAATATGGACGCCCAAACAGGTGCTGCCTCGACGGCGGGAGAAACAGAACTGAGTTGGAGGAGGAGTCGTCGCGATAACGGCCGCCCCGCATGACGCCGCCCGAGGGCGGGCCAGTAGGCAACTTTAAAAAAAAAAAAAAAAAAGCCTGCGACGGGGTGAGCCCGCTTACACCCAGGAAGTAATGAATGGTGAAGATTGACAAGGGACGATCTATCTCGGATGAACTGCAGCGCTGGATGGAACCAGGCATGACTTCGTAATTGATGAGAATGTCCAGAGTCTCGAACAGAGACTGGGTGCACTGGATGGCAGACATCAAGCGCCTCCCGGAGGGCGCCATGAGAAGCCAATCGCCTAGGTAGGGGAACAAGTAGTGGCCCTGTCTCTCAGAGACGCTGCTACGCACCGCCATTCACTTCATGAATACCAAGGGCCAGACAGCCCAAGGGAAGAGCTCGAACTGATAATGGCGGCCCTGAAACTCGCGGTTTAGGAACCTCCGTGCACCTGAGCAACAGGAATGCAGGCAGCTGCCCTGCATGTCCAGGGATGCCAGAAAAGCACCCTGCTTCAGCAAGGGAAGTAGGCCCAGGAGGGTCACGACGCTGGAGTGGCTTGTGTTTAATCGGAAGATTTAGGGTCGCTGAGGTCCAGTATTGATGGAGGTCCCTGGTTTCTTTGGAACCAGGAAGAAGTAAGAATAGTACCCTAGTCCTCTCTGGTTCCCTGGTATGCGCCTAACGCCTCCTTTTCCAGAAGCTGCTAGCACTTCCTGCTCTATGAGCAGGGCATACTGACCCAATAACAGGAAAGCAGGGGAGGTCTTGTAGGTGGGCTGCCTACAAACTCTATGTAATGGCAGTTTTGACCAGCTGTAGAACCCACGCCCTCGGTGGTGACTGACTGCCACCCTGGAAGGTGGCGCATATGCAACCCCGACTTCCTTTGCCCGCTGATCCTGAGAGGGCGGGGCCGAAGGAGATATGCTGTGGCAGCTGCTTGTCCCTGCAGGCTGGGCCGACTCTGAGAATCGCTGGCCTCTGCCTGGGGACGACTTGGCCTGGGCCTTGCGTGAGAAAGTGCCCTCTGCTGCTGGCCGGAACGCTGTTGTTGTCTTTGTAGCCGTCACGAAACAGCTCTGGTTCCTACGAAGGAATTAGGCCTAGATCTGTACATAGCTTGTACAGATCGGACTGCCTTCCCTGGGCCCCTGGAGTTTGGTGATAACTCTCTCAGAGGCTTCACCAAACAGGACCTTGTCGCTATATGGGACGCCCAGAATATTTTTCTGACGCCTGGGTAACCGGAGACACGGAGCCAAGAGTGTCTCCGGAGACAAACGCCTGAGGCTGCAGCTCTGGCTGAAGAGTCCCCAGAATCATATGCGGCTCTGAGCACCTGGGTCCCCACATCTGACCCAGTAAGAGGGAGGTTTAAGAGCTCCGCTTTCTGTTCGCCATCGGAAGCTTTTCAACCAGGTCCTGGCCCTGTTCCCACAGGGTGTTCTGGAACTGAACAATATGGGTCGATAGTTCAGTGACCTGATGGCGCAAGTAGCAGCCACGGCATGTGCCTTCCCAGGGCATCCAATTGCCTGGATTCCTGGTCCGTGGCTGAGTGCTCATATGCTGTGGTCTCTGAGACCTGGCATGTGAAGCAGTGATGACCAGGGAATCAGCTAGAGGGTGGTTCGCCAAATACTGGTCCTCCCTAGGGACCTTGTATAGGCGGTCAGCATTCTTCGCACCGCAGGAGTGGAATGCGGATGTTTCATGCAGCCTTGGTGACGTCTGTGAAGGTATCCACCAAGGGCGGCACTACTGCAGGCTTCGGGTCTTTTGCAGTGGCAAGGAGCTGTCGCCGGGGTCAAGCTCTCAGCATCCCACCCCATTTCCTCCTGGATGTGCCTCAAGATCTCAGCGAAGGAGGGATCATCTGGAGGAGAACTGGGTAGGTCGTGGTGGGTCAGAGAGGGAATGCTGAGAGGAGAAGGTGATCTGGAACACTCTGACATATCCGACCTGGAATCCTCCTCTGGAGTGTACCAGCTGCCTGGGTCTTTTGGGGCTGGGTGACCCTGAGGGGGATCTGAGGGAGGCCTTCCTGTCGGAAGATCTATCCCTAGGAGGTGGAGTTTGCCCTTGGGGATGGAGGTCGCCCACGGGCCCCTAGGTGGAGGAGGGGCGAGGTGGTGAAGGAGATAGGAGGAGGAGTAGCAGGAGGAGGACGCAAGGGACCACATCCTTCTTGATGGTGTCCCACCAAAAGGTAAAGAGCTCCTTTACCTCTGCAAGGTTCATACCCGGCGACGGACATGGCGCCGTGGCCGTCGCTGGGCTCGGGCGTTGGGTCCCCGGGTCTGCCACTCCAGGGAGGGTTCCGGAGGAGCCCAGCATCTTCAATGTCGCCCGCCTGGTCTTCGGGAAGTGGCGTCCCTCCTCTGTAGAGTCCTCCGACCGGCATCCGCCGGCAACGGAGGTGTGGCCTCTCCGCCTCGGTGGCCGACGCCTTTGGACCTGGCGAATGCCTGGCCAGCGACGGGTGTCTCGGTGTCGCCGGGCTCCTGTGAGCACCGAGGATGCTTGGCCGACCGGGTCCGACGTCCGCTTGAGGGACGCCAGGTCTCTTAGTTTTCCGGGCGCCGGATCCGGACTCGGGTGGTTGGGAGACTGACCTAGAGTCGTATCCCAGCAACGGGAGGAAGATTTAGAGGCCACCCGACTTCTCAAGAGGCCTTGAAGGTGTTGGAAACCGAGGGCCTTGAAGTCTTTAGAGGCTGGAGTGATGAAGAGCGCTGAGGACCTGACCTGGACGGCAGGTTGCGACCGAGCCCTGGAGGGAGAGCAGTCTGATTTAGAGCCGAGCTTTGGGAGTCCGAGGCCCATGTAGGGGACGGGACCTCGCCTTTTCCCGGTGTCTTGTCCCGGTGTTTATGGGATTTGCTTGAAGATTCTCCCCAGGAGGAAGGTTCCTGGTCCATGCTTTCAGCTTTTCTTCTAAGAGAAATGCTTGAAGTGCCTTCTGACAGCGGATCCTGGTGCAGCTGTTAAAACCCTGGCATAAGTAGCAGGCCTTGGTGCTGTGGTCCGGCCCTAGGCAGTGCGCAGGGACGCATGGGGATCCTTGAAGGGATCTGTTTGCCACAGGCGCACTTCGAGTGGTGACCCTCTAAAGATGGAGTTGGAGAGGACATCAGTTGAGCAGAGCCAAAAAGAGACGAAATTCTTCAGTAGTTCTGTAGTCGCAGTACGCTAGAAAGGGAGACCAAAAAGGCCGATACTGGCAAGTTGACGCGGAAAAGAACTGGGGATTATGGGGGGACCGCCGCTTTATGTACTACGCCGACGTCGGGTAGAGGGACTAACGTCGAGGAGACTGCTAGTTAGAACATTTCTATCCTGCCTGCTGGTTTCAGTCCTAATGGTGTGAACCTATTGCAAGGGCTGTATCTCGGTAAGATCAGTAGATATTCAAGAAAATCTTTCATCAGGCCACACCTATGGAACTATAAGCAGCCAGGCACTAGGACCACGTGGAAACTTCTGCAAGCAGTCCACTAGGGTCCACCCACCACTAAGTCTGACATCGGCCTCCCATATAAATGTGGATGGCCCTTTCCTTCTCAGTCTCCCCACCGAGATCATGCTCAGAGGACCTCCTATAGGGAACCAGGAGGGAACCTAAGGCTCTGCCAACAAGGCAAGGCACAGAGCAGCAGATAGACCTCATGGAGAAGTAGACCGTGTTCATCAGAGTCTCAGGATCCGACAGGGTAAGGAGGGTGGGACAGCATGGTCTGATAAAGAAGATATACTGTTACAGTGAGTATGTAGCTGTTCTATCTTCTTTGACGATATTTTCATTGGGCCACACCTATGGAACGAGTATCAAGCAGTAGTGACCACAAACAGTCTGAGTGCAGGAGCTCACATGCCTAAAAAGGTAGGCCTTGGTGCAATAGCTAGGCCAAACCTGCCCTTCTGCAAGAGGCAATGTTAGACTGTGAAGTGTTTACTGAATATGTAGACAGTACCCCAGGTGGCAGCTGCACAGATTTCAGCAGAGACACATTTTGAAATATGCAACAGATGTGGCTATGCCACTGGTGGAATTACACATACAACTCCAGGAAGTTCTTGTACTTCCTATATTAAAAGTAATACAGCTGGCCAGCCATTTGGATAAGCACTGTTAAATACTGAGCACCCTCTCTGCCAGGGACGAAAGAACAAACAACTGAGAGGATTTTCTGTAGTCCTTAGTACGGTGTCTAGTACCCGAGAATTCTATGCACATCTAAAGTATAGAGCAATGCTTCCTTGGATTGGCATCCTTTGATAATAAACAGGCAAGTGAATAGATTGATTTAGAGTAAACTCAGACACCACCTTATGAACAAACTTAGGACTAGTATGCAAAAGAGACCCTGTCCTTGTGGAAAATCAAATAAGACTGCCCACACATGAGAGCCTGTAGCTCTGAAATTCTTTTGAGCAGAAGTAAAAGCAACTAAAAATACAGGTTACTCACCTGTAACAGGAGTTCTAGAAATGGTATATGTTGTTCATCCACACTTATTGGCAGGTTCCTTGCCGCTTTAAATCTTGCGGAAGGTCTTCAAGTTGGCTCCTCCCACCCACCCGGTGGTAAAACTCTGGCTCCCCCATGACGCCAGATCTGGCCCACTGGAAGCTCAGGTTGTGCGCCGAGCTGGAGATGGGAGGGTCGGTGGTGGATGAACAACATATACCATTCCTAGAACTCCTGTTACAGGTGAGTAACCTGTATTTCTAGGACATGGATATGTTGTTCATCCACACTTATTGGCAGACTCCAGCAGTTCTCCGGGAGGAGGGAGGCAAGGCACACCCCCTACTTAGGAAATAAAGACTGGAGAACCAAGGCCCCAAAACCAGCATCCCGGGCGTGACTCAAGGTAGATGTGGTAATGGATAATAAAGGTGTGTGCTGACTTCCAGGTAGCAGCCCTGCAGATTTCCTGGATAGGGACGCCTGGAAGCAGCCACCGATGCAGCAGTATGACGGGTAGAATGAGCTCTTATCCTCTGGGAGGCTCCATGCCCGCCAACTTATAGCAGCGATCTATGCAGGAGGTGACACACCTGCCTATCGTCCGCTTGGCTGCAGGTCTGCCAGATGTGGCTTCAGCGTAGGTGACAAACAGTGGCCGAACCTCTCCCGGTAACCGTCGCTCCTTATAATAAGCGAGCGCCCTTCTAGGGTCCAGAGTATGGAGCCTATATTCGCCTCCGAGGTGTGACTGGGGTAGAACACCGCAGAGTCAGCACCTGGTTAAGGTGAAACTCCACCAGCTTCGAAGGAATTGGTGGGGCACAGGACAACCTTGTCCCTGTGGAAGACCAGGTAAGGAGACGAGATGCAAAGCGCCTGGAGCTCTCCCATCCTTCTGGCTGACGGATAACCACCAAGAAGGCGGTCTTCCACGACAGGTGAGAGAGTTCACACCTGTGCATTGGTTCGAATGGCTTGCCCATGAGCTTTGCCAGTACCAGCAGTAGATCCTCAGAGGGTGGAGGATTTCAGACCGAGGGGGAAATGTGATCAAGGCCTTTGAAAAGCGCCTGACCACCTTTTCCTGCGCATCGACTGCTTCCGCCCGCCGCCTGGTAAGCAGAGATGGCTGCCAGGTGCACCTTTAGGGTCGCCGACCTAAGCCCTTGACTAGAAAGGGACCATAAATAGTCCAAAATGCTTGCCACAGAACAGGAGGAAGGGTCCAAGCCCTTGCCTGACACCAAATGGAGAATCTCTTCCATTTGAAGGCGAGCATTTTCTGGTCGACTTACGGGACGCCTCAACAACATTGAGGACCTCGGCCGAAAGACCCAAGGCCTGGAACTCTAGCCGCCAGGAACCAGGCCATCAGGTGCAGGGATTTAAGGTCCGGATGGAACACCTTCCCTGATTGACTGAAAGCAGGTCCGGGCGAGCTGGAAGCTGCCTCGGGAGCCTGGAGCTGAGGCTGAGGAGATCTGGTACTGAACTGGCGGGCCAGTCTGGGGCTATCAGGATCACCTGCCTTGTCCCTCCTTGCTTTGAGAAGCACCTTGTGAATCAAGGGAAATGGGGAAAGGCGAGAAGAGGCCCGGGGTCCACAGCCTCGAGAAGGCATCCCCTGCAGCGAGCCCTGCTGAGGGGGGGCGGCATGAAACAGCTCAGCTTCGATTCTCCCTGGAGGCAAACAGGTCCACCTGAGGTGCCCCAGTGGGAGAACAGATCTTGTACTCACCTCCTGCAGGAGAGACCACCAGAGATGCAGCCGCTATCCGGCCCAGGGCATCGGCCAGGGTGTTGGAGGCCCGCCACATGAATGGCGAGGAGATCCGCCTCCAGGCTGCGCACGAGTGACCAAATGAGAGCTTCCTCGCATAGAAGCATGGAGCTGCCAGCCCGCCCCTGGCGGTTCAGGGTGGTACATGGTCGTGGTATTGTCCGTCTCGACTCGGACCACTGACCCCCGAGAAACGGAGCAAAGGCGGTGAGAGCGCTAGGGCGGACCGCCGGAGCTCCAGCAGGTTGATGTGGCATCGGACTCCCGGGGGACCAGAGGGGCCGTGGACTCGGTGTTCCCCAGATGGGCACCCCAACCCATCAGAGAGGCGCCGGTCGATAGAGACGCCGGCTCGGGCGGACAAACGGGATGCCCTCCTGCAGATGGAATGGAACGGTCCACCACTGGAGAGCTGCCCACATCTCCTGGGTCACTATCACTAGCTGGTCCAAAGGATCGCAGCTGTCACCACTGGCTGGCCAGTCCCCACTGAAGGCGGCGATGCGCCAACGCCGCCCAATGGACCACGCCTGGTACAGGCCGCCATGAGACCCAGAAGGCGCAGGGAAGTCCTGGGAAGCGCCGATTGCCCAACCAGAAATGACTGGGCAAAGGAGGTAAGAACCTCGCCCTGTCCGCCGGAGCCGTGCTCTGGCTCGAAGAGACGAGCTCTGCCCCGATGAACAGGATCACCTGCTTGCCTCGAGTTCCGACTTGGCCTCGTTGATGAGAAGGCCAACTCGAGAGCAAACCTGAGGGCCAGATCTCTGGACCACTCCACCTCCTGGCCTGGAGGAGGCTGCTATCAGCCAATCGCCCAGGTAAGGGCACATCCGGACCCTCGGCGCTGCAGGAATGCTGTCACCACTGCCATGCATTTGGTGAAGACCCTGGGAGCTGGAGATAAGCCAAGGGCATGGCTTGGACTCAAGAGGGATCCTCCGATCGAAAGCAGAGGAATCTCCGATGTGACGATGGATAGAGATGGAAAGAATGCGCCTGTAGGTCCAGAGAGCAGAACCACACGTGTTCCAGAGATGGTATTATCTGCGCCAGAGTGACCATCCTGAAGGTTCGAGACCTAGGAATTTGTTCAGGTCGTGTAGGTCGAGAATGGGGCGCCAGCCCCGTCTGCTGAACCAGGAAATACCTGGACATGAACCCCGGTCTGAAGGGGGTCCTCCACCTCCTGATCACCTCCTTTGGAGGAGGAGAGCGATGTCGGCTCGGCGAGCTGCCAGTGAGGCTGGGGACCCCGAGGCCCCCGAGGTGCGACGGCTCTGAAGGGCGGGCCTGCTCGAATTCCAGAGGTAGGCTCTTTCCCCACCACCTTCCAGTACCCACCTGTCCGTGGTAACAGCGGACCAGGCGGAAAGGAAGTGTCTGAGCCTGCCTCCACGGGGGCTAGGGTGAGGTGACAGGGATGGGGCGACTCTCAGCCCGCCACTGGCAGGTTTGGAGGAGGAACCGCCGAGGGACCTCCTGGCCTTTACCTCCTGCTTCCTGTTGAGGAAGCCAATGGCTTGGGCTTGGGATACCAAGGTCGAGTTCGCTGGCCCTGATGTTGTTGGCCGGATGCTGCTACGCAGAAGGACGCAAGGGCTGAGGCTGTGGCTTGCGGCCTTGTCCTTCTGAGCGGAAGAGACCGAGTCTAAGGTAGCATTGGACTTCTCGATCCTCTGCAGGTGACCTTCCACCCCAGGGTCAAGAGGTCAGTCCCCAAAAGGAACATCCGCCAACTTGTGCTGGGTATCTGAGGTAAGGTGGATATCCTCAGCCAAGCCCGACGACGCATGGCCACCGCGGCTGCCACAGACCTGGCACATGAGTCCTCGATGTCAACGCAGACTGGAGCTGCTGTTTAGCCACTGCTCCTGCCCTGGCCCCGCACCTGCCTGACCGTAGTCTGCAGACTCAGTGGAAGATGAGGGACAACCTCATCCAGAGAGCCCAACAGGGCATGAGAAAAAATGTGCCATGAGGACGGCCGAATCTGGCTGACGGATGCCGAGAGACGAGCATAGACTTTTCCCCGGCATAATCCAATTTCTTGGTTTCTTGTCGGAGGTTTGTCCATATCCTCTTGCCTCGCACGCCGGAAAACGCTGTTAGTAACCAACCCCGGCCGAGGGTGTTCAAAACCGGACAGGGAACCGTAGGGACCGTGATACTTCCTGGCCAACCTGGCTGAGGCGCAGGGCAGGACGCTGCCAAAGTTCCAAGGTCGGACTCTACTATGGCTTCGCCACCAGAAAGGCCTCCGAGGAGAATCCCCGTCCAGAATTCCGTGAGGGGATACCTGGTCTGCTTAGGAACGGGAGCTCGAGCTTCATCCCGTGGACACCGAGATGAGTCAAGCAACCCTAAGAAGGACGCGCTATCGTCCATTGACTGCCTCCCGAGGACTCCAAGTCCATGCGCTTGGAGAAGAGGGAGGAACCATCATCGGGCTCAGAAGAGTCCTCAAAGAGCTGCTCTGGCCTGAGCCACCCCACCTGCCGAGGATTATCGGGAGTGAGGGTGACAGACAGCCTATGGGCAAACCCAAAGCCGACCGAGAATTTTTGGTCGGAGCCCCAACTAATGGCTGTGGAGGCGGAGGTTCCACCAGAATCGTGGGCAGCTGGAAATTGGTCAACAACCGCCTGGCGAACAGGCTCGACTCACAACGAGGGTTGTTTCGGCTGTCCGTGACAGCCACTTAATGGCCGGGAAGACGATCGGTCGGCTTATTCCCGGGTCAAAGGAGTTGTTGCCATAAGTTCTCGCATTCGACGCTAACTTGGCGAGCCAAGCCTCCTTCGTCCGAGGAGCGCGGGCGGCGTCCATTGCCGCTGTGCCGAGACTGAGACCGCCATGATGGCGGGATCGGTTGGATCATGAGGATGTCCGAGACCGAGAGTCTCGATAGCCGAGGAAGGCGGGAGAGAAGTGTCGGAAATCGCACTCTCGCCCGGACGATCCCACCACGGCTCCGGAACCGAGGCACAGACAAGCCGACGGGATCCTCAACTTCCCACCGGGGAACCGGGAGAGGGATTCTCAGCTTCTCAGCCGACAACTCGGCTTAACGGTCGAGAAAATCTCCGCTGCCGACGGGAGTCTCGGTCAACTGGCCTGACGGGGACACCGTGAGGCCAGTGGTCAAGCTGAGGGGTCGATCAAGTCGACTGTCGACAAGGGAGGGATCTTTCCCGCCTCCCAAGAGCGCCGACGGAGAGACTTACTTTGCTCTTTTGGACCTGGAAAGGTCCCGAAGAAGTTGGACCTCACCTTTGGTCAAGAGGGCTAGACAAAGCTCCTTAAAAGAAGCCGGTACTAAGCACCGAGAGAGAGCGGGACAAATGCCGCAGTCGAGGTAGAAGCTGCCCATGCCGCTCGCCTCTTCGAGGGCTATCATCTGCTCTAGTTGATCCGGCCGAAATTGCCGGGCCATGACACCGCCAATCGGCCTCTTTTAGATTTCACCGGTGGAATTTTTTCTCGGGCTCCCAGTTGTAATTGGGCAGCACGGCCTTTGAGGACGTGATCAAAAGGAAGAGCACAAGTCGCAGGCTCGCGGGGTCGTGCTCAAGGCCCAGGGTAGACGACGGGGAGTGCGGATCCGTCCTAGACATCTTCTGACCACAAGGGCACCTCCGAAAACCGAGTCGATGGTCCATCGCAGCCGCGAGGAGAAGAAGACCTAAGTCTTTTAGCAAAAACTTATAATTTCGAACTCTTTCAAGAATTAGGAACCAGTCTTAATCGCAACGCTGCTAAGGAGGGAACCTGAGCTCCAAGCGGTAAGGAAGATCATGGCCATGGGCGGAGCAGAGATTTTACCACCCGGTGGGTGGGAGGAGCCAGCTTGAAGACCTTCCGCAAGATTTAAACCGTAGGAACTCTGTAATAAGGTGGATGAACATATCCATGTCCCTAGAACCTGTATTTCTAGGGACATGGATATGTTGTTCATCCACACTTACTGGCAGACTCCTAGCAGTTCTCCGGGAGGAGGGAGGCAAGGCGACACCCCTACTTAGGTATAAAAACTGAGAACCGAGGCCCCACCAACATCCCAGCGTGACCCAAGGTCGATGTGGAAGGGAATGGTATAGCCTGCTTCCAGGTAGGAGCCCTGCAGATATCCTAGACAGGAGTATCCTCGAAGCAGCCACCTATGCAGTGGAAGGGCAGGTAAAATCAGCACTTATCCCTCTGGGAGGCTCCATGCCCGCCCACCTACAGCGGAGAATTATGCAGGAGGTGACCCGCCACTGTTGTCCGCTTGGCTGCAGGTCTGCCAGGTGCGGCTTCAGCGAGATGACAAACAACTGGCGAACCTCTCCCATCAGCCCACGCCCCTGGGTGGAGAGCGTCAGATAGGGTCCCAATGGATCTCTATATATGGCCTCCGAGGCCTGGAATGGGGATGAACCCCGAGAGAGACAATGCCCGGATAGGGAAAGACTCCACCACCGCCCACGGAAGGAACTGGTGGGAGCAGGACAACCTTGTCACTGTGGAAGGCCAGACAGGGAGATTTGAAGAGCGCTGGAACTCTCCTCCTTCTGGATGGCAGGAGGCCCCAGGAAGGTGCACTTCCACAACAGGTGGGGAACCCGCACCTGTGCAAAGGTTCTAACGGCTTGCCCGTGAGCTAAGCCCATACCAGCTAAGATCCCACAGAAATGGGGATACTTCCCAAAGGGAGGTGTGATCGAGGCCTAGAAAAGCGCCAGACCACCTTTTCATGCGCTATCGACTGCCTTCCGGCCCGCGCTCGGAAGACAGGGTGACCACCAGAATAATTTAGAGGGTCGTCGGATTTAAGCCCTAGTTTCAAAGGAACGGACCGCAGATGGTCCGAATGCTCTCGAGGGATGGAGAGAGGCCCCAGGCCCTATCCCAACACCAGATGGAGAACTCATCCATTCAAGGCGAGCATGTTTGGCCGACTCCTGGCAGGACTGCTCGAAACTCGAGGACCTTGTTGAGGATTCCCAGGCCTGGCCCCTAGCCGATAGGGACCAGGCCTTCAGGTGCAGGGATTGAAGGTCCAAATGGAAAACCTTCCCTGAAAAACAGAGACCAGGGCCGGGAGGGCTGGAAGCCGCCTGGAGCCTGGGGCAGAGACTGAGGAGAGCTGATACAGAGCTGGCAAACCAGCCTGGGGCTACTAGCACGCCTGCGCCTTATAGCCTCCTCGCCTTGCCCGTGGGTCAAGGGAAGGGAGAGGCGCAGAAGAGCCCGTCCGCGGCCTCGACGGCATCCCCAGCGAACCTTGCTGAGGGGGCGGGCATGAGACAGTCTCGGCCTCAGATTCTCCCTGGAGGGAAGGAGGAGAAGATCCTGTGCTACCTCGGCAGGAGACCACTCATGAGGCGAGCCTATGACCGGCTTAGGGCATCAGCCAAGGTGCTGGAGGCTCCTACCATCGAATGGCTAGGAAAAACGCCTCGGCCGTGCAAAAGACCCAATGCGGAGAACCTCATTACTCAGAGGCAAGGCTCGTCTGAACCTGGCGGGTTAGGTAGCATATGGTCGTGTGTAGTCCACCTGACTGAAACTACCAGACTCTCGCACAAATGGAGCAGCTGTGCAAACAAGCGGACCGCCGAGCTCCAGCGGTAGGAAAGACATCGGGACTCCGAGAGGACCAGAGGTGGAGCACTCTGTATTCCCTAGATGGGCACCCCACCCATCCGAGAAGCATCGGTCGGAGAAGACTGCTGACTCAGGGCAGACGAACAAGATGTTCTCCTGCAAGAGCTGGAACGGTCCGACGGAGAGCGCCCCTCAACTCCTGGGCTGTAGTCACGAACTGGTCCGGCGGAATGCAGCGCGCCGGCTGGAGCTGGCGCCAGTCCCCGCAAGGGGACGTATGAACCGGGCGGTCCGACAGACCACGCTGGAGCCAGCCGCTGGGGCCCAGGAGGTGCAGGAGGTCACGGCAGGGCGCGATTGCCCAGTCAGACCCGACTCAGGTAAGGGAGGAAGAACCTCAGCCTGTCTCCAGGAGCCGAGCTCGACTCAAGAGTCGAGCCCTGGCCCCAAGAAGGATCACCCGCTAAGATATGAGTTCCAACGTGGCTCGATAAAAGGAGACCAGTCTGAGAGCCAGAACTCTGATCGCCCCTTCCGTCCGGAAGGGTTGCAGTCAGGCCGCCATCCGGGTGGGGTTATGCCCGACCCCTGGATGCCGCAGAAGCTGCTGGGCAGAGACCAAGGGCCCTGGCCTGAACTCAGAAAGAGATCCCCGCTAAGAAAGGGAGGAGTCTCCCAAAAACGGACGGAACAAAGGTCCGTCACGTCCTGGAGGTCCAGGAAGAAGCTCGCTCTGAGGATGGGATATCTGAGGCAGAGAGACCATCCAGACTGCGGAAAAATGGGCGCAAGCCCCTGCCTGTTTGGGACCAGGAACACCTGGACATGAACCCAGGGTCTGAAGGAGGGTCCACAACCTTCCCGATCACCTCTAATTAGAGGGTCAGGCAAGTCGGCTCAGCAGGCCGACAACTGGGCTATGGATCTAGTCCCCGTGGGGAAACGGCTCGAAGCGGTAGTGCCTGCTCGCAATCCTGAGGCAGGGCTTCCCTAGCACCTCCGACACCCAAAGGTCCAGGAAGCGGACCAGGTGGAGGAGGGGCGAGCTGCCTCCCACGGGGAACCTCGGTAGGAGCGACGGGCCGGGACAGCGCCCTAGCCCGCCACTGGGCAGGCTTGGAGGAGGAATTGGCTGAGAGAGCTCCTGGGCCTTTGCCTCCTGCTTCCTTTTTAGAGGAAGACGCTTGATTTGGAGTTAGGACGCCCAGCTAGCCTGCTGGCCTCGTGCTGGGCCGGCCGAGGCCGCAGGGGCCGGGGCAAGGGGCTTATGCAAAGGCTGCCGGTTGCCCTTGTCCCTCCGGGCGGGAGTGACCGAGTCCGAGTGGCATCGGACTTCTTGGTCCCCTGGAGGTCCCTTCACTCCAGGGCCGAAGGGTCAGTCCCCAAGAAGGGATGTCCGCCAACTTGTGCTGGCTCCAGAGAGAAAGAGGATGACCTCTAGCCACGCCTGCAGCGCATGGGCCACTGCAGCTGCCACCGACCTGGCACAGGAATCATCAAGTCCAGAGCAGTCTGAAGCTGCTGCTTCGCCACCGCCCTACCTTGGTCCTGGTGACCTCCGGACCGTGGGTCCGTAGGTCGACCGGAAGATGAGGGAGCACCTCGCCCAGGGAGCCCAAAAGGAGTGGGAGAAATGTGCCATCAGTGCAGCCGAGCTGGCCTGTCGGAGGCCCAGGGATGACGCAGCTGAAACCTTTGCGCCCGACGTAGTCCATCCTTTGGACTCCTTGTCAGGGGCCTATCCATCCCGAGCGCTCCCAGAACGCTGGAAAACATTGTCGGTAACTAACCCTCAGCCGAGGGGTGCTCCGAGAAACCAGGCAAAGAACCGACAGGGACAGAGTACTTCCTGGCCATCCTGGCCGAGGACGCAGGGCAGGAAGCAGGCCGCCGCCAGAGCTCCAAGGCCGGGCCCATGATGGCCTTGGCCACCGGGAAGGCCTCCGAGGGTGAACCTTCGTCTCAGAATCTCGCAGGATAAGGGCCCGCTCGACACGGGCTCGAGCTGCATCCTGGTGAATTCGAGATGAGCTGAAGCAGACCCATGAAGGACGATACGTCAGCTCACAGATCGTTTCCGGAGAGGACCCCAGGGTCCACAAAAGCCGCTCAGGCCTGAGTCACTGCTCACCGAGGTGGGCGAGTGAGGGGGGACAGACAACCCGCGGACAGGTTGTGACCCACCGAGGGCGGTGGGGCAGCAGGGATTGATGAACAACTGGCCCCGGAGGGGCACCTCGACTGCAGCGAGCGGATGAGTCGATCGACGGGCGGCAGCAGCCTGCTGGACGGGAATGAATCAAGTCTATTGATTCCCGGACAAGAACAACTGCTGCTACATGAACTCCTCGTAACGCCGACGCCATTGGCATCGGGGTTACCTCATCCGAGGAGGGAGACGAGAAAAACGGGTAACGCCTACTTAACCCGTGCCCCGACCGAGAACGCCAAAGTCGGCATGAGCGGCTTGACTGAGGATGACCGAGACCGAGACCCGAATCCTCAGGGAATTCGAGGGCGGGTTTGGAAGGAGCTGGACGCCCCGCCTCCTCCCTCGGCTCGAAGAAAGGGCCGAGGTCTGTCGACCCAAAGGAACAGGCAGAACTCAGCCTCCGCCGGGGAACCGCCAAGAGATGGCGGCTCCAGCAGAAGATAGCCCAGATGACGGGTCGAGAAATCGACAACGCCGACGGGAGTCCTGGCCGGGTTGACCTAATGGGAACACCGTGAGGCCAGAGGCGTGAGCCGGTGACCGACCAAGTCAACGTCGGCCGGCAGGAGGGGAGCTCTCGCTTCCCTCCAGCGCCGACGATGGGACTTAGCCTGGCGACTCCTTGGACTCGGGCTGAGAGGTAGGTCCCGAGGTCCCTCTCCTTTCGAGGAAAGGGACTGGCAGGCTCCTTGAAAGAAGCTGAATGAGGAGAACTCAAGGAGAGCGGGATAAGCGCCACGACCGAGGAGGGGAGCAGCCCCCTGGAGGAAAGAAGATCAAGCTGCTCAGCTGAGACAGCCGACGCGGACACTGCCCGACGATTCTCCGAGGAATTTTCTGGAGCGGAAAAGGTTTCAGGTCACCTGAGCCCTGAACGGGCCGCATGATCCTCCAGAGAGCTGGTCGAAGGGCACAGCAAAATCGCAAACTTATGGATCATGCCCAAGTCGAGGCAGTAGACGACGGGAGTGTGGGACTTTCCTGGAGGAATTAATCGGGCGCCCGAGCCGGAAAACAAATGATTCATCGCCACAGCGAGAAGAAGATCAAGTTTAGAAAACTTCCAATTAAATTTGGAGAGACTGAAAATTTCAGGAACCAGTCGAAACACAGAGCGATAAGGAGAGAACCTGAGCTTCCAAGCGGAAGGAAGATCTGGCATCATGGGCGGAGTAGAGTTTTACCACCCGAGGGGTGGGAGGAGCCAGCTTGAAGACCTTCCGGCAAGATTTAAAGTGGCAAGGAACCTGCCAATAAGTGTGGATGAACAACATATCCATGTTCCTAGAAATAACGCTTTTCTCCACAGAAAGCGAGTTCGAAGACATGTCTGACTCAAAAGGAGGCAGGGTCAGCTTTTCCAGCATGAAATTTAGGTCCCAAGCCGGGACCGACTATGGATAGGAGCCTCAAATGAAGAAGGCTTCAAAGAAAAGTACGGGCCACATCCAACTGGGCCACAGTACTATCATATCAATAGGCACATGAAAGGCTTATATAGCAGACAGGTGCAGCTTAATAGAGGAATACTGAGACCGCATCCCATAAGGACAGGAGATGCTGTAGAACCTGGTTGATCAGACAAGTGAAAGGGTCCAGGTGATGGAAATGGCCCATAAAGCAAAATGCTTCCACTTTATCGAGTAAGTGGCACTGGTGGAGGATTTCTTGGCAGCCACCAGGACATCAACCAGCTTCTGGGAGACCCAGCGTAACAATGGCTATGTTTTCAGGAGCCATGCATGCAGGTGCAGGGACTTGAGATCTGGATGGTCCAGAGTCCCCTGAGACTATGTCAATAGGTCCCTGCAAAGGGCAAGGGTACCGGAGTTTCCGCAGCTAATTGTTGCAGTAACGGAAACCATATCTGATGAGGTCAGAATGGAGCTACCAGAATCAGGGTGGCCCCTCCCTTCATCTGTAGCTTGAGCACTTAATGAATCAGAGAAAGGGTGGAAAAGTGTAAAGAGACCGCCTCTTTCCAGGAGAGGGACAATGCTGCCCCACCAGAAAACTCTAGGCCAGGGATCTAGTGAGCAGAAACGCTGCAGTTCTGCTTTGAGAGGGGCACAAAGAGGTCCAGCTCGAGACAACCCCACCTGTTGAACAGGTCTTCTATGATGGAGGGCAGCAGTTCCCATTCGGCACTCTGGACTGTGACCGGCTGAGGCACCCCGCCAAAGCGCTTTGATCGGCCAGGCACATGGATGGCTGACTGTTCTAGACTGTGATCTACAGCCCAGTACCAGACCCTCATTTCCTCCCGCACATGGGTAGGAATGGGTCCCCTTGCTTGTGATGCAACAGACCACATTGAGGGTGTCTGACTGCACCGGCAGGGGCCCTAAGGAGAGGTGGTTCTGGAAGGCCTGCAAGGCATATAGAACCATCCGCATTTCTAAAATGATTATGTGGAGGTGGGTCTCTACTGGGATCAGTTCCCATGGGTCTGATAAGGGCCTAGTGTGCTCCCCGCCCAGATCTGAAGCATTCATGGTGAGGATCTGGTGAGGGGTGGTGTGAGAAAGGGGCCCTCTTAAGACATCAACATTTTTTTATTTTTTTTAAACATGTTTCTTTTAAATGACTTTATAGACTTATAAAGGGGCTGTTTATATTTATACTGAAACTGCATTTATTAACGTAGGATAAATGCAGTTTTATAACATCTGAAAACTGTAAACACAGCCTCTTCTGATTCATAAATCCTGCTCTCAGAATCCTAAATGGCTTCCTTGATGATGCCATACATGAGGGAGATGCCAGTTGTGCAGATGTAGTCTAGCTTTACTAGCTGTATTCAAATGAAAATGAAAGCATGGTATTGTGCGATGAAAGCTGTTCAGCACAAAATATCTACAAAATGAGTGGTGTTTCATTTATAGATACCTTGTAGTTTTTTAAAGTAATTTGCCCCAAAAAGGTAGCAGCAAATTCAATTATTTGTCACTTTTTCAACAAACAGATGCACATAACTTTAAAACAAAAATGATAGCATGGTACTGTGAACACATTTGTTCAGCACAAAAATATCTACAAAATGAGTGGGGTTTCATTTATATATACCTTTTAGTTTTTATAATTAGCAAAAACAGCAGAAAATTCAAATTTTTTTCACTTTTTGCAACAAACAAATGCAAATAGCTTTAAAAAGAAAACGATAGCATTGTACTTTGAGCACAAGAATATCTACCAAATGAGTGGTGTTTCATTTATAGATACCTTTCAGATTTTTTTTATTATTAACAAAAACTGGTAGGAAATTCCAATCTTTTTTCACTTTTTGGAGGCATGGCATAAATGGAATATGCTAGCTTCCTACTGGAAATATTGTTGATATTTCTGTTCTCATGCCCTCCTCCAATAAACCAAACTGCAATTTGCTTTTCAAATAGCTCTCACCTCCCACCTTTCAAGCGGGGAGGGGTACAAAACTGTTGTCGCTTACTGTTTCCATTTCTATTTTCACCTGCTCTGTCAATGCTGCCTGGCCGTGACAGTGTGAGCCACAGATTCTCGTATTCCCACTTCATGTTATCAGGCAGTGCTCTAGGGCAAGCTGCAGTTCTCATGCAGCCACCTACCGACACTTCCCTTTCTTCCTTGTATTTAGTCAGGGCACATGAAAACTGCCTTAAGCCATACAACCCAGACCTACATCATGCTCTGCTGTTTCCCTTTTTGGTTTCACTTTGTGTCATTCGTTGTGTGCCATTTAAGTTTCCAGGCAAAGCCAGGAGCCTGGTGCTCCTCAGAGCAGCCACCTGCTGACTCTCCCACATCCTTAACATGCACTTTCATGGCAGCATAGGTGCCTTTGGCACCTGAGTGAACATATTAGCACTTCCCAGGTGGTTGATGGCACTCCGCTGCACCTCGTACCTCACAACCCACCTGGGGTGTGAGATAATTTAACATTACCGCGCTTTTGTCATGTGTTACTGCTTACTTACAATTTACAATGTGATCCTATTAGATTTTTATATTGCACTTCCTAGGTGGCTGAAGGCACTGGCTGCACCTTGTGCCTCACAACCCACCTGGGACATACAGCATTTAGGTATTGTTACACATCCAGTCGTGGTGTTATTGCTTACTTTCAATTTACAATGTGATCCTATGGAATCATACACTACATTTCCCAGGTGGTTGAAGTCATTCAGCTGTGCCTCATGCCTTACAACCCACCTTGGACGTGTAGTAATCTTTCTTTTTTTTTACTTGCCCGGCTCCTTGGCTTCAGAGGAGGCCTCCTACTCCATCCGCCAGGTCCTGCCAGCAAGATCCTCCTGTTTTCATAGTGCTCATTATGGCCAGGGGTGTATACAGTTTTCCTTATTTTCCCTATCCTCCACCCCCGAGGACGCTGGTGCAAAGGATCGCTCAGCCAGATGAATGACATGCTAACACATGCCATCGCCGAGCGCCCAACAGCATCCTCCCTCGACTCTGGAGAGTCGTGGTGCCCCTACTGCCCATGCTTCCACAGGCAGAGGAGCTACAAGTGCTTTGTGCTACCCTGTAGCCCACCCCTGAGGAGGAGAGCATCCATTGGGATGCTCAGTTCTCCTCCCCACCCAACCCTGATGGCCAGGGTCCGTTCATGAAACCCGGGTTGCCGCATAGCGAGGTGTGGCATCCAGCGCCTCAGCCCTCAGCGCCACTGGCCGCCCAGCGTGTGGTAATTTAACATTGCCGCACACCGGTCATGTATTATTCCCTGCTTACAATTTACAGTGTGATCCTAAGGGAAATGTTTACTGCATTTCCAGGTGGTGTGTTAGCGCATGTGTATCCATGGCTACAAAAGCAATGGACCATGATGATGGATGTCTGTTATGTCATTTGGAAAGAGTTGTTTGTTTTACCTGATGATGGATGTCTGTGGTTGCTTGTGCTGCATTTCCCTTTGGCTACTTGGTGTGTGGGGGGGATGCGCTGTCAGTGTCGAAAACCCTAGCATCGCATTTCCATTATATTGTTGCTTTAACAGCATCTCAAACTGATGCATTAACGAAGTTTTTGTAAAGAACATACAAGGGATATGCAACCCCCTACTGGAAATATTGTTGATATTTGTGAAAGTGTTAGGAGCACATTATAACTGCCATGCCTATCCTACCCAGTCTACTGCAGTAGCTTATTTTCTGCCTGTTCTATTTCTATGCTTTCCTTTTCCAGGCAGGCCACCTTGTCTTTTCTAAGGCAAGCAGAATAACGCGCCTGCTAGCTCTCTACCCCTCCCCACTTAGTTATGTGTCCCATGTAAGTATTTACTGTATGGCCTAAAAATGAATATAGAAATTACACAGAATTCTAAATAGCGCTGTGTCTCTAGGTACATGGCTGGAGGCGCTACTGTATGCAATTTGCAACTACAGCTGCTGATGTTTTTCCTGTCCTCAGAACCCCTGTGTCGGTGTAAAGACAGCTGTATTCGCATGTCAGGTGTTCCTCTTGCACTATCAAGGAGCTGGGGAACATAAGTGTTTTGGGGAACATTAAGCAACCCTGAATTTTCTTATTTCCACGGAGGCTATCCTGTAAGCATATTTAAAATACACAATCATACAGATACTCAGTTGAAATGAGAATAAGGGATTATATATGACTTTATTATTATGTTTTTGCAAAGGTATGCAGTCACGATAGCACAGCTGCTGTTTTAGTCAGTTGTTTACTCTCCTCCTGCTATGCGATGACTTTCCTTGCTGCAGGCCTGAAAGGGAAAGACCCAAGGGAAATTGTTGTGAACTTTTAGACTCAGTGTGCACAATTTTGAAATGAGCATGCAAATGCAACACATTGCCTTTTATTTTCTAGCTAGTAGAAGTGAGAGGATAATTTTCTCATGTAAGAGAAAGAAAGCTTACCAATGCGGGTCTCAGAAGTATAATGTTATGGTACACCTTGTTATTACCTGCTGCTCCAACTGTGTTCTCAGGCAGCAGCGGCCCTCTGTGCACCATAGTTAAGCAATGCACAGGAGGAAGGAGTGGCTCATCTCCGAACGGTTTGATATTTTCTTTTAGTGATTACGTTTATTGTAACAAGGGCCTTCCTCTAACTTCTAATAAAGAAATATTATGTTTTAATGATGTTAAAATAATTATGTCTTGTATTAAGGATGTTTTAGTTGTTACAGCACTAGAAGGTGGAGCTAAAGACAGTCACATGCTGTCTCTCAGGTATAAAGGTGCTCAACCTGGCAATCCATGTCAGATTCATTTGGGATCAGCCTGCTTCTGATCCAGGGAAAGGTCTGCACCATACTTACAGACTGTGTTGCTTTCTGTTCCATGGCAGCTGTAGCTATTATTGCCAGAGGAACTTTGAGAGTTTATTCTTTTGTACATTTTTATTTGATTTTTCGCTCAAGTTTGCTGTAATTGATTCCTGAATTAATTTCTGATTTTTGCAATAAATATTTGGCTTGGCAGCTTGAAGCCTTGCCACCTCTCTACAGATTTCGTCTGTGTCCATCTTATATTCCATGCTATGACAATATTTTTTGTTAAGTGCCGACTGACCTGCAACAAAATCATGAGTGGCGATGCCAGCGACTTAATCAGTCCATCAGCTTAAGAACACAAAGTATCAACAATATTTCCAGCAGGAAGGTAGCACACTCCATTTATGCCATACTCCAAAAGTTAAAAAAAAAAAAAAAAAAAAAAAAAAAATTGAATTTCCTGCCATTTTCTGCTGATTATAAAAATCTAAATGGTATCTATAAATGAAACACCACTCATTTGGTAGATATTTTAGTACTGAACAACTTTTGTGCTCAAAGTACCACGCTATAATTTTTGTTTCAAAGCTATTTGCATTTGTTTGTTTCAAAAGGTGAAAAATTGAATTTTCTGCCTTTTCTTTTGGCTAATTCTAAAAACCCTAAAAGCTATATATAAATGAAACACCACTCATTTTGCAGATATTTGTGTGCTGCACAAATGCTATACTTTGATACCATGCTACCAGTTTTTGTTTTAAAGTTATTTCATTTGTTTGTTGAAAACGTGACAAACAATTGAGTTTTCTGTGGCATTTTTGCTAATTATAAAAACTAAAAGGTATTTATAAATGAAACACCACTAAACTAAACCATGAAACTACAGACCTGTTAGCTTGACCTCAATGGTAGGGAAAATGATGGCATCACTTCAAAGGAAAGAATTGTTGAGTTCCTAGAGGCCAGTGGGGCATAGGACCCAAGGCAGCATGGATTCACAGCAGGAAGGTCATGTCAGACTAATCTAACAGATTTCTTTGACTGGGTGACCAATGTGGTGGACCAGGGAGGGCAGTGGACATGGCCTACCTAGACTTTAGCAAGGCATTTGACATAGTCCCACACAAAAGATCAATATACAAGTTAGCCAGCCTTGGAGTGGGTCCCAAGGTGGTAGCCTGAGTTAAACATTGGCTGGACAGCAGGATACAGAGGGTAATAGTAAACGGAGTTTACTCTGAAGAAAGGGGTAACTAGTGGGTACCACAGGGTTAGTACTGGACCAGTCCTCATTAATGTCTTTATAAGTGACATTGCAGAGGACTGGAAGGAAAAGTATGTCTCTTTGCAGACAACACAAAGATCTGCAACAGGGTTGATACAGAAGGTGGGTGGAGAGGATGCAAAGGATCTTGGCAAGGTTGGAGGAATGGTCAAATGTATGGTAGCTTAGATTCAATGTAAAGAAATGCAATGTAATACACCTGAAACAAAATCCAGGGGACGAGTACACAATGGGGGTGAGATAATAACAACAACAGAAATGGAAAGGGACCTGGGGGTAGTCATATCAGATGACCTTAAGGTGGACAAGCAATGTGAGAGGCAGTAAAGAGGGCTAGTGGGATACTGGGATGCATAGGAAAGGCATCACCAGTAGAAAACAGGAAGTTATTATCCCTCTTTACAGTTGGTGAGACCCCATCTGAGTTCTGCATCCAGTTCTGGAGACCCCATCTCCAAGAACATACACAGGATGGAGGCTGTCCAGAGGAGGGCACTAAAATGGTGCAGGGTCTGCACCAGAAGACATACAAAGAGAGATTAAAGAAGCTCAATATGTATACACCTGAGGAGAGGGGAGAGAGGGACATGATAGAGACTTTCAAGTACATTAAGGGAATCAACAGAGTCCAAGAGGGTAGCATCTTTCAGAAAAAGATGTGCAAGAACAAGGGGCACAATTTGAAGATAGAGGGGATGGCTCAAAGGTAATGTGAGGAAGTATTTTTTCACGGAGAGGGTTGTGGATACATGGAACAGCCTTCCTGAGGAGGTAGTGGACTCAAAACAGTGGGGAATTCAAGAATGCAGGACAGACATAAGGCAATTCTAGTGGGGGGTAGGAGGAAGTAGGCGTTGGTTAACTAGGATCTGCAGCCTATGCATTAGGTAGGGAAATGGGCAGACTAGGTGGGCAAAGTGGTCCTTATCGCGTCAAATTCTATTTTTCCATGTTCTAATTTTGTAAATATTTTGTGCTGAACAACTTTCGTGCTCACAGTACCATACTATCATTTTTGTTTTTAAAGTTATTTGCATTTGTTTGTTGAAACAGTGACAAATTTAAATGTTCTGCTGCCTTTTGCCAATTTAAAAAAACTAAAAGATCTATAAATGAAACGCCACTCACTGTGTAGATATTTTTGTGCTGAATAACTTTCATGCTCACAGTACCATGCTATCATTTTTCATTTAAAAGTTATTCAAATTTGAATACGGTTAGTAGAGACTGTCTGGGTCCATTCACCACTAAAGTACCTTGCACTGAGGAGGAGACAAGAACCAGATGATCCAGATCGTCGGTGCACTGACCCCACAGTGTCCACTGGGGAACCACATCTGCAGCCTAGCCAAAAGGACTCACATAATGGCTGGCTATTAAGTCTTATCAACCTCAAGAACATCCTGGCTGGAACATATCAGCACTGGGCCACAGCCTGGGCCTGAGCTGTGAGGCAGTCCGCACTGTCCTGCAGCAGGAAAGCCTCGCCTGAGTAGAGTCCAGAACTGCCCCTATGTACTGCACCGTTGGAATGGGGGTCAACGTAGTCTTGGACACGCTGACAGTGATGCTCAAGGACTGGAACAACTGCAGGATGCGCTCTAGATTCAACAACAGTAATTCCCTGGATTGAGCTTTCAGCAACAAGTCATCCAAATACAGGAACAAATAAAGGCCTTTGCACCAGAGGGCTGCTGCCACAGGTGCTAAGCATTTGTAAATACCCGCGGTGCAGAGGATAAGCCAAGAGCAACACCCTGAACTAATAATGCTCCCCTGGAAGAGGAACCGTGAGGGTACAGTCTGTGAAGGGGCAAACCATGATATGCAAACAGCCATCCTACACATCCAGGGAGCATAGTCAGTTGCCCTGTTCGGGCAGAGGAGGAAGGCTGTGCAAAGTTATCATTCATAAGTGCAGTTACGTAAAGACTTACTGTAACAGTAGCTCTTCGAGCAATGTCTGCTGCAGTAGGTCATTACTTCTGTGAGTTTCCAGCAGAGGGCGCTGTCGCACGGCAGCTCTTCAGCAGTTTCACCAGGGACCACTCACATATCATCTTTGTGCTTCCTATACAAGTGTGGTGGTCCCTGGTATCCCCAGTTCCCCAGCCGATTCAGCCTACAAAAAGCGAGGATCGAGGGGAAGCTCAGATGTGCCAAGGAGTCCCAACCCCATTACTGGACCAGAATTTGCTCTGTTAGAGAAGGAGGGGACGGAGGGAGGATTGCACCCACGTAAGAGACATTCCTCAAAGATAGTACAGTTACGTAGGAACTTACCATAACAGTAGATCTTCAGAGAGGTTCCTTCAGTAGGTCATCATATATAGGACTGGTGCCATCTGGCCGCATGGCAGACTTTTCTAGCAATACCTGACAGGGACCCACCACCCAACTCAGCTGGACTAGAGCAGGGCGGTACCCATCACTTCTCCAGTTCTCCCACCAGAGCCAAGAAGAGGCCTGACAGCAGGAGCGACAGGATGGAGTACCTGTAAAAACAGAAATGAGAGGAAGGAGGAGGGAAATATATTCCACTGAAGGAACCTCTCTCAAAGATCTACTGTTACGGTAAGTTACTATGTAACTGTACCATCTTACTCGAGAGGGTTCCTTCAGTAGGTCATCACATATAGGACAGAGTCCCAAGCAGTCCCTCCAAGGAGAGACCGAGAGAAACTAGGGAAGCAGAAAATAACGCCAATGGAAAAACTGAGATCCAGAATGGACCCTGTCTAGGACAGAAGGCCCTGTAGGATGGCTAGGCCAAAACTAGTCCCTCTGCCTAGAAGCAATGTCAGATTGTAATGCTTGGTAAAAGTATGGACAGAACTCCAAGTAGCAGCTGCAAAATGTCGGCCATGGAAGTTCCGTAAGAAGGCTGCAGAGGCAGCCATGCTCCTAGTAGAATGACCTCTGATAGAACCCAGCAGAGGCTTCTCGTACTTCTGGTAACAGAATCTAATGCAGCTGCCAACCATTTGGACTTAGAAACCGCTTGCCCTTCGATCTCGGGCAAAGGAGACAAACAACTGGTCGCAAGAGCGAACTTTGGTCCGTGGTGTAACATCGAGAACTGGCGGACGTCCATCGAATGAAGGAGTGCCTCACCTCTGTTAGAGGGAATGATATACCGGAAGCTCTACTGATTAATTCAGCTTGTCGGACATCACACTGGGAAGAAACTGGATTTGTTCTGAGGACCCTTGATCCCTATGAAAAATCAGATAGGGCTCCTTGCAGACTAGAGATTGAAGTTTCGAATCCTTCAGGCCGACGTGAACACGGGCCACAAAGAAAAGCGCCTTCCAGGACAGGAAGATCAAATCACAGCCCATAGCCGGCTCGGAAGGAGGAAGGGTGAGCTTTCCAGGATGAAGTTCAAGTCCAAATGCAGAGTTGGGCTGCATGGATGGGGTTTCAGATGGAAAATCCTTTCAGAAAGGTTTTGAGACCTCCAACTGAGCCACAGGTTTACCATCCACTAGCTCATGGTACGCTGAGATATGGACCTTCAAAGAGAAGTAAGACAGACCGAGTCAGATAAGTAAAGGAGGTATTCCATGACTTGTGGGGCCGAGCAAAAGAAGGGGTTCCAACCTTAGCAGTTGCCCAAATAGAAAACCGCCTCCACTTCATGGCATAAGTGGAATGGGTGAGGGCTTTCTAGCCTCAATGAGGACTTGAGCAACCCTAGAGAAAACCCCGAAACAGGAAACTGCTGTATCTGCAGGAGCCTTGCATGGAGATGCAGGGTCCTGAGCCCCAGGTGCAACAGTCGATCCTGATCCTCAGGAGGTCATGAGACACTGGAAGAGGTCTATTTCAGATGCCCCAACGTTGGAAGATGGATTCCGCTCACTTCCTGAAGCAGTTCCCACTTGAGGGCTAGGGTCTGAGATCTGCTGGAGACTATCCGCCAGGACATTTAAAACGCCTGGAACGCACGGCCACGAGGACCAGATGGTGCTGGACTGCCCAGTTCCACACCCGCATCGCCTCCTACACAGGGGTACAACCGGGTTCCTCCTTGTCCGCTTGGATTAGCAGTGATTCCTTTGGAAGTAGAGCCTGAAATGCCTGTAAGGCGACAGGATCGCCTCAACCCAGAACATTGATGTGTAAAGGAGACTCGCACTGACCACAATCCCTGGGCTTGGTGCTCCCCAAGATGAACTCCCACCCCATTTTCGAGGCATCCGTGGTTAGGGCAGCTAGTGGTGTAGGGCTCCGAAAAGGAAGTCCCACCAAAAGACTGCGAGACTTCTCCACCACTGCAATTCTTTCAGAAATGCAGAGGAGACCAGAACCGGATGGTCCAGGTTGTCCAGGAGCTGATCCCACTGTACTGCAATGACCACTGAGTAACCCTCATGTTAAGTCTGCTAGGAACAGTTGTGATGGCAGCCACCATCAGGCCCAGAAGCATAGGATCTCCTGAGCTGAGAAGTTGTCTCATGGAAGCTACTTTAGAGGCTTGGCAGATAAGAAAAAATTACCACCTTAGTAATGTTGTTTCTTCTAATGGAGTCTTGCTATATTATGACATATGCAGTGAGTCCCAACCTTCAAACTGCTCCGGAGGTGAAAGAGTTAACTTTCCATGCCAGGCATGGAACACTGAGCTCGAGCTCGGTTGAAACTCTGTCTGTTGTTCTTCAAGCTCAAACTGTCAGATCTTTATGAGCTAAACTCACTGAGGTCCTGTGTGGAAGCTGTAAACCTACACTAGCCAACTGGCTACTAAATATAAGAACACATTTTTGGTCCCAAACAAAGACTCAAGTCAGGAGACCCAAAAAATGAAAACACAACACCAAGTCACCCCCAAAAAGGAGGGGTGAAACAACAAGGTGGGCATCTACTAAGTGCTCACACTGCACTGCCCACCCACATCCCAAAAACAGAGGTTCTGAGAGGGGAAGGGGGAGGTCATAATATAGCAAGACTCCATTAAAAGAAACAACATTACTAAGATGAGTAATTTTTCTTCAACAACATGAAGTCTTGCTATATTATATATATAGACTGTACAGCAGTACCTCCATGGAGGAGGACAGAACCTACTTAGGAAATAGGCTCTGAAGCACAGCTGTGCCAAACCGAGCATCACTCCTAGCCTGGATGTCCAGGGAGTAATGCTTGGCAAAAGTGTGAACTGTTTTCCAGGTAGCTGCTTGACATATCTCTACGATAGGGATGTCCTGGCAGCAGCCAGGAAGCAGCTGTATCTCTGGTAGAGTGAGCCCTCAGGCCTGAGGGAGGAACCTTACCCAGTTTTTCATAACAAAATTGGATACAAGAGACAATCCACCTGGCAATGGATCTTTAGTGGCAGGTTTCCTTGCCAACCTCACCATAAGTGAGGAACAGTTGAGGAGTCAAACCTGTGACCCTTGGTATGCTCTATGTAGTAGCTAAGGGCTCTCTTCACATCTGAGTTGTGCAGCCTCCTCTCGCCAGAGGAGGAATGGTCAGTGAAGTACACTGAAGAGACATAGATTGATTAAGGTGAAATCTGAAACCACCTTAGGCAAGAACTTCCCATTAGTCCTGAGGACCACCTTTTCTCTATGAAAGGAGATAAAATCAGGCTCCACTGACAAAGCTTGTAATTCACTTGTCGCGTCTGGCAGAAGTGATGGCTACCAGAAACACAGTCTTCCAAGTCAAGTACTTAAGCTCTGCTGAAGACAAAGGCTCAAAGGGGTTGCATAAGCTGAGCAATGCAAATATTAAGATCCCAGGCAGGGGCAGGGTCCTGAATGGAGGATTGGTGTGAAGCAATCCCTTAAAAAACTTGAGAATACAGGATGAGCTGAAAGAGAAGAGGGTTTACCTGTTGAAATAAAAGGAGACACAGCTGCCAAATGTACTTTTTAAGGTAGCTGGTCTCAGCCCCAAGGTATTTAAATGGACCATATAATCTAGGACTGTGGGTAAATCAGCTATGCTTCCCAGAGCACCATATGGAAAACCTCTTCCATTTGGAGTTATAGGTAGCCCCAGGTGGAAGGTTTCTAGAAGTCTTCAGTATATCCATTACACCTTGGGAGAGGTGGTGGTCAGCAACTAACTCTTCAAGAGCCAGGTCTTGAGATTGAGAGATTTGAGGTGCGGTACCAAACCTCCCTGAGCACAGGTTAACAGGTTGTGATTCCTGGAAGATGGACTGCTAGGACATCAGGAGTGATACCAGGGTTGTCTGGGCCAATCTGGGGCAATCAGGATCATCTTGCAGGGTTGAGACCTGAGTTTGACTAGCACTTTGAACAGCAGAGGAAGGGGAAAGAGAGAACTTCCTTCCCAATTGAGGACTAAGGCATCCAGAGGACTGGGCCCAACACTTGGGGGCTTGCAGCAAAAAAGAGGAAGTTGGTGATTGTCTGGGCTGCAAAAGATCTATCTGTGGTGCCCCATCTGGCAAATACCACCACCAGGACTAGGGGGTCCAGTGACCATTCGTGATGGCCCTGGGAAATCCTGCTGAGGGCATCTGCCAGGACATTGTCCTTGCCTGGAAGGTGAACTGCCGTAAGAGAGGTGTTCAGGAGTAAGCCAGAGACCATAACTTCATTGCTTGTGCACAAGGCCGTAGACCCACTCGCCCTTGCTTGTTGATGTACCACATTGTGGTGGTGTTGTCTGTTCTGACCTGTACAACTTTGTTCTGAACAGATTTGGAAAAGCTTGAAGTGCCAGAAAATGCTCTGAGTTCCAACAGATTGATGTGGAGCAGAGATTCCTGAGGGGACCACAACCCTTGGGTAGTGAGGTCGCCATGTGAGCTCCCCATCCCAAGAGGGATGCATCTGTAGTAAGGATTAAGAGTGAGACTGGGTGACAAAGGAACCCTTGTCTGAGATTGCTCTGATCCTGCCACCATTGTAGGGCCTGGATCAGGGTTCAGTCACTGGGATCAATTTGGTTAGAGGGTCTTTCCTTTGAGACCAAAAGGCTCTCAGATGGAACTGAATGTCCTTCATCTGAAATCTTGCTCCTGCACCACTGCTGTAGAAGCAGCCATGTGCCCCGAGCTGTAGGAAATGCCTTGCTGGTCGAGACACCTGCAGCGTGAATGAGGAGGCCAGAGAGACCAGGGTCCTTGCCCTGTCCAAAGGAGGAAGGCTCTGGCTTTCTCTGTTCAGCCTCTGCGCCTATGAAGGTGAGGAGCTGAACAGGCTCTAGAACTGACTTTGAAAGATTCAGAAGGAAACCTAGAGAGGTGAGCAGTTGCTGAGTTATCTGTAGGTAACCTGACTTGGTCCGGGACTGGCCTATTATGAGCCAGTCGTCCAGGTTAGGGAAGTTGGCAATTTTTGCCTTCTTAGAGAAGCAACTGCTACTGCCAGGCATTTTGTGAATACCCTTGGAGCAGAGGTGAGGCCAAAGGGCATTGCTCTGAACTGGTAATGGCCTGAGGGCAGCTCGAACCTGAGGTACTTTCGATGGGAGCTTCTGATAAGAATATGGAAGTAGGCATCCTTGAGGTCCAGGGACGCTAGCCAGTCCCCTGGCCTTAAAGAGGGTAGAATAATTCCTAGAGTCACCATTTTTGAAATTTTGTTTTAAAAGGTGCTGTTTAAGTATCTGAGATCCAGGATGGGCCGCCATTCTCCTGTCTTTTTGGGGAAGGAAGTACCTGAGTACAACCCTTGTCTGGTGTAGGGGTGAACCTTTCCATGGCTCTCAGAGCCAGGAGGGAAGAGACTTCTGCCTCTAGGGCAAGTGCCTCTGAGGATTTGGTGGTGGAAGGATCTGGTTCTCATCTTTGAAACTTTTGAAGCTGAGAACCAGTCCTTGGCTTGCTACTTCAGGACCCACTTGTCTGATGTCAGAGACTCCCAGCCCTGGACAAGTAAGCCAGCCTGCCCCTACAGGTAGCTGAGAATCGGCCCTGGCAACCCCATCAGGGTGCCTGCTTGGCAGGGGCTTTAGGCTGAGGGGTGGAAGCAAGCCTGCTTGCACCTGCCTGCCTCTCCTCTAAAAACCCTCTGGGCAAAGCAGAAGAGGAGGCCTGGGCTTGGTAAAAGGCCTATGAAAAGGCCTGCCCCTGCCCCCTGGAAGCTGCCTTGAGGAGTGGCCTGCCTTCCTTGGCCTGTGCACTCCTATAGGTGGTCCTGTACTCATCCATTTTTTCATGTAATTCTCTGTCTGCTCCCAAACAGAGAATTACCCACAACAGGAAAATCCATGGCCTTAGTCTGGGTACCTCAATACCATCAGCAGCCACCTGCTCCAGCTCCCTTGGCAGCTGGCCAGGGACCTGTTTTGCAAGAGCCATAACAGTATCCCATCTGGATTTCTGATATCTAGCAACATAAGCCATATAATTTGCCTGTCTGAGTCCCAAGGATGCTGCCATACTGCTTCTTTGCCATGGCATCAGTCCTCCTGAAGTCCTTGACCAGGGGTGTGAGGCCAAGGGGATATTTGCTTTGTCACAGGCTGCAGCCTGCACTACCCCAACACGGCTGCATTGTTGTGTAAGGAACCCGTATCAGAGCTGATAATGTGTACCTCCTGTTCATTCTCTTATCCACAGGAGGTATAGTGTGAGGATTTTTAGAATTTTAAGTCTGTTTCCCAAAGATTTATGCAAGGAATAGACAGTCTCTAGACTCTGGGATATCTATCATTTCCACATAGTCAGGCTCTCTTGATCATCCACAGCTCCTCCATAGGGAGCTGGAGGGTTTCAGCCACTTTTTAAAGAAAATAAAATGAGAAGGGACTCAGAAAGCCTAGAAGGGGACACCTGAAGGTCTGTCTGGGAGATATCCGGTCGATGGGCACATCCAGACTTTCATACTCCTCTTCCCTCCTCCGTTCATAATATTCCTCTAAATCGTAGTCTTGAATCGTGGAACTGCCGAACCGGCGCTACCTGATGGCACCGTCGGTCGGAAACGGAGAAAGCGGCTGGACAATTTGAATCACTTTGGCATCTCTTCAGCGTTGGAGAGGAAAGTTTGGCTCCACACCAGCTGATTTTCTAGTCCTTTTGCTGGAACCGACCCAGAGTCGGCTCTCTTTGCCCGAGGAAGTCTTGCCCTGTCAGAGGGCACTCCTCTGGTTCGGTTGGAACTGAACCGGCTGGCCATCCGGGTCAGCAGACTTCTTGGCCTCCCTTTCCCTGAGCCTACCAACTCTTTCCAGGGTAGCTGCAGAAAAATTTTGATAAATCTGGCAGTCTGCATTGAGGTGGTCAAACCCCAGACAATAAAACAGTAGGTAGGTTAGGCCAAGGCTTCCCCACACACACTGCAGTGTTGAAACTCAGTGGCCGGTTTTTTTTGCCTCTCAGACACAGTGCCAGTCCTAACCAAACTTGCCTGCTTATGCTAATCCGCCAGCAAGACCTCTTATCGGTTCCCAACCGTGTCACGGGTCGTGGAAAACCGAAGAAATTCCGCTTTTTAGAACCAATAAGAACCGTAACCACACTCTAAATGATAGAATAAAATATTTTAAACAACCTGATTGGTTCAAGACAACCGATAACAGTTACAAGTTCCACACAGAAGAGAAATAATGTAAACACATCTAGTACTCACAAATACACAGACAGAGCTTGAACCGACCGTTGTGGTTTAAATTCGGTCAAAAAATGAGAAAATAATACTTTAACTGACAAAATGAACTAGAAAAGGAGAAATTCTGGAGTGACTGTTCAGTGAGGCGGAGTAAAGAATCTGACGGTTTGAGTTTGAAGAACAACAGACAGAGTTTTCAACCGAGCTCGAGCTCAGTGTTTCATGCCTGGCATGGAAAGTTAACTCTTTCACCTCCGGAGCAGTTCAAGGTTAGGACTCACTGCATATGTCATAATATAGCAAGACTTCATGTTGTTTGAAGGGTCTCCACCCTCTGAGGCAGGAAGGCTCTGTTTGGACCGTATCCAGGACTGCAGCAATGAACTGAAGTCTCTGGGCAGGATAAGGGATGACTTGGGAATACTGTGATCCCAAGTCTGTTGAAAAGGTCCAGGGTAAAGGTAAGAGCCTCAACAGAGAATCTCTGGACGGAGCCGAAATCAGCCAATCATCCAGGTAAGGGAAAACTGTAGTATACCACAGCTGCATAAGAACGCCGAATCACCGCCAGGCACTTGGTAAAACCCATGGTGCCGAGGACAGGCCAAAAGGAGCGCTGAACTGGAAGTGTTCCCTGGAAGCTAAAATGCAGGAACCGGCGGTGGCTGGGGAAGATGGGGATGCAGGCATCCTGCATATCCAGGGCACAGAGCCAATGGTTCTCCATGAGGAGAGGGAGGAGGCTCTTTTGTACTCGAAAACTGGTTTAGTGGACTTAAGTCGAGAATGGGTCTGAAGTCCGGCTTTTTGGAACCAGGAAAAATGGGAGTAAAACCCTTTCCTTTGCCCGAAGGGGACCCGCTCGACTGCTTCCTTAAGCAAGAACGAGTTTACCTCCTCGCAAACTAGGAGGGCCTGGTCCCAAGAATAGGAGGACTTCTGGGGAATAGTTTCCGAGGGATTTCAGAAATTCTATTGTGTGTCCGATGGACATTAGTTGCAGGGACCCAGTCGTTTGAGGTGATCGCTTCCACTCCTGCACATGGAGGGCGAACTCTCCGACCTGCTCCCCATCATGAGACTGAGGAGGCAGGGGGCCGAGGAGTCAAGAGGCGGACGCTCAGGGTGTGGGCCTCCTGAACGCCTCTGGTTTTGGAGGCAGGAGGGGTGGCTGTACCTGGGCCTTATGCTTCCTTTGCGGTGCGCCTGAGCATTCTTCATCTGCCTCCAGGTCCTTTTCCAAAAGGGTTGTTGTTGTTATGTGAGAGCCCGATGGGTACATCGGGCTCACGGATCTAAGGGCAAGGCCTTTGTCCTGTAGGTTCAGTGATATCATCTTTGTGTCCCCACCAAAGTACCGAGCCCCTGAAAGGGGTGTCTTGAATCGCTGACTGACTTCATTAGCGAGTCCAGAAAGACTAAGTCAGGAATGCCGCTCAAGGTTAATGGTCGCTGCAAGGTGCGAGCCACTGAGTCGACAGAGTCATAGGCGCGTTTACAAGAAACTCTGGAGAGGCGAAGATCCTTGGCAAGTTCCTCCTTCAAAGGCGTAGAGGTCCATGGACTGGACTTGCACTTAGTCTGGCCAAGGTAGCCTTCTGTGGGACACCATGGGCCATATAATTGAGGGGTCAAGGCTAACGTGGCCATTTGTAAATCTTCTTTCCAAACTGGTCCATCTGCCTCGACTCTTTGTCAGGAGGAGAGGTGCTCATGTAAGAGTAGAGGAGCGATCATGAGCAGCAGAGATGATCACAGAGTCAGCCTTGGGATGAACTTCAGAAAAGGGGCATCCTTCGCGCCTAGTAAAGCCTGTCCGCCTGTTTGGGACAGCCGAGGGTGTGATGGTAGTGGTGAGGTCTTGGTGAGGTGCCATCCAGGGAGGAATAGGGACCGGAGACAGAGATTCTAGGTCGAGATGTCTGTCAGTCTCTGTCTCATGGGGTCCTGGTCCTCTGACTCCCAGTTGCAATACTCCTTCATGGACCTCAACAGATCTGAAAAGGCAGGGTCCTCTGGTGGGGACTTGGAGACTCCTTGCCCTTCAGATCCTCGGTGTCCTCTGAAACTCCTCAGAAGAATCGTCCACCCTCTGAAATATCATCGTCCCCTCCTCGACAGGATGACGCCTGGTATCCGGGAGGAAACGTCCTGCCGAGTCTTCCCCGAGATATGTACAGTGGTAACGGAACAGTTGCTCGGAGAAGGAGACCTGGGAGACCACGGTTGTGGGAGCGAGTCTCCAGGTCTGAGACCAACTCGACTGTCCCTGCCACCAAGACTGATTAAGGCCTTGAAATCTGGGGTGACTGGGGGTGGTGGAGGAGAGGCTGAGGGAGGAGGAGGAGAAGCAGGAACCGTGGGGATAATAACCCTGGAATCCCTGAAAATTCAAGTAGGGACTGGAACCAGGGTAGAGCTGCTCAAAATTGCTCCATTCCGAGCGCCCAATGTAGTAGCCCCAAGGATACCCTTCAGGATAATGCGAGACAGTTCGGGTCTAGAATAAATCCCGTTGTCAGATCTGGCGTCAGGGTACCCACGCCGGACCCTGCCGTTGTGTAAATGGGCAAAGGTCCGCCGCCGACAGCCTGCCGGGGAACCGGCGTCGAACCGGCACCACCCAAACCGGCGCCGAAGGGTCTAAGGCCGGAACCGGACGAGGCCTGGTGGCGAATCCTGATCCGGCGCCAGGGCAAGCGGCAGAGGCCAGACAACTGGTTCCGCTGTGGAACTGTCGCCGGACAACCAGAGTCGGAGGCACCGGAGCCGCCCAGGCGGAGAAGCCTCTATAGTAAGGCCGGAGAGGAGCTCTTCCTTGACCCTGAGAGAAAAGAGCGGAGCAGATCCCGAGGCATCGACAGAGACGAGGGGTTCTCGTTGTCATCGCCGGAGATACCCGCGTGAAGTGGTGGGTACAGGCGAGGAAGGAGGAGGGAGAGAGGGTTTTCCTCTGTTCCACTGGACGCCGGGTGAGGCGCATCAGGCCCGATGGGGGAATCGATCAGCGGTCGCCAGGGACGGCCGACTTATCAGGTGGAGTCGGCAGGGACGAACCACCGCCGGCTTATCGACCGGAGCCGGGCGAGTACCACAGCCTGGTAGTCTGCCTACTGGCCGCCGCTGACCCACGGTAGACGTACCAGACTTACTGTCCTTGCTGGGCGGCAGCTAGGCCTTGCTCATCGAGGGCCTGGTGTCATCCTTGGAGCACTCCCGCTCCCTAGATTTCTCCCTGTGTTTTAGGAAGGAGAGGCCTTTTCGGACGAGGAATGTCTAAGCTCATCCATTTTCTTCTCAAGCCAAGCCGGGCGGGTTTAGCAGATGGGCCTCCAAAGCCTGCTGTCTCCTCTTTTGTGGCCTGACTGAAGGTCTGGCACTCAGGGCAGGAGGAGACTGGATGGTCTGGGCCCAGACAGAGGATGCATTTGAGGTGACCATCTTTGTGCGGGATCTGAGTGACAGGACGAGCACTTCTTTGGAGAAGACATCAATAAGAAATGCAAAATTAGTAAGGAAATCAGTGAGGGAAAACGACGAAGACACTTTCTAATTTATCGCTATATGGAAGTCTGCTATGTGACTGACACGAGGCGACGGCGGAAAGAACTGGAGGCGGGCGGGGACTGCCCACTATACACAGTCACGCTTGACGCCGGGTGGGCGGTCCTCATCAGGTATTGCTAGAAAAGTTCGTAGTGCGGCCAGACGCCAGGTGGCGCCAGTCTTGTATGTGATGACCTACTGAAGGAACCTCTCAAGTAAGATCTACCATTATGGTAAGATTCTTACGTTATCTGCACCATCTTCCACGGAATGGTCTCTTGCAGTAGGTAATTACTTCTGGGAGATTCCTTAGCAGTTACAGTATGTCCATATGGGAGGACAATTATGATAGACCTTGTAGGACTGCACAGCTGAAGGCTATCCTACATCATGAGGCAATATCAAGATTATAATGCCTTGTGAAGGTAAGAATTGTGACCAGGTAGCTGCATTGCAGATATCTGAAATGGAGGCCCTTTAAAGTAAGCCGCAGTAGTGGCCACAGCTCTAGTGGAGTGGGCTTGTACAGGTCCGGTAAAGCCTTGTTGTACTTTTGTAACAAAAAGGTAATATAATCCGCTAACCATAAAGACAGGGTTCATTTGGCAACAGGAAGCCCTTCTTCTGCCAGTGGCAAAGGTGATGAATAATTGAGACGCTTTCCTAATTGACTTGATAAGATTAGTGTAGAGCGAGGATACGATGGACATCTAAGGTATGTATAGATGTTCACCGGGATTGGAGTATTCAGGGTAGTAGACCGGAAGCTTCAAGGACTGATTTAGGGTATTTTTGGACACTACTTTAGGAAGGAAGGATGGGTTGGTACTGAAGGACCGCCTTTGTCCTTGTGGAAAAATCAAGCAAGGTTCCCTACACATGAGGGCATGAAGCTCGAAATATGGTGAGTGGAAGGATAGCCACTAGAAATAATGTTTTCCATGAAAGGAAATGGAGATCACAGGTACGCTGGCTCAAAAGGTTTGAGGGTCAGTTTTCTATAATGAAATTGAGATCCCATGGAGGAATGGATCGCCTAATAGGAGGCTTAATATGTATAATTCCTCTCAAAATATCTTGGCTAAATGATGTTGGTACAGAAGTTTGCCATCTAAAGGTTCATGGAATGCCGATATGGCAGCCAGGTGGACTTTGATGGAGGACTAACTTAAAGGTGACCTGCAGACTAATCGTTGCAGCCCGCTCCAGTCCCACATATCTTTCTATGGCTCTGCAGGAGTCTGGGGCTGCTACGATGATCATCTTTCATAGAAAATTAATATTTAAAAAAGCTCAAACTTTTCAGCGAGCGGAAGTGCCTTGGGATCCCGATCGAGCGAAGCACAAATTACTATGGTATTCTACCCAGTTTGTGACGGCAGACACCAGTGCTATGAATGAACAGCAGTGACTGCAATTTACTATTTATTTTATTTGCTTATGGCTTATGCCTAAAAATCATGCCTACAGCAACACCTGGACAGGTCCCTGCTATACATATGATTTTAGGCATCAAGACCCATCTCAAAAGATTGATATGACAGTACGTGGAGGAGGTGGCCTACCAGCACTGGGTCTGATAAGAACCAAGTGCGTGGCCCCATCCATCCAGGGAAGCATCCGTGGTTAATGTTTGCATGGGAGGAGGGAGCGGAAAGGCATTCCTTGACACAAATTGATTCTGATTGTTCACCACGCCAGGAATTACTTCAGAGAAGGAGGACCCTGATTTTGTCGTTGAACTGTCCAGTTCATGGAGCCCACTGATTCTGGAGAGTCCACTGAAAGATCTCATGTAGAGGTGGGTGAATGCCACCGCCGGGATGGCTGCAGACATGTGACTCAGGAGGCTCAGCATTTGTCTCGCTGACTATTTTCTGAGTCTGTATTCACGAAGCCAGAGATATAAGAGTGTCCTGATGAGCAGGCAGAAGGTAAGCTCTGGCTGTGACTGTGATTAGAACAGCTTTGATGTACTGGAGAGACTGTGTCCAGTTTGGGCTGGGCTTTGGCCAGTTGACTTTTATCCCAGGTCATTGAACATGCTCAGAGTAGTGGCAAGGAGACAAGCAGAGCTTCCTGGATTCTGCTTTGATTAGCCAATCGCCTATGTATGGGAAGTCGGCGTCCTTTTTCTCCATAAGGCTGCTACCACCACCGCTAGACATTTGGTGAACACTTGGGGTCAAGAGTGGCCTAAGGGAGTGATCAAACTGATAGTTTTGACCCAGAAGGTGGAAGCGCAGAAATTTGTAATGGGCAGGATGAATTGGGATATGTAAGTAGGCGCCCTTCATATCCACGGCACACAGTCAGTCTCCTTGTTTTAGGATAGGCATGATGGTAGAGTAATCATGCAAAATGTTTGTACTGAATGTATCGATTCAGGTGTATCAGGTCTAGTACTGGTCTGAGATCTCCGTTCGCTTGGGTACCAGAAAAAGTGGAGTAAAATCACATTTGATGTTCTGGAAGGCATTGGTAGGACAGCATGTTTGGCTAAAAGTGCCTTCAGTTCTTCTTGAAGGATAGGGACATGATCTGGAGGATAATGGACTACCGGGGGCAGGGTCAGAGAAAATTCCAGAGTGTGTCCCCTTCAGATGATCTGAAGTATCCATTTCTCAGAAGTGAGAGTTTTCCAGGCATCCAGATGGAGGGCTTAAACGACTTCTCACAGCTCGAGACCAGGTCGAGGAAGCGAGGGAAAAGCACTGATAGGTCACTGGTTGCCCAGCCCCTCCTGAGGGATGGGCATGGGAGTCACTGGTGGCAGAGGTGTTGCCTCTGTTGCTTGGGCACGCACCTAAAGGTCTGAAACATCTGTTAGAGGCCTTATATTTTCCACCTCTTTGAACTGGAATAGTACTGCGATGATAGGTGAGTTGAGGAGTATGGTACATGCCATGTACCATATGAAGGGTTCTGCCTGATGCCTGCAGGTCGCTCAACGCTTGAGTACCTGGTCTGAATAGTTTGGACCCGTTAAAGGGTGCATTAGCTACTTTATCCTGTATGTCAGAGCAAAACTTAAACTTACCCACATCTGCACACTTTACAACATGGTCTCCTGGCTAAACTTTGAGGAATGGCTCAAGTACCAGACCTGCCTCCTCACCCGAAAAATCACTAAATGACTTGGCCCCTCCAGGGCTCTCTTACCTCATCAGACATGCTCCCAACTGTTGCCACATGCAGCTCATCTAATATAACCTGCTAGTTCCACTTCTCAGGACCTCCCTTGCCCAGTGCTCCTTACGACAGAGTCCCCAACTGGTTCTACTCCCTCCCAGGTCCATCTCCGTGAACCCAAACTTGGTCCTTTCAAGTCCCTCCTCCGCGAAAGCACCAACTTCTGCTCTCGTGCCTGTAACTGCACAGGTTAACCAGCCCTCAGCTCCCATGCCTGTAGACAACGGACTCCTGTCCTGCATACCTCTTTATTTTCTTCCATACAACCTTGAGATGATATACATCCTGCAACAATTTGTCAATGCCAAACGTCCTCCCAGCCTTTTTTTTTATAATATCTTTTATTAAAATTCTTTTTACACTGGAGTCAAGAATACATTTCATATATTACATTGTGTTACAATTTATCTTCAGTCTTTTACATTTTGTCAGTTTATATTATCTGCCCAGAGGTCAGGATGATTGATGTACTGTTATACAACTTTTAAGTCAAGGACAATACCAAAGATAAAGCTCCAGCTTAATTTTGTATCCATCTTCCCTTGCTTACCCCTTTATCTTTTGGTCTGATCACTGTTTTCTTTTGTAGTCGGGTTACAAATTAACCTTCTTCATTGTCTGGTACCACCTCTTTGAGTGGAGTCTCTATTCCTTATCTTTCTGTTGATATTTCATCCTCCCTCCAGACCCAGCACCCGATAAGCCAAATAAAATTTAAGGGCAAAATCTGTTCAAACAAAGCTTGGTAGAACACCCAACCCTGCCATCTCATCATGTATGTTGAGCTTTACCTTGATTTTAGCATTAAGGCTTTCCATTGCATACAAGTCGGACATAATTGATCTCCATTCTGATACTGTTGGGATTATGATGGACATCCATCTGCAAGTAATGGACTTTTAGCCGCAAAAGACTGGGAGGTAAAAGGGTGTGTTTCCATGGAGGGAATGGTCGGAAAGATCCCAGCAATACCTGTTCTGTCTGTTAATTCCACCACCTAACCTAGTAAGTTAGTATGTTCTGTTTGTAGGGATAACCAAAAGGCATCAAGCAAGGACACTGCCAGAATATGTGTCCCAGTGACGCCTTGGCATCCACACTTTCTCCAGCATACACCATATTCTTCCGGGAGAAATTTAAGTAGGACTGTTGGGGTTCTGGAAAAAGGAACGACACTTCCACGCTAAATTCCTCTAAAATGGAGAGGAAGTGATCTTTACTGCACTCAGAGCTGATCTCCTCCACAGTTATATCTAGTTGGAGATCTCTGTTCCACTCCTGTAATATAGATTCAGTAGCTTTTTTGCTCTTTTCTTAAACACCTATATATGGTTACTATAATATGCCTTCCAGGTTCCCCTTATAGCTTCAGTAAACAATTTGTAAAGTTCTGGGGTTGGGTAAGGGATCCTAGGTTGGATTGTTTGTTTCGGAGTATGTGGTTCCTGACTTGGAAGTAACAAATAAATCTGATCTAATGAGGTTATATTGGGTCTGTAGTTTTTCAAAGGGAGTATCCCCTGAGGGATAAAACTGAAAAATGAGAGAGTCCTAACCTCTCCATTCGTGAAATGTGGAGTCCACATGCATGGGTGCAAAAGAATAGTCTTCTGATATTAATTTAGTATATTCATATATGCTGCGGATTGGTCCAGTTTGGCTTACTACATCTCAACATATTATAAGTGTGAGCCGTTATGCCCATTAAGGTAGTGGGTGACAAAGACCTCTCTTCTGATGAGGGGAGAATTTTTTTAATATCAAATAGATCATTTAGGTGAAATTCAATATCTTTCCAAGGGGTCAGAAGGAACTCTGTCAGCCAGAATAACATTATCCTAAGAAACACCACTTTAGGATATAATTTAAAGTCTGGGAGATTAAATCCTCCTGAGTTAAGGATAATTTGAGAACAGATAGCCGTATCCTTGGCGCCTTTACCCCAAATAAATGTGAAGATCAATTTGTCCCATGATTTAAAATAATATGTTGCTGATAAAAGGGAATGTTTTGGATTAAATATAGTAGTCTAGGAAGTATGTTCATATGGACAATTTCTATCCGTTGATGAAAGGGAACAAGGAAGGAGGACCATCCTTCCATATCCATCTGAATAGTTGTCGGAGGGGTTCATAGTTTAAAATCTCCAGTACTTCTGGATTAGGGATGTTAATTCCCAGATATTTTATTTTCAGTAGTGTGCCATTTAAAAGGGTATTCTTTTTAATTGCTGGGAGGTATCAAATTAAAGGCCAAAGTCTCTGTTTTCATAGTGTTTATCTTAAATCCCGCCAGTGTCTCATATTGTTTCAATATTTGCCAGGCTGCCGGGATGGATTGGGGTGGGGACAACAGAGTTAGCAGAATATCATCAGCAAATATGTTTATTTTATGTTCTTGTGCTATGGGATCCCCTCTACAGAGATCATGTTCCTTAATTTTTGCTGCAAGTGGTTCCAAATATAATGCAAAAGGAAGGGTGATAGGGGCATCCCTGTCTAGTGCCTCTATTTAGTTTAATCGGAGGATAGATTTCATTTACACGCATATAGGTCCTTAGGGATCTATAGAAATTGTTGAGAGAAGCGATAAATGAGGAAGGGAAGTGAAAGGCCTTGAGTGTCCTCCACAGAAATGGCAGACTCGATCAAAAGTCTTTTGGCATCTAAACTAATGAAAACAGATGGAATTTTCCTTTCCTGACATATTCCTGAAAATTAGGGCCCTGCATATATTATCCGTAGTACTCCTGTTTTTGATAAATCCTGTCTGGTCCAGTGATATGATTTTGGTAGTATGGATTCAAGTCTAGAGGCCCAAATAGCAGTGTAAATTTTATAATCTACATTTAAGATGGAAATAGGCCTGTAGTATTGCCAGGTCTGACTGATCTTTGTGTTGTTTAGGTATTAGGCGATGGTAGCAAAGTCCCACGATGGTGGGGAGTACCCTCACTGGTGATTTCAGTGAATAAGTTATGTAATTTCGGGTTAAATCTTTTTAAACATCTTGTACCATTCAGATATAAATCCATCAGGGCCTGGGCACCTTCCCGGTTCAGGTTTTAATAGCCTCCTGAATTTCCAATTGAGTTATGGGTGATTCCAAATTTCGGATTTGGGAGGAGGAGGAAGGGCTATTTGGTCCAAAAATTTGATATTTCTGAAGTCCGGGGTTCCTCTGGTGAGTATATGTTAGTATAGTACTCTCAAAAGGTATGCAATATGTGAGCATCCGAGTGGTGCATTCTACCAGTGTAAGGGTTTCTTAGTTTCAAGATAGTGGAGGTAGATTTCTAGATCTGAGTTTCTGAGCTAATCTCGAGGTCCCCTGACCCCTCATGAACATTTTGTCTTAAGTATATTAGTGATTGTTGTATTTTGTTATCTATAATTTTCTGTAACTCTGCTTTTGTGTACCTAATTTTCTGATTCAATTCTGCATCTCCTCTCTGTATAAAACTGGTAGTTTAAGAGCTCTTCTGATAATTTAAGGTACCTCGCTCTCTGTTTTTCTTGGAGGCATATGCTATGAGCTCCTCTAAGCATGGCCTTCATTGCATCCCATTTTATTGCTTCCGTAATTTCTTGAGATTCATTTTCTGTACAAAATTGGTGTATTCTTTTTAATTGTCTCCGGAATTCCTTATCTTTTAAAGTTACTGGGTTTAATCTCCATAAGGTTCTCTTCCTTCCGGCCCATATCCAATTTTAAAATTAAGGGTGGTGATCAGAAAATACTTTTAAACCTACTGTCATATCCTGAACTGTTGTAAAGTGCTCACATGTCACCATAAAATAATCCAGGTGGGAATACGATTCAAATCGTTGAAAATATGTGTAACCTGGGGTAGAGGAATAAGCTGCCCAAACATCAATAATACCCAGATGATCCAGTGTTTTCTTAAACTGCTTTACTGTTGTATTTTTCTATGGTTCTGTTGGTTAGAGCAGTCTAAATATGGGAATACGGTCATGTTAATGTCCTGCACTACAACCAGCTGGCCATCTAGGTTTTCTAATAATGTAGCTAAGACCCCCCTCAGGATAGGAATTTGTCTGAGGGTGAAAACAGGCACTAGACAGGGTAATCTTATGACCATACAAGAGACCCTGTACTATAACATAACTGCCCTGAACATCTACATGAGTTTGTTGCATTTCCAAAGGGGTTGTTGAAGGAATTAAAATTGCTGTCCTCGCTTTTCTACCCCTTGGGTGTGAGGAGGCTATAATCCCGTACCTATCTCCCATGCCAATTTCTTGCGCCCAAATCGGAAAGATGGGTCTCCTGAAGATAAATGAAATCTGCCTTCTGGTTGTTCAGGTATTGTTTTAGCAGATCTTTTATAGGGTCGGTAGCCCATTAATGTTTAATGAGATAATTTTAACAGGATCAACTGACATTGCTATATTTTTCAAACTAACGGTCTGCATTCTCTTTTCCCCTAGGTGGAGGAAGGTTTTTTTTCTCCAGACCAGTCCCTCCCAGGGGTCAACGCCCAGTGTCCAACTTGACAAACCAACTGACCCATGTATATGTGATTTAACAATAAAATGACTTTATCTTGACAAACTCCTGACTCGTGTATTTATTACCCTTCCCTCTCCCTCCCCTGTATGGTATCCAGCCATCCAATTATCCTTTATAGAGCATTTTTAACCAGAATATACCAAGTAACTGATTCAAAGACTGAATGAATTAAATACCTAAGCATTAGGCTACCCTGCAATATTAAAACATGAGCTTGATGAATGAAGGCCGAGATACCCCTCCCACCCCTTATTCTTTTTAACTCCCTTAATGAAATAACTTAACCTAATTACTAGTACATAATAACTATATTTAACCTCATTAACTTTAACAAAAACTTTATACACTGTGACTCCCAATTGGGAGTTGCTCAACTGGAGTTCCCGCACCCCTCCCTGTCCTTGTTTCCCTTAGAAGCAGGAGAGGGGTATGGGGCTTTATACTGTATCTGGGAGATGATAATTCCCAGAGAAAGTATTATAGCCCCAAAAGGTATGGGGAAAACACCATTCTGTGAAGGAAACGGCATGCCCAGTGGCATTTCCAAGATTTATCGAAGTGGCCAACCACCTAGTGGCTAGATTTTGTGGCTTTACTTTGCTCGCTTGTTATAAGAAAGAGGGAAGTCACATCTAGTGGTCAATCTTTAAATTACAACTCTGAAATTGCTAGTAAATTTAGATTAATTTACTGTCTCATAGTCTAAACTTCCTTCTGAGTGTAGGTTGCCAAAAAAAAAAAAAGAGAACATAGAAATTGTACCCTTTTCAGTCGTTAACCAGTACAAAATTATAATAGGCACAATATTTAAAACAACTTATAGTGTCCTTTATCTGTCAATTGTCTCTTGCTGTTTGAGGAAGATCGGAATGATGATAGTCTTGAAGATGAGGAGATTATAGGTGTTTTATCCTGCAGTCAGAACTTTGCTATTACTAACATCCTCCCAGTTTGAACTGGACGATCCATGATGGTTAGGCTTAGCCTTGTATCGCCGACCTTTGGGGTGGGTAAAGGACCCAGGAGGAACCGGGATCGTAGGAGATAAAACCGGAGGAAGGCAATGGTCTCCATATTTTAGCTCCTAAGCCATCTAGGAACTATTCGTGATCCACAATAGCAACCATGGACCGATTAACCTGATTGTTAGATCAAATTTTGGATTAGATTACTGTTGCTTGGACCCTTTGAGACACCCTCACTCAAGCTCTCACAGCCTCGCTGACCCCTCCCCAATCAGTGGAGATTATCCAGTCCCAAAACCATATAGAAGAGTAATTACCTGACCTCCTTGGCGCTTTTCATGTGGGTAAAGTGGATTTCTGAACTGCTGAAGCCGCTTCAGCATGTCGCTCATTTGGAGTTGTGGTACCTGAAGTCTTCTCTGTTCCGCCAGGTTGTTTTGGCCTAGTCTGGTTCTAGCTGAATCAGCTGTTTTTCATTAATCACTCCCTTGTTAATAAATCGGTTATTGCTTCTGTCACGGAATTGTAAGTGTGTTGTCCAGTTGGAAGAAAACAGTCAATTTTGAGGGTATGGGTGCGGAAACAAATTTTCTGGGCACGGAGGGTGGGAAAGAGCGGCTGTAGTCTCTTTGCTTTTGGGTATAGTCATTGTCAAACAGTAATCTTTGCTCACCCCACATTATTCTGCCCTTCTGCCAGGCCTTCCTTAACAGGGTTTCTTTGTTTGAAAACTGAGGAATCTAGTGATGAAAGAATGTGGCCTCGCTTCTAGCCGTAGGTTTTGGTCCGAGGGGCCTGTGAGCCCTCTCTATATCCAGGTGAAAGTTAGGATCCAGATCAAGCAATAGCCTTAGAAGGTAGTCTGCAAAGGCCCTAGGACTGTTTCTCTCCTCATTTTCAGGTAGGCTAAATATTTGTATATTTTGTCTTCTGCCATGATTTTTGGCATTCTCTTGGTGTATTGAGATGGCCAGTTGCTCAGCAGCTATCGCTCACAGCCTCCTTCCTATATCATCCAGTCTAGTGGAGTTTAATGTAATTTGATGGTCTGCCTCGGTCATTCAACTTTGAAGAGTGCCCAGTTCTGTTTTAAGATCCTGCAGTGACTCGAACCTTCCTCTAAAGTCCGCTATCGCCTGTAGGATGGCATCCGAGCTGGTTTCTGGTTGTTTTTAATATTGTCTTTTGTTTTATTAGTAGAGGCTGATTTTTTTTCTGTGACCGGAGGAGGTGTGTTATGCTGTTCTCCTCGTCAGCCATGCGGTCATCTCCTCAGTTGTTTCGGCAAAAAGTTGGAACCTGTTCCGATTTTGTTTAGCTATCTTTAACCATGTATGCGATGTTCAGAAATATTGACAGCTTATTTAAAAGCCTAAGTCAGTATTTTCTGGTAAGTTTAGGCCCTTCTTTGTAAATTTAGGTGGAGCCTCTCGCCTGTGCGCTCTGCCAGCCATACCGAACTGGATCATTCCTCCCAGCCTTGAATGTATCATCTCACCTTATGCCTCTGTATGCATTTTGTAACATGTATTTTCTGTCTGCACCTAAATGTGTATCCTTATGATTGTGCATCTTATTCACATGTATTTGTATTGTCTCTCAATGATGTGGAACCTTTGTAAAAGAGTCCCTGACTCAAAGGATTGTAATTTGATATTGTTCAATAAAATAAAAAAATAAAACCTGAAACGTGAAGCAAGCATGGCATGAGAGAGACTCTAGTAGCTGAGAGATGAGCTGAGGTATTTATGGCATCATATCCCACCTGAGCAGGTGATTGGAAGAAAGAATTGCTAGTGGACACTGTGGCCAATAACTTGTCCTTTTCCTGGGAATGAGGAAGTTTACTGATAATGTCTATGGCCAAAGCCCCAAAGGTACACTGGTATTTAACCGTATGTCCCATATAGTTCAGAATTGAATATTCATGGTACCAGAGGCAAAAACCTTTTCCCACAGGTAGTCAATCCTTCAAAATTCTTTATCAGGTGGCAAGGAACTCATATGTTTGGGTTTTTTAGCATGATCATGAGCGGCAGTAATGACCACTAAACCGCCTGGGATGGTGGACAGAAAGGGATGATCCAGGGAGCCTGATATAAGTGATCTGCTTTTCGTGATAGCAGTAATAGCTGACGGTTGATGCCAGGCAGCCTGCATGGCATTCTGAGAGGTCGAATCTGAATCAAGGCCGGCTCCTCTGGCAGTTCCAGATATTCTGCCATATCCTTACATTGTTTATCATGTTCTGTGGAGAGAACCCCATGACTTTTTGTATTTGGACCATCATTTCAAAGGATGGGTCATCAGGAGGAGAGGTGGCAACTGGCAGAGGCAGGTCCTCATCCAAGAAAGAGATTTATGAGTAGGAGGACTCGGGTTCTGGAAGTCCAGATCTTGGAATTCTTCATCATCAATATCAATGGGAAGATTCACCGTAATTCGGGTTCATCTGACAAACAATCTTCTATATTAGGAGGAGGAAGCAACCAGGGTGGCAGTGTATCCCTGTCACCGTGAAATCTTTAGGCGGAGGGAGTGAGACTGGAAAGGATCCTCCAGCTCTCTTGGGTCGGAGGGCTGGATATACCGCATGGTATGCAAGACCTGTGTCACTATCTTGGTGATGTCCTGTTCTTGGGAGGAAGAGGGGGTAAGAAGCAGGGTTGAGAAACAATAGGGGTGATAGAAGGAATGGGATGGGCAGGTGCATAGTCTCGCCCTCTGGAAGAATAAACCAGGGTCGCTGGTCTCTGTCCGCATGCCCTCTATGAGATGGCACCTGTGAGGGCGGAGGGGCATTCATTAAGGCAAAAGCCATTGGTTTGCCCTGTGGAACATGTGATCTCGTCGACGAGCCCATGGAATGATTATCATGAAAGATGTCAGACGTTGTCGACGGAAAAGGCGCCCCGCCGCGAGCAGCCGCGGTATCTGGCTGTATTCAATACGGCTAGATAGTAACGTGGACGAGAGGTATAAGCCCCTGCTGATGGAGCAGGCAAAGCCTGCACAGCAGTTAAAACACTGGTAAGCACCGCTGACGAGAGGGAGTGAGCACCCATCGACAAGGCAGCTGTAGAAAGATGCTCTGTCAACGGAGGAGCCACACCAACAGTGGCCGCCGATGGCGATGCGACTGGGAGTGGGTTTTAACCTGCCCTTACCCTTCAGAGAACAAGAATCAGAGCTGGGGAGCTTTGGTATGAGCCCCTGGTTCTTCAATAGAGACATTTTCGTCTGCGAAGAAGGTGTTGAATTTCGAGCAACCGCCGACGGGTTGCTCTATTAAACTCCTGACAGGGGTTGCAGGAATTAGTGTGTGTGGGTCGGTGTGTGGTCCTAGACACCATACACAAGATGTGTGATTGTCAAAGCAGTATATCTTCCTACCACGATGAAGGGAACAAAACAGAGCTTGTTTGGTTGAAAAATCTTAGACATTTGTTTTGTAATCCAATTTCTCATCAATGACTGCTACACAGAAGTTGAACTACTGCTGCGCGAGCTGAAGACAGCGGAAAATGAACGGAGGCTAGCAGGGACCGCCACACTTATACAGGAAGCAGGATGATGATGTCATGTGTGGGTGGTCCCCGTGAAAACTGCTAGAAGAGCTGCCATGCAACAGCGCCTCTGCTGGCAACTCCCAGAAGTAATTACCTATTGCAAGAGACCATTCTCGTGGAAAAATCATCTTATATCAGATGTAAAGATTCAGCCCTTGAGCTCTAGAATGGGCCTCAAGTCTCTGGTTCTGGGAACCAGGATGAACCTGGAGTAGGACCCTTTGTTCCTTTACAGTCTGGGCACTGGCCTCATGGCCCTTCATGCAGCAAAGTGAGCACTCTCCTCCGGAGTGCTGCCATGAGGGCTGGAGGATAAGAGGCGGAACCAGTGGAATATCTGGAGGCTGTATTAGAAGTTCTAAAGTATGGCCCTGTTTGATTATCTGCAGGATCCAAGAGTCTGTAGTAATGATTCTCCATTGAGACAGATGGAGGGAGAACCAACCCCACCTCATGGCTTGGAACAAGAGGGGAGGTCTTGCAAGGAGTCATGCTGAGGCAGACAGGACTGCTCTTCCACTTCTAGATTGCCCAGATTGAAACTGGGGCAGCTTGGTCAGCAGGGGCAGAAGGGTGAAATGGCTTTGAACCCTGACTCTTCTGGCAAACTGGTGATTCCAATGTGGTACTGACCCCCTGATATCGCCCAGGTGACTGTCCACCCTAGACTGAAAAGCTGGTACCCAGGAACAGGACATCTGCCAACCTGTGCTGAGTGTTGGTCTGGAAAGTCGAGACCCACAACCAAGCCCTGGGGCGATGACAACCACGGCTGCAACAGAATGGGCACAGGAATCCCCAATGTCCAAGACCGTTTGAGATACTGTCTGGCAACAGACTAGCCTTGTTCCCAGACCTGCTTGACCACAGGACTGAAGGTCCGTAGGAAGGTGAGGAAGCACCTCATCTAAAGAGCCCAACAGGGTGTGGGAGAAGTGTGCCATGATTACAGCTGAGCTCGCCTGACGGAGGTCCAGCGAGGAGGCAGCACAGACCTTTTGGGCAGAGTGATCCAGCTTCTTGGATTCTTTGTCTGGTGGTCTGTCGGAGGCTCCTGAGTTCCCAACCTGCCAGAACACAGACTTGGTCACCACTCCCTCAGCCGAGGGATGCTGTGGAAATCCCAAGGGAGCCAGTAAGTACCATGTACTTGTAGGCCATCCTGGGGACCGATGCGGACAGGAGGCTGGATGCTGCCAGAGCTGGGCCAACAATGGCTTCAGCTACTGGAAAGGTCTCGGTCGGGGAATCCTCCTTCTGAGGATATCAGGGGTATTCTACCGCTTTCTCAACAGGCTCCAGCTTCATCCCTGTAGACTCGGGAGATGAGACGGAGGATGCCCATAAAGGAGGTGGGCTCCTCCTCAGCAGACAGACTCATGGCATCGCTCTTCCGAGCGAGATGCCAACTGCAGTCGTCCAGACTCAAGGAGTCCGAAACAGCGGTCTGCCACCAGAGTCACGCAAACCCGCCGCAAGCAGTCGGAGTCAGAATAACGGACAGCCTGTGCGGGAGGCCTGAAACAGGTCGAGACTTTGGGAGCCCCAGATTAAGGCAGTTTCGTGGCTGCTCTACCAGAATAGGTGGAGAGACCGCTCCGCCAAGTCGGGAGTGACGCCGGCCTGTGAAAGCAAAGGAGGGGGCAACCTGACTCAGGAGTGGACGACTGCGCCTGGAGGGCTTACAGCCAGGTAATGGATGGGGTGCAAGGGACCACTTTCAGCCCAGCCAGAACAAGCTGCTGCCACATGTCCTCGTAGCGCCAACGAACTTGTGTCGGAGGCCCCTCATCCGAGGATGAATGGCGGGCACCGCTTCTAGAGTGCTGCTTATGCGACTTCCTCTGCCTTCGATCGAGGATATCCCAGACCTGGATGTTGACTGTCCGGGGTAGAACGCCAGTTCTCCGGTCAGGACAACCACCGCCTGGGACTACCCAGCTGGCAGGGTCGCCTTATCAGCGAGGGTCCGAAGGACCAGAGTCCTAAATAAGGAGTTGTTGGCCCTCGGTCAATGATGGGGTTGAGGATTATCTCGACTGGACTGTCGCCCAGCGCTTGGGCTGGCTGACCTGACGGGGGCGACGACATGAGATCGGCGGCCGAGGCCACAACTCTACTGAAGTCGAAGAGGAGACTCCTGGACCGAGATCGCCTCTCGTCCCAAGAGTGACGCCGAGGAGACTTGATTTTCTTGGTTCCTGGATTTCTTCTTATGGGATCTGGAGATGTGTGAACCAGGGCCTTCCCATGAGTGGAAGGGACTGGACCAGCTCCTTGAAGGAACCCGAGAAAGAAGAGCCCAGTTTAGTGGAACAAAAACCGAGGGCGAAGACGAGAACTTGTCCTCCATCACGGTCAGAACAAAATAGTTTGGAGAGATTCCTGAATCTTGATCGTAAAACAGAGTTTTGGAGCGCCAGGCCTACTACATGTGGGAGCGAGGAGGAGGGAACCTGTATCTTCCAGCGGAAAGGAAGATCTGGCGCATGGGCGGAGCTGAGAGTTATACCATCCGGTGGTGGGGAAGCCAGCTTGAAGACTTGCTGGCTGATCTTAAAGGGAAAGGACATGCCAAACAGTGTGGATAGAACAACATATTCACAATCCTAGAACAGATATTTTTCCATCAGTCAGTTAAGTCGCCTATCAAGCCGACTGGGGAAAATTCTTACAGATCTCACAGTCTGCTTTCAGGTGGTCAACCCTAGGCAGACAACACAAATGAAATGATGGTCAGTTTTGCAAATGGTTCCCACATTCAGTACAATGCTGGAAACCTGTATGGCCGGTTCTTTTCTTGGGCATCTGAGACATACTAATAAACCCTAAAAACTGGTTTCAGTAGATTTGAAACCCATAGTCTAAGAAGGACTCCTCTGGCAATTTTTTTTTCCAGTTGGTTCAGTGACCAAAACAACAACCGAGGTTAGCCCGTAAAACAATGCCCAAGAAAACGGTCACCAGAGAAATCAAATTTAAATAAAATACTGAATTTACGCTCAACAAAGACAAAGAAAGTCAGATTCCTTCCCGTTGGAAAAACAGCAAACTAGCTACCTGTAAACTGAGGACAGTATTTAAAAACGAAATAAACGGTAACTTAGAAAACCAATGAAACAAATCTCTTCAAGAAAGTGGAGAACAGCCTCCGGAGACGCTCTATTGAGGCAAGCAGAGGAAGAATCTGACAGTTGCAGGAAGTGCAACCAGGGACAGTGGTTTGAAAACCAAGCTCGAGCCTAGCATTCCACCATTTGTACAGGTTCTATTAACCATTTTGGCTCCGGGGCAGTCCTATGTGTGACCATACTGCATTTGTCAGAATACAGTAAGATTTCCTGGGGTTTGAAAATGGTTCCTCTTGAGGATGTGTGTTTTTTTTTTGTTTTTTTTAAGTAAAACACGGTTCTTGTAATGAAAAGGAGCCACTAATGTTTAAAAATATTTTAAGGTACAACCGCAGATTGTTTCTCTCAGACATGATAGATTTTCACCCAGAAAACAGTGGGGACCGCAAAGGGAACCGCTATGCAACAGGTGAATCCACGGTTCCCGAACCGAAGCAACCGCAGGAAAACATAAAAATACCTCTAAAATGACTAAAGGCAGCACAAAACAAGAAAACAATCACTCTTGAAGAAATAAACCTTCAGCTAAGTGAAGAGAGAGAGCACTCGGACAGTGTTGCTCAGTCAGCGGAGAAATAATTCTGGTGCCCTCTGGGCTGACTGATGGCAGCACACCTCTTGCTCTCCCTCATTGGTCAATTCCTGCAACTCATTACCTTTGACTCCACCTCCGGGCAGCTGAACCCAGCTGGCATTCTGCACTTGTCAAGCATACTAAAGGATCCACAGAGGGAAGAGGACCAGTGGGGTACCACAGGGACTGGTGCTGGGACCGGTATTATTCAATATCTTCATCAGTAACATTGCGCAGGACCTAGAAGGCAGAATTTCACTGTTCGCTGATGACACAAAGCTCTGTAACAGAGTAGACACACCAGAGGGTGTAGACAGAATGAGAAGGGACCTGCAGAAACTTGAAGAATGGTCAGGGGTTTGGCAGTTGAAATTCAATGCAAGGAAGTGCAAGATAATGCATATGGGGCACAAAAACCCTGGCACAATATATCAGTTGGGGGGTGAGGATATAGCATGCACCAAGCAGGAAAGGGATCTTGGAGTTATCATCTCTGATGACCTCAAGGCAGGGAAACAGTGTGACAAGGCAGCAGGTAAAGCAAATAGGATGCTGGGATGCATAGGCAGGGCATCACCAGTAGAAAAGGGAGGTCATAATTCCACTATACAAGACACTAGTGAGGCCGCACCTGGAGTACACTGTGCAGTTCTGGAGACCTTACCTATGTAAGGACATAGACAGGGTAGAGAAGGTTCAGAGGAGGGCAACAAAGATGGTGCATGGATTGCATCACAAGTCCTATGAGGACAGGTTGAAGGCACTGAACATGTACTCCCTGGAGGAGAGGAGGGAGAGAGGGATATGATAAAGACATACAAGTATCTTACAGGGAGGAACAGGGTGCAGGAATGCACTATTTTAAGCGAAAAAGATGTTCCAGGACTAGAGGGCATGGGATGAAGTTGGAGGAGGGCATTCAGAGGAAACGTGAGGAAGAATTTCTTCACAGAATGGGTGGTGGACAATGGAACACCCTGCCAGAGGAAGTGGTGGGGCTGAAACAATCACGGATTTAAGAATGCATGGGATAGACATAAAGGAATTCTGGAGGTCAGGGGTAAGGAGCAACAGACTTCCTGGAAAACATAAACTGAACTTACAAACTTAAATGGGCAGACTGGGGCCATAGGCCCTTATCTGCCGACACTGTCTATGTATCTATGTATCCCTGGATGAGAATCTCCTTTTCAATCACAGATGAACCCCTACTCCACTTACACCTACCATACAGTCTCTAACATTAGTACAACATAATATTTACAGCAGCATCATTCTTCTCTATCTACACTCTAATGAAGACTATAAAGAGCAATCATGTATCTCTACTCACCTAGTGTACTTATCCCTTGGACGGTAAAAGCACTGTAGGTGGATAAGTCACTGAGGATCTGAAAATACAGGTTACTCACCTGTAACAGGAGTTCTAGAAGTGGTATATGTTGTTCATCCACACTGTCTGCAGGTTCCTTGCCGCTTTAAATCTTGCCGAAAGGTCTTCAAGCTGGCTCCTCCCACCCACCCAGGTGGTAAAACCCTCGGCCCGCCCCATGACACCAGATCTAGCCCACTGGAAGCCAGATTGCGACGGGCCAGGAGGTCGGGTGGTGGGATGAACAACATATACCACTCCTAGAACTCCTGTTACAGGTGAGTAACTCGTACTTCTAGGATGTGGATATGTTGTTCAATCCACACTGTCTGGCAGACTGCTAGCAGTTCTCCGGAGGAGGGAGGCAAGGCGCACTCCTACTTAGGAAATAAGGACTGGAGAACTGAGGTCCCAAAACCAGCATCCCGGCGTGACTCAAGGTCAATGTGGTAATGGGAAATAAAGGTGTGCTGACTTCCAGGTAGCAGCCCTGCAGATTTCCTGGATAGGGACGCCCCTAGAAGCAGCGGTATGGCAGGTAGAATGAGCTCTTATCCTCTGGGAGGCTCCATGCATACCAACCCACAGAGAGATCTATGCGAGGGTGACCCACCTGCTTATTGTCGCTTAGCTGCAGGTCTGCCAGGTGCGGCTTCAGTGAGGTGACAAACAGCTGGCGAACCTCTCCCTGAACTTCAGCTGTTGGCTCCTTATAATAAGCAGCTCTTCTAGGGTCCAGAGTATGGAGCTATATTCGACCTCGAGGTGTGACTGGGGTAGAAACACGCAGAGTCAACACCTGGTTAAGGTGAAACCCCACACCACCTTTAGAAGGAATTTCGGTGGGGGGGCGAGGACAACCTTGTCCCTGTGGAAGACTAGATAAGGAGACTCATGGAAAGCACTTGTGCTTTCCCATCCTTCTGGTTGACATGATAGCCACCAAGAAGGCGGTCTTCCACGACAGGTGAGAGATGTCACACCTGTGCATCGGTTAAATGGCTTGCCCATGAGCTTAGCCAATGCCAGCAGTACATCCCACAGAGGTGGAGGTTCTGCACCGGAGGGAATATGTATCAAGGCCTTTGAAAAAGCACCGACCACTACTCCTGCGCCACCGACTGGCTTTCGGCCCGCGCCGTAAGCAGAGATGGCTGCCAAGTTCACCTTGAGGGTGTCGATCAAGCCCTAGCTGAGAAAGGGACCACAGGTAGTCCAGAATACTAGCCAAGGGACAGGAAGAGGGCCAACCCTTGTCCTGACACCAAATGGAGAATCTCTTCCATTTGAAGGCGAGCATTTTCTGGTCGACTCTACGGGGACGCCTCAACGACGTTGAGGACCTTATCGGAAAGATTTGAGGCCTGGAATTCTAGCCGCCCAGGAACCAGGCCATCAGGTGCAGGGATTGAAGGTCCAAATGGAGAACCTTCCCTGTTGACTGAGATCAGGTCCGGCGGGCTGGAAGCCGCCCCAGGAGCCTGGAGCTGAGGCGATCTAGGTACCAGAACTGGCAGGGCCAGTCTGGGGCTACCAGAATCACCTGCGCCTTTGTCCCTCTTTGCCTTGAGAAGCACCTTGTGGATCAAGGGAAATGGAGGAAGGCATAGAAGAGGCCGGGTCCCACGGCCTCGGAAGGCATCCCTGCAGCAAACCCTGCTGAGGGAGGCAGGCATGAAACAGCCTCAGCTTTGCATTCTCCCTGAGGCAAACAGGTCCACCTGAGGGGTGCCCCAATGGGAGAACAGATCTTGTATTACCTGCGGTGGAGGAGACAACTCGTGAGATGCAGCGCCTATCCGCTGAGGGCATCGGCCAGACTGTTGGAGGCTGCCACATGGATGGCTAGGAGATCCACCTCCAGGCTGATCTGCGGACCAAGTGCAGAGAGCCTCCTTGCACAGAGGCAGGAGTGCGTCCCGCCCTGTCGGCTGAGGTAGTACATGGTCGTGGTGTTGTCCGTCTGGACCCTGAACCACTTGACCGACACAAAGCGGAGCAAAGGCGGTGGGAGGCTTGACGCACCGCCTGAGCTCCAGTAGGTTGATGTGGATCGAGACTCCTGAAGGGACCAGAGGCCGTGGGCCCTGAGCTCCCCAGATGGGCACCCAACCCATCAGAGAGGCTCGGTCGTCAGAATGACTGTCGGCTCGGGAGGACAACGGGATACTCTCCTGCAGATGAGCTGGAGCGAGCCACCACTGTAGGCCATCCCACATCTCCTGGGTCACCGTCACTGGCTGGTCCAGAAGACTGGGCGCTGTGACCATTGGCGGACCAGCCCCCATTGGGGGATGCATATGCCAGTGAGCCCACGGACCACGCTGGTGCAGCCGCCATGAGGCCCAGAAAGTCCCGGAAGGGCTAACTGCCCAACCAAAAATGACTGGGCAAAGGAGGAAAGGACCTCTGCCCTGTCCGCTGGAAGCCAGGCTCTGGCTCGGGCAGTCGAGCTCTGTCCCGATGAACTGAATCACCTGCGATGGCACGAGTTCTGACTTGGCCTCGCTGATGAGGAGGCCAATCTGAGAGCAGACCTGGAGGGCCAGATCCCTGGACCGCTTCACCTCCAACCTGGAGGGGCTGCAACCAGCCAGTCATCCAGGTAAGGTACAACCGGACCCCTCGGGCGCTGCAGGAATGCTGTCACCACTGCCATGCATTTGGTGAAGACCCTGGGAGCTGGAGGAAGGCAGGGCATGGCCCGAACTCGTAAAGAGATCCTTCTGCTCGAAGCGGAGGAATCGCTGATGAGACGGATGGATTGAGACTGAAAGAACGCATCCTGAAGGTCCAGAGAACAAAACCACTGCCTAGTTCAGGATGGAATGATCTGAGCCAGTGTGACCATCCTGAAGGTGCGCTGCCTTAGGAACTTGTTCAGGTCATGCAGGTCGAGAATGGGCGCCAGCCCCGTCCGTTTCCAGGACCAGGAAGTACCTAGACACAAACCGTGGGTCTGGAGGAGGGTCCTCCACCTGGCTGACCACCTCCTTCTGGAGGCGCAGAGCAATGTCGGCTCGATGAGCTGACAGAGGCTCAGAACCCGTTGCCCCCGTGGGGTGGCAGCTCGATAGGGAGGGAACTGCTCAATTCCAGAGGCAGACCCTGCCTACCACTTCTAGCACCCAGTGGTCCGTGGTGATAGCGGACCAGGTGGAAAAGAAGTGGTGGACAGTCTCCACGGGGGAACTCGGGGAGGAGTGACGAGGTTGGAGGCGACAACCTCAACCCGTCACTGGGCAGGCTTGGAGGTAGGACCCACTGAGGGACCTCCTGGACCCTTGTCTCCAGGCTTCCTACTGGAGAAGCAGCAGACTTGGCCTTGGGGCCAAGTGCGTGCCTGCTGGCCCTGGTGCTGCTGGGCCAGGCGTGCACCCAGGGGTGGAAGGGCTTACGCTGCTGCTGGCGGCCTTTGTCCTTCTGGGCAGGCGTGACAGAGTCCAAGGCGGCATTGGACTTCTCGATCCTCTGGAGATGGCTTCCACCCCGCCTGAACAAGTTGGTGCCCAGGAAGGGAATGTCTGCCAGCTTGTGCTGGGTGTCCGCTGTGAAGGTGGGAGATCCGCAGCAAAGCTCTGCGGCGCGATAGCCACTGTGGCCGCTACTGATCTGGCACAAGAATCACCAATGTCCAACGAGTTTGGGCTGCTGTTTTGCCACTGCCCTTCCCTGATCCCGGACCTGCTTGACCGTCGTCTGAAGGTCAGCCGAGATGAGGAATCACCTCATTCAGGGAACCCATAAGGGCATGTGAGAAATGTGCCATCAGAACGGCGAGCTAGCCTGACGAAGGCCTTGGGAGGAAGCAGCGTAAACCTTCCGTCCCGTAATCCAGCCTTTTGGATTCCTTATCGGGCAGTTTGTCGACATCCCGAGCGCTCCCAGAGCGCCGGAAACGCTATCAGTCACTAACCCTCCGCAGAGGGGTGCTCCGAAACCCGAGTGAACCGTGGGGACTGGCTTTTGAGCCATCCTGCCCGGGCGCTGGACAAGATGCTGGCCGCTGCCACAACTTCAGGGCCGGTCCAACAATGGCTTCGCCACAGGAAAGGCCTCCGAGGGGAATCCTCGGTCCAGTATCTCCATGAGCGGATACTTGGCCCATTTTGAAACGGGTTCGAGCTGCATCCCGGTGGACTCCGCGATGAGCCGAAGCAAATCTAAGAACGAGGATGGGCTCTCGCCCACCGACTGGTCCCTCTGCAGACTCCAGGTCAAGCAGCCTGGAGAACAGGAAGGAGTCGCCGCCTGACTCCGAGGAGTCTGCAAACAGCTGCCGGGCGCCTGAGCCACCCTCCACCTGCCGAGGTCGATCGGGAGTGAGGGTAACCGACAACCTGTGGGGCAAGCCATGACCCGACCGAGAATCCTTAGTCGGGGCCGAGTCTTCCGTTGTGGAGGCGGAGGTTCCACCACAATGGAGGAGCAGCCGGCTCAGCCGAACAACCGTGCCGGGTTGGCTCTCCACCACTACGGGTTGTTTCGCCACTCTGGTGACAGCCACTTAATGGCCTGAGAAGGTGACAGAGTCGGCTTATTCCCGGACAGTAAGAGCTGCTGCCACATTAACTCCTCAGAGCTCCGACGCAACTTGTACTGGAGCCTATTCTCGAAGAGGATGACGAGGATGAGCAGCTCACCACTTTCCATGGTGCCGAGATCGCCGACGCCGGTGGGACCGGCTGACCTGGAAGAGGACCAAGACCTTGGGGTTCAGAGAGGGATGGGGAAACCCGGCTCCTCCTCAGTACAGGGACCTTAACCGGGACTCCGCACAGGCAAGTCCTTGGTTTCACCAGGGAACCGGTGAAGCAGGGTTGTCGGCTTCTCCAGTCGACAAACCGTCCGACAGGTTGAGAAAAATCTCGACCGCGTTGACGGATGTCTCGGCCAGCTGACCTGATGGGGGCAACGTGAGCCAGCGTCCGAGTCGCGAACCTCGACTGAAGTCGGGAGTCGATGGTCCGATGAAGGGATCTCTCCGCTCCCACGAACATCGGCGGTGGGACTTCCTTAGAGTCCTTCTTCTTGGACCGACTGGAATGTCCTGATGGCCTTCTCCCTTGGTGGAGAGGGGCTGGTAAAGCCCTTAAATGAAGTCGGTAAGAACAGTCCAAGCAGAGTGGGACAAATGCTGCGGTCGAGGAGGAAGCAGAGGAGGCCTGGGTCGCTCTCCTCGAGGGTGATCATCTGCTCAACTGCTCTGTGAAGCTCGCCGCCATGGACACCCCAACGGGCCTACTTAGACTTGACCAGCGGATACCGCTTGGTCGCCCAAGAAGTCGCCTGGCAGTGTGGTCCTCCAAGACTGAAGTCAAAAGGACTTGCACAATTTGCAAGCCTGCAAGTCGTGACCAAGCCCCCACAGCAGCAGACGTACGGGGTGCGGATCGGTCCAGGACATCTTTGCCCACACGGGCACCGATGGAAGCCAGGAGCGATTCATCCATCGCAGCCACAGAGAAGATGAAAACCAAGTCTTGTAAATTTTAAAATAAGTTTGAAATTCCAAAGAGTGTGGATCCAGGCTTAAAACGCAGAGCCCTAAGGAGGGAACCTGAGCTTCCAAGTGGTAAGGAAGATCTGGCATCGTAGGCGGAGCTGAGGGTTTACCACCCGGTGGGTGGGAGGAGCCAGCTGAAGACCTTCCGTAAGATTTAAAGTGGCAAGGAACCTGCCAGACAGTGTGGATTGAACAACATATCCATGTCCCTAGAAAGTAGTTATGCAAGAACTTACCATAACAGCAGATCTTCGAGAGAGGCTCTTGCAGTAAATAATTACAAATAGGACTGACGCGGCAGGCGGCAGGACCCCACGAAAAATTCTAGCTAGCAGTCCTTTGGGGACCCTCGTCAGGTGACCGCATCAGACGACGCCGGTATAAAGGGGCGTCCCAGACGCCTGCCTTCCAGTTCTTTCCTGCCACAGGCCCGGACGAGAGAGAAGTAGATATTTCTCAATGGAAAAAGAGCTGAAAAGCCAAGGGGATGGAGGGCGGAAGATATTTACTGTAAGAGCCTCTCTCAAGATCTACTGTTACAGTAAGTTCTTACGTAACTGTACTATCTTACTTCGAGAGGGCTCTTGCAGAGGTAAATTACAAATAGGACAGAATCCCAAGCAGTCTGGAACAAATGAAAAGGCACTGGGAGGAGGAACTACTCCAAGAAGTAGTAAGAAAGCTTGCAAACCTCAAGAAAGGAGGCCCTGCAAGACCGCTTAACCAAGCCTGCTCTACGGTGAGAGGCAATGTCCAAACTGTAATGTTTAGTAAATGTATGGACAGAGGTTCAAGTGGCGGCAGCACAGACGCCTGCCGCAGACACATTCTTGAAACAAGCCGCAGAGGCTGCTACTCCCGTAGAGTGGTTTCTGACTTGACCCGGTAGGGTCTTGTTGTACTTGTCATAACAGAAAGTGATGCAATGAGCCAACCACTTTGATAGGCATTGTTTGGAGACAGCATTGCCTTCCTTTTGTGAGCAAAGAGACGAACAACTGATCAGTCTTTCTGAGATCCTTCGTCCCATCGGTGTAGTATCTCAGAATCCTGTGGACATCCATGGTATGGAGCAAGTATTCTCCTTGGTTGAATACTGGTAAAAAGCAGATACAGTAGTTCAATAGACTGATTTAAGGTAGACTCTGCTACCAGTTTTGGTAGAAACTTAGGATTCGTATGAAGAGCTACTCTTTCTTTGTGAAAGATCAGATAAGGGATTTTGCACATAAGGGCCTGGAGTTCGGAAATTCTAGTGAGCAGAAGTAATGGCCACCAAGAAGAGCGCCTTCCACGATAAGAACTTCAAACCTGCAGAAGCCACAGGCTCAAAGGAGGAAGGTAAATTTCTCAAGAACAAAGTTCAAGTCCCAGGGGGAGCTGGAGTCCGAACAGGGGTCTGAGATGAAGGACCCTCTGAGAAAGGTTTTGGATACTCCAGTTGGGCAAAATCCTCATCAGCGAAAGGGACATGGTAGGCTGAAATAGCCGCCATGTGGACTTTCAAAGAGGAGTGACTGAGACCCAGGTCGAAAAGATGACGAGATAATCAAGCAGAACGGCCACAGGACAGGAGAAAGGCTCCACGCTCCTGGAGGCAGCCCAGATGGAAAATCTTTTCCATTTCACGCGAGGTGGACCTAGTGGAGGGTTTCTAGCCTCCACCAGAATCTCAGCCACCTTAGGAGAGACGCCAAGCGAGATTGGGCTAGGTCTGCAGGAGCCATGCATGAAGTTGAAGAGACTTGAGTCCTGGATGGACCAGGGTCCCTGATCCTGGGTCAGCAATCCTCGAGATAAAGGCAGAGGAAGAGGAGGAACCTCTGAGTATTGTTGTAGAAGAGAGAACCAAATTTGCCTGGGCCAGAAAGAAGCGATCAGAATCATTCTCGCTCCTTCCAATGCCAGTTTCTGCAGCACACGAGGGCCAGAGGAATTGGGGAATCTGTCCTTCCAGTTTAGAGACAGAGCGTCGCTCCAGAAAGCGCGCCTGAAGCGACCAAAAATTGGAAGCTTTGCTTTGGGAGGAGGTGAACAGGTCTATCTGTGGAGTCCCTCAAGTCTGGAAGACGCTTTTAGAACTTTTGGTCCAGTTCCACTTGTGTGGCAGAGCCAAGAACGACTTAGCTTGTCCGCCAGGACATTGTCGACTCCCAGAACATGGATCGCCGTGAGGTGAAGGTTGTGAAGAGTTACCCAGTCCCAAACCCTCATCGCTTCCCTGCACAGTGGGTAGGACTGAGTCCCTCCCTGCTTGCTGATGTACCACACCACGCACATGTTGTCTGTTTGGACAGCTAGGTGACCGGAAGGATGTATTGGTGAAGGCCTGGACAGCATACAGCACTGCTCGACTCGAGCACATTGATATGGAGAGCTAGCTCCACTTTTGACCATAAGCCCTGGGTTCGGTGAGGACCCAGATGGGCTCCCAACCTTCGCCTGAAGGCCTCCGTGGTCAGAGTCTGAGCGGGGGATGAAAAAGGGACTCCTCGGAATAGGTTCTCTCGAACCATCCACCACTGCAAGTCTCATTATCAGTATCAGATGATCTAGGTCATCTACAAGTTGATCCCACTGAGAACGGAGAGTCCACTGAGAGATCCTCATGTGGAGGCGCGCACACGAACCGGCCGGAATGGCAGCCGCCATAAGCCCCAGGAGACGGAGCACCGACCGCCGGAACCTCCTGCATTCTGATAGGAGGGAAATCTGAGATTGGAGGAAGGCCCCCGTCCGGAGGCAGGAAGGCCCTGCACATTGTCGTACGAGGATTGCCCCGATGAACTGGAGTCTCTGGGAAGGGTCCAGATGAAACTTGGAATGGTTGATGGTGATACCCAGACCAGTGAAAACCTGCTGGGTCAGGGGAGGAAATGCAGGAGTTCCTGCCTGGACGGGCCTCCAGGAGCCAGTCGTCCCGTGAGAAAACCTGAACTCCCAAAGTATGGAGGTGGGCGCTACCACCGCCAGGCATTTAGTAAAGACTCGGGAGCAAGAAAGACCAAAAGGAGCGCCGGAATTGGTAGTGGTCCCCTGAAACGCAAAACCTGAGGTACTTTCGTCGAGAGAGGGTGAATGGGGATGTGCAGGCACGCATCCTGCATATCCAGTGCACAAGCCATTGGCCCGCCAAAGCAGGGGCAAGAGGGTTTGAAGGAGAGCATCCTGAACCGCTTGTATTCCATATATAGGTTCAGGGAGCTGAGATCAGAATGGGTCTGAGATCTCCGTCTTCTTTGGTACAAGGAAGAAATGGGAATAGTAACCCGTCCCGTGAAGGTGAGGGGACGGGCTCTATGGCCTGCTTCAGCGAGGAGAGCAGAAATTTCTTCCTTGACCAAAGGAAGATGGTCCCTTGAGTAAGAGGAGTTCAGAGGGGTGACGTGGAGGTTTCTTCAGAAACTCTATGGAGTGCCCTCTGCTATGATCTGAAGCACCCATGAATCGATGTTATCCTCTCCCAACCCAGAAGGTGGAGGAGAATCTCCCTCCTACTGGTTCCTCCGGGCGTCCGGAGGCAGTGGGAGAGGAAGGAGTCAGGTGGTGTGAGGCAGCGCCGCAGCTGGGGCTCCCGCTGCTTTTTGGGCGGCGGGGCCCGACGCTTTGTGGCCCGCCTTCCTGAGGTTTCGCTTGAGGCCGCTGCTCTGCAAAGGGACGGCGCTGCTGGGGATGGGAATGGGAAGGTACATTGAATCAACAGATTTAAGGGCCGTCCCTTCTCCTGCAAGTCAGTGATGATGTTCTTGACATCACCACCGAAGCACAGAACCCTGAAAGGTGCTTCTTGGATTGCTGACTGCACCTCCAGGACCAGACCTGACACACTAAGCCATGCGTGGCAGCTGAAGACTTCACGGCGAATGCAGAGCTCCATCCTGCGGTGTCCACTGGTCGTAGGTCATCCTCAGAGATGTGACAACTGGCCGAATGAGCACAACGGACCAGGTCGGCTAACTCCTGCTTGACCTGGGAGTCAGGCAAGGAGTCAATCTTGGATTCCACCTGGGTAAGGACAGCCTTCTGGTAATCCCTCATATGCGCTCCATAATTTAGGGCCCTGATCCCCAGTGTGGAAGAATCATAGATCTTCCTTCCATACTGATCCAGAAGGCGGGATTCCTTATCTGGGAGACAAGCTCAAATGTTTGGGGTGTGCTGACCGGCCGAAGCGGTGCTAATCACAACCGAGTCTGCACGGGGTGAGAGTCTAAAAGTCTACACCTCCGGAGCCTGGTATAGCCTGTTGGACTTCCGAGAAGTGGGCTAAGCCGACGGTTGTTTCCAAATGGTGGAAACAAGGTGGGCCATGAGGCTTGATCCAGGGTGGCACTAGGTAGGAACGTGAGGGGCAAGTCCAGATGTTCGCGAGTTTAACCCGCTGAGGATCTGGTTCTAAGGAACGCCACTGGTGGACTTCCTGTATCTTCCTGAGCAACTCTGTGAAGGAAGGATCCCCTGGAGGAGACTTTGAGGAGTCCTCAGCTGGGGCTTGGACGGAGAGCGAGGTTCGTCTGTCTTTCTCAGAACAACCATCGGAGGAATCCGAGGAGTCCGAGAGAGAGAGAAGAAGAAAAGGAATTTGAAGCAGAGTAAGACTCCTAGCTCGCCTATGGGGAGGAACGGTTCCTTGGGGGATCCCTGGCGCGTGTCCTGCCCCCTCTGGATCCCGAGGGCAGAGCCCGGGAACTGGAGGCGGAGAGGAGTGTGCCATCTGGGCGACGGGAGCCGAGGGGTCGCACGCCGTAAGACGGGTTTTGACTTTTCTTGGTGAGCTGAGCCTGGCTTCAGCCCACCAGGAGGCCAGAGTCTCCTGGAGATCCACCGCGCCTAGGGGCGTGGAGGAGGAGGAGGGGATAGTTGTCACGGATGAAATCCAAGGGAGTATCCGTAACCCGGCTGCGGGAATACCGGAGCTGGGTACTGTGGCGCCGGGTGCGCGCGCAAGATACTGAGGACCCGGTAAACTAGGCCGGATAAGTCAGAGGATACCCAGGTACCGGAGGAGCTGCGGAACAGACGGCCCAGAAGGGGACCCATGGGCGGATCGGCTCGTGATAGGCCGCGGGGTGAGGGCCCGAAGGAGAGGAATATCCCGCCGGCGTTGGCGCCGGGAGCCAGCGCCAGATCCGGCTCTGTAGGAAGGGGATCAGATGGCAGACCAGCATCCTGAGCCTCCCCTGGGGACAGAGGGAAAAGTCCCCGGGTCAGGCAGGGGAGACTCGGGTCCCGGACGGCAGCGAGGCTGCGGGGAACCTGGGACGACAGACGAGCAGGGTCTGCCGTAGGCTCGAGGCCCGCGCACGCCGGAGGAGCTGACGTGGTGACTTATTGGCCGAGTCCCGTGGACGCCAGAGGAGCCAGCGCCCGACTGGGGTCCTCGTTGGAGGCGGGCGAGGATGGGAAAAGGCCCGGTCTGAGGGGACACTGCCGTGCGCCAGTCTCAAGGGTCGGGCGCCTTAGCGGCCTTTCTCCAGGCGGATGTCGGAGGAGCCGATCAGTCTGGTTATGGGAGGCGCCCATCTGTAGGGCCGCAGCCCGCGGCGGTACTGGGGCTGAAGCCTTTTTGCTCGAGGCACCCGGCGGCTCAACGCCAACTCCGACGGGTGGGCCGACGCTTCTTCCAAAGCCTTGAGGCTGCCGCTGGCGACATCCCCCGGAGGGGACGTTACCTTGGCCGCCGCTCTGGCCAGAGTCATGGAGGGAGGCTTACCCCGGTGCCTTCTCTTTGTCCCGCTTCTTGTGTCCTTCTAGGGAGGTCGACGCCACCAGCTTCTTCAACTCCTTTCCATTGCGGACATCATCTTTTGAGGAGATGGGCTTCTAGAGACTGCTGGCGTTGGCTGCGGGTGGCCGCATTGAAATGCAGGCAGTGAGGACACTTCGTCAAACCCGCGTGGTTGGGGCCTAAACAGAAAAGGCAGAGGGAGTGACCGCCTTGTGAGGCAATTGGGCGCCAGACGAGTTTCGCACTTATTCTTTGAAGGGACTCCACTCTACACCGATCGCTCACCTGACGAATAAAATACAAAATACTGATACTTTTCGGAAAACCGACGGCCAAAAAGGACTGAGCGCTATGAACTTCACTGGCGAGGAGCTGCACCCAGGCTGACGGCGGAAAGAACTGAAGGCGGCATCTGGGACCGCCTTTATACCGACGCTGTCTGATGCCGGTCACCTGACGTGGGGCGGTCCGCCAGGACCGTTAGCTAGAAATTTTTCCTGAGTCCTGCTGACGCCAGTCCTATTTGTAATTGCCTACTGCAAGAGCCTCTCAAGTAAGATCCAAATTTACCTTCCTAACTGAAGACGGAAAACTCACAAGACTCAAATATATGAACTGGTATATAAATCAGGTTTTCTAATTTATGGTTAGGAGGATTACTGCAGACAACTTTGTACACAGTAGTGCTCATAATTATTATCTAGCATATACTCCTACACTAACTCAAATAATCAAGTAGGAGGTGATGAATAGGAGACAAATACATCAAATGAGGAAGAAATGAGAATGGAATGTCCACTAAGGCCATTTCCTGCAGGAAGAGGGGGCAAGAATACGGTAATGGTCAATAATGTGTTTAGGAACACTAGATATCTAAGGAATCAAACAGCCTTAAAGCCTTCATCAAAAACCTTGACTCACATTGGTTTCTGGATAAGCTGTATCTCTGACGTCCAACTTATTGAGAGGGAGGAAAGTAACTTCCCCTGGCAAGTTCATTTTATTAAACTCCATCAGAATCTTGGTGCTTACTTCATCTGTACCAACAATGTGATAAAACAACCTGAGGTGCAGAAAAAAACATATCTTTAAGCATCTGGCATTATTAAAAGCAATTAAGAGTACAAGGCCACAATGCACTCTACACATCAAACACTGCATATCAAAACCTTTTGTTTGTCTCTTAATAGATGGATGTTCTGAAGGAACAAGAATTTCTTTTTGAAAATGCAGATTTCATGACAGTAATGTCATGCTACTTCTTTCAAAATGACTATCTTGTGCATCTGTCCTGATGCAGGGTTATAAGAAAATACTGGGAATAAGAAGGTGCTGTGGCTGTCTCATCTGTTCAGTGTAAACACCTTCAACCTCCCCAAAGTTCTTTTACTAGCACTATGTTTGGTCAACCCCTTTTGGACCTCCTTATGTTCATCCACAGGGCTCTAAGCCAGCTACACTTCTGTAGGGGTCACCACTAACTCGGTTACCAGTCCTCTCTTATCAAGCATACAAAACTTAAATGAGCCATATGCAATTTCTGCACAACAATACAAGGCAAATACCATAAAAGGATGACACTAGGGTTTATTTTAAGGATATGCAGCAGAGGAGCCAATAGGTGTGCCCTCAACTTATAATGGACATTGTTATAATGGAAAATGGTTATAGTGGACAAAAATTGATTTCACAAATCAAATATATCAAAATCCAGTACATTTTTCTCTGGTTACAATGGACAGACCTTTGTTTATAATGGACACTATGACACTTGCATTTTGAGGATGGTGAGTGCAGCTGGTGAGAGAGTAGTCGAGTGTAGAATTAAGATGGGAGGAGCTACAGAGGTTTAATATTTTACAAGCTGCATAAAGTTTTAATAGCACTAAAGAAAATGTTAGATTTCAATAAGACATGCCTTTATTCTTACTGTCCTGAAACCCCAACATTCAGCCACTGTTGACTACAACACAGAATACAGCAACATGTATCCCAGGCAGGATTTTGTGTCATTTATTAAGTTTTATAATGGATTCTCGTTCACTCTGAGTTGAGCCCTTGTTCACATACAGACACACCTAACACATGGGAGGGCTATGCCTATTCTGGATGCAATGGACAGTGGCTGTAATGGACAACAGATGGGCACACGAATGTGTCCATCACAACAGGCTTGCACTGTATTTAATACCTTTTATTGTAACAAATGACTGAATGTATCAATCCCACAAAATTCTACAACCCCCGGTCACTCTTCCATAATGTTGGACTGGTGTCATCATGTTTCTAATATACAACAGCTCAACACTTCTGCAACTTCCTGCATTTATGAAGGTAGGCCAAATAAGGAAGAAGACATTTTAAGACACACAAAAAAATAAATCTTGGGTACTAAAATGGAGAGAAATAGGTGCTAAGGTTTAAAATGGCAACACCATAACTTTACCCCACCCAAATGGAAGATGAGGTTGAAGCACGGTTCGACACTGTATGCCCTCAGTTACACCACTGTTTTACTAACTTCATAAACCTAATAAGAAGTAAAAACTATTAACAAGAAGCATGTATGTTTACCTGTTTCCGCAGTTACTTCCACATGTGTAGAAAGCTGGCTCACATTCAAAGTTGTTCATTACAATCCCATGGTAGCCATTAATGACATGCTGGTTTATGCCTTTTCGACGGAAGTGGTCCAGTACTTTGTTAATGCTATCAATACCATTCAGAATGGCCTGCCAAAGAAAATATGTGCTATAATCAAATTCTCTTGAATGTCACGAGTAGAAAGAAAATTACGTACCCACCGTAATTCTTGATCTTCTTGGACGAAGTCTCTACCATTCATTCACATTAGTGGGAACTATGCCAGAGGCGCTGGGACCCAGTGGAGCCAAAATCTTTAGGAGGGCCGGTGCTAAGATAGGACCGTGCAAGAGCGTGCCACGAGGCAGGCACATGCTGTATAGGCTATCTCAGCCTGACCCTCCCTCCAACCGCCTAAGTACATTTTTTTTTACCGAGGAGGTGCAGTGTAAACTAACCTAGAAAACTAACCCATCTTGGACATAAGATAGTCCGTATGACCCATATAAGAAGCGTCAATTCAACAGTGGCTTCACAGCCCAGCCATCGAGGGAGTGAAGACCAAAACAGGATGAGGAGCTGGGGGATGGTGGGTGGGCATGTGAACAAGTAGTGGAGACTTTATCCAAGAAGATCAAGAATTATGGTAGGTACGTGATTATCATATCTTCCTGGACATAAAGTCTCCACCACTCATTCACACTAGTGGAGAGTACCAGCAAAACCAAGTCCCCCAAGAAGGCGCAGAAGAAAGGTGTTCACTCAGAACAGAAGCCCATTAAGGATTGTCCTGCTAAAGGAAGGATGCCGTCTGGCATGGACATCCAGGGCGAGGTGCTTCACAAAGTGTGAACAGAGCTCCATGAGGCCGCATTGCAGATGTCTGCAATGGGCACATTTTGAATCTCTCAGAGATGCCGCGACTGCTCTGGTAGTATGGGCATACATCCTTCCTTCCAGCTTGACCTGCGCCACTGAATAGCAATGGTGAGATACGCTACCAGCCATGCTAATGCATCTGATGGCAACAGACTGACCCAGCTGTGCCATGCTGAAAGAGGCAAAGAGTTGCTTGGATTTGCGAATCTCTGTTGTTCTTTGATGTAAACTCACAAAACCCTTTTATATCCAGAGAATGTAGGTACGCGGCCCCTTCATTCTGAAAGTTAGCAAAGTAGGGTCAGAAGGACCAAAAGGCTGGTTCAGGCGGAATTCGAGACTACTTGAGGAAGGAACTTAGGGCAAGTTCTGAGAACCACCTTGTCCTTGTGGAAATACTGTGTGTGGGGTCTGGTGTTTGTGACCAGGGCATGTATTTCAGACACCCCACGAGGGGAGGTAATGACCACAAGGAAGGCAGCCTTCCAGGTCAGAAACTTCAAGTCGCAGGTTGCTAGAGGCTCAAATGGCTTTACGCGTGGAGCAGGTCTGGCACAAGGTTGATACCCCAAGTGGCTACCAGTTTCCTGACTGGTGGTCTGTGTGGAGGATACCTTTAAGGAATCTCTTAACCAAGGGTAGCTGAGCCACCGACATATTGTGGATAGGCTCGTGGCAGGCGAAATCGCACAGAGATACACACCTTCACCGTCAGTACTGCAGTCCTGTGTTCGACAGGTCTAGAAGGTACTCTTAACACCCTGTTTGGTAAGCAAGTAAAGGGGTCCAGGCGGACTTTGCACACCAAATGGAAAATTATTTCCACTTTGCCGTGTATGTCTTTCTAGTGGATGGCTTGTGCACTGCTAGGAGGATGTCTGAGATTCTCCAAGTGATGCTGAATCGACTCACTTCCATCTCATCTGGAGCAAGGCACGGCGATGAAGAGATCAAGAGTTGGGGATGGACCACCTGACCCTGGGGTCAGGAGGTCCATTTGAAGTGGATGTTATCTCGCGGGAACCTCAGATAATCTGCTGATTAACGAAACCATATCTGACGAGGCCAGCATGGGTGATGAAAATCATGCTGCCCCCCCTCTAACTTAAGTAGCCCTCTGAATTAAGGGAAAAGGAGGAAATGCATACAGGAAGCATCTTGTCCACCACAGTCTGAATGAATCCCGACAGAAAGCACCAGGTTCTGGATTTCTGGAGCAAAATACAGGCAGTTAGTGATGGGGAACATAAAAAGATCCAGGTCCGAGGTGCCCCATTCTTGAATAGTGATTGCATGACATTTGAGTCGGAAACCATTCGTGTGGATCCACCTCCATTCTGCTGAGGCGATCAGCCAGATCATTCTGGATTCCTGGCAGGTAGACCACCTGGCTCAGTGCTTGTACTCGAGAAACCATTCCTACACTCTCATGGCTTCTTTGCACAGAGGGTAAAAGTGTGCCCCACCCTGTTTGTTGCTGTAAGTACTTCACCACCTTGTTATTAGTCTGAAGAAGAATTACCTTGTGACGGAGGACATCCTTCAGGGGCTCAGACAACGTACAGGACAGTTCTCATCTCCAGGACATTTATGTGCAGCTGGGACTCGTCCTGACTCCACAGGCGTTGGGTGTGGAGGTCCTGACAGTGAGCCACCCCCAAAAATAGGTCAGAGATGCATCCGTGGTGATGATCTGCGTCTCCAGTGGGGCAAAAGGAGAAACCTTGGAGAAGGTTGTCTCCTGGAGTCCACCAGGTGAGTGACCTCATTAGAGGCTATGTCACCTTGATGTGGAAGGACTGCAGATGCGTGGATGTAAAACTGAGTCAGGCGCCCCCTCCCCACCACCAACAAGAGGAGTTCCCCTCTGGCAGCTGAGGTGGGACATGGGCCGGTCCTTCAGAGGGTGGCACTGGGCACCTTGGGCCCTGTGCCTTCTGCCGAGATTTTCTTCTGTGGCTGAGGGCTTTGTTCTTGTTAAAGCCCTCAGCCTTTAACATGAAAGGACTATCGGTTATGAAACTGCCAGCAGTTTCCACTTTGCTGAGGGGCAGCAGGGGCTGGTCTGGCCATCTTAAAAGCAGTCCTAGTTTTCTCGTGGCCTCCAGTGCCTGCTCCACCCATGGGCCAAACAGATAAACACCATCAAATGGAAAATTCATGACTCTCTGTTGGGTATCATTGGTGAACTTGAAGTCCTTAGCCATGAGAGACGCTGGGTGCATATCCTGAGCCGCCAGTTTCTCAAGAAGCAGCATCAAAGGTGTCCATAGCAGCTTTAAATTGTTGATTGTTGGACTCAATGCATCTAGTAATGGTCTGAAGAAGAAGAAGAAGAAGACAAAGGCAGTAGGGACAGGATGGGGCAAAAAAATAAAAGCCATAAAAATGGAGGGTAATGAGTACCAATGCACATAGTCTAGGTAAAAGCTCCTGAAATGGTGGCCTTGATGGAAGAGGGATGCCTGGATATTGTGGCAGTCACAAAAACATGGTACACAGAGAACCGTGACTGGGATGTCAACATACCAGGGTACACAATCTACAGGAGGGACAGGGAGGGAAGAAGGAGGAGTAGCTCTCTATGCAAGGGAAGGGATAAAAGCAACAGAACTAAAGGGTAAACAGGAGGAGAGGAGGCACTGTGGGTCACCCTGGAGACTGGAAATGGCTCCACAATCCGCTAGGGGTTGTATACAGACCCCGTCTCAAGGGAGGAAATGGACAAGGAAATGATAGAAGGCATCCTTGGGATGGCAGAGAAAGGGAGATATTGCTGATGGGGACCTGAATATGCCAGATGTTGACTGGAGCACCTTTGCTGCAGCCACATCCAAGAGCAGGGCCATTCTCGATGCCCTACAGGGGGCATGCCTCAGACAGCTAGTTTTGGAACCCACTGGGAGAGAGCAATCTTAGACCTGGTACTCAAATAGGGATGGAGAGAGATCTCTGATCTTGAAGTGGTAACCATCTGGGAACAAGGGACCACCAAAGAGTGTGGTCCACGATAAACTTGGCTGTAGAGTCAAGCCACACAAAAGTGAAGGTACTGGACTTCAGGAGGGCTGATTTTGTCAAAATGGGAGAGTGCCTCAGAAAAGCACTGAAACAGGCAAGAAGGTGGGGTGCAGCAACAATGGGAAACATCAAAACCACCATCACAGAGGCAACAAGTTTTGTGTGAAGCAAATAAATCAAAGCGAAAGAAAGAACCACTATGGTTATCAAAAGAAGTGGTGGGAAGGTAAGGAAAAAAGATAGCATTCAGGAAGTGTAAGGAAACACAAAGAGGCAGGACAGAGAACTGTACCAGTTAAAGCAGAAGGAATCGGGAAGGCAGTCAGAATAGCAAAGGCCCAAACCGAGGAAAAGATAGCCAACTCTGTTAAGAAGGGGATAAAACCTTTATAGGTACATTAGGGAGCAAAGAAAGACTAAGGCAGGGATACTGAGGCTGAACAAAGAGGAAGGTGGCTGGGCAGAGAGCGACAGTGAAAAGGCAGGATACTGAACGAATACTTCTGCTCAGTATTCACAATGAAAAACAGGGAAATACCTAATCCAGTCAATAGAAGCACTCTGGATTGGGGGTTGATAGTCCTTTCACAGAAGAAAGGGTTCTGAAAGAACTCTTAAAACTGAAGGTGGATAAAGCAATGGGGCCTGATGGGATTCACCCAGAATTTTACAAGAACTAAGGAAGAACTAGTAACACCACTGACTACCCTTTTAATAAATCATGGGAGGATGGGGTGGTACCTGAGACTGGAGGAGGGCGGATGTGATTCCCTTCACAAAGTAGGAGCAAGACAGAGGCAGGAAACTACAGACCTGTCAGTTTGACCTCAGTGGTAGGAAAATGATGGAATCACTTCTGAAGGAAAGAAAGTACAGTTACGTAAGAACTTACCGTAACAGTAGATCTTCAAGAACAGCTCTTGCAGCAGGTAACACCATTAGGACTGAAGCCGGCAGGCGTCAGGACCCCACGAATTCTTCTAGCTAGCTATCTTCAGCGGGGACCACCCCAGGCGCCGGTCCCGCCTCAGCGTCAGAGCGGTACATAAGGGGCGGTCCCGCCCAGATTCCCCAGTTCTCCCGCCGGAGACTGGGCGCAGGATGACATCAGAATGGGAGACCGAGGATCCACCGTCCAGAAGACAAAGAGGTATAAGTCCCGCTAAAGGCTCGAGAAGCCATGCCTCCTCCAAGGGGGAAGGTGGGGCGGAAGGCACCTGCTGCAAGAGCTGTTCTTGAAGATCTACTGTTACGGTAAGTTCTTACGTAACTGTACTATCTTACTTGAGATACAGCTCTTGCAGCAAACTATTACCAATAGGACTGATTTCCAACAGTAGCGCTTGCAAACACTCTGGGAGGAGGAAACTAGAAGGCTCATTCCAAGTCCTGGTTCTAGGACAGGAGACCCTGTAGCACGGCCAGGCGAAGCTGGCTCTTCATCCGTGAAGCAATGTCTAGGCTATAATGCCTGGTAAAGGTATGGACAGAGCTCCAAGTGGCTGCAGTACAAATGGCTGAGGTGGAGGCGTTGTGAAGTGCTGCAAAGGAGGTGGCCACTCCCTCTAGTGGAATGGCCCCGAACTGATCCCGGAAGGGGCTTCTTTTGATATCATAGCAGTATGAAATGCACTGGACAAGCCAGCGAGAAAGGGACTGTTTCAATACTGGCTGGCCCATCATCCTTTCAGTAAAGGAAACAAAAAGCTGCTCCGACTTATGAAGCTGCTTAGTCCTGCTTAGGTAGTACCTAAGCTGCGGTGAACATCCAGGGTGTGGAGCAGCGCCTCTCCTCCTATTAGAATAATTAGGGAAGTAGACGGCAGGTCAATGTCCTGATTGAGGAGTGTGTGGAGACCACCTGAGGCAGGAACTTAGGGTTCGTCCTCAGGAAACTCTGTCCTGGTGAAAAACCAAATAAGGTTCCTTACACATGAGAGCCTGAAGCTGGAAACTCTTCTCGCTGACGTAACAGCAACTAAAAATAACGTTTTCCACAACAAGCACAGCCATAATTCCGGTGGCAGGTTCAAAGGGAAATGTGAGCTGTTCCAGGACGAAGTATATCCCATGGAGGCACAGGGTCCTTAATGGGAGGCCTAAGATGCAACACCCTCTCAGGAATTCCCGACAGGCATCTAATTGCGCTACAGTGCGCTGTCCCACCAGAAGGTGATAAGCGGAGATAGCACAGAGGTGCACCTTAATAGAGGAGTGGGTGAGACCGAGAAGGGAAAGGGAGAGCAGGTACTCTAGCACTGCCTTCACGGACAACCCTAGAGGAAAGGCCGTGTGCTTGGACCATAAGCAAAAGCAGGCCATTTCATGGCATTATGTTGCATCACGTTGCGGCTTTCTGGCTGCTGGAAGGACTTCCGCCACCTCTTGCGAGACCCGTGTCGCAAAATGGCTATGCCTCTAGGAGCCATGCATGCAGGTTCAGAGGCGTAAGTCCGGGTGGACCAGTGAACCCTCCTCCTGAGACAAGAGATGGGAGCTGAATGCAGGGAGGCGGAGGTTCCGGGATAGCTACATTAGCAAAGGGAACCAGATCTGTCTGGGCCAAAGGGAGCCACCAGGATCATTGTTGCTTGCTCCCTGCGCAGTTTGAGAAGAACTCTCTGGATCAATGGGAAGGGAGGGGAAAGTGTAGAGAATCTGTCCCCCAGGAGAGGGACAACGCGTCTCACCAGAAAACACCAGGCCCTGGATCTAGCGAGCAAAAATTGGGCAGTTTTGCGTTGGATGGGAAGCGAACAAGTCCAATTCTGGAGTTCCCAATCGAAGAAACAGATCCTCTGCTACCTCCTGAAAAGTTCCCACTCGTGGACTCTGGCCTGGGAGCGACTCAGGCCGTCTCTGATGTGTTGTCCACCCGGAGACATGTACTGTGATCAGGTTCGCGCCGTGTGAGTACCAAATCCCACACCCTCATAGCCTCCTGCAAAGGGGTAAGAGTGTCGCCTCCTTGTTTGTTGAGGTAATACATCACCGCCGTGTTGCCTGTCTGAAGCAGGAGAGTACTGGCGGGATCTCTGACTGAAATGCCTGCAGGGCATAAAGGACCGCCCTCATCTCTAGGGCGTTGATATGGAGGTGAGCCTCCTGAGGGGTCCACGTTCCTGGGACTTCACCCTGTCCAGGTGTGCTCCCACCCTAGTCCTGAGGCGTCTGTGGTGAGGATTACCTCCGGGGCGGCACTATAAGCAGGACGCCCGTGAGAGTGTCCCTGGGTCTAGCCACCATTGCCAGTCTCGAATCACGGCGTTCGTGATTCTGACCGGATGCTCATGTGGTCTTGCCTTTGGTCCCATTGCACCTTGAGCATCCACTGAGTTACCTGCATGTGGAGCCTTGAAGGGACAGTTGGAATGGCCGCAGCCATGTGTCCGAGCAGGCGAAGGACCGACCTGGCTGGGACGGTCGTCTTCGACGAAAGATCCCTGATGAGGGATCTGATCGCTCCGCTCTGTCGTCCTGGAAGAAATGCTCTTCCTGAGCGGTGTCCAGAACTGCGCCTATGAACTGCAGCTTCTGAGGCGGTACCAGGAGAGACTTCTCGTGGTTGATTAAGATGCCCAGAGATCGAAACAGGTCCTGGGTACTCTGGATCGCCATAACAACGCCTCTCTGGAGGCAGCCATGAGAAGCCAATCGCCCAGGTACGGAACACATAATGGCCCTGTCTCTTAGAGACGCTGCCACGACTGCCATGCATTTGGTAAAGACCCTGGTGCCGATGACAGCCCGAATGGAAGGGCTTGGAACTGAAGATGGTGGCCGAGAAACTCGAGCGCAGGAACCTCCTGTGCGCTTGAGCTATAGGGACGTGCAGGTGGCGTCCTGCATGTCTAGAGACGCTAAGAAGGCCCCTCTAGCATGGGAATAAGACCCGAAGAGTCACCATGCGGAATCTTTGTAGGCATCGGCTATATTGAGGTCGCTGAGGTCCAGAATCGGACGGAGGTCCCCTGTTTCTTTGGAACCAGGAAGCAGTGGGAATAGTATCCGTATCCTCTCTGGTTCTCTGGGACGTACTCTCTCGCTCCCTTTGCAGGCAGCAGTACTTCTTGTCTGATCAATGACTTGTGCTGACCCGAGTGCAGGAGAGCAGAGGAGGCCTCGAGGTGGCTTTTCTGCGAATTCTATAAAGTGGACTCTTCCGACCATCTGGAGAACCCACCTGTCGGTGGTTATAGACTGCCATCCTGGCAGGAAATTTGCAATACAACCCCGACCATGAAATCCCGTTGATCCTGAGGGTGGGGGCGGAAAGGAGTCAGGCTGTGCGGCTGAGGGCCGCTGGCTGGGCCGACTTAGGAGAGCTGGCCTCGACCTGCGGGTTGTTTTCCCTGGGCTCTGCGGCAAGAGCCCCTCTGATGTGGAGCAGGCGGGACTGTTGTCTCTGCGTCCGTCCACGAAATCGGCTTTGGTTCCTATGAAAGGAACTAGCTTCAGTCGGTACATGGCCTGAACCCGACTTCACACATTCCGGCCTCTTGGAGTTTGGTGATTACCTTCTCAGAGGGTTGACCAAATAAAACTTCTCCCTCGAATAGGCGTCCATGATGTTTTCTGGACGTCCGGGGTAAAACCGAGACACGGAGCCAAGACTGCCTCGGAGATACGCCTGAAGCTGCTGCTTGGGCCGAGGAGTCCGCGAGTCGTCGCAGCTCGTAGCACTTGGGTTCCCACGTCCAAACCCATACGGAGGAGCTGCAACATCTCCTCCTTCTGCTCGCCTTCTGGCAATTTCTCAGCCGCATCCAGACCCTGCTCCCATAGGGCATTTTGGAACTGCACCATATGGGTCAAATAATTCAAGGATCTGATGCGGCAGGTAGCGAAGCCATCGTCGCCTACCCATGGCGTCCAGCTGCTTGGACTCTGGGTCCGGTGGCAGGGTGCTCAAATGTTGCGGTCTCTGGAACCCGGTCATGAGAGGCTGTTATGACCAGAGAGTCGGCCTGAGGATGCTGAGCCAAGTACTGGTCTTCCCTTGGAGCCTTGTACAGCGGGCAGCTTTCTTGACATCGCTGGGAGTGAATGTGGGCGCTTCCACATCTGCCTTGGTGGCGACCACGAAGTGTCTACCAAGGGTGGCACCACCACAGGCTTGGGGTCCTTCTGCCAAAGATATTTACTGAGGCGTAGCCTTTTGGGGTCTAACTCTTCCGCATCCCATCCCATGTTCTCTTGGATGTGTCTCATGATGTCCGAGCGAGGGGTCATCGGAGGAGACCTTGGAAGCTCACGTGGGTCCGGAGAAGGGATGTGGAGGGAGATGGGGATCTAGATCCTGTCGAAAACTCTGATCCCGTGTCCTCCGTCAGGCGAACGGCGGCGTCTTCTGGGTCTCTTAGGGCTGGGTGACCCAGAAGAGTATCTGGACGGAGGTCTCCTTTTATCTGGTCTCCCTCTTGGAGGATCCTGGGCTCCGAGGAGGTAACTGGCCTGCAGACCCGGATGGAGAAGGGGCGCAGGAACGGAGGAGTAACCGGTGTGGAGGAGGAGGAGGTGGAGTGGGGACCATGTCCTTTTCGATGGTATCCCACCAGTAAGTGAAAAGCTCCTTAACCTCTGAAAAGAAAAGCCCGACGACGGACCGGGCGCCGATGGTCGGTGGCGGGTCAGCGTCGGCTCCACAGGGCCTCGGGTTGCAGGAGGGTTCCTGGAGTCTCAACAGGACGGGGTTGCCCGTCTGGACCTCGGGCTGTGTCAACTCCTCCTCAGTGATGGTCTCCTGACCGATGTCGGTCGGGCGTCGGGTCCCTCTTCTCGATTGGAGGCGTCGGTCCCCCTACGGCATCCGAGGATGAGTAGGCTTGGCCGGCGACGGTCTTCTGACGGACGACGGCTCTGGGGACCTGTGGCGAGAGGCCGACGCGGGCGAACCGGCGTCGGGTCCAATGGCCTCTTAAGCGAGGTGAGCTCCTTGGTCTTCCGCTGGGAGGAGGAGGCAGGAGGCAGACCTAACGTCGGGTTCAGAATGGCTGGAACCTGACTTGTGGTGATGGTGATGATCCCGACTTAGCCGGGGGCCTTGGAGGGCCGGGAAGGCCTGGGAGTCTTGGCCTGAGAAGAGGAGCCTGAAGATTTTCTCACCGTGGCGGGGAGGCTGAGAGCTGGCCGGGAAGGAGAGCGGTCGGATCTGGAACCGGAGCTGCTGAGTCGGAGGCCCTAGGCAGGGGACCTGGAAGGGCCTTCTCTCGATGCTTCTCAGAATGCTACGGGCCTTCTCCTAAGAATCCCCTGGAAGCCATGGTCTTGAGTTGTTCCTCGAGCAGGAACGCCTGTAAGGCCTTCTGGTGAGCGGATCCGGGTTCTGCTGTTGAAACCCTGGCAAAGGTGCAGGACCGGGTGTGTGGTCTGGGCCTAGGCACCCGGACAGAGGCAGTCTGCGGATCATGAATGGATCTGCTTCCCACAGGCATTAGGAGTGACCGGAGGTGGAGAGAGGACATCAGAAAAAAGCTGAAGCAAAGAATGAATTTCCCATGAGGAAAACACTTTACCACAGCGTCGGCGCGCTAGAAACTGAACGAAGGGTCGAGACATACAAGTCGGACGGGAAGAACTGGGGAATCTGGCGGGACCCGCACCCTTATGTACTGACGCCTGGCGTCGGAGGCGGGACGTCATGGTCCCGCTGAAGACAGCTAGCTAGAAGAATTCCGTGGGGTCCTGACGCCTGCCGGCTTCAGTCCTAATGGTGTTACCTGCTGCAAGAGTTGTATCTCAAGTAAGATCTGTTGAGTACCTAGAGGCCAGTGGGGCACAGGATCCAAGGCAGCATGGATTCACAGCGGAAGGTCATGTCAGACAAATCTAACTGATTGCTTTTACTGGGTGACCAAAGCAGTAGACCAGGGAGGGCTGTGGACATGGCCTACCTAAACTTTAGCAAGGCATTTGACAGTCCCGCACAAAGATTAACAAACAAATTAGCTAGCCTGGGAGTGGGTCCTAGGGTGGTAGCCTGGGTAAAACACTGGTTGGACAACAGGACACAGTGGGTAATAGTAAATGGAGTCCACAGTGAAGAAAGGAGGGTTACTAGTGGGGTACCAGAGGGGTTCAGTACTGGGGCGGTCCTTTTAATGTCTTTATAAGTGACATTGCAGAGGGACTGGAAGGAAAGTATGTCTCCTTGCAGATGACAGAAAGATCTGCAACAGGGTTGATACACAAGGTGGGGTGGAAAGGATGAAAAGGGACTTGGCAAGGTTGGAGCAATGGTCAAATGTATGGCAGCTTAGATTCAATGCAAAAAGTGCAAAGTAATGCACCTGGGAAACAAAACCCAGGGAAGAGTACACAATGGGGGTGAAACACTGTCAACAACAAAAATGGAAAGGGACCTGAGGATAGTCATATCAGACGACCTAAAGGTGGGCTAGCAATGTGAGAAGGCAGTAAGGAGGGCTGGGGGATACTGGGATGCATAGGAGAGGCATCACCAGTAGAAAACAAGAAGTTGTGGCCCTCGGTACAGACAGTTGGTAAGACCACATCTGAGTACTGTGTACAGTTCTGGAGACCCCATCTCCGTAAAGACAGAACAGGGTGGAGGCTGTCCAGAGGAGGGCAACCAAAATGATGCAGGGACTGCATCAGAAGACATATGAAGAAAGACTAAAGGAACTAAAGATGTATAGCCTCGAGGAAAGGAGGGAGAGGAGACATGATAGAAACTTTCAAATACCTCAAGGGAATCAACAAAGATCAAGAGGTAGCATCTTTCAGAAAAGAGGTGTGCAAAAACAAGGGGCACAATTTGAAGACAGAGGTGGGACGGCTCAGAGGTAATGTGAGGAAGTATTTCTTCACAAAGAGGGTTGTGGATACATGGAACAGCCTTCCTGATGAGGTCGTAGAGTCAAAAACAGTGGGGAATTCAAGAATGCATGGGACAGACATAAGGCAATTCTAGTTGGGGGTAGGAGGAAATAGGCTGTTGGTTAACTAGGATCTGCAGCTTATCTGTTAGGTAGGAAATGGGCAGACTAGGTGGGCCAAGCAGTCATATCGACCGTCAAATTCTATGTTTCTATGAAGAAGCTCCGAGCTAATGTCCGACTCAGAAGAGCTTCACCAAGGTTTTCAGTGAATGCCAGAAGGTATACTCATACAGAGAGAAATAGCTGATAGCTAGCAATACTATTGCCTAGGGTCACAGCAGCAAACACTCTTCCCCAGAGTGTGTTTACGGATTCTTTGTTTACTGGACGGGCCGTGGATTCCTGGTAAGAATAGCTTTGTCATTCTCTACTAAGACCATTATGGCATCTGCAAAAGCTTGAAAGGCAAGGATTGGCCTATCCTTAGGGGAAGCGTGATTTCTGTCTATGGATTTAGCCACAGAAGGAAGGAGGACGGTCTGTCCCACACCATTTGTGAAAGAGTCTTGAAAGAGGGTTGCAGCGGTGGTGTCAATACCACAGGAATTTCAGGAACATGTAGATACTGAAGGAGCAAAAGCTTACAGGGTCCACCTCAGAAGTCTGAAGAGAAAGGCGAATTCATATTCATCAGAAGAGACTTAAAAGAAAGGTCCTTGACCAAAGGCTCTGCTGAAGTGGAGGCTTACTTTCCACTCCAAAGGATGAATTCTCATCCAGATTGTCTCCGAATTGTAGATCAGGATCAGACTACATGCAGTATCCTACTAACCCAGAAGGGCTAGTATAGAAAGGAAAGGGAGGAAGAAGAGCAGCAGGAGGCACTCCCTGAACTGGAGTAAAACCCTGGCACCTGAGGTGGCGCGGGGAGGCACATGACTAGCACTAGGCTGAGCACCCAGGGTCCCCAACACCGACACCAAGGCACCAAAGCTGGAGACCTCAGGTACAAGGAGTAGGCTACAGCCATGTGGAGGGAAAACCTGAGAGGCGGGCGTCAACAGCACCCGAAGGTGTTGCTGCGACCAGGCTGACCCAAACACTCCACCTGCGGATCTACAATCCCCAGGCCGAAGGCCCCAGGGTTGGGTCTGCAGGCGAGGGCAGTCAGGACAACCACTGGACCCACTGCTCCATAAGAGGGCCAATGATGAAAATGTTCAGCGGAGGACCCCCAAAGGAGGGATTCCAGGAAAAAGAGACCGTGGCAACTAGGAACCAAGGCTGCAGGCGACCCACACGGAGCCAGGGTCGGCTTCCTGTTGCCCACTACTGAGATCTCCATGCAGACGCACTCAGAGGGCGACTTGAGCAGTACCGCTTCTTCCTCTTCGACTGGTGGGACAAAGAAGAGCTTGAAGCCGAGCGGTGCCGGGTCCCCGCTCGATCGTGAACGGGCCCGCTTCTTTTGTGCTTTCAGGAGGACCGCCTTCCTCCTGAGCACCGGACTGCCCATGGTCAGACCCCACCTCCGAAAGAGGCGGTGGACTGGACCCAGTCCTGCTGCTAAACAGCTTTCAAGTGAAGTCTCCTACCATCACCGGCCCTGTTCACGGTCGGCTCCGTTGACTACTTATCTTCATTGTTAAACTGAATAAAAACTTTAAAAAAAAAAAAATATACTAAAACTAATCAAATACTGAAATGACTATGCTGCTTCAGATAGACGTGAAGATCTGACCCCAGTGGCGAAAGCAACTTCAACACTGAAGCACACTTTCGGCAATGGGAAAAGAATTGAGACGGTTGGGGTGGACGAAATAGCCTATACAGGCACGAGCTATGCCTCGCAGGGCCATGCATGAGAGATCCTATCTCAGCACTGGCCTCCTGAAGATTTTTGGCTCCCACTGGGTCCTAGCGCCCATCATAGTTCCCACTAGTGTGAATGAGTGGTGGTGACTTTATGTCCAGGACAATTAACAGTTATGTACTTACCGTAACTGCAGACCTTCAAGAGAATCTCTTCATTAGGCCACACCTTTGCAACTGTACCAGTGTCAGCACTAGGACCACACAGAAATTTCTGCCAGCCAGGGGCTACCCACGACATCACATGTCAATGTCTATATAAATGTGGGCAGCCCCATCTTCTTCAGTTCCCGCTGGGGATTACGATGGAGGACCTCCATTCTTGGGGAACCATGAGATCATACCAGCACCCATCACAGCAGGTGAGAGGGCACTTGATAACACCCATGGAAATTCCCAAGGCAGAAACTGGATGCCACATCTCCTCCTACAGATTAGAAGGGAAAGGAGGAGAGGCATTGGCCTAACTGAAGAGATTCTCTTGAAAACTTAAGTATGTAACTGTTCCATCTTCATCGAGGAGATCTCTTCCATTAGGCCACACCTTTGGAATGAGTCCCAAAAGCTAACTGGAAGGTTGATACAGTCTGATTCAAGACAGCAGACCCTGCAGAACAGCAAGGTCAAAACCTGATTGTCTACAATAAATAATGTCCAGACTGTAATGTTTAGTGAAGGTATGGACAGTGCTCCATGTGCAGCTAGATAAACATCAGCCACAGAAACATTTCCGTAACTAGCAACAGAAATTGCCATTCCCTTGTGGAGTGACCACAAACCCCAAAAAGAAGTTCCTTACCACACTACCTATAACAGAACATGATACAATGTGCCAACCATTTGGACAGACACTGTTTAGACATAGGGTGTCGCTTTTCCCTGGGGCTAACAAAATGAAAAGCTGAGAGTTTCTGCAGTCCTTGGTGCCAGTCACAAAGTATCTTAGTATTCTGTGTGTATCTAAAGTATGGAGCAGTGTCTCATCCTGACTGGCATGCTTAGGGTAATAAACAGGAAGGCGGCTGGTTTGATTCAACGTAAATTCAGATACCAGCTTTGGCAAAAAGTACAGTTATGTAAGAACTTACCATAACACTAGATCTCAAGAGTATCTCTTGTAGCAGGCCATACCTATAGAACTATAGCCACCAGGCACTGGGACCAGAAGTAAAATTTCTAGCTAGCAGTGTGGTAGGAGCCACCCACAATGACCTACAATGTCAGTCAGTGTCCTCTCACATAAGCGTGGGTGGTCACACCCTCCTCAGTTCCCCCGAGACCAAAGAGATCTCCTCCAGGGAACCAAGGGGAGCCAGAGGTTCCTACCAGAAAAGGTGAAACAGAAGGTAAACCATCCTGGAGAAAGAGACTCGAGAGAAAGAGAAGCTCTAATGCCAAGGGGTATGGAGGGTGGGATAGCATGGCTGATGAAGATTCTTTGAAGATCTACTGTTATGGTAAGTTGTTGCGTGAACTGTACTACATTCATTGGAGATATCTCCTGCAGCACGCCACACCTATGGAACAAGTCCTAAGCAGTACTGACAGAGACAGTCTGGGTGGCTGGAGGCCTAAGGCAGGAGGCCTTGAAGAACAGCTAACTCGGAGCCCACCCTCTCCTAGAGGTAATGTCCAGACTGTAGTGAAAGTGTGGACAGCACTCCAAGCAACAGCAGCACAAATGTCAGCAGTGGACACATTCCTAAAACAGGCAACAGAGGTGGCCATGCCTCTGGTGGAATGGCCATGCACTGCCCCAGGAAGTTCCTTACTATATACTGTATAACAGGAAATATTCGCGATCTGAAAATATTCGCTATATTTGCTGTCTCACAGCGCAAACATTTACTGATCGCCAATATTTTCTGATATTAGAGATTCCAGCATTAGCGTTAGAGATGAAATAATGCAATACTGAACATGGTGGTGCTACAATTTTATTTATTAGAATCACATATTTGCACCACAATAAGTCAAAGGTAAAGGTTTAATTTCTAAATAAAGTTAATTTGTGTCTCTTGTAATCTTCGGTCTTGCTATTCATCCAACTGATGCTGCTCGGATTGGCTATCTGCAAATAAAAAAAAAGAGACCTCACTAAGACCTAAGACCTAAAACCTTGCAGTGATACAGTACTTCAGATTTTGCTTGTAAGGTAGAATAGAGAATACTTACAAATGGGCGTCGAGGCAGTTGTCATGTGCTTCTTGTATCCCAGCTTCTATGAAACCACGGACGCAAGCATCTCTCTTCAGCTTTAGCTTATTATAGCTGCATTCGAGCCAGCGAGCGTGCTTCTCTTTCACTGCACTCATTTTAAGGCCCACTTTGTCAGTTTTGCCCTTCATTCATTTGCTCAGATATCAGCCCAGCATACCAGTCAGTGAACGACTGCTTCAACTCGCTTTGAATAACTTGTTCAGCGAGACATCTAGTGATTGAAGGAGGTCTGTGCATGAAGCAGATACATAGATTGAATACCAACCTCCTTCAGCAATTCAATCACTTCAGTTGTTGTATGTGCCCCGAATAAATCCCAAATCAATAGACCCTTTGCTCTTCAGGGAGGCAAAGAAATGTTTTATGTTCTCCATGTATGGCACTAAAACATAGTAAATGTACTCCTGTGTGGTCAGTGCATTTGCCCAGTGGTTTGGAGAATGTAACTGACCAGTCCTTGGGAAACTTGAAATCTGGATGACATGCATTTGTTTTACCACAGTAGATGACCTGTGGTGGTAGGAGAATGCCTGAATGTGCAGGAGAGAACAACAGAAACTTGCCATTTGTCACCAAGACCAGTGACAGCAACCTGTCTAGATCCCGTCTCAGCCATAGTCCACTGAGAGACCGGTATGAGATTACTCCAGTTTCATCCACATTAATAACCAATTCTGCTGGTATTAGTTCCTGTGCAGATGCCCTGGCTTTCTGTCAAGAAGGTGCGTTTTAAAGTGGGAAGTCAAGTGGAGTTTTGTCTGCGAGTTTGGTGCCCTTCCTTTTACTAAATCCGATCCTACTGAGAAACCCAGGCCCACTTGGTGGTCAATGCGACACCACCACCATTTCCAACCAGAATCTGGGGACAGTTAGCTCTCACAATGCCGGCAGCAAGAGCAAGCACCACCCGTGCATTGATGACAACCGCAGATTTTTAATTATAGTTTTCAGCTTGACCTCGACATCCTCAAGCAGAAGGTAAGTCTACCTCGGGCTTGGTAGAAGCGAAGGTGACAGGGTGCTTGTGTTCGGTGTCTTAAGCAAACGCCTCTATAACTTTTCTTAAAATTTCTCACTGTTGACTCATTTATGCTCCCACTGTACTTTGCATTGTAAAACCTAACTGCGGCCATCACACCATTTTCACTTGCATATTTGCCAATTTCTATGAACCTCTCAGAATAAGCAGTGTAGGATGTTGCCGGATTTTTTATGTGGTGGTGGATTGCAGGCAGCTAGTTCACTCGTAACAGAGTTTGCAGTTTCTTGGTCTAATCCAGACTGTGTCAACTGCTCAGATGAAACACTGTCAACGTCAACAGGGTATTCTCTTTTGTAGCTTTACAGAATTTAGCCACTTCAAGATGGAAATCTTCACAAATAACAGCAGCTCTGGACGTGTTCAAACACAACACAACACAACACAACACAAGAGAAAGGATGCTCGCATTTGGTATGTTTTTTTTTATTCAGATGTCCAGGTACTTAACAGCTATGGCAACTGAACTTTGACAGACACTGTCCAATTAGCTAATATGTCAGTTTGAAGTTGAGCAGTGTCTTTTGGGAGACCACATCAGCGGACAATACAATTATACAGTACAATGCTGTATTGAGGGCAAATCGCGAATATTATCTTAACTTTTAGGTGGGCAGAGCCAATATTAACGGGTGCCAATATATTCTGCTATACAGTACTTCCTATAACAAAAATTAGGCAGTTGGCCAACCTTCTGGACAAGCACTGCTTAGAAACCAGTACACCCTCTTTCCCAGGGCGAAAAGAAACGAACAGCTGCAGGTGTGACAGGGTGAATAGGACCCTGTCCCAGTTGTTTAGAGAATGTTTTAAAATGCAAGGATCTTTCCTTTTCTGTCTCTCGTCCTATCTGGTTGTGCAACCCAATTTTCCTGTGAGACTTCGGATTTGATCACCCTGACAATCTCACAATTCTTTGGCTCTTACTGTCTTCTCAGTCCTCCCTTGCATATCTGCTAATATAAAAATATATGTAAATCATTGTATGGAAATGTAACTGATATTGGGATCACTTTTGTTTAGAAAATATATAGTGTTAATATTTATAATTTGAGATGACTGCAAAAAGTTGTTGGAAACTAGAGGTTACCTTAGTGCAAATCTTTGAGCCTTTTGCAAAAACTGTGCAAAGAGGGCCTCTCAGCTCAGGCACAATGTATTCTAGCAGCTCCTGAAACTTACAAGAACAGGATGCTTGCTAAGAGTGAGGTTGAAAAGACTTATAAAGAGCTAAGCTGCAACTGCAAAAGATTAGGAGAACAAGGGACACAGAGTCTGAAAGAAAACTATTTTATTTTGCCTTTGTAAATAGTTATACTGAACAAGTTTATTTTATGATACTGCTAGTGTAAATAAATAATTTGTGGTGAAGTCTACAACTGCTCCTGGTGTTTCCTATGCTTCCTGACCTGTGCCTCGACAACAGGAGGACTTCCAGAGTTTTAATACGATGAACATAATATCGGAGTATTCTATGTACATCTACAGTATGGAGCAATGCTTCCCTGGATTGGCAAGCTCTGGGAAATAAACAGGCAGGTGGACGGTTTGATTCAGGGTAAACTCAGACACCACTTTCAGCAGAAACTTAAGGTTGGTACACAAAGACACTGTCTTTGTGGAAAACCAAATACAAGAGACTCACACATCAGAGCCTGAGACTGCGAAATTCTTCGAGCAGAAGTATTAGCAACTAAAAATAAGGCTGTCCATGACAGAAAGCGGAGCTCACAACTTGTAGCTGACTCAAAAGGAGCCAAAGTAAATTTTTCTAGCATAAAATGCAAGTCCAAAAGCAGGACTGAATTGCGGATTGGAAGGCTTCAGATGAAGAATGCCTCTCAAAAACAGACACTAGTTGTGTCACCATATAGCCATCAACATGCACACGTAAGGCTGAAATAGCAGCCATGTGCACCTTAATGGAGAAGTGTTGTAGGCAAGAGTCAGACAGGGACAGCAATTACTTCAAGATCTGGTTCAGTGGACAAGAGAAAAGATCTAACTGATGGAAGTCGCCCACAGAGCAAAGCGCTTCCACGTCATAAAATAAGTGGCCCTTGTAGGAGGCTTCCAAGCGGCCACCAGAACATCAGCCACCTTCTGGGATACCCCGAATCTAGTTCTGGCTATGTCTTCAGGAGCCAGGCATGAAGTCATAGGGACTTGAGGTCCTGATGGACCATAGTGCCCTGCTCCTGTGAGAGCAAGCTTTTGCACCAAGGCAGGGGCACTGGGGTTTCACGACCAATGTCTGCAGTAAGGGAAACCATATCTGAAGAGGCCAGAAGGGAGCGACAAGAATCATGGTCGCTTCTCCATCTAGAGCTTGAGCAGCACCCTCTGGATTAGTGGGAAGGGAGGAAAGGCATAGAGAAACTGCCCTTCCAGGAGAGGGACAACAAATCTTGCAAGAAAACTCCAGGCCTAGTAACTCCTGTATTATAATATCTTTTGTCATTTCCATGCACAGTATGTATTAAGTGTATATCAATGCTGAAGACTACTCAACTTGTAGTAAGTTCTGATTTCACTAATAAAGCTAAGTTAAAAAAAAAAAAAAAGCTCCAGGACCTCGAGCAAACAAACACGGCAGTTTGTGGGTGCAATAAGGTCCCTCCGGACAACCACACCTGTCGAACAGGTCTTCTGCCACCGAGTCAGCAGTTCCCACTCATGCATTCTGGACTGTGACCTGCTTAATCGATCTGCCAGGACATTTTGGCCACCTGGAACATGGACAGCCGACAGTTCTAGACAATGTTCTGAAGTCCAATACCAAACCCTCATCGCTTCCCTGAACAGGAGGTATGAATGGACCCTCCCCGCTTGTTTGTGTAGTGGACTAGACTGATGATGTCTGCCTGCACCAGCAGAGGCCTCCAGGACAGATGGGCCTGGAAGCCTGCAGACCATACAGAGCGGCCCTCACATCTCTAGGATGCTGATGTGGAGGAACTCTATTCAGTGGTCCAAGTCCCTTGAGTCTGGTGAGATTCCAGATGTGCCCCAAGTCCAACCCCAAAGCGTCCGTGGCGAGGATCTGGTGGGGGGTGGAGATGAGAAAGGACCCCTTGAGCAAATTGGCAGGGTCCATCCACTACTGAAGACCCTTCTTCACAGGCGATGTCACTAGAACCTTCAGGTCTAAACTGTAAGTACATTGATCCCACTGGACTCCGTAACATCCACTCAGGGATCCGTGTATGCACCCTACCAGGGGCACCATCACAACAGCTGCTGCCATAGGGCCCAGCAGTCTCAGGAATGTCCTGACCATGATGAACTGAGTGTTGTAAAACTCCTGGGCCTAGGCGGCCCAGTGGCACTGAGGGTTGAGGCACTGGATGCCACACCTCGCGCCACGCCAGCGACCTGAGTTTGGGGTGAGCGAGCTCAGGCGCCGGGGGTCAGCAGGGAGGGATCAGATAGGCGCCCAGCGGCAGCTCTCCCTATCCGGGGGGAAGAGAACTGGGATGTCGGTGCTCCAGCGACTCCTGGTGGAGACCAGGGTGCTGCAAAGGCATGGACAGCGCGTTACAGCATGCCCGACGCTGGCAGGGTTGCCGTGCGTCTAGCGTCGAAGTGCGCATGCAAGGGAGGGTGGGACAGAAGAGGAAACACCCGGCTTGTGGGATAGGCGATGGCACCATTCCTCCATGCCCAGCGCCCGGATCTGAATGGGCCGAGCCTCATGCTCCCTCCACCCAGGCCCTGCCGCTTGCCAGAGTCTGTCTCTAAGGAGCCCAAGTCAGTGGTCGGGCTGCCTCCCAGGCAGGTCAAACAGGGGATGCTGGCAGCGGGGAGGAGAGGGAGAAGGGCATAGGACCGCACCAGATCTTGAGCAGGCAGGCACAGGAAGGGATGCCTGAGAGAGTTCTGCCAAGACCTGAAAAGGAGGAAATAAAGTCGAAAAAAGAAAAAAACCTCCTGGGACTGAGCCATCAGGCACTCTGCCCTGTCCTGAGGCAGAATGGCTGAACCCTGAGCTGTATCCAGTATTGCTCCCTATGTACTGGAGGCGTTGACAGGGCGTCAGAACTGACTTGGGCAGATTGACCATAATCCCTAGAGCTTGGGAAAGTTATCTGGTATGCACTAGGGTGTAAGAGAGTTGCTCCCTGGATTAAGCTTTGAGCAACCAGTCATCCAGATAAGGGAAGATGTACAGTCCTGCCTTCCTGAGGGCTGCTGCCACCACTGCTAAGCATTTGGTAAAGACCCATGGTGCAGAAGATAAGCCAAAGGCAATGCCGTGAACTGATAATGCTCCCTGGAACCGGAACCGAAGGTATTTCCTGTGGCAAGCATAAATCTTTATGTGCAGGTATGCATCCTGCATGTTGAGGAGCACATCCAGGCTTCCTGCTGTAGTTGTGGTAGCAGACCTTGTAGGGTCACCTTCCTGAACTTTTGTACTGCATGTAAAATTTCAGATTTCTAAAGTCCAGGATGGCCTTAAAACCCCTGTGGATTTGGGAACCAGAAAGAAGTGGGAATAGAACCCTTTGTTCCTCTGACCTTGATGTACAGGTTCTATGACCTAGTCACAACAGTGTCAATTTCCTCCAGCAGCACTGGAATGGGGGCGGAGGGTAACTTGAAGTAACTGGAGGCCACTCTAGGAAGTTCTAGAGTGTGGTCATGCTCAATGAGCTGCAGGACCCAAGCATATGTTGTGATGTCCAGCCACCTGTCCAGGTCAAGGGAGACGCAACCTCTCCATCATCTCCTGCAGGATGGGGGATCTGGCAAGGAACCAGGTAGAGGTAGCATTGGCAGCTGGAGCCACTTCTCCTCCCTTGGGAGTTTTCCCAGTGGTGGAGGTGGGGGCTGAGAGAGCTGTTCTTGCCCTGTGCTTACTGGAATATCGGGTACCCAGCTACGCCTGTGGGAGTCTCCCACAAAAAAGCACCTTATGGCCACCCTTGGCTGTGTGGAGGGGTTGTGGGATAACAGATGGACGAGACACCAAACTTCAAGTTCAACACACAATCTCTGTGCGATGTTTATTCAAAATGCAGGAGATAACCTTTAGCAATGGCACTTCTCTTCTTCCGTACATCAGTTTGTAGCAACAGACTACGCAAGTCTTTCCTCTACACTTAGCCAGCACCCCACGGACTCTCTGATCTAACTTAGCAGTTGAGATTCAGCCTCCACCCCTATCGGGCCTTGTTTGCTTGGGTGGTGGGGACTCAATGGAAAAAACAAGCTAAAGACAAAGAACCTCAGTGCAGAAACCCTGAAACATGGGTTACCCCAAAGGGCATTGAAAATAAGCCACGTTTCAAAGAAACACAACATCACATACTTCCATAATGCAAAGCATCATGGGATGCATGTAAATCACTACGACATTTCAGATTGTCTCAGTTTACAGCAATTTACATGCATTTTAAATAGCACAACTGACTTAATTTTTATAATACAGTCAACTAGTACTTTTACCTTTATCAAAAACACCTAGTGCCATGGTATTTTCAACATTTACAGGTTTCATAAACATAAGGCATAAATATCAAGGTATTTTATGACATAGTAGTGCTATCACATACTAACTCTAACAACGATAAACACAACCTGTTTTACATACACGGAGGTCACCAGTAACCTCCCTGTCACGATGACCTGAGAGGGAAAAGAAAATTATAAAGAGGACACTACAGCATAGTCAAGAAAGGGAAGGGGTGCCCATAAGTGGCCAACCTTATGGAGAAAAATTGTAAAGGATAGATTAGGGCTAAGAAACAGAAGAACTGTTGCAACAGATTTTAAGAAAGGTCAGTCCTCAAGAGCGGCAGGAGCTCGGTCACAGACTGGAAGTGGTACAGGGAATGGCCTGATCACAGGGTTCTCTCTGAGGCCTGTAGGTCAGAAAGGATGTCTTGAACATCCACCACAAAAAGCTTGTAGCCTCTGAAGGGGTCTTTCAGGATGGACTGTTGCACATCAGTAGCAAAGCCAGACATCTGTAGCCAAGAATGCAGTCTTAGATACCCACTGTGGCTGCCCTCACGGAGGTATCTGAGACATCACAGGTGGATCTCAAAAGTGCTTGCCTGCATCTGCCCTGGACTGGAGGGCTTTAGGCAACTACTGCCTCGAGAACCCTCCAGAAGAGCCCGAGTTGTAGCTTTAGCCTTCTTCCCGAGTGTGTTCTGGAATCTGACCATATGGGCAATGTAATTTATTATTCTAAGAGCCAGCATGAAAGAATCATAGGCCCTATCGCCCATAAGATCCAGCTATCTGGACTCCTTGTCTGGGGAAGCGAGCTGAGGTCTCTTAGGCCCATCATGGGCTGCGTTGATCACCACTGAATCTGCCTGTGGCTGCCCTAAAGGGAAGGCTTCCCAGAGGAAGCCTGGTATAATTATCTGCCTTTCTGGGCATTGCAGGGATCATGTTTGGCCCGTACCAGGCAGCCATGGTGGCATCCTCAAATGCAGCCAGCAGAGGAGGAATTATCAGAAGGGAGAAAATGAAAATTATGTACCTACTGCAATTCCTTAATCTTTCTGTATATCTTCACCATTCATCACATTTGGGTATGGCTGGAGGTCACGACCCTGCAGGAGCTCTCTCTCTTTGTATGAAGTGAGGTCGGCCTTTTCCATGGTGCCACTCGAGACTGGCACTGCATGGCGCTGCAGGTTGGCCGTTAGGTGTCGTTGACCCCGCCCTCCCGCCAGTTCTGAGTCGCCATAGAGTAAGAAAGGCTTGGGAGGGGGACAAGGACGTCAAGGGACAGACAAAGGAAAAGATATATAAACTAAAAGGAGAAATAACAGAGCAGATAGGAGATTGAGAAAAACTAAGGGGACTGGGAAGGCCCCAATATCAGGAATCAGAAAAGGGAAGGAGGAGGGAAAACAAGAAGTGGGAGGGGAAGACATACCCTGGATTCATTGACTGCTCCCAAACTGGATTAAGAGCTGCAAAGGAGTAGCCAGAAAGCTGCATTGCCAGAATTCAGGCATAGAATCACTGGCAACTAACTCCAGCAGAAGCGGCTATCCTGGGACAGAAGGGGCAGGAATCACGGTTGCCCCAAACTAAATAATTGGATAGGGAGAAACAATAAGTTTCCTAAATAAAATGAGTGATGAGTCCCTAAGGACAAGGACGGAGGAGGGTAGAGGAGACAGAGAGAAGAGGGGCAGTCACCAACTCCCACCTCAAAAGGGTAGAGACAAGGCATTGAGGGTGAACCACCCTTTCCCCTGTTCCCTTCTCCCCGCCAGAAGGTAAAAATCCCCATGTGCCCAAGGTTACCGCTCCTGACCAGCGGAAAGGAAGGGGTGAAAGAAGGAGGGGACCCAGAGACTGAGGCCCCAGGGAGATGGAGGGTGGGATTTGTGATGAATGGTGAAGATACACAGAAAGATCAGATACGGTACATAGGGAGAACCTTCAGACCTAGCGAGGCCAGAGACTGGGAGAGTGAGCCAGGGGACCCCCCAGAGAGGGCAGGAGATTGCTCTGACAGACGCCGCCTACTCCTACGGGAGAAAAGGTGGCTTCTGGCACATGGAGAAAATCACCCCTACGCTGGGCCAAGGGTGACAACTGGGAAAGACGAGCCATGCTGCCATCAGCCTGGTGCAGATCGCTGTCCCCACGACACTGAAGCTACCTGTGCTGGCGTCAGAAGATGCCCTTGCTTTGTGCCTTGCTGGCTCTAGACCACATGCAGAGAGTGCAATGGCTTGTCTGGTTACCTCTGAATCAGGCAAAGAGGCTGGAGTTGACCTAGCCTGGAACACAGAACCCTATCATAGGTAGCATAGTGGGCCTGATGAGCAGAAATTGAAAGTAGCAACCACACTGAGTAGAAGGTCCTCCTCCCCAGAAGTCAAAATCCACGGAATCTTGATCTGGGAGCCGGTCATGGCAGAGGCGAAGCCCATCGGGAGTGTCCAGCTGTGTCAGTCCTGACTGAGGATGAGGCATGGCATATGACCTGAGACTCGGGGGCACAATACTCTGGCTCAGATCCCTAGGGGCTGGGACTCTGGAAAGAGCCTTTGCCAGAACCGCAATGACGCCCTGAAAGAAGGTCAGGCGGGCACCACAAGGGTGGCCACACTGAAATTGCCTAGGAAGGCACACGCCGAATGCTCCGGATTGTGCTGAGTGGATGGGGTGACACACAGGTCTTCCATCATCCTCACGAGGAAACGCTGATAGTCAGAGAAATCAACAGCAGGGGAGATGTGGACGGGAGGCTAGTCTCCTCCAGAAGAGGAGGATGAGGAAGTGGAAGACCTCGGATATCCACAGGTTGGCTGCTCAGGGAGGATGGACCACCAGCGTCCATGACCCTGGCGTAGTAGTAGGGAAGTGAGAAACCGCACCCCTGAATTGTTCCCAGGAGAGAGAGAGATCCCGTAGGGCCTGGGAGAGCAGGAGATGGTGACAGAGGAATGGGGCTAAGTCAACAACAGAAGGTGACCATCCTCTGTCCGGGAAAGAGAGCGCACCAAGAGTCCCAAGGTAAGGAGGAACCCAGAAAGCCCAACAGCCGACAGATGATCAACCACGCTGGAACTGCCTAGGCCGTGCCATGAAGAATCTCCCTGTGAGGTGACCGGGACCATGCAAACCCAGAAGGACGGTCCCTTTCCTCCAAAGACCAGGGCCCTCTTGAGGAGACTGAGAAGGAAGGGCGGGGTCTGCGCTGAGACTCCCCAACCCGGGTGGGTCCCAGAAAGGGTCGCAGCATCGAACCCTGACCCCATAGAACCGAAGAGCCCTCCTCCTCGCAAACACTAGCCTAGGCAGCTGACAACCCTGGTCAGTCACAGAGGGGACCACCCAGGAGTAGCACCTCCTCCTGAGGCGCTCTGGATGGCTCTAAAGTTGGGCGATCCAGGCTCACCACCTGAGGGTAGCCCAATTGAAGGGGCAGAAAGCCTCCAAGCCCAGGCTGCAGGGCAATAGTGGCCTGAACCACTGCCTGCTGGTCAGCCCCCTGACCCCAGACTCAGGGGCTACTGCCCGCTCCTCAGAGGGAGGTTGGCTCCAGCCAGCTGAAGTAACACCAGGGTGTCCACATGGGCTGCCAACTCAAAGAGTCGGACAGCTGGACGAACCAGACTCTGAGTCCGCCTCCGAAAAGGTAGAGACCCTAGATGCGTGGATGCCCGCCTCTGTCTGGATTGAGAGGCGCCAGTCCAGATGTCTGCACCAGAGCCGGCACTGAACTCCCCACGGCACTGCGGCAGGTGCAAGAAGAGACAGCGCCAGAGCGCAGCAGAGCCGAGTCTATGTCTCGCCATGGCGCCGGATAGCACTGGAGTCAGGAATGGCACTGACCTCCCATGGCAGTCCCCAGCCTTGGGTGCAGCCAACGGCGCAGAGATGAGAATGGTGAGAAGACGGTGCCGTGAACTTCCCCGCCAGCGCCGCCAGCCTGCCGTTACACAAATGGCATCGACAGCAGAGACGGCGTCAAGCAGTGGACCGGCACCAACCATGGCGCCATCAGGGCCCACAGCACCATTTAACGGTGCTGATGCCCAAAATGGCACCAACGGGCGGGCGTCGAGGATGATGCTGACTCAGGCTTTCCAGCCCGAGGAAATGACACCAGGGAGCCTTCGCCTAAAGGGCGACTGCCAGAGCGGGTGTCTCCTGCCCCGCTGGAAGGGGCTTCTGCCACGGCGAGGCTACAAGAAGCAGAAGCCTCCGCCGTGGTCCGCTTAGGAACCGAGGGGACCCGGAGGAAAGGCCGAGACACCGGGCTTGGCCCGATGTAGTGAGCGCACGCGCTCGTAAAGTCGCTCGGAGCTTGTCCAAATTTCATACGCGCTGTTGCAGGGACACGATTATCCATAGAGAAACAGGCGCCGCAGGAATCCATGTCATGAACTGGGCAAAGGCACGTAATACAGCAACCATGCTGGCTGGTAACTGAGTACTTGCGGCTGCACGGGCACTGATGCATAGAGGCCGCCCTTTCATCGACTTTTGCCCTCCGACCTAGACATGATCAACGGAAAAACAATGCAAAAACAGACTCTACGTCGCTGAAAATAATAAAGAACAGTCTTACCAAACAGCGGCATCCAGTAGTGCAAAAGCGGAACGGCAGGTATTACTTGGTGTCAAAGGACACGAAGACTAGGCCGCGTAGTTGCTTGAAGCTCCTCACGAGTAGCACTCTGGCGGGAGATGAAGAACTGGCAGGGTTGACAACACCTAACGCCAACCCGTGAGCGCCACGCAGTGTGTCGATCGGCGAGACGGCGCCCGCTGCGCGCCGACTCTGCCAATCCAAAAACAAACAAACAAAAAGAGCTCCCACGGGTCGTGACCTCAGGCCATACCCAAATGTGATGAATGGTGAAGACTGACATAGATAAGATCAGGTTACTCACCTGTAACAGTAGTCCTAGGAGTAGTATATGGTGTACACATCCACACTTCTGGCAGTGTTCCTTTCCCTTTAAATCCTACGAATGTCTTCAAGCTGGCTCCTCCCACTCACCCAGGTGGTAACACCCTAGCACAGCACCATTACATCACATCTCGCCCCCTGAAAGCAAGATCAGTGTGCCACTTGCCTGGGAGGTCAGGTGGATCTTGCAGCAGGTAATACACTTGTGTCGCCCAGAGGGCACTGTGGTGCAAGGCAGCTCTCTTCTGGCAGTCTTTCTCCAGCGGCTGCCCACACAACATCATCTTCCTACTTCCTATACAAGAGTGGGTGGTTCCTGGTATCCTTAGTTCCCCACGGATTCAGCTCGCTAGCGAGAGCCGAGGGAGATCCGAGGTACCACAGGTATTCCCTCCCACCTATAACTGGATCAGAAGTAGTTCTCCTAGAGAAAGAGGGGACGGGGAGGGATCTTACCTGCTGTACCGTAAGTTCTTGTAACTGTACTATCTTGGATGGGGCAATCTCCTGCAGCAGGTAATACACTTGGGATGAATCCCAAGCAGTCAACCCAAGAAGGGTGGAATTATGACAGAAGGCCTTGTAGGACAGCTTGGCCAAAGGTCATCCTATGGCCTGAATCAACGTCTAAGTTGTAGTGCTTCATGAAAGTATGTATTGTGGACCATGTGGCTGCGTTGCAAATATCTGCGATAGAAGCTCCTTTGAAGCAGGCTGCTGTAGTGCCATAGCTCTGTTAGAGGGGAACGGACTGGGCCTCCTGAACCACGGAAGGGCTTCTGCCACAGTGAGGCTACAAGAAGCGGAAGCCCCTCCTCTGTGGTCCGATAGAACTGGGAGGGACCCGGAGGAAAGGCAGAGAGACCGGGCCTGGCCCGACGTGAGCGCCCGTCCCCGAAAGTCACGGAGCTCATCCAAATTTCCACACGCACTGTTCCAGGACAGGTATGATCTATAGAGAAACAGGTGTTGCAGAAATCCATGTCGTGAAGCGGCCAAGGCCACGAAGACAGCGATCATGCTGGTCAGTAATGAGTACTTGTGGCCACACGGGCACTGACGCATAGGAGGCCGCCCCGCTTTCAGCGACTTTTGCCCTCCGACCCAGACATGATTGACAGAAAAACAATGCAAAAACAGACTCTACGTCGCTGAAAATAATAAAGGAACAGTCTTACCAAACAGCGGCATCCAGTGGGGCGAAACGGAACCAGCAGGTATAACTTGGCATCAAAGGACACGAAGACTACGCCGTAGTTGCTTGGAGCTCCTCACGGGTGCGACCTCTCGGCGGGAGATGAAGAATAGGTGCGATCGACGACACCTAACGGCTAACCCATGAGTGCCATGCAGTGCATCAGCCTTGAAGGCGGTGCCGTTGCGGCCGACTCCAAAAAATATATATATAAAAAACCCTCGCTGGGTCGTGACCTCAGGCCATACCCAAATGTGATGAATGGTGAAGACTGACACAGATAAGATCAGGTTACTCACCTGTAACAGTAGTTCTAGGAGTGGTATATGCTGTACATATCCACACTTCTGGCAGTGTTCCTTTCCCTTTAAATCCTGCGGAACATCTTCAAGCCGGCCCTCCCACCCACCCAGGTGGTAGCACCCTAGCACAACAACATCACATCACATCTCGCCCCTGAAAGCAAGATCAGTGTGCCACTTGCCAGGGAGGTCAGGTGGATCAGTGTGGATGTACACCATATACCACTCCTAGAAAGTACAGTTACGTAAGAACCCTATCGTAGCAGTAGATCTTTGAGGGGCATCTCTTGCAGCAGGTAATACAGTTGGGTAATTGCCAGAGGGCACTGTGGTGCATGGCAGCTCTCTTCTAGCAGTCTTTCTCCAGGGGCTGCCCACATGACATCATCTTCCTACTACTTCCTATATAAGAGTGGGTGGTTCCTGGTATCCTTAGTTACCCCACCGGATTCATCTCGCTAAGCAAAGACCGAGGGAGATCCAAGGTACCACAGGTATTCCTTCCCACCTATAATTGATCAGAAGTAGTTCTCCTAGAGAAAGAGGGGACCGGGGCGACTGCTGTACCCAGTAAGTTCTTACGCAACTGTACCATCTTCCATGGGGAAATCTCTTGCAGCAGGTAATACACTTGGGATGAATCCTAAGCAGTAAACCCAAGAAGGGTGGAATTATGACAGAAGGCCTTGTAGGACAGCTCAGCCAAAGGTCATCCTATGGCCTGAATCAACATCTAAGTTGTAGTAGTGGTGAAAGTATGTATTGTGGACTATGTGGCTGCGTTGCAGATATCTGCGATAGAAGCTCCTTTGAAGCAGGCTGCTGTAGTGGCCATAGCTCTGGTAGAATGGGCTTGGACAAGTCCAAGTAATGGTTTGTTAAATTTCTTGTAACAAAAAGGCGATATAGTGTGCTAGCCAATTGGAGAGGGTCAGTTTAGTGACCGGAGATGACTCTGTTTGAGGCAAAGGTATCAAAAGTTGAGAGGTCTTTCTAATCGATTTAGTTCGATTAGTATAATATCGTAATACATGATGGATGTCTAAGGTATGTAGGAGGTATTCTCCCGATTGGAGTGTTCAGGAATAGACTGGCAACCCATAGACTGGTTCAAGGTATGTTCCGAGACCATCTTAGGTAGGGAAGAAGGACTGGAGTGAAGTGCCACTCTGTCTTTGTGAAAATTAAGGGTCTTTACACATGAGGGCATGAAGCTCGAGATACGCTGAGCAGAAGTGACGGCCACTAAAAATATTGTCTTCCAAGAAAGAAAACAGAGGTCACAAGTGGCCTAGATTCAGAAGTTTCAAGGGTCAGTTTCTCTATAAGAAAATAAAGATCCCACAGGGAGTGGGTCATCTAATGGGTGGTTTAATAAGTAGTATTCCTCTTAGAAACATTTTGGCCAGCTGGCCCAGTGGCACTGAAGGTTGAGCGCTGGGCGCCCACCTGCTCCACGCCAGTGACCGGGTTAGGAATGAGCCGGGTTGTCGAGGGTTGGCAGGAAGGACTAGGATTGAGCGTCCGCGACAGCTCTCGTAGTCCTGGGGAAAGGTGGATGCACACCATACTCTGACGGTCCCTGGGGACGCCCTGAGGTACTACAGACGCCGGGTGCCGATCAGTGGGGAGCACGGGCAGATGTCTGGTGACCAGTGCCGGACGCCATTGCACGCCCCGTTCCCATTGGGGAAAACAGAACAGGGAAAATAGCAGCACTAGTCTCGGCAGCTTGATGGCCGCAAGCCTCACTGGCCGACGGATGCATGGAAGGCGGTGCCGGGTACTGGATCCTCGCCAGGCACGGAGGCATAGGGAAGTGTCTCACCAGTGTAGCTGCTCTATATGCCAGCTGGGCACGCACAGCTTTGGGGTCGGGCGTGGAGGAGCCGAGGCTGATATGAGCAGGGCAGTGGCTGCAGGTGAAAACTATTACATGATAAAAAAAAAAAAAAAAAAAACATTTTGGCCAGATGATGTTGATACAGTAATCTGCCATCTAGAGGCTCATGGAAGGCTGGAAACAGAGGCCAAAATGGACTTTGACAGAGGAGTAGCTCAATCCGGTCTCAGCTATTGAGGCCAGGTAGTCCAACACTTTCATCAGTGGACATGAATAAGGATCCAATGACGGAAGCCGCCCAAATGGAAAAGTGTTTCCATTTGTATTATAAGTTTCCTGGTCGCTGGTTTACGTGAGGCTAATAGAATATTGGCCACAGGGGAGAGACTTGGAGACGAGCTATGAAAGCATCCTCAGGAGCCAAATGTGATGGTGTAGTGACTTCAGGTTGGGATGTAGAAGGGTCCCCTGATTCTGAGTCAACAGGTCTGGCTTGATTGGTAATGGAGTGGGTTCCACCACTGAGAACTGTTGAAGTAGGGGAAACTACACCTGCCAAAGCCAGAGAGGGGCTATGAGTATCATGGTGGCAGGTTTGAATTTCAGTAGAGTCAGTTGCAGGAGTGGGATGGGGAAGCATATGAGAAGAGTCCTGTCCATAGTTGGGACAGGGCATCTATAGAGCTGGGCGTCATTGCACGTCCGTGCTCCATTGAGGAAAAAATAGAACAGGGAAAATAGCAGCACTAGTCCTCGGCAGCTTGATAGCCGCAAGCCTCACTGGCTGACGATGCCTGGAAGGCGGTGCGGTCACCGGATCCCCGCCTGGCACGGAGGCATAGGGGAGTCTCTCTCGCCAGTGTAGCTGCCTATGCCAGCTGGGCACGACAGCTTCGGGTCGGCGGTGGAGGAGCCGGAGGCTGGATATGAGCAGGGCAGTGGCTGCAGGTGAAAACTATTACATGATTAAAAAAAACAAAAAAAAAAACATTTTGGCCAGATGATGTTGATACAGTCCCTTTTTCTTTGGGATAATGGAATAATATCTGAGAGACGGTGATTGATGGGGAGGCAAACAGGTTGAACTGCGGGGTCCCCACAAGTAAAAGATTCTCTGAAGAACTTTGCAATGAAGTGTCTATTCCTGCGTAGAAGACTGGCGACTGATAATGTATGGCCAGGGTATTGTGCGCCCGTAAGGTGGACAGCAGTCAATGAAAGGTGTTACTGTATGACTTCCTGCCAAACTGCTATCGTCTCTCTGCATAGAGTTCATGACTTTGTACCTCCTTGTTTGTTGAGGTAATATACCACTGAGGTGTTGTCTGATTCAATCAGCAATGGTCCAGGGCACAAGTGGGGTTGAAAGGCCTGAAGGGCAAGGCAGACTGCCCTCATTCCAAGAGATTTATGTGGAGATGAGTGGGGAGTGGGCCCACCTACCCTGTGTCCTATAGGGATCCAGGTGCACACACCCTTCTAGAGAAGCATCCGTGGTCAACGCCTGCTGGGGTGGGGAGACTGAAGGGCATGCCTTGAAAGAGGTTGGTATGTTGGATCCACCATGACAGGGCGGACCTTGGCATGGGGTGACTGACTCTGTCATTCAAGTCTTCAGTTCTCGGACACCATTGGTTTTGAAGAACCCACTGGACTGGTCTCATGTGCAGACGGGCAAACGCCACCATAGGGATGGTAGCAGCCACGTGCCCTAGAAGGCACAGAAGACGTCTGGCTGTGCTTACTTGTTGAGCTTGTATATGGGAAGCCAGAGATAGGAGCCTGTCTTGTCTGTCGGCAGGGAGGCAAGCCCTAGTGGAGAGCGGTATCTAGGACCACTCCCATATAATGGAGCGACTGGGTAGGGGTCAGACTAGACTTGACCAATTGATCGTAATCCTAGGAGTGGAACAGTAAGTGTTGCTTGAAGGAGGAAAGCAGAGAGGTTTTGGATTCTGCCTAGATGAGCCAGTTGTCCAGATATAGGAAGACAAAGTGCCCATCCCATCATAGGGCTCCGCCACTACCACTAGGCATTTGGTAAACACGCTTGGGGTGGATGAGAGACGACAGGGAGTGCCAGGAATTGGTAATGTTTTCCCAACAGGTGAAAGCGAAGGAACCGTGGTGGGCAGGGTGGATGGGGATGTGTACATAGGCACCCTTCCTATCCAGGGAACATAGCCAATCCCCTTGTTTCAACATTGGTATGATGGAGGTTAGGATGACCATCTGGAACCTTTTGTGCTGGATGTGTAGATTCAATTGTCCGAGGTCTAGTATAGGTCTGAGATCTCCAGTTCATTTGAGTACCAGGAAGAAGTGGGAATAAAATCCCTGTTGATGCTCTGATGGAGGGACTGGATAGACGGCCTTCTTAAGCAGAAGAGCCTGGAGTTCCTCCTGGAGGACAAGGAATATGTGGTGTGGGTAATGGGCGGGGTGGATGAGGGGAGGCAGGGAGGTGAGCTCCAAGTGTGACCCCTCTGAATGATCTGAAGTATCCCTCGTCTGATGTGATCGTTTGCCAGGCCTCTAAATGGAGAGCAAAGTGACCGCCCATGGCTTCAGAGGCCTGGTCGAGGACGTGGACAATGCTCCAGCTGGTCACTGAGAGGCGGACTGACCAGCCCAACTGGAGGGTAGGGCGGGAGCCCCTGGTGGCAGAGGTGGCGGTCCCGGAAGAAGGCTGAGAGTGACAACGGGATCTCCTCTGTGTGAACCTCTATATTTGCTACCTCTTTTGACTAGAAGGAGGATTGGGCGGTAAGATGGTTGTGAAGTAGGCACAGGCCATGTACTATACTCTGTGTCCGTCCTGAAGACTGGAGATCATCTAGAAGTGTTTGGGTACCTGGACCAAAGCGTTTGGACCCGTTAAGGGGCATTAAACCCTTTATGTTGTACATCTGCTAAAGCCCGGACGCAGAGCCAAGCATTGCGGTAGGGTAATGCCTGTTGCTGACATGCGGGCGAAGCATGGACCGCATCATATCCGAATGGAGTAGGTGTCGGAGATGGTACTGCCTAGATATTGCAGCCAATAACTGATCCTTCTCTTGAGAGCGAGGAGTTTATTGACTAACTCTACAGCAGATGATCAGAGTGTATCTGGTACTTAACCATATATCCCATATAGTTTAGGATTCTGAGTTTCATGGTACCTGCTTGGAATACCTTTTTCCCACGTAATCAATCCTATGGGAGTCTTTATCTGAGTTAAGGAGTTGACATGCTTTGGTCATTTAGTACAATCATGAGCGGCAACAATCATTACTGAATCTGATTCAGGAGTAGTGGAGAAAGGGATGATCAGAGGCCTGGTAAAGGTGATCTGCTTTGTGGGGAACAACCTAAGGCTGGTTCCAGGCTGCAACATAGCATTTGGTAGGTCTGTATAAGTGGGGGCACCACTATTACCGACTCTTCTGGTAGTTCTAAATAGCGTACTTCAAAAGCTTGTCTTCTCACTCAACACACAACTAGACTGCCACAGTCAGTAGTATCAATTCATTTTATTTTCATTTCTTTTCCATTTGTCAGTCTGCTCCTTTAGTTTTTAAATAATAACGTTTCAGAACTCAATGGTTCCTCAGACTTGGGGCAGTTTTGAAATTTAAATCTGTGGAGTTCAAACAAAAAAAAGGAAACAAGTTTTTGTTTACATGTAAAACATTCACTTATAATTCTTAATCTCACCAATAAACTTGAATCAAATCTTTTCTAAATCAAAATAAAGCTCATGAATGCAGGGGAACACACCTGCTAAAAACTAGTATTCAAAAATGCAATGGGTTGGGGGTGGGGTGGTTGCAATCTTAGCAATACCCTAGAGAGACCTCTGAATCCTCTTTTTCTACAAACAAGAATATACAAAATTACTTCCATTATTAAACCACAACCTTTTATGTCATAAGAAATGTAATTCATTCACAGTTCATAATTTCACCCTTAGTTCAAACAAGTTTTACCTTTTGTTCTGTAATCCTAACAGTGTTCTATGATTCTCTAAGGAGCAGGAAAAGCGAGGGCAAACATCCCACCTTTACTTTACTTTTTGTACCGAGGATGGTGAAAGGTAGAAAGTTGCAAGCTTTCTGTTAATTTCATCCTTCTTTCATATCAAAACTGTACTGCCAAACAGGGTTAAGATATTAGGGCCAGGTTAAAACTCACCCATGCTCCAATGTAAATTCAAGCTTCATTTGAGGAACTCTCTCATTGTGCTAAGCATTGCCTAAACACACTAAACTACTGAAGCCTTTGTTCTAGGCCAGGAAGAAGGTCGGGCTGCTCAGGTGCATCTGCGTTTATGTCACTAGGTGATGCCACCCTGTGACCTGGTCAGAAACCTCTAATGACAGTGACGTCAGAAAGGAGGTCCCCTTCAACCGTAGTTTAAACTATACCAAAAGAAATAATTTTATCATTATAACCAAAATGGTGTTTCTTTTATAAAGAACTACAGCTCAGTATAGCATCTAGGTCACCTTAAACTGAGATACAGGGAAAAGGGACTTGGCATGTAAAGATCGCATATGTTAACAAAATTATATACAGAAAATATATGTATATACGGGGAACAGAAGAAGGAAGGTAGGGGGTATAGAAAATTAGGAACAATCTGAAAATATTATAAAACATTAGGATGAATAGAAAATGTTGAATCAATCCTCAGGGATGTGAACAGCTACAGGACTAAGAGCCGTACTGAAAATACATAATGATAAATGGTTGCACATTATTAATCAAAACTAGTCCAAATTAAATTTCCGTTTAGTCGTGGCGACTTTACGAGTTCTTAACATATAAATCACCACGCTTCTCGTCTTAAAAGAGCTGTTTCTCTGTCACCTCCTCTTATGGGTTCCTTGACTTTTTCCAGACCACAGAATTTTAAAGTAGAAATCTGGTGTCCATACTCCAAGAAATGCCTCGGTAAAGGTGACTGGATATCTTCACATCTTATGCTGCTTTTGTGCTCTGCTATCGTTGTTTTAATGGTCTAGTTTGTCCAATATAATAAAGAGAGCAAGGGCAGAAAATGCAATATACAACAAAATCAGAGTTACCGTGATTGAATTCTTTATGTCATATTAACATTCATTCCAGGTACTCTTCATTGATTTACTTCTTAAACCATTGTGACAATGAAAGCAATTGCCCAAGGGAAGAAACCTTTATATCAGACCTAAGCCAGGATGTACCACATTCTGGAGGAGTCCAGTGTTGAGTTTTAACTACTCTGTCCCTAATAATTGTGGTTTCCTTTGCAGTGACCCACATCTTGCTATTAAAATAGTAAGCCTAGTTTCACTGGTTTGCAAAATGCCCCAGTTCTTCAACAGAATGTTCTTAATTTTCCCAAAGCAGTCTGAAAATTGTGTAGACAGTTTTCCTATCTGTTGCAGTGTTTCTAACCTCTTTATTCTTTAACAAATCTTCTCTGTTTTTCTGATCTGCTTTTGTTTTAGCTTTGTTTAAGGTTTCTATCATGTACCTCTCTAAAAACCTGTCAATGAGTTCTGATGCATTTTTTCATTTCTTGCACTTGTTCCACTATTTCTCTCCACCCTAAGCAGCTGACTATAAGGAATGCTGTCTTTAAGATTCTTAGGATGAAAACTATTCACGTGTAAAAGCATGTTTCTAGCTGTATTTCTCCTGTATATATCTGTTGTCAGTATGCCATTTTCTTTTATTATTTTAAGGTCTAAATATGGAATACTTGAATCATCTGTCTCCACTGTAAAGAGAGTGGGTGTTGCTGCTTCCAGAATTCACAGAACTTAGTTAAGTCCTCCTGTGTCCTAAGTTCTATGAATATGTGGAAGAAGCATGTGCACCTGATGACCTGGCGCCTTCTTCCTGGCCTAGAAATGGAAATTATGTCCTACCGTAATTCTTGATCTTCTTGGGCTGAAGTCTCCACCACTCATTCACACTGATGGAAGAGTACCGAGCTAATAATCCCCGAGGCGACAGGAGAAACCAAGAGCTCACAAATTAAGGACAGAAGTCCGTTAAGGATAGTCCTGCCAAGCGAAGATAATCGTCTGGCATGGACATCTGGAACATAGTGCTTTACCAAAGTATGCACTTAGCCCAGGTAGCTGCATTGCAAATGTCTGCAATGGGCACATTATGGATTTCCGCCAGGGATGCTCTGACTGCTCTAGTAGAGTGAGCTAACACTCTGCCCTCCACCTTAACTTGCGCCATGGAATAACAGTGGCGAAGGCATGCCACCAGCCATGCCGAAATGCATCTGATAGCGACAGGTTGACCCAGCCGGTCTCGCTGAAGAAACAAACAGTTGTTGAGATTTGCAATTTCTTTTGTTCTATCCAAATAGAACGCAGAGCTCTTTTGACATCCAAAGAATGAAGGCACGCTCTCTCCTTCATTCGGAAGTTAACAAAGTAAGTAGGTAGGACCAAATGTTGCTTCAGATGGAATTCTGAAACAACCTTAGGGAGAAACTAAGGATGGGTCCTAAGAACTACTTTGTCCTTATGAAATACAGTATACAGAGGGTCTGTGACCAAGGCATGTATTTAGAAACCCTGCAGGCGAGTGATGGCCACCTTGGAGGCCGTTTTCAAGTGAAATGTCAGCTCACAGGTAGCTAGAGGCTTGAAAGGCTTTCGAGTGAGCATGTCTAACACAAGATTAATGTCCCAGGCTGCGACTGGACATCTGATAGGAGGTCTGGTATGCAGAATACCCTTAAGAAGCCTCTTAACTACAGGTAACTGATCCAGTGACAAGGAAAGTACTGGCTCATGATAAGCTGAAATGGCACAAAGGTGAACTTTGACTGTAGAGTATTGTAGACCTGAATTTGAAAGGTCTAAAGGTACTCTAGAACTTTATTTGGTGGGCAGGAAAAAGGATTCAAAGAGGATTTTGCACACTAGAGAAAAGCTTCCATTTGACTGTGTAAGTTTTCTGGTGGCTGGCTTACCAGCAGCCAAAAGAATATCTGAAACTCTCCGAGAGACATTGAACCTGTTCCCCTCTATCTCTTCGAAGCAGGTGAAGCAACCTCAGCTTGGGATGGGCCACAGGCCCTGGGTCAACAGGTTCATCTGAAGGGAAGCGCCTCCGGAGGGTTTCCAACATACTGTTGAGTAACGGAAACCATTATCTGTCGAGGCCAGAAGGGAGCAATGAGGATCATTTTGTCCCCTGGGACTCTAATTTGAGAAGTACCCTCTGAATTAGTGGAAGAGGAGGAAGAGATAAAGCGTTTTGTTCCCGCATCCTGACAGAAAATGTCAGGCCCTAGATTTCTGGAGCAGAAGAGAGGCAGTTTTGTGTTGAGTGGGGATGAAAAAGGTCCAGTTCTGGAGTTCCCCACTCTGCGAATAGTGACTGAAATACGGTTGAGTCGAGACCACTCGTGAGGACCCGTCTCTGTTCTGCTGAGATGGTCTGCCAGTTCATTCTGCACTTCCGGCAGGTAGGCCACCTGAATTAGAGCCTTGTGCGCTAGGCACCATTCCCACACTCTCATCATTTCCCTGCATAAAGGGTAAGAGTGTGCACCGCCTTCTTGTTGATGTAATACATCACTGCTTTGTTGTCCGTTTGAAGGAGAATGTTCTTGTGACAGAGAATGTCCTTCAAAGCCCGGACTGCATAAAGGACAGCTCTCATTTCTAGGACATTTATGTGAAGCTGGGACTCGTCCTGAGTCCAGTACCTTGGGTGTGGAGATTCTGACAGTGAGCTCCCCACCCGTCAGGGATGCGTCCGTGGTAATGGAAATCTGATGATCCAGGGAGCAAAGGGATACCCTTCCAGAAGGTTGTCCTCTGTGACCACCAGGTGAGTGGACGCTTCAGAGGTTCTGTCACCTTGATGAGAAAGGACTGAGGGTGAGTGGTTGGAGACCACTGAGATATTCTCATGTGGAGGCGTGCTAGGGGTACAGTGAACACAGAGGATGTCATGAGACCCAGCATCCGTTGCATCGAGATAGCTCGAACTGAGTTGTTCTCTCCTGATGTATCGGGCCATCTGTAGGATATCGCTCCTTCTGTCCTCTGGAAGAAAAGCTTCACACAGGAGGTGTCCAGAAGAGTTCCTATAAAAGGAGCTTCTGGGAGGGCTGTAAGTGTGATTTCTTGAGATTCAGCAGGATTCCCATAGGCGTGAGAAAGTCTGAGGCTGTGGCTACGGCGTCGTGAGTTTCTTGCCTTGAAGGAGCTTGCTAGAAGCCAGTCGTCCAGATATGGAACACCTTGTATTCGATTTTACTGAGATGCACTCGAGAATTGCACAACACTTTGTAAAACTTGTGGCGCTGAGGATAGCCCAAAGGGCAGGACTCTGAACTGATAATGTTGGCCCAGAGCTACAAACCTTAGGTATTTGTGGTGCTTTGGGTGTATAGGAATATGCTGGTAAACATCCTGCATGTCCAGAGAAGCTAGCCAATCATGTTGATGAAGCAATGGTAACAGGGTTCCTAGCGATATCATTTTGAACTTTTCCTTGAGAAGAAACTTGTTTAACTTTCTGAGGTCCAGAATGGAGCATACTACCGGTCTTTTCGAATCATAAAGTAATGGAGTAGAAACCTGTATTTTGTTGATCCAGCAGAACTATTTCTACCACCCTGTTGTTCAGAAGGCCTTGTATCTCGGAGGCAAGGTCTGACTGTATTGCTGACAGCCTGGGCTGTCATTTGGGAGGACGATCCAGAGGGATTTCTGAAAGGTTGAGAGTACCCCTCACGGATTATCTGGAGGACCCATTTGTCTGATGTTATGGACTTCCACTGGTCGTAGAACTGAGTCAGACATCCTCCCACGCTGAGGAAGAGTCCCCTTGGGCAGCTGAGGTGGGACCTGGGCCAGAAACTCAGAAGGTGGCACTGGGTGCTTTGGGCCCTTGTGCCTTCTGTGCGTTTTCTTTTGAGGCTGGGGGCTTCGTTTTGTTAAAACCTCCCCACCTTGCCAAAGGACTGATGGTTGTGAGATTGTCGCTTGTTAACACCCCCCGCCGAGATGGGGTGGGAGGCGAGGGGTCGAACCGTTTAATGGACCTAGTCTTCTGTGTGGCCTCCAGAGCTTGCTCTACTTGAGGTCGAACAGATACATACCATCAAAGGTAACACCATGACTTGCTGTTGGGTATCATTCGTGAAGCCTGAAGTGCATAGCTAGGAGTGATGACTAGTACAAATGCCCGCCCGCCGGAAAGCAGTATCGAAAGTGTCCATAGCTGCTTTAACCTGCTGGTTGTTGGACCCGATACCCTGGTTATGGTCTGAAGCATCTCTGAACTAGTGTCTGACTCGGGCAGAGCTTCCACCATCTGTTTGGCGAATGCCAAAGAACATATTCATATTGAGAGAAATAGCCTGGTAGCTGTCACGTATACCAGAGGTGGGCAACAAGACTCTCTTGCCTAAGGTGTCTATCTTATGAGATTCTTTGTTTATAGGCCGGGCTGTAGATGCCTGAGGAAGAACGACCTTATCATTCTCTGCCAAGACTATAATAGGGTCCAAAGGCCTGGGAGGTCAAAATGGGTCGATCCTTAGGAGCAGCATACTTCCTGTCTATGGACTTAGCCACAGAAGGAATGAGAGCGGGATTATTCTATACTATCTGAGAGAGCGTCTCAAAGGATGGTTGTACCAGGGGAGTTAAATCCATAGGGATCTCCAGGACATGAGGGTATTGGAGTCTTAAGAGCTTCCAGGATCGATATCTGTAGCCTGGAGAAAGAGTAGAATTTAAACTCTTCAGCAGAGACTTAAATGACAGGTCTTCAACCACAGGCTCTGCAACAGGATTAATTCCTGCTCCTTCAACATCATCACCCAGCTGAAGGTCTGGGTCAGGCTCAATATCTCCTGACAGCCCAAGAGGGACTGTATGGACAGGAAAGGAGTGAAAGTCAGAAGGAAATGAAGAAGAGAAGGAATCCAGAGTCGAGAAGCCCTGAAGGCTGGCGGCGCGCCGCACAGCCCTCGGCGCCAAAGGCAAGGAAGTCGGCACCATCTGAAACAGCGCAGCCACAGGCGCCGACAGAGGCCATGGCGCAGAGGAAGCCTCTTGAGGCCGCTAGGCGAAGACAGGGCCCGTGGCGTCAATGATGGTGTCGAAATGCCGCTTGGCGCAGAGGATGGTGCGACAACTAGCGGGCGCGAAGGATGGCGCCAGCCACCTGGCGATTGCCGAAGGCAGCGCCATGGCTTGCGATCGGCAGAGGACCCATCAATGCTGGACGCGCCAAAAGCAATCCAGAGCTCCGAAACGCGATTTGAAAAAAGTAGGAGGAATACCAGGAGACAGAGGCATTGGTGTGGACTCCTGCGCCACAGCCATGTGGGGAGACACCTGGCGGTCGGCGGCGCAAAGAAGGTGCCGTGCGACTAGGAGGTCCAACCGCCTACCGATCCTCGAAGGCCCGAGGGCCTCAGAGTGACTGGGCCAGGCAGTTGGACCAACCTCCAAGCCCACTGCTCCATAAGAGCAGCCCACTGGTGAAACTGCTCATTGGAAGCCCTTTCAAAAGGCGGGGAGGGTTAGATGTCGAAGAAGGTCGGTCTCAGACATTTGACCGCAATAACCGACCGTCAAAGCGGCTGACATGCCAGAAGGCGACCTCCAGTGATGCCTTCTTTTTGAACCTGTGGGTCAAGAAGAGCTCGAGACGAACAGTGCCGAGAGTGTGACCGCTTTTCTTTTATGCTTCGGGGACTGCCTATCTCCTCGAGCATCGGACCATCCTTTGTCAGACCCCTACCTCCGGAAAGGGTGGCGGACCAGTCCTACCCGGCTGACTGAACAGCTTCATCACAGTTTCCCTACCGTCACCTGACCCGCTCATGGTCAACTCCGTCAATGTAGGCTGAAACTTCTTTTCTTTAATAAGTATAGTAAAATTAAGCGGTACTTATTTGAGATATATTACAAAACAATAAACTGAGAACTACGCTGCTAGTTTGAAGTTTGATTCCTTGATGAGCAAGTAGCGTCGTCACTGAAGCACCTACGATGGCGGGAGAAAAGGAACCGAGGCGATTGAAGGGTTGGCGCCTGAGACAGTCATTGCCGCAAGCGAGGCTGTGACGCGGCCCCTCGCTGCCTCCATCCCTGGCGCCGACCCTCTTGCAAAAGTTTGCTCCCATGGGTCCTAGCACCTCCCGCGAACTCCCCATCAGTGTGAATGAGTGGTGGAGACTTTATGTCCAGGAAGATCAAAGGCTTCAGTAGTTTAGTGTGATAGGCAATGGTGGTAACACAATGAGAGAGTTCCCTAAATGAAGACTGAATTTACATTGGAGCATGGGCGCAGTTTTAACCTGGCCCCAATATCTTAACCCTGCTGTTTGGCAGTACATTTTGATATGAAAGGAGGATGTTAAAATAATGGAAAGCTTGCAACTCTGCCTTTTACCATCCTCCGTACAAAAATAAATAAAGGTGTGATGTTGCCTCGTTTTCCTGCTCCTTAAAAAATCATAGAACACTACTAGGATTACAGAACAATAGGTAAAACTTGTTTGAACTAAGGGTGAAATTATGAACTGTGAATGAATTACATTTCTTGCAACATAAAAGATTGTGGTTTAATAATGGAAGTAATTCTTGTATAGTTGTTCTTATTTGTAGAACAAAGAGGATTCAGAGCTCTCCCTTGAGGATTCAGAGGCTCTCTCTAGAGGAATTGATACTAGTTCTTAGCAGGTGTGTTCCCCTGCATTCATGAGCTTTTATTCTGATTTACAAAAGATTCGATTCAAGTTTATTGGTGAGATTACTGAATTATAAGTGAATGTTTTACATGTAAACAAAAACTTAAGTTTCCTTTTTATTTGTTTGAACTCCACAGATTTAAATTAAAAAAAAATGCTCCAAGTCTGAGGAAGGAACCATTGAGTTCTGAAACGTTACTATTTAAAACTAAAGGAGCAGACTGACAAATGGAAAAGAAATGAAAATAAAATGAATTGATACTACTGACTGTGGCAGTCTAGTTGCAGTTTATTTGTGGTTGAGTGAAGACAAGCTTTTGAATTTGGATTTATTCTCCGTATATTCTCGCTCCTTCTTTTTCCACCATTTAAAGTTTACAAAAGGAACCTTGGAGACACTGGTTTAGAACAGTTCTATATGTCCTAGTTCTAGTGTTAGTGGCTCAGTAGGTAACTACACTCGCCTCTGAGGCCAGGAGATCAGAGGGCTGTGGGTTCAGTTCCCATATCTGTGCATGGGGTTAATGTCCCAATAGTGACACTGTAATGCAGCATGAGAGGGTGCTGCACTTCTGAGGTGCTGTCTTTCAGATGAGACGTTAAACCGAGGTCCCATCTGCCTGGATTGGTGGTAGTTCAGGTGGAAGTTAAAGATTCCATGGCACTTATCGAAAGAGTAGGGGAATTTTTATTGAAACAAATAATAATACAAAATGGTATTACATCATACAACTCATAATAAAGAAAATCAACAAAACTGAAAAGGTATTACATCATAAAATCACCCGGGCATAACCAACCCCAAAAAAAGAGAATTTTATTATTTTCATAATATACAAAAGAACAGAAAAATAAGGTGAAATCATAAGACATGTTAACTTCACATGAAAGAATATACAGGAGAAAACAACTGAAAATACATCAAAGGAAATACATGAAAATTACATTCATGAAAAAGTAACAGAATAGAAGCAGCATGTATGTCATACTGTACCTACTCCCATATTCAACTCTTCCTTATACACCAGTATCCACCCCATTCCCCTCAGCAAACCAAAGAGTAGGAAATTTCAATGATAACTACAAAACAAAGAAAATACAGAACAGTGAGAACTCACACACAAATATACAAATCATTAAATAAATCAAATTAAGCATTAACTTCATACCTTGGGGAAAAACCTAAACATAACGGATTAAGAAACAGACATAAACCTTAAGCGTCCAAGAACAACTATAGCCAGTCAATACTGTGCCACCAGAACTGAAAAAGCCGAGGTGTCACCGATCTTAACTCTAAAGCTCTGTGTTTCTGGATTGCAGTATCAATCATATGAAACAAGTGTTCTTCAGTGTAACTTAATTTGTTTTATTGTTAACCGGCATCTCACATTTAAATGTAAAATTTGAAACATACTAAAACAACCAGAGTGTGACTGTCATGCTTGGTCCATAAGAAGTCTAAAAGTTAGATTGTAAAAGGTGATGTAGGCCATTTGGTTCGATCAAATTCCAGAATTTCTGAACAAATGGACAAAACAAAATAACTGATCCATCATTTCAACAATTCCAGGACATGTATCCCTAGGGCAATAGCGATGCTCCAATGCTTTTATGCTTTAAGTTTCCTTTACATTTAGTTTCCCATGTAAGGAAAGCCACTAACATCCCACATATAAGATGGAATACAGAGGGATGTCAACATTTTGCCAATCAATTGCTTTTCCGAAAGTAATTTGGTATCAAAATATACAGTGTCACAAAAATAAGTCTTGATAAGATGCACATAAAGCTCTTTCTAGCGTAGGTCACTATATGTTCTTTAGCAAGGCCCCAGAGTTTAATTTTCCAAAGCAGACTTTAAAATTGTCAGAAAGGTGCTGTAAAGATCTTCACTTAGGAATAGGGAATGCATCGCCAGAAAGGAAGCATCTCAGTGAGAGAATCCTGTACCCAAGGAATCCAGGTATTACACAAACCTGCCAATATAGGTTTAAGATTGGCAGCTACAAACATCGTGAAAAAACAAATGATAGGGTTAATCATATTTAAACCCCACGTTGTTTATCCCTGAACAATAAGCACCGTTTTATGGGATTCAATCTACTACCCCAAATAGAAGAAAAAAACAACCATATAATTTAGTTTCTAATTGGGAGGGCAAACAAAAATCCCACTAAGATAAAGAAAAATAGGAAGCAAAAGGACTTAATCAAAAATACTCGTTTAATTTTGAAAATCTCCACTTATTCCAAAACGCAACCTTCCCTGTGCCATCTCAAGTTTAGAAGTCCAGTTTAGCCAAGCTAAATCTCCCCTACCAAAATTCAACCCAGAATAATACAAGTGTCCTTGACTATCGGAATTCCAAAAGTGTGGGTTCAAAAAGTGTATCGAGCCAAATGGGAGACATTTACTTTTGAAAAATTCACTAAAGCCACAGTGGCAGTGGTGAAATCAGAAAGGGTAGTACCTACTAAAGCAGTTGAGGCCAAATCCCCACAATAAAACAAATATCATCCACATAAGCTATACTCTTAATTTCCTCCGTGAGTACTAGAAAAAGAAACCCCTTGAATATCCTGGTTACTATTAATGCTTCAGTAGTAACAGATCCAAAGTAAACAAATACAAAGGACTGAGAGGACATCTCTGTCGTACCCTCGTTCACCCCATACTGCTTTCCTGCCATCCATTACAATAAGCTTGGACCTGAGCAGAGGCCTAACAGGTCTGTATCCAGGAGAGAAACCTGAGAGGAATCCCACACCGTTTCAAACACTCTAAGGTAAGCATGACAAACTCTGTCAAAGGCTTTAGCCTGATCTAAATTAAAAATAAACCCTGCTAGTTCCCAGAATTTCTCGTAATAAAAGTAAACCATCAGTAATTTTTCTTCCAGGAATAGTGCAAGTTTGAGAGGGATGAATGAGAGAAGACATAATAGGAGTCTATTATTCAACAATTTTGTAAGAGTTTAAAATCAGTATTGAGAAGTGTAATAGGCCTCCAATTATGTAAATCTGCCCTGTCCCCAGCTTTATACATAAAACCACCAAACCATCTGCCACAGTTGGAGGCAACACCCTGATGACAAAATGTCCTGAAACAATTCCAGAAATTGTGCCAACAAGAACTGTAATATAATATTATAAAGTTCATAGGAATCCCATCTTTTCTGGGAGCAGAACCACCCCTCACTTGTGCCAATGTAGTCAATAATTCAGACTGAGTAAGAGGCAACAGCAACACTTTGTCAGAAGATGAAGCTTGAGGCAAATGACAGCCGTCCAACCATGTCAGACAGCTGTCATTTGGCAATTCCTGAACATGAAGTGAGCATACATGATCATCTACTATGTGCAAAATATCTGTTTTCGTAGTAAAATGGATCCTAATGGATCTCTCACTGAGGGCATCCATTTCTGCTGCTGCTGTTGAGCACAGAAATGAAAGGATTAATAAAAATCTTGATTTCTCCTGGGTCCCAAACTGATGTTCTAGATTTATAGATTTGAGTTGATCATACTGTAAACCATTCATAAGTTCCCTAATTTCAGCAGTTTCACAAGCACCTGAGCATCGCCCTGTGAGGCCTGAAATGCCAGGTCTTGGGACTGTGTCCTATATCTGATACAAATCCTTTTTGTACTTTCCATTCAATCTGCCAATGTGTTGAAAATATCGCTTAATTTCACATTTTGTATCAACCCACCACGCCTGGAGACGTGTCATACAGAAATTTAACTGATTTACGTGCTTCTAGCAATGAGACAAACCATCCTTCACCGAAGGTAGAGAAAGGAGGCTAAGTTAATTTGCCAATACCGGGGCCATGCTGCATACCATCAAAATTAGAAACCAAAATTTCTATCAGGGCATGGTCTGATGGGGCTACAGGAGTAGTTTGAGTAGATGTAATGCCCAAAGAAGGGATAAAAACCAAAATCAATCCTGGAAGCCAAAGTGCCGTGAAAATAGGTGTTGTCAGTTTCACCGAAATGAGCACAAGCATCAAGCAACCCAGCCTGGGACGCCAAAGCATTCAAACAGTTTGTATCACGATACAGTTTTTTTTGTCATTGGTCCACCATCCTTAAGATACAGGTCACAATTAAAATCACCTCCCAAAAAAGATATCTATCAGTAAAAGATACAGCTGTATAGCATGAAAAGCTCAATTCTGGCTGACTTAGTTTGTGGGGCATAAATGTTTAGGAGTACGCAAGGTAAATCATGCAAAATGACATCCATCAAAAGGGCCCGACCCGGAAAAATGTTTACTGTTTGAACAATTTTGACAGAGGGGTAATTTAACAAATGTCAACCCCACTACAGAGGTCATCCCGATAGACCACTGAGTCAGACCCCACTTCCAACCCAAAGAAGCCCTATCCCAGTCCTGCCTAGTATGCAGCCTGGTGTCTTGCAGAAAAACTACATCATAGAAAGCAAATTCAAACAGGGCATAAATCAACAGCGGTTTCCTTTCTGATTGTATACTATTAGTGTTCAGAGATGCCATTTAATTTCAAACAAGCCGCTCATATTAAAATGAAAAGCTAGAATCTAATACCAGAAAAATCCAGCAACACCAAAAGTAAGGCACGAATGAACTCATGATTTTTCCTAACCCATTTCTGGGAACCCATTCTGGATCTATTCTTTGGAATGGTAACCAAATCCTCCCAGAAGCGTTCAGTGTCGTAGCCCCCATCTGCTTGGGAGGAATGAATAGAAGCAGAGTCAGACTCGGTTCCAGCATCAACATCCTCCCTGTAACGTTGAAAAGGGGTTGTGTAATGGAAGCTGGAAAGGCTCTGTAGTTGAGGCCACAGGTTTATTTCATAAACTCTGCCATCGTTATTCATTACTGTGAAAGCTCAAGTCAGGCAGGAGGGCATAGTATCAGTATTGGTGGATAAACCAGGGCTGCAGACACGTTGAGGGAATCTCCACAGGAACAGGGACTTTCTCAGGTCCAGAAGTATGTGGTAGAACTGTGAGGACTACCAAAGGAGGTGCAGAAATGTCCTCAGAAGGTATTCTACTACCGGGGCAGTAATGTCTCAAAGCAGCCTTAGTAGCAGTGTCTAAATAATAGTCTTGAATTGCGAAATCCCCATTAGTATTATGAGCCACCCAAGGACAGTCCAGCAAATACAGGTTACTCACCTGTAACAGGAGTTCTAGGAATGGTATATGTTGTTCATCCACACTGTCTGGCAGGTTCCTTGCTGCTTTAAATCTTGCGGAAGGTCTTCAAGCTGGCTCCTCCCACCCACCAGGGTGGTAAAACTCTTGGCTCTTCCCCATGGCCAGATCTAGCCAGCTGGAAGCCAGGTTGTGCGTTGAAGCCGGGGAGGTCGGGTGGGTCGTGTGGATGAACAACATATACCATTCCTGGAACTCCTGTTACACGTGAGTAACCTGTATTTCTAGGGACATGGATATGTTGTTCATCCCACACTGTCTGGCAGACTCCTAGCAGTTCTCCGGGAGGAGGAGCAAAGCACCTACTTAGGGAATAAAGACGGAGAACGAGGCCCCAAAACCAGCATCCCGGCGTGACTCAAGGTCGACGTGGTAGTGGGTGATGAAGGTATGCTGACTTCAGGTAGCAGCCTGCAGATTTCCTGGATAGGGATGTCCCTGGAAGCAGCTACCGGCGCAGCGGTATGGCGGGTAGAATAAGCTCATCCCTCTGGGAGGCTCCATGCCCGCCAACCCATAGCAGAGATCTATGCAGGAGGTGACCCACCTGCCTATCGTCCCGCTTGGCTGCAGGTCTGCCAGGTGCGGTTTCAGCGTAGGCGACAAACAGCTGGCGAACCTCTCCTGAACTTTAGCCATCTCGCCTTTTAATAAGCGCAGCGCTTCTAAGGTCCAAAGTATGGAGCCTATATTAGGCATCCGAGGTGTGACTGGGGTAGAACACTGGCAGAGTCAACACCTGGTTAGAGTGAAACTCAGACACCAGCTTCGAAGGAATTTGGTGGGGGCGCAGGACAACCTTGTCCCTGTGGAAGACCAGATAAGGAGACTCGATGGAAAGCCTGGAGCTCCCATCCTTCTGGCTGACGTGATAGCCACCAAGAAGGTGGTTTTCCACGACAGGTGGGAGATATCACACCTGTGCATTGGTTCGAATGGCCTGCCCATGAGCTTAGCCAACACCAGCAGTAGATCCCACGGACGGAGGTTCTCGCAATCGAGGGGATATATGATCAAGGCCTTGAAAAGCGCCCGACCACCTCTCCTGCATCACCGACTGCTTCCAAAGGCCCGCGCCTGGTGGGCAGAGATGGCAGCCAGGTGCACCTTAAGGGTCGCCGACCAAAGCCCTTGCTGAGAAAGGGACCACAGGTAGTCCAGAATGCTTGCCAAGGAACAGGAGGAAGGGTCCAGGTCCTTGCCCTGACACCAAATGGAGAATCTCTTCCATTTGAAGGCATAGCATTTTCTGATCGACTCATACAGGACGCCTCAACAACGTTGAGGACCTCGTCAGGAAAGACCCAAGGCCTGGAACTCTGGCAGCTCAGGAACCAGGCCGTCAGGTGCAGGATTGAAGGTCCGGATGGAATACCTTCCTGACTGAGATCAGGTCGTCCGGGCTGGAAGCCCGGGAGCCTGGAGCTGAGACTGAGGAGATCTGGATACCAGAACTGACGGGCCAGTATGGGGCTACCAGAATCACCTGCCCTTGTCCCTCCTTGCCTTGAGAAGCACCTCGTGGATCAAGGGAAATGGGGAAAGGCGTGAAGAGCCGGGGTCCCGGCTCCAGAAGGCATCCCTGCAGCGAGCCCTGCTGAGGGGGGCGGCATGAAACAGTCTCAGCTCGCGATTCTCCTGAGGCAAACAGGTCCGCCTGAGGCGTGCCCCAGTGGGAAAAGAGATCTGACTACCTCCAGCAGCAGAGACCGCTCGGAGACGCAGCCCCTATCCGGCTTAGGGCATCGGCCAGGGTGTTGGAGGCCCTGCCACTTGAATGGCAAGGAGATCCGCCTCCAGGCTGCGCGACAGTGACCAAATGCGGAGAGCTTCCTGCACAGAGGCATGGAGCGCGTCCCGCCCTGGCGGTTTAGATAGTACATGGTCGTGGTATTGTCCATCTGGACCTGAACCACTTTACCCGTAGAAGCGAACGAAGGCGGTGAGGGCTGAGCGAACCACTCGAAGCTCCAGCAGGTTGATGTGGCATCGGGACTCCCGAGGGGACCAGAGGCCGTCGCTCTGTGCTCCCAGATGGGCACCCAACCCATCAGAGGCATCAGTCGACAGAGAGACCGCGTCGGCTCGGGCGGACAAACGGGACGCCCCTGCAGATGTGCCGAGCGGTCCACGAATGAAGAGCGCTGCCACATCCCCTAGGTCACTGTCACTAGCTGATCCAACGGATCGGAGTCTGTGACCACTGGCCGCCAGTCCCCACTGAAGGGACACATGTACCAGCCGAGCCCAATGGACCACGCTGGTGCAGGCCGCCATGAGGCCCAGGAAGTCCCTGGCAGGCGCGATTGCCCAACCAGAAATGATCGGGCAAGGAGGACAAAACCGGCTCTGTCCGCGGGAGCCGTGCTCTGGCTCGAAGAGAGTCGAGCTCTGCCCGATGAAAAGTATCACCTGCTTTGGCACAAGTTCCGACTTGGCCTCGATTGATGAGAGGCCAATCTGAGAGCAAACCTGGAGGGCCAGATCTCTGGACCGCTCCGTCTCCGCTCTGGAGGGCTGCAATCAGCCAGTCGTCCAGGTAGGGTACACCGGACCCTTGTCGCTGCAGAAATGCTGTCACCACTGCCATGCATTTGGTGAAGACCCTGGGAGCTAGGGAGAGGCCAAGAGCATGGCCGGAACTCGTGAAGGGATCGGCTCCGCTCTGAAGCGGAGGAATTCTGATGAGAACAGAACCACGCCTCGCTCCAAGGATGGGATTATCTGAGCCACAGTGACCATCCTGAAGGTCCGAGACCTTAGGAACCTGTTCAGGTCGTGCAGGTGAGAATGGGCGCCAGCCCCCCGTTTTGGGACCAGGCATACCTGGACACAAACCCAGGGTCTGGAGGAGGGTCCGCCACCTTCCTGATCACCTCTTTTCGAGAACAGGCAATATCGGCTGGGCGGGCCAACAGTGAGGCTGCGGAGCCGTGAGCCCCCCCAGGCGATGGCCCGAAAGGGTGGGGTCTGCTGAACTCCAGAGGCAGGCCCTTTCCTACCACCTCCAACACCCAGCGGTCGGTGGTGATAGCGGACCAGGCGGAAAGGAAGTGGCGGAGCCCTCCCCCACAGGGGCGCCCAGGGGAGTTACGGGGTTGGGGCGACACCCCTCAACCCGTCACCGGGCAGGCTTGGAGGAGGGACCGCCGAGGGACCCCTGAGCCTTTACCTCCCTGCTTCCTGTTGGAGGAAGCCGCAGGCTTGGGTTTGGGATGCCAGCAGGAGCCTGCTGGCCCTGCTGCTGATGCTGTTGGGCCGGACGTGCGCTGGCGCAGAAGGACGAAAGGACTTGTGCTGCTGCTGGCCCGGCCCTTGTCCTTCTGGGCAGAGGTGACCAAGTCCAGGGTGGCACTGGACTTTTCGATCTGCTGGAGGTGACCTTCCACCCAAGGCTGAAGAGGTTGGTCCCCAAGAAGGGGACATCCGCCAACTTGTGCTGGGTATCCGCTGTAAAGGTGGATATCCTCAGCCATGCCCCTGCGCGCATGGGCCACTGCGCCGCCACTGATCTGGCACAGGAATCTCCTAAGTCCATAGCTGTCTGGAGCTGCTGCTTTGCCACTGCCCTACCCTGGTCCCGGACCTGCCGGACCGTGGTCTGAGGTTGTCCGAAGATGAGGATCCCTCATCCAGGAGCCCATGAGGCGTGGGAGAAGTGTGCCATCAACACGCCGAGCTGGCCTGGAGGAGGCCAAGGGAGGGCAGGATACCTTGCACCCGGTGTAGTCCAGCTTTTGGACTCCTTGTCAGGGGGCTTGTTCACGCCCTGGCGCTCCCGGAACGCGAAAACGCCATCAGTGACGAACCCCTCCGCAGAGGGTGCTCCAAAACACGGGCAGAGAGCCGGTAGGGACTGCATACTTCCTGGCCATCCTGGCCGGGTGCAGGACAGGAAGCAGGCCGCTGCCAAAGCTCACGCTGGCCGACAATGGCCTCAGCCACAGGAAAGGCCTCGTGGGTGAATCCCTTCGGTCCAGTATCTCTGTTGGGGAGCATGGCCCGCTGGACACGGCTCGAGCTGCATCCCGTGGACTCCGAGATGAGACAAAGCAGACCCATGAAGGACGATGGGCTTTCGTTCAGTGACTGGCTCGGAGGACTCCAGGTCAACCTGCCTGGAGAATAGGGAGAGTCGTCGTCGGACTCGAAGAGTCCGCAAGAGCTGCCTAGGGCCTGAGCCACCCTCCACCTGCCGAGGACGGTCGGGAGGAGGGTGACTGACAACCTGTGGGGCAGGCCTTGAGCCGACCGAAGTCCTTGGTTGGTGCCCTCGATTTCAGTCTGTGGAGGAGGAGGTCCCACCACAATCGGTGGGGCAGCAAGTCTAGGCCCAACAACCAGCTCCAGACATGGGCATCTCGACTGCAGCGAGAGGTTGTTTCCGCCGATCGGGTGACAGCCACTTGATGGCCGGAAGGCCGGAGTCGACTTAGCCCCGGACAAAAGTAACTGCTGCCACAACAACTCTCGTAAGCGTCGGCGCAATTTGAGCGAAGCCTCTCCTCATCCGAGGAGGAGCGGCGTTGCCATCTACTCGGTGCCGAGACCGTCGATGTCGGCGGGATCGGCTGGACTGAAAGAGGTCAGAGACCAAGACGAGAACCTCGGTGTGTCCGAGGCAGGTCTGGGAGGGAGCAGAGGACACCCTCCTCCCTCGGCTGGGACGGCTTAACGGGGACTGCTGCACCGATGGCACAGGTTAATCCTCGGTTTCCACGGGGAACTGGCGAGACGGGTTGTCGGCCTCACCAGTCGACAAACCGTCCGATGGGTCGAAAATATCTCAACGCGTTGATGGCTGTCTCGGCCGCTGACCTGGAGGGACGCCGTGAAGCCAGCAGCCTTAGCCGCAACCTCGACCAAGTCGACGGTCGGCTGTCCGAGGGGGACCTCTCCCGCTCCCACGAATGCTGACGATGGGACTTACCCTTGGGATCCTTCTTCTTAGACCGAGAGGAATGTCCGATGGCCCTCTCCCTTCAGTGGAAAGGAATGGCAAAGCTCCTTGAACGAAGCAGAATACAAGGTACCCAAGGCGAGCGGATAAATGCCGCGTGACTGGAGGAGGAGGAAGATGCGGCCTGGGCCGCCTCCTCCTCGAGGGCGATCATCTGCTCGAGCTGCTCAGCCGAGCCAGCAGTCATGGTAACTGCCCAACGGGCCTCTTTCGACTTAACCGCGGGTAGCGCTTCTCAGGCGCCCAAGCTTCAACCGAGCAGCGGTCCTCCAAGACGTTGGCTCGAGAACGAACAGCAAGATTCGCAGGCCTGCGGATCGTGTTCTAAGCCGAGGCAGTAGATGCACGTGGAGTGCGGATCCGGTCCTGGACATCATCTGCCCGACGGGCACATCAAAACCGAGTCGATTTGTCCATCACAGCCACGAGAAAAGGAAGACTGAAGTCTTGAAAATTTTAAAACGAGTTTGGACGAACCGAAGAATTGGGATCCAGTCTAACACGAAGCGTTAGGAGGGAACCTGAGCTTCCCAGCTGTAAGAAGATTCGCGCCATGGGGCGGAGCAGAGAGTTTTACCACCTGGGTAGGTGGAGGAGCCAGCTGAAGACCTTCCGGCAAGATTTAAAGCGGCAAGGAACCTGCCAGACAGTGTGGATGAACAACATATCCATGTCCCTAGAAATGAATGATTTTCTTCCATAAGCTACACTTAGCAAGATGGTGACAATCTGACATAACATGACCCAACTCCCCACACTGCGCACACATCAAAGTATCACAAGCCCTGCTCAAATGTCTGCCAGAACCACACTTATAACAATGACGTGGTTGTCCAGGATAAAAATGAAACCCTTGTCTCTACCCAAATAGAAACAACTGGGAAGATGTTGAAGCCCATCATCAGATTGTGACAAAGTAACTATATCTCCAACCCCATTCCAGACACCTCTGAATCTAAAATTGGTTCAGGGTTACCCTGAATAGAACACCGCTTTCCAGCCAATAGGTAATATCAACCACATTCACCCTCATTCTGAAAAATACTGTAATAACCTTGAAAGATTGTTTAGTAAGGGAATAGCTTGAAAGTGAGTCCAAGCAGGGTTAGTTTTCAATAGAGCATATTTCATCCAGAAACTATTTAAATTATCCGGAGAACGAAAACTAATGTCATAAGTGGACTCCCCTGGGGTATGTATCACGGCATATACCTCAGTGGAGAAAACTCAGTATTTGTTTCAATAAAACTTTCCACATAAAACCGATCAGGTATAGTGTCTACGGTCCCAAAAACCAGAATCTCACAGCGTTGCGACGTTTAGCCAAAGATACAGGTTTGTGAAAAGACTAGCGTAGGTAGGAGCAGTTAAGTTAGGGCACGGAGTCTGAGTCCATATTTGCTCGGTTAACCCCAATGTCATTATTCGAGCCAGGTCTTGGGCCTGTGGAACCACAGGGCCTCCTCATGTAAGGTTCTCAATAGGAGAGAAGGATATAGTATCAGAACCAGGAGTAGTAGGAGGCAATTTGGGAGCAGAAGCGTCTATAGAGGGGTTCCCCGCTGTTGTCTCTGTAGGAAGTATAGAAGGTGCAGCCCCAGAAACAGTAGCGTTAATAACAAGGAGGGTACATCCCCACAGACAAATCCCAGAAGTATCACAGTCTGGAAGTGGAATTTGGGATCTGCAACCCACTGACCTGCCCTATTCAGAATCCAGCCAGCCTGTGCTAGGGCTCTCGCTCTGGAGACTATCGCTGGTCCTGTGGTAACTGAGCTGCTGGGTCTGGCTCCACTGCTGGAGAATGTAAAACCGAAGAACCGGTAATATGGAAGCTACGACAAAACCTTAGTTGAAGACACTGAAGTCGGGATGGAGACCTGTACGGCTGCTTCATTTCCCTTCCTCCTGCACGTAGTTGTGCTATTGCGGAAATCAGTTTCAGCCTGCAACAACAGATCCCGCTTATGCTGAACAAGAAGATCCACATCAATGTCATTTTCCACTGCAGGTATCGTACGATCCATAATTTTCAATTCCAGGTGTACTGGGGCACCGATGTTCCCCTAATACCGATGGACTCCATCGTGCCCTGCCTCCAAAGGCGGGGGTCCAGTACTAAAAGCTGGCCATCTAAAAGGTGCATCCCAGCAGTACCATTCTCCCCGCCGAGCGCCAGGCCTCGCCTGCGCTGTACCTCTCCGTCGCTGTCTCTTCCATCTGACAGTCTCCGTGAGACACAGCGCCACCCATCTACAGAGCAGGGAAATTTCCGGTGTCCTGGCCAAATTTTCCTCATTCGCTAAAAATACCACCAACAGCTTAATCTGGTTCAATTTCAGTTGCTTATCATCTGTATCCCCTCCACCCGGTCGCCCCTGAAAAAGGGACTTCTAGGCCTAGTGGGCTTACGGGTCAAAAAATTCAACAAACAAACAGCTTGCCATATCCTTTCATTGTTTGCCTTGTTCGGTACCTTGAAAATCCCATGACTTTTTGGATTTGGACCATCATCTCATGAAAAGATGGGTCATCTGGAGGAGAGGTATCCACCTGGAGGCATAGGTCCTCATTTACAGAGGAAATGGTAGAAAGACGGACTGGGGTTGGAAGTCCAAGTCCGTAGATCCTCATCCTCCAAATTTCCAGTGAAATCTGCTGGAAATTCTGCCTCATCTGATAGGTAATTATCTACATAAGAAGGGGTGAACAGGGTGGAGAGGGTCCTGTCATCCTGGAAACGTTCGGTGGAGGGTAGGGAACGGATGGATGACCGCTCCCCTGGATCAGGAGGCAGGAGAATTCCTATTGGCTTGTAGAACCTGCTGTACCACTGAGGCTATGTCCACTGAAGAAGGGGTTTCTGAGAAACCAGGGATTGTGGAGGAAACTGGACGGAGGTACAAGCAGGTCTAGCACTTGGGTGATGAAGCTCAGGGTCCTGGTCCCAGTCCGCCTAGCCCCTATGAGAGAATGGTTGTGAGGGAGGAGGGCAGTATGAATTGCAATGCAGTAGGCTTCCCCATGGGAGCGACCCCTCATCGACAGGGCAGCAAGGGAAGAAGCAGTAGAATGCTTAAATGAAGCCGTCCGTCGATGGAAATGACCTCCAGTTGACAGAATGTCGATGGAACCAGCAAATGGTTCATCAGGAACTGCCAAAGAGTGCTGGAAAGTGCAGTCTACTAGAGGGTGAAACTCCCATTGATGAGGAGTCAGTTTTAGAGGGCATCGTTGATGGTGGCCATCGTACTAACATTTGCCCAAAGAGGAGGAGGAGGGCTTCTCCTTCTCTTTTGTACCTTTAATGGGAATCAGTGAATGGGGAACCCTTGGGACGGGCCTCCTGATTCTCTAACGAGAATTTCTGCTCCATAAGGTAGACTCAATCTCCTGCAGCCGTCGTCGATGGGTTGCCTGGTTGAAGTCCTGGCACTGAATGGAGAGATAGTGTCGTGTGTGGGTCCCAGACACTTTTACAACCGTGGTGTGGTTGCTGAAACGGTAGATTTTCCTACTGCAACGACAAGACGCAAATAGTGCTGACTTGTTTGTAGATTCTTTTGACATTCGTCGATGTAGTAAGTGAAATGGAAAATTTCTGCTTCTAGCTCAAGTTCTTGTTGATGACTGCTGCTCTCTGAACTAGCTACTGCATGCAAGATGAAGACGGTGGGAAAATGAACTGAGGATACCAGGGACTGCCCACTCATATAGGAAGCAGAAGATGATGTCATGTGTGGGCAGCCCTGGAGAAAGACTGCTAGAAGAGACTGCCGTGCACCACCTTGCCCTCTGGCGATCACCCAAGTGTATTACCTGCTGCAAGAGATCACCCTGTGGAAGCTCTACTGTTACAGGTGAGTAACCTGTTTTTCTAGGGATGTGGGTATAGTATAATAGCCACACTCTGGCAGACTCCTAGCAGTTCTCCCGAGACGAGGCAAGGACACACCCTATTTTGTGAAACAAAGATTGGAGAACTGAGGTCCAAAACCAGCATCCAGGTGTGACTCAAAGCCGATGTCTTAGTGGGAGATGAAGGTGTGTGCTGACTTTCAGGTAGCAGCCCTGCAGATTTCCTGGATAGGGACATCCCTGGAAGCAGCCACCAAGGCAGCGGTACAATAGGTGGAATGAGCACTTAGCCCACGGGAGGTTCCTACCAGCCAACCCACGGCAGAGGTCGATGCAGGATACAATCCACCTGCCAATCACCTGCTTAGATGCCAGTCTGCCAGGTGCGGCTTCAGCGTAAGTGACAAACAGCTGGCGAACCTTTCCGTGAACTCCTTATAGTAGGCAAGCACTTGTAGGGTCCAAGATATGCAGCCTGTGTTCGGCCTCCAAGGTGTGGTTGGTGAAGTGCACCGGAGATTAATCACCTAGTTAAGGTGGAAATCTGACACAACCGAGAGGAACTATGAGTTTGGCTGAAGGACAACCTTGTCTCTGTGGAAGAGCAGATAGGAGACTCCACCAAGAGCAGAAAGGTGAGGGAGATCGCTCAAAGACAAGAACTAAAAATTACTCACCATAGTATTCTTTCTTCCAGGAAATTCACTAATATTATTAACTTCTGCAGTATCCCTTTAACACAACACGGCCCTGGAAAGAATGGAACTATATGCAAATGATGGAACATTTGCCAATCATTCTCAAAAGCTGCCCAGCTAACTGCATATGTTTTAACTCCTCAGATTGACGGAGCCTGCAAAGAGGCCCCAGTATAAGAAAATTCCATTAACACCAACAAAATGCCTCACTGGGGCAACTACCACAATATTAACAAACACCCTTTCAATGTCAGAATCACCTGAAAAAGGGAAACAAAGACTCAACAGGGCTAGACAAAGATAAAGAAGAAGAAGTATGCCATTAACTGGCACCTCCACAATTGATTAATCAGCCAGGGATGTGAGATCTCTTGTTCTAGAAGGGAGGTAAGGGTAGGAAAGTTGATAATATTAGTGGATCCCCTGGAAGAAAGAAGATTACTACAGTGAGTAATTTTTCGCTCTTACCCAGGAATCTACTAATATTATTAACTTCTGTAGATGAAGAAGCAGTACCTTTGGAGGTGGGCACAGAACCATTTAATAAAGAGCCTCTGCAGAACTGCTGTGCCAAACCTGGCCTCATTACTAGACAAGTGTCCAGGAAGAAGTGCCTTGCAAATGTGTAGAAAACTTCAAGGTAACTGCTGTACAGAGTTTCAACAGGGACCTCCCTGGCAGCTGCAACAAAGGTAGCAGTAACCGTTGTGTAATGAGCTCTTAATCCTGATGGAGCTCCTTTTCCCACCATGGAGATGCAAAGCTGGTTACACTGAACTATTCACAAGTGCCAGTACTTTTGGGAGGTGCATAGTCTTTGCCCGTGATCTTCATAGGTCAGGAGAGCACGCCCGTCCTGCCTGTGATCCTTGGTACGATTTATGGCAATAGAAAGGTTTCTTTGTATGCCTGTAATGCATGGTTCGTCTTTGCCTGGGAAAGAATGCTCAGTGAAGAGACTGGCAAGGTAACGGACTTGTCCCAGTGGAGTTTGATACGATTCTGCAAGGACCCCCCTTTTTTTTTGCTCTCAAAGCTACCTAGTCTCTAAGGCCAGAGATACAGTCATCTTCATACAACCCAATTTTGGATCTCACTGACCCTCGGCTGAAGTGGTGACCCCAGAAAAACTTAAAACCCTGGGGTTGAAGAGGAAGAGCATGAGCTTAACCATGTAGGGGTTCTGGGTCCCAGCTGGCACTGGTGTCCCGTGTGGGAATACAGGTAAGACAGCTTCTTATAAAGTGAAGACTGGAATGAATGCCAAGGATGGTTCCTTCCCAGGAGGGGCATGAGCAGGGACTGAAAACCAATGTAGCCATGGGTCAAGAGCAAATACCAGTGAATGCTGATATATAAAGTAATCCCACAAAGCTGGAATATCTGCTAGTGTTGATTCCAGACCTTGGGAGAATGCCCAGTGTAAAGCCTTCTCCCTTATTGCAACACAGGCTTTTTTTTTTTTTTCAAAGGATTCTCTGTGATCCGTTAAAGACACCCATGTGACTCACTAAGAGATGCAAAAGCATATTCTAAATACCAAAGAGTGAAGCCTAAACCCCAGGAACCAGTGGCATGACTCTCCCAGGCAGAGGTCAACAGGCTGTGATCACGGGGGCAGGGGGCATAAAGGCTTGGCCACAGACAGAGAAGACAACAGTAGAAATATTATAGCTGCAGGGTCACAGTACTAATGGAACCCTTTATACTGGCTGGGATCACAGTGTAATGAATACTCTGAATGGCTACAACAGGAGAGAGGCATACCAATGCCTCCCCAAACCATACCAGACGCAAATCAAACAGGGTACCATGCCCTGTGTGGTGATCCAACGCAGGACTGAGGCAGGTGATGATTCGCATCAGATGCACAGAGATTTATCACTGAGGTAAGCCACCCTCTAAATCCTTGAGCAGCATCTGCTGCTCTGGAGCCACTCATGATGAGCCTGATCTGACCGCTAAGGTCATCTGCTAGATGTTATTTGTTCCCAGAAGACTGATAATCTGTAGGAGCACTGGGGTGATAGGGCCTCCTTATATCCTGCACCTGTGGAGCAGGAAAAGATTGTGTCCCTCAAGTCCACAAATGTAGTGCAGTATGGTAGTATTCATGCTGAGTTGTACCACCCTACGCCAATGTAGGGGAACCAAGGTTTTGTAGGGATAGGAGACATTGCCTCTAGCTCCTTTAGGCCTATGTGCTGCAGCAACTCCTAAAGACTGTGGGTGATGCCCCACATTGATGGGCAAACCAACAGTGAAGATGCCGCTGTTAAGGAGCACAGACGGAGACCCTAGTGGGAAACTTACTTTATTATGAGGAAGGAAAGATCCCTTATCTGGTGCAACTTGGCTCTGAGGGAACCATCAGTGTTTTGTCTGAAAACTGTTGTCCAATAAAGTACCTGTTGCGAAAACCAAGTAGTCCAGTGAATATAGGCACTGCTATGGTGCAGAGCTTGGTTAGCCTTTCCTGGTTGGGGAAGCCCTTCCCACAATAGTAGTCAGCTCCTTTAAGAAAATGCAGTGACTGCACAGAGATTAGAACAGGTTTTTCCATTTTGTTTTTTTTGAGACCCTGAAAAAGAACTCATTTATGGGGAAGTCTCCCATCACTAGCCAGTCATCCAGTTAGGGTAATAAAACTGATCCACCCAGTTTTCTGCCAAGAGCAGGGTTCATTTTGGATACTGATCCATATGAAGCACTTATCAGCAGAGCCCAGAAATGGGTCACAATGTAAACCCAACCAGAGCAAGAACAAACAGCTGAAAACCTTTAATAGAGGCCTAAAGAAAATTGTATGGAAATTGTCTCTAAAACCCACACCAAGAAGGACCCTGTAAGGGAGTGATGGGAGTTAAAGGAAAAATACTGGAGCCTGGGGACTCCTCAAAGGATCCTATTAAAAATCCCACTTGTTATAATGCTGGCATTATTGCCAAAGATCTTTATCACCAGGTATAAAAAGAGGGTGGGTCCCACTGCCAGGCCTGAGACCAGGTTCAGGGGTTTTGCTGCAGTTGTGGCTGAACTTTTTCAGCCTGGGAGCCCTCCTTGGACACCTTTCCCCCTACCTTTGTCTGTAGGGTACTGGATATGCCGTGGGGCAGTCTGGATATGAGGAAGAGGTCTGCTGCCCGATGCCACACCTTACCTCCCCGTCCACCGGCTTAGAGAAAGGAAGGTTTCTCCTTGTTGTGCTCCTGAAAGTGGTGTTACAAGTATCCACCTTTTCAAGTAAGCCTCAGTTTGCTCACCAAAGAGTGAGTTGTTTTCCACCAGAAATCCATGTCCCTGGCCTGGGTATCAGGAGTCAGGTCAGTTGTCCTGAGCCAGGCAAACCTCTTGAGGGGCTATAGAACCAGCCATCAATCTAGCAGCAGTGTCGCTGATATCAGCTGCCATTTGAAATTTGAAGCCTCAAGGCCCAGTCTGGCAACTTCAACCAGGTCTGGCCCTGTTAGAAGAATTCCTTTGCAAGGTGTCCAGTACTGACTGCCACTAGGTTTTTGGTACTGGGCAGCGTATGCCTGGTAACTGGCCTGTCTGTCTGCCAATGAAGTTGACAGGTAGCCCTTTTAGCCATAGCATCCATTTTCCTTGAATCCTTCTCAGGATGGTGCAAGGACAGAGGTACTCTAGCATTTTCACATGTGACTGTTGAGCGACACCCTGGTGCTCGGGGTGAGGAACAGAAACTCAGCCCCTGTCCTGTCAGGCTGATACTTCTTGTCACTCTTTTTGTCGACAGGAAAAACAGTATTTGGTGTTTGTAATATAGTCATAATGTCCTTCTTAAAGAACTTACGGAGGGAAGTATGAGTTTTTAGTGGGTGTCAGCCCCATTAATTCCATACATTTAGCTTCCTCCTCATCTTGCACCTCCTCAGTGGTGACAAGGCCAGGATTTAACCATTTTCCTCACAAATGCAAAATGTGAGGAATTATTCTCAGAAGGTCTGGGAGGTGAACTGAACTCCTGTTCAGGAGAAACTTGGGTTCAATTCCTCCTTCTGCCTCGACTCTTCCAGTTCCCCACGCTCCAAATGTTCCAGAAGTGGAGGGAAAACAGAGGCAGATGATTTCCCTGCCGGAGCCTGAATAGGTGGCCGAGGCGATACTAAGCATTGCAGAACCTGAAGCACTTGTAGAGCCTGTGTTAAGTCAGCAGGCAAAGCGAAGAAGCAGGCACTTGAGGGGTCCCTTGTTGCTTTCCATGAGAACCTCAGTGTGTAGTTTTCTCAACTTTTGTCAGGCACGGAGATTAGCCGGTTCAATGCTCCTTTTACTAGAGCCCTCACCCACATTAGGGGCGGTAGAAGAGGCTCTACCAGTTTCATCCATATTTTTAAAGGGAATGGACTGGTCAGAGCCCATGGCACCCTTTAAGACATTTTGCAGCCTTTCCCGATGTTTTCAAGCGTCTTGGGGAAAGGACTTGCAAATATTACAATCCATAGAGAGATGTTGTTATCCAAGGCAGACAACACAAAGGTCATGGTTGTCTGCTTTGGCAAATACCTCTACATGTTGTAAATTTTTGAACTCTGAGGGTCCCGTTTTCCTTTCAGGCTTTTCTGACATTTTAAGAGAGCTAGAGAAAACAGGAACGCAAACTGTTAATTCAATTTGAAAGTTGCGTTGGTTCAGGAACCAAGAAAAATTCAAAACCTCTCGCTAGAGTCGTCACAGTAACTGGAGACCAGGAAAAGAAACTGATAACTCGGTTCAAAATTAACATTTTATTTAAAACAAAACGCTGGAAAAGCAAGCAAGAGACAGTACGGAAAGGTTCCGATTAAATAATAACCTCGGTTCCCCGGTTTCACGTAAACCAAGAGGAACCGATTAACTAAAATACACCAACAAAGGAAAATGTAAAACTGAAAACCAAACTAGGCAGTAACTGAAAAGAAATAAATAATACTTAAGTTTTGAAGGAAAATACATCAGGAACGACAGAGGAAAAGGAAACTCCAGGGCATTTTGACTTACAGGTGGAGAGAAAAATCTGAGGCGTTAGAACACAGGCAGTTGGGCTGGGCAGCTTTTGAAAAATGGCACGTGGCAATGTTGTCTTACAGGGACACAGCAGAAGTTAATATTATTAGTGGATTCCTGGGGTAAGAATTTGCAATCTAAAAGATTTTTAAAAGCAAAGGGCCTATTCAACGTGAGAGCAGTAAGGTGGGAACCTTCTTCCAGTGGAAAGGAAGATTTGACATCATAAGGTGATGCTAGGGGAGTTACCACCTGGGTGGGTGGGAGGAGCTAGCTTGAAGTCATTTCAGCAGTATTTAAATGGAAAGGAACGCTGCGGAAAGTGTGGGTAGTACACCATATCCACATTCCTAGAATAAGAACTTACCGTGAATAATAGATCTTCAAGGGAATCTCATCAGGTCACACCTATCGAACTAAGCTGTCAGGTGCTAGGATTACATGGAAGCTTTTCTGTAGCAGTCTTGTATGGGCTTCCTACACCAACGCATATGCCGATGTCCCTTATCCCACGTAAGCATGGGCAGCCCTGCTCCTCCTTTCCCTCCACTGGAGACCAATAAGCCAGGCCTCCTGCTAGAGGGAGAGAGAGAAAGGAGCCCTGCTATAATGAGGGCTGGAGCAACCAGAAAAGGAAAATTACGCACTACCGTAATTCTTGATCTTCTTGGACCAGTCTCCACCACTCATTCACACTAGTGGAATTAGCGCGGAGGCACTAAGACCCATCGGGAGCAAACTTTTGCTGGAGGGTGTGTGAGACGGCACCGCGAGACACGGGCAACATGAAAGCGGTTTGCTGTAATGACCATCTCAGCGACGCACCCTCCAAACCGCCAGTACCTTTTTACCAAGGAGGTGCAGCGCAACTAACGTAAAGAGTAAACCCAACATTAAAACGGACATAAGATAGTCCGTATGACCCGATAAGAAGGGTCAGCAAAGAAGTCCTCACGGCCTAAAGATTTGAGGGAGTGAAGACCAATACAGCGTGAGCTCGGGATGGAGGGAGGAGTGAATGAGTGGTGGAGACTCGTCTAAGAAGATCAAGAATTACGTAGGTACGTAATTTTCCTATCTTCTGGACATAAGTCTCCACCACTCATTCACACTAGTGGGAGAGTACAAAGCTGATAATCCCAAAAGGGCGGCAGGAGAGCCAGAGCTCACGCATCTAAGATAGAAGCCCATTAGGGACAGTTCTGCAGTCATGCGGAATGTCGCCTAGCATGAACATCCAGTGCATAGTGCTGTAAGGTATGCACTGAGCCCAGGTGGCGGCTTGCATATATCTGCAATTGAACATTGCGACTTCCGCCTAGGGATGCCAAGAACCGCCTTAGTAGAGAGAGCGTATTACTCTACCTTCTAATTTAACTTGAGCCAATGGAATAGCAATGACGAAGGCATGCCACTAACCATGAAGAGATGCATCTAATAGGACAGGTTGACCCAGCCGGTGTCGCTGAAAGAAACGAACAGTTGCTGAGTCTTGACGAACATCCTTGGTTCTATCTAAATAGAACCGCAAGGCTCTCTTAACATCCAAGGAATGAAGAGCCTGCTCCCTTCATTTTGGAAATTAGCAAGAAGCGGAAGTACCAGAGGTTGGTTTAGATGGAATTCTGACACAACCTTGGAAGAAATTTAGGATGAGTACGGAGAACTACCTTGTCTTTATGGAATACAGTATACGGAGGGTCCGTGAACCAGGGCATGTATCTCAGAGACCCCAAGTGGCTGAGGTAATGGCCACCAGGAAGGCAGTCTTCCAGGTAAGAAATTTTAGCTCACAGGTAGCTAAGGGTTGAAAGGCTTCCAGTGAGCATGTCCAGCACCAGGTTAATGTCCCAGGCTGCAACTGACGCTTAACAGGGGTCTGTATGGAGAATCCCTTTAAGAAATCTCTTCACTATAGGCAACTGAGCCAGAGTTATGAAGAAACCGCTCATGGAACGCTGAGATGGCACTAAGGTGAACTTTAACTGTGGAGTACTGAAGACCTAAGTTTGACAGGTCCAAAAGATACTCCAGAACCTTGCCAGGAGGACAGGAAAAGAGAGTTCCAAGAGGATTTTGCACACCAGAGAGAAAAAGCGTTTCCATTTGGAAGCGTACGTTTTGGGTGGCTGGCTTCCGAGCAGCCAGAAGGATGTCTGGGACTCTACGAGAGACGTTGAACCGATTCACTTCTATCTCTTCAGGAGCCAAGCATGAAGGTGAAGTGATTTCAGGTTGGGATGGACCAACGAACCCTGAGTCAAAAGACTGATTTGCAAAGGAAGTGGTCTCGAGAGGCAGGCTGCCAACATACTGTTGAGTAGAGGAAACATAGTTGCCGAGGCCAGGAAGGAGCAATGAGAATCATCTTGGTCCCTGAGACTCGAACTTGAGGAGTACTCTGGATTAGAGGAAGTGGTGGAAAGCGAAGAAAGCGCTTTGTCCACCGTAGCCTGAACGCATCCTGACAGAAAATGCCAGGCCCTGGATTTCTGGAGCAGAAGAGAGGCAGTTTTATGCTGAGTGGGGATGCAAAAGGTCCAGGTCTGAGTCCCCATCTTTGAACAGGGACCGAGCTACAGCTGGATCGAGGACCACTGTGAGGGTCTGCCTCCGCTTCTGCTGAGGTGATCTGCTAGGTCGCTTGTATACCTGGCAGATAAATCGCTGAATCAGAGACTTGTGCTCCAAGCACCACTCCCACACCCTCATTGCTTCCTGCAAAGGGATAAGAATGAGCACCGCTTTGCTTGTTGGATGTAATACATCACTGCTTTGTTGTCCGCTTGAAGGAGAATGTTCTTGTGACAAAGGACATCCTTCAGAGCTCGGATTGCATAGAGGATCGCTGTCATCTCCAGGACATTTATGTGGAGATGAGTTTCGAACTGAGTCCATACACCTTGAGTGTGGAGGGAGAGACAGTGAGCTCCCATCCCTTATGGCGCGTCTGTGGTGATGGAGATCTGATGATCTGGGGAGCAAAGGGAATCCTTCCAGAAGATTGTTTGAGACCACCAGGTGAGAGACCTTAGGGCTCCGTCACCTTGATGGGATAAGACTGGGGTGAGAGGTCGGGACCACTGAGTGGAGAGCATCCATTGGGTGGTTCTCATATGCAGTCGGGCCAGAGGGACAGTGAAGACCGAGGACGCCATGAGACTCCAACATCGCGCTGCATCGAGAGAGCTGTAACCGGATTGGTTCTCCCTGATGTAACGGGCCATTCAAGGATGTCGAGTCTCTGTCCTCTGGAAGGAAAGTTTCGCTGAAGAGGTGTCTAGAAGCTGCCCCATGAAAAGGAGCCTCTGGGAGGGTTGCAGTTGAGATTTTTTCAAATTCAGCAGAACTCCATGGACGTGAGAAGACGAGAAGTCGCTTGCATGAAGCCTTCCAAAGTCCCTTGGACGGAAGGGGCTTGCTAGAAGCCAATCGTCCAGGTAGGGAACACTCGAGTCCGACACTTTCCTGAGATGCGCCATGAGAAAGGAAAATTACGCACTCCACTGAATTCCTGATCTTCTTGGACGAGTCTCCACCACCATTCACACTAGTGGGATTGGCGCCGGAGGTACTAAGACCCATCGGGAGCAAACTTCTTTTGCTGGAGGGTCGGCGCCAGACACGGGCGTCATGAAAGCAGCGTCGAGCGGTAATGACCATCTCGGCGACGAATTCTCCAACCGCCTCAGTACCTTTTTTACTGCTGAGGCAGCGCAACTAACTAAAAAGGGTAAACCTAACATTAAAAAACGGACATAAGATAGTCCGTGAGTTGACCCGTAAGAAGGGTCAGCAAAGAAGTCCTCACGGCCTAAAGATTTGAGGGAGTGAAGACCAATACAGCGTGAGCTCGGGGATGGAGGGGGTGTAGAATGAGTGGTGGAGATCGTCTAAGATGTCAAGAATTACGGTAGGTACGTAATTTTCCTATCTTCCTGGACATAAGTCTCACCACTCATTCACACTAGTGGGAGAGTACCGTTGATAATCCCCAAAAGTGGCGGGTAGAAAGCCAGAGCTCACGCTACTCAAGATAGAAGCCCATCAAGGATAGTTCTGCGGATAGCGAATACCGCCTGGCATGAATATCCAGTGCATAGTGCTTAACGAAAAGTATGCACTGAGCTCCAGGTAGCGGCGTTGCATATATCTGCAATTGGAACATTGCGACTCGCTAGGGATGTCAGCGACCGCCTCTAGTAGAGGAGCGACACTCTACCTTCTAATTTAACTTGAGCCATGGAATAGCAATGACGACAAGGCATGCACTAACCATGAAGAGATACATCTACTACGTACAGGTTGACCCAGCCGGGTGTCGCTGAAAGAAACGAACAGTTGCTGAGTCTATTAACATCCTTGGTTCTATCTAAATAGAAGCTAAGGCTCTCTTAACATCCAAGGAATGAAGAGCTCGTTCTCTTCATTTTGGAAATTAGCTATAAGCGGAAGTACCAGAGGTTGGTTCAGATGGAATTTGACACAACCTTGGGAAGAAATTTAGGATGAGTAAGGAGAACTACCTTGTCCTTATGGAATACAGTATACTTGAGGGTCCAGAACCAGTGCATGTATCTCAGAGACCCTGCTGGCTGAGGTAATGGCCACCAGGAAGGCAGTCTTCAGGTAAGAAATTTTAGCTCACAGGTAGCTAAGGGTTCGAAGGCTCGAGTGAGCATGTCCAGCACCAGGTTAATGTCCCAGGCTGCAACTGGACGCTAACAGGGGTCTGGTATGGAGAATCCCTTAAGAAATCTCTTCACCATAGGTAACTGAGCCAGAGTTAAGGAAGAAACCGCCTCCCATGGGAACGCTGAGATGGCACTAAGGTGAATTTTAACTGTGGAGTATTGAAGACCTAAGTTTGATAGGTCCAAAAGATACTCCAGAACCTTGCCAGGAGGACAGGAAAAGGGATTCCAAGAGGATTTTGCACACCAGAGAGAAAAACGCTTCCATTTGGAAGCGACGCTGCTGGGTGGCTGGCTTCCAGCAGCCAGAAGGATGTCTGAGACTCTGTTGAGACGTTGAACCGATTCACTTCTATCTCTTCAGGAGCCAAGCATGAAGGTGAAGTGATTTCAGGTTGGATGGACCAACTAACCCTGAGTCAGAAGACTGATTTGCAAAGGAAGTGGTCCGAGAGGCTGCCAACATACTGTTGAGCAGAGAGGAAACTATAGCTGCCGAGGCCAGAAGGAGCAATGAGAATCATCTTGGTCCCTGAGACTTGAACTTGAGGGAGTACTCTCTGGATTAGAGGAAGTGGTGGGGATCAAGGAAAGCTTTTGTCCACCGCAGCCTGAACGCATCCTGACAGAAAATGCCAGGCCCTGGATTTCTGGAGCAGAAGAGAGGCAGTTTTATGCTGAGTGGGATGCAAAAAGGTCCAGGTCTGGAGTCCCCACCTTTGAACAGGGACCGAGCTACGGCTGGATCGAGAGACCACTCGTGAGGGTCTGCCCTGCCTCCTAGCTGAGGTGATCTGCTAGGTCGCTTGTATACCTGGCAGATAAACCGCTGAATCAGAGACCTTGCTCCAAGCACCACTCCCACACCCTCATTGCTTCCCTGCAAAGGGATAAGAATGAGCACCTTGCTTGTTGATGTAATACATCACTGCTTTGTTGTCCGTTTGAAGGAGAATGTTCTGATGACAAGGACATCCTTCAGAGCTCGGATTGCATAGAGGACCGCTTCATCTCCAGGACATTTATGTGGAGATGAGTTTCAACTGAGTCCATACACCTTGTGTGGAGGGAGAGATGGAGCTCCCATCCCATTGGCTGATGCATCTGTGGTGATGGAGATCTGATGATCCGGGAGCAAAGGGGAATCCTTCCAGGAGATTGCTCTCTTGAGACCACCAGGTGAGAGACCTTAAGGCCGGCTACCTTGATGGGATAAGATTGGGGGTGAGAGGTCGGGGATCACTGAGTGGAGAGCATCCACTGGGTGGTTCTGTGCAGTCGGCCAGAGGGACAGTGAAGACCGAGGACGCCATGAGACCCAACATCATTGCATCGAGAGAGCTGTAACGATTGGTTCTCCCTGATGTAACGGGCCATACAGAAGGATCTCCCGGGTACTGTCACCTCTGGAAGGGAAGCCGCTGAGGAGGTGTCTAGTTGGCCCCTATGAAAGGGAGCCTCTGGGAGGGTTGCAGTTGAGATTTTTCAAATTCAGCAGAACTCCCATGGACGTGAGAAGACGGTAGTCGTTGCATCGGCTTCCAAGTCCCTTGGCCGAAGGGCTTGCTAGAAGCCAATCGTCCAGGTAGGGAAACACTGAGTCCGGACTTTCCTGAGATGCGCCCTCGAGAACTGCACTACTTTGTAAAACTTGCGTTGCCGAGGATACCTAAAGGTGGACTCTGAACTGATAATGCTGACCCAAAGCTACAAACCTGAGGAATTTGCTGGTGGCTCTAGGACGGGACATGCTGGCAAGCATCCAGCATATCCAGAGACGCCTTAGCCAGTCGTGTTGATGCAGCAAGGCAACAGGGCACCTAGGAACTCATCTTGAATTTCTCCTCAGAGTGAATTTGTTTAACTTCTGAGGTCTAGAATGGGCATCCCAGATTTCTTTGGAACCAGAAAGTAATGGGAGAACCTGTGTTTTCGGTGAGATGCGGGGCACCAGTTCTATTGCCCTGTTGTTCAGAGAGGCTCTGGATCTCCGCGTGAGGAGATCTGATTGAGAGGCCGACAACCTGGGTTATCGATGGGAGGACATTCGGGGGGTTCCAAGAAATTGGAGAGTAATCTGAATTATCCGAAGAACCTATTTGTCTGAGGTTATGGATTTCACTGGTTGTAGAAGTACATCAGACTACCTCCCACCGGAGGAGAAAGTTCCACCGGGCAGAGTGGATGGAACTTGGGCCAACGACTTATAAAGGTAGCGCTTGGAGCTTTTGGTCCCTCGCTTTGTGCTCGTCTTCTTTGAGGTTGGGCAGGTTGGCTTTCTTATGGAAGCTTCCCTGCCTCTGCCTCGAAAGGACTGACTGACTATGAAACTGACGTCTGTTCACATGCCCCAGAGGGGCAGGCGGAGGTCTGGCTAACTTAATGGTCGATCTAGTCTTCTGAGTGGCTCTAAGGCTTGCTCCACCTGAGGCCAAAAGAAAGGAGCCATCAAAGGCAGCGCCATCACCTGCTGCTGAGCATCATTCGTGAAGCCAGAAGTACGCAGCAGGAATGGCGCCGAGTACAAATCTCGGCTGCAGTTTATAGCAGTGTGCTGCAGCATCCATGGCTGCTTTGACCTGTTGGTTATTGACTCAATACCTCTAATAGCGGTCAGAAGAAGCTCTGACTTGGAATCGAATCTGGAAGAGCTTCAACCATTCTTTTTCATAGAGTGTTACAGGATATACTCATACTGAGAAAATAGCCTTGATAACTGGCACATGCATACTTAGAGTGGAGGCAGCAAAGACTCTCTTACCTAATGTATCCATCTTACGGTACCTTTTGTTAATAGGTTTAGTGTGTAGTTTTGAGGAAGACGACCTTGTCATTCTCTGCCAGGACTACAATAGGATCCGCAAAGGCTTGGGATGCCAAATGGGACGATCCTTGGGAGCCTGACTACTTTATCAATGGATTTAGCCACTGAGGGAATAAGAGCAGGGTTGATTCCATACCATTTGGAGACAGCTGCCCTAAGGAAGGCTGAATCGGAGGAGTCAAATCCAGAGGGTCTCCAAGCATGAAGATACTGAGTCTTAATATCTTCCCAGGATCATGTCTGTTAGTCTGGAGGAAAGATGGATCCCAGGTTCTCAACAGAGACTTAAAGGACAGGTCCTCACCACAGGCTCTGTAAAGCAAAGATCCTGTTTCTCCACTTCATCACCAATCGAAGGTCTGGGTCAGGCTCAACATGGTCTCCCTGATGGTCGCCGAGAATCTTGACCGTTTATTTTTTATGCAGTGGGGGATGCGCCCATCCCAGACATCGGACTGACCGTAGTCGGAACCCGCTGAGGAAGGCTGACGGACAGCCGACTGAACGGCACATCAAAGTCTCCCTACCGTCACCCTGACCTGCTCATGATGCGACTCCGTCCAATGGGCCGAGACTTCTTCAAATAAATTAAATTTAAATATTGAAAATTTTCTGAAAATAGAATAAAACTAAGGACTACATCATGATAATGTTACAAAAAACAAACAAAAACTATCGTAGTTTGAAGTTTGACTCCCACAAATGACGTGTCACTGAAGCGCACTTTCGACGAGCGGGGAAAAAAGGAGGCTGAGGCGGTTGGAGGTCGTCGCCGGATGGTCGTCGCTCGAGCACCGCTCAGTTTGTACGTCACCAGCAGGCGCGTCTCTGTGACCCTCAGCAAAAGTTTGCTCGATGGGTGCCAGGGCCTCGGCCAATCCCACTAGTGTGAATAGTGGTGGAGACTTATGTCCAGGAAGATCTACACAACATTTGCAAAACTGGCGAGGATAGCAAGACAGGACTCTGAACTGATAATGCTGACCCAAGCTACAAACCTGAGGAACTTGCGGTGGGTCGGTGGACGAGGATATGCTGTAAGCATCACCATATCAGAGGCCAACCAGCGTGCTGATACAACAAGGGTAACAGGGTACCTAGAAATCATCAACACTTCCAGGGAGAATTTGTTTAACTTTCTGAGGTCTAGAATGGGCGCATCCCCAATTTCTTGAACAGAAAGTAATAGAATCAAACCTGTGTTTAACGAATCGGGGGCACCAGTTCTGTGCCCTGTTGTTAGAAGGCCCTGGATCTCAGCGGTGAGGAGGTCTGACTGAGGGCCGACAACCTGGGTTGTCATCTGGGGGACAGTCGGGGTTTGAAATTGAAGAATAACCCCACATTATCGAAGGACCCATTGTCAGTTATGGACTACACTGGTTGGAAGTACATCAAGCGACCTCACGGAGAGAATTTCGGGCAGTGGATGGAACTTGGAGCACTTGACTCATAAGAGTAACGCTAAGACTTTAGGCCCTAAACTCTGCGTCTTCTTTGAGGTTGGGCAGGTTGGCTTTATGGGCTTCCTGCCTCTGCCTCGAGGACTGGCGACTATGAAACTGGCGTCTGTTTGAGAGAGGCAGGCGGAGTCTGCAACATAGCCGATCTAGTCTTCTGAGTGCCTCTAGGCTTGCTCACCTGAGGGGAAAGAAGCCATCAAAGGCAGCGCCATCACCTGCACTGAGCATATTAAAACAGAAATGCAGCCAGAATGGCGCGGTACAATCCTGCGGCTGCTGAAGAGAAGCAGTGTCGAAAGCATCCATGGCGGCTGACCTGTTGGTTGTGGACTCAATACCTCCTATGTGATCAGAAGCAGCTCTGACTTCAAGTCGAATCTGGAAGAGCAACCATTTTCATAAGTGCCACAGGATAACTCATACTAAAAATAGCCTTGATAACTGTGTCACATACTTAGAACAGAGCAAAGACTCTCTTACCAATATCATCTTCCAGAACTCTTTGTTAATAGGTCGAGCTGTAGTAGTTGAGGAAGAAACGACCTTGTCATTCTCTCAGGACTACAAGAGGATCCACAAAGGCAGGATGCAAAATGGGACGATCATGAGGGCTGAATACTTCTTATAATGGATTTAGCCACTGGGGAATAAGAGCAAATTATTCCATACCACTTGAGACAGCGTCTCGAAGGAAACTGATCGGAGTCAAATCGTAGGGATCGAGCATGAAGATATGAGTCTTAATATCTTCCCAGGATCGATGTCTGTCGTCTGGAGAGAAAAGTGGATCCCAGTTCCAGAGGACTTAAGACAGGTCTCGACCACAGGCTCTAAGAAAGATCCTGTATCCCTCCATCACCCACCGAGATAGGTCAAGCTCAGATCATCTCTGATGGTCCAGAAAGGACTGTTTGGACAGGAAGGTGAAAATTAGAGAGGAAATAGCAGAAAACAAAGTCCCAAGGGCTGCCGGCAAGGCAACAAAGCAGGCTGAAACGGCACGAGGCTGCAACGAAGAGCCTGTGACCCATAGCGCCCCGCGGGCGACAACAGCGCGGTGAGCCGGCACGCCCAGCGCCGCGACGCCCCCGCGCAACGCACGAAAAAGCGCCGTGGGCGACGCCACGATCGAACGCCCAGGCAGCGCCACGAGCAGCGCCGCCTATCCGGCACCACCGGCGGCGCCCTGAGCCAAGCGGCACAGCAGGCGCCGACAAGCCAACGAACCCTGCGAGGCGCGGAAAAGCAGGAACCTGAAGCTAGAAGAAACCGGAATAAGGGCAGCCGGTGAGGCCCCTGCGCCGCAACCATGCGAGGGAAACACCTAAGCACAGTCGCTGGCACGAAGAAGGCCACGCGACTAGGAAGGTGCAACCGCCCTACCTGATCGCCGGAGGGGCGCGAGGGCTCCGAGGCAACGAGCCAGGCAGAAGAACCAACCTCCGAGCCCATTGCTCCACAGAGCGGCCCACTGATGAAACTGCTCATCTCGAGTCCTACCTATGGCGGGGAGGGACTCCGATGTCGAGGACGACGATTACCGGAAGTTGGCGACTCGAAGAAGGAGACCGGCAACTAAGCGATAACCGGCGTCGCGCGCGAACATACCAGAAGGCGACCTCGAGTGATGCCTTCTCTTTTGACCTGTGGGCGAAGAAGAGCTCGAGGCCGAACGGTGCCGAGAATGCGACTGCTATTTTATGTCGTGCGGGGACCGCCCATCCCCCGGTCGGACTGACCGTTGTCGGAACCCGCTGAGGAGAAGGAGGCTGGACCGACCCAGCCCGGCTGACTGAACAGCTTTATACGAAGTCTCCCTACCGCCACCTGACCTGCTCATGGTCGCACTCAGTCCAGTAGGCCGAGACTTCTTCAAGTAAAATTTAATATTAGAAAAATTTAGCGAAAATAGAATAAAATTAGCGATACTACTTATCGTGATAAAGTTACAAAAAACAAACTGAAAACTATGCGCTAGTTTGAAGTTTGACTCCGGCAATGACGGCGTCGTCACTGAAGCGCGCTCGGCCGGCGGGAAAAAGGAACTGTGAGCCGGTTGGAGGTGAAATCGCTGAGATGGTCGTACGCTCGAGCGGCTGCTCAGGGCGCCCGTGTCTCGCGCCGACCCTCCAGCAAAAAGTTTGCTCCCGATGGGTCTTAGTGCCTCCGGCGCTAATCCCACTAGTGTGAATGAGTGGTGGAGACTTATGTCCAGGAAGATCAGCTGGATACAGAGATCCAGGGGGACAGCGAATGGGGCAGCATGACACAGAAACATAGAAGTTGACGGCAGATAAGGACTGCAAGGACCATCCAGTCTGACCATTTTTTCTACCTTATGAATGTGCCATAGACCTGTACTGTCAATGGCCAATCTATTCATACTCATCTTTATTGCTCCCTTATGCCTGTCCCATGCCTGTTTGAAGCCCTGCACTGTATTCATATCCACCACTTCCTGAGGTAGGCCGTTCCATGCATCCACCACCCTTTCTGTGAAAAAGAACTTCCTCACATTCCCCCTTAATCGGCCTCCCTCTAATCTCATGCTGTGTCCTCATCCTGCTATTTTTCTTATATTGAAACATGTTAAGACTCTTTCACCTTGTTAATGCCCTTAAGATGTTCGAATGTTTCGATCATATCACCTCTCTCCCTCCTTTGCTCTAGGGTATACATATTGAGCTCTGTTAATTTGTCCTTATATGTTTTCTGATGCAGTCCCTGCACCATTTTGGTTGCCCTTCTCTGGACTGCCTCCATTTTGTTAATGTCCTTGTGCAGGTGCGGCCTCCAGTACTGCATGCAGTACTCCAGATGGGGCATAACCAGTGTCTTGTAAAGAGGATCATTACCTCCCTCTTACGAACTTGGATACCTCTAATACACCCCAACATCCCTCTAGCCTTACCTACTGATTTAGTGGTCTGCTTGGATGATTTCAGGTCATCTGTGATGATGATGCCCAAGTCTCTTTCTTCCTTGTGATTGCCTGCAACTCCCTCCCAACCTATAGGTGGCTTCAGGTTTCTCTTCCCTATGTGCATGATCTTGCACTTCTTTGTGTTAAACCCCAGTTGCCACTCTTTTGACCATTTTGCCAGTTTATCCAGATCTCCTCATTCTGCCCACCCCATCTGGATCATCTAATCTGTTGCAGATCTTGGTGTCATATGAAATCAGACAAACCTTACTCTCCAGTCCATCTGCAATGTCACTGATGAAGATACTGAAGAGGACGGGCCCCAAGACTGATCCCTGAGGTACCCCACTTGTGACCTGCATCTCTGCTGACTGTATACTGTTTATCACCACTCTGTTTTCTGCCTACCAACCAGTTTGCCACCCAGTTGACCAACTTCTGACCCAGCCCGAGCCTACCCAGCTTATTAATCAATCTTCTACGTGGAACAGTATCGAAAGCTGTCTCCATCAGGTCCCATTGCTTGTCCACCCTGGGCTTATCGAGCTCTTGTAGGACCCTTTCTTTTGTGAAGGGACTACTGCACACCTCCCTCCCCCCTGTGTCCATGGTGCTGAGCTGTGGGCCCTGCCCTACCTTTTCCTCAGTAAATACTGAGCAGAAGTATCTATTTAGGATAGATGCTTTTCCTTGGTCCTCCTCCTCCTCACACTCCCCCTTATCCCCTTTGATCTTAACAATATCTCCTCTGGACTTTCCCCTTTCACTAATGTATCTATAGAAAGTCTTGTCACCTTCTTTTACTGTTTGTGCAAGTGTTTCCTCAGTTTGGGCCTTTGCCTGCTTTCTGCCTTCCCTGCTTCCCTTAAGAACTTTGGTATACCTCCCTATCTTCATCCACTCGTTCCTTATATTTCTGAAAGCCAGCCTTTTGGCTCTGACCTTTTCTGCTACTGTTTTTGAGAACCAAAGTGGTTTCCTTTTCTTTTGCTCTTGCTTTTCTCTCTAACACAATGGGATGTTGCTTCAAGTATTGCATCTTTAATGCTTGCTCACTTTGCCTGTACCCCTCACCTGTATTTCTTCTTGTCAGGGCTAGCTTAACTCTGTTGGCCATCTTATTAAAGTCAGCTCCTCTGAAGTCCCATATTTTTGCCTTGGAATGGGATGACTTAGTTCTAGTGGCCAAACTGAACCATACCATGTGGTGGTCACTGGCCCCCAGGTGACCTTCTACCTGGAGATCTGTGATCCTTTCCCTGTTAGTCAGTACTAGATCTAGGATAGCCCTGTCTCTTGTGGGTTTTTCTATCAGTTGTTTGAGGCCCTCCCCCTGCAGGGAATCCACTATCTGACTAGTTCTGGCAGAGGTTTCTGCTGGTATTGACCATTCTGTATCTGGCATGTTGAAGTCTCCCATTATCAGAACCTCCCCTTTAGCAGTCATGTTTTGTATATCTTCTAACAGTAATGTGTCTATGTACTCCCCCTGGTCTGGAGGCCTGTAGACAACCCCAGTTCGTATGGCAGTCAAATTTCCTGTTTCCTGTGACCCACAGTTCTTCTGTCTCCTTATGTGTATTCTGAATTTCTGTAGCTTTGATATTTTCATGGACATAAAGGGCCACTCCACCCCCCTTTTTGAACCTCTGTCTCTTCTAAACAGTACATAGCCGGGTACTGAAACCTCTGACCTGATGAAAAGATTTCCTCAAAGATCTGCTGTTATGGTAAGTTCGTATCTAACTGTTCTATCTTCTTCAGGGATATCTCTCATCAGGTCACACTTATAGAATGAGTCCCAAGCAGTTCTAACAGTGAGACATTTTGGGTGGCAGTAGGCCAAAAGCCTAACAGAGAAGGCCTTGTAGCACAGCTAGGCCAAATCCTGCTTCAAGAGGCAATATCCAGACTGTAGAGCTTTGTGAAAGTGTGGACAGCATTCCAAGTAACAGCAGCATGGATTTCTGCAGCTGATACGTTCCTAAAACAGGCAACTGAAGTGGCCATGCCTTTTGCTGAGTGGCCATGAACATACTAACATACTAAAATGCCAGCAGAATAGGCCTAACGGTCTTTCGTGTCTGCTCGTTTGGTCAGTCCCCAACCTGGGTGCTGACCTTGCTGTCCCCCTCACCTTCTCTGGCTTCTCCCTTCCCAGTTCCGGATATTCTTGCTGCATTGGATTTTGCTTCCAGAACCCTTCCCCTGTACCTGTCCACCCCTCTTGAACCCCTCCACTGTCTCTGCCTCCACCAGCCCCTAGGCAGTGCATTCCATGGCTCCACCACCCTCTCAGTGAAGTGACCTCCTCCTTTCTCCCCTGAATCTTCCCCCCTCCAGCTTCCAGCCATGCCCTCTAGTGGCCCCTTCCTCCTTCCTTCGAAGCACCCCAACTTTTCCTCCCCAATTTACCCTCTTCATGTACCTAAAGACCTCTATCATGTCCCCCCGGTCCCTTCTCTCTTCCAATGTGTACATATTTAGCTCTTCGAGCCTCTCCTCATAGGTCCTGTCCCCCAAGCCCCAAATCATTTTGGTTGCCCTCCTCTGGACCCTCTCCAGGAGGTTAATGTACCGCTTTAAGTGTGGCCTCCAAAACTGCGCAGTACTCAGGTGCAGCCTCACCAAGCAGTTATACAGAGGGTATCACTTCCCTCCTTCTGGAGATGATCCCCTAGCGATGCATTCTAGCATCCTGTTGGCCTTGGCTGCTGCCCTCCTACAAGTCTCAGAGTTGTTCATCTTGACATCGACCACCACCCCAGGTCCCTCTCAGCCATCGTTGACTTGTACTTCCCCAGGGTGTACACACTTGACCTGGTTTCATGCTTTGGGTGGAGTACCTTGCATTTCCTGCATTGAACCTCAGCTTCCACTTTCTAGACCATCTTTCCAGAGCCTCCAGGTCCCCTGTAGGGGCCACCCTCCTCCTCCCCATCCACCACCGCCCCCAGTTTGAGTCATCTGCAAAGAGACTCATCTCCTCCTGATTCCTGTCCTTATGTCAGAGGCGTGGGCGTTGAACAGAAGGGGCCCAGGACTGATCCCTGTGGGACCCCACTAATGACCCTCCTTGGGGATGAGACTATCCCACCAACTACGACCCTCTGGGTCCGGTCCTGGAAGCCAATTGCTATCCATATGATCATCTGGTTCCCACCCCCATTTCTCCCAGCTTATCCAACAGGCCCATGTGAGGAACAGAGTCAAATGCCTTGCTGAAGTCCAGAAACAGGACATCCACTGGTCTACCCAGGTCCAAGGCACTTGTCACCCAGTCATAGAACTCCACCAGGTTTGTCTGACACGATTTCCCAGGATGAATCCATGCTGTCTATCGTCCAGGCACCCTGACTTATCCAGGTCCCCCTAGTCTCTCCTTGACAATGCCCTCCATCACCTTGCCCACCACCGAGGTCAGGCTGACAGGCCTGTAGTTCCCTGCCACGTCCCTTGATCCCCCCTTGTGGATAGGCACTATATGCGCCACCTTCCAGTCCTGGGGCACCCACCCTGTCCTCAGAGAGATGGTGAAAAGCTCTGCCAGGGGTTTTGCCAGGACATCTGCAAGTTCCTTCAGCACTCTGGGATGTAATTTACCCGGCCCCAGTGCTTTCTCCGTCTTAAGGGAGCTGAGGGCTTCCCTCACTCTCTCAGCTGTGATTTCCACTTCCGGTACCCCTTCTCCCTGCTTAGCCCTCCCCCCACCTGCCAGTGATGCCTCCCCCTCTCCCCAGACCTGCCGATCGGTAAGGGTCCCCCCCCCCTCAGTATCTCTGTCTCCTCCCATGTATGATGCAGCACCTCATTTTCCTGGTGAAAACTGAGGTGAAGTACTCATTTAGTACCTCAGCCTGCTCCCGGGTCTTGTGCCCATCCCTCCCCTGATTTAATCCTGCTAATCTGCCCTTCACCCTTCGTTTTTCCCCAATGTATCTAAGAACCCTTGTTCCCTCTCCTAATTTCCTAGCCCAGGTTCTGCTCCTTCCTTGCCTTGGCCGCCCTCACCACTCTAGTGGCCCTTCTAGCCCTCAGCTCGTACTTCCCTCGATCCCTTCACTCCTTGAGCACTTGGATTGCTTATAGGCCTTCTTTCCCCGCACCACCTCCTGGACCTCCCTTGTCCACCAACAGGGTTTTGGGCCCTACCGCATTTTCGTCCTTACTCTTGCACAGGTGCTGGTAACATCCTGCACCCCTCTCTGATGATTTCCACCTACTGTCGTCCATGTCTGACCCAATCCCATCCAAATGCTCCTTAAGGATCCTTCCCATTTCCTTAAAATCCGCCCCCCTGAAGTCGGTTACTTCCGTCTTTGTGCAGCCTTCTACCCCTCCTAGGTCCAGGCAGAACCAGACCGTGGCATGGTCACTCCCCGCCAATGGGTCCCTTACCTCCAGGCCCCCAATCTGGTCACTGTCTGCCAGGACCACATCCAGTACCCGTGCCTCCCTGGTCGGTTCCCTCACCTGCTGAGTTAGGAACGCGTCTTGAAAGACATCCAACAACCTCTGTTCCCTGGTCACAGAGGATGTCATAGTCTCCCAGTCTGTTCCTGGCATGTTTAAGTCCCCCAACACCACCACCGTTCCTCTGCCCAGTCTGCAGTGTCTCCTAACATCTGCCACCAGACTGTCCTCCAGCTCCTCCGCCAGGGCAGGGGGTCTATACACCACTCCTATTTTTACTCTCTTGCCCCCCCTTGTTATCAAGGTGACCCAAATCGCCTCCACGGTTCCCTCCGCCTCCTCTACTCCCCCTATGCCAATGCAGTTTTGACTATCATTGCTGCCCTCCTCCCTTCCCTCCCCTGTCCTTCCTGAACATAGTGTATCCCTCCAGGTTCAGGTCCCAGTCATGTCTTGCAGTGGCCCAAGTCTCAGTGACCGCTCACATCCACTGCTCCCTCAGTTAGCATTGCCTGGGCTCAGGCATTTTATTGCCAAGCTCCTGGCATTTAGCAGGACTACCTTCCACCCTTTCCCTATAGTTCCATTTCCCTGCTCATATTCCCATGGGATTCTGTTTTCCCTGGTCTGCATTTTGCCAGTTGGCCTTTTCCTGCAATCCTCCTGGTCCCCAGGGGTGGAACAAGTCCCTCCTTTATTGGCACCCCTTGACAGCCTTTTCTCCCATCCCACCCCCTTCACAAGTTTAAACCCCACTTTTCACCAATGAACCTCTATTTTCAACAAGGATTCCCTCCCTCCAAATTGAGATGTAGTCTATCTCAGCATACAGCTCCTTATCCTCCCAGGTCTCCCCAATTCCCCATCAACCCATACCCTCTGGCCTCACACCACTCCCTGAGCCACTGGTTTATCTCCCTAATTTTCCTTTTGTGTTCCCCACTAGCCCTTGGTACTGGCAGGATTTTGAGAAGGAAACTGTGCATCCTATGTCATGACAGACCTGCTGAGCTCCTGAATCTTGCCTGTATCTCTAGCTCGCTATTTCCTCAATGTCATTTGTACCCAGGTGACCAGTATGTCTGGGAACCCCACAATCCTTTGCTAAGGATGATATACCCTCGTGCTTAGCCCTGTGCAATCGTTAGTCCAGGGAAGCATCTTTGTTCTAACTGGCCAGGCTTCTCCTCCCTATCCCATTTGATACCCTGATCATAGAATCCCAGCAGGAGCACTCTGACCCATCCTTTTCCTCCATTCCCCCTCCATGTCCCTCATCCTTTCTACAGGCCCTCCACCCAGCTGGCTCCGTGTTCCTCTCCCTTCTGGGTGCCACATGCACCCCTCCTCTCCAATCCTATGCCTCTCCTCCTCCTGAGTATCCTTCTGTTCCTGTAATTCTCCTCACTGCTCGCGACTGGTCCTTCTCCCCATCTGCTAAACTAGCCTGGCTCATCCTCCTTCCTTCCTGTCTCCATTTAGTTCCTCCTTGCTAGTCGTGCTCCTGGCCTAAACCCTCAGCTCCCTTTACTGAATCCTCCTTGTACTTCTGGTCCTTCTCCTTTACCTTTCCTCCCAACTGGTCCTTCTCCTTGTGCTTTCCTCCCTCTTCCCCTGCCCTCCTGCTCTGATTCACTGCTCCCCATTCTCCTGCATTCCAGGTCCCCCTGTTCTTCCTGCTATCTGGCTCCTGCCTCCCTGCCTCCCACTCTCTTCCATCTCTAACTACCCCTGTCATGGCTACATCACCCCTCATCCTTGAGCAGAAGAAGAGAATTGAGCTGTTACTGAGTGTAAGTCTGATCCACTTCCCCGCCTTGCTTCCTTCTGTCCAGCCCTGGCCATCTGCCTACTTCCCTGAGAATGTTGTCCCTCTGTCCCCTCTTGTGAGGGCCCCAGTTACCTGCCTGCTTCCTTGGTAGTGTCCTTTGGACCCTCTGCCAGGTTCCCTATGTGACCCTGAGTATTCTCCTGCACTCCTTTCCTTATGCCCCCACCCCAGTGCTTGGTGCAACCCTGTGGAGATTCCCAGCCCCTTCCCAACCATACCACCCCCTTCCCCAGCTTTCTCCTAATCCGCAAACCTCCTCCCTAAGCTGTGCTAGCTGGTAGCACACTGGGCAACCACCGAACTTCCAAGCCCAGTCAAGTATCATGGCTGCTCCACACCCTGTGCACCCCACCACCCTCCCAAAGATGCCTGCCCTAATGATGTGTGGTTCCATCCCCTTCCAAATAGGTTTCCTAGGATGAGCCACCAGGTTCCCCCCTAGTCCAAGATACCCCTACTGCCTAATCAGGTCACCCACTAATCTTACAGACAGTCCCACTGTACACCAGTAATCCTGTTACTAAGTGCAGTACAACACATTAAACTTATAAGGGAAATGAACTACTCCCAAAGCTCCTCTCTCCCAGCCTTTAAATCCTACCCCCAGTGGCTAGAACTACATGAGCTGCACCTGCAGCCTTTTCCTCCAATTGCAGGTCAGGTGTTCCCCTATAAATTTGCAGACTTCTGGGGAGGGAGGGAGGTGGGGAGGGTGGGTATTGGGCAGACACCTGACTCGAGAGAGAGTGTATCAGCCCTGTGTCTCCCCTCCAAGCCCAGCAGCCAAAGAACTAGGCCCAAGCAAATTCCACCAAATAGGTTTTAAATCAGAAAAAATAGGCCTCTACCAGTGCAGCCTGTTACACAGTGAAACATCCACAAAATAAGCCCCACTTACAGCCACCAAATCAGTTTACAAACATCCAACAGCACCCAAAACAATACCCTGCTAGCCCCTTAGAAGTAAGAAAGAAAAGGACTAACCTACCAAGTAAAATCCACAAGAACCCTGTGAAAACAACAGCAGCAGCTACTGTCCTGGAACACAACTGATCCTGTCCCCTTCCAGTTCTTTCTGAACAACTCCAGGAAGTTCCTTATCGTACTTCCTGTAACAAAAAGTAATACAGTCGGCTAACCATTTGGACAGGTACTGTTTAGAAACTGGAGCGGCCTCTTTCCCAGAGGTGAAAGAAAATGGAAATTGCATATCTACCGTAATTCTTGATCTTCTTGGATGAAGTATCCACCACTCATTCACACTAATGGGAGTACGCTGGAGGCGCCAGGACCAAGCGGGAGACAAACTCTGTCAGTAGAGCCAGTGTCAAGATGGAGCCACGAGGAAGTGGCACCACGAGCCAGGCTCGTGCAGTACAGACTATCTCGACGTTGACCCTCCAACTGCCTCAGTACCCCCCCAAGGAGGTGCAGCGTAACTAATCTAGAGAGGACTAACCTTAAAATCGGACATAAGATAGTCCGAATGACCAGTGTAAGAAGGGTCAAAAAATGGAAATTACTTACCTACCGTAATTCCTGATCTTCTTGGACGAAGTCTCCACCACTCATTCACACTAATGGGATCTACGCTGGAGGCGCTAGGACCCAGCAAGAGCAAACTTTTTTGCAAGAGGGTCAGCGCCAGAGATGGAGCCCTGAGGAGTGGCGCCGCAAGCCTCTCCTCATGCGGCAATGACTATCTCGGCGTCGACCCTCCAACCGCCTCAGTACCTTTTTTTCCGAGGAGGTGCAGCGTAACTAACCTAGAAGGACAGCCTAACAAAAACCGGACATAAGATAGTCCGGATGACCCGTATAAGAAGGGTCAACAAAAAAGTCTTCACACCCTAAGATTGTGGGAGTGAAGACCAACAACAGAGGTGAGCTCAGGGGATGGTGGGAGGGCATGTGAATGAGTGGTGGAGACTTCGTCCAAGATCATCAAGAATTACGGTAGGTACGTAATTTCCATATCTTCCTGGACATAAAGTCTCCACCACTCATTCACATTGATGGGAGAGTACCGAGCTAATAATCCCCCGAGAGGGCGGCAGGAGAGACCAAAAGCTCACAATTTAGGACAGAAGTCCATTAAGGATGGTCCTGCCGAATGAAAGACGTCGCCTGCAATGGACATCTAGGGCACAGTGCTTGACAAAAGTGTGCACTGAGCTCCAGGTAGCTGCACTGCAAATGTCTTCAATGGGCACGTTGCGGATTTCCACCAGGGATGCCGCGACTCCTCTAGCAGAGTGGGCGTACACCTTTTCCTCCAGCTTAACCTGTGCCATGGAATAGCAATGGCGAAGGCAAGCCACCAGCCATGCTGAAATGCATCTGATAGTGACAGGTTGACCCAGCCGGGTCTTGCTGAAAGAAACAAACAGTTGTTGAGCTTTGCGAATTTGTTTTGTTCTATCTAAATAGAAACGCAGAGCTCTTTTGACATCCAAGGAATTAAGAGTACGCTCTCCTTCATTCTGGAAGTTAGCGAAGTAGGCAGGAGGGACTAAAGGCTGGTTTAGATGGAATTCTGAAACAACCTTTGGGAGAAACTTAGGATGCGTCCTAAGAACTACTTTGTCCTTATGAAGCACAGTATATGGAGGGTCTGTAACCAAGGCATGTATTTCAGAGATCCTGCGCGTCGAGGTAATGGCCACCAGGAAGGCCATTTTCCAAGTGAGAAATTTCAGCTCATAGGTAGCTAGAGACTTGAAAGGTTTTCGAGTGAGCATGTCTAGTACAAAATTAATGTCCCAGGCTGTGACTGGACGTCTGATAGGGGGTCTGGTATGCATAATTCCCTTAAGAAACCTCTTAACCACAGGTAATTGAGTCAGTGACAAGGAAAGTACTGGCTCATGATAAGCCGAAGTGGCACAAAGGTGAACTCTGACTGTAGAGTATTGTAGACCTGAGTTTGAAAGGTCTAGAAGGTACCCTAGAACTTTATTTGGAGAGCAGGAAAAAGGATTCAAAGATGATTTTGCACACCAGAGAGAGAAATGCTTCCATTTGGCTGTGTACGTTTTTCTAGTGGCTGTTTTGCACGCAGCCAAGAGAATATCTGAAACTCTACGAGAGACATTGAACCTGTTCACTTCTATCTCTTCAGGGCCAAGTGTGAAGGTGAAGTGATCTCAGATTGGGATGGACCATAGGCCCCCTGAGTCAGAAGGTTCATCTGAAGGGGAAGCGCTTTCTGAGGGGTTTCTGACATACTGTTGAGTAACGGAAACCATATCTGTCGAGTCCAGAAGGGAGCAATGAGGATCATTTTGTCCCGCTGGGACTCGAATTTGAGAAGTACCCTCTGAATTAGGGGAAGAGGAGGAAAGGCGTATAGAAAGAGTTTTGTCCACTGCAGCCTGAACGCATCCTGACAGAAAATGCCAGGCCCTGGATTTCTGGAGCAGAAGAGAGGCAGTTTTGTGTTGACTGGGGATGCAAAAAGGTCCAGGTCTGGAGTTCCCCACTCCTCGAATAGTGAATGAACTACGGTTGAGTCTAGAGACCACTTGAGAGGATCAGTCTCTGTTCTGCTGAGATGATCTGCCAGTTCGTTCTGCACTTCTGGCAGGTAGACTGCCTGAATTAGAGCTTTGTGCTCTAGGCACCATTCCCACACTCTCATTGCTTCCCTGCATAAGGGGTAAGAGTGCGTACCGCCCTGCTTGTTGATGTAATACATCACTGCTTTGTTGTCCGCTTGAAGGAGAATGTTCTTGGACAGAGAATGTCCTTCAAAGCCCGGACTGCATAAAGGACGGCTCTCATTTCTAGGACATTTATGTGAAGTTGGGACTCGTCCTGAGCCCACGTACCTTGGGTGTGGAGATTCTGACAGTGAGCTCCCCACCCCATCAGGGACGCGTCTGTGGTAATGGAAATCTGATGATCCAGAGAAGCAAAGGGATATCACTGAAGAAGATTGTCCTCTTGCGTCCACCAGGTGAGAGCCCTCTTCAGAGGTTCTGTCACCTTGATGAGAAAGGACTGAGGGTGAGTGGTTGGGGACCACTGAGTACTGAGCATCCACTGAGAGGTTCTCATGTGGAGGCGAGCTAAGGGTACAGTGAACACTGAGGATGCCATGAGACTGAGCATCCGCTGCACCGAGATAGCTCGAACCGAGCTGTTCTCTCTGATGTATCGGGCCATCTGTAGGATATCGCCCCTTCTGTCCTCTGGTAGAAAAGCTTTCGCACAGGAGGTGTCCAGAAGAGTTCCTATGAAAAGGAGCTTCTGGGAGGGCTGCAACTGTGATTTCTTGAGATTTAGCAGGACTCCCATGGACATGAGAAAGTCCGAGACCGTGGCTACGGCGTCGAGTGTTTCTTGTCTGGAAGGGCTTGCCAGAAGCCAGTCGTCCAGATATGGGAACACTTGAATCCTGATCTTTCTGAGGTGTGCTGCGAGAATTGCACGACACTTTGTAAAACCTTGTGGCACTGAGGATAGCCCAAAGGGCAGGACTCTGAACTGATAATGCTGGCCCAAAGCCACAAACCTTAGGTATTTGTGATGCTCTGGATGAACAGGAATATGCTGGTAAGCATCCTGCATGTTCAGGGAGGCCAGCCAGTCGCGTTGATGAAGCAAAGGTAGCAGAGTTCCTAGCGAAATCATTTTGAACTTTTCTTTGGGAAGAAATTTGTTCAATTGTCTGAGGTCCAAAATGGGACGCATGACCCCGGTCTTCTTTGGGACCAGAAAGTAATGGAAGTAGAACCCCGTGTTCCGTTGATCCAGCGGAACTATTTCTACTGCCCTGTTGTTCAGAAGGCCACATATCTCCGAAGCGAGAAGCTCTGACTGAAGTACTGACAGCCTGGGCTGACTTTTGGGGGGACGATCCGGAGGGGTCTCTGAAAAATTGAGTGAATGCCCCTCGCGGATTATCCGTAGGACCCATTTGTCCAAAGTTATGGACTTCCACTGGTCCTAGAACTGAATCAGACGACCTCCCACCGCCGAGAAAGAGTCCCCCTTGGGCAGCTGAGGTGGGACTTGGGCCAGAAACTCAGAAGGCTGCACTGGGCGCTTTGGGCCCTTGTGCTTTCTGTTGCGTTTTCTTTTGAGGCTGGGGGTGGGGTTTGATTTTTATTAAAACCTCCCTTGCCTCGAAAAGACTGACAGTTGTGAAACTGGCGCTTATTGACGCCCCCCTAGAAGGGGTGGGAGGAGGTAGAGCCAATTTAATAGCAGACACAGTCTTTTGAGTGGCTTCTAGAGCTTTCTCCACTTGAGGACCAAAGAGATACACATAGTCATACGGTAACGCCATGACCTATTGCTGGGCATCATTGAGAAGCCTGAAGGTGCAGCCAGGTGGCCGGTGGTGACACCCACATGCCACCGAAGCAGTATCGAAAACATCCATAGCTGCTTTTAACCTGCTGGTTGTTGGACTCTATACCCCTGGTAATGGTCTGAAGAAGCTCTGAAGTATTATCCGACTCCAGTAGAGCTTCTACCAATTGTTTGAGCGAATGACAAAGAACGTACTCATATTGAGAGAAATAACCCTGGTAGCTGGCAATACGCATACCCAAGGTGGATGCAGCCAGGACTCTCTTACCTAAAGTATCTATCTTAGGAGATTCTTTGTTCATAGGTCGGGCTGTAGTAGCCTGAGGGAGGACGACCTCATCATTCTCTGCCAGGACTACAATAGGGTCCGCAAAGGCTTGGGAGGCCAAAATGGGTCGATCCTTGGGAGCAGCGTATTTTCTATCTATGGACTTAGCCACAGAAGGAATGAGAGCGGGATTATTCTATACCATTTGAGAAAGAGTCTCAAAGGAGGGCTGTACCGGTGGAGTTAAATTGATAGGGATCTCCGGGACATGAAGGTATTTTAGCCATAAAAGCTTCCCAGGATCAATATCAGTAGTCTAGCGAGAAAGAGTGGAATTCAAATTTTTCAGCAGAGACAAATGACAGGTCCTCGACCACAGGTAGCTCAGGAGGGACTGTATGGACAGGAAAAGAGAGAGAATCAGGAGGAAATGAGGAAGGAAAAGGATTCGGAGAGAAGAAGCCCTGAAGACTGGCAGACGTAAAACCAAACCTTGGCGCCACCTGACCCAGCACAGCGGACGGCGCTGACAATCTCAACGGCGCAGAGGATGGCGCCAAATGACCCATCGATGCCAACGGTGCTGAAAACAACACAGAGCTCCAAAAACTAGGATTTGAGGAGAAAGAATACCAGGAGATAGAGGCATCGGTGTGGCCCCCTGCGCCGCAGCCATGTGTGTGTGTGTGTGGGGGGGGGGGCACCTGAGTGTGGAGTCGACGGCACCGAGGATGGCGCAGCATGACTAGGGAGGTCCAACCGCCCTACCCGACCCTTCGAAGAGCCCGAGGGCCCTGGAGTGACCAGGCCAGGCAGCTGGACTAACCTCTGAGCCCATTGCTCCATCAGAGCAGCCCACTGATGAAACTGCTCATCTGAAGCCCTTCCAGAAGGCGGGGAAGGGCTCCAATGTCTAAGAGGGCGGTGACCAGGACCAGAAACAGGCATCTCCGAAGGAGGAGACCGGCAACTGACCCCAATGACTGACCGTCGATGCGCAGACATACCAGAGGGCGACCTCGAGTGTTGCCTTCTCTTTCTTGACCTGCGAGCCGAAGAACAGCTCGAGGCTGAAGGGTGCCGAGAATGCAACCGTTTTCTTTTATGCTTCAAGGGGGACCCCCCCCGGGCACTGGACCGCCCATTGGCGGACCGGTCCCAGCCCGGCTGACTGAATAGCTTTCATAAGAAGTTTTCCTACCATCACCTTGCCCGCTCATGGTCGACTCACTCAATGTAGGCTGAGAATTCTTTCTTTAATAAGAATAAATTATCGTAAGCAGTACTTATTCAAGATATACTACAAAATAATAAAACTGAAAACTATGCTGCTAGTTTGAAGTTGGACTCCCAGCGGGTGAGCAACGTCGTCACTGAAGTGCACTCGACGGCGGGAAAAAAGGAACTGAGGTGGTTGGAGGGTCAATGCCGAGATAGTCACTGCCGCACGACGCCGAGGCTTCTTGGCGGCACGCCCTCGGGCTCCATCTCTGGCCCCGACCCTCTTGCAAAAAAGTTTGCTCCTGCTGGGTCCTACCACCTCCGGCATAGATCCCATCAGTGTGAATGAGTGGTGGAGACTTTATGTCCAGGAAGATCCAAGTCTTCACAGCCCAACCACTGAGGGATTGAAGACCAGAAACAGAAGTGAGCTCGGGGGATGGTGGGTGGGCACGTGAATGAGTGGTGGAGACTTCGTTCAAAAAGATCAAGAATTATGGTAGGTATGTAATTTCCATATCTTCCTGGACATAAAGTCTCCACCACTCATTCACACTAATGGGAGAGTACCGAGCTAAATAATCCCCCCCGAGATATGCGGCAGGAGAGAAAGAGAAGCTCACTCTTTAGGACAGAAGTCCATTAAGAATCGTTCTGCCAAATGACTGATGTTGTCTGGCATGGACATCCCAGGCATAGTGCTTAACAAAAGTATGCACGGAGCTCCAGGTAGCCGCATTGAAAATGTCTGTAATGGGGACATTATGAATTGCCGCCAGAGATGCCGCTACTGCTCTGTTAGAGTGAGCGTACACCCTGCCTTCCAGCTTCACCTGTACCATAGAACAGCAATGGCAAAGGCATGCCACCAGCCACGCTGAAATACACCTGATAGCAACAAGCTGACCCAGCCGGGTCATGCTGAAAGAAACAAGCAGTTGTTGAGCCTTGCAAATTTATTTCATTCTACCTAGATAGAACTACAAGGCTCTTTTTACGTCTAGGGAATGAAGGGTATGCTCTCCTTCATTCTGGAAGTTTCCAAAGTAGGTAGGAAGGACTAAAGGTTGATTCAGGTGAAATTCTGAAACAACCTTAGGAAGGAACTTAGGATGAGTCCTAATAACTACTTTGTCTTTGTGAAATACAGTATACGGAGGGTCTGTGACCAGCGTGTGTATTTCTGATACCCTATGAGCAGAAGTGACGGCCACCAGGAAGGCCGTCTTCCAAGTAAGGAATTTCAACTCACGAGTGGCTAGAGGTTCGAAAGGTTTACGAGTGAGCATATCTTGCACAAAGTTAATGTCCCACGCTGCAACTGGATGCCTAACAGGAGGTCTGGTATGCAGAATACCCTTCAGAAATCTCTTAACCACAGGTAACTGAGCCAAAGACATGGAATTCACTGGCTCGTGATATGCGGAAATTGCGCAAAGATGAACTTTGACTGTACAGTAATGCAAACCTGTGTTTGAGAGGTCTAAGAGATACTCCATAATATATTTGGTGGGCAGCAAGAACAGGTTACTCACCTGTAACAGTAGTTCTAGGAGTGGTATATGTTGTTCATCCACACTTCTTGGCATGTCCCTTTCCCCTTTAAATCTTGCCGGAAGTCTTCAAGCTGGCTCCTCCCACCCACCCAGGTGGTATAAACCTCGTCTCAGCCCCATGATGCCAGATCTTAACCCGCTGGAAGCCAGGTTGTGCACCTAAAGCCAGGGAGGTCGGGTGGGTACGCGTGGATGGACAAAATATACCACTCCTAGAAATACTGTTACAGGTGAATAAACTGTTGTTCTAGGAGCATGGATATGTTGTTCATCCACACTTCTTGGCAGACTCCAAGCAGTTCTCCGGGAGGAGGGAGGCAAGGCGCACACCCCCTACTTGGGAAATAAAGATTGGAGAACCGAGGCCCCAAAACCAGCATCCCTGCGTGGCTCAAGGTCAATGTGGTAGTGGGTAATGAAGGTGTTTGCTGACTTCCAGGTAGCAGCTCGACAGATTTCCTTGGTAGGGATGTCCCTGGAAACAGCCACTGAAATCAGCAGTATGGAGGGCAGAGTGAGCTCTTATCCCTCTGGGAGGCTACTTGCCCACCTACTCATAGCACAGGCCTATGCATGATATAATCCACCTTGCAATGGTCCATTTGGCTGCCGGTCTGCCAGAAGCGGCTTCAGCGTAGGTGACAAACAGCTGGTGAACCTCTCCACGAATTTCTGCCGTTCGCTCCTCATAACATGAGAGAGCACGTCTCAGGTACAAAGTATGGAGCCTGTACTCGGCGTCCGAGGTGTAGTTAGGGTAGTATACCGGCAGAATCAATACCTGGTTAAGGTGAAACCTCTGATACCACCTTCGGAAGGAATTTCAGGTGGGGGCGCAGGACAACTTTGTCCCTGTGAAAGACCAGATAAGGAGAGTCCACCGACAGTGCCTGGAGCTCCCCTGTCCTTCTGGCTGACGTGACAGCCACCAGGAAGGCCGTCTTCCACAAGTGTGAGAGTGCACACTTGTGCATAGGTTTGAATGGCTTGCCCATGAGCTTTGCCAAAACCAGCAACAGACCCCACGGAAGTGGAGGTTCACACACAGGAGGGGATATGTGATCTAGGCCTTTGAAGAAGCGCCCGACCACTGTCTCCTGTGCCAATGTCGTCTGACCGGTCTGCGCCTGGTAAGCAGAAATGGCTGGCAAGTGCATCCTAGGGGTTGATGACCGTAGACCCCCTTTGGAGAGAGACCAAAGATAGTCGAGAATGTTAGCCACAGAGCAGGATAAGGGGTCCAGACTCTTACCCTGACACCAAATGGAAAATCTTTTCCATTTGAAGGCATAACTTTTCCTGGTCGATTCCTTACAAGATGCCTCCACCACGGTGTAGACATCCTCGGAAAGACCCAGAGCCTGGAATGCTAGCCTCTCAGGTACCAGGCTGAGGTGCAGGGATTGAAGATCTGGATGGAATACCTTCCCCTGGTTCAGTGATATCAGGTCCAGGCGTGTACAAAGCCGCTCCGGGGGCCTGCAGCTGAGGCTGAGGAGATCTGGATACCAGAACTGGCGCGGCCAATCTGGGGCTACCAGGATCACCTTCGCCTTGTCCCTCCTCACCTTGAGTAGCACCTTGTGGATCAAGGGAAATGGAGGGAAGGCGTAGAGGAGGCCTGGGGTCCACGGCCTTGAGAAGGCATCCCCTGCAGCGAGCCCTGCTGAGTGGGGCGGGAATGGTACAGCCTCAGCTTGTCGTTTTCCCTGGAGGCAAACAGGTCCACCAACTGTTTGCCCCAGCAGGAGAGCAGACTGTAAGCTACCTCTGGATGCAGACACCACTTGTGGGATGTCTGGCCTATGCAGCTGAGAGCATCCGCCAGCTGGTTTGGGACTCCTGCCACATGAATGGCTAGGAGATCCGCCTCCAACCGACTTATGAGGGTCCAGATGCAGAGCGCCTCCTTGCACAGCAGACGGGAGTGTGTGCCACCCTGTTTGTTGAGGTAGTACATGGTCATGGTATTGTCGGTCTGGATTTGAACCACTTCACCCCGGAGCTGAGGAGTGAAAGCTGACAGTGCCAGTCTGACTGCTCTGAACTCCGACAGGCTGATGTGGCATCGGGACTCCTCGGGGGTCCAGAACCCATGGGCCCTGTTGTCCCCCATGTGGGCTCCCCAGCCCATGAGAGAGGCATCGGTCATAAGGACGACCGTCGGCTCAGGCCGGACAAACGGGATCCCTTCCTGCAACCGGTCTGGGGCGGTCCACCATTGGAGAGCATCCCACACCTTCTGGGTTACAGTGATCAGCTGGTCGAAATGACCATGGTGTTGAGTCCACTGGGCAGCCAGCTCCCACTGGAGGTGGCGCATGTGCCACCTGGCCCAACGGACCACTGAGGTGCACAACGCCATGTAACCCAGAAGGCGCAGAAAGTCCGGGGCAGGGTGCAAGTGCCCAACCAGAAATGATCAGGCAAAGGAGGAGAGAACCTCTGCCCTGTCCGCCGGGAGCCATACTCTGGCTTGACGAGAGTCGAGCACTGCCCCGATGAAGCCCACCACCTGAGAGGGCACGAGTTCCGACTTGGCCTCGATCAGGAGGCCGAGTTGGGAGCAGGTTTGGAAGCCAGATCCCTGGGCTCTCCACCTTCTGAAGGAAAGATCCTGCCAAGAGCCAGCCGTTGAGATAAGGGTAGATTCGTACTCCACGATGCCGAAGATGGGCTGCCATCACTGCGATGCACTTGGTGAAGACCCGAGGGGCCAATGACAGGCCGAACGGCATGGCTCACAACTCGTACAGGGTCCCTTCGACCCTGAAGCAGAGGAACCTCTGATGGGACTGACAGATTGGGACGCGAAAGAACGCGTCCTGTAGATCCAGTGAACAGATTCACATGTTTCGCTCCAGGGATGGTATGATCTGGTTCAGAGTCACCATCCAGAAAGTGTGGGACCTGAGATATTGATTCAGGTCGTGGAGATCTAGGATGGGGCACCAACCCCCCTGTCCGCTTGGGCACCAGGAAGTACCTGGACACGAAGCCTGGGTCTGTAGGAGGATCCGGCACTGGAACTACTGCCTCCTTGCGGAGGAGCTGAGCTATGTCATCTCGGAGAACCGACTGAGTGCAAGCTGAGATCCTTTCCTCCCGAGGGGCACGGGCTCGGCTGGGAGGGTACTGCTCGAACTCTAGAGGCAGTCCCTGACCGACCACTTCGAAAACCCACCTGTCCGAAGTGATACTGGATTAGGCAGAATGAAAGTGGCGGAGCCAGCCCCCCACGGGAGGACCCACAGCTGGCATGACGGGTGTAGGAGTGGCAACCCCCAAACCGTCACTGAGCATGCTTAGAGGAGGAGGAGAAAGGCTCCTGGACCTGCGCCTCAGCCTCCTTTCCGGGGCTGCTGAGGACCCTGCTTGGGCCGTGAGCCAAGCTTGAGCCTGCTGCAGCTGGCCTCCTTGATAGGAGGGCTGCCTGACCATAGCGGAAGAATGCTGAAATGGCTTCTTCTTTCTTTTCCACTGGTTCTTGCCTGAAGAACCTTTTGCAGAGGTAGCATCCAAGGTGGCATTGGACTGTTCAATATGCTGAAGGTGACCGGCCACTCCTGGATAGAACAGGTCGGTGCCAAGGAAAGGAAAGTCAGCTAACTTGTGCTGGGTATCCGCGGCGAAGGAGGAAAGACTCAGCCAGGCACTGCGGCGAGTGGCCACTGCGGCTGCCAAGGATCGGGCACAGGAATCCCCGATGTCTAGGGCCGTCTGGAGCTGCTGTTTAGGAACAGCACGGCCCTGATTACGGACTTGCTTGACCGTGGTCTGCATGTCTGCCGGGAGATGAGGGAGGACTTCATCTAATGACTCGAGGAGGGCATGAGAGAAGTGTGCCATAATGACAGCCGAACTGGCCTGACGAAGGCCTAAGGAAGAGGCCGTGGTGACCTTGCGGGCAGAGTGGTCCATATTTTTGGACTCCTTGTCCGGAGGTCGGTCTGTGTTGGCCGAGCTACCAGTAGGTCTAAACACAGAAGCGGTCACCAGGCTCTCAGCTGAAGGATGTTCTGTGAATCCCGGCAGGGACCGCGTGGGCACCGCATACTTGCGGGCCATGTGGACAGACGGTGCTGGGCAGGAGGCTGGGCATTGCCAAAGCTCAAGGGCCGGTCCAGTGATGGCTTCAGCCACTGGAAAGGCCTCGGTCGGGGTATCCCCCCTTTTTAGGATGTCCATAAGGGAGTACTCCGCCTTTTTCTGGATAGACTCCAGGGGCATTCCAGTGGATTCGTAGATCAAGCGGAGAATGCCCTGAAAAGAGGAAGGACCCTCCTCTAAACCCGCCATGGAGGACTCATCATCCCCAGCATGGGAGTGCAGTCCTGTGACGTCCGAGTCCGAGGAGTTGTGGTACAACGGTCTCCTGCCTAGGTCCCCTTCGATCCGCCGGGGGCAGTCAAGGGTAACCGTAATGGACAGACGTCGCGGGAGCCTTGTGTCTGTATGGTCCTCTTTTGGGGGAGCCCTTCCCTGAGGCTGCTTGGCAGTGGTTCCATCAGAATCGGTGGAGAGACAGAGATGGGCCGAACCGGGATACGGGCTGGCCCCATGGGCAGAGGAACCGAAGGCTTCAGTTCCAGAGGGGTCGGCGTCAGCCCAGGAGGCGGTAGCCAAGTGATGGCTGGGGTAGACGGCGGAGCCGGCATCTGCCCGGTCAAAATCAGCTGTTGCCACATAAGATCCTCATAGCAGCGACGGAATTTCCGTCGAAGCCTCCCCTTGTCCAAGGAGGATGAGGATCTGCAGTGATGCCCCTTTTTAGAGTGCTTATGACTCTTTTTTGGTCGTTCGACTGAGGGGGTTCTGGACCCCGATCGAGATCGGGCTGGCCGACTCAGTCGATCGGGAGACACCGGGTTCGGTGAAAACCGAGGGTTCGGAACCTTTTCCTCGATGGGGACACCAGCGGGCTGGGTCTCCTCATTGGGAAAGACAAGGACCAGAGTCCTTTCCAAAGAATTGTCGACCAGAGTCAGCGAAACAGGGTCGATTAGGTCGAGAGAAATTGCAACCTCGTCGGCCACTTCCTCAATCTCTTGGCCAGATGGAAGATCCATGAAGCCAGCGGCCGAGGATGTGATCTCGATCGAGGTCGAGACCGTGTGTTCCTGGGACTTGGACCTTTCTCGGTCCCAAGAACGTCTTCGCTTGGACGAGGACTTCGGGTCCTTATCCCTCTTCCGAGGGCAGGAGGAGTGTGAGCCTGAGGGCGCCTCACCCCTGGTGGGGAGAGACTGGCACAACTCCTTGATGGAGCCCAAAAAGGTGGAACCGAGGTTCAGAGGAACAAAAAAGCTCCGACTGGCCGAAGCTTGACCCGCTTCCTCCGTGAAAGCCTTCACTTGCTTCAACTGTTTGGCGGATCCCGAAGCCACGGAAACCGCCCACCTCGCCTCCTTCGATTTCATCGGTGGGTTCCTTTTCTCCAGTCTCCCCAATTTTAGGCGCGCCAAGCGGTTGTCCAGGACGCTGGGATGGAAGACCAGGCAGAACGTGCAAGTGGAGGTGTTATGTCCGACACCTAGGCAGTAGACGCACGTTAGGTGGGGATCGGTGCGCAACACCTTCTGGCAGCAGGAGCACCGCCAAAATCCGGGACCAGATTTATCCTCCATGTACGATGCGCTACTATCGGAATCGTTAACTCGAACGAGTTTTAAGGTAAGTTGCGGTGAAAACCGAAGCTTTGAATCCAGGGCCTACGAATTGCTGTGAAGCACGAGGGAACCTGTATCTTCCAGCGAAAAGGAAGATCTGGAGTCATGGGGCGGAGCCGAGGTTTATACCACCCCGGTGGATGGGAGGAGCCAGCCTGAGACTTCCGGCAAGATTTAAAGGGGAAAGGGACATGCCAAGAAGTGTGGATGAACAACATATCCACACTCCTAGAAAAAGGGTTCCAAGAGGATTTTGCACACCAGACAGAGAAACACTTCCACTTGGCAGTGTTGGTTTTCCTGGTAGCTGGCTTGTGAGCAACTAAAAGAATACCTAAAAACCTACGAGAAACATTAAACCTATTCACCTCTATCTCCTCAGGAGCCAAGTGTGGAGGTGAAGAGACCTCAGGTTGGGATGGACTACAGGGCCCTGGGTCAGAAGGTTCGCCTCAAGGGGAAGCGGTTTCGGGGAGGTTTCCGATAGTCTGTTAATTAGGGGGAACCAGATCTGATGAGGCCAGAACGGGGCAATGAGAATCATTCTGCCCTCCCTTTGCCTCCAGTTTGAGCAGCACCCTCTGAAATAGGGAAAGAGGAGGAAATGCGAATAGAAAGCGTTTTGTCCACTGCAGCCTGAATGCATCCCGACAAAAAACACCAGGTCCTGGATTTCTGGAGCAGAAGAGAGACTGTTTTGCGTTGAGTGAGGACGCAAAAAGGTCCAGGTCCAGAGCTCCCCACTTTTTGGAGAGTGACCGAACGACGTTTAAGTCGAGAGACCACTCGTGAGGATCTGTCTCCATTCTGCTGAGATGGTCTGCAGCTCATTTTGTACCCCTGGCAGGTAAACCGCCTGATTCAGAGCCTTGTGCTCCAGGCACCATTCCCACATTCTCATTGCTTCCCTGCATAGTGGATAAGAGTATGCACGGCACTGTTTGTTGATGTATACATCACTACCTTGTTGTCCGTTTGAAGGAAAATGTTCTTGTGACAGACTATGTCCTTCAAAGCTCGGACTGCATAGAGGATGGCTCTCATTTCCAGGACATTTATGTGAAGTTGAGGCTCGTCCTGAGTCCACGTACCCTGGGTGTGGAGATCCTGTCAATGAGCTCCCCAACCCATCAGGGACGCATCCATGGTAATGGAGATCTGATGATCCAGAGGGGCGAAGGGATATCCTTCCAGAAGGTTATCCTCCTGAGACCACCAGGTGAGTGACCTTTTCAGAGGTTCCGTCACCTTGATGAGAAAGGACTGAGGGTGAGTGTTTGGGGACAACTGAGTACTGAGCAGCCACTGAGTGGTTCTCATGTGGCGACGAGCCAAAGGTACAGTGAACACTGAGGATGCCATGAGGCCCAGCATCCATTGCATTGAGAGAACTCAAACCGAGCTGTGTTCTCTGATGAATCGGGCCATCTGCAGGATATCGCTCCTTCTGTCCTCCGGAAGAAAAGCTTTCACGCAGGAAGTGTCCAGAAGGGTTCCTATGAAGAGGAGCTTCTGGGAGGGCTGCAACTGTGACTTTTTGAGGTTCAGCAGGACTCCCACGGACGTGAGGAAGTCTGAGGCCATGGCCACGGCCTCCAGAGTCTCTTGCCTGGAGGGGCTTGCTAGAAGCCAGTCGTCCAGATATGGGAATACTTGGATTCCGATTTTCCTTAAATGCGCCACGAGAACTGCACAGCACTTTGTTAAAAACTGGAGGCGCCAAGGATAGCCCAAAAGGCAGGACTCTGAATTGATAGTGTTGACCCAACGCCACAAATCTTAGGTATTTTTGGTGCTTTGGGTGTATGAGAAAGTGCTGGTAGGCATCCTGCATGTCCAGGGAGGCTAGTCAATCGGGTTGATAATCAAAGTTAGCAGGGTACCAAGTGATATCATCTTGAACTTTTCCTTGTGAAGGAATTTAACTTTCTGAGATCCAGAATAGGGTGCATGCCGCCAGTTTTCTTTGGAACCAGAAAGTAATGGGAGTAGAAACCTGTGTTTCATTGATCCAGCGGAACTACTTCTACTGCCCTGTTGTTTAGAAGGCCTCATACCATGGAAGCAAGGTGGTCTGAATGTGCCGCAGACAACCTGGGCTATCGCTTGGGAGGATGATCCGGAGGGGTTTCTGACAGATTGAGAGACTACCCCTCGCGGAGTATCCTGAGGACCCATTTGTCTGATGTTATAGATTTCCACTGGTCGTAGAACTGAGTCAGACGTTCTCCCACTGTCGAGGAAGATTCCCCCTCTGGCAGCTGAGGTGGAACCTGAGCCGGAAACTCAGAAGGTGGCACGGGGCCCTTTTGGGCCCTGTGCTTTCTCTTGCATTTTCTTTTGTAGCTGAGGGGTTTGGTTTCTGTATAAACCTCCTTTGCCTTTGCCTTGAAAGGACTGACAGTTGTGAAACTGACACTTGCTCCCATCTCCTCAAGAGGGAGCGGGCGGAGGTCTAGCCATCTTAATGGCAGACCTAGTCTTCTGTGTGGCCTCTAGTGCTTGTTCCACCTGAGGCCTAAACAGATACATACCATCGAAAGGTAAAGCCTTGACTTTTTGTTGGGCGTCATTCGTAAAGCCCGACGTACGCAGTCAGGAATGGCGGCGTGTGCAAATGCCAGCCGCCGCCCTGGAATCAGTATTGAAAGCGTCCATTGCAACTTTAATTTTTGATTATTGGACTCGATACCTCTAGTTACAGTCTGTAGGAGCTCTGAGTTAACCTCCGACTCAGGCAGAGCTTCTACCGTTGCTTTGAGCGAATGCCAACGAACATACTCGTATTGAGAAAAATAACCCTGGTAGCTAGCAATACACATGCTCAGGGTTGATGCAGCAAAGACTCCCTTACCCAAGGCATCCTAACTTGTGAGATTCTTTGTTTATAGGATGGGCTGTGGATTCCTGAGGAAGGACAGACGTATTCTCTGCCAGCACCACTATGGCATCAGCAAAGGCTTGTGAGGCCAAGATGGGGCGATCCTTGGGAGGGGCATATTTCTTATCTATGGACTTGGCCACAGAGGGAATTAGAACCAGAATCTTCCACACCATCTGGGAAAGGGTCTCGAAAGAGGGCTGTGCCGGAGGAGTTAAATCCATAGGGATTTCCAGTACATGCAGATATTGGAAACGCAGAAGTTTCCCAGGATTGATTTCCATGATCTGGAGAGAAAAAGTAGAATTTAAATTCTTGAGCAGAGACTTAAAGGAAACGTCTTCAACAACAGGCTCTGCAGGAGGACTGATCCCTGCCTCCATGGCAGAATCGGCATCAACATCATTACCCAGCTGAAGATCCGGATCGGGTTCAAAATCATCTCCTGACAGTCTGGGGGGAGTGTATAGACAGGAAAGAATCGAAAACCAGGAGGAGGAAGAAGAGGAGGAGACAGAATCGGAGTCGAAAAACCTCTGGAAACTAGACAGAGCTGTACCCATCCTCGGCGCCGTTCAAGAGAGTGGCGCCGAGTACAGACACAGAAAATGGCACCATGCTAGACGCTGCCTGGAAATGCGGCACAGCACCGACACCACCCCCCACACTGAGGATGGCACCAACAGGGAGTGTGGCACCGCACACGGCACCGACACCACTCCCAACACCGAGAACAGCGCCAATGGGGCATACGACGCTGACAGCACTCACGGCACTGAAAAGGACCTCAGGGCCAGAGAAACTGGCACCACAGGCAACGGCACCACCGAAGTCTGTGAACTGTGATTTGAAGGCAATGAATGAAAAATAGCAGGAGATATAGACATTGGTGTGGACCCCTGCACCACAGCCATGTGAGGGGGATAGACACCGGGGCATGGAGTCGACAAAACTGAAGAAGGCACCACGCGACCAGGAAATCCTAACCACCCTCCCTGCCGATCCGAAACCTAGAGGCCCGAAGGCCCCGGCGACGGACTAGCCAGATCGGGCAGTCGGGACAACCTCTGAGCCCACTGCTCCATAAGAGTGGCCCAATGATGAAGCTGCTCATTGGAAGCCCCCCTAGAAGGCAGAGGGGGGGCTCAGATGTCGAAGAAGCCGGCTGCCAGAGACAGAAATCAGCGACTCGGAAAGAGAGGGAGACTGGTCCCTGACCCCAATAACTGACAGTCTATGTGCAGACCTACCAGAGGGCGACCTCGAGCGATGCCGTCTCTTCTTTGGCTGGTGGACTGAAGAAGAACTCGAGGCCAAACACAGAAACATAGAATTTGACGGCAGATAAGGACCGCTTGGACCACCCAGTCTGCCCATTTCCCTACCTACTGGATAAGCTGCAGATCCTAGTTAACCAGCAGCCTACTTCTTCCTACCCCCACCCCCTACAATTGCCTTATGACTGTCCCATGCATGCTTGAATTCCACCACTGATTTTGACTCCACAACCTCCTCTGGAAGGCCGTTCCATGCATCCACAACCCTCTCTGTGAAAAAATACTTCCTTAAATTACCTCTGAGCGAGCCCCTCTATCTTCAAATTGTGCCTCTTGTTCTCGACACCTTTTTTGAAAGATGCTACCTCTTGGACTTTGTTGATTCCCTTGAGGTACTTGAGCGTTTCTATCATTTTCCCTCTCCCTCCTTTCCTCGAGGCTATACATATTAAGCTCCTTTCGCCTCTCTTCATATGTCTTCCGTGCAGACCCTGCACTATTTGAGGTTCTCCTCTGGACAGCTTCCATCCTGTCTATGTCTTGCGGGAGAGTGGGTCTCAGAACTGCACACAGTACTCCAGATGGGGTCTCACCAGCTGTCTGTACAGAGGATAATAACTTCCTGTTTTCTACTGGTGATGCCTCTCCCTATGCATCCCAGTATCCCCCAGCCCTCCTTGCTGCCCTCTCACATTGCTTGCCCACCTTTAGGTCATCTGATATGACTACCCCCAGGTCCCTTCCATTCTTGTTGCTGTTAGTATCTCACCCCCCATTGTGTACTCTTCCCTTGGGTTTCTGTTTCCCAGGTGCATTACCTTGCACTTCTTAGCATTGAATCTAAGCTGCCATACATTTGACCATTCCTCTAACCTTGCCAAGTCCCTTCTCATCCTTTCCACCCCACCCTGTGCATCAACTCTGTTGCAGATCTTTGTGTCATCTGCAAAGAGACATACTTTTCCTTCCATTCCTTCTGCAATGTCGCTTATAAAGACATTGAAGAGGACCGGTCCTAATACTGAACCCTGCGGTACCCCACTAGTAACCTTCCTTTCTTCTGAGTGGACTCTATTTACTATTACTCTGTGTCCTATTCTCCGCCATCCTTTACCCAGGCTGTCATCTTGGGACCCACTCCCAGGCTGGCAAACTTGTATATTAATCTTTGTGTGGGACTGTGTCAAATGCCTTGCTAAAGTCTAGGTAGGCCATGTCCACAGCCCCTCCCTGTTCTACTACTTTGGTCACCCAGTCAAAGAAATCTATCAGATTCGTCTGGCATGACCTTCCCGCTGTGAATCCATGCTGCCTAGGGTCCTGTGCCCCTCTGGCCTCTAGACACTCAACAATTCTTTCCTTCAGAAGTGATTCCATCATTTTCCCTATCACTGAGGTTAAGCTAACAGATCTGTAGTTTTCTGCTTCTGCCTTCCTCCCACTTTTGTGAAGGGGAATCACATCTGCCCTCCTCCAGTCCTCGGGTACCACCCCATCCTCCCATGATTTGTTAAAAAGGGTAGTCAGTGGTGTCACTAGTTCTACCCTTAGTTCTTTCAGAATTCTGGGATGAATCCCATCAGGCCCCATTGCCGTGAATGGGACCGCTTTTTATGCTGGGGTGGGAAGACAGCCCACCCGCGTAGGGCGGTGGACCAGACCCAGCCCGGCTGACTGAACAGCTTTGATGCAAGTCTCCTGTCGTCACCTGCCCCACTCATGGTCGACTCGGTCAATAGAGGGCTGAAGACTTCTTTCTTGTACAAGCAAGAATAAGTAAAATGTAATCGGTACTTTTCGTGATAAAATACAAAATAACAAAAAACTGCAGTTTGAAGTTTGAGACTGGTGGGCGAGTGACATCGTCACTGAAGCGCACTCAATGGCGGGAAAAAAAGTCATGGAGGCGGTTGGAGGGTCGATGCCGAGATAGTCTATACCGCACAAGTCTGGCTCGTGGTGCTGCTTCCTCGTGGCTCCATCTCAATGCGGCCATCCTGAAAAAGTTGGCTCCCTCTGGGTCCTAGCGTCTCCGGTGTACTCCCATTAGTGTGAATGAGTGGTGGAGACTTTATGCCCAGGAAGATCAAACAATTGAGAGGACTTCCTGCAGTCCTTCATGTGGTGTGTATAGTATATGAGAATTCCATGCACATCTAAAGTATGGAACAACACTTTCCCTGGATTGTATGCTCTGGATAATAAACAGGCAAGTGGACAGATTGATGGTCTTTGAGGAAAATCAATATAGCTGGTCACACTTGAGAGCAGGCAGCTCTGAAATCTTTCAAGCAAAAGTAACAGCAACTAAAAAATACACTTTCCACGACAGAAAGCACAGCTCTCAACATGTGACTGTCTCAAAAGGAGGCAAGGTCAGTTTCTCCAGAACAAAATTCTGGTCCCAGGCCAGGACCAGATTCCAGATAGGAGGCTTCACGTGCAGAATGCCTCTCAGAAAAGTACGGGCCACATGCAGCTGGACAACAGTACGGCCATCGATGGGCACATGGAAGGCTGTTATAGCACACAGGTACACCTTAAAGGAGAACTGCACTTATCCTGGAAATAATTTTTACCAAGAGAATTTGGTTTTTAAATAGTGGTTCCAATTCTGTTATTGTTCCATCTATATGGGCCTTTAAGTTACCTCAGTGGTTGTTTATGATTTTCACTCTGGTGTTAAAGTGCTATTTTAGCCGGCCCGGTGGCGCTGAGGGTTGAGGTGCAAGACGCCACACCTCACGCCATGCCGATGACCCGGGTTCGGGAACGAGCCTGGGCCGTCGGGGGTCGGCAGGGGAGAGAGAGAGAGGCTTGAGTGTCCGGAGGACTGCTCTCCTCTCTCTGGGGAGGGTTTCTGGGGCTGCTCAGCATCCTAGTGACCCCCAATGGAGATCGGGGGTAACACATGTACACCAGCCAGAAGAAGTGGCGGGAGTGAGGCAGACGACATCCATGCACAGCTTTCCTGCTGACGTTGCACGTGGCACTCCCAAGGGGAAACCACTACAGAAAAATCCCCGCCTAGGATCGCGGAGATGAAAGGGGCACCAGGGGCAGGACGCATATCCCAATGCCGGCCTGATACCCTAGGGACTCCAGGCAGACCCGGCAACTATGGTAAGCCCTCTCTAATTTCAGATAGGCCACTGAGGGTGAGTGGGCGCTGAGATGTCGGGGGAGTCCTGTTGAACTACAGGGTTCAGGCAGGGAGTAGCGGTCCTTGCCGCGTGTGCACCCCAGAAGGATGCCCGGTCTAGAGGAGCACAAAAATAGTCTACAAAAAAAAAAGTGCCATTTTAGAACTGTATGATGTAGTTTATGTCCCTTCAAACCACAAAGTTCTATAGCAGAACTTAGATGCATTGTACCAACAATGGAGTAAGGGACATAAACTACATCACAGCATTCCGAAAAGGCACTTAGCACCAGTATGTAACTCTGAAACAGCCACTGAGGTTACTAACAGCCCCATATAGATGGAACAATAACAGAACAGGAACCAGTATTTAAAATACAGCTTCTATACGGGAAAATGACTTATAAATTCAATGCAGCTCTCCTTTAATAGAGTACTGAAGCCTGGCATCAGACAAGGACAGGAGATACTCTAGAACCCGGTTCACCAGACAGGTGAAGGATCCAGGTGACAGGAACTGGCCCATATAGCTAAGCACTTCCACTTCATCGAGTAAGTGGCCCTAGTGGAAGGTTTCCTGGCAGCCACCAGGACATCAGCCACTTTCTGAGATACTCCGAGCAACCAGTTGTCCAGATAACAGAAGACATACAGGCCTTCACGCCTGAGGGCTGCCATCACCGCTGCTAAGCAATTGGTAAAGACCTGTGGCATAGATGATAAGACAAAGGGCAATACTCTGAACTGGTAGTGTTCCCTTGGAACAGGAACCTGAGAGAACGCCTGTGGGGGAGCACATCTTGATATGCAGGTATGCATCCTGCATGTCCAGGGAGCTTAACCAGTCTCTCTGCTTGAGCAGAGGCAGCAGGCAAGGCAGGATGACCATCTGGAACGTCTTGTACTGAAAGTAAACACTGAGTTCCTTGAGGTCTCGAATGGGCTTCAGATCCTCAGTTCGCTTGGGGACCAGGAAGAACCAGGAACAGAACCCCCTTGTTTCTTGCTGAGTGGGCACTGGTTCAATAGCCCTTTTGTGCAGCAGGGTGAGCACCTCCTTCCATAATACCAGAACATGTCCTGGAGGGTAATAGGAGGGAACAGGTGGAAAATCTAGGGGTTGTTCCAGAAGTTCTAGAGTGTGACCATGTTTGATGAGCTGCAGGATCAAAGCATTGATAGTAAACGCCCTCCACTGGTCTAAATGGAGGGACAAGTTACCTACTGTCACCACCTCCTAGCCTGGAACAGGAGGAGGGGGCGGTCTAGCAAGGAATCATGCTGAGGCGGAACCCATGGCTGGGGCCACACTGCCCTCCCTGGGGCTCTTGGCAGGGGCGTCAGAAGTGGAGAAAGAGGCAGGCAAGGAAGCACTAGCTTTGTGCTTGCCCTGAAGCCTGGTGCCCGACCCGGACTTATGAGAGACCTTGTGAAAGGAAGGTCACAGCCTACTCCTGGGCTGGGTATGATAGTGGGAATGAACAGACAGAACAGTCCTACCAGAGGCCTGCAGGTCATTAATAATATTCTCCACATCAGGTCCAAAAAAACTTGAAGCCCTCAAAAGGAGCATCCAAGACTTTCTGCTGGACATCAGCAGCAAAGCCAGAGACTCTCAGCCAGGAATGCCTTCTAAGGTAAACACCAGTGGAAGCTGCTCTGACAGTGGAATCAGACACATCATATATGGCTCTCAGGAGGTGCTTACTGACATCTTCCGCAGCCTGAAGAGACCAGGATTTCTTGCCCCCGAGGACCCTTGGGAAGGGCCTGTGCTGCAATCTTGCCCTTCTTCCAGAGGGTATTCTGGTACTTAACGTAGCAGAGGCAAAGGTCCTTTTGTCCCAAAGGTCAGTCCTCCTAGATTCCCTATCGGGGGAGGGGGGGAACTAAGGTGTTTGGGTACCTTGGACCTGTTATGGGCTGCCTTGATGACCAATGAGTCAGTCTCTGGTTGGGTGGCATAGAAAGGCTTGCCTACGGGGCTTGGTAAAGTTTGTCAGCCTTTCGTGGCATGCCAGGCAGCATCCTTCAGGGCTGGAATCAAAGGAGGGATGGCTTTGGGTGGAGACTCGGGAATCTCCAAGAAAACCAGACGCACAGCAGAAGGGGTGTGCTGCGGCTGGGTTCCAATCCCATTTTTCTTTTTTGTTTGATGTTGAATTTACTGAGAGTTTGCTATCTCTGTTCTTTCTCTTCCCCCTCTGCAAGTAGGTAGAGACATACTGCGGGAGCCACGCGGCAAAAGAAGGGCTGTTAACTAACTGTTTTGCAGCGCACAGGGAGGAGCGAAGAGCAATAAACTGGACCTGATTCTGCAGATTTCACAGAAAGAGCTGATTGTTTCAAACAGCGACAGGCAGGCATTTGTAGGTTGAGGATAGATTAGCGCAGACAGTTAAAAAAGGGGACAAGACATTCTTTAGGTACATCAGCAAAAGAAGGAAAACCGGGGAAGGGGGATTGTGAGACTCAGAGGTGATACAGGGGAGTCAAAGGAGGGAGACCTGGAAAAGGCAGTAATACTGAACAAATACTTCTGTTCGGTATTCAGTGAGAAGGGGGAGGGTCTGGGAACACAACTGAGTAACAGATACAAAGGGAGGGGGGAGGTAAACACAAGTCCTTTCACGGAGGGGAGAGCCTTGGAGGAGCTCACAAAGCTAAAGGTGGACAAGGCAATGGGGCCAGATGGCATACACTCGAGGATATTAAAGGAGCTGCAAAGGGAGCTAGAAGCACCTCTGGCAGCTATGTTCACCGAGTCACTCAACACAGTGGTGGTACCAGAGGACTTGAAGAGGGCACATATAGTCCTCTTTACACAAAAGTGGTAGTAGGGAGGAGGCAGGGAACTACAGACCAGTCAGCCTCACCTCAGTAGTAGGTTAGATCGTGGAGGCACTGCTTGAAGAAAGAATTGTGGCACACTTAGAACTGATCAGTGCCTAGGATCAGAGACAGCATGGATTCACAGCCAGAAGGCTGTGTCAGACGAATCTGATAGATATTTTTTGACTGGATGATGAAGAAAGTAAATTGGGATCAGGGTAGTGGTGGATGTTGCTTACCTTGATTTCAGCAAGGCATTCGGCACCATCCCACATAAAAGGCTGGTTAACAAGATTGGTAGTCAGGGCATGGGGCAAAAGATGGTAAACTGGGTTAGAAACTGGTTAACAGACAGAAGGCAGAGGGTTGTAGTAAATGGGATCCAATCAGGGGAGAGAGGAGTGACCAGCGGTGTACCTCAGGGATCAGCCCTGTGGCCAGTCTTGTTTAATGTCTTCATTAGTGACACTGCAGAAGGGCTGGAAGGAGAGGTCTGGTTGTTTACGGATGACACCAAGATTTGCAACAGGGTGGATACACTGGACAGGGTGGAGAAAATGAGGGACCTGGGGAAGCTTGAAGAATGGTCAGAGGTGTGGGAACTGAAGTTCAGTTCAAAGAAGTGCAAAATAATGCCCCTGGGAAGAGGGAACCGAAGAGATACAGAATGGGGGAGTTGTTGACTATCACCAAGGAAGAAAATGACCTGGGGGCTATCATTTTAGAGGACCTAAAGGTGTCTAAACAGAGTACAAAGGCGGCTGGGAGGGCCAACCACATGCTGGAGTGCACAGGAAGAGGCCATCACAAGCAGAAGGCAGGAGGTGGTGATGCCAATGTATAAAACACTGGTGAGGCCTCATCTGGAATACTGCGGGCAGTTCTGGAAGCTGTACCTTCCAAAGGTCATCAACAGGGTGGAGGCAGTCCAGAGAAGGGCAACAAAGATGGTACTGGACTTACACCAAAAAACATATGAGGAGAGATTAAAGTACCTCAATATGTACTTGCTGGAGGAGAGGAGGGATTGGGAGGGACATGATGGAAACATTCAAGTAACTTAAGGACATAAACGAGGTGCATGGGGTAACATCTTCCATTATAGGCAGAATACAAGAACAAGAAGGCATGATATGAAATTAGAAGGGGGCAAGTTGAGGGGAAATGTGAAGAGGGTTTTTCTTCATAGAGAGGGTGGTGGATGCATGGAATAGCCTGCCACAGAAGGTGGTGGAAGCGATGACAGTGGAGGGATTTAAACATGCCTGGGACAGGCATAAGGGAACCTTGGAGGCGGTTAGGAGAGGCAAAGAGCCACTGACGGTCAGAGGCTGCATACAAGTTTAGGGCTTGGGGCAGACTGGATGGGCCTAGTGGTCCTTATCTGCTGACAATTTCTATGTTTCTAACCACCAGATTCCTCCTGGGGACATCCCCTTAGTCTGGAACCCCATAGTGATCTGAGGTGGCTTCATTATATTGAAGAAAGTGGGGTCCTCGGGAGAGGAGGACCTCGGGTACATTTAACCAAATCCTCGCTCCAAGAAGATACAGTAGACATGTCTAATAAAGCAGCCCCTTCATCTTCCTCCTCTTCAGGGAAAATGAGATCACGGCAGTACTCTACCCTCGTCGATCTGGTCAGAGATAGGTGTAGATGACAAAGGCACCATTGGGGACGGGGTCGGGGGGTGGGGTGAAGCAGGAGCTAGCGTCGCCACTAAAGCAGCATCAGACAGCAGTGGTGACGAAGGCCCTGGGACGAACTATTGGAGCAGAGCCATGGTGATGGAACTGAGTACAGCATTAAGATCAATGGGAGGAAAAGGGGAAACGCCATCAAAGCCAGCACTGGTGGAGGGAGGACAGTTCCCAGCACCAACGAAAGGTTGCATAGAGTGGCAGAGCCGGCAACTTGGGGGTTGATGGCACTTCAGCAGCCAATGGAAGGCTGCCAAGGACAGCCTAGAAGAAGAGGAGGCCTAGGTGGCAGGAGATGTCGATGACGAAGATGTTGATGGCGAATCCCTGAAACAGAAGATGACATCAACAGGGAATAAGAGTGCTTCCGGGGGTTACAGTCCTTGGAATATTCCTTCTTCCAGCTGGAGAAGCCAGCCAGCCACGCTCCCTACCTGCCGCCAGTGCTCCTCCTAGGGAGCCCCTGACAGGGCAGATCGCCTGTTTTACTACGGCGGCACTGACTGGAGAAGCCAGTCAGCCGCGCCTCACTCCCTACCCAATGCCAGCGCTTCTCCTAGGGAGCCCCTTACAGGGTGGATCGCCTGTTTTACTACGGTGGCACTGGCTGGAGAAGCCAGCCGGCCGTGCCTCACTCCCTAAACGCTGCCAGCGCTCCTCCTAGGGTAAGCCTTCATCTTCAGCTCAGGAATACATAGTGGAGCTCTGACTGGACAACTCACTTTGTGAGCGCCACTGATCGGTAGCCGCAATTTACGGCTCCTTCAGTGATTGGACTGCGGGGTTTGCCTTGAATTCTTTGGCGCTTTTCTGTCTCCTACATGGCTTTTTCTCGGAGGCACAGCTACTGAATTGCAATGCTCTCCTGTAGTTAGTCCCACACCACCTGCTCCGGCCTCTATTAAATACACCCTAAGCCCCACCCTATTAGTTCTCTTCTGGTTCCACTGGCTAATGTTAGTTGGCAAACCCACTATCTGGACTTCAGATTTCTGACTCTCCTTTTCTAAGTCTGATATCTTGGTATCTGGAGACTTCAGTATTCTCGTTTCTCGCCACTTCTGTGGTTTGTACTTTCTTCTTCCCAAATTGCTGCATCATGTTTTTTTTTTTTTTTACACAAAGGTGGTAGCTTCTTACTAGGGTTGGATAAATCTATATTGTCCTACTCCTGAGTGACAGTGCTATGTTACAAGGGGCTATCATGTGGAGAAGTCTGTGGCTACTCTTTCTGTCCCTTCTCTCATTTGTGCCATTTGTCAGACACCAACCTCCAGAACCTCCTCCATGTTGTGACTCTGACCCTACAGTGATAAGCCAACTGTCCTGCAACTATCCTTATATCTACTTATGTGCCCTTAATTTCACCAAACTACAGCACCTATTTTGGCCTACTCCTTCTGGTGGGACTCGTACTGAACCACCCCTGCAGCCTACACCACTGGCCTATCGCAGCTCTGATCCCCTTCTGCACTTTGCAGTCAGGGTGTTAATTTTTGCTGCAGTAGGACACCAGAAGTTTAAATGTGGGGCCCCGCCTCAAATAGCTGTCTCGCCGCATAGACATATGAGGGCAAGGGGATACAAGTTAACCATTACAGCTCTAAGGAGGCTGTTGCTTCTACTACTGCTATGCTCAGGTAATGTGGAACTTAACCCTAGTCTGCCAGAAACCTTTGCCTTACCCTCAGACCTAGCTAGGCTCAAGGATTTGAGTTTCCTGCATGTTAATGTATGTAGCCTGGTAAAAAAGTTCACCGTGATCCAGACATGGGTGAATCACACAGCACCAGATGTGCTAGTGGTCACTGAGACCTGGCTTAGACGAGCTACATCTGATATGCAAATTAATAACCCAAATTACTTCTTGTTTAAAACTGATAGGCAGACTAGAGGTGGAGGAGTGACTACATTAAGAATAAATTCAAGGCATCTAGTATCGACTCGGCTACTGTTCCGAATGAATATGAATGCCTGTCTCTTAAGGTTGCTATCTCGCATACTATTACGCTCTGTGTTATAGGGTGTTATAGACCTCCGTCCGCAGGTCTTCAGCTACTGACACATCTTAGCAATATTCTGGGACAAGGACTAACAGAAACAATTAATCTAGGGGACTAGAACTTAGATTGGCTTTCCAAGGCATCTATGCCTCTTATATCATTTAGCGATGCACATGGGCTAACACAACTTACTGGTGAACCAAAGTGACCAAATAAAAAGAACCCCAGTAACAGCACCCTGTTGGATGTTATCCTAGTTAGTAAGCCACATCTATTCTCCCATGCCGGAACTTTCTTCACTGATGTCAGTGATCACGGTTTCATTTCCGGTGTAAGCTCAGTCAACAAACCGCTATACTCAGAAAAGTTCTCGGTTGAGAGATCTAGATGGAACTTCAACCTACTTGCCTATGTTGATGAGCTTAAATACTCCCTGCGTTGGCAGGATTTTTACCTGGCGAATTCAGTACAAATGGCTCATGACATCTTCAATGAGATAATCTCAGGGGCTCTGAATAAACATGCCCCCTTAGTAAAAGTGTGTGTAAGAAATAAAGTCTGTTGCTGGTTCACCCCGGAACTTAAATCAGCCTTATCTGAGAGGGATAGGCTATGCAAAAAAGCATGAAGAACCAAGACCTCCTTGGACTGGTGCTAGTTTCAGAGGGCTAGGAACGCATGTACCAAAAAGGTTAGAGACGCAAAAGCTGCTTTTTATCGCTCTGAATTGGACTCTGCCACCAAAAGCTCATCTAAATTTTGAAAAACTATCAAAGACCTATCTGGCCATACACCTGGAAGCTCACACCCATCTAAGATTATCTCTGGAAATGATACTGTCAGTGACAAGATGGAGATTTTGGACTCCTTCAACAAACACTTTTCGACTGCAGGTTTAGCTTTCGACAACTCACCTGCAAACCTGCTACGCTCTCAACTTGACACACAATTTGATGAACCCAGTACTATTAGCTCGAAATTCTCACTGCAACCTGCCTCATTTAAAGAAGTCGAAGACATACCTAGAAACCATGAATCTCCTAAACCCGGCTTAATCTGGCTTCAGAGCTAACCACAGTACTATTACGGCACTTGCCAAAGTGACCAATGATTGGCAGAGACCTGGATGATAAAAATGTTATCTGTGCTGTGTCTTTGGACCTAAGCAAGGCGTTCAACACTGTCGATCATATTCTGCTTCTCTCAGAACTATGGTCCATAGGCTTGGATACACCCTCACTGTGGTAGTTTATCGATTACCTCTCCAACCGCCTGCAGCAGATTAAAGCTGAAGGTGAACTCTCACCTCTCTTAACTCTTCCAAGAGGTGTGCCACAGGGATCTATCCTTGGTCCCCTTTTATTTGCAATATATATCAATAACGTAGATGACAGTATAAACAAGGCCAACATTTATCTGTTTGCAGATCACACAGTGCTATATCTAAGCCGTCCAACACCAGAAACTGCTTGCCACGATCTTTCAACTGAATTCAACCTGTTACAGAATCCGCTTCTTCAAAAACAGCTTCTACTCAATGCAAAAAAAAAAACTAAAGCAATGCTATTTTCTCCTTTTAGCCATGCAATTAACCCAGCCACCACTGGATCAGTCCCTCAGATCACTACAATTCTTGGAAAAAACTTGGAATTTGTCACGAAATTTAAGTATTTGGGAGTTTGGCTTGATAAACTCTCATTCACTGATCACATCGAGGACTTACTAAAAAAAATGACGCCAGAGACTAGGTCTGTTCTTCAGGATTAGCCACTTTATTTAAAAAGAGGCAAAGCTGCGGTTGGTTCAAGAAACGTTCCTCTCGATGGTAGACTATGCAGACTTCCTTTATAGTCATTCCCCTACTTCTTCTCTTGCAAAATTGGACACACTCTACCATAGAGCTTTGAGGTTCATAACGGGACTTCCCTCTACCACGCACCATTGCTCCTTATATGTAGCTGTGGGGTGCACTTCCATTCAGTTTAGGCGGAATAGAAATGCTGTTCTGTGGACCTTCAGATCTATCTCTAAAAAACCCCCGCAATATATTAATGACTGTCTCCCACTAAGCATAGCAGGCAACTATGCATTGAGAAGTCATTCATTTATATAATTAAATGTACCCAAAATTAAATCACGATTTGGCAGAGCATCCATAGGCTTTCCACTGCCCTCTCTATGGAACAAAATGTAGAAAACACTGAAACTGAGCACCCCGTGAGCCTTACTACCCTCAAGAATCTATATTCCCGCTGTGTAAGGAAGATGTGCAATTGTTTCCCACGTCTTTAGTCAGGCTCAACGGTCATGGTTATACTGTAGCTTGCCTGGCTCCAAATTCAATGTCTAGGTCTTCAGATTTCTTCTCACCCTCCTTACAACGTTGATCCCTCTTTACTTCTGTTTCTCTTTTCTTTCCTCTTCTTCATTACTTTTTCTCTCTTGCATGCCTACTACCTACTCCCTGCGATCCACTTATTTCATATGTCTAGGTATATTACCCCCTGACTCCCATTTTTTGTTGGAGATCCTCCGAACCCAAGCATTGAGTCGTGCCCCCTTGCCCTTTTTCTCTCTCTCTCTCCCTATGTCATACCCTGACCCCCCCTTTCTTTCCCCTACTTTACTCTCCCACATCTTTGCCCCCCCCATCACCTTTTCTTCTTCCTGGCATCCCTCCCCATCCTGACTTGCCCGGCTGTTACGGTTGTGCAAAGTGCTGTATAAAACCCTACCTGATGTTATCCTTTGCTCCGCTTCCCCTTCTCACTCTATTTTTTATGTACACATGCATCTTCATCCTTGCAAAATTGTTCTGTACTGCATCATGATTGCTTGTGTATTGTTACTGCACCGTGAAATTGATTTTATTTTTGTATTCCATTGTATTGACTGCGTAGATAAATATGTATTGTTTCTAGTGTACCTTTGACCTTGTTCTAACCAGGTCCATCTTGCAAATGAGCCTTGCTCAATGATGTTTACCTGGACAAATAAAGATTTTGATTGATTGATTGCTTTAGAGTGCTTCCTCGAAGACTTGTCCTGGGCCTTGGTGGCTGTGGGAGTGGTGGGAAGACTCTCTTTCTCTCTCTCTCTCTCTCTCTGTGTGAAGAGGAATCCCGCTGCATGGTGGCCAACTGCTGCTTCGTGAGGTAGGCCTGTAAGGTTTTCTGCCGATGGATTCTTGTTCGACTGTTAAATTTCTGATGGTGCGGGCAGTTCTGGGTGTCGTGACCGGGGCCCAGGCACAGGAGGCAGGCCGAATGGCCGTCCTTTGACGGGGATCTGCTTCCCACAGGTGCACTTATTAGTGTGCCTAGAAGAAGGCATCGGGGAGACAACATGCAGAGAAAAATAGAAGCCGAGTGTACTATGAACGATAAAATAAGACAGTTTTGGAAGTAGTTCTAAAATGGTGGTCAGACTGGCGAAAAAAGTACAGTTACTTAAGAACTTACCATAACAGTAGATCTTCGAGAACAGCTCTTGCAGCAGGTTACACCATTAGGACTGAAGTCGGCAGGCGCCAGGACCCCACAGAAATTTTCTAGCTAGCAGTATTCAGCAGGGACCGCCTCCGACGTCGGTCCTGCCCCTGACGCCGGGCGTAGTACATAAGGAGGCGGTTCCCCCATAATCCTCAGTTCTCCCGCCGGAGACTCCTGGCCGCTGGATGACATCAGAAGGGGAGACCGAGGATCCGCCATCAGGTGGCAAAAACAAAGGCAACAGTAAATGTCCTGTCCTAGGAGACGGATGCTTGACTACGACCTACCTCCAGTGGGGATGGTGAGAGGGAAAGTACCTGCTGCAAGAGCTGTTCTCGAAGATCTACTGTTACGGTAAGTTCTTACATAACTGTACTATCTTACTTTGAGAAACAGCTCTTGCAGCAGGTTACACCATTAGGACTGATTTCCAAGCAGTAATGGCAATCATGCACAATCGGGAGGAGGAAAAGTAGGAATCCTCGAAATACCTCGAGCCTAGGACAGAACTCCTTGAAGGACTGCTAGACTGAACCCTGCTCTTCGCCTCGATGCAATGTCCAGGCTATAATGCCTGATAAAGGTGTGCACGGAGCACCAAGTAGCTGCAGTGCAAATAGCTGAGGTGGATACGCCCTTTAAAGCCGCAAAAGAGGTAGCCACCCCTCTGGTGGAATGACCCTTAACCGTGCCCGGTAAGGGTTTGTTGCGCTTCTGGTAACAGAATGTAATGCACTGTATAAGCCACCTAGACAGCGACTGCTTCGAGACAGGAGCTCCCTTCATCCTATGGGCAAAGGAGACGAAAAGTTGGTCCGACTTTCGGTGGTGTTTGGTTCTGGTCAGGTAGTATCTGAGGCATTTATGCACATCAAGGGTGTGCAGAAGGGCTTCTCCCATTAGAGCATTTCGGAAAATACACTGGTAGATCGATGTCCTGATTAAGGGTGAGAGCTGAGACCACCTTAGGCAGAAATTTAGGTTAGTCCTTAGGGATACCCTGTCCTGGTGGAAACCAAATAAGGCTCTTGGCACATAAGTGCGTGCATTTCAGAAATCCTTCTGGCAGAAGTAACTGCAACTAAAAACAACGTTTTCCAAGAGAGAAAATGTAGCTCGCAATCCGTGGCTGGTTCAAAAGGTGGCAGTGTGAGCTGCTCCAGGACGAAGGGTAAATCCCATGGAGGGATTGGATCCTTTAAGGGGGCCTAAGGTGGAGGATGCTCCTCAAAAAGGCACGTGTCGTGTCCAGCTGGGCTACAACGCGTTGGCCTACGGGAATATGGTAGGCTGAAATGGCACAAAAGTGCACTTTAATCGAGAAGTAAGCCAGACTGGAGTGGAAAAGGGATAGCAGGTAGTCCAGTACCAGCTTCTCTGGACAGTCCAAAGCTGAAAACCCGTGCACTTGAGCCCATAAGCAGAACCTGTGCCACTTCATGGTGTAGGTAGCCAGTTTTCTAGTGGCAGTAAGCACATCTGCCACTTCTTGCGAGACCCGTTATCGCATCATGGCTATGTCTCTAGGAGCCAAGCATGCAGGTTCAGGGAACGTAGATCCGGATGGACTAAGGAACCCACCTCCTGAGACAGTAAATGGGAAATGATTGGCAAGGGCACTGGAGGTTCCCGGAATAGCTGATGCAAGAGAGGGAACCAGATCTACGGAGTTTTAAAAGAACTCTCTGGATCAACGGGAAAGGAGGAAAGGAATCTGCCCGCCCAGGAGAGGGACAACACATCTCGCCAGAAAACACCAGGCCCTGGATCTAGCGAGCAAATATTGGGCAGTTTTGTGTTGTATGGGGACGCGAAGAGGTCTATCTCTGGGGTACCCCATCTGTGAAACAGATCTTCTGCCACCTTCTGGAGCAGTTCCCATTCGTGGACCTTGGCCTGAGTGCGGCTCAGGCTGTCTGCGATGATGTTGTCCACTCCTGGAACATGAACTGCAATAAGGTTTGCGCCGTGTTGCAAGACCCAATCCCACACTCTCATGGCCTCCCTGCAAAGTGGGTAGGAGTGGGTGCCTCCTTGTTTGTTGAGGTAATACATCACCACGGAATTGTCTGTTTGCAACAGAAGTGTACCCGGTGGAATCTCCGACTGTAAGGCCTGCAGGGCGTAAAGAACTGCCCTAATTTCCAGTATATTTATGTGGAGATGAGAATCCTAGGCTGTCCACAGGCCCTGAGACCGAACACCATTGAGGTGTGCTCCCCACCCGAGCCCTGAGGCATCTGTGGAGAGTGTCACAGTCGGGGACGGCGCTGTGAAAGGGACTCCCGCCAAGAGGTTCCCTGAATGTAGCCACCACTGCCAATCTCGAATTACGGTCTTCGTGATTCGGATTGGATGCTGCAGATGGTCTTGCCTTTGGTACCATTGTACCCGTAACATCCACTGAGTTACCCACACCTGGAGACGGGCTAGCGGGACTGTTGCAATGGCCGCAGCCATGTGTCCCAGCAAGCAAAGGACCAGTCTGGCTGGGACAGTCTTCGCCAATTCCCTGATGAGGGATCTGATGTGTTCCGCTCTGTCCATGGGAAGGAAACCTTTCCCTTGGACATTGCCCAGAACTGCTCCGATGAACTGCAGCGTTTGGGACGGAACCAGGCGTGACTTCTCGTAACTGATGAGAATGCCCAAAGTCTCGAACAGAGACTGAGTGCAGTGAATGGCAGACATCAAGGCCTCCCGTGAGGGCGCCATGAGAAGCCAGTCGTCCAGGTAGGGGAACATGTAGTGGCCCTGTCTCCTCAGAGACATGGCTACGACCGCCATGCACTTCGTGAAAACCCGAGGTGCCGATAACAGCCCGAAGGGAAGAGCTTGGAACTGATAATGGCGGCCCTGAAACTCGAAGCGTAGGAACCTCCCTATCGCCTGAGCGATCAGGAATATGCAGATAGGCGTCCTGCATGTCCAGGGTCGCAAGAATCGCGTTCTGCTTCAGCATGGGAATCAGGCCCAGGAGGGTCACCATGCGAAGCGCTTCGTGTCGACCGAAAGATTGAGATCACTGAGGTCCAGTATTGGACGGAGGTCCCCTGTTTTCTTTGGAACCAGGAAGAAGTGAGAATAGTACCCTAGTCCTCTCTGGTTCCTTGGTATGTGCTCTATAGTTTCTTTTTCCAGAAGTGCAAGCACTTCCTGCTGTATGAGCAGGGCATGCTGACCCGAATAACGGGAAAGCAGGGGAGGTCTTGTAGGCGGGCTGTCTATGAACTCTATGTAATAGACATTTTGGACCAACTGTAGAACCCACCTGTCGGTGGTGATTGATTGCCACCCTGAAAGGTGGCGTGCGATGCGACCCCCGACTTTCTTTGCCCATTGATCCTGAGGAGGGGTGGGGGCTGGGAAGGAGTCATGCTGTGGCAGCGTTTGTCCCTGTGGGCTGGGCCTACTATGAGTAGTGTTGGCCTCTGCCTGGGGACGATTTGGCCTGGGCCTTGCGCGAGAAAGTGCCCCTCTGCTGCTGGCCGGAATGTTGCTGCTGCCTTTGTAGCCGGCCGCAAAAACAGCTCTGGTTCCTGTGAAAGGAACTAGGCCTAGATCTGTACATGGCTTGTACAGATCGGACTGTCTTCCCGCGCCTTGGAGCTTGGTGATAACCTTCTCGGAGGCTTCACCAAACAGCACCTCGCCGTTATATGGGACGCAAGAATGTTTTTCTGTCGTCCGGGTAAAGCGGAGACACGGGCCAGGTGTCTCCGGAGACAAACGCCTGGGCTGCCGCCTGGCCAAGAGTCGGCAGAGTTGTAGCTCGACTCTAAACTTGGGTCCCCACATCTGACCTGGTGCGGAGGGAGGTTTAGAGCCCGCTCTGGGCCATGGGGGAAGCTTTTCAACCAGGTCCGGCCCTGTTCCCACAGGGCGTTCTAGAACTGAACCATATGGGTAAGGTAATTCAGTGACCAGAAGGCACAAGTAGCAGCCACGTATGTGCGCCTCTCAGGGCATCCAATTGCTTGGATTCCTGGTCCGGTGGCTGAGTGCTCATATGCTGGGGTCTCTGAGACCGGTCATGTGAAGCAGTGACGACCAGGGAATCTGCCAGAGGATGGTTCGCCAAATACTGGTCCTCCCTACGGCCTTGTATAGGCAGTCAGCCTTCTTCAGCACCGCGGGAGTGGAGTGTGGACATTTCCATGCAGTCTTGGTGACGTCCATGAAGGTGTCCACCAAGGGTGGCACTACCACAGGCTTCAGGTCCTTTTGCCGAAGGTAGCGGGCAAGGCATTGTCATTCGGGGTCAAGCTCCTCAGCATCCCACCCCATGTTGTCCTGGATGTGCCTCATGATCTCGGCAAAAGAGGGATCATCCGGTGGAGACCTAGAGAAGTCGTGTGGGTCAGGAGAGGGGATGCTAAGAGGAGGAGGTGATCTGGAGTACTCTGAAGTATCCGATCTGGAATCCTCCCCCGACGGAGTGTACCGGCGTCGTCTGGGTCGTTTGGGACTGGGTGACCCTGAGGGGGATCTAGAGGGAGGCCTTCTCCTGTCAGTAGATCTGCCCGTAGGAGGTGGAGTTTGCTCCTTGGGGGATGGAGGTCGTCCTACTGGCCCCTTAGGTGGAGGAGGGGACGTAGGCAGTGAAGGAGTAGGAGGAGGAGGAGTAGTAGGAGGACGACGTGCGGGGACCACATCTTTCTTGATGGTGTCCCACCAAAAGGTAAAGAGCTCCTTTACCTCTACAAGGTTCATACCCGACGACGGGCCTGGCACCGATGGCCTGTCGCCGGGGTCGGGCATCGGGTCCCCGGGGGTCTCCCGCTCTGGGGAGGGTTCCTGTGGGAGCCTGCCATCCTCAGTGTCGCCCACCTGGTCTTCGGACTGTGGGGTGTCCTCCTCTGTAGAATCCGTACGACCGGCGTCCACCGGCGACGGGGGTGCGGTCTTCCACTCCGGGGTTGCCGACGTCGGTCCCCTGGCCGACGTCTTCAGACCTGGCGAATGCCTGGCCGGCGATCGGTGTCTAGCCGGTGTCGTCGGCTCCTGTGAGCGCCGAGTCGATTTAGAGTGCTTGGCCGACGTCGGGCGGTGGGCCGATGTCGGGTCCGGCGTCCGTTTGAGGGACGTCAGGTCCTTAGTTTTCCTGGGCATCGCTGGATCAGGACCTCTGGGTGGTTGGGAGACTGACCTGGAGTCGGTGTTCCAGCGACGGGAGGATGACGATTTGTGGCGCTTACCCGACTTTGAAGAGGCCTTGGAGGGTGTTGATGAAGCCGAGGGCCTCAAAGTCTTCAGAGGCTGGAGCGACTAAGAACCGCTGGAAGACCTGACCTTGACCAGGGGAGGCTGCGACCGAGCCCTGGAGGGAGAGCGGTCCGATCTTGAACCGGAGCTGCGGGAGTCCGAGGCCCGAGTAGGAGACCTAGACCTCGTCTTCTCCCGGTGCTTGTCCTGGTGTTTGTGGGATTTAGTTGAAGAGTCTCCCCGGGAGGAAGGTTCCTGGTCCACACTTTTAAGCTTCTCTTCCAGAAGAAATGCTTGAAGTGCCTTCTGACAGCGGATCCTGGTGCGGCTATTAAAACCCTGGCAAAGGTGCAGGCCTTGGTGTCATGGTCCGGGCCTAGGCAACGCACGCAGGACGAATGGGGATCCTTCAAGGGGATCTGTTTGCCGCAGGCACACTTCGAAAGGTGACCCTCTAGAGATGGAGTTGGAGAGGACATCAGTTGAGCAGAGCAAGAAAGGTTTGAAATTATTCGGCAGTTCAGTAGGCGTCATACGTGAGAAAGGAGACCGAGAGGCTGATGCTGGCGAGTCGACGGTGGGAAAAGAACTGAGGATTATGGGGGGACCACCTCCCTATGTACTACGCCCGGCATCGGGAGCGGGACCGACGTTGGAGGCGGTCCCCGCTGAATACTGCTAGCTAGAAAATTTCCGTGGGGTCCTGTTGCCTGCCGGCTTCAGTCCTAATGGTGTAACCTGCTGCAAGAGTTGTTTCTCGAAGTAAGACCAAGCCATGAAGACAATAAGCGCAAGTCTGTCATCAAGGCACAGGTCAGGAAGCATAGGAAAACCAGAAGCAGTTGTAGAATTCACCAAAAATATTTATTTGTATTAGCAGTAACATAAAAAAAAAAAAACATTTTCAGTATAACTATTTACAAAGGCAAAATAAAATAGAGAAGATCCATCAGAATTTTCCTTCAATCTGTGTCCATCTTTTTCTTTTTTCAAGCAATTGCACATCAGCCCGCTTATAACTCTTTACAAGCCCCCCCTTCTTAAAGCAGCAGTGCAACATAATCAGGAAATGATTGTCAAAAATGTTTTTCTTGGTTGTAAGCATGCAGCCACAGATGAGGTTTCCATATCTGTTTTTTAGATATTTAAAATGTATTTGAATTGTTGTGGCGCCACAATACATATGGCGGCTGCTTAATTTTTAGCTGTGCTCCCCTTCACATCGCATCAGGTCTTTTGATTACAGCAGTGGGAACCTATGCTGAACATTCCTGATGTCCCTGTGTAGTACTGCTAGTCATACATATCTGCAGTTGGCAGCAGAGGGGGTTCCTGTTCAATGTAGCCGTCGGCAGAAATGTAAACAAAAACAAAAACAAAGGATAACTGAGCAAATTACGGGATGATAGTACAATGCTGGTGGGAAAGAGTACCAGGGAAATGTTCAGTAGAGCACAGGGAATAAACTGTTGAAAAAGCACAGATCTTTTTTACATTGTACTGCTGCTTTAACAAGCATCTTGTTTTTTCTAAAGTGTTCTAGTACAATTCAAGAAGGTGCTGGCAAGAACATAATGCCCCAGAACTGAGGCCTCTTTTCCACAACGCTTCTGCAAAAAGCTTAAAAATTGCACTAAAGTAACCTACTGAGTTTTCAATAGCTTTTTGCAATCATCTCAAACTATAATTATATACATTTCAACAGTAACACTATACAATTTCTAATCAGAGGGATCCCAATATCAATTACATTTCCACATAATGATTTGCATATATTTTTATATCAGCAGATATGCAAGGGAGGAAAAAGAAAGAAAAGCAAAGGAAGACACAGAGTGTGAGAGACAAAGAACTGCGAGACTGTTGGGGTGATGAAAGTCCAGGTCTCACAGGAAAATTTGGTTGCGCAACCAGACAAAGAAAAGAGAGAAAAGGAGAGAAAAGAACAAATCCCTGCATTCAAACTCCTTCCATAACAACTAGGACAGGGTCCTATTCCACCCTGTCACATATACCCCCTCCTTAAGAGGGAACCTGTTTTATTAAACAGGTTTCTAAAACTTTCTATTAATTCTCTACTAATGTTAGCTTCTTTCAGAAATTAAGCACATGTGCATTATTCATTTTTTTCTATAGCAGTACAGCAAACAGTAAAGTTCAAACCCATACATTTGTTTTTCAGCCTGCAGAACCCTCAATTCCTGATCCATTAACTTGACAGAAAAATCAGCATTGCTATTCTATTCACCAGATCTGTGTATTACCCCGAATTTAAATGGCTGTAGTGCCAGGTACCACCTTGTGATTCTGGAATTTTTATCTTTCATCCGGTTAAGCCAACAGAGAGGACTGTGATCTGTTATAAGTACAAAGTCAGTTCCTAGTAAATAAAACTTCAGGGACTCCATGGCCCACTTTGCTGCTAAACATTCCTTTTCTCTCTGTCATGCAACTTCATACTTATTTATAGAATAGGATGTTCTTTCCCCGTCTATATTCTGACTCAGTAATGCACCTCGGCCTACCTCTGATGCATCTGTTTGTAACAAAACCGTTTTCTCAAACTCTGGGCTCCTTAAAACAGGGGCTGAACATAATGCAGCCTTAATGGCCAGAAAAGTTTCATCACACTCTGAGGTCCATTTCACATTATTTGGGTGCCATTTTTTTATGAGTTCAGTGAGGGGAGTAGCGAACTCAGCAAAGTTGGGAACAAATCTCCGATAATACCCAGCCAGCCCTAAAAAATGACCTGACATGTTTCTTTGTTTTAGGGACAGGGCTGTTAGCTACAGCTTCTATTTTAGAAATTTCTGGCTTAGCTTCTCCATTTCCCAACATATAGCCCAAATATCTGGTTTCCTGCATGCCCAATGCATATTTGGTAGGATTAATAGTCAGATCTGCATTTCTGATAGCTTGAATAGCTGCTCGTAGGTGTCCAAGGTGGCTTTTCCAGTCTGGACTGTACACCACAACATCATCCAGGTATGCAGCAGAATAACAAGTGTGAGGTGATAAAACTACATCCATGTACTGCTAGAATGTAGCTGGTGCACCATGTAAACCAAATGGCATGGTGGTGAACTGACAGAATCCAACAGGAGTGGCAAATGTAGTTCTGTCTCTGGATTCTTTAGCTAAAGGGATCTGTCAGTAATCCTTGGTGAGATCAAGGGTACTGATATACTTTGCACTCCCCAGTCTGTGCACCAAATCATCTATTCTGGGCACAGGATTACTGTCAAATTCTGACACTTGATGAAGTTTCCCAAAGTCAAGGCAGATTCTAACACCCCCTTCTTTTTTGTTTACAGTTACCACTGGAGATGACCAAGCACTCCTCGACTCCTCTATGAAACCCAATTATTTCATTTTTTTATATCTCCTTAACCACGTCAGCTCTTAACCGCTCTGGTAACCTGTATGTCTTTTGCCTAATAGGACAAGCATTCCTTGTCACTATTACATGCTCAACCCCTTTTGCTCAGCCTAGTACGATGGTAAAAGTACTGTTATACACTGTCCACTCGGAAGGAAGCAATCTTAGACCTGATACTCTCAAATGGGGACGGAGAAAGAATCTCAGATTTAGAAGTGGGTAGTCATCTGGGAACAAGCGACCACCAAACAGTGTGGTTCACGATAAACACAGCCATACAATCAAGCCATACAAAAGCAAGAGTATTGGACTTTAGGAGGGCTGACTTTGGGAAAATGAGAGAGTGCCTCAGAAAAGCACTAGCAAACAGGCAAGAAAGAGGGGTGGAGGAACAATGGGGAGTAATCAAAACAGCCATCACAGAGGCAACAAGCCTTTGTGTAAAGCAAATCAACAAAACACAACAAAGGAAAAAACAGCTATGGTTCTCAAAAGAGGTGGCAGGGAAGGTTAAGGAGAGAAAAGGATAGCATTCAGGAAATAAGAAAACACAGAAGAAGCAGGACAGAGAACTTTATCAGTTAAAGCAGAAAGAGGCTGGGAAAGCAGTCAGAATAGCAAAGGCCCAAACTGAGGAAAGGATAGCCAATTCTGTTAAGAAGAGGGATAAGACCTTTTATAGGTACATTAGGGAGCGAAGAAAGACCAAAGGAGGGATACTGAGGCTTAATAAAGGGAGGGACGTGGGTAGAGGGTGACAGTGAAAAGCAGGGCTACTGAACAAATATTTCTGCTCAGTATTCACAAAGGAAGGGGGGGGGTACCTAAACCAAACAAGAGAAACACTGTGAAGATGGGGGTCGATACCAGTCCACTTACAGAAGAAAGGGTTCTGAAAGAACTAATAAAATTGAAGGTGGACAAAGCAATGGGGCCTGATGGGATTCACCCAAGAATTCTAAATGAACTAAGGGTAGAACTAGTGACACCGCTGACTACTCTCTTTAACAAATCAAGGGAGGATGGGGCGGTACCTGAGGACTGGAGGAGGGCGGATGTGATTCCTCTTCACAAAAGTGGGAGCAGGACGGAGGCAGGAAACTACAGACCAGTTAGTTTGACCTCAGTGGTAGGGAAAATGATGGAATCACTTCTGAAGGAAAGAATTGTTGAGTACGTAGAGGCCAGTGGGGCACAGGACCCAAGGCAGCATGGATTCACAGATGGGAAGGTTGTGTCAGACAGATCTAATAGGATTTTTTGACTGGGTGACCAAAGTAGTAAACCAGGGAGGGGCTGTGGACACGGCTTACCTAGATTTTAGCAAGGCATTTGATACAGTCCCACACAAAAGATTAATACACAAGTTAGCTAGCCTTGGAGTGGGTCCCAATGTGGTAGCCTGGATAAAAAATTGGCTAGACAACAGGACGCAAAGGGTAGTAGTAAATGGAGTCCACAGTGAAGAAAAGAGGGTTACTTAGTGGGGTACCGCAGGGTTCAGTACTGGGACCGGACCTTTTTAATGCCTTTATAAGTGACACTGCAGAGGAACTGAAAGGAAAAGTATGTCTCTTTGCAGACGACACAAAGATCTGCAACAGGGTTAATACACTAGATGGAGTGGAAAGGATGAAAAGGGACTTGGCAAGGTTGGAGGAATGGTCAAATATATGGCAGCTCAGATTCAATGCAAAGAAGTGCAAGGTAATGCACCTGGGAAACAAAAACCCAGGGGAAGAGTATACAAAGGGGGGTGAGATACTGACAACAGTAAAAATGGAAAGGGACCTGGGGGTAATTATATCAGATGACCTAAAGGTGGGCAAGCAATGTGAGAAGGCAGTAAGGAAGGCTGGGGGATACTGGGATGCATAGGGAGAGGCATCAATAGTAGAAAGCAGGAAGTTGTTATCCCTCTGTACAGACAGTTGGTGAGACCCCATCTGGAGTACTGTGTGCAGTTCTGGAGACCCCATCTCTGCAAAGACATAGACAGAGTGGAGGCTGTCCAGAGGAGAGCAACCAAAATGGTGCAGGGTCTGTACCAGAAGACATACTGAAGAAAGACTAAAGGAGCTTAATATGTATAAGCTTGAGGAAAGAAGGAGAGAGAGGGACATGATAGAAACTTTCAAGTACCTCAAGGAATCAACAAAGTCCAAGAAGATAGCATCTTTCAGAAAAAGGGATGTGCAAGAACAAGGGGCACAATTTGAAGATAGAGGGGGGACGGCTCAGAGGTAATGTGAGGAAGTATTTTTTCACAGAGAGGGTTGTGGATGCATGGAACAGCCTCCCTGAGGAGGTCGAGTCAAGAACAGTGGGGGAATTCAAGAATGCATGGGACAGACATAAGGCAGTCCTAGTGGGGGGTAGGAGGAAGTAAGCTGTTGATTAACTAGGATCTGCAGCTTATCTGTTAGGTAGGAAAATGGGCAGACTAGGTGGGCCAAGCGGTCCTTATCTGCCGTCAAGTTCTATGTTTCTATGCTTCTAAATGTCTTTAGCACATTACGAATTTCTGCAGTTTGTTCTGAGATTAAGGAAACATTCACCTTTACAGCATCAGCAGTTACAGTTTGTTCCAGTCTATCATAAACTACATCAATATCTTCTTTATCAGTTTCTGGTAAAACTAGCAAAGCAGCTTTTGGCATTTTTTCAACCCATTTCTTGAGGAGGTAAGCATGGTATATCTTGGTAGGATTTTTCCCGTCAGGGGTCTCAATCTGGTAGTTAACCGTGCCAGTACATCTAAGAACCTTACAAGGCCCTTGCCACTTCATTAACAGTTTATTTTCTGTTGTGGGTAACAGTAGCAAAACCTTTTCACCTGGCTCAAAAACTTTTTCTTTTACCCCATGGTCATAATATAACTTCTGCTGGTTTTGTGCCTCTTCCTGATTACTATGGGCAATTTCAACATATTTTGCCAGCTTCTTTCTTAGGGCACACATTTAAGACATTATAGATTGTTTCTGAGTGGGGTTATTTTCCCATGTTTCTTTTATCACATTCAATGTCCCTCTTGGCTGCCTACCATACAGCATTTCAAATAGTTAAAACCCTATTGCTCATCTGGATCTGTGCCAGATCCTCTGCCTTTGATAGCTTGCAAGGCATCCAGCCATCCAGCCATCGCTGCTCCTGTCGCTGCATCTCTTCTCTCATCTGCTGTGTCTCTCCTCTCCTCTGCTGCTCCTGTTGTTGCATCTCTTCTCTCCACTGTTTCTCTGTCTCTTTTTGTTGTATAGCCCACCATTTGAAAAAGTCCATCAGGCTTTCAGGTTCTGTCACTGCCTGTTCTTTTTCCATAACTTGTGCTGGCTGTACAATCTTAGCATGGACTTCTCTCTGCTAGTCTGGCTGCCATTCTCTTGGTAACCACTCCCGGAATTGCTGTTCCAGTATCCATACCTTTCTCTATGCTTTCCTGGTACTAGGTCCAGTACACACGCACAAAACTCCTGGCTTACAGCATGCACAGCATCAATCCCACTAAGGCGGACACAATCTGTCATCGAGGCACAGGTCAGGAAGCATAGGAAAACCAGGAGCAGTTGTAGAATTCACCAAAAATATTTATTTGTACTAGAAGTAACATAAAAAAATAAACATGTTCAGTATAACTATTTACAAAAGAGAAGATCCTTCAGAGTTTTCCTTCAATCTCTGTGCCCATCTTTTTTTTCCAAGCAATTGCAGCTCAACCCTCCTATAGGTCTTTACAACCCCCCTTCTTAACAAGCATCTTGTTTTTTCTAAAGGTTCCAATATATTTCAGGCAGATGCTGGCAGGAACCCAATGTCCCAGAACTGAGGCCCCTTTTCCATAGCTCTTCTGCAAAAGGCTTAAAAATTGCACTAAGGTAACCTATTGAGTTTCAAATAGCTTTCTGCAATCATCTCAAACTATAATTATATACATTTTGACAGTAACACTATACAATTTCTAACCAAAGGGATCCCAATATCAGTTACATTTCCACATAATGATTTGCATATATTTTTATATCAGCAGATATGCAAGTGAGGAAAAAGACAGAAAAGCAAGGGAAGACTGACAGACAGCGAGAGGCAAAGAACTGCGAGACTGTTGGGATGATCAAAGCCTAGGTCTCACAGGAAAATTTGGTTGCGCAACCAGACAGAGAAGAGACAGAAAAGAAGAGAACAGAACAGATCCCTACATTCAAACTCTTTCCAAAACAACTGGGACAGGGTCCTATTCCACCCAGTCACAAAGTCGACGGTGGGAAAAGAACTGGGGCACGTGGAGGACCGCCCGCCCTTTATACCATACGTGACATGTGGGCCGGGCCGTCAGGGGCGGTCCCAGCCATAAACTGCTGGCTAGAAGTCTGCCATGGGGTTCTGTCGCCTGCCGGCTACAGTCCTAATGGTGCTACCTCTGCAAGAGCTGACTCTCAAAGTAAGATCTTGAGAGCTCAGAGTTCTCCTGCAGTGGTGGAGACAGGTGGAACATCTGCTCATCCATGGCTCTAACATACCTAGGGAAGGCCACCACAGTGGCCCTGAACGTCTCCCAGGTTAAGGGCCCCATAGGGCCCAGATGGCCAGTGAGAGGTGGAGGTGACTGTACAGGGATTGCGGAAGAGCACCTAACTGAATGTGTCCAGCCTCTGCCGGGGCTCTGAGACCTCGCTGAAGAACCTCTAGCTCGAGGGGATCTGGGGTTCGACCCAATCAGCATACGCTGTAGATGTTAAAACATATCCTGGCTGAGCCCTGAAGGGGACTCTCCCGTGGTGTGTTCGGGGTTGCATGGATCCAGAAGGGCAACCCCCAGTGCCGCCAAAGGCACCACTGAGGACTCACACTCCTCCCCACCCCCCGAAGGGAAGTGGAAGACAGCCGCATGTTTTATCCCGGCCCCTCAACCCCTAGGACTCAGAGGCCGCCCTCTTCCTCGGCCACAGTGCTAAGGGGTCCCCTGATCCTACAGGCCCCCGAGGGAGGCCACAGAAGCAGAAGTCCCCATCCCACCTGAAAGAGCCACAGCAGCACCAGACACGGCAGCTGCCCTGGCCACCCCGAGGTCGAGACTGCCACTCCATGTCCTCCGGGACTGTTACACACCGCAGGGACCCCCCCACGACACTGGAGTTGGCAAGGGGATCTGCAGAGACTACAGATTCTGGGAAGCCCGTGAGGCGAACATTGGGCCACCTGGTGCCGCGTCCAGGGGGGGCTCCCCGGGGAGTCAGGACGCCAGTTCGCATTGGCCAGCAAGTCATCTTCCTCTAAGGAAGAGGAGACCATGCATACCACCAGACTAGCGACCCCTGGAGCCCCAGAACTGATGGTGCAGAATATGGCACTGCCTACGGCACCACCCCAATCTCCGCACCCGCGAATGACGCTGGGATCTGAAGCGGCGCCAGTAGGCGGTGCAAAGGGTCTGCTGGTGCCAGGCCCAGCAGCCGTGGGCCGAGACAGTGGGGGAGCCTGCACCTTTGAGGAGGTGACTGCCATGGTGATGCTCCTGACCTAGCTCCACAAGGAACCAAGGCATTCCTCTGGCACCTTAGAAGAAACCTCCTCAATGGCAAGGCTAGAATCCAAGGAGGTTTCCTCCTAACCAGACCATATAGACTCGGAAGGGGACCCGGAGGCAGGGTCAAGAGATCTTGCCATGGTGTCCCTAGAACGACACTGTCCTCCGAAAGTTGGCAGGGCTCTGCCAACTTTAAATGCACGGATTTCTAGAACGTGGTCGTCCATGGAGAAACAGGCATTGCAGTTGTCCATATCGTGGTTGGGACCCAGGCATCACAGACAAACATGTCGGTCCATCACGAAAAATGCTGGCCACAGGGGCACCGACACATAGGGGCACGGCCCGCTTTGGATTTTCTCTTAGCCCCCCCATACCAGACATGACGCAAAAAGAATCCAACAAATTCACAGGAAAAACCCAGCGCCGTTGGCAATAATAATAAAGGGAATGGTCTTACCAGTATCCAACGGCATCGGGTGAAATCAGAACCGGGAAGGAGAAGCAGCAAAACTGCTTTGAAATACGGAACAGGCCCGATAACCCAACAAGCACTGAAACTCGTGCAGCAGGTGCGACCTCGATGGCGGGAGAAAACAGAACTGGGGTGGTGGAGAAGCCTGCAGCGCCTAACAGTCAACCCGCGTACGCCACGCAGTGCTTGGACCTTGTGGGCACTGCTGTTGGCGCCGGCTCCCCCCGCCCAAAAGAAACCCACTCCCGTGCAGGTGCGTGCCTCCAGCTTACACCTAGCAGTAATGAATGGTGAAGACTGAGAAGGGAAGATCAGCAAGTTCTGTTGATCCAAGAGAAGATATGATCTCTTTAGGGAAAAAAAAAATATGAGGCAGTTGGAGCCATGCTTTTGGTGAGGGTGGCACCACAGGACTGTGCCCTATGTAAGCGCATGGTGGGTGCTGGATCCAAAAGGTCCAACTCCCTCGACGTCCTAGTGCCTCGGGTCCCAAAATCAAGAGTGTAGCTCTATGGATAAGACTGACTTTAAGAAACATTCATAATTTCATCAAAACATTTTAATGTTTTCTCTCCAGGCAATTTTGATTTCCATACATTTTACAATTACAGCCTTTTTTAAAATCACTTTGTGCCTCCTGGGTTCTTTTCAACTACCTGCTCTACTCTCCGGGTTTCTCTCTCTGTTCAAATGCTGAGGGGGCTGCTGCACGTGTTTTTTTTGTCAACTTTTGAAAGACAAAGTTTAGTAAGCAATAAGACATGACGGAGTGTGCATTAGTTTTAACACATGGCTTAGCGGGAGGGGGTACTGAGGAACCAAGTGCGTTCAGCCCCCCCTAACCATGCATTAGAATTGTCTAATGCACACCTCAGGCTGGCTTATTGCACTTATAAAATGGGACTGTGTATTCTACATGGGTTTCTAGTTTTAGCTGTTCATCAAATACTTCTAATGCATGGCTAACGACCAACCAGAATAGCTGAAATTCCTTCCAAATTTCATAATATGAAATTAACTTTATGGCAGCATTACATTTGTATGCAAAAGAAATTAGGTAAAAAAGATTATGCAAGAGGTAGGAAAAATTACTCACTTTTCCTGTCGCTGCTCGAAGGAGCTGCTGCTTCTTTTCCAACTCTTCTCGCTTTGCTGCAAGGGCTTGTTGCTCAGCATTCTCTTCTCTCCATAAGTAACTGTAGAATGAATTTTGTACAATGGTTAAGATGTTACTCACCTGTAAATGACAAGATACACACTCACTGTAACGGCTGATCTTCCTGAATGTTCTTCTCTATAGATTACCACTAATGAGTCTGTGGCAGAGGAGCTAGGACACTGCGGGAGCCAGAACTTTTCTGGAGGGACAGTGGTGTGAGTAGGCCGAGCGCACATCACCACAATAGTATACAACGGCACCAGCCCTCAACTGAATCAGTAACTTTTTTACCCAAGAGGTGCGCAGCATGAATCTAAAGCGTAGCATGAACCTAAAGAGCAGCGAAAGGCGAAAGAGTGTCAGTGACTGCTCCAAACATAACGGTGCTCATTTGAAAAGGGCTGCCAGCCCTGGATATGTAGAACAGTTCAAAAAGTTAAATGGCACTCAAGACCAACCTTAAATGAATTAGTAGGCACAGTGACAACCTGAATAAACTTTTTTATTCAAAGGAAGATCTGGTGGCAACAGCGTTCCTTCCTGGCCACTCAGTGCTTCGACTCCTCACGAGTCTTCCCCAGGGATGTGGCCAAGTAAGGGATTACATCACTTAAATAGCATAAACATTAATTATTCATGTTTGTGTCATATAACTCATCACACATAATACTGTACTGTGAAATACAACAATACAAAAGTGCAATGTAGAGAAGTGCATTAAAACTGCAAGTAATTCACTGCTATTTAAGTGCAAACATAAATACTTAAACAACTTTTACAAAAAATGCTGTGTAAAATAGGTTCTACAATATCCTTTATCCGTTCCCCTAAATCAAACGAAAAGGTGTTCTCTATTTCTTCTTATATCTCACCAAATTATTTATATGAAACAGCTGTAAAGCGCTAACATTCACTTGAGGAACAAAGTAGGGGACAATGGGGTGGGAGGGAAAGGATATCAAAGGGGAGATGGTAAAAAAAAGGGAAACAGAATAATGGGTTGTATATTAAGAAATGTTAAAAGCAGAGAAAAAGAGGTACTGATCCCTCTGTACACAGCCTTGATTAGACCACATCTGGAGTGCTGTGCACCTGCTGTTGCAATAGGAAACACAGGTAATATGAAACTGATGCAGGGGGTCCAAAGGAGATTAACAAAAAAAAAAATCCATGGACTAGAGATTATGGAATATAAGGAGTGATTACAAGCACTAGATCTCTTCTCAGTGACATACAGAAAATTGAGGGGTGATCTGTGTTTTGTGTACAGGGCATTTAATGATGTGCAATGGTGGGTAACATCAGGGCTGTGTATAAATGAAAGCAACAAGGATACAAGATCACATAAGAAGCAACTCAGGGGAGAAATATGCAGAACCACTAAAAGACAACAGTGGTTTTCTCAAAGGGTTGTTAGTATCTGGAACTTGCTGCCAGAAGTGATAGTATCTTGTGACACACAATGAATTTAAAAACAGGACTTGATAACTAAATGGGAGCTGAAAGAGTATTCTATTTCCACATTTTCACTATTAAGTGGCAAATTAATAAGGGCTTTGCCTACTGACTTGATACCAGACTATGAGACTATTCTTGTTCTCCTCGATCTCTCCTCAGCATTTTACACCATGGACCACATTGTGCTTTTGGATCACCTTAGAGAATACTGTGGACTCGCCAGTACTGTCATCAACACGTATGAGTCCCATCTCTCAGGCAGGAAGCAACAGGTGGCGATGAAGAATTTCTCCTTCTCCCCGAAGCCCCTGCCATCTGCAGTTCCTCAAGGGTTGATCCTGTCGCCGATGCTGTTCGTGGTGTACATGCTACCCTTGGGAGAGCTCATTAGACGGTAGTGTGTGGGTTTTCACTGCTATGCAGAGGATACCCAGCTGTACATGTATTTTGCCCCTGGAACAGATGATGCCATGGAAGTGCTACACAACTGTCCGGCCAAAATTTAGGACTGGATGGCCTACACTGGTTGAGGCTAAATTCCGAAAGGACGGAGGTCCTGGTGATTGACCCTGGCCTCCGGAGTGGCAACAGGATTGGTCCTGAGAACCACTGCAATGATGGCTTCCTCTGGGTTAAGAAGTCTGGGCATCTTCCTGGATGACAGATTGACACCTGATGCTCAGGTGTCATCTGTTATCCAAAGTGGTTGCTACCACTTAAGGAATGTTGCCCGGATTAAATCCTGAGTTCCGCGCAAGTACCTGCCATCACTAGTACACGCCTTTGTCACTTCCAGGTTTGACTACTGTAATGCTCTGTACTTTGGGTTCTGTGGAGGGACCTGCAGCTGGTGCAGAATGCAGTAGCCAGGTTACTGATGGGCCTCTCTAGGCCATGTCTTGTGACCCTGGTTCTGCGAGATCTGCACTGGCTGCCTGTCACGTGGAGGATCATCTTTTAAAGTGAGCTTGCTCAGTGCAAGGCCCTGTGCAGATCAGGCTCTGACTACCTAACGGATCTCCTTACCCCTGCCACTCCGGTCCTTTCCCTCCGCTCCTCCACCAGGGGCTTCCTTGCAGTTCCAAGGGCAGGCTGAAAACCTCCGGTGATTGAGCTTTTGAGGTGGTCATACTGGCCCTCTGGAACTATTTTTCCAGCTCTGTAAGGGAGGCCCTGTCGATGGAAGTATTTAAGAGGGGCCTAAACATTCATCTCCGCCAGCCTTTCCGGACTAGCCATAGTGTTTTTAAACCTGTTTTTACTATCTATTAATAATTGTAATTAGCTTATTTATGTCTGAATTTTAAATGTCTGTATAACCTTTTTGAGCCTTTATTCTATTGTTATTGTTTACCCTGTCTATTTTTGATTGTGAAAGGTGCCCGGAGCCTCTGGGATTGGGTGCCATATAAATACATTTTACCTTGCCTACCTTACTGTTGTGATAAATCAGTTTAAAAAAAAACTTGACCAGATTCATCTGGCATGACCTTCCCCTTGTGAACCCATACTGTCTGGTGTCCAGCAGCCCGTTCCCTTCTAGAAAGTCTACCAGGTTCTCCCTCAGTGGAAACTCTATGTCCTTCCCCACTACAAACATCAAGCTGATTGGCCTATAGCTCCCTGGCTCTTCCACTCTTTTTTTTAATAATTAAATGTTATTAAATATTTAAAGAAGAAAGAAGTGTACAAGCAGAAAGAACAGGTTACTCACCTGTAACAGTAGTGCTAGGAGTGGTACATGTTGTTCATCCACACTGTTTGGCATGGTCCCCTTTCACTTTAAATCTGCCGAAAGTCTTCAAGCTGGCTCCTCCCACCCACTCGGGTGGTATATACCTTGGCTCCGCCCCATGATGCCAGATCTTAGCCGACTGGAAGCAAGGTTGCGTGCATTTGAAGGCATAACATTTCCTGGTCGATTCCTTTCTAGATGCCTCCACCATGGTGTAGACATCTTCAGAAAGACCCAAAGCCTGGAACTCTAGTCGCTCAGGCACCAGGCTGGGGTGCAGGGATTGAAAGTCCGGATGGAAGACCTTGCCCTGGTTGAGAGATATCAGGTCCGGGCATGTGCAAAGCCCCTCCAGGGGCCTGCAGCTGAGGCTGAGGAGATCTGTATACCAGAACTGGCGCGGCCAGTCTGGGGCTACCAGAATCACCTTCGCTTTGTCCCTCCTCACCTTGAATAACACCTTGTGGATCAAGGGAAATGGAGGGAAGGCGTAGAGGAGGCCTGGGGTCCACGGCCTTGAGAAGGCATCCCCCTGCAGTGAGCCCTGCTGAGGGTGGCGGGCATGATACAGCCTCAACTTAGTGTTTTCCCTCGAGGCAAACAGGTCCACCATCGGTTTGTTCTAATGGGAGAACAGGCTCTGAGCTACCTCTGGATGGAGAGACCACTCGTGAGATGTCTGGCCTATGCGGCTGAGAGCATCTGCCAGCTGGTTCGAGGCTCCTGCCACATGGATGGCTAGGAGATCCGCCTCCAACCAGCTTACGAGGGTCCAGATGCGGAGCGCATTCTTGCACAGCAGACGGGAGTGCGTGCCGCCCTGTTTGTTGAGGTAGTACATGGTCATGGTGTTGTCCATCTGGACTTGAACCACTTGACCCCGGAGCTGAGGAGCAAAAGCTGACAGCGCCAGTCTGACTGCTCTGAGCTCCAACAGGTTGATGTGGCATCGGGACTCCTCAGGGGTCCAGAACCCATGGGCCCTGTGGGCTCCCCAGCCCATGAGAGGTGCATCGGTCTTAAGGACGACCATCAGCTCAGGGTGGACAAATGGGATCCCTTCCTGCAACCGGTCTGGGGCGGTCCACCATTGGAGAGTGTCCCACATCTTCTTGGTTACAGTGATCAGCTGGTCGAACTGACTGTATCGCTGAGTCCACTGGGCGGCCAGCTCCTATTGAAGGGGGCGCATGTGCAACCGGGCCCAACAGACCACCGAGGTGCACGCCGCCATGTAATCCAGAAGGCGCAGAAAGTCCCGAGCTTGAGGCGCAAAAGCCCAACCAAGTGATTTGGCAAGGAGAAGATCCGCCCTGTCCGCGGAGCCAGGCTCTGGCTTGATAAGTCGAGGCTCTGCCCGGTGAAGCCCATCACCTGAGAAGGCACAAGTTCCGACTTGGCCTCGTTGACCAAAGGCCGAGTTGGGAGCAGGTCTGGAGGGCCAGATCCCTGGACCTCTCCACCTCCTGCTGGGTGGAACCTGCCAGGAGCCAATCGTCGAGATAAGGGTAGATTCTGACTCCTCAACGCCGAAAATGGGCTGCTACCACTGCAATGCATTTGGTGAAGACCGTGGGGCCAATGATAGGCTGAACGGCATGGTTCGGAACTCGTACAGGGTCCCCTCGACCCTGAAACGGAGGAACCGCTGATGGGACGGACGGATTGGGACGTGAAAGAAATGGAAATTACGTACTACCCTAATTATTGATATTCTTGGACAGTCTCCATCACTCATTCACACTAGTGGGTTAGCGCTGGAGGCGCTAGGACCAAACGGGAGCCTAAAGTTTTCAGAAGGGTCGGTGCCAAGAGAGGACCACACATGCGCGGCACCGTGAGACTAGCTCGCGCCTGTGAAGGCTATCTCGGCATCGACCCTCCAACCGCCTCAGTACCTTTTCGACCGAGGAGGTGCAGCGTAACTAATGAGAATAACTCATCCTGAGTTTCTCGGCCTGAGAGGGCCCAGAAGGCCTTTGCAAGAAAGGCCAAAGAGTAATGTCCTAACAGTCTGAATCATAGGACCATGAAGACCAGGAAAGAAAACGAGTGAACCCAGGGGATGGTGGGTGGGCGTGTGAATGAGTGATGGAGACTGTCCAAGAAGATCAATAATTACGGTAAGTACGTAATTTCCATATCTTCCTGGACTAAGTCTCCATCACTCATTCACACTAGTGGGAGAGTACCAAGCTAAAGCCAACAACCCTGAGTAGGGTGGTAGGAGATAGGGTTCACTCAGAAAGGACAGCCAAGGACTGTCCTGTTAATAAAAAGAGCTGTCTTGTAAGAGCATCTAGAACATAGTGCCTACAAGATAAGCGTTCGAGTTGTAACTCGTCACCTTGCCGACGACTGCAATGGGCAATAATTTGAAAGTCTGCCAGGCAGCCGCAACCACTCTAGGAGAGTGGCAAGAACCTGGCCTCACAATTTGATCTAGGACCAAAATTAATAGTGTCAAAGACATGTACTAATGTAACGTAAAGGGACCTCAGGAACTGAAAGAGTCGGAGGTAAAGTCTACTGGTTCAGGATAGACTGGAAAGTGCAGATGGAAACCCCCACTATCCAGAATGGTTGACCTGTAAACAACAGGTCCAGAAGCACTGAACCACTTACTTGGTGAGCAAGGGGGGCCCAGGTGGGGTTAGCCCATCAAGGAGAATGGTCTCCACTTAGTCACAGGATTCTTCCTGATGGAAGGCCAAGCACAACTTAGAAGCCTCTCGTGGTGGTCTAGTAAATCCAGATCCTACCCACTGCATATTCCAAGAGGAATAATCCTGCCCCTGTGTGTACAACTGTAGCAGCAGTCTCTGAACACAGGGAAGAAAGGAAAAAGGTGTACAGGAGGACATGTCCACTGCGGAAAAAAGCATTCCAACAGGAAAAAAACAGGGGCTGGATTTCTAAGGTCAATAGAGGCAGATGTGCGTCGAGGAGGGACACAGCAGGACCAAGTTAGGGCTAACCCATTTGTTGAAGTGACTGAAAGAGGCAGTGACTCAATGCGGTGAGGCACTACCCTCTAGCTTTCCTGAAAGGGATAGGAAAGGATTCTAGTTTGTTTGCTGAAAAGAAACATCACCACTCTCTCGCAGTAGAGGGATAGCCGTGAGCGACTGGCATAGACCAGAGCGCAGGAACCGAAGGTGTGAATATTTGAGAAGCTTCCTCAGAAAAAGGGACCTACTTGACCATCTGTCAAGGAGAAAATTAAATTAAGCAAGCAAGGAAGCAGGAACCTGAGTTCCGACTCGGTGGAGAGTCGCTTCTGCTGCTGTAAGGCTCTGTTCAAGAGAAGAAAGCCTGATAAAAAGAAAAGGAATTAACAGACTGGACAGTCGCCTTGATCTAGGAAATGTCTCTGAATGAGAGAAATCTCTCAGAGAAAGAGCTGACCCATATCATCACCGGATCGGACTCCCCTTAGAGGAAGAAGAAATCAGGTACTCTTTACCGTATCCCGGAGACCAGCGCCTCAGGGGCCGAGTAGGAATCTGACCAGATCAAAAAAAAAGGGGGGTACGGTAATTTTAGCTAGGCCCTGTGCTGTGATAAAACTATATTGATATATTTATTTTTATTTTATTTTTTTTTTATTCCAAGCCTAACAAGGCCTTCAGGCTGTTATTTTGAGGATTGTCTTGATACAAAAAGATGAAGGTATTTTCTATCTGAGTGCGAAAAGAGCCTGAGTGTCCATACTGAAATCATGACCAGACTAACAATCACAACTGGAGAGATGTTAACCACCTGTGCCGAAGAAGCCACCAAAGATGCAATATCACAAGGGGGCTATATAGCCCAATCAAAGAAGCGGAAGAGTCAGAGCGGCTCCCGACCATTAAATTAAAATGTTCCACAGAGAGTAACTGTCTTGACGATTGAAAAAGTCTAGACGCAGAAGAGTATGGTCCACGGACGCAGTGTGAAATACTATAGTGGACCCCATTACTGAGGAACTACTGAAAGGATTTTCCATCACGGACTCTGATGATAGAGAGGACGTGCCCTTCAGTATATAAAATGAGCCGTCCACTGTGTTACTGACCAGAAGGACAGGGAAAGACCCATCTAGATGCACTTCTACCTTAGAAGGACCTCCAAGAGAGGTCTAGGTCAGAGCCAATAGAGACTCCAACATCAGGAAGGATGTCGAGGAGCCTGGTACCACGTAGGGAGCAGAGAAAGTGCTGAGCAGAATGAGATTCCACTGGCAAAGAAGTACAGCAGAGTTCCATCAGCAGAAAACCACTGGCTGACACAAGATCCCACATAGACAGCCACTCACTAAGATGTATGGAAAAAATAATCTGCAGAACAGGAGTTCATTCTGCGATAAACATCCCGCCACAAGTTCTGTGGAAAGGAAGTCCGAGAAGGAAAAATGTGTCACTAATTCTGCCATACAGCACCCACTAGCACCCGTGCTGCACCAGCATCACTCATAGCACAGGAGGGCACCAAGCAGTGCTTATGCCAACCTGCGCGATACCCGAGGGCAGCCGCGGCAGCACCCACAGGCACCCCCGGCATTCACGTAGCAATGGCACCCGGGGGCACCCACAACACCCATGGTACCCATGGCAAGAATGGCACCCAAGGACACCAGTGGCACCATGGCACCCAAGGGCACCAGTGGCACCCATGGGCGCCTGTAGTGCCACCCGCGGCACCCATGGGTGTCCCCCGGTGCCATCCATGGTACTTATGGCACCTGTGGCACCCATGGCACCTGTGGGAACTCAAGGCACCACCTCCGGCACCCATGGGTGCTCTGGTGCTACCATGGAACCCTGGCAACCATGAATTTTCGCGGATGCCATAGCATCACCAGCGGGTGCTCAGCGCTGCCGTGGGTGTACAGTGCTACCGGTGCTCAGCATTACCAGACACCCGTGGCACCACTGACGGCACCGACAACCAACGGCAGCAACAAGAGCATCCACGGCACCACACAGAGCGATGGCACCGACCCACAGCACCTGACCCAGGCACCAAGGCTCGGCGCCAACCAAGGCACCGAGCCACGGCACCGAAGGAAAATGCAAATGGAAATCCTGAGAAGGGGAGAAGGAAGAAAGTGGTGCCCGTGCCAGCCCCTGCATGGAAAAGGAAGGGGGGGGTAGGCACGAGGGGTCAACACAATGGCAAAGGCACCAAGAGGGCACCTCGCCCACTGTGATCCAATCGACCTAGCTCCGGTCCAATGGCTCCGAGGCTCGGAGGCCCAGAAATCAGGAACAGAGCCAGGAAAAACTGGAAAGACAAACCCCCTGCTCCATAGGAGCAACCCAGAAGTGAAACTGCCCACTGGAGCTCCAACGAGGACAGAGATGGAGCTTGGAGTCGAGAATGCAGCCGTTAGGAGTGGGGCCAAGAGGAACCCACCAAAGTTGGTTCAGGCCCATCGGCCCTCCCAAACAATCCTCGTGCAGACATACCAGCGGCACTGATTCTTCTTCCCCCAATGAGGAAGAGGAGCTGGAAGTTAAGAGAAGCCGGATCCCCGGAACCGCTAGATTTGTGCTTCGGAGGACTGTTCCTCCCCCCCGTTAATTAAGGGTGGCGGACCAGACACAGCCCCTCTGCCACAAAACCTTTCAAACGAAGTCCTCTTACTGTCACCGCTACCGTCTTAAGGACAACTCCGTTGATGGCAGGAAAGAATTTCTTTTTCTTCTTCATAATCATCTTCTTGTTCGTAAAATAAGAAATTACTACTTAAAATATTAAATTAAACGTTAAAAGCTGCTGTCGTAAAGACGAAAACTTAGACTCTAGCAGACGAGCGACGTCGACATCCAAGCGCACTCGATGGTGGAAGAAAAGGAACTGAGGTGGTTGGAGGGTCGATGCCAAGATAGCCTACACAGGTGCGAGCTAGTCTCGCGGTGCCGCGCATGCGTGGTCCTGTCTCGGCGCCGACCCTTCAGAAAATTTTAGGCTCCCGCTAGGTCCTAGCGCCTCCGGCGCTATCCCACTAGTGTGAATGAGTGATGGAGACTTGGTCCAGGAAGATCTCTACTGAGTGTCCTTCCGCAATCAGCTGGAGCACCCAAGTGTCTGAAGTAATCCTCTTCCAACCTGGAAGATGGAGGGAGAACCTCCCTCCAACCGGTTCCTCTGGAAACATCAGGGGTTGTGTGAGAGGAAAGGATCTCAGGTGGTGTGAGGCAGCGTCACCGCTGAAGCCTCACTGCTTTTTGGGCCGGGCTTGGCAGCCAGAGGGCCCGACGCTTGTTGGCCCGCTTTCCTGAGGTTTCGCTTTTGCCGATTACGCTGCAAAAGGGACTACGCTGTGGCTGAGGGGTTTGTATATGGAGTCCACAGACTTCAGTGCAGTCCCCTTCTCCTGCAAATCGGTGATGATGTCCTTGACATCTCCACCGAACAGCACCGAACCCCTGAAAGGTGCGTCCTGGACAGTAGACTGCACTTCCGGGACCAATCCTGACACAGGAAGCCAGGCATGATGCCGCAACCCCACGGCGAAAGCAGACCTCCTACCAGCAGCATCCACTGCATTGTACGTGGCATGAAGAATGTGCTGACTGGCCGAACGAGCAGAGCAGACAAGACCAGCCACTTCCTGCTTCACCTGAGATTCAGGAAGGGAATCCAGCTTAGATTCCACCTCACTAAGAATAGCCTTCTGGTAATCCCCCATATGACCTACATAATTCAGGGCCCTGATACCCAAAGTGGAAGAAGGGAAGACCTTCTTCCCGTACTGGACTAGAAGGTGGGATTCCTTGTCAGGTGGTGATGAGCTCAAATGTTTAGGGTTAGCTGACCGTCCGTGAGCGGCGCTAATCACAACCGAATCAGCTCGAGGGTGAGAATTAAGAAAGTCAACACCCTAGGGAGCCTGATATAGCCTATCTGACTTCCTAGGAAGCGGGGCTATTGCCAACAGTTGTTTCCAAATAGTGGAAACAAGGTTGGCATGAGGCTCAATCCAGCATGACACCAGGGTCAGAGTGGTCTCAGGCAGATCCAGGCGCGCAAGTTTTTTACGCTGTGGATCCAGCTCCAAGGAGTGCCACTGATGAACTTGCTGGATTTTGCGCAGCAACTCCGTGAAAGAAGGATCCTCCAGAGGAGACTTCGGAGGAGTCCTCGGCCTGGGCTTATCCGGAGAGCAGGGCTCATCGTCCAGGTCGGAACAACCATCTGAGTCATCCGAGGTGTCCGAGGAGGAAGAAGTCTCCTCCTCCTCTCAGTGCGGGGGAGGAACGGACCTCTTGGGAAGCCCTCAGGGAAGCGTATCCTGCCCTATTCTGGAACCGGAGGGCTCGCCACTGGTATCCGGAGGTGGGGAGGGAGTATCTCGTCTTGGACGTACGGGTACCGGAACAGTTGTCAGGAGACGACTCTCCACCTCCCTGGTGAGCGGAGCCTTGGCCTCAGCCCACCAGGAGGCTAGAGTCTCTTTCAAATCCACCGGTGGCTGAGGGGGCGGTGGAGGAGGAGGGGGTATGGATATTGGGCATACCTGTACTGCGCACATCCATAACCCGACGGCGGGAAACCCGGTGTCGGGTAGTGAGGCACTGTGTACTGCGGTGTTGGATAAGCCGGTGTCGGGTACTGGGGCGCCAGATACTGCGGACCCAGGTATGACGGCGCCGGTACCCAGGAACCGGGGTCTTCCAGGGCAGATGGCCCAGGAGGATGCCCAGCAGGTGGGCCTGGAACAGGAGGCCCGGCAGGCAGTGTGGGGGCGCATCCGGGGGGAGAGGATGTGCCTGGCGACGGTGAGACCAGCATCGGGCCGGTGTCCGAGAACTGGCGTCAGGTCGTCCGGCCCAGCGGGAGGGAGACCACATGGGAGCGCACTAGGATCGATCCCCTGCGTCGCCCGGAGAAGGAGGAGAAAAATCTCCGGGGTCAGGCTGAGGAGACGCTGGGACCTCAGATGGCAGTGAGGGCTGCGGAGAGCCGGGAACAGCGGACAGTATGGAGTCTGGTGTCAGCTGTGACGCCGTGCAAGCGTCGGAAGGACCGGCATTCGGCTTACCGGCGGAGTCCGGGTGGATGTCGGAGAAGCCGTCGTTCAACTCAGTGGAACCATCGCCCGAGGCAGGCCGTGATGGGAGAGCAGTCTGGTCAGGTGGAATAGGGGCTGTGCGCTGCCCCGAAGGGTCGAGCGGCTTAGCGGCCTTCTCCGGGCAGGCATCAGAGGAGCCAACATCCGGCTAACCGGAGCCACTCGTGTCAGTAGGCCGCGTGGCGGCGGTTTTACTGGAAGCGGAGGCCTCCTTTAGCCCGGAGGCACCCGAACAGCCCGATCTAGATGGGTGGGCCGCCGCCACCTTAGAAGCCACCAAGATGGCCATCGCAGAGCAGTCCCTTGGGGGGGACATTACCTTTAAGATGGCGACTCCAGCTGAAGTCGCGGTCGAGGAGTCCTAGTCCCGGTGCTTCTCCTTATCTTTCTTCTTATGGTGTCCCTCGGGGGAAGCTGAGGCCTGACAAAGCTTTTTCAGCTCCTTCTCCATGGAGGTCGTCATCTTTTTTAGGATGTGGGCCTCCAGGGACTGCTGCCTCCGTCTGCGGGTGGCTGCACTGAATTTCAGGCAATGCTGGCACTTCTCCACGGAGTGATCCAGGCCCAGACAGAAGAGGCACTGGGAGGGACCGTCCTTGTGCGGGAGTTGGGCTCCGCACGAGTTGCACTTATTCTTGTGCTTGTTGGATGTAGGGGACAACATACATCACCGAAAAAACTAACTGAAAGTTGAAAATCGAGAAAACTGACGGTAGTACTACCAATGACTTTACAGCTGAGTGCTTTCACGAGTTAACAGCAGGAAAGAACTTGAATATGGAAGGGGGGACCGCCTTTATACTGACGCTGAAGACGCTGTCACCTGATGTGGGGGAAGTGTCCCCCACCAGAGACTGCTAGCTAGAAATTTTTCTGTGGGGTCCTGACACCTGCCGGCATCAATCCTATATGTAACTACCTACTGCAAGAGTCCTCTCAAAGTAAGATCAGCTGTTTTCTGTCCTGCCTAAGGGCTTTAGTGGCTGTCAAATAGTAGCTAAAACTCCTTTGAAGTCCAGACTATGAAGACTTTTTTTTCCACCAGGATTAAAGTGTTCAGTGAAAAAGACAGGTAAGGTAAAGGTTTGGTTCAAATGATAATTAGAGGGCATGTTAAAAGGAAACTTCCTGTTTGTTCCCAGGGCAACGTTGTCTCTGTGGAATGAAATATTAGATCTGTTCAATTCAGAGACTTGAGCTCACTAATCTTTTTGTCAGAAGTGTTTACCACAGGAAAAACACAGGTTTTTTTTTTTTTTACATATTTCAAATACATTGAAGACGTAAGGTCAGAAAGGGGACCCATGAGCCAAACTATACACACACATCTAGGCCACATGCTGGCACCAGTCCCTTGTGGGGGGGGTGCAAATGGGACAGGCCATTAAAGGACCCTTTGAAGGTAGGGTCAGAGGCCTGAAAAACATTCTGTCCAACTGAAGTGTAAGCAGATGCTGCGGCCAGGGGGACGTTTAAGGTACTGGACTGTAAGAGCAAATAGGTAAGATAATCCAGCACAACAGGGACACCAGCTTGTGTTGACATGTGACAGGCCCATAAAGAGCCTTTTGTAGCTAGGATCTGAAGCAATACAAACATTTTGTCCAACTAATATGCCAGCAGATGCTGCAACCAGGTGGACCTTGAGGGTACAGGATAGGCAGTCCAATGACTGTAAATAGATAAAATAGTCAGACAGCTGGGACCCAGCATGTTCTGGGACCAATTTCCTGGTTAAACACCAATCATTAAACGTTTTTCCCATTCTGAAGCGTAGATTTTCTTAGTGGAAAGCTTCCTGTAACCACATCACATCCTTAAGACACTGAGAAAGATGCAAACCTGCATATTATACCAAAGGTACTCAAGAGCCATGCCTTGAACGTGAGTGATCCGAGGTTTGGATACAGGAGCCTCCTGATAGGAGGTCAGCAGATTGTGCCTCTGAGGGAAGGTGTATTGGTTCGGGTCCAGGCATGGAGGGTAGCAGTGACAGACATATCTGTCTGGCCCATTCTAGTACTATCAAGACTATTGATGCTGACTGAGACCCGAGCTTGAGAAAATTGCGCTGTATACCAGAAAGAAGAAAGATGCACTTGCTTCCCTTGCCAACTCAAAGTCAGAGCATCCAGGGGAATTGTTCCCAGATCTGGCTGGCTGTCATAGTACTGTGGCAGGTGGTGGTTGTGTTGGGATGTGAACAAGTCAACCTCTGTGGTGGCCTACCTCCTGAAGATAACTTGCACCACCAGAATGTTTAAGGCCCATTCGTGATGGGGATGGCTGATTTGAGTTGAAGTATCTGCCAAGGTACTGTCCATACCTGGCAGTGGCAGATGACTATCCTGAAAGAGCCCATTGAGCATGATAGATCCCATATTTTCATGAATCCTGTGCAGGGGAGGTCTTAACCTTGTCCCTCCTGAAATGTTTATGTAGCACATTGTGGTGGTACTGTCTGTTCTGACCTGTACCCTCCCCCTCCTTGTAGTAGTTATGTAAAACCTTTAGTGCCAGTAACACTACTCTTAACCACAGCAGGTTCATGTGCCATGGGAGGTGTGAACCCCCACACGGGGTCACACTCCAGTCAAGATGCCTCTGTTATCAGACAGCTGATGGAGCTTTTTGCCGAAAAATAAACTCCTTCCATTAGATTGGCTTAGTTTTTTTCTCCATTGGAGACCTGTAACAATATTTCTGTTACTAAAATTGGTTATGACAGAGGGGTCCTTTCTCTGACACCAGTGAATCCTGAGGTGAAACTGAATAGTAATTTGTAACCTGGATTCCAAGACTGCGCCAGTGGCAGGTGCCATGTGCAGTAGCTGAAGAAACTGTTCTGCAGTTTGTTTTTTAAATTTATTTATTTATTCATTTCATCCAGGATGAATGAAACCACTGTCAGTATAATACTTCCTGCCCTGCTTGTAGACAAGTAGGCCCTGTCTCACAGGGTATTAAGCTCTGCTCCAAAGAACTGTAGTGCCCGAGCAGGCTGGGAGACTAACTGCCTCTAGATTTATCAGAAAAACCTAGAGACTCCATGAGCCCCTAGGTGAGTTGCAGATCCACTTGATGGGGTGACTTTGCAACCACAGCCACTAGTCTAGATATAAGAAGAACTTGTGACACCTTGTCTTTGAAGGTGCTCAACCACTTCAGAAGGAACTTCGGGTTGGGGCACAGGACAACCTTGTCTCTGCGGATGACCAGGTAAGGAGACGCCAACGAGAGCGCCTGGAGCTCCCCAGTCCTTCTGGCTGACGTGATAGCCACCAGGAAGGTGGCCTTCCATAACAGATGTGACATTTCACACCTCTGCATCTGTCGAATGCCTTGCCCATGAGTTTAGCTAGTACCAGCAGCAGATCCCATGGAGGTGGAGGTTCATGCACCGGAGGGGATATGTGACTGAGGCCCTTGAAAAAGCACCAGATCACTGTCTCCTGTGGCACCGTCTGCTGACTGGCCTACACCCAGTAAGCAGAGATGGCTACCAATTGAACCCTAGGGGTAGTTGTCCGGGGACCTCCTTTGGAGAGGGACCAAAGGTAGTCGAAGATACTAGCCACAGGACAGGAACTAGGGTCTAGGCCCTTGCCCTGACATCAAATGGAAAACCTTTTCCATTTGACGGCATAGTACCTCCTGGTCGACTCCATCCTAGATCCCTCAACTATGCTGAGGACATCATTGGAAAGACCCAAAGCCTGGAACTCTAGCCACTCAGGTACCAGGCTGTCAGGTGCAGGGATTGAAGGTCCTGATGGAATATCTTCCCCGATTGACTGATATCAGGTCTGGGCGTGCCAGGAGATGCCTCGGGAGCCTGTTGCTGAGGCTGAGGAGATCTGGACACCAGAAGTGGTGTGGCCAATCTGGGGCTACCAGGATCACCTTCGCCTTGTCCCTCCTTGCCTTGAGAAGCACCTTGTGGATCCAGGGAAATGGAGGGAAGGCGTAGAAAAGGCCTGGGGTCCACGGCCTCGAGAAGGCATCCCCCTGCAATGAGCCCTGCTGAGGGGGGCGGGCATGAAACAGCCTCAGCTTTGTGTTCTCCCTGGAGGTGAACAGGTCCACCTGAGGGGCGCTCCACAGGGAGAACAGTCTGCAAACTATCTCTGGGTGAAGAGACCACTCCTGGGACGCCTCGCCTACATGGTTGAGGGCATCCCCCGGTTGGTTCGAGGCTCCTGCCACATGGATGGCTAGCAGATCTGCCTCCAGTCGGCTCATCAGGGTCCAGATGCGGAGCGCTTCCCTACACAGAGGCCGGGAGTGCATGCCGCCCTGCTTGTTGAGATAGTGCATGGTTGTGGTATTGTCCGTCTGGACCTGGACCACTTTACCATGCAGAAACAGAGCTAATGCAGTCAGCGCCAGCTGTACTGCTCGTAGCTCCAGCAGGCTGATGTTGTATCAGGACTCCTCGGGTTTCCAGAGCCCATGAACCCTGTGGTTTTCCATGTGGGCTCCCCAGCCCGTGAGAGAGGCATCGGTCGTGAGGATGACAGTTGGCTACGGGATCCCTCCCTGTAGATGTTCCGGGATGGTCCACCATTGAAGAGTGTCCCAAAGCCTCTGGGTTACCATGACCAACTGGCTGAAATAACCTAGATGCTGGGACCACTGGCTGGCCAAGCCCCACTGAATGGGACGCATTTGTCACCAGGCCCAATGAACCACGGTGGTGCAGGCCGTCATGTAGCCCAGGAGACGGAAGAAGTCCCGGGCAGGGCGCAATTGCCCAACTAGAAATGACTGGACAAAGGAGAAGAGAACCTCCGCCCTGTCTGCCAGAAGCTGAGCTCTGCCCCAAAGAAACAAATCACTTGAGAGGGCGCGAGTTCAGACTTGGCTACGTTTATTAGGAGGACAGGTTCGAGATAGGTCTTGAGGGCCATGTCCCTGGACCTCTCCACCTCCAACCTGGAGGTATCCACTACGAGCCAATCATTGAGATGAGGGTACACCCTGACCCCATGACACCGAAGATGGGTTGCCACCACTGCAATGCATTGGTGAAGACCGGGGAGGGGCGGGCCAAAGACAGGCTGAATGTCATGGCTTGGAACTCGTAGAGGGTTCCCTCCACTCGGAAATGGAGGAATCTTTGGTGTGACAGACAGATTGGTAAGTGGAAGAACACGTACTGAAGATCCAGGGAGCAGAACCAAATGTTTTGCTCAAGAGATGGTATGGTATGAACTGGGACAAAGTTACCATCCGAAAGGTGCGTGACGGAGAAACTGATTCAGGTCGTGCAGATCCAGAATGGGCGCCAGCCCCGCCGTCTGTTCTGGGACCAGGAAGTACCTGGAAGCGAACCCTGGGTTGACTCGGGGATCTATCACTCAGGCCACTACCCATTGAGGAGGAGTTGGGCTATGTAGGTCTCTCAGAGCCAGGCCGAGTGTGAACTGATAGCTTTCCTGGCGTGGGGCGCCCGGGCTTGGTTTGTGGTGGTGCTCGAACTCTAGAGGCAGTCCCTTACCGACCACTTCCAATACTCACCTGTCTGTGGTAACAGCGGACCAGGCGGAAAGGAAGTGGCGGAGACAGCCCCCAACGGGAGGACCCAGAGCAGTCGTGACATATATTGGGCTGGTCACCCCATCCCGTCACTGAGCAGGCTCTGGAGGAGGATCCGAAGCGGGACCAACTGGACCCTTTCCTCCTGCTTTGTGCCAACTGCGCACCTGACATGGGCAGGCGCAAGACCTAGAGCCTGCTGCTGTTGCCCAGACTGAAACTGGGACTGTTTGGCCGCCAAGGAGCAGAGGCTAAAGGTTTCTCTCTGTTTTTGGAACCGGGTCCTTCTCACACGAGTAGAGTACAACGTGGTGCTGGACTTCTCGATACATTCTAGGTGACCATCCACTCCTGGACTGAACAACTTGGTACCAGGGTGGGACAAATCACTTTCTGACCTGGTGGCCAGTTTGGCCACCATACGTCAAAATCTGGTGGCCAAAAATTTATATATTTTTTTTTTTAGGTAGACCATTGTTTTATACCCACTATACTATAAAATATGGGTGGCCATTTTTTTAACTTGCCTTTCAGTCGAGGAATTGACTATTAACCTACATTTGGGAAAGTCTTTACCAGAGATCCTGATGAGAATTAGCCTGCCAGAACAGCACCAAGTATTACACAGGAAGGAGAATTTATGAAGTACAAATTCAAAGTCCCGGCCTGCCTGTCTAATCCGAAAAGGGAAGCAAGGGTGGCACAAGTTTACAACTATGAGAAAATGAGACGAAAATCACCAAGAGTGTAACTAACTACTAAAGATGGGAGGGACCATCGGAGAAACACCATGACCAAGTCCAAGAAGAGCAGGGCTGTACAACTATGAGAAAATGAGACAAAAATCACCAAGAGGATAACTACTGAAGATGGGACTATGGAGAAACACTATGATTGGACTGGAGTCCGACCAGATCATGCTGATTTACACATGGAAACAAGTCCTAAAAATGTACACTTTTTTTTTTGTTTTGTTTTATAAAACTTTTTGAATAAATGTTGTGGTTCTCTTATTGTCTTGTGAGTTCTTTTTTTGCAGGGGAGGGGGTAGGGTTACTTTTTTTGTGACTTATTTTGTTTTCATGGCATGGCTAGGCCTGCGCTGTTGCTGTGCTGTTACCACCACTGTAGGGTCACTAAAATTAAACTTGCGAGGGCAAGGGTAGAAAATAAATTTTAAATTATTCCTAAAACTATGGCTGACAGATTGCTAATAGTATTTCTGTTGCTGTCTTCAAAACGGGTCCAGACTCCACCTCCCACTCCAATCACTGTCTCTGTCTCCACATGCAAGTCGTCTCCTCAGAGTCCGACTCCTCATCTGTTTCCGCTTCCAAGTCCATTACATCTGGATGCGTGACTTTATGCCCAAAAAGATGCTGATATCCAGGTGTTGATGAGTACCAGTGATCAACTGTGAGTCCATTTAAACTGATCATTAGCAGATCATCCATAGTGCTATCAATAAGATTGCTACGAGATACTGTTTTAATCCTGTTACGAGCACTAAATTCCTTTTCGCAAGCAGCTGTACTCACTGGCATTACCTGAAAAATTGTGACCAACAAGCATAACAGATCAAATCTCTTTAGATTTTGGTGAACTTTTCTTAATGCGTGCTCTGTATTTTAATTTTTTACAGCATTTTTTAAATCTTGCCACTCTTCCAAAAGTTATTGCGTAATTTCTCTTTCAAGTTCGGCATCCAGCTCTGGATCAGATAACAGTTACCCTGAACCGTATTGCTTTTTCAGGAATGGCATATAACTCTGGCAAGGCCCCGTGATCGATTCCTGACCAAAATTTAGAAAGAGAGGGTCATCAGGAGAAGGCCAAAGAGTTGTGTCAAATACTGAAAATCGTTTGTAATCTTCTGACTGCCACATGGGCTCAAATCTGTTACGTAAGAATCCAACCACACTGTTGCATACTTTTTCCTTTATCAGTTTACGGGCATTTTCACTGGAAACAATCTCCTTGGCTGCTTGGTCTGAAGCAGTGGCCTGCCTGGTTCTTTTTTGCCTTTTATTCCTATTTTTATCTACAGGAGGAGCTACAGGACTAGGAGTGCTGCCATCCACACCACCAGTAAGGAGAGTGCCCTCCAAACTTGCATACTCTAAAAACTGTGCCTCAGCAGGGCCTGCACTGGTCTTCAGCTTGATGAGATCCGAAATGCAGCTCTCCACGCGTGGCTGTACCTGAGTAAGAAGCAGACCCTCTTTTTGGAAATTTTGAGAAACCCTTACAAGAACAGATAAATAATCTTGCTGAAAGGCAAGAACCACATTTCTTTTTGGTTTTTTTTTACAAAGTTCAAGTGTCCTTTAGCATCGTCTGTATCAGGACTCCCACTGTGCTGTGATGCAGTGTTCTCTAAGTGTGCAATTATTGCTGGCAGGTTGTTGAGAAGAGCTGACAACACTGTGGTGCGAACTGACCCAGTGCACTGTGAAAATGCTGACCATTTTTTTGTTCCCAGCTCAATGAAAAGGATGTTGGCTGCCTCCTCCAAGGCTCTCATTCTTCTGTGAGAGAATGATAAAATGAATATAGGGCCCTCAAGCCATTTTCGTTTTCTTGAACTTCTGGCATATGTTTTTGGGCATTCAGAATGGCAAGCTGTAAAAGATGCGCGATGCAGTGAGTTGCAATTAACCAACGCAGGCCACTGCTTTGTAGCTTGGCTGTGACTCCGCCACACTGTCCTCGCGTGACTGATGCACCATCAGTGGCCATTCCAGAAATCTATGGACGATTTTTCCACAAAGGGATGTTAAGTTTGTTAAAGAGTGAATCCAATGCTGCAATGTATCCATCGGCATCTGCTTTCCCTAATAGCTCGGTACCAATGTAGGAAGTATTTGGAGTATCATCATCATCACTATAACTGATAAACACATTCACAAATTCCCTTACACTTCTGTCAGTGCTTCTGTCTATTAACAGCCCAACAGCTGGAGATTTTTTAATTGCTCCAGTTTTGTTTGTGCGTATCACTGTTGCAATGTGATGCACAAACTCACAGCACCTTTTATGATTTGAGTATTGTTCAATTACTTTTGTATTACATTTGCGTAACAGTGAGGTATGAAATGGAAAGTCCCGAAGTGGCCTATCCCTTGATGCCAGAAAGTAGGCAACATTAAAAAGACACTGCATGAAGACCGGCCCGCCGGTGCAGCGGTTGGATTTCCGCTTGCGACGCTGGCGACCGAGTTCGGGGAACAGACTCGGGTCGTCGGGAGAGAACCCGAGGGGAGAAGAATTGAGCGTCTCACGACTGCTCTCCTTCTCCGGAGGGAGGGTGCGGGATGTCGTCGGTGCATGAGGGACCCCTGGCGGAGGCCAGGAGTGCCACAGCAGCTGTCATATACAAGGAACTCTGGGGCTGGACAGAGGCAGGACGTCATTGCACATCCTAGCCCCAGCTTACAAGGGGAAAGAAAAAAAACACTCTGCCCATCCATCTCCATGATGCCCTGGCCTCTAATTAGCCACCCAGCCGGCTCTCTCAACCAGTCACTAGAAGCACGGCACTGATGCCCAACAGTGCCGTGACCCCGCCCTCTGGGGGTTAAGCCAGGTGTAACTGGGAGAAGTGCAGGCAATATAGGTGGTGGAGGCTTAAAGAGACGCCGTGACTAGGGCCGAGATCGACGACTGAGGCAGGGGGCAAAAAGAATAAAAATTGAAAAAAAAAAAAAAAAGACACCTCAAGGATTCCCTCATTGCAGCATTCATCTTTTGAATACAAAAGACCATAGGTGTGGATTCAGATGCCCTTTGAGCCCGAATACATTTTACATGGGAACTGCTTGCATTATGAATTTTTATAAACTCCATTTTGAAAGTACTGCTACCAACAAAAAATGAAAATTACGTACCTATTGTAATTCTTGATCTTCTTGGACGAGTCTCCACCACTCATTCACACTATTGGGATCTGCGCCGGAGGCACCAGGACCCATCGGCAGCAATCTTTTTGCGGGAGGGTCGGCGCCAGAGATGGAGCTGTGAGGAACGGCACCACAAGCCTCAGCTCGCTCGGTAATGACTATCTCTGCGTCAACCCTCCAACCGCCTCAGTACCTTTTTTACCAAGGAGGTGCAGCGTAACTAACCTAGAAGGGTAGCCTAACCTAAGAACCGGACATAAGATAGTCCGGGTGACCCATATAAGAAAGGTCAACAAAGAAGTCTTCACAGCCAAAATATTTGAGGGAGTGAAGACCAACAACAGAGGTGAGCTCAGGGGACGGAGGGTGGGCGTGTGAATGAGTGGTGCAGACTCGTCCAAGAAGATCAAGAATTACGGTAGGTATGTAATTTTCATATCTTCCTGGACATAAGTCTCCACCACTCATTCACACTATTGGGAGAGTACCGAGCTAATAATCCCCTGAGAGGGCGGCAGGAGAGACCAAGAGCTCACGTTTCTAGGACAGAAGTCTATTAAGGATGGCTCTGCCAAAGGAAGAATGTCGTCTGGCATGGACATCCAGTGCATAATGTTTAACAAAAGTATGCACTGAGCTCCAGGTGGCCACGTTGCAAATATCTGCAATGGGCACGCTGCAAACTTCCACTAGGGATGCCGCGGATCGCTCTAGTAGAGTGAGCGTAAACTCTACCCTCCAACTTAACCTGCACCATAGAATAGCAGTGGCGAAGGCATGCCACTAGCCATGCTGAGATACATCTGATAGCGACAGGTTGACCCAGCCGGGTCTCGCTGAAGGAAACGAACAGTTGCTGGGCTTTGCAAAAATCCTTGGTTCTGTCTAGATAGAAACGCAAGGCCCTCTTAACATCCAAAGAATGAAGAGAACGTTCTCCTTCATTTTGAAAGTCCGCAAAGTAAGAGGGAAGGACCAAAGGTTGGTTTAGATGAAATTCTAACATAACATTAGGAAGAAATTTAGGATGAGTACGAAGAACTACTTTGTCCTTATGGAACACAGTATACGGAGGGTCTGTGACCAGGGCATGTATCTCAGAGACCCTGCGGGCTGAGGTAATGGCCACTAGGAAGGCAGTCTTCCAGGTGAGAAATTTTAGCCCACAGGTAGCCAGAGGTTCGAAAGGTTTCCGAGTGAGCATGTCTAGCACAAGATTAATGTCCCAGGCTGCAACTGGACGTCTTGTAGGAGGTCTGGTATGCAGAATTCCTTTAAGAAATCTCTTAACCACAGGTAACTGAGCCAGTGTTAAGGAAAAAAACCGGCTCATGATACGCTGAAATGGCACTAAGGTGAACTTTGACTGTAGAGTACTGCAGACCTGAATTTGAGAGGTCCAAGAGATACTCCAAAACCTTATCTGGTGGGCAGGAAAAGGGATTCAAAGAGGACTTTGCACACCAGAGTGAAAAACGCTTCCACTTGGCTTTGTAAGTCTTCCGAGTGGCTGGCTTCCGTGCAGCCAGAAGAATATCTGAAACCCTTCGAGAGACATTGAACCGGTTTACTTCTACCTCTTCAGGAGCCAAGCGTGAAGGTGAAGCGATCTCAGGTTGGGATGGACCACCGGTCCCTGAGTCAAAAGGTACATCTGCAGGGGAAGTGGTCTCGGAGGAACTGCCAACACATTGTTGAGTAGTGGAAACCACAGCTGCCGAGGCCAAAGGGGAGCAATGAGAATCATCTTGTCCCCCTGGGATTTGAACTTGAGGAGTACCCTCTGAATTAGAGGAAGAGGCAGAAAGGCGTAAAGAAAGCGTTTTTGTCCGCAGCCTGAACGATCCTGACAGAAAATGCCAGGCCCTGGATTTCTGGAGCAGAAGAGAGGCAGTTTTGCATTGAGTGGAGATGCAAAAAGGTACAGGTCTGGAGTTCCCCACTCTTCGAATAGTGACTGAACTATGGTTGAGTCGAGAGACCACTCGTGAGGATCTGTCTCTGTTCTGCTGAGACGGTCTGCCAAGTCGTTCTGTACACCTGGCAGGTAGACCGCTTAAATTAGAGCCTTGTGCTCCAAGCACCATTCCCATACCCTCATTGCTTCCCTGCATAAGGGGTAAGAATGAGCACCGCCCTGCTTGTTGATGTAATACATCACTGCTTTGTTGTCCGTTTGAAGGAGAATGTTCTTGTGACAGTGAATGTCCTTCAACGCTCGGACCGCATAAAGGATGGCTCTCATTTCTAGGACGTTAATGTGAAGCTGGGACTTGAGTTGAGTCCGCAAACCTTGAGTGTGGAGAGTCTGACAGTGAGCTCCCCGCCTCATTAGGGATGCGTTTGTGGTATTAGAGATTTGATGGTCCAGAGGAGCAAAGGGATATCCTTCCAGGAGATTGCTCTCTTGAGACCACCAGGTGAGTGACCTCTTTAAAGGTTCTGTCACCTTGATGAGATAAGACTGTGGGTGAGTGGTTGGGGACCACTGAGTACTGAGCATCCACTGAGTGGTTCTCATGTGTAGACGTACTAGTGGTACAGTGAACGCTGAGGATGCCATGAGGCCTAGCATCCGTTGCATCGAGAGAGCTGTAACTGAGCTGTTCTCCCCGATGTGACGGGCCATTTGAAGGATATCGTTCCTTCTGTCTTCTGGAAGAAAAGCCTTCGCACAGGAGGTGTCCAGAAGAGTCCCTATAAAAAGGAGCCTCTGGGAGGGCTGCAGTTGCGATTTCTTGAGGTTCAGCAGAACTCCCACGGACGTAAGGAGGCGAGAGGCCGTCTCTATGGCGTCCAGAGTCCCTTGCTTGGAAGGGCTTGCTAGAAACCAACTGTCCAGATAAGGGAATACCTGTATTCCGACCTTTCTGAGGTGTGCTGCGAGAAATGCACAACACTTTGTAAAAACTTGCGGCGCCGAGGATAGCCCAAAGGGCAGGACTCTGAACTGATAATGTTGTCCCAGAGCCACAAACCTCAGGAATTTGTGATGCCTCGGGTGAATAGGAATGTGCTGGTAAGCATCCTGCATGTCCAGGGAGGCTAGCCAGTCATGTTGATGAAGCAAAGGTAACAGGGTTCCCAGAGAAATCATTTTGAATTTCTCCTTGGGGAGAAATTTGTTTAGCTTTCTGAGATCTAGAATGGGGTGCATTCCCCCGGACTTCTTTGGAACCACAAAGTAATGGGAGTAAAACCCCGTGTTTCGTTGATGCAGCGGCACCACTTCTACTGCCCTGTTGTTCAGAAGGCCCTGAATCTCGGCGGTGAGAAGGTCTGACTGAAGGGTTGACAGCCTGGGCTGCCGTTTGGGAGGACGATCCGAAGGGGTCTCCACAAGACTGAATGAATATCCCTCGCGAATTATCCGAAGGACCCATTTGTCTGAGGTTATGGACTCACTGGTTGTAGAAGTGCATCAGACAACCCACCATCGGAGGAAAAATCCACCTCGGCAGCTGAGATGGGACTTGGACCAGCACAATTAGGCGCTGGGCGCTGGGCCCCGCGCTTGTTGTGTCTTTTTTTTTGAGGTTGGGCAGGTTGGTTTTATGGAAACCTCCTCTGCCTCGCAAAGGACTGACGATTATGAAACTGACGCTATTGACACCCGAGAGAGGGCAGAGGGGTCGAGCCAACTTAATGGCTGACCTAGTCTTCTGTGTAGCTTCTAGAGCTTGCTCTACCTGAGGGCCAAAAAGATATGCACCATCAGCGGCAACGCCATTATTTCCTGTTGCTGCGCCATTCGAAGCCCGGCGCGCAGCCAGGAATGACGGCGGGTGCAAATACCAGCAGCCGCTGAACGGGAAGCAGTGTCGAAAGCATCCATGACTGCTTTAACCTGCTGGTTGTTAGATTCGATACCTCTGGTAATGGTTTGAAAAAGCTCTGGCTTTGTATCCGATTCTGGCAGAGCTTCAACCATTTGCTTGAGAGAATGCCACAGGATATATTCATACTGGGAGAAACAGCCCTGGTAACTGGCAATACACATACTTAGGGTAGAAGCAGCAAAGACTCTCTTACCTAAGGTGTCTATCTTACGAGATTCTTTGTTAATAGGTCGAGCTGTAGTAGTTTGAGGAAGAACGACCTTGTCATTCTCTGCCAGGACTACAATATGATCCGCAAAGGTTTGGGATGCCAAAATGGGACGATCCTTGGGGCCTAAATATTTCCTATCTATGGATTTAGCCACCAAAGGGGTGAGAGCAGATTATTCCATACCATTTGAGACAGCGCCTCAAGAAAGGCTGAACCGGAGGAGTCAAACTGTAGGGCTCTCCAGGGCATGAAGGCATTGAGTCTTAACAATTTCCCAGGATCATGTCTGTAGTCTGAGAGAAGAGTGAACTCAGATTTTTTGCAGAGACATTAAAGGACAGGTCCTCACCACAGGCTCTGTAGCAGTACAGATCCTGCTTCGCCCACTTCATCACCCAACTGAAGGTCTGGGTCAGGCTCAATGTCATCTCCTGACAGTCCAGGAGGGACTGTATGGACAGGAAAGGAATGAAAATCAGAAGAGAGGGAAGAAGGAAAAGAGTGAAAGGAGGAGTCCTGAAAAGCAGAGGAACCCCCGAGAGCCCCCGGCACCGAGGAGGCGCACAGCACCGAGAACGATGCAGAGGGACCACGCAGCACCGAAAACGACACCGAGGGACCACGCGGCGCCGAGGATGGCACCGTGAAGCCGCACGGCACCGAGGATGGCGTCGAGCACACCATCGACGCCGAGGGCGCCGAAAACACCCCCAGACTCCGAAAAACAGGTTTTGAAGGAAGAAGAGCAGGAGATAAGGGCATCAGTGTGGCCCCCTGCGCCGCAGCCATGTGAGGGGGGGGAACACCTAAGCTCGGAGTTGACAGCACCGAAGAAGGTGCCGCGCGACCAGGAAAGTCCAACCGCCCTACCTGGTCTCCCAATAAGCCTGAAGGCCCACGAGTGACCGAGCCAGGTAGCTGAACCAACCTCTGAGCCCACTGCTCCATAAGAGCGGCCCGCTGATGAAACTGCTCATCTGAAGACCTACCTGCGGGCGGGGTAGGGCTCCGATGTCAAAGCCGTTGGCTACCAGAAGCAGAGGTTGGCGACTCGATTCGGAGGAGACCGCAACTAGCCCCAATAACCGAACGCTCTGTGCAAGAGATATATCAGAGGGCGACCTCGAAAGTGATGCCTCTTCTTTCAGACCTGTGGGGTCAAGAAGAGCTTTCGAGGTACGAACGTGCCGAGAATGCTGACTGCTTATTTTTATGCTTCCGCAGGGACCGCCCATCCCCGGCATTGGACTGACTGTTGTCAGATCCCCTTCCGAGGAAGGCGGTGACGGACCCAGCCCGACTGACTGAACAGCTTTCATAATGAAGCCCCCACGGTCACCTGACCTGTTCATGGTCGACCGCAAAGTAGGCTGAGACTTCTTTATTGTTAAATAAGAATAAACTAAGCGATACTTTATCGAGATAATACTACAAAATAAAACTGAAAACTATGCTGCTAGTTTGAAGTCTGACTCAAAGCGGCAGCGCGCCATTACTGGAAGCGCACTCGACGGTGGGGAAAAAAAAGGAACTGAGGCGGTTGGAGGCCGACGCCGAGACAGTTGGCCACCGCGAGCTGAGGCTCGGGACGCTCCTCGCTGCTCCATCTCTGGCGCTGACCCTCCAGCAAAAAGTTTGCTCCCGATGGGTCCTGGTGCCTCCGGCGCAGATCCCAATAGTGTGAATGAGTGGTGGAGACTTATGTCCAGGAAGATGCATAGATGTATGATCTGCCAGATGGGTTTGCTCCCTACACATCTTGCAACTCACAGTGTTGCTTTGCTTCTCATACTGAAGCCAGTCAAATTCCCGTGACCATTCTACCCTGAATTTGCGTTTCACTGAATCTTTTTTCCTGTTGGTAGGATTTACTCTGGGCAGAGAGCGAGGAAGGTGAAGTACCAACAACGGAAACACTACTGGAAGTAGTGGAAGCGGAAACACTATGAACATGAACGTCCGGGTCAATATGGTCGCGACCGTCACCCTGCACCCCCCCCCCCCGATATAGAAGAAGCAACAGCAGCAGGGTTAGGGTTAGCAATAGGAGGATTTATATTCACCTCATCAGCAACATCAACAATGTTACTGTCAGTGCCACTGACTTGGAGGATGGTTTTGCTATGTTTAATAAAGCTAAAGGAAAACAAATTTGGTTGTTTTTGTTTCTTTCCAGACATTTTTTTACTATTCCAATATTACAAAACAGTACAGAATGAGTGGTTGGTGATGGCAGCACAGCAGCAGAAAGTTTTTGGGTGTCCGCACTCCCCGCCACACCAAGAAAGCCTGACACAACCACAGGAGGACTGGATAAGACTGGATGGACTGATGTTTGTCACAACCAGATGCTGTCACTAATATGCACAAGCCACACAGGCTATAGTACTATGGACTTTTAATTAACTATGGCAAGCTTTATTTTGTTTTTTGTTTGGGTCCGACTCCACCCACCCCACCCCAAAAAGCCTGACAGAACCTCAAGAGGATTGGACGAGACTGATGGGACTGTCAAACAACAAGAGACACAGTCAACACTATGCACACAGACACAGGTAGTGACTGTACCATGGACTTTTAATTATTGTAGCAAGCTTGTATTTTTTTTCTTCTCGACTCACCCAAAAAAGTCTGACATAACCACTACAGGACCGGACTAGACAGGTCAGGTGGACTGTCAAACACAACAGAAGTTGCCAATAATATGCACACACTGGTAGCTAGTATGGACTTTTCATTAATTGTGGCACGGCTGGGGCAAGCTTTATTTTTTTGTTTGGGTCTCCCCCTAAAAAGCCTGAGCTGACATAACCACAAGAGGATGAGACAGATGGACTGATGTGATACAACCACAGAGACGTTGTCACTGATATGCACACACAGACACAGGTAGTCGCATCTGGACTTTGAACTACTTATAACCAGGGCCCTGAGTTTTCCGCTATCTGCGGCAAACCGTAGAATTGCCGCCACCCCGCTTGAGGCCCGAAACAATGTCTTTGCCGACGGGTGCCAACTCCGCTGCTTCACTGCTCCCTCGAAGTTAGGTCAAACCATATGCCACGCTGGGGAGCCCACCCAGCGTGGGCAAAAGTGTAATCTGACAACGGGTGCCCAATCCCCTGCTCGCTTCACTGCCCCTCCCCCAAATGTCTCAGCACGCTGGGAGCCCACCTGATAGTGGGCAAAAGTGTAATTTGCCAACGGGTGCTAAACTCTCGGCCAGCTTCACTTGACTCCCCAACCCCAAAATGTCGTATGCCATATTGGGAGCACACCTCAGCGTGGCAAAAGTGTTTTCATTTGTCGACGGGGTGCACAACTCTCGCTGCGCTTCACTGGCCTCTGTAATGTTCTGTTTGCTATGCTGGAGCCCACCCCATGGGCAAAAGTCCCCGCTGTCTTAGAAAACTAAAAAGACCTGTGTAAAAACCTTTCCTCATTGATTCTTTTGCCCTATCCCAACCCGCGCCCACCCTCTGCATTTCCCTTACCTCCCACACCCCCACCTCAACCCATACTTACCTCCGGAGCCCAGCGCGACGATCTTCAGTGGACCGGAACACATCTGCACTCTTCAAAGCCGACTACTTAACTGAAGAAATGCTGGTAAGCTGTATAATGGCATAAATGGATTTTTTCAACTTTAGTGCATATCTCATCTATTTCGGATTTTTTCACTAAATATGAAAGCTTTTTAGTTCACTATGATCTTGTATACTGTCATTTTGTTATTCGTCCCGAAAGGTGATTTCATGGTCACCGCGTGAACCACTTTTCGGACTGATTAACGAAATGACAGTGCCACAGTTCATGAGGTAGGCCCCTCAAAACCCTATGTTGAAAATTTGGTGAAAAATTCCTCAAAATGACTGTTTTATAAGCTGCAATGCTATAGTTCCTACGCACGCCAGAATTCTGAGCATTTTTAATATTTCCACCCCCGATTTTCAGCATTGCCATTTTACCACACCTCCTTATAAACAGTACAACAGACTTTTTTCACATCTCACCCGAAATGTGTTTTCTCACATGTAGCACACAATGGCGCAGTCAGTGTGCAAAATTTAATGTTCTGGACAGATTAAGAAAATCACAGTGACACTGTTCATGAGCAGAGGTCTTAAGCTGGTTATGTTGAAAATCTGGCGACAAAAGCCCATAAAATGACTGTTACGAGCATGCATTGTGTCAGATATACAAAAAAAAAAAAAGGGTGAAATTATGGTAAAATGTGCCGCAGAATTGCTGTAGAAATTGGTGTCGATGGCTCAGAAGTTCTGGCGGCAATGAGAACCCTGCTGCAGAACTTGTCTGATGTGCTGCAGAAAAAAAAAATCGGGCCCTGCTTATAACAATCTAATTTATTATTTAGGTTCCCCTGAAAACAAAAGCCTGACATAACCACAGGAGGATGAGAGATGCCCAAATGGACTGTCACAGCAAGACACTGTCACTAAAAGGGGCACACAGCACAGGCAGTCCTATGGACTTAAGTTCAGCTGACTTTTATATCTATTTTTTTTTTTTTAAATGAGTCAGTTGCCCCCAAATAGCACGAGTGCCTGACACAACCATTGGAGGGAGGAGGACGCCCAAATGGACTGCTACAACAAGATGCTGCCAGTCACTAATAAGGGCACACAGCTTGTCCTATATGGGTGGGTATAATGTGGTATGGACTTAATTTTAGTAAGCTTTTATATATTTTTTCTCTCCAACAAATGGAGGACAAGATATGCTTGCTGTCAAAACTAATAATAGGCAGGTAGTCTGACAGTCCTATGGATTTGTTTCAAATAATTATACCAAGCTGTTTTTTTTTCTACAACAAGCAAGAGGTACACACTGCTGACACACAACCACATGAAGACGACTGTATATGGAATGTATTATGGTATATGGACAGACTTTCACAAGACGCTTTGATGTCACCACTAGGCAGTAGGCACACACAGTAGTAGACCTGCTGTTTTAACAAAACCTAACCTAGTAGTCCGTCCTCTCCTTTGTCAGTACCATCAGGGACCAGGTACTTTTTGCAGGCTTTTTATTTTTTGCCCAGAATCAGCCCACACTAAATCATTTAAATATATATGTCACACTGCACAGGCAGGTAGTATCAGCAGTGCTATGCTAGTAGCTCAACACACATTTTTTTCTAAAGCTTATGCACCAAACCAACAGAATATATATATATATATATATATATATATATATATTTTTATAGTTATGTTTTTACCCTCACAGGAAGTCAGATCCATCAGAAGCAGACAGGTCCCACCAGGACCTTACTAACTTTTTTTTCCCAATACAATTGTATAACAAATACAATGCTTTTTAACTGCTTTTAACTTTTTTTGTTCAGTCCTGCTAAGTCAGACCCCTCTACTGAAAAATGCAACTCTGCTTACAAGGTTTTCAGAGATTATACCTTGAGATTCTCTGGGGGGAAAAAAAAAGAACTGCAATCTCACAAGCTGTGAGTTTAACTTGTGTTCCTCCTGACTCCCACTGTACTTGGCTCTCACACAGATTTTTTTTTTTAAAACAAGCCCCCCAGTCAGAAAACTCAGCCGCAGCAATTTCTGCAATGTTATATATTTTTTACTATCTGCTGTCAGACAGCAGTACAAGGCAATTCTCCACTTCAGTTTGAACACCGACCACGCTCCCCTCCCCCCTCCGTTATTCAGTCAGCACGTCGTCTATGATCTATGTATTTTTATGCCTTTAATTCCAGCCAGGTCAATGTTTAACAAGTATAACGTTTTTCAGCCCTTAAGAGAGCTTTTGGTGCAAGTTGGCCACAATACACAACACAACATGTATTTCTTAGCTAGCAAGAGCCAAGAGCACCCTCTCGAGTTCCACCGAAATCAAAGTGGCAGGTTAGAGAATTCTCCTGCATACTTAATGCAGCACCCTCCCCTCCGACCGACCACGTGAATGCACAAAGGCTTACCTCGTGGTTTCATCCATTCTGGCCCTTGGTGTGCGCAGACTCGAGTAGGGGTTGTAGTTTTTGTAGAACTGACAGGCACCTGGGTGGCTCGGAAATCATTCTCCCTGCGTCTCCATTCCCTGACGCGGCCGCGCATACTCTTGCACTCCAAGAAAGGAAAAATAATGGATGTCACACATGCACGATGATGGCAGCTCAGCAAAACAATGAATGGAAAGCATGCTGAGCTACCGCGCATGCGTGCCGGAGCAGTTACTACTCGCCAGAATGGTGACTTTTAAACAAAAATAAGTACCCAGAATGATTAGCCAGGTCACATTTGGCGACCTGGCTACCGTATTTGTCCCACCCTGCTTTGTACCCAGGAACGGGACATTTGCCAACTTGTGCTGGGTGTCGGACGTGAAAGTCAAGACCTGCAACCAAGCCCTGCAGCGCATGGCAACCGCGGCTACCATCGAACGGGCAAAGGAGTCCCCGATGTCCAAGGTCATTTGGAGTTGTTGTCTGGCAACAGCCCAGCCCTGGTCCTGGACCTACTTGACCATGGTTTGAAGGTCCGCAGGAAGGTGAGGAAGCACCTCATCCAAGGAGCCCACCGGGGCATGAGAGAAGTGTGCCATGATTACAGCCAAGCTCGCCTGACGGAGGCCCAGCGATGAGGCAGCATAGACCTTTCGGACGGAGTGATCCAGCTTTTTGGATTCTTTGTCTGGTGGTCTATCAGTCTCCTGAGTTCCCAACCCGCCTGAACACAGACTCTGTCACCACTCCCTCAGCCGAGAGATGCTGTGAAAATCCCGAAACGGAGCAAGTAGGTACCGCGTACTTGCGGGCCATCCTGGCGGACTGTGCAGGGCAGGAGGCCAAGTGCTGCCAGAGCTCCAGGGCTGGGCTGACAATGGCTTCCGCTACTGGAAAGGCCTCAGTCGGGGAATCCCCCCTTCTGAGGATGTCAGTTTGGGGGTATTCTACCCATTTTTCAGTGGGCTCCAGCTTCATCCCAGTACACTTGGAGTTGAGGCGGAAGATGCCCATAAAGGATGTGGGTTCCTCCTCGGCAGAAAGACTCATGGCATCGTCAACCCCTGAAGGAGATGCCAATTCCAAGTCCTCGGACTCCGAATACAGCAGTCTGCTACCAAAGTCACTGAGAATCTGCCGCAGGCAGTTGAGACTCAGAGTGATGGACAGCCTGGGTGGGAGGCCTGCAGCAGGCTAAGACTCCTTGGGGGGGAGCCCCCACGGAAGGCTGTTTTGGTGGCGGCTCCACCGGAATAGGTGGAGAGACCGGCTATGGCCGAGTCGGGAGTGACTTTGCCAGGTCCACGGATTGGGGGTCGACGACAGACTCTGGAGTGGTTGACTTCAGTCTGGAGAGCAACAGCCAGGTAATGACCGGGGTGGAAGGGACCGCCTTTGGCCCAGCCAGAACAAGCTACTGCCACAGCATGTCTTCACATCACCGATGCAATTTGCATCAGAGCCTCCCCTCATCCGAGGAGGACAAATGGCGGCACTTCCACTTCTTAAGAGTACCGCTTATGCGACTTCCTCAGCCTTTCAGTCAAGGATGTCCCAGACCTGGACGTCAACCGTGGAGAGGATCGACGAGGACGCTTGGGAGAAGGTGGGGAGAAGCCCGGTTCCTCCGGGTCAGGGACGACCACCGTCCGGGCCTTCCCAGATGGCTGGGTCGCCTCATCAGTGAGGTCCGAAAGGTCCGGAGTCCTAAATAAGGAGTTGTCGGCCTCCTCTGTCAACAACGGGTCAACACGGTCGAGGATGATCTTGACTGAATCGTCATCCTGCGTTTGGGCCGGCTGACCTGACGGGGGCACTGTGAGGTCGACGGCAGAGGCCATAACTTCTACTGAAGTCAAGAGAGGAGGAGACTCCTGAGACCGAGATCGCTCTCTGTCCCAAGAGCAAGGTCGATGAAATGCGGTTTCTCTTGGTTCCGTAGATTCCTTCTTACAGGATCTGGAGATGTGCGAGCCAGGGCCTTCCCCACGAGTGGGAAGGGACTGGACCAGCTCCTTAAAGGAACCTGAGAAAGAGGAGTCCAGTTTTAGCGGAACAAAAACCAATGGTGAAGACGAGAGCTCAGCGGCATGAGCTGCCTCTTCTTCAAAGGCCTTCATATGTTCCAGTTGTTCCGCGGACCCCGCAGCTACAGAGATCGCAGGGCGGGCAGCCCTCAATTTGACCAATGGGTGCCATTTTTCTGGATGTCCAAGCTGGAGACGTGCGAGGCAATCATCCAAAACATTTGGATGAAAGGAACGACATAAGTCGCAGGCCTGAGTATCATGATCTAGACTCAGGCAGTATACGCATGTGGCATGCGGGTCAGTTTGAGACATTTTCTGCTCGCAGGGACACCAGCAGAACCCAGGTGAGGACTTGTCCTCCATCGCGGTCGCAACAACAAAACTGTTTGGAGAGATTCGGAGAATCTTGATCAGTAAAACCACATTTTGGAGTGCCAGGGCCTATTACACACGAGAGCGAGGAGGAGGGAACCTGTATCTTCCAGCGGAAAGGAAGATCTAGCGTCATGGGACGAAGCAGATGGTTATACCCACTCAGGTGGGTGGGAGAAGCCAGCTTGAAGACCTTCCGGCAAGATCTTAAACGGGAAAGACATGCCAAATAGTGTGGATGAACAACATATCCACGATCCTAGAACGTTTGTTTATTTCTTTAAAAAAATTAAGGGAGACCCATCCTTTAGGGCTTTGCTGAAACGTTTTAGTAAGTAAAGGTACAAGAAGCCTTCAGAAAGTACAGGTAGAAGCCATGTTTGTGATGGCAATCAGGGACAAGTGAAGTGGGTTATGAATCCCGTATGCGATTTGCCCAAATTCCAACTTGCACTACTTAAACTTGTTCCAACCTGTATATTTCTGGGGAATATATGGGACTCAGAGCATATTATCTAGCCAATTAGAAAGCAGGAAATTTACAAATAATTTTACGCACAGTATTTATTATATAATGTATATGACAGTCACCTGCTCGCTAAATACAAATCATTTTAAAGTCGACTAATGTTACATAACTATGTCTACCTTAGCAAAGAACATAAGCATTTTAGGAGAAATTAAAATCATAAACCTACTTTCTTTCGCTCTGAAGTTCATCTTTTTTATTTTTTACTTCGTAGTATTTTCTGTCCAGTTCTTCTACTCGGGCTTTCACCTCATTCAAGTCTTGGTCCAGTTTCTAATGTGCAAATAAATATGAAACATATTTTTAAATTATGCAGTCATATACCGTTGTGAAAAACCTTTTACTTTCTCTGTGTGCAATTAACATGTCAAGCTGCTATCTCAGAAAGTCCTTGGGCCTGCCCTATCCCCCCGCCCCCCAAACTACACACACAGCACTCAGTCACCATACAGTATGAGGAACACACATTTCTGGTTAAACTGAGCACTATGACGGAGCTCATTTTAGCTTTTTAAATTAGCACCTTTCTTTCTATAGAAAATTCCGAATTCTTGCCCCATAACAACTGTGGCAGCAGTCTACATAAATAGCAAGTAATGTAACCTGGAACAGATTTCATAGATACAAAGATGGAGGTCAGATGAGTAAGTTACTTGCTTTGGAAAGAACACTTACTAAGAACTTACAATAACAACAGATCTTCGAGAGAATTCTCCACTGGGCCACATCTCTGGAACTGTAAGCCATCAGCCTCAGGACCACTCGGAAATTTTTGCTAGCTGGGGGCTTCCCACACTGACGTGCAACATCACCACATATATAACATTTGCATCCCCAACACTTCTCAGTTTTTCACCAGAGAGAAGTCTCAGAGGGCCTCGTATTGTGAGGAACCGGAAGGCCAAAACCAGTACCAGACAAACAAGAAGAGGCATGGGGCTGGAAACATAATGCATGGAATATAGCCTTAGGCACATCATCTGATTCAGCCTTCAGAAGAAAAAAGGGAGGGAGGGTATGCTATGGCCCAATGGAGGAAATTCTCTCAAAGATCTACTGTCATTGTAAAGTGCTTATGTAACTGCTCTATCTTCATCAAGGATATCTCCTGCATTGGGTGCACCTTTGGAACGATTTCCAAGCAGTACAAACCACCCAGGAAGGATGGCACAGGCTGATATATGATCAGGGCAGAAAGCCTTGCAATACAGCAAGACCAAAGCCAGCATGTCTGTGAGATACAATGTCTAGACTGTGGTACTTACTGAAAGTATGTACAGTGCTCCATGTGGCTGCAGCACATCAACAACACTGACATTCTGGAAGCAGGTAATAGAAGTGGCCATACCCATCATGGAGAGATCATGAACAGGACCAGGAAGTTCCTTACTGAACTTCATATAATAAAAAAATTATACAGTTAGTCAACGATTTGGACCGGGATTGTTTGGATACAGCGACACTTGCTTTCCCAGGGGCGAATGAAACAAAAAGCTAGGAATTCTTTCTGCATCCCTTAGTACAATGAACACATATCTTAGAATTCTGTGTACATCAACAGTATCGAGCAATGCCTCACCCTTACTGTGTGAATTCCCAAGCTCCCTGAAGGAGGCGGTGGTGACACCGCGCTTTAAAAAAGCTTCTCTTGACCCAAACTGTCCTGCTAACTACAGGCCCATCTCTAACCTTCCCTTTGTAGGGAAGTTGACTGAAAAAGTAATTGTGCTGCAGCTGGAGAACCATCTTACCATCCATGATATCTATGATCCTCTCCAGGCCGGTTTTCGGAAGAGGCATGGTACAGAGACCGCTCTGGTTCAGGTGCTCAATGATCTCCTGATGGCAAGAGAGCAGAAGTGCCGTTCCATCTTGGTGCTTTTTGATCTCTATTCAGCCTCTGACATCGTGGACCACAGGTAATTATGCAAGTACCTGAGGGTTATCTGTGGCCTTTCAGGGACAGTCCTCAGATGGTTTCAATCGTTCCTTACTGGCAGATCTCAGAGGGTGGCGTCTGGGATGTATTCCTTGGACTCATTCTCTCCGCCATGTGGGGTCCCTCTGGGCTCTGCGTTGTCCCCAATGTTGTTCACTGTGTATATGCTGCCATTAGGTGTCATTGTGAGATGGTAGGGACTGAGGTTTCACCGTTATGCAGATGACACCCAGCTCTACCCGTCTTTTATGCCCGACCAGGATAGTGCAATCTCAGTCTTTTAATAGCTGCCTCACAGAAATCCAGGCCTGGATGAAGACCAGCTGGCTAAAGTTGAATTCCGATAAGACTGAGGTGTTGGATCCAGGTCACGGGACAGACGGGTCGGTGGCAGGGTCTCCCTCGGGGCTCTGGCTTGGGGGTAACCAGCTGCCTTCCTCTGAACGGGTATGAAACCTGGGGGTGATTCTTGATGATGGGCTGACATTGCGTTTGCAGGTGTCAGCAGTAGTCAAGTCCTCTTTTTATAATCTGAGGAACATCACCCGGGTTAAACATCTTGTTCCGTCTAGTGACCTTGCAATGTTGATCCATGCCCTTATGACCTCGCGCCTGTACTACTGTAACTTCCTTTACCTAGAGCTTCCGGGGGTTGATATCCACTACTTGCAGCTAGTACAGAATGTAGCGGCATGGTTGTTCTTGGGGGTTTCTCGTTCGAGCCACATCTCTCCTGTGCTTCGCGAACTGCACTGGCTGCCTGTATAGTGGCGGATCACCTTCAAGGTCGGCCTTCAGACCTACAAGACCCTACGGGGACAGAGTCCAGGCTACCTTCAAGAGCTCCTGAATCCTTGCTGCCCTGGCCGACCATGCCACTCAGCTAACAAGGGGTTTTTAAAGGTTTCCGGGGTACAGTTGAAAACTTCTGAGTCTCAAGCTTTTATGTACGTGGCCCCTACCCTGTGGAACACTCTACCTCGTCAGATTTGAGAGTGCCAGACTGGGGAGAGCTTTAAGACGGCCTTAAAGACCCATCTGTTCCATCTTCTTTTTGGGGACTTTACATAATAATCTGTTTTAAGTATACAAGTATGAAGACTGAAATTGGATTGTTTTTATTTTGTCTGTTTTAATGTGTCTTTATTGATAAATTTGTACAGCGCTTTGATTCTTGAATTGTGCTATAGAAATAAAGATTTTTATTATGCTCAGGACAATGCTCTTCCACAGTATCAGAGGCACTGGGAAGGGGCATGGGGACAGACATAAAGACCTGAGTTTGGCAACATGGGTCAGGTGCCTGCCCCGAAGGTGGAAATCGAACAACCCAACTTCACCACACAGAATTCAACAGTACAGCCATCCATCAAAAAGCAGTTGTTGCAGGAATCCAAGTCATGTTCCAGGCCAAGACAGGTCCAGCAAACCTGATGTCAGTCCTTCATTATGACTGCGTTTCCTTAAGAAGACACACACACAAGATAGGAGCTTTTTTGGCCCTTTACTCTTTTTCTCGCACTCTGACATCAAGGAAAAATAACAAATCAAATCCGATACCAGAGAACACAAGCAATTCAGCAGCAAATCATAAGAAAATTCGATGACAGATGAGCAGCGGTGCCATTGCTCCCCCAATGTGCACTCGGAGTGAAGAACACAACTGAGGTATGCGAGAGAGTCCACGACTGTTACTGGCCATCGTGGCATCACAAGTGTACATGCTGCATACGAGATGCGTCACGAGCCAATGTTGGCTATGTCCATATAAGAAAAAAGCTCCCGCGGGCTCCTAGTACCTCAGGCCCGGACCCATGTATATAAATCGATGATGCAGACTGATTCATGGAGGATCACTGCTGACAGAAACATTTCAGATTGCACTGCCCAGTGCCAAGCTCTCATCGCCTCTCTACAAAGAAGAGATAAGGGTTCTCCATCCTGTCGGTTGATGTAGTACATCACCCAAATATTGTCTGTAAGGATCAGCAGCTGATGCTCCAGAAGGAGGGTGGCAGCAGCCTGTAGGCCACGCAGAAAAACAGGTTACTAACCTGTAACAGTAGCTAGAGGAGTGGTATATGTTGTTCATTTACACTATTTGGCATGTCCTTTCCTGTTAAGAATCTTGCCAGAAGGTCATTAATTCACTCAGGCCTGGATACGCCTGTAGGTGGCATCTGAAAGCATAACCACTCAGGCCACTAACGACTGTAGACGTACTCGCCTGACTTTCATTCAGGCCTGGAAACGTCTGAGAAGTCATCAGTTCTTACTTAAATATTAAACAAACCAAATTGCTTAGAACTGATTGCACAGCACTGTCACAAAGACAATTTTGTGCTGAACAACTTTGCCACTGATACCTTCTGTCTATCACGTATATTTTAGCAGTTATTCGCATTTGTTTAAGGTATGGTGGGTGCATAGCTGACATTTGTCTCTCAAGCCTCACCTAAGCACCTTGACTCAATCCCCCTCAAAAAGCTGTTTGGTATTTCAAGCTAGTATAAAATAAAAACCAAACTGATTGCATAGCATCATTGAAAAGGTAACTGTGTGCTGAAGAACTCTGCCACTCGTACTTTTGGGTGTAACGTTTACGGTTCAAGAGGTATTTAAATTGTTTGTGGCATGCTAATTATGGCTTGATTTTGCTTAGAAAGGCCCAGTATTCAGAGCTAAGAGTATACAGGACACAAGTGATGGAAGTCTCAAAGAGCTCTTGTGGGGTGAATGAGTTAAGCTAGCTCCTCCCACCCACTAGGGTGGTATACCCCTTGGCTCTGCCTCTTGACTCCAGATCATGCCCGCTGGAAGCAGTGTGTTGTTCGTCGAAGCTGGGGTGGTCGTGTGGGTTCATGTAGAAAAACAACATATACCACTCCTAGAAAAGTACAGGTACTTAAGAACTTACCGTAACAGTAGATCTTCGAGAGAAGCTCTTGCAGTAGGTAATTACAAATAGGACTCAAGCCGGCAGGCATCAGGACCCCAAAGAAAAATTTCTAGCTAGCAGTCTCTGGCGGGGAATGGCCCCACGTCAGGTGACCGATGTCAGTATAAAGGGGCGGTCCCCCACGCCCGCCTTCCAGTTCTTTCCTGCCAAAGGCCAAAAAAGGCAAGACGAGAGAGAAACTGATATTTTCCTCACTGAATAGGAGCTGAAAAAGCCTCAGGGGGTGGAGCTAGAGAGATATTTTACTGTCAGAGACTCTCTCAAGATCTACTGTTACGGTAAGTTCTTATGTAACTATAGTATCTTACTTCGAGAGGGCTCTTGCAGTAGGTAATTACAAATAGGACCGAGTCCCAAGCAGTCCGGAACAAGAAGAAGCAAACGGGAGGAGGAAAACAACCCAAAAGAAGACCCTCTGGCTGCGAAGGTCTTAGGAAAGAAGGTCTTGCAAAACAGCCAACCTGAAGCCCTCTCTACGGCGAGAGGCAATATCCAAACTGTAATGTTTTGTAAAGGTATGGACAGAAGTCCAAGTAGTGGCTGCACAAATGTCTGCCGCTGATGCATTCTTGAAACAAGCAGCGGAGGCAGCAACCCCTCTGGTGGAGTGGCCTCTGACTTGACCCGGCAGTGTCTTGTCATACTTGTCGTAACAGAAAGTGATACAATGAACCAACCATTTAGATAGGCATTGCTTAGAAACAGCATTGCCTTCTCTTTTAGAAGCAAAAGAGAAACAGTTGATCAGTCTTTCTGAGATCCTTCGTCCTGGTGGTGTAGTATCTAAGAATTCGGTGAACATCCAAAGTATGCAAGAGGTACTCCCCTTGGAGTGCTGCGTAAATAAAGCAGGCAGCTCTATGGATTGATTCAGCGTAGATTCCGCTACCACCTTGGGAAGAAACTTAGGGTTGGTACGCAGAGCCACAAGTTCCTTGCGAAAAATCAAATACGGGATATTGCACATAAGGGCCTGGAGCTTGGAAATCCTTCCAGCAGAACTAATGGCCACAAGGAATAGAGTCTTCCATGAAAGGCACTTTAGGTCTGCTGAGGCTGCCAGCTCGAAAAGAGGCAGAGTAAGCTTCTCAAGGATTAAATTCAAATCCCAAGGAGGGGCAGGAACTCGAATGGGGGGGTCTCAAGTGGAGGACCCCTCTAAGAAAGGTCCTGGAGACCTCCAGTTGCGCAAAAGTCCTGTCCCCAAAAGGAACATGTTACGCCGAGATGCCCGCCATGTGAACCTTCAGAGAGGAATGACAGACACAGATCAAAGTGTCACAAGTAATCCAAAATCCACCCAACAGAGCATGAGAAAGGCTTGAAATCTTTGGGAGCGGCCCAAATAGAGAACCGTTTCCATGTCATGGCATAAGTAGATCTAGTGGAGGGTTTCCTGGCCTCCACCAGAATCTCAGCCACCAGCGGGGAAACCCCGAATCGGACTTGAGCTATGTCTGCAGGAGCCACACGTGCAGCTGAAGGGACCTGAGGCCTGGATGGACCAGGGTTCCCTGATCCTGGGTCAGCAAAAGCTGCGACAGAGGAAGAGGAAGAGGAGGTTCCTCTGAGAACTGTTGCAGAAGCGAGAACCAAACTTGCCTGGGCCAGAAAGGAGCGATGAGAATCATACGAGCTCCTTCTGAGCCGAGTTTCTGTAAGACCCTCGGAATGAAGGGGATCAGGGAAGGCATAGACTAATCTTCCTTCCAGTCTAGAGACACAGCGTCTCTCCAAAAAATGCCGCGCACTGGAGCGAGCAGAAGTCGGGAAGTTTTGCGTTGAGAGGAGACGCAAACAGGTCTACCTGACGGGTTCCCCAGCATAGAAAGATGTCGTCTGCCACCCTCTGATCTAGTTCCCATTTGTGGGCGAGAGCAGACGACCGACTGAGGTGCACTGCCAACATGTTCGGACATGAATGGCCGTCAGGTGAAGGTTGTGCTGCACTGCCCATTCCCAAACCCACATCGCCTCCCTGCAGAGAGTGTAGGAACAAGTTCCTCCCTGTTTGTAGATGTACCAGACTACACACATGTTGTCCATCTGGACAGCCAGATGCCTGGGAAGCAGATAAAGATGCAGAGCCTGACGAGCATACAGCACGGCCCGAAGCTCGAGCACATTGATGTGGAGAGATTTTCCGAGCTGGGACCAGGAGCCCTGGGTCCTGTGAGGCCCGAGATGGGCTTCCCAACCCTCGCCCGAGGCATCTGTACTCAGCGTCTGGGAGGAGGGAGAAAGACAGAAGGGAACTCCCCGGCAAAGGTTCTCCTGAACCGCCCACCATTGCAAGTCCCAAGCCATAGGGTTGGAGACCAGAACTAGTTGATCTAGGTTGTCCACCAGCTGATCCCATTGAGACCGAAGCGTCCACTGAGAGATTCTCATGTAGAGTCGAGCGCGAGGGACTGTCAGAATAGCAGCCGCCATGAGCCCAAGGAGGCGAAGGACTGACCTGGCACTAACCCGCCTGCGGCTGGACAACACGCTGACCTGAGCCGGGAGTGAGGCCGTCCTGTCCAGGATTGCCCCCCGATAAACTGGAGCTTCTGGGCCGGATCAGGTGGGACTTGGCCTGATTGACGGTAACACCAGGCAGGCAAAAACCTGCAGGGTAAGGGAAAGGAAGCGCAGGAGTTCCTCCCTGGACGAGGCCGCCAGGAGCCAATTGTCCAGGTACGGGAAAACCTGCACCCCTTGGGTACGCAGGTAGGCTGCTACCACCGAAAGGCATTTGGTAAATAATCGGGGCGCCGAGGAAAGACCAAATGGGAGGGCCTTGAACTGGTAGTGGTCCTCCTGGAACGCAAAATGCAGGAACTTGCGGTGGGAAGGGTGAATAGGGATATGCGGGTAGGCATCCTGCACATCCAGAGCACACAGCCACTGTCCCGGCCGAAGAAGGGGCAGAAGACTCTGCAGAGAGAGCATCCTGAACCTTTTGTGCTCCACGAACAAGTTCAGGGAGCCGAGGTCGAGAATCGGCCTCACCTCTCCTGACTTCTTTGGGACCAGCAAGAAATGGGAGTAGTAGCCTGTCCCCCGAAGATGTGGAGGAATGGGCTCTATCGCCTCCTTCAGAAGAAGAGAGGATATTTCTTCCTGAACCAGAAGATGATGTTCTGGGGAGTAAGATGACTTGGGGGGGGGGTTCAAGGAGGTTTCCGAAGAAACTCTATTGAGTGTCCTCCTGTGATCATCTGGAGCACCCAAGTGTCTGAAGTGCTCCTCTCCCAACCCGGTAGATGGAGGGAGAATCTACCTCCTACTGGTTCCTCTGGAAGGCTCAGAGGCTGTGGGAGAGGAAAGGAGTCAGGAGGTGTGAGGCAACGCCGTGGCTGAAGCTCCCGCTTTTTTTTTGGGGGGGGGGGCTGCGCTGAGGGGCCAGACGCTTGTTGGCCCACTTTCCGAGGTTTCGCCTTTTGCTGAGAATGTCTGCGAAAGGGACGACGCTGAGCCTGAGGGGGTATGTAGATGGAGTCAACCGACTTAAGTGCAGTACCCTTCTCCTGCAGATCGGTGATGATGTCCTTGACATTGCCACCGAACAGCACTGAACCCCTGAAGGGCACATCCTGGATAGCAGACTGCACCTCCGAGATCAAACCTGACACCTGGAGCCAGGTATGATGCCGCAAACCCACGGAGAAAGCCGAGCTCCGACCAGCAGCATCCACTGCATCGTACATGGCACGAAGCATGTCCCGACTGGCCGAACGCGCAGACCGGACTAGATCCGACTTCCTGCTTAGTCTGGGACTCAGGAAGGGAGTCCAATTTAGCCTCCACCTCGTTAAGGATCACCTTCTGGTAATCCCCCATATGACCAACGTAATTCAAGGCCCTAATACCCAGAGTGGAAGAAGCGTAGACCTTCTTCCCATACTGGTCCAGAAGGTGGGATTCCTTGTCGGGTGGTGACGAGCTGAAGTACTTGGGGTTAACTGTCCGGCTGTGAGCGGCGCTAATCACAACCAAATCAGCTCGAGGGTGCGAATTTAAAGAATCAACACCCTCCAGAGCCTGATAAAGCCTGTCTGACTTCCTAGGAAGGGGGCTAATGCCGACGGGTTGCTCCAAATGGTGGAAACAAGGTCGGCATGAGGCTCAATCCAAGGTGGCACCAGGGTAGGGAGCCGTCTCGGCAGATCCAGGTGAATAGCGAAGCTCTACGCTGTAGATCCGCCCAAGGAATGCCACTGATGAACTGCCTAGATTTTACGCAGAACTCCGTAAAGGAAGGATCCTCCGGAGGAGACTTCAGAGGAGTCCTTGGCCCGGGCTTGTCCGGAGTGCGGGGCTCATCGTCTGGGTCGGAACAACCATTGGAGTCATCCAAGGTCTTCGAGGAGGATGAAGACTCCTCCTCCTGGCATGGGGGGAGGAACGGACCCCTTGGGAAGCCCTCGGGGAAGCGTATACTGCCCTACTCTGGAACCGGAGGGCTCGCATCTGCTATCCGGGAGTGGGAAGGGGGTCTCTCGTCTCCGACGTAGGGGGTCCGGAACAGGGACCGGCATCAGAAGACTGCTCTCTACCTCCCTGGTGAGCTGAGCCTTGGCCTTAGCCCACCAAGAAGCCAGTGTGTCCTTCAAGTCCATCGGCGGTTGAGGGGGCGGTGAAGGAGGAGAAGAAGGGGGATACGGATACTGAGGGTATCCGTAAGGCGCGTATCTGTACCCTGACGGCGGCTAGCCCGGCGTCGGGTAGTGGGGCACCGTGTACTGCTGCGTCGGGTACTGGGGTGCCGGATACTGCAGGTCTGGGTATGACAGCATCAGATAGGATGGGCCCGGATACCCAGGAATCGGGGTGGTCTTCGGGAGCAGAAGGCCCGAAACGCCCAGCGGGCGGCCCGGAACAGGAGGCCCGCAGGGGCGGCATCCAACAACGGGATATTGTTGGGCATCGGATGCGGTGCTGGCGTCCGGAATCCGGGCGCTGGTCATCCGCCCAGTGAAAGGAGACGCGGAGGCGGCATACCCACCTCCTCAGTGTCGCCTGGGGAAGAAGGATCACCATCCCCGGGATCCAGCAGAGGAGACACTGGCACCTCAGAGTGCAACGAGCGTTATGGCGAGCTCAGAATGACGGATAGGCTCAACGGGTCCGGCGTCAGCTCTAACGCCGAGTGGACGTCGGAGGAGCCGACGTCCATCTTATCGACAGGATCCGGGTGGACGTTGGGAGGAGCTAGCGTCTGACTTATCGGACCCAGTGCCCGATGAAGGCCGCAAAGGAGGGGCGGCCTTGGCGGGCACTTTGGAGGCCATGTGCTGCCCCGGAGGGTCGGGCGTCTTAACAGCCTTACCTGGGCGGGTGTTGGAGGAGCTGATGTCTGACTTATCGGGGCTGCTCGAACCAGAAGGCCGCACAGCGGCGACCTTATTGGGAGCAGCTGCCTCCTTGGACCCGGAGGCTCCCGAGGGGCCCGAGCCCGACGGAAGGGTTGACGCCATCTTGGAACCCTCCAAGACTGCCGCCATGGAGCTGCCTCCTGGGGGAGGAGTTACCTGCAGCACCACGACCCGAGCTGCGGCCGCGGCGACCAATGAGGAGTCCCAGTCCCGGTGCTGCTTCTTGTGGTGACCCTCCGGAGAAGTCGAAACCCGCCAAAGTTTTTTCAGTTCCTTTTCCATGGAGGTCATTTTTTGTTTAAGAACGTGGGCCTTCAGGGACTGCTGCCTCCGCTTTCGGGTGGCCGCGTTAAACTGCTGGCAGAGCTGACACTTCGACGGGATGATCGGGACCTAGACAAAAAAGGCACTGGGAATGTCCGACCTTAGGCAGGAACTAGGCGCTGCAAGAATCGCACTTATTCTTCTGCTCGGAGGGAGTCGGGGACGACATACATTGCAGCTGTAGGTAAGGCTGACGAAAATCAGGAAAAAAGTAGAAAACAGGCAGTAAAAACTACCGACGATTGACTGCGAAGCAGTGAACTTAACCGCGAGGTGCTGCACGAGCTAATGGCAGGAAAGAACTAGAAGGCGGGTGTGGGGGAATGCCCCTTTATACTGACGGTCAGCTGATGTGGGGGCAGTCCCCCGCCAGAGACTGCTAGCTAGAAATTTTTCCGTGGGGTCCTGACACTGGCCGGCTTCAGTCCTACTTGTAATTACCTACTGCAAGAGCCCTCACGAAGTAAGATGTACAGTTATGTAAGAAATGGAAATTACGTACTTACCGTAATTGTTGATCTTCTTGGACACAGTCTCCATCACTCATTCACACTAGTGGGATAGCGCCGCAGGTGCTAGGACCAAACGGGAGCCAAAAATTTTCTGAAGGGTCGGCGTCGAGACAGGACCATGCAAGCGCAGCACCGCGAGACTAGCCCGTGCCTGTGTAAGTTATCTTGGTGCCGACCCTGCAACCACCTCAGTACCTTTTCGACCGAGGAGGTGCAGCATAACTAATGAAAATAATGTATCCTGACTTTCTGGGCCCAAGAGGGCCCATATGGCCCTTGCAAGAAGGGTCAAAGAACAATGTTTTCATAGCCTGAACCATAGGACTGTAAAGATCAGGAAAAAACCGAGTGAGCCCAGGGGATGGAGGACAGGCATGTGAATGAGTGATAGAGACTGTGCCCAAGAAGATCAACAATTACGGTAAGTTCATAATTTCCATATCTTCCTGGACTCAAGACTCCACCACTCATTCACACTAGTGAGAGAGTATCAAGCTAAAACCAACAACCCTGAGTAGGGTGGTAGGAGATAGGGCTCACTCAGAAAGGAGGCCAAGGACTGTCCTGCTAATAAAAAAGAGCTGTCTTGGAAAGATCATCAAGAACGTAGTGCTTACAAGATAAGCGCTTGAGCTCTAACTCAACACTGTGCAGAAAACTGCAGTGGACACAAAATGAAACACTGCCAGGAGGCCGCAACCACTCTAGGAGAACGGCGACAACCCAGCCCCATAATTTGGTCTACGACAAAAATTAATGGCGCCAAAGACGTACTAATTTAATGTAAAAGGACCTCAGGAACTGAAAGAGCCAGAGGTAAAGTCTATTGGTTCAGGGTAGACCGGGAAACGCAGGTGGAAACCCCCACTACCAAGTATGGATGACCTGTGAACAACAGGTCCAGGAACACTTGAACTCCTTACCTGGTGAGCAAAAGGGGATCCAGGTGGGGTTAGCCCATCAAAGAGAATGGTTTCCACTTAGTCACTGAAACCTTCCTGATGGAAGGCCAAGCACGACTTAGAAGCCTCTTGTAGTGGTCTAGTAGAACCAGATTCATATTCCAAAAGGAATCATTCTGCCCCTGTGTGCCTACAACTATAGTAGCAGTCTCTGAACTAAGGGAAGACAGGGAAAGTGTACAGGAGGACATGTCCACTGTGGAAAAACATTCCGACAGGAAACAACGGGGTCTGGATTTCTAAGGCAAATGGAGGCAGATGCGCGTCGAGGGGGGACGCAGCAGGACCAAGTTCGGGCTAACCCATTCGTTGAAAGTGACTGAATAATGGCAGAAGTGACTCAATGTGGTGAGGCACCACTCGCTCCAGCCTTCCTGAAAGGGAGTAGGAAAGGACTCTAGTTTGCTTGCTGATGAAAAACAAACATCCCAGTTTCATCACCCACTCGAAGTGGGTAACTTCGTGAGCGACTGGCTTGGAACCAGTGTACAGGAACCAAAGGTGTGAATATCGAGAAGCCATCTCTGAAAAAATACCTACTTGACCACGGTCAGGAAAAGAGCATGCCGTCTTTTAACTTGAAGCAAGCAAGGAATTAGAAACCTAAGTTCCCACTTGCTAGAGTCTCACTTCTGTTGCTCTGAGGCTCTGATCAAGAGAAGAAAGCCTGATAAAAAAAGGAAACCAACAGACTGGGCAGCCACCTAGGCCTAGGAAATATCTCTGAATAAGAGAAATCTCTTTTGGAGAAATGAGATGACCCATACCTCAGCTGGATCGGACTTCCTCTAGGAGTAGAAGTCAAGTACTCTTCACTGTAGTCTAGAGACGACCACCTCAGGGGCTGAGGCAGAACCTAGCCGGATCCAAAAGGATGGCATCGGTAATTTCGGGGCTAGGCCTTGTGCTGTGATGATTTTCTCTTCCTTTTACCATTAGTCTGAGCCTGATAAGGCTTTCAGGCTGCTATCTTGCAAGGATTGCCTGATACAAAAATGACAAAGATGTTGTCCATCTGAGGGGCAGGAGGAGCCTGAGCGTCCATAACTGAAATCATGACCGGACCAATAATCACAGATGAAGAGATGTTAATCACCTGTTGCGGATGAAGCCACCAAAGGGGCAGTATCACAAGGGGGCTATATACCCCTGTCAAAGGAGCGGGAAGAGCCTGTATGGCTCCCAACCATTGAATTAGAATGTTCCACAGAGTGTAATTGTCCTGGCGAATGAAAATAGTCTAGACGCAGAAGTGTTTGGTCCACGGATGCAGTCTGAAATACTATAGTGGACCCCATCACTGAGGAACAACTGAAAAGATCTTCCAACACTGACTCTGGTGATAGAGAAGACTTGCCCTCCAGTCTATAAAATGAGTCATCCGCTGTATCACCGACAAGTAGGACATGGAGAGACTCATCCAGATGCACTTCTACCCCAGAAGGACCCCCTAAAGGGAGGGCTAGGTCAGAGCCACTAGAGACTCCACCACCAGGAAGGGTGTTGAGGAGCTCGGCACCATGTAAGGAGCTGAGAAAGTGCTGAGCGGAATGAGGGATTCTGCTGGCAGAACAGCACAGAAGAGTTCCATCAGCGGAAAACTGTTGGATGTTACAAGATCACATGCAGACCGCCACTCACTAAGATCTGTGGAAAAATAATCCGCAGAACAGGACTTCATTCTGCAGAAAACATCTCGCCACAATTTCTGTGGAAGAAGAGGTCTGCAGAAGAAAAAATCCACCACTAGTTCTGCTGGACAGCACCAACTGGCACCCCCCCATGGCAGCAGCATCACTGGTGGCACAGGATGGCACCGCGCCTATGCCATCCTGGCTGACCCAGGGCACCCCGGGCGTAATCTCGCAGACAACCCCCGCACCCATGGCACCACCCGCTGGCACCCACGGTGCTGCATAACACCCACGGCACCGCCTAGTGGTGCTGGGAACCAACGGTACACAACAACAGCACCCGCAGTGTCACAGAGCAGCAACGGCAAACATTAATAAATGGTCTGGTGGTGCCGCCACGGCACCGACGCCAATTCCAGCAGCACTGCTATGGCGCCGGCCACGGCACCATGGAGAATGCCAACAGAGAATCCTGGGGAGAAGGAAAAAAGTGGTGCCCGTGACGGCCCTTGCATGGAAAGAGGGAGGAGGGTAGGCACAAGGGGTCGACGCAATAGAGAAAGCACCAAGAGGGCACGGCGCACATCCTGATCCAATCAATCCAGCCCTGGTCCAGCAGCTCTGAGGACCGGAGGCCCCGAAATCAGGAACACTGGCCGGGAAAACTGGACAGAAGTTGAACCCCCTACTCCACAGGAGCAGCCCAGAGGTGAAACTGCTCACTGGAACTTCATCGAGGACAAAGATGTAGTCCGGAGTCGAAGAACGCAGCCATTAAGAGCAGGGCCAAAGGGAATCCATCAAAGTCGGTTCAGGCCCATCTCCCCTCCCGACCGATAATCCCCATGCAGACGTACCAGAGGCAACCTCGAGAGGCATAGATTCTTCTTCCCCCAACAAGAAAGAAGAGCTCGAGGTTAAGAGGAGCCGGATCCACGGAACCGCAGATTCATGCTGGTGGACTGTCTCCCCCCACACTGTCCGTGAGTCGAACCTCACTTTAGCAAAGGTGGCAGACCGGACACAGCCCCTCTGCCATAACAACTTTCAAATGAAGTCTTCCTACAGTCACCGCCACCGTCAAGGACAACTCTGTTGATGGCAGGTGAGAATTTATTTTTTTTCTTCTTCATAATCTTATTTTTCTTCTTTGTTAAAATAAGAAAATGTTACATTAAACGAATACTAAATGGCTAAAAGCTGCTGTTGTATAGACGAAAACGGACTCCGGCAGAAGAGCGGCGTCGACATCCAAGGGCACTCGGCGGGAGAAAAGGAACTGAGCGTTGAGGTCAATGTCAAGATAGCCTACATAGGCATGAGCTAGTCGCGTGGTGCTCTGCATGCGTGGTCCTGTCTCGGCGCCAACCCTTCAGAAAATTTTTGGCTCCCGTTTGGTCCTAGCGCCTCTGGCGCTATACCACCAGTATGAATGAGTGGCGGAGACTTGAATCCAGGATGATCTTACCGTAACAGTAGATCTTTGAGGGGTATCTCTTGCAGCAGGTAATTCACTGGGGTCATCGCCGGAGGTTGCTGTGGTGCACGGCAGCTATTCTAGCAGTCTTTTCCAGGGGCCGCCCACATATGACATCATCATACTGCCCTCTATATAAGTGTGGGCGGTCCCTGGAATCCTCAGTTACTCCGCCGGATTCAGATCACTAAGCGAAGACAAAGTGAGATCAGAGGTACCATAGGTATCCCAACCCATAAATAATTGGATCAGAAGTTGTTCTCCTAGAGAACGAGGGGGATGGATGAAGGGTTTGTACCTGCTGCAAGGGATACCCCTTAAAGATCTACTGTTACGGTAAGTTCTTGCGTAACTGTACCATCTTCCACAGGGTGATCTCTTGCAGCAGGTAATACACTTGGGAAGAATCCCAAGCAGTAAACCCAAGAAGGGTGGAATCAAGACAGAAGGCCTTGTAGGACAGCTCGGCCTATGGCGTGAAGCAATGTCTAAGTTGTAGTGCTTTGTGAAGGTATGTACTGCGGACCATGTAGCTGCGTTGCAGATATCTGTGATAGAAGCCCATTTGAAGCAGGCCGCTGTGGTGGTCATAGCTCTGGTACAATGGGCTTGGACAGGTCTAGGTAATGGCTTGTTACATTTTGTGTAACAAAACGTGATACGGTGTGCTAGCCAACTGCAGAGGGTCCGTTTAGTGACTGGGAGACCCTCCCTGTTTGAGGCCAAGGCAACAAAAAGTTGAGAGGTCTTCCTAATCGATTTAGTTCGATTAGTATATCATAATATATGATGGACATCTAAGGTATGTAGGAGGTATTCCCCTCAATTAGAATGCTCAGGGTAATAGACTGGTAACTCCAAGGACTGGTTTAAGGTGTGTTCTGACACCACCTTAGGTAGGAAGGCAGGACTGGTGCGAAGTGCCACTGTGTCTGTGAAAAATTAAGTAAGGTTCTTGACACATTAGGGCATGAAGCTCAGAGATACAACGAGCAGAAGTGACCGCCACTAAAAATAATGTTTTCCAAGAAAGAAAATGGAGGTCACAAGTGGCCTCAAGTTCAAAAGGTTCAAGGGTCAGTTTCTCCATCAGAAAATTGAGATCCTACGGGTGAGTGGGTCGTCTCATGGGTGGCTTAATATGCAACATTCCTCATAGAAACATTTTGGCTAGATAATGTTGATACAGTAATTTGCCATCAAGAGGTTCATGGAAGGCCGAAATGGAAGCCAAATAGACTTTGATAGAGGAATAGCTCAATCCTGTCTCGGCAGTCGAGGCCAGGTAATCCAACACTTTCGTCAGTGGACAAAAATAAGGATCCAATGACTGGGAAGCCGCCCAAACAGAAAAACATTTTCATTTGGCATTATAAGTTTCCCTGGTCACTGGTTTATGTGAGGCTAACAGAATAGTGGCCACAGGGGAGGACACTTGGAGACGTGCTATGAAAGCGTCCTCAGGAGCCAAGCATGAAGGTGTAGTGACTTCAGGTTGGGATGTAGAAGGGTCCCTTGATTCTGAGTCAACAGATCTGGGCTTATTGGTAATGGAATGGGTTCTGCCACTGAGAACTGTTGAAGCAGGGGAAACCACACCTGCCGAGACTACAGAGGGGCTATGAGAATCATGGTGGCAGATTCGAGTTGCAGTTTCAGTAGAGTCCATTGCAGGAGAGGGACAGGAGTGGGAAAGCATATAAGAAGAGTCCTGTCCATGACTGGGACAGGGCATCTATAGACCGTCCCTTTTTGCTCTGTATAATGGAATAGTATCTGGGGAGACGGTGACTGACAGGGGAGGCAAACATGTCTAGTTGCAGGGTCCCCCATAAGTGAACAATTTTCTGAAGAACTTCATGATGGAATGTCCATTCGTGCGTGGAAGACTGGCGACTGAGAAGGTCGGCCAGGAGATTGTGGCGTCCTGGTAGATGGACGTCTGTTAATAAAAGCTGTTGCTGTATGGATTCCTGCCAAACTGCTATTGTTTTTCCTGCATAGAATACGGGACTTCGTACCTCCTTGTTTACTGAGGTAGCAAACTACTGAGGTGCTGTCTGATTAAATCAGCAATGGTCCCAAGGACAAGTGGGGTTGAAAAGTCTGGAGGGCTAAGCGGACTGCCCTCATCTCCAGGAGATTTATATGAGGAAGAGTGGGAGAACAGGTCCACCTGCCTTGTGTCCTGTAAAGACCCAGGTGCCCACCCCACCAATCTAGAGAAGCATCCGTGATCAACGTCTGCTGGGGTGGGGGACTGGAAGGGCATGTCTTGAGATAGACTGGCACGGTGGGCCCACCAAGATAGGGTGGTCTGTAGCGTGGGAGTGACTGACTGTCTTCGAAGTTTCTGACTTGTTGAGACCACTGGTTCTGGAGAACCCATTGGACTGGTCGCATGTGAAGATGGGCAGGTGCCACCGTAGGGATGGTAGCGGCCATATACCTTAGAAGGTATAACATACGTCTGGCTGTGACTAGTTGCATCTGGGAAGCCAGAGATAGGAGCTTGTCTTGTCTTTCAGCCGGGAGGGAGGCAAGCCCTGGCGGAGACTGTGTCTAGCACCGCTCCTATATATTGGAGGGACTGTGTAGGAGTCAGATTGGACTTTGGCCAGTTGACCCTAATCTCTAAGGAGTGAAACAGAGTAATGGTTGCTTGAAGGGAGGAAAGCAGAGAGGTTTCGGACTCTGCCTTGATGAGCCAGTCGTACAGATATAGGAAGACAAAGTGCCCGGTCCACCGTAGAGCTGCTGCTACTACTGCTAGGCACTTGCTAAACACCCTCGGGGCAGACGAGAGATGTGGTCGGGTGGGCAGGGAGGTGAGTTCCAGAGTGTGGCCCCTCTGAATGATCTGAAGTACCCACTCGTCCGATGTGATCATTTGCCAAGCCTCTAAATGGACGGCAAAGTGATAGCCCACGGCTTCTGAGGCCTGGCCGAGGAAGTGGGGATAATGCCCCAGTAGGTCACTGGGAAGCTGGGTGACCAGCTCCATCAGAAGGGTGGGAGTGGGAGCCTTTGGCGGCAGAGGCGGTGGTCCTGGAAGAGAGCTGGGAGCGACCACGGGATCCGCCTCTATGTGAGCCTCTGTATTTCCCACCTCTTAATAAATAAAAGGAGAACTGGGAGCGATAAGATGGCTGTGACATATGGTACCTGCCATGCACTGTATACAGTGTCCATCCTGAAAACTGGAGATGATCTATAAGTGTTTGGTTACCTGGGTAAAAAGGTTTAGACCCATTAAAGGGGGCATTGACCACTCTATGCTATATATCTGGTGTAAAACTCGAGACACGAAGCCAAGCATCATATCCCGAACGGAGGTGTCGGGAGATGGAATTGCCAGTAGATATTGTAACCAGTAACTGATCCTTCCCCTGAGAAGGAGGGAGTTTGCTGACTAATTCTATGGCAGATGACCAGAGTGTACGCTGGTACTTAGCCATATGACCCATATAGTTTAGGATTCTGAGATTCATGGTACCTGCTTGGAATACTTTTTTCCCCAGATAATCTAGCCTACGTGAATCTTATCAGTAGGTAAAGAGCTCATATGCTTTGGTTGTTTAGTCTGATCATGAGCGGCAACAATCACTACTGAATCCGCTTCAGGAGTAGTGGAGAGAAAGGGATGATACCTCATCAAAAACTAAACAAGTAAAATATAAATCCATAGCAGCCTGGAAAAGGTGATCTGCCTTACGGGGAACAGCCGTAATAGTCGAAGGCTGGTTCCAAGCTGCGAGCATAGCATTTTGGTAGGTCTGTATAAGTGGGGGCACCACTATTACTGGCTCTTCTAGTAGTTCTAAATAGTCTGCCATATCCTTTCATTGTTTGTCATGTTCGGTAGTCGAAACTCCAATAACTTTTTGGATTTGGACCATCATCTCATGGAACCATGGGTCATCGGGAGGAGAGGTAGCCGCCTGGCAGGATAAGTCCTTGTTTAAAGAAGAAATATCAGAAAGAGGGGACTGGAGTTGAAAGTCCAAGTCCAGTAATTCCTCAACCTCCAAATCTCCAGTGAAATGTGTCGGAAATTCTGCCTTGTCTGATAGGTAATCAACAACATACGAGGGAGGAGACCAGGGTGGAGGAGGGTCCCTCTCACCTAGGAAACGTTTCAGCTGAGGAGTAGGGGAACAGGATGGATAGTTAAGACTCCCCTGGATGGGGACACTGAGAATGCCTAATGGCCTGCAGAACCCGTTGTACAACTCAGGCTAAGTCCATGGAAAGGAAATAGGAAGAGGGGGTTTCTTAGAAACCAAGGGAATTGTAGAAGAAATTGGACATAAGGTATGAGAAGGTCTTGCACCTGGGAGATAAAGCCCAGGGACCCGATCCCTGTCTGCCTGGCCCCTATGAGTGTATCTCTGTGAGGGTGGAGGGGCGGAATGAATTGTAAATGCAGTAGGCTTCCTTATGGGAACGTGACCCCTCATTGACAGGCCGCGAGTGAAGGTAGTAGAATGCTTAAAAGAAGTAGTCAACGGGAAATGACCTCCCATCGACGGGATGTTGATGGAACCATCAGAAACTGCCATAAGGGTGCTGGAAAGCACCATCGACGAGAGGGTGAAAACCCCCATCGACAAAGAGGCAATTTTATAGGGCATCGTCGATGGTGCAGCACCTGTGATGGTGGCCGTCGATGAGCGTTTGCTCAAAGAGGATGAGTAGGGCTTTTCCTTCTCTTTTTTGTGTCGTTTGTGAGCAGTGGACAGGCCCCCTGATTTTCTAGTAGAGATAATTTCTGCTCCAAAAGGTAGGATTCTATCTCCTGCAGCAGTCATCGACGAGTTGCCTGGTTGAAATCCTGGCAATGAATACAGGAGGTGGTGTCGTGTGTGGGTCCCAGACAACTTACACAAGTGGTGTGGTTTTTGAAACGGTAGATTTTCCTACCACAACGACAAGAACGAAATAAAAGAATCTACAAGCAAGACAGCGTTAACATTCGTTGATGTAGGAAGTGAAATGGAAAAATTCCACTTCTAGCTCAAGTTCTCGTTGATGACTGCTGCTGTTGCACTAGGTGCTGTGTGCGAGCTGAAGATGGCAGGAAAATGAACTGAGGATATGAGGGACCATCCAGGCTTATATAAGAAACAGGAAGATGACGTCATGTGTGGGCTGCCCTTGGAAAAGACTGCTAGAAGAACTACCGTATGCCACAGTGACCTCTGGAGACGACCCAAGTGTACTACCTGCTGTAAGAGATCACCCCGTAGAAGATCACAGGTTACTCACCAGTAACAGTAGTACTAGGAGTGGTATATGATGTTAATCCACACTGTCTGGCAGTTGCTTTTCCCTTTAAGACTTGCCGGAAATGTATTCAAGCTGGCTACTCCCACCCACCCGGGTGGTAACTCCCTCAGCTCCGGCCCATGACACCAGATCTTGCACACTGGTAGCAGAGTGTGTGTGCCAAAGCTGGGGAGGTCAGGTGGGTCCATGTAGATGAACATCATATACCACTCTGTGGATGGGTTGTGGGATGACAGATGGACCAGACACCAAACTTCAAGTTCAACACACAATCTGTGTGATGTTTATTCAAAATGCAGAAGATAATCTTAGGCAATGGCATATCCCTTCTTCGGTACTTCAGTTTGCAACAACAGACTATGTATGTCCTTCCTCTACACTTAGCCAGCACCTACTGACTCACTTATCTCTGATCTAACTTAGCCGTTGAGATTCAGCTTCCACCCCATAAGGGCCCTGTTTGCTTGGGTAGAAGGGACTCAAATAAATTAAAAAATACAAAAAAACAAAGAACCTCAGTGTAGAAGCACTGAAAAATACAGTTATGTAAGAACTTAACGTAAAAGTAGATCTTCGAGAGGAGCTCTTGCAGCAGGCTATTGTCATAAAGACTACGTCGTAGGCACTAGGACCCACCGGAAAACTCTTAGCTAGCAGTACCCAGCAGGGGTAGCCCCCTGATGTCGGCTCCATCTCGACATCGGCTGTGGTACAAAAGGGGGCGGTCCCCAGCTTCACCTGAGTTTACCTGCCGAAGACCTGTGAACAGGCACTGCCAAGCGGACCAGGCAGAAGAACGCCGAAAAGGATGCTGAAAACTCACCAGGTGGAAGGAGGGAGGGAAAGCAGAGCCTGTTGCAAGAGCTCCTCTCGTAGATCTACTGTTACGGTAAGTTCTTACATAACTGTACTGTCTTACTTTGAGTGGGAGCTCTTGCAGCTGGCGATTACCATTAGGACTGAGTCCCACGCAGTCCCGCAAGAAGGAATTTAAGCAACCCAGGGAGGCGGCTGAGAGGCAGCAGTGCTGAAACAAGGCACGCTAAGAGAGAAGTCCCTGGAAGATTGCTGGTCCGAACCCGGCCCTGTGCCTGGAAGCAATATCCAGACTGTAGTGCCTAAGGAAAGAGAGCAATGAGCTGCAAGTAGCCGCTGCGCAGATGTCTCCAATAGAGACGTTCCTCAAAGAGGCAAAAGAGGTAGACACTCCCCTGGTAAAATGACCTCTGACAGTACCCCGAAGCGGCTCGATGTACTTATTATAACAGTAAACTATACAATGAACTAACCACCTAGAAATAGTCTGTTTCGACACCGGTTTACCTAGTTGTTGAAGCGCAAAGGCAACAAAAAGCTGCTCTGACCTGCGGTGGGGAGCAGCGCGCTTGAGATTATACCTCAGCACCCTGTGGATGTCCAAAGTGTGCAGCAGCAGCGCATCCCCTCTGTTAGAATGCTCAGGATAGTAAACCGGAAGGTTGACATTTTGATTCAGAGTCATTTCTGAAACTACTTTGGGCACCAATTGAGCAGAAGGACAATTGAAGAGAAAACACAGAAAAACTTCGCTGAACTGCTAAACAACGAACCAAGAGCGACCGTTGAGAGTGGGTCTGCGGTGGGAAAAGAACTGAGGTGGAGCTGGGGACCACCCTCTTTGTACCATGGTCGATATCGAGAAAGAGCCGCACGCCAGGGGCTGCCCTGCTGGGTACTGCTAGCTAAGAGTTTTCCGTTGGGTCCTAGTGCCTGCGGCATAGTCCGAATGGTAATAACCTGCTGCAAGAGCTACCACTCAAAATAAGATCAAGGGTTACCCCAAAGGGCACGGACAATAAGCCAAGTTTCAAAGAAACACAACATCACTCATACTTCCATAATGCAAAGCATCATGGGATATATGCAAATCAACATGCAATTTCAGATTATCTCAGTTTACAGCAATTTACATGCATTTCAAATAGCACATCTAACTTAATTTTTATAATACAGTCAACTAGCACATTTTACCTTCATCAAAAACACCTAGTACCACGGCATTTTGAACATTTACATTATACATTTCATACACATAAAGTACATGCATTATTTTATGGCATAGTGCTATCACATACTAAATCCAACAATGATAAACACAGCCTGTTTTACATATGCTCGGAGGTCACCACGATAACCTCTCTGTACGAGGACATGAGAGGGAAAAGGAAAATGAAAGAGGACACTATAGCATAGTCAAGAAAGGGAAAGGGGTGGCCAACCTTATGGTCTAGAAATTGTAAACGACAGATCAGGCTAAGAAAGAGAAGAACTGTTGCAACAGATTTAAGA